>OY282512.1:140601572-141866572 GCA_958296145.1 Hydrotaea cyrtoneurina
TGACATGATTACATACCCAGGCTTCCTCATATACTATGCCTGACTAATTCCACCGAATTTCTCATCTTCGAAATTAAAATATTCCGTTTTTGACACTGATAGTCTTGCCATTTTCACAGCCAGGCATTCCTGTCACATCTCCACAGCCAAGTGCCAACGACTTGGGAAATTATGTCGACACAAGTGTTGACTGCCATTCAAACTATTCTCAGAACGACAGCAATGCGTCGTTGGCATGGATGAAATTAACCAGAATTAAAATACGGCGCTGATTATCGATCGCAACTAAGCATAATTAATATCGTTTATGCGTTGTCCATGTCCGATGTCGTCGGTGTTCGGCCGTTGTGTGAACGTGGCTTTACATCTGGTGGTGGGGGTTTCTGGCTTGGCTTAATCGCTTAAAGCCCACTAAATACTAAATGTTTGGCTGTTGTGCTGCGTGCTCTCTCTCTCTGTCTGGGGCTCGTTCAGGTTTATTTATTGTGTCAAATTATTGAAATTATTGAAGTCAACAAAAACCAAAATAAAGAAATGTATAAGATCTGATCGACAGATAACAGGCAGAGCCGTGTGGGAAGCTCCACCACCAACACCACCGCCACCACCACGAACAACAACACCAGCAATAAGGCCAAGAAACACTGACTCATTATATAAGAATCATAAATCAAGTGGATTAGCGACGTTATCACGCTAATAACATCAAATTTAAGCGTTTACCAATATGCAAAAGCCAAATAAAACCAACCGCGCCAACAATTCCAACCAACAGCAATTTTCAAGAAAACATAATAAATAAAATTGAGAAGCGTTCGTTTGTTCATTCAGACGAAACCTGAATGTCAGGAACCCCAGAAACACATCCAGAGAGACAGGCAGACGGAGGAACGGACAGACAAAGAAAACAGGTAAAAGCTTAACACACACTTCGCAGCAGACCACAGCAAAAAAAAAAACAGAATGCGACTCCAAATCACACTTTAAGCCCACAAACGAGCCTAGCTTTCGATATGATGTGCTGAAGACAGCCCCAGTGTGCGAGAGCGAGAGAGCGACACACAGAGAGGTTGCGTTGCGAGAACTTAATAATCTAGCTGGCCAAGTTGAGCCAGTCGGTCGGTCGGCCTCCCCTGACTCGGTGTAACACATACTTTTTGTTGCCGAACAACAAAGTAAACAAATGATAGTTGACGCTTTCATAGACAAATATTTGACGTTAATTGTAATCGCTATTAATTTAACAACGAATTAGCATGATGTGTCGTCGTCGTCGTAGCCGCTGACGCTGTCGTGTCGCCAACAACAACTCTTTGGCTGGGAAGATGTTCGTTGCGGCATGTCTGCAGGTCACGTGGTAAATTGCATAGCCTGGATATTGAGGAGAGAAAACCCTGAACCAACAACGTCTTCAGGTGGGGTCAAGAATACATTTCAGTCTTTAGGGATATTTTGGAAATGGAGAAGTGAAACACATTTCAGTCTTCAGTTCTCAGCAAGTTTGCTAATCTAAAGCTCACACAAGTCTTCAATCTCATTAATTTGGTTTGCGAGGCAAAGCTACCAAACTGGGGGGTGACCCTGTCCACTGCTGCGACTGTGGGTTGTCAAAAGGCAATATCATTATTTTCTTTTCTAAATGAGGGTGAAATTAATGTCAAATCTGTGCAACAGCTGTGAATAATCCGTACAATTGCTGTTGTCAATGCAAGGCGGCGTCGTCTATTGTGTTTTGACATTTCCGTTGTCAACGTCATCGGTTATCGCAAACTATTTGCATGTATTCGGTATTGTCTAAGAAAACGTGACGTTGTGCTGAGTTTAAGGAAGACACGCCGTTTTTTTTTGTTTTTTTTGGAGTAACACTTTGGAGATGCTCCCTATGAATGCAAAGCCCTGTGTTATTGATAGGAAATAAGGTCAGTGGAGAGAGGAGAAAATGATAGCAGGCAGGAAAAACACTTGCCGGAAGAATTGTTCCACATATGATCAATACGGCTGAAGAAGGAGTTTTCACTGTAGTGCGTTTTGACATTTGACAATGAAAGGATGAGACTCCCTGGATAGCCGCATTGTCCTATTGAATGTTCTAACTTCAGAGACAAGACGACGGATATCTGTGGAGCAAATACCGTTAAAATACCTACAGAACAGCGATATAACGGGGTTTCCAACAAGAGGTGTTATTTTGGTAATCCAAGAAGAATGGCATTTTTCGGACATAAATGATGAGATGTTTATTTCGGAATAAAGAGGAAGGTATGCCGTTAATAATGAAAAACAACATCAGCCAAATGACCACGACGACCACTCTTACGGGACCATATCCTTGTCATGCAATTGTCCATAACCAATCGCAAAGTGGCTGCTCTACGTCCTCGATAGCCTCACGAATTCTATCTTTGAGGATTTGAATCGACGCTGGGCTGTTGGCGTAGACCTTATCTTTCATGTGACCCCAAAGGAACAAATCGCTAGGTGTTAAATCACAAGATCTCGGTGGCCAATTGTGATCACCTATTCGAGAGATAACACGGTCGGGAAGCTTTTCCCGTACAAGAGCAATGGTTTCGTTGATTGTGTGACACGCAGGGCCGTCTTGTTGAAAGTAAACGTTGTCCAGATCAACATCATCCAACTCCGACCATAACAAATCATTTATCATCTCTCGATAGCGCAATTCATTCACCCTAACTCTTGATTCATCTTAATTTTCAAAAAAGCAAGGTCCATTAACCCCGCCGGACCATAAACCACACCAAACAGTCACACGTTGAGGATAAAGAGGCTTGTCAACAATAACTCTTGGGTTTTCCGAGCCCCAGATGCAACAATTTTCATTGTTGACGTAGCCACCGAGGTGGAAATGGGCCTTATCAGTCAAGATGGTTTTTCGATGGAATTCCGGATAATGCTGATGCAATTCAAGAACCCAATCAGCAAAGACACGACGTTGTTGATGATCGGCCGGCTTGAGTTCTTGTGTTAACTGAACTTTATGAGCCTTAAGACCCAAGTCTGTATGCAAAATACGGTGTACTGACGTTTGTGAAATGCGCAATTCCAAAGAACGACGAGGAATGGACAATTCTGGGTTTTCTTCAACTCTTTGGATTACTTACTTACTTATTTCCCTTAACATTCCATGAAGGAACAGACGGGGAACTTCTCTCGAATCAGTGAGCTGTGTACGATATAATTTGCATACTCACTGACCGGGACCTACTGTTTTAAAGCCGGCTCCGAACGGCTAGTGCTTTTCTAGAGAAGTTTAACATGGCATAGAGATTGCTCTCTTACTCGTAAAGTCGCCAACATTTACAAGGTGGAAAGAGTCGCTGAAAAATGTTTGATGGTCTTACCCGGTTTCGAAGTCAGGTTCTTCTGTGTGATAGTCGTACACACTACCTACTACACCACGGCCTTCCACTTTGGACTACAGCAGCAATATTCTTAGTTGTTCTTGAGCGACGTGCACCGGTTTTATTCTTTATTCCAATTGATGTATTGCGGTCCGCCAAGGTGCTTCACGACGACCCAAAAAGGCTTTATTTTTGCTGTACTGCAAGATTTTCACCACATTTGTAGTGAATTTTAATAATTTCGATGCGTTGTTGAAGCGTGTATCGTAGTTTTTACTTGTCAAATGTCAAATAATAAAATCTTCAAAAGTGACAGCTATCGAAACCCCTTTACAACCCACGTACCGGCGATGCTCAATGATTGGAACACTTTGCTAATTCAAATTAAAAGTTAAAGTAGTGACACTTAAGTAGTGACATTTAAGAAGAACATTTTTTTTTATTGATTTTCAAAGTGTGTCCCGTTCGCGATCGTAAGTGCTACCTTTTCCAGCAGTAACTTTGCAACTTCCCACGAAAAAGGTGGAGTCGATGGCGTTGGAGACACATTTGGCACCTCACCAAAACCAAAAATATTTGTTTAAACGACGCATTGGATTTCTATCAATGCACACAGGAACACATGAAAGGAATTAAAATTCTATACGTCGATGAAGGTCAAATTAATTAGAATCCTTTTATGACAGACAAATAGAATAATTTACCAAATATAACCGGAATTATTATTATTTTTTAAACAAAATTTCTACAATTTTTAGTTGTAGTTGAGAAATTTTGTTTTTTTATTTCTTTAAAATTTATTTAAAAAAAGAAAAATTCATAATTACATTTATATTTTATTATATTTAATTTCTTGAAAAAAATATATGTATATATATATTTTTTTAAATTTTTTTATAAATAATCTTAATATATATTTACCCTCGACACTGATTCACTGATTCCCTGATTCACTGATTCACTGACTCTGTCACGCAGTACGTAGGAATTTAAATAGGCATTCTATAATTCTATAATAAATAATAAAAAAATAATATTTTTTTTTTGTACAGAAATTCTGTTTTCCCCAAATTTTTTTTTACCAATATTTTTTTTTTCCAAAATTTTTTTTTTCAAAATTTTTTTTTTACAAATTTTTTTTTTACAAAATTTTTTTTTCCAATTTTTTTTTTTTTCAACAAATTTTTTTTTTCCACAATATTTTTTTTTTCAACAAAATTTTTTTTTTCCACAATATTTTTTTTTTCAAGAAATTTTTTTTTTTCAAGAAAAAATGTTTTTTTCAACAAAATTTTTTTTTTCAACAAAAATTTTTTTTTTTCAACAAAATTTGTTTTCCATATTTCAACGGGCGCCATAGGCGCATTACAACTTACTAGTAATAAATAAAACATGTTTTTGGAAATTATGTCCCATTCGCGAAAGTTAAAAATATTTTTTAAAAACTAAGAATTGAAGATATTTTAAAAAAACTTTATAACAAAGATTTAGTATTCCCTTATAGTTAAAAAAATTTTATTCCCTATAATGCGACAAAATTCGCTGATTTTAACATTTTTCCACATACTGGCAAAAATGACTTCCATTCCATTCGCGATCTCATGTTTATCTTAACTATTTTGAGAACGTTGAAGTTATGAAATTTGCTTTTTGCACTCAAAAATAGTACTACTGAAATGCAATTAATCGTTTATAAAGAGCTTAAAAAAATTTTATTTTTTCATAAATTTTGTTTAACTTTAAAGCGTTCAAGTGTCCCGTTCGCGATCCTGGAAATGCCCATATACAATATTTTTTTTTTCATGATATTTCTTTTTTATTATAAAGTTTGAACGTTGACATTATGTGTGAAACACTACATCATTTAAATGACCACCACGCCAAGTGTTGCAAGCATTGATTCGTTTGAGGTAATTTTGGACCACTTTCTGGCAGATATTGGGCGATATCTCAGCCATAACTTGATGAATGTTGGTTCTAAAGTGCTAAAGAGTTAAAGGTTTATCTGCATAAACACGGTCTTTTGCGTAGCTCCACAAAAAAAGGCTAATGATGTGAAATCTCACGATTTTCGTGGCCAGTTGATGTCGCCACAACGAAATATTACGCGGCCAGGAAATGTCTCTTGCAATAAAGCCATATTCGCTAGAGTTTTGTGACATGTGGTACCGTCTTGTTGAACCAACATATTCTCCAAGTCGTATTGTTCAATAGCAGGCAAAAACGAAAAGTCGGTTTTCATACGACCATAACGCTTCGAATTGACGGCGACAGTCGTTCCCTCGTCGTTTTCGAAGATGTTAGGTCCAATCACACCTTCGGACAAAAGAGCGCACCAAACAGTGACTTTTTGTGGTTGTAACGGCATCTCTTTAATTACTTGAGGATTCTCAGAACCCCAAATAGGACAATTTTGTTTATTAACATACCCAACGAGTGAGAAATGTGCTTCATTACCACAAACCATTATCTCCTCTTAAAGAATCACCATTTTTGTAGTAGGTTTTAATAATTTTTAAGCGTTGTGTGATAGTTAGGCGATCCATTTTCGTCAATGTCAGACTTCTAACTGAAAAGCAAAAAAAATTGGCAACTTAGTTCGACAGATGTCGAATTCCAGCCCTATACTTTTGCAACCACCAAATGGATAACCCTATATTTAATTATTTTATAGTCTATCGAAAAACAAATCCTTA
This sequence comes from Hydrotaea cyrtoneurina, assembly GCA_958296145.1. Taxonomy (NCBI): domain Eukaryota; kingdom Metazoa; phylum Arthropoda; class Insecta; order Diptera; family Muscidae; genus Hydrotaea; species Hydrotaea cyrtoneurina. The sequence goes on from OY282512.1 coordinate 140,607,631, forward strand.
CAGACTACCTTTAGTTGTCAAATACCTCTCAACCCGCTCACTCCAGGTTGGAGAGCATGAACTTAACTAACTTTTTACTGACGAATTGTCTGCTTGGGGGGGGAAATTCGTTTTGAAGCGGGTTTCTGAGATTGTGATGGAAAAAACTATCCCCCAACATGTTTTTCATCTTCAACACACTACTCGCTCCAAGACTTCACAATCGTTAGGCACCATTTTTCATTGAATTCAGCCTACGGATGCAACAGATTCATTATATCGCGCAACCTTTGTTTCATGGTTTTAATGAAACGCATTCGTTTAAACAGTGCCCGGGCGAAACAATAAAACCGTCCGCGAAATTAAACATGTATCCGATTACCCTCAGATCAATGTGTAGGATAATAATTTCAATAACTCAATAAAATGTTTGCCGTTGAAATTCCATTCAAAACAAAAACAAAAACAAAAAAAAATCGCACCAACATTTTTGTACCCAAACAATTTCCAGGGAAATCCTGGAATTTTGTTGTTTTTTTGGCTGGGATGCCATGAATTTAATCAATTTTGTTATTGTTCTAAATGTTGTCTTAATCGTTATCAAGGCAATCGATAACGATCAGCATAACCAACACACACACACACACACAGAGGAACACAAAAACAGGCGCGTACAAAACACATGCATGCAAGTGGGCCTGAAAAATTAATCAGTCCACGCTTAAGCAGGGCACCAACACCGCAAGGGCTACTTCCAGTCCAGTCCAGTGCAGTGCAGTCCATGCCATTCAATTCAATTCGATACGATTCGAAGTGAGATTAAGACATGGATAACAACGTGTTTCTAATCATTTATGTGAATTCTTGTCTCGTTGCCTGGGCTTGATTGTTGGCCAACGTCGTGGTCGTCGTCGTTGTTGTCGTCTTCATTGGCTTGCTGGGAACGGTGGTGGTGATGCTGATGGTGCTGGTGGTAGAGGACGGACTCATCTTCTCACCTTACGTGCCAACAAAATAAATCGCTGCTGCGCTCAGTGTTAAGAGTGAACAACAGAAATGCACAGCATGTTGCATGCAACAAACAACAGCCACACTCATACATGCCAGGGCTGAGGCGAGCGCTGGGCCGGTGCGTTGGCTTTGCGCGCATTCCTCACCTGCTGTGTTGATGTCCAGTTTCAGTTTTACAGTACACTTAAGGATCTCATTGGAAATCACTTAGATCCCAATAAATAACCTAATCACTCCCCTTTGTTTGTGTGTGCTGTTGCTGGTTTCCCACTTGATCATGATCATCATCATGTTCAGCTTCAGCTTCAGCTTCTTAACGAGCTGTCCGGCCTGCGTATGTGTGCGTGTGCGTGTTGCCCGCTCTCCTACCCAGTCCTCTCGAAAAGAGTGATCATTGTGATGGCTGTTTGCGATTTTTTCACGCTAAATATGTCCATTTGGTGGAACATTAATTGCTCGTTACTTAAGTTCTAATATCCTCTGCAAATTAAGTTGTTGACTTTAACGTTTATACCAACTGTCGTGCTGTGTTGCCACATTTGAATCACAGCCCCACAAAGCTTTGCTCTCCTCATGACTGCTGGCATCGCTTGGTGCTGCTACATGTGGCCATTGCTGTTACGCGGCAATGTGACCAAGCAGACACAGCAGGAGGTTCTCCATCTGATCGCCACCCCACCCCACCCTGCCGCACCGCATCACGTTCGACTCGTAGTTGAACATTATCACAGCCACTTTGCGAGACATTTATGTGCGTTGCTTCTTCTCATGCCAGCGATTATGCATGAGAGCACAATTGAGTGAATGTCCGGCTGGCTGGACGGATGGTTCAAACCAAAACGAACCGAACAACCGGCTCAGCTTTAAGCCATTCTTCTGCGAAAAAGGCAATCGGAACGACTGGCAAAAATTAAATTTAATAATTTGTTTTTTTTGTTTTTTTTTTCTGTACATAATTGAGCTGTAACAGGAGGGAGTGAGTGTCTGTTGCACCTTCAAATCGGAGTAATGATCGCTAACAACGCCATCGTCACGACGATGACGATAGCGATCAGCTGGCCAAACGATATCGAACACACTGGCAACGTTTTATGTCAATATTCGCAACAGTAATTAATGTGTCGTAAATTTCGGTGCTGTTAATTAGCTATTGTATTTGTAATTAAGATGACAAAGATCGGTGATGGCTGGACTTTTAGTGCGGCATTTTTACAAGAGACCAAGGTGGAATGTCTCTCAATTGTCGAATTCGACACAATACCGATCTACTTGGAACGAATTCTTGGGCGAGTTGGTAGCATGCTTGCCTATCAGCGTGGGAGTTGTGGGTTCGATTGCCACCAGAGGCCAAAGGGTGTGTTAGAATGTAACTAATCAATAAATAAATAAATTCTTGAGTCGCCATCCGCCTGTCCCTACAAATTTTTGTAATCAAAGTACAGGTGAAAATAATGAACCGCTTGCCAGATTTCTTTTTTATAAGATTATTGCCCTGGCATTCTTTGACACCTCTTGACTTTGTATGTCCAAAGTCGTAGTTTTTTTTTCCAAGTCGTTATTTTTAAAATAACTGCTGCAACCAATCTATACAAACAAAATGTTGATGTCAAATTGAAGATTAGAAATATTAAAAAAAAAAAAAATTTTTTTATTGGAGAAAAATTAACTTTTTTAAAATTTTAAAATCTGAACAAAATGAAAATTTTTAATACGAAATCGATATTTTTTTAAATTAGTTGCTGTAGCCAATCTAAAGTTGGACAAGCAAAATGTTGACGTCAAATTGGGTTGGGTTGGAGAAAAATTAACTTTTTTTAAAATTTAAAAATCTGAACAAAATGAAAATTTTTAATACGAAAACGATATTTTTCAAATTAGTTGCTGTAGCCAATCTACAGTTGGACAAACAAAATGTTGACGTCAAATTGGGTTGGGTTGGAGAAAAATTAACTTTTTTAAAATTTCAAAATCTAAACAAAATGAAAAATTTTAATACGAAAACGATATTTTTCAAATTAGTTGCTGTAGCCAATCTAAAGTTGGACAAATAAAATGTTGACGTGAAATTGGGTTGGGTTGGAGAAAAATTAACTTTTTTAAAATTTAAAAATCTGAACAAAATGAAATTTTTTAATACGAAATCGATATTTTTCAAATTAGTTGCTGTAGCCAATCTACAGTTGGACAAGCAAAATGTTGACGTCAAATTGAAGATTAGAAATCTCTTTAAAAAAAATAAAACTGGAAGGCAGTACTTCTTAAAGTGTTTGAGTTCGAGAAAAATTAAATTGCAATTGCAAATATCCAACCAGAGGTGTTATTTTGAATCACCCGGTATTTCGGTAGCTGTCACTTTTGAAGCTTTTTCTCTTTGACATTTGACAAGTAGAAACTACGCCATTACTAAAAAATGGAACGAAACACGCTTCAACAACGCATTGAAATTATTAAAATTCACTACAAAAATGGTGAAAATCGTGCAGTCACAGTTCGCACAACTAACAAGTTTCCGCACCGTGTTATCTCTCGAAGAGGTGATCACAATTGGCCACCGAGATCTTGTGATTTAACACCTTGCGACTTCTTCCTTTGGGGCCACATAAAGGATAAGGTCTACGCCAACAGCCCAGCGTCGTTTTAAGACCTCAAAGATAGAATTCGTTAGGCTATCGAGGACATAGGGCAGCCAATTTGCGATTTGGGTAGGATATGGTCCTGTAAGCGTGGCCGTGGTGGCCATTTGGCTGATGTTGTTTTCCGTTATTAACGGCATAGCTTCCTCTTTATTATGAATTAAACATTCGATCATTTATCGCAAAAAATTCAAATTTTTTCTTTAATACCAAAATAACACCTCTCGTAGGTGGACCCTGTACATGAACCCAAGCTAAATTTGAATGATTTGAAGCTCAATTTGTATGCCAACAAAAGTTGTCTTGAAAATTATTGAATAGTAACATTTATCGTAATATTACATTAACACTTTCTTTCTTCAAGGGGAAGGTGTGTGTGTGTGTGCAAGGCGTCCATCATCCTCCAGGCCCAACATCTCAATACGACGTTAAAATTACGAAAAACCCAAAAGAAAAAAAAAAAGAAACTAAAAGTATTGAATGGCCTATTCCCCCCAAAAAAATGTTGGCTAGTTTGTTGTTGTTGTTCAAAAAAAAAAAACCAATGAACCCATCGAACGAAACCGAACGAAACGGTCAGCCAGCACCACATGTGGCATTACAAGCACTTCAATGTTGTAAATAAGTATCATTGGTGGAATCATTGGCCGGGATGAGCAGCAGACGCGAAAGTGTTGGACATTTCTACTCACTATCGACTGTTGGCCCGGAGGCAGCAGGGCGGGGGGGACAGACGGCGTATGGCTGGTATTGGGCAGTTGGTATTTGGTTGCATATGGTCGAACGGTCACACCATGCATCACGCACATAATGTGGACATGGAAATAGGTGTTTATGGTGATTTAGTCAGTTATATGGATCGTAAACAGTTTTGATAGCTAAATTTAAATAAACGACAGGTTCGGTTCGGTGCGGTACAGTGCAGTTCTTCTCATTTCGGTTCTGTTCCATTCGATATGATGCTGTGCTTGCTGGCCTTTGTGTCAGTCGATACCTATCGGCCACTCTGCACAGTGGGCGGCAATGTATACTTGTTTTCAATCAAACTCACTCATACATTTGCCTTGTCATTTCATCAGGAATAGACTGACACACGAACAAAGAGATTTATTATTCGCTATTCGCGGTCGGTGAAAATTGGGTGAACGATTGGCAACGACACTTACCCCCCGTATTTAGAACAATTTACAACTTTTGATATGAAAAATATGTGAAATATTTCTATATTATTATTAATATTTTTTTTATCAACGTTTTATAAAGCTGTTATAAATTTTGTGGTTAGCACTCGTACAGGAGTCCTCACAGGGCTCAGCAATATGGGCAAGATGGCAAATCGTATGGGCATATCTTGCGGGATCTATTGTAGAGCCTCTCGTGATTTAATACAGGAAGAATCTGTGGATCAATTGTTATGTCACTGTCCTTTGTTGGGAGAAATATATGAAAACAATTTTCACACAAGGTTTTTTTTTTAAATTTTTATTAATAAGAGGGAAAACATTTAATTTTCCCTCACATTGTATGACACCGTCAAGACATTCCTCATCGCTGATATTACCCCCTTTAGCCGAAGGAATATATATAACTTTATTATTTGTTAAAAAAAATAATACAATTTTCATCAGTGGGGGAATCATCCATTTTCCCTGGGACAATGGAATTCATTATAATTTTTACCACTTTTATGAATATTAAACCCATATTTCGTGAAATCTTTTTCAAAAACACCTAATAGCCCAATGATGCGTTTTCGCAACATCGTCATTTCCATCAAATTTCCATTATCTTACTTACTTATTTCCCTTAACATTCGCTGAAGGAACAGACGGGGAACTTCTCTCGAATCAGCGAGCTGTGCACGATATAATTTGCATACTCACTGACCGGGACCTACTTTTCAAAGCCGGCTTCGAACGGCTGATGGTTTTCTAGAGATGTTTTACATTGGCACTTACTCGTAAAATCGCCAGCATTTACGAGGTGGAAAACAACCTGTGATCCACTTTTATAAATATAAAACACATATCTCTTCAAACCTTTTTCAAAAACACCCAATTGCGTTTTCGCAACACCATATTCCCATTACATTTCCATCATCACTTTTCCAATTTTATGAATATAGAACACATATCTCTCCAAACCTTTTTTAAAAACACCTAATTGCCCAATGATGCGTTTTCGCACAACAAAATTTGAATAACATTTTCATCATAATTTTACCCTTATTCGTCTTTTATGAATATTAAACACATATCTCTTCAAACCTTTTTCAAAAACACCCAATTGCGTTTTCGCAACACCATATTTCCATTACATTTCCATCATCACTTTACCTTTATTCCACTTGAATATGAATATTAAACACATATCTTTCCAAACCTTTTTTAAAAACTCCTAATTGCCCAATGATGCGTTTTTGCAACACAAAATTTTAATCAGATTTCCATCATCATTTTACCCTTATTCGACTTTTATGAATATTACACACATATCTCTCCAAAACTTTTTCAAAAACACCCAATTACGTTTTTGCAACACCAAATTCCCATTACATTTTCATCATTACTTTACCTTTATTCCACTTGAATATGAATATTAAACACATATCTTTCCAAACCTTTTTTAAAAACTCCTAATTGCCCAATGATGCGTTTTCGCACAACAAAATTTGAATCAAATTTCCATCATCATTTTACCCTTATTCGACTTTTATGAATATTACACACATATCTCTCAAAAACGTTTTCAAAAACACCCAATTGAGTTTTTGCAACACCAAATTCCCATTACATTGTCATCATCACTTTACCTTTATTCCACTTGAATATGAATATTAAACAACACCCAATTGCCCAGCGATGCGTTTTTGCAACACCAAATTTCCGGCTTCTTATCAGTATAATATTTTATAATGGTCTTCCAACTAGACGTTTTCGCATACTTCACACTTCTTTTTATAAGATTTCTTTGTTTGACTGGATTATTAAAAGGCTCCATTTTACAGACTGTTTTTCAACACTACTGCCAACTTTGGCAATGGAATTTCTTTATCATATTTTTTTCAAGGGCAGAACTCCAAATGTAGCTTTATATTTATTAAATTGAATAATGATGCGAAAACGCAACGGTGGTAGACTGGCTAATATTTTGAGACAGGTATAGTAAGCCCCTATCGCTTCTGGATCCGATGCTCTGGGTGGCGTCTCCATGATTCTCGACTGCAGTTTAGAGCTGCGCCTGATCCTATAAATATAGTTCTTTGTGCAGACCTGAAGCAGAGTCGTGGCCAATATTTTCATAAAATAATCTCAAATGGCAGGCATTGACTTATCGATTCAAATATTTATTTCATTAGCTTGAAACAATTTGACGTGTTTTTCTTTCAATTGACAAAAATCAACAACATTTCTTCTCATTGGAACCCTCTGAACGGTGGGTGGTTTTGTCTTATGATCGATCATTTTTATTAATCAAATGAAATTAACTAATTCATAAATAAATCTATTAATTATTAATAATAATAATTATTTTTTTTAAATAATTGAGTAATAAAATGATGTGTAGTTTTCCACCCACTGTGCCCCGTTGATTATCGTCCGAGCATGATGCGAGTGAGCAAACATTTACGAGTATTCTATCGCATTTAGTATAATATCGGTCGATTGGTGTTGGTCATTCGATAGCATTCCCAACGACGACGACTCCGAAGATGATGAAGATCATGATCGTGATCATGATCATTCACATGCTCATAATGATGATGACGATGACGATGGCTTTGGCATTCATACAGGGAATGGATGGAGAAAGAAAGTATCAGTTATGTTTGTGTTGGCATGGGGCATCAGCTTCAATAGGCATCACCACGGACTACGACGGCCAGATCATGATATCCCTACACGCTGAAGTTTAATAACAACAACAACAGAGAACAAAATATTTTTAAATGCATTTTATTGCTTTCTTGGCGCAAAGCGCGAAAATATCAAATTACTGCCGTAATATATTTGAAATTAATGGCATTTTTACAACTGGGAACTGAAAATCGGGATCGCACCGGCAACGATATGATGGGATTGTGTGCTGGCCATTGTGTGGTTGCGTCTGAATTGGAGTGAAACGTTGTCATCAATACGAGACGCTGTTTGTTGAATGAATGCTCATAGAGCGCACGAAACGGTATCACCGCCCTGCCGTTTGGTCCGGGATTAGTTTACATTTAGTTTTATTTAGTTGGTAAATGGCCTCATAAACGAGGTCACTATTAAGATGAACATATCAGCGGATCTCTGGAATATTATTGGCCTTTCAATTTCTACGAAACCTTTTCTTTTTTTCTGTTTGTGGAGGACCAGGTGATCTTTGCCGGTGATTATGATGGTCATTTGAATGTTAATCAGTGGAAGACACTGAACAAACAGACATTTTGTTTAGGGGTCTTTTGGTTTGTCTCCATTTCAGTTTATGTAATTTGGAATTTGGTTGACAACTTCATTAAAGCCAAACCGGGAAGTTGTAGGAACATATGCAATAACAAGATCATCACTTCCAGCTAAACCAGCCGACGGCTCAATATCATGTTTATTGATTTTTGGAATTAATAATTTGATTGCTTTTTCGAAAATATATCAGCTTGCGCGTTTTCTTTGGGTTCACATTAAAATGAAAGATCCTTTCAAAATATTGCCCAAAACGGAATAAGTAGAAGAGAAAAATCCTTTGCCGAGAGTATTTGTGTGAATTGTGTGTGTTTGCAAATCTCCTAGAAAAACATGAAAGCAGGAGCTGAGCTCCGCAGAACATAGCAAAGTTAGTCTGAGGGATTTTCGCACAACCACCAAACAGCAGCCGTCTTAATCTTGTTTACAAAGACAACATTCAAAGTGCCAAAGGACACAGAGAAAGGGTAACAACTGCCAATACAGAAAGTTAGACAGAGAGAGAGAGAGAGAGAGGCGGCTTAAAATACCTAAAGGGATTACATTGATCAGATGCCAGGACTAACAGGGACTTAGCTGAGAATCTTGTTACTCTGTCTCAATGCAATAACAAACAGCGCATCTCTAGCGAGAGAGTATGACAGAGGGAGAGAGCGTGCGCATCTTGCCCTCCCCTCATCCAAAGCCTCCTTGGCTATTGTCAGTTTTGTGCTCAATGAATTTAATCCAATTTCTGCTAACCACACACCACATGATGTGTGCTTTAGCATAACATTGTTTGATTTCGAAAATCAATCCCTGATTATCCTGATCTCTTTGCCGCGGCCGAGCAAGAGCCATAGCAAGCAGCTAGCAAATCCTGGCTAAGCCCGAGCTCTGCTCTTGAAAGCCACACATACACACACACACACAACAAAGGTTCATAACATGCAAAAGGCTGTGCAGTCCTTTTTTTTTTGAATTATATTTGCATTTTTGACTTGTGGCTTCTTCTGAAAGTCAAGCTGTGAAAGAGTTAGTCCTGGCCTTTTTTGTCCCATCTTCGTCATGTTGACCTTTTGTTCATGTTAATAAGCAAATAATGCTAATATTTCGTTATTGAACGGACAACAAAGGCATTCGCATGAATATGCCCAGACCGGGCAAAGTTGTACACACCTCCTTGGTTTTTACCCACACACGCCACATACGCACCGCTCATACTTCGATGCGTCCTTTCACCCGGCCAAGGAAGGGAATTTGCCAAAAACCCTTTCTTTCTTTATATCTTTCCTTTTTGTTGTCTTTGCCAATATACATTTTTCGGGAGGCGTTGTTCACATTTAATTAATACATTCAGTGTTTTAGTCTTTGAACCGCAGGCCACCCTCCTGTGGTTTCCTCAATTTGCCGGGGGTGTGTCAACCGATGATTAGTATCTATCGGAGGGGGGGGGGGGGGGGGGGGGCTTAGTGCACATCTTTTAGAGGAATAGCCTACGAAAATGAGTCTTCATATTTCCCTCATTTGTATGGCTTTGGATTTTCTTTGCTTCTTGTTTTATGGAAATTTTACGGAAGCCCAAAGTATTGGATAATCCTGCCATTGCCTTTTTATGCGATTCCCTTTCGGGGTAATAAACTTTGCCATTGCCCGGATTAGTTAGGGCTTAATCTTTTAATGAATAATTTCTCTATATTTGTTGAGGATTTTCGTCATATTTCATTGTGGAGAATAGCCTATGGCGCCCATTGAAATATGGAAACAAAATTTTGTTGAAAAAAAAAATTTTGTAAAAAAAAAATTTTTGTTAAAAAAAAATTTTTGTTGAAAAAAAAAATTTTGTTGAAAAAAAAATTTTTTCTTGAAAAAAAAAATGTTTTTTGAAAAAAAAAATGTTTTTTGAAAAAAAAAATGTTTGTAAAAAAAAAATTGTAAAAAAAAAAATTTGGGGAAAAAACCATTTCTGTACAAAAAAAAAATATTATTTTTTTTATTATTATTATTTATAGACAATTATAGAATGCCTATTTAAATTCCTACGTACTGCGTGACAGAGTCAGTGAATCAGTGTCGAGGGTAAATATATATTAAGATTTTTTATGAAATTATTTCATATTTTTTATGAAATTATTTCATATTTTTTATGAAATTATTTCATGTTTTTTTATGAAAATATTTCATATTTTTTCTGAAATTATTTCATATTTTTTATGAAATTATTTCATATTTTTTATGAAATTATTTCATATTTTTTATGATTTTATTTCATATTTTTTATGAAATTATTTCATATTTTTTATGAAATTATTTCATATTTTTTATGAAAATATTTTATATTTTTTTTAAATTATTTCATATTTTTTATGAAATTATTTCATATTTTTTATGAAATTATTTCATATTTTTTATGAAATTATTTCATATTTTTTATGAAATTATTTCATATTTTTTATGAAATTATTTCATATTTTTTATGAAATTATTTCATATTTTTATGAAATTATTTCATATTTTTTATGAAATTATTTCATATTTTTTATGAAATTATTTCATATTTTTTTATGAATTTATTTCATATTTTTTATGAAATTATTTAATATTTTTTTTGAAATTATTTTATATATTTTTATGAAATTATTTCATATTTTTAATGAAATTATTTCATATTTTTTTATGAAATTAATACATATTTTTAATGAAATTATTTCATATATTTTATGAAATTATTTCATATTTTTTTATGAATTTATTTCATATTTTTTATGAAATTATTTAATATTTTTTTTGAAATTATTTTATATATTTTTATGAAATTATTTCATATTTTTAATGAAATTATTTCATATTTTTTTATGAAATTATTTCATATTTTTTTGAAAATATTTCATATATTTTCTGAAATTGTTTCATATTTTTTTATGAAGTTATTTAATATTTTTTTTTGAAATTATTTTATATATTTTTATGAAATTATTTCATATTTTTTAAGAAATTATTCCATATTTTCTATAAAATTATTGCAGTTTTGGTTTATAATTTGTTTCCCTTGCATATTTAGAGAAAACTATATCAACAAATGTTAACTATTTTGAAAATGATGGCGACTATTATTTTTAATTGTATTTCACTCGCACATCAATTTCACCAATTACACTTCGGGATTCTTTACAGAAATCCAAATTTGGAAAAGGGAGGCTAGCCTAATCGGCTTTGACACCCTTCCCGACTATATTTCGAAAATCTTAGAAGACTATCCGGACAGTGAAATTGTAGTTGCTGGGTATTTAAATGTCCACCATAATTCTTGGCTTTCCAATTCCAGCCACACATCTCCGGAGGGTCAATACGCTGAACTTTTTGGCGCGCATAATGACTTGGCGCAATTAGTAAATGAACCAATACACATTTCGCGTGTTTGAAGGGCAACAACAAAATATTCTTGACCTTTTCTTAACCTTACACCCTGAGAAGTACGAGATTTTCGTTCTTACACCTTTTCCTAACTTGGATCATTGCACCATTTCAGCAACCTTCTTGTTCTCCGATCTTCGAGCCACTCCTAAACCAAACACTATTCTTTCCCCCATCCAATACCCTTCCTGTCTATCGCTAACACAGTGTATTGCATTTATAGGGGAATACCCTGATATACCTGAGTCAAAAAAAGTCTAAAAGTATTTACCTAAACAAAGTCCTCTGAAATCACCGAACCATGCACGATACAGTTTGTATACTTACAGATCGAACCCTAGAGTTGAAAGCCGAAAGTCTAATGCCTCTTGTATCGCTTCAGCTGAAAAAATTTGCCGATAAAATTCCATTCAAAGAGGCAAATGGAACTTATCGAATTAAAAATCATATTCGAACTACTTCCGAATGATCCCTGAATAGTTTCATATACAAAGAATGTACTTAATATAGTGACCATATAATGTCCACTTTCAAATCTGATTTTTTCTCCACTTCACGCATAGACAATTCAATATAATTCGGAATAATTTAAAATCATATTACATACCTTGAACACAGCAGGAGTAAAACCTTTTCCCGCTGTGTTGGTTATGTACTTTTTGCGATGCAATTGCCATATATTTCTGAATAGAAAATTCTTGCAAAAGGGACAGTATTTCAGGTACTTGAAATTTTAAATGGCCAACCATAGCAAATGGGCTACGGCGCGCTTAAGAAAAACACACGACAATTCCAAAACAAATGAGTTGATTCCATTAAAAAAAAAAGACAATTGAAACAAAAATTTGTTTTGTTGCAATCAACACAATAATTGTGGCACTTCACGAAACAATTGCATTCCTACTCAGGTTGGAATATAATTTCAGCTCTGAATAGGCATAAAACCGGTGACAGTCAATCGCATTGGAAAATGTTATGGTAAATACTTACTTAAATGAAAAGGGATTTAGCCCATAATCGTAAAAAAAAAACTGTACAAATCAATGAAAACGATTATTCAATAGTTCGACATCAAGTTGATGAAGAAATTAATTGAATAGTATTTTACATCAACCTTGCAAAAGAAAAAACGTTACGATAGAGTGGGCCATTTTAAAACTGCTCTTGTTTTTTGACAACAGCAACAAAATTTTTCACTTGATTTTCATGTATTGAGTCTATGGATGGAAATTCCTTACAGACTAGCAAATAACAACAGTTTAAATAAATCAAATTGGTGTACAATGTTCATCAAATTGAATTACTAATTGAAGAAAAGTGGCCTAGCCTTCGATAACATGAACTCAACATTTCGCGGACCAGAATTATTCCAATTTAGCACGAAACCCTCGCATTATTTACTTAGAAAGCAAGGCCTTGTCTTGACAGGATGCACTACTGCGATGCCAGCCGAGGCAGATAAACGAATGGGAATAATTTTATTCAAAGATTTAACTTTTTGAGATAAATGATCGAATGTTTATCTTAATATATATTTACCCTCGACACTGATTCACTGATTCACTGATACACTGATTCCCTGATTCCCTGATTCCCTGATTCCCTGATTCCCTGATTCACTGACTCTGTCACGCAGTACGTAGGAATTTAAATAGGCATCTCTTAATATATATTTACCCTCGACACTGATTCACAGATACACTGATACACTGTAAATACAATTTAAATAGGCATTCTATAATAATTCTATAAATAATAATAATAATAAAAATAATATTTTTTTTGTACAGAAATTGTGTTTTCCCCAAAATTTTTTTTTCCAAAATTTTTTTTCTTAAAAATTTTTTTTTTCCAAATTTTTTTTTGAAGAAATTTTTTTTTTCCGAATTTTTTTTTTCAAGATTTTTTTTTTTTCCACAAAATTTTTTTTTCCCACAAAATTTTTTTTTTCCACAAAATTTTTTTTTTCGACAAAATTTTTTTTTTCAACAAAAATTTTTTTTTCAACAAAATTTTTTTTTCCACGAATTTTATTTTTTTTCGAAATTTTTTTTTACAAAATAGTTTTCTCAAAATATTTTTTACAACATTTTTAAAATTAAGTAACAAATACTTTCTCAAGCAAATTAACGGGCGCCATAGTCGCATTACAACTTACTAGTTTAATAATAAAGAGGAAGGTATGCCGTTAATAATGAAAAGCAACATCAGCCAAATGGCCACCACGACCACGCTTACAGGAAATTGTCCATAACCAAATCGCAAGGTGGCTGCCCTATGTCCTCGATATCCTCACGAATTCTATATTTGAGGTATTGAATCGACGCTGGGCTGTTGACATAGACCTTATCCTTTATGTGGCCCTAAAGGAAGAAGTCGCAAGGTGTTAAATCACAAGATCTCGGTGACCAATTGTTTTCACCTCTTCGAGAGATAACAAGGTCCGTAAACTGTTTAGTTTTGCGAACTGTGATTTTCACCATTTTTGTAGTAAATTTTATTCATTTCGATACGCTTTTTTTTTTTTTTTTTTTTTTTGGACTAACACTCAGGGGATGCCCCCTATAAATGCAATGCACTGTGTTAGCGATGGGAAATAAGGGTATTGGAAGGAGGAAAGAGGGAGTAGTGTTTGTTACCGTTGGACTTGAATTTGGTAATGTCATAGCAGGCAGGAAAAACACTTGCAGGAAGATTATTCCACAAACGAACAGTCCGGCTGAAGAACGAATTTTCTCTATAGTGCGTCGTCCGGTCAACCGGCCATTTGACAATGAACGGATGAGAGAGGATTTGAAGTGTAAATCATTTTTAGTAAGGGCGTAGTTTCTACTTGTCAAATGCCAATGAATAAAAAGCTTCAAAAGCGACTGTTACCGAAATACCGGGTGATTCAAAATAACAACTGTTTGCTGGAAAACCCTTTATGTTTGTGAATTAGATTACCCGTCATCACTATGGCAACTCTATCTATTTCAATAGCATTTGCTAAGCCTTGTTGTGGCCAAACAACTCAATATTGACCAATCACTTAGTCTTAATTTAATGACTTGAAAAGTATTGAAACTATTTAGCTGACTTGGTGCTCCCATAATAAAATTACCTTAAAAGTCTTTTAACATTATAACAGCGTCCATAGTCATATTTAACCGGCACTAGGAATTAGCCCTGCTCGTCGGTTACCTGCTTAAAGATCAATTATAACCTTGTTGTTTGGTTTAGGTCGGGTTTTTTTTTCTATGCCATGTTTTGGCTATTTGCGTTGGTTGTTTTTGTTTCAACTCTATAATTATAAGGCTTTAAAAATAATGTAGTTAACCAATTAAAAAGGGACCACTTTTAAATAGAAAACAACAATAACAACAACAGCAAGAAAAACTAATAAAAAGCATGACTTGGCAACTGCTACAGCGGCAGAGACGGACGGACTCACGGTCTATTGTGGGACTGTTATTATTATTATTATGATTATTTACATCTTAACTTAAGCTGCAGCGACGGACATACTTTCTGGGGCTTGTTAAAAGAACATTAGATTACAAACAAAGATAATCGACATTTCGAAAATTAGCTCAAGTGCCCCTCCATTTGGACAACGGCGGACGGCTTGCGGAGAGACGGACGAACGGACAGACAGACAGACAGACGTTTGCTTCGAGGCACTTGACTTGTTTGTTGTTGGGGTTAAAGTGGTCGGTTTGGAAATCAAATTATTTTCGATTATTTGTACAATTTGTAAATTGTGTTAATGTTTATTTTGTGAATTGAATTTGGGAATGGTACTTGACTCAGAAGAGCGATCGGAGAACCGACAACCGAGATATGCATCAGACACACAGACAGAGAGAAAGAGAGCGCATGCAGAGAACGGAAGTTGTTCATTTTACCAAATCCACTAACACAACAATCACAAGTGTCGTTTATTTTTCTCTGACCGAGGGAGAGCTGGCGGGACCAAACAGCTGCTGACAAGTATGAATTTGAATTTATATCCGAATGTTTTGTTTGAAGTTAACAACCGTAAAATTAAGTAATTAGAAAATTGTTAGGTTTTTTTTTTGGGGAACAAACAACACAAAATTTCACAGTGTTCTTATGTTTTTATTTTGAACGACCAGAAAATGGGTGACTGGCAGAATTTCAACGCCCTCAATTTTTCACCACCATTGTCACCGTCACCGCCACCATTCGAAAGACGAAACGAAACGAAAAACAGTCGTCATACAAGTCATTAATTAAGTCGTATCATTTGTTGATGAGAATCACCGGCTCTTGCATATTAATCATCAATGGTGATGGCAACGGTGTTTGGTGTTTGTGGTGGTGTTCGTGTTGGTGTTGGCCTAACAACATTTTGTTGTTGTACGGAAATTTAAAAATTCCAAACACAGACACATACACACGCCCGCGAGTATGTCATGTTCCCGTAAACGAGGGAAAATTTACATGGAAAATCGAGCGCGAATGAACGGGAATCAGCTCAAAGACTATAACGATCCGTCCATACCACAGCACACAGCACAACAGCACAATGCCACACACAAATGTCATTTGTCAATTAAATCAAAATTATTCAAATGAGTTTCTCACTAGCGCAAGCGATATTTCGTTGGAAATACAATTTATTACACAATAATAATGTGTTCATTTAATCAGCAACAGTCACAACAGCACCATAGCATAAAACGACAGAGAAACAGAGCCTGCTGTGGTTGTGAAGTGTTTGAACCTGGCCAAACCGCAGCACATATCTCACTGTCACACAGTGGGTGGAAATTGAAAACCAGAAAAATAATTGTTATTTCCGAATGGAAAGGAATTACGGGGGGATCTCAAAGAATGGTGGGGTGGAACATCAGATGAAAACGATCTGGGGTGGGCCCATAACCTCAAGAGTCGAGGGTTGTGGTCGAACTCTGGGGGAAGCCTACACGGGTAGGACGAAAACATGAGTGGGGAAATTCTAAGTGGTTTGACCGATTGGATAGAAATTTCACGCAGACCTAGCTGATTTTATTTTATTTTATTTTATTTTTTTTTTTTTTATTTTATTTTATTTTATTTTATTTTATTTTTTTTTTTTTATTTTATTTTATTTTATTTTATTTTATTTTATTTTATTTTATTTTATTTTATTTTATTTTATTTTATTTTATTTTATTTTATTTTATTTTATTTTATTTTATTTTATTTTATTTTATTTTATTTTATTTTATTTTATTTTATTTTATTTTATTTTATTTTATTTTATTTTATTTTATTTTATTTTATTTTATTTTATTTTATTTTATTTTATTTTATTTTATTTTATTTTATTTTATTTTATTTTATTTTATTTTATTTTATTTTATTTTATTTTATTTTATTTTATTTTATTTTATTTTATTTTATTTTATTTTATTTTATTTTATTTTATTTTATTTTATTTTATTTTATTTTATTTTATTTTATTTTATTTTATTTTATTTTATTTTATTTTATTTTATTTTATTTTATTTTATTTTATTTTATTTTATTTTATTTTATTTTATTTTATTTTATTTTATTTTATTTTATTTTATTTTATTTTATTTTATTTTATTTTATTTTATTTTATTTTATTTTATTTTATTTTATTTTATTTTATTTTATTTTATTTTATTTTATTTTATTTTATTTTATTTTATTTTATTTTATTTTATTTTATTTTATTTTATTTTATTTTATTGTATTGTATTTTATTTTATTTTATTTTATTTTATTTTATTTATTTATTAATTACAATACAAAGTAAATTTATATTATAATTTTGGGTCCAAGGGTAAACCGGGTGACAAAGACCATTTGGCTTGATTTTTGCAACGACAGACCAAAGCCTCTGGTTGGAATCGAACCCACAACCCCCACGCTGATAGGCAAGCACGCTACCAACTCGCCTACCGGGGCGCTTTTATTTTATTTTATTTTATTTCATTTTATTTTATTTTATTTTATTTTATTTTACTTTATTTTATTTTATTTTATTTTATTTTATTTTATTTTATTTTATTTTATTTTATTTTATTTTATTTTATTTTATTTTATTTTATTTTATTTTATTTTATTTTATTTTATTTTATTTTATTTTATTTTATTTTATTTTATTTTATTTTATTTTATTTTATTTTATTTTATTTTATTTTATTTTATTTTATTTTATTTTATTTTATTTTATTTTATTTTATTTTATTTTATTTTATTTTATTTTATTTTATTTTATTTTATTTTATTTTATTTTATTTTATTTTATTTTATTTTATTTTATTTTATTTTATTTTATTTTATTTTATTTTATTTTATTTTATTTTATTTTATTTTATTTTATTTTATTTTATTTTATTTTATTTTATTTTATTTTATTTTATTTTATTTTATTTTATTTTATTTTATTTTATTTTATTTTATTTTATTTTATTTTATTTTATTTTATTTTATTTTATTTTATTTTATTTTATTTTATTTTATTTTATTTTATTTTATTTTATTTTATTTTATTTTATTTTATTTTATTTTATTTTATTTTATTTTATTTTATTTTATTTTATTTTATTTTATTTTATTTTATTTTATTTTATTGTATTTTATTTTATTTTATTTTATTTTATTTTATTTATTTATTAATTACAATACAAAGTAAATTTATATTATAATTTTGGGTCCAAGGGTAAACCGGGTGACAAAGACCATTTGGCTTGATTTTTGCAACGACAGACCAAAGCCTCTGGTGGGAATCGAACCCACAACCCCCACGCTGATAGGCAAGCACGCTACCAACTCGCCTACCGGGGCGCTTTTATTTTATTTCATTTTATTTTATTTTATTTTATTTTATTTTATTTTATTTTATTTTATTTTATTTTACTTTATTTTATTTTATTTTATTTTATTTTATTTTATTTTATTTTATTTTATTTTATTTTATTTTATTTTATTTTATTTTATTTTATTTTATTTTATTTTATTTTATTTTATTTTATTTTATTTTATTTTATTTTATTTTATTTTATTTTATTTTATTTTATTTTATTTTATTTTATTTTATTTTATTTTAATATCCAAGGATACCTGGAACTCATTGATGAGTAGCTGGGTGCGTTTCTGTCTCTGTACAGGAGCTGGGTCGATCGTCCTGGCAACCCACGAGATTGGCTGCTTCTAAAAAATTCTTGAATTTGACCTAAAATCTAGAGAGAGCTGAAAATTGTCAACTTCCACTTCCACCCACTGTGCCTTATGGCAAACGGAAAAGAAGCCATCAACACATATGCTTTCCAACATACACACACACACACCACTGCAAGCGATAATGATCTCCACATTACTGAAGTACTTACTTCAAACATAACCACACAATACGAACATATCTTGGCCGGCCGTGATGGTTCGACCGGACGAAGTGAGGTGAGGTGTGTCATTTGGCCATAAACATAATCATCGATTGAAATATCCAACGATCGTTCGATCGATCGGCCGTCGTCGATGTGGCAACCAACCAGAACGGGCACACGGACAGGCGGACGAAATGAAATTTTGACACTTGATAAATGTCCACCACCACTGGCAACATGAATTCGAATTCATTGAATTCGATACGATTCAACAACAACAAGTGCATTTCAATTAGGAAGAAATGCTTAATCGTTCCATCATCGATCGTTTTATTCCACCTCCACCTCCACCTACTGCTCTCACATAGGGGGTAGATGCATTAGGAGTAGAATACGCTGCATTACGGTGACAAATGGTTCAATAAGACTAAGACGGCTGCAGCAGTGGCCGCCCTGGGCACACGCACACTCACATCACATTCCTGCCCTCTTCAGTGTAAATCGTGTACGTGAGTCTGCGCAGTGGTGTTGTTAATATTATTTTGACATTTTCCACGGATATTAGTTTATCAGTTGTTTAAAATCAAATTAAAACATTGCCAGCGCCTTACAGTCCGTTTCTCTTTTCCTCTCTCTCTCTCTCTCCGTCTGTTCTGTAAATCGTTTCGTAGTTGCTGGCATTTATCGAAGACAGATCAGAAGGACTCCTTACCTCATGTTGAAATAAAACATTACGGACCGTTAGGCAACTGTTGTTAATCATGACCCTTGTCGCCGCGTACTCACACCCTCACTGGTGTGCTCCTGTCAACGAGTGCGGTATGATAACTAAGGGAAACGCTCGATCATTCTAGAGGTTTTTTTGTTCAATGATTATTCATTTATTTCTTAAAAAAAATGTAATAAGTAACTGAGTAAGTAAATAACTGAGTAAGTAAGTAACTGAGTAAGTAAATAACTGAGTAAGTAAATAACTTAGTAAGTAAATAACTGAGTAAGTAAGTAACTGAGTAAGTAAATAACTGACTAAGTAAGTAACTGAGTAAGTAAGTAACTGACTAAGTAAGTAACTGAGTAAGTAAATAACTGAGTAAGTAAGTAACTGAGTAAGTAAATAACTGACTAAGTAAGTAAGTAAATACCTCGGTACATTCTCAGACTTTCGTTGCCTCGAAAACAAAACGGTTTTTCCCTCAACCGAATTTTTACCACATTATTCATACCACTCCTCGCCATTTGTAACGCTATACAACAGGACACTATCGTTGTTGACGTTGTTTAGCCCTCATTTAGATAAAGAAATTGAACAAACAGTTCGAAGCATTACAAGAGAAAGAGCGAGCGTGTTGGCCAGAGGAGGGCAGCCACACAGGGGTAAAGGGACAATGTGTCATGACATGGGTTTTGCGTTCGCAATAAGTCACTGGGCAAATGTAAAAACTTCCGAGAATGTGGTCATCACACAAGTGTTTTTCTTTTCTCTGGCCCCTAAGCGATCCTTGACCCAGAAGAGCACAGACTGAAATGGTTGTCTGGTCTCTCAATACAACAGCAGCGAACAGCCATAGAAATTGGGTATAAGGTAAACACAGTTGTCAACAGACATCATGTTGTTTTAGCCACACTCACACAATGGGTCCTAGTCACCGTCACCCTCACCGTCACCATCAACTCGCCTCGCCTGTGTCTCCAACGGTGTTCGGTGTTTACCTGCATCCTTGTGAACCTGTGATCCTGTCTGGTTGTCCTTTTTGTGTACTTTGTACTATATTTAATATAAACAAAGCGTCACCCCACAATTGTTGAACCAGCATTCACTGGTGGTTGTTGTAAATCGGTTGCACGTGAAACCGTTATGTTGGTAATAATCACCATTAAATTTTCTATGGTTTTTCAGTTGAAAATGAATTGTTGGCCAACACAAGATTTGTCACAGACAAAATTTCCAGAATTACACATTTTTTTTGGTGTGTTGCCAAACTGAAGCAAAACCCAGCACTTGATCGGATAACGTAGATAATCGAGATTTCATAAATGATATTTTTCATGATGATCACTTATTGCGGTTATTATGTTTAGGACCGAGACTTAGGTGGAGGGGCGTTAACGCTTCTAACGGTAAGACAATTAATTATGGCCGATTGTCTTTATACGGAGAGATTGATGAGATATCCCGTTGAGATGGAATATGAAATGCAATTATCCTAATATATTTTATGTGATTTTGGTTCCTTCCTCACTCACAGCAATTGAAGGGAAATCAACTTCTAAACGCTTCGTAAAAGAGGGGGATTTCGATTTTCCATGAATGTCTCACTCGCCTGTCGCCTTTTTCTTCCAGTGTACCAAATTGCATGCGAAGACATATTAATGAAAATTTAATGCGAAAAACGATATAGGAAGAAGAAACATAGAAACTATGTAACGAGGTGGCGAATAATTGGTGAACGCTAACGCTAACTCGCAAAGATCACGGGTGTTTTTTTGGCACGATGGCCATTTTGTTCTTCAAAATCAAACTACAAGCCTCTACAAATGAATTCCAGTGTGTTTCCTCCACAAACATTCAAGCATTCCCATTCCGACACACCCTGTGCATACCATGCACAGCTGGGACCTGGGATGTTGGAAATGTATCCATGCACACGTTCTACGTTGTATCTACTCAAAATATGTGCAAATTAAATAACATTGTAAAAAAAAAAGTGGGAGAACTGATTTATATGGACAGCGGCAACAGCAACGGCAGCCAGCTAATGTGTTAAAGCTTCAGCCACTCAACTCAGACCGCGGTGCGAATAAATTGGAATCACTGAATGACTGAATGGCAAATGCATGAATGGACCGGCCAGTCGGCTAACACACTGACTAACATGGCTAGCTGGGATTTTGCAGTCAGGTTTATTATTAATTAATTACAAACAGTTAATAAAGTAATTTTCTCGCCTTAAGAGCAACTTAATATAAATGCTAATAACGTTAATAAAAGCAAAGAGAGAAAAATGTGCAACAACAAGCAGGTACAACAACAACAACAACAAAAACGAAAACATTTGCAATTAATTACACAATTAAATGACATTTGTATACGATGATGATGATGATGAGGACGATCGAAAAGCACACACACACACAAACACACACTTTCCAGAGTGAGGGGAGGTGGTTTGAAAAGTTTCTAAACATGCAGTTAGATGAAGAGAATTTTGAAATATTTTATTTTTTTTATTAAATTTAATTAGAATACAAAGTAAATTTATATTTTTATTGAATTACAATACAAAGTCAATTTATATTCTAATTACACCGTGTTGCAAAAAATAGATTTTTTTTCTGTCCTATGAACCAAATGCACATATTCGGAAAGAGGGGAAAAAATAAAAATACACGTGTATCGGCGATTTTCATGTACACGTCAGAATTTTTTTTTTTAAGTTTGAAGTATAAATCTCGTAGTGGCCTGTGTGAAAGCCTTTCGACCGATTTTTAAACCTTTTTTCAGAGATCCAATCGAGCTGATTTTTGGCAGGCAGACTCGTGGAAATGTCTGTATCACGTCAAATTTTTTAAGAAAAATTTGTTATCAATTCTCAGATTTTCCCCAATTTTTATTATTTTTGAAAAAAAAAATATTTTTTTCACTTTTCTTAGCATAACTTGAAGAGACTCCAAATTTTTAAACTACTTAAGCGTTACGAGAAAAAAAGGTTTTTTGACGAGCCAAAAAGAGAATTTTACAGAAGACGTTTTTTTGTGGTCCAGCAAAAAGGCGTGTGGCGGTTACGATACATTTCAATTTGCTTTATCTTTGTAAATATAAATGTTGAATATTTTTTTGGATTAACCCTCTAACCACTAGGACCACTAGTCTGTAGACGGTCATCGCTAACAGCCATTTCTTATGGCTAAAGGGTTCCATTTCAGTGGTTAAAGGGTTGAGTGCGTTGCGATAATTTTTTATGGTCGAAAGATTCTTATTATTTTTACATTTTAAAACACGTGCATTGCCAGTGCTCCACGAGCCATGAGCATTAGCTTCGACTCAACGAAGTTTCACGACCCTTAATCATACGTGTTGTCTTAGTTATTCTAACAAATAACATTTTAGAAGGTCCACAACGTGCTGTCTCGTTCATAGTTTTCGTTAGTTCTCGATAGCCTCACGAATTCTATCTTTGAGTTCTTGAATTCGACGCTGGGCGTAGACCATATCTTTTACGCGGCCCCAAAGGAAGAAGTCACAAGGTGTTAAATCACAAGATCTCGGTGGCCAATTGTGATCACCTCTACGAGAGATAACATGGTCCGAAACCCAATTCCAAAGAACGACGAGGAATGGGCAATTCTGGGTTTTCTTCAACTCTTTGGACTAGCAATATTCTCAGTTGTTCTTGAGCGACGTGCATGGGTTTTATACTTCACATCGCCAACTTGACCCAACAGCTCGAATTTTTCCACCAATTTCTGTATTGCGGTCCGACAAGGTGCTTCACGATGACCCAAAAAAGCTTTAGTTTAGCGAACTGTGGCTGCAAGATTTTCACCATTTTTGTAGTGAATTTTAATAATTTCAATGCGTTGTTGAAACGTCTATCGTTCCATTTTTAGTAATGGCGCAGTTTGTACTTGTCAAATGTCAATGAATAACAGCTTCACAAGTGACAGCTACCGAAATACCGGGTGATTCAAAATTACATCTCTTGTTGGAAAACTCTTTATAGCTCACTGGTTGAATTTGATGTGGGAAAAAGTTTGCCACGCCATAGTTTTTAATGACAGTGATCAGGATTACTTTCTATTACTATAAATAATCGAAAAGAATCAAAAGTAATCTCTGAAAGTTGTCGGATTATTTTCTGATTACTTTTTATTATTTACAGTAATCGCAAGTAATCCTGATTACGTTTGATTATTTACAGTAATCGCAAGTAATCTTGATTACTTTTACATTATTTGTGATTGTAATTAATTATCAGTCTTGAAACACTGAATATTATCGTAATTTAATCATACAAAAAAATGAATTTAATTAGTAATTATTACGATTAGTAATCATTACTTAACAGCTAAGCCACAAACCCGGATATTTTCTTATATATGTTCAACTATTTTAAAGTTCATAGAAATAATCTCACTTCAGATAACTCGGTTTTATGGAAAACCTTGCAAGCCAACCTCGTACTGACTGGCAGACCCAACATAGAAAGAGTGTGTGTGTGTGTGAGAGAGAGATGGCCAACATGACACTTAATTGGTGTATCCTTAAATTGATGTTCAAATCTGTTGTTTAGACCTGATCGATATTTAAGACAACACACCAGCAACACAAGACTGTGTAAGAGGCATGTGCGTATGCTGCTGATGTTGTTCACCACCATCGTGTTTCAAAGCTATCAAAGTGAAAAGACTCACAATTAATTACTTAATTCCCTTGAAGACATACTCATATACATGCGGCGATCATCGTCGTCATCCTCATCACCATCGCCATCGTCGTCATCAGCATCAGCCGCCGCATCTGCATCTGCATCTTCTGCAGTTCGTTCTTCCTCCGGCCTCAGCATTGGAATTGTCTTGTCTCCTGCGACGGTTAACAACAATTTGTGTTGGCATGACGAACCTGTTGTCTTACACACCTCTTCAGCGAAATACACAACAACAACAACAACCGAAGAAAGGAAAAAAAAAACCAAAACGTATCCAAATCGCCGTTCATGCAGACAGTCACAGTGTCAGTCATTCAACTGTCCCCCAATGGCCAATCTTGGAGGCCAAGCGGAAAACTCACCCAGCCCACCGGACGATCTGCATTTAGAGAAAATGCTTTAACAAGGAGCCAGAAGAAGTGTCATCAAATGTCTACGTTTTTGGAATTTCTGGGCTGGTGTGGCCTGGCCATGGACAGCTCAGGCTCAGCGGCCGCTTAGGTTGGTCCGTGTACCGAAAACAAAACACACACTCAGCACAAGACACAACACCACAACAAACCCAAAACAGAACGTGAATGTGAAACAATAACAACGGAGACCAAAAAAAAAAACACAACAACAACCACACAACCGAAACAGAAACAGCAGAGAAAAACAAAACATAACATAACAGATTAGTTACCATATCCCATATCAGGGTAATTATTGTTAAATGCGATAACAATCTTGTAGTGTGGTGACATTTATTTATTTTCCTTAATTTTGTTGTATTAATCTTTTCGAATTGTTGCTGTTGTTGTTGTGTTGCTGTTTCTGTTGCCGTGAATACACATGTATCGCATCCAGTCCGATGATTCGTATGATTCGGGGTGGGGCCGCCGAGGGATAGTGGGGATTTAATTTCTTCTTAATCATGATCACCAAACACTTCCCTCTCGGATCATTAGCACGAATTGTGTGGTTGTATGGAGGGCACATTATCATCAGCCATCAGCACAGGCGTCATTATCGTTATCCAGGATTTTTGGTCATCAATTGTTGTTATAAATGTCCATACACATGTGCAAGTGAACCCTGAACTCTGTTCAAAATGTTGGCAAACTTTTTGAATACAAAGTCTGGGTAGTCTTGAAGAGAACTTACAAAACGTTGTCAAAAGTGAAATTCTGTCGATATACTAAGATTAGCCGGTTGAAGTCTTGGATGACAGTCCATGTAAGACTGTCATCTAAGACTTCCATGTAAGACTGTCCAGTCTCTTCAAATTTTTTCACAATTTTACCAATTGCTTGTGTAGTTGGACGATTGTGTAAACCATAATCTCCTCTTACAGCACGATATGTGGCTGTGCCAGAATCACCATTTTTGTATTTGGTTTTAATAATTTTTACTCGTTGTGTGATAGTTAAGCGATCCATTTTCGTCAATGTCAGACTTCCAACGGAAAAGAAAAAAAAAGTAGTCGGATTATGTTCTGATTACTTTTGATTATTTATAGTAATCGCAAGTAATCGTGATTACTTTTAGATTATTTACTTTAATTTAATTTAATCAATACTGCACCTCCACAAAAAATTTAATTTAATTAGTAATTACAGTGTACTCTTTCATAAGCGGACATCTAAGGGACTGAGAATTTTGACTGCTTATGCGAGAAGTACACAAGAGGACTGAAGCGGATTGGTATACTGAAAAAAGTGTCCGTTTATGAGAGGTGTCCGCAAGGAGAGAGTACACTGTATTACGATTAGTAATCATTATTTAATCACTAGTAAGTTGTAATGCGCCTATGGCGCCCGTTAATTTGCTTGAGAAAGTATTTGTTACTTAATTTTAAAAATTTTGTAAAAAATATTTTGAGAAAACTATTTTGTAAAAAAAAATTTCGAAAAAAAATAAAATTGGAAAAAAAAAATTTGTGGAAAAAAAAATTTTGTTGAAAAAAAATTTTTGTTGAAAAAAAAAATGTTGAAAAAAATTTTTTGTTGAAAAAAAAAATGATTGTTGAAAAAAAAAAATTTTGTTGAAAAAAAATGTTAAATTTTTTCTGAAAAAAAAAATTTTGTTAAAAAAAAAAATTTTGTTGAATAAAAAAATTTTGTGGAAAAAAAAAATCTGTTGAAAAAAAAAAATTTTGTTAAAAAAAAATTTTGTTGACAAAAAAATGTGTAAAAAAAAAATATTTGTAAAAAAAAAATTGGAAAAAAAAATTTGGTAAAAAAAAAATTGGGGAAAACACAATTTCTGTACCAAAAAAACATATTATTTTTTTTATTTTTATTATTTATAGAATTATAGAATGCCTATTTAAATTCCTACGTACTGCGTGACAGAGTCAGTGAATCAGTGTCGAGGGTAAATATATATTAAGAAGAAGAAGATTACTATGTTTGTAGTGGTGGACATCTTAATGGATCGGCTGTTTTCCATGGCTCTTGGAATCATTTGCTTGTCTGGCTTTTAGCATCCGAAGCAGATTTTAGTAATCCTACAAACTCCTCAAAGGACAAGTGTACATACACTCTAATACAATTTGATTTGAATGGCTTAAATTTTTCGTTAAGTTTCCAGAATTCTTCAGTCTTTTGTTTACGCCAAAGAATTATTCGCTTATAAATATTCCGTATTACAGATTGTTCACTAACATCTCGAAGGACCATTTTCCATTAGAACTGATCATGAATTATTTAAATGGCTGCGATTTTTAGAAAAAATATTTATTCTTGTCAGAAGAAAAATGGAGGGCGACACAAGAGGTATAAAAAATCAATTTTCAAATATATTTTATCGATTTGTTTGCCTGGCAATATATATATAAGTTATAAAAGAAGCGATTCAATTTGTCCACACAAAGATTTTGTTTGCATGAAAATCTTGAAAGATGAAATACAAATCGATTGTCGCTTAGAATATGCAACTCATGTTAATCAGTCATTTGTTTGGTGTCTGGCGAATATCCATTGCAATCAAATGTCAAAATTAACAAACCAAACATCGAACTTTCCACATTGTCAACTGTCATCATTAGATAACGAAGCTGCGAGGAGCTGGAATCAGCGACAGTCTCGTTGTTGGTGTTGTGGTTGTTGTTGTTTGGGGTCGCGATCACAATTAGTGTGCGCATTGGTGCCCGTGCCACAGTCTTTTGTTTCTGTTTTTATTCATTAATAATCAGATATTCACATCTTTCAATTTATGAAGGCGCCTCTGTCACCGTTGGCTGGCTGGCTGGCTTTTCGTCAAACTCATAAAAGTCATCCGCCTTTGATTGACGGAGTTAAGCCAAACAGCAGCGGCACAGCGTAAACCACACAACCGATTTCGGTTAGTTGATTTAATTTGGTTGGCTAATCAACGCGATATTCATAAAAATCAAAAATAAAACCAAACACAAAAGAAAACGTTACCCCCTGCTCACTGCTTCGTGTAGCCTGAGCTCAGAGCCCCATAAAAAGTGTCAAATTCATCTTTGTCTATAGACACACACACACACAAGCAGAGGTGGCATGGATGATGCTGTTGTGGTACGTGTGTACGTACGTCTCTGCAACCGATACATTTTGAACAAACAATATAAAGACATTAGCTGCCGTCGCAGGGTGCCATAATCATTTGATTGTGATCGGATGCCAGTCGACACTCTCGCCTCGTACCACAGCTAAAGTAAGCCCCGTCTCGAGCATGCAGCGTTGCCAAGTTCGAAAGGGCCGGAGCCCAAAACGCGCAGCCACACAACCGATTTCCCCGTTTCAAATGCTGTGTGTGTTTGGAGCACGTTAAAAGCTCATGAGAGGTCGGTCCGTGATGCTAAATCACTGATATGACACTTTGCTGCATGTTGTTTTCCCTTTGTACATAGACTGCAGACAGGGTGGTACGCGCAGAGGTTATGATTTAAAATGTAACAGAAAGTTCTCTCTCTCGTAGAGTCTCTAGGAAAGCAGTGTTCTCTTGGGGATCTTAAATTGTTTTTGGATGTACCATTTCATTAGACTACGGCAAAACTTTTTGTTTCAGTGTAGGTTAACATTTTGAATAATGATAACCACCAATGGAATCGCCCTGTCCGTGACAATCGACATACGAGGCATAGTGACACCTACACGCCGCCGCCGCCGCCATCGATGATTGTGAAATCTTAATTTAATTTATACATCGTAACAATTGTTTATAATCTCTTCAATTCTCGACATAAATATAGACCAATTTAGTTATTCATAAAAATATAGCTTTCAACCAGCAACGACAACCACAACAACAACAAATGCCACATATGTTCACTATCGACAACATACTACGCACTCATACATATGCCGAGACTCATACACACGTACTCATATGGTGGGACGGACAAACGCAAAGATCATTAAAAAACTTGTCACATTTTAATAAAGCTGGTTTCTGTCTGGTGGCTAACACGGGTGAAATGCTTGGATGGATGGAGAGCTGGGCTAGCTGGTCGCTGGCTGCTCTAAATGACTTGACTGGAGTTGAGTTGACTTGACTTGGCCCAGCACGGTCGGCCGACTCATGGACTGAATGACTTTGTCGTACTTGTGTGTGCTGCCGGTGCTGCGTACTCATGCACGCACCACTCCATGCTTTTAATGGACTAATTCCAATGAATTAATGATAATTATAATAACTTTATTTTGTTGAAGACTAAATGACGGACGCACGGATGGATGGCTGGCTGTATGGACAGACAGAGCGGACGGACGGAGGGACGGACGAACACGCACAATCGCACACTGCAACAAAAGTGTAGCTGACGGAGTAAGCACAGTCATCATTAATATGAAGAGCACCAAGCAAGTGAAAGAAATTCACTCTGTCCTCTATAATAATAACTATTCGCACACACACACACCTTTAAGCACTCTCTCTCTCTCTCTCTCCCTCTCTCACTCATATACATATTATGTTGTAGCCATTTGCCTGTGGACTGTGTGCGGTGGTATGTAGCGCGCGATTAGTTACGAGTACTTAACTGAAATGGACGTCAAGTAATTAATATCATAGTGAACAAGAGAACAACAACAACAGCAACAGCAAAGCCCCCCAAATAACAATAACAACAACAACAACAGCCATAATAATAACAATAAAGAGTGGCGAGTGCTGGTCGGTGGAGAAGACGAAAATGGCCCAACAAAACAAACAAGGCAGACAAGCAACATACGTCAAGAGTCAAGACATGTGCGCAATTAACGAACAGACAGCATAACACTGTATATGGTTACACCTACTGCGCCAATGTTAGCCTCCCCTTGCCAACCCCCTCCCGCCCCCACACTCCTCTTCCCATCTCAACGTATTGGTATCTAAGTACAAACAACAACAAAAAAAAAGGAAAAATCATAAAAATCGCCGAGAGAAACCATCAGACGTGAGAGTAACGTTTTTTTTTTTTTTTTCTTTTGGGTGGGGGAAATCGACCAGAGTAAAATGTTTCTGTTTAGGTTTGTTGCGTAAATAGTTTATACATAAATTAGTTC
The DNA here is from genome assembly GCA_958296145.1 of Hydrotaea cyrtoneurina. NCBI lineage: Eukaryota > Metazoa > Arthropoda > Insecta > Diptera > Muscidae > Hydrotaea > Hydrotaea cyrtoneurina. The sequence goes on from OY282512.1 coordinate 140,637,362, forward strand.
ACTTTCGGACAATGCTGACCGTTGCGTTACCCTAAACCTGAATATTAGCTAGTCCTTAGTTGAGGATAATTGGAGTATTGTACACTGAGCTAAAACCGAGTTTGAGCGTTATACACTTTTCAAACCTGCCAACCTGCTCGTGTAATGCAAGTAACGACCGATTTTAGAGCCGCACAGTGGCCCAGAAACAAATTCCATGGGCCCAAAGTAAAGGGTTATCCATTTCGTGGTAGCAAATGTATAGGGCTGGAATTCGTCATCTGTCAAACTAAGTTGTTAAGCCAAGTTATTTATCTTTTCCGTTGGAAGTCTGACATTGACGAAAATGGATCGCTTAACTATCAGACAACGCGTAAAAATGATTAAAACCTACTACAAAAATGGTGATTCTGGCACAGCCACATATCGTGCTGTAAGAGGAGATTATGGTTTACATAATCGTCCAACTACTCAAGCAATTGGCAAAATTTGAAGAGACTAGAGACTTGTTGTAAGGCCTGTGCATTAGGGTGGAGTGAAAACATGTTTTTTTTTTTAATTTGAAAAAGTTAACCTCGGAAAGAGATGTAGTCTGGGGTCCTAATGAGGGAAAAAATAAAGAAAAAATTTTTAAAAAAATTTTAGTGGTCGCGCCACTCCCTCGAAATTAGGAAATTATCGCTATTTTGGCGTTGATTTTAGAAAAATCCTAAAAATTAACGACTTAACTTATTCGAAATTTAAAAGTTTGAGCTTGTTCAGTGCCCAAACAAAAGTATTTGAGGATAATCGACTAATATTTGTAGCGTTGGTGGCGATTTCATTGTTTAGTCAATTTTCTGAAGAAGGGACGATTTGACTTATTTTACTTTTTGAAATTTTTGAACAATGAGAAAATTTTTTTTAAATTTTTTCATGCCCTTATTTCATTGTTTACGCTATTGCAAACATTTATTGACATAAAACTTTTTAGGATTTTTCTAAAATCAACGCCAAAATAGCGATAATTTCCAAATTTCGAGGGAGTGGCGCGACCCCTAAAAATTTTTTAAAATTTTTTTCTTTATTTTTCCCCTCATTAGGACCCCAGACTACATCTCTTTCCGAGGTTAACTTTTTTTTTTTGAATTTCACTCCACCCTACTGTGCATCATCATTTCGCTGCAGCGAGTGAAAGTGTTGCCGAAGACCCGAATGTGTCGATTTCTCGTCGTTCTCAGGAATTAGGACTGTCTTACGGCACATTATGGTGTGATTGGACCTTACTTCTTCGAAAACGACGAGGGAACGACTGTCACCGTCAATTCGGAGCGTTATGGTCGTATGATAACCGACTTTTTTTTGCCTGCTATTGAAGAATACGACTTGGAGAATATGTGGTGTCAACAAGACGGTGCCACATGTCACACAGCTCGAGTGAATATGGCTTTATTGCAAGAGGCATTTCCTGGCCGCGTAATTTCTCGTCGTGGCGACATCAACTGGCCATGCGATTTAACAACATTACACCGTTTTTTGTGGGCCTACGCAAAAGACCGTTTTTATGCGGATAAATCTTTAACTCTAGAGCTCTTAAGAACCAACATTCGTCAGGTTATGGCTGACATACCGCCCAATATGTGCCAACAAGTGGTCCAAAATGACCTCAAAAGAATCAATGCTTGCAATTTATCAATGCTTGGTCATTTAAATGATGTAGTGTTTCACACATAATGTCAACGTTCAAACTTTATAATAAAAAAGAAATATCATGAAAAAAAATATTTTATATGTGTTTTATTTACGTTTACTTTTCAAAACGCAAAATGGATAACCCTTTAGTTTGGGTCTGTTGGGCAAGGGTTAGTGAAGAGGGTAATGGGAATAGTGCACACACAGCCAAATCTATTTCGCATGTCTTCCTCTCACACTGGATGTGATGACAGATTTTGGGCGGTATAACCTTTTTAAAATGTTAACCTTATTCAGTGTACTCGTCTAATGCAAGTTCTGCTCCAAGCACCGTTTTAGAGGAGTGAAACATTGCTAGTGTCTAAATTAGCACAAAAGGTTCTCGTACAACTTCTTCTTCAAGGATACAAGGAAAATCTCAAAAGTTAATAAAACTGACCTCATTTACTTCAATACACAGAAAGAAAAATGACAAAAATTAAATCAAGTACGAAAATTCATATAATAAGAATAAAATACTTGATTTGTTTACGAAAAGGATTTGTTTGCTTTACTGCTTGTCGTTTTTTGGTACTAAACAATAGTTCTCGTTTAATTACCGAAGACTATAGCACATAATAACCAAATAATTGGAGAAGAAATCATTGAAAATGGCTGCCACGTGTAGTTAAATATTTACTAGGAAAAGTACGTCCATTTTGAAGTGAGGTAAATCCATTTGAACTCATTCGATTATGAATTTAATATTCTTGGAAAAAGAATATTGTGATATCAATTTAATCTAAATTTTCCACAAATCAATTCCATTTTCCGATAATTTCAAGTATTTATTCGGGCTTAAATTAATCCAAGCGGTCTACACATAAGTCCATTTCGAATTTATTTCTACCCTATGTTGGACATAAATCTATTCTAAAAGCAAGCCCATTCGGGCTCAATTATGGATAAAATTGAGAATTCCGAGCAGGAACAATCCGTACTAAAATCAAGTTTTTTAACTTGATTTACGGCAAACCGTACTTATCATACTTTTGACGCCGCTACGGCTTAATTCAAGTACGGATAAGTTGATTTTCTTTTTATCAGTGTAGTCTCACAACTTAAAATTATATTTTTCAGGAGAGCCGTTTAAAGTTTTTTTTTGCAAATATAGGAACAAAAAAACTCATAGGTTTCCCGAATAAAGTAGATCCCCATCAAACAGTTTCCAAATCTGATCGTTGTTTTCCAAATCTAATCGTTAATAGGGATGATAAGGGAATTACATGGATCCCTACATGTAACAAATATTAATTTCAATTAGTTTTGGAACAAATGGTCCCTGTTTTAAAATATTTCCCAAACAAATCGTTGCAATCGTTGTCAGCTGTAATTAAAGCATGAGCGGGATATTTAAACACATTTTTATTTGTGTGTAAACATTTAAAAAAGACAGATTTTCGGCGTGTTAAGAACAAATGAAAGTGTTTACACAGTTAAGTTATTATAAAGGACTCAGTACTTCTTCCAACATTAGATACACTGGACGCCAAGCGAGTGTAGGGTATCATTGTTTGCAATATGTAAGTTGATAATTCAAATCTCCACACGTTGTGAAGGTATCCCTTGTCATCCTATGAGAAATGCCTGCCTATTGTAGGGGTAGCCATTGATTGCTATCTATCTCCGCATGTACCCACACACACACACACCATAGCTACGTATTGCTGTGTTTTTTTGGTTTTAAAAAAAGCTTAATAACATAAAATACCTAATAAATCTGCACACCTAATGAAGGAAATATGGAGAAACAAGAGTAAAGCAATAATGAAACGATGTTGTTAATTCAGGCAAATTGGATTATTTAATAAGTTTATTGGTTAAATACCTCCAACTCAAAAGCAACATCACAGCAGCGATGAAGCGGACGCGAACGCGAACGACGACTACGCTTGCGCTGAGAACAACATTAATAATCTGAAATACAAACAACAAATCAAGCAATAAACGTAACAACTTCAGTAACACTGAACAACAGTGAACGAACACTGGAGAACAACAACAACAAAAACCGTATACGTAACCTTTGGCAACAATTCTTTAAAAAAAAAACAAAATATTAAACGAAACGAAAAATATGTGTGCGCGAGAGTGTGTTGTACAATCTCGTTTAAAATAAGCCAAAACGATGGAGAACGATGGCCGGCCACAGTATCGGGGCAGACCAACTGACTGACTGATACACGGCGCGGTGGTAGACAACGCACCAACAACAAATCACCACAAACTAACAACAACAAATGTTTTAAAAATCATTCGTGTTAATTTCTGAGAATTACGATTTGATAAACACGTTTCTGGCTTATAAGGAAATCATCGTGTATGAGTGTGTGTGTGTGTATGGCAACATTCTGGAATGGGGTAACCGCCAACTCTTCCTAACTTAGCTGCCACCACTTCTTCTTTCTCGGCCCGAAAGGGCTGGCATAAACAACAACACAAAGATATTCAGACACACCATAAACCAACAACAACTGCAAGACGATACGACAACGGTGGGTGTAATTTATTATTAATTATTACACAGACGACTGCATCTGAACTCTCTTGCGCCCCCAAAAACCCGAGTTGAACAAATATATATTTCCACACGCAGACCTCAGTTCCACAAATGCCAATGTCTTATATCGCAGCTCTCTATGCGGATAATATGAATTTTAATGGTGGCAAAGCACCGGCTGATCGCTGCTTGTTGGCCTCTCCTCGGGGAACCCAAAATAAGCTGTGGAAAATCGAACCGATTTCACACTGACAATTTTGAAATTGTTTTCAGGCCAAACAGCAGCTTCTTTGCCACGGCCACGAAGGCCACGCACAGTGGTGTACAATTACTTTTATTCGGCCAGAATGGAAGACATTTAGGAGTTTGGAGTTTGGTTTAGTAAGAATTGGCATTGTTGGGAAGAATTGGCAACATCAATTTGATGTACATTGTACAACAATTTGATGAACATTGTACATCAATTTGATGAATATTGTACATCAATTTGATGAATATTGTACATAAATGTGATGAAAATCGTACATCAATTTGATGAACATTGTACATCAATTTGATGAAAATATACATTATTTTGATGAACATTGTACATCAATTTAATGAACATTGTACATCAATTTGATGAAAATCGTACATCAATTTGATGAACATTGAACATCAATTTGATGAACATTGTACATCAATTTGATGAAAATATACATTATTTTGATGAACATTGTACATCAATTTAATGAACATTGTACATCAATTTGATTAATATTGTACATCAATTTGATGAATATTGTACATAAATTTGATGAAAATCGTACATCAATTTGATGAACATTGTACATCAATTTGATGAAAATATACATTATTTTGATGAACATTGTACATCAATTTGATGAAAATATACATTATTTTGATGAACATTGTACATCAATTTGATGAAAATCGTACATCAATTTGATGAACATTGAACATCAATTTGATGAACATTGTACATCAATTTGATGAAAATATACATTATTTTGATGAACATTGTACATCAATTTAATGAACATTGTACATCAATTTGATTAATATTGTACATCAATTTGATGAATATTGTACATAAATTTGATGAAAATCGTACATCAATTTGATGAACATTGTACATCAATTTGATGAAAATATACATTATTTTGATGAACATTGTACATCAATTTGATGAAAATATACATTATTTTGATGAACATTGTACATCAATTTAATGAACATTGTACATCAATTTGATGAATATTGTACATCAATTTGATGAATATTGTACATCAATTTAATGAATATTGTACATCAATTTAATGAATATTGTACATCAATTTGATGAACATTGAACATCAATTTGATGAACATTGTACATCAATTTGATGAAAATATACATTATTTTGATGAACATTGTACATCAATTTAATGAACATTGTACATCAATTTGATGAAAATCGTACATCAATTTGATGAACATTGTACATGAATTTGATGAAAATATACATTATTTTGATGAACATTGTACATCAATTTGATGAACATTGTACATCAATTTGATGAAAATCGTACATCAATGTGATGAATATTGTACATCAATTTAATGAATATTGTACATCAATTTAATGAATATTGTACATCAATATGATGAATATTGAACATCAATTTGATGAATATTGTAGATCAATTTGATGAAAATCGTACACCAATTTAACGAACATTGTACATCAATTTGATGAAAATCGTACATCAATTTGATGAACATTGTACATCAATTTGATGAAAATATACATTATTTTGATGAACATTGTACATCAATTTAATGAACATTGTACATCAATTTGATGAAAATCGTACATCAATTTGATGAACATTGTACATCAATTTGATGAAAATATACATTATTTTGATGAACATTGTACATCAATTTGATGAACATTGTACATCAATTTGATGAACATTGTACGTCAATTGGATGAAAATTGTACATCAATTTAATGAATATTGTACATCAATATGATGAATATTGAACATCAATTTGATGAACATTGTACATCAATTTGATGAACATTGTACATCAATTTGATGAAAATTATACATCAATTTAATGAATATTGTACATCAATTTGATGAATATTATACATTATTTTGATGAACATTGTACATCAATTTGATGAACATTGTACATAAATTTGATCAACATAGTACATCGATTTTGCAAATAAAAATGTTTGATTTTTTCTTTAAAGAGTTTCATGCTGTGTATTTGCTTTGATTGCAATCCATCCGACAAAAATTTTAAAATTTCCAAAAAAACTAAGTACTTCAAATTAAAGAATTTATTCATTGAACTAGTGAAGAATCGTGTTTATTAATTTGAAGCGCCCCGGTAGGCGAGTTGGTAGCGTGCTTGCCTATCAGCGTGGGGGTTGTGGGTTCGATTCCCACCAGAGGCTTTGGTCTGTCGCTGCAAAAAAATCAAGCCAAATAGTCTTTGTCACTCGGTTTATCCTTGGACCCAAAATTAGAATATAAATTTACTTTGTATTGTAATTAAATAAAATAAAAATAAAAATTAATTTGATTGGGGTGATAAAGTGATTTCTGATCTCTGATTTCTTCTCCATTCATAAGAACTGCAAAACCACTGTTTTTGTTGTTGTTGTTGTTGTTAATATATAAATTCATATACAATAAATATACACACTATGTTGATCTTGTTAGGAATCTTTGCAATATAACGTGGACAAGGTGTGCGCATGCGCATACCATCACTGTTCGTATGCGTTTGCATTGAGATAAACGCCCAGGGATAACAAACAACATTTCAAGTGTTGTTATTCACTAACAACAACAACAACAACATTGTATTGCCCATCCTTGTGTGTGTGTAGTTGCCTGATTATGCTGATGATCGTCATCATCACGCCATCATCACCACGGACGATATGATCAATTGTTTGGGGGTGAATTGTGCCCTCTCCGAACAGTTCGTATTTATTCGGATCAGGCGAATGCCTAACAAACGTTGGCATTCCTTTCATAGCAAAATCTCAATTTTCAAATATTAAACATTTCGATTAAATTGTAAATAGGAAGTAAGTAAAAAATTCGTTATTGATGACTTCATTAGGATTGGCAGGGCAGCTAGATTAATCGTAGTCCAACATGGGCGATTGTCTAGAGACCTTGGGGGCGCTCGGAAATTTTGAAGATTGAAGGATTTACCTAAATAAGGTAATGTACACATTTGATCAAGATAGTCTTTTTCCGGTCATCTCGACATAAAGCAATTCACACCAAATTTAAATCACTTGCCAATATGGAATCTCTTATTACTGAAGAAATTCCGACAGCTTGTTCCGGCCCACAAACAAAAACAATCCACTCGAAATTCAAATCAGTTGACAATCTTCTTAATATATATTTACCCTCGACACTGATTCACTGACTCTGTCACGCAGTACGTAGGAATTTAAATAGGCATTCTATAATTTTATATAAATTCTATAAATAATAATAATAAAAAAATAATATTTTTTTTTGTACAGAAATTGTGTTTTCCCCAATTTTTTTTTTTACAAAATTTTTTTTTACAAAAATTTTTTTTTACAAAATTTTTTTTTACACAAAATTTTTTTTTTACAAAATTTTTTTTTTCGAAATTTTTTTTTTTTTCAACAGAATTTTTTTTTTCAACAAAATTTTTTTTTCAACTAATTTTTTTTTTTTTTTTCGACAAAATTTTTTTTTTCAACAATTTTTTTTTTTTCAACAAAATGTTTTTTCCATATTTCAACGGGCGCCATAGGCGCATTACAACTTACTAGTATGGAATATGTTATTGTTGAAGAAATTCCCATAGATCGGTCTCGTATGAGTGATGCAATTTGATGGGAAGTCAAGTTACAACAAGTCCATACAAATCGATGGGTATGTCGGCACTCCCTGGCCCGATTGCCTCGTGCCAACGGTCCACCGCCCTGCCCATACGCAGCGTACAATGTATGGTCATGTATCATCGAAATTTCATTTCACAGCGTCTGTTTGGTTTCTGGTGGTCCCTACGTTTATACCAACTGCCATTTCATTAAAGATTTCTAACAACGGACGCGGGATTGACAATTGCTATAACTTTTTAAAGAAAATGTAGGTCGCCGTGCGGACAATTCGAATTACCAAGCTAGAGCAATTCGTAGAGAACTTCGTAGACATTTTACGGTCAACGTCATCGGCCTGGTGAGCAACAAAGCAAGATACGTCAATAAGCAAAATTGAAGTATTTGTAGCGAAGATAATCCCCAAGCTGTTAATGAATCATCGGCTCTATGATAAATGAGCCAAATGAAAAAAGAAACGGAAGAATCCGCAAAAAAAAAGGAAATCCCCCGAAAACCCAATTTGATGATTTCCCCAAAAATTCTGAAACTACCCCCAACAATTTATGAAAAATTACCCAATACAAAATTAAAAAAATACACTCAAAAAACAACAGTAAATTTTCGTAAATTTAACAAAAAAAAAAAAAAAAAAAAAAAAAAAGGTTATCCATTTTGCTTTTTAAAAGTAAACGTAAATAAAACACATATAACATATTTTTTTTCATGATATTTCCTTTTTATTATAAAGTTTGAACGTTGACATTATGTGTGAAACACTACATCATTTAAATAAACACCACGCGAAGTGTTGCAAGCATTGATTCTTTTGAGGTAATTTTGGACCATTTTTTGGCAAATATTGGCCGGTATCTCAGCCATAACTTGACGAATGTTGGTTCTTAAGTGCTCAAGAGTTAAAGGTTTATCTTAATAAACACGGTCTTTCGCGTAGCCCCACACAAAACGGTGTGATGGTGTCAAATCGTATGATCTTGGTGGCCAGTTGATGTCGCCACGACGAGAAATTACGCGGCCAGGAAATGTCTCTTGCAATAAAGCCATATTTGCTCGAGTTGTGGCACCGTCTTGTTGAAACCACATATTCTCCAAGTCGTATTCTTCAATAACAGGCAACAAAAAATCGGTTATCATACGACCGAAACGCTCCGAACTGACGGTGACAGTCGTTCCCTCGTCGTTTTCAAAAAAGTTAGGTCGTATCACAACTTCCGACCAAAGAGCGCACCAAACAGTGACTTTTTGTGGAGAAACATTAGTCAACATTGTTGAAATAAAAGTATATCATGCCGACTTTGGCAACATGAGAATGTTTCTCAACATTGCTGACACAAATGGCGCTTTCCTGCTGACTGTGACAATATGAGAATGTCTCTCAACATTGTTGAAATAAAAATGGAGATCCTGCTGACTGTGACAATATGAGAATGTCTCTCAACATTGTTTAGGCGTAAAATCTGTGATTTCTTTGGTTCGAGTTCATGTCAATATTTAACCCTTCTGTTTTGTGAGTTGGTCCCTAGTCACCTTTTCGAGGCGCAAACTTTAGGGCCAAACTTTAGGGCACACTCACTAGTCGGAGGGTTAAGCGGTGGGATTGAAAAGGGAATCGTTTCTTATAAACGAAACAATTCTCTATTACAGATAACAGACAAGAACCATCTGGAGAAGGGAAGGAGACCTACGTCAATTTACAGAAGTACTAACAGGTCTGCAGGCATTTGCTTGTCTCTCACAGCTAATTTGAACCTCGTTCGGAGGCAAAGCCAAAGCTGCCGTCTGCTTGGAAAAAAAATCCGCATGTTACTTAGGTCATCTGCCTCTCTGGATTACTCATGATCGGTAAAAAATAATCTATTTTTTAGTTATGGTTTTTGCGAATTCACAAGAAAAGAAAGGCGAAAGATCTCTAAGGGCCAATTAATGAGTCGAGGTTGTTCTTCGTTTCGTTTCACTTTATTCAGTCGAAGTTTAAACACAGTCCAATATTGGGCGTTTAAACCACAGTTTAATCGCCCTATAATTGTGACATCCCTCAACGAAAGAAGAGGAAGAATCATAATTATTTTGGTTCACCAAATTCTACAAGTAAAATAAATTACATAAATAAAGCTGCATGCAATTTTTGTTGATGCTGGAATGGGGTTTCCGACCACCACCAGTTCCATACAGGTGTCTTTTGCCCGTGCCAAAGTTCATTTAGCCGAGTTTTTTTTTTGAGTTCTCATATTTTTTCTAAAAATCTTATCTAACCAAAATCCATCACAAAAGTTTACTATCATTTCAATTCTTCATCCGAAACATATGTTTTCTGAAAAAAGTGTGAGTCAACAGCCAAATCAACAGTCGAAAATGTATTTGAAGTCAAACTTAGTTTTGGAAACTGACGTGGTTTAACTACAATCTCATTTGTTGGCCCTAAGCCATTTAACATTTGTCCAGGCGGGCTTTAAATGGTAGCTCTTGGCTCTCTGATCAGACAGAAGTCATCCGTCTTACCATTCCATTAATTGGTATTTGATTTTTCGGAGATCAGGATTCGCTGACATCACTTCAATACGCAATGAATATTATTCTTGCACAACGATCGTATCCATGGAAATATTATTTGAAACTAAAATAGCCTAGCACAACCACAACGTCACATATGCCCAAATGTTGGGGCCTGCCACGCCTTTGCGTCAGATTCATGTGAACAGCGACGGCTGCCGTATTGTGTAAACGTTGCATGATTCCCAATGTCCGTCTTTGGGGCATTGGTGGGCTGCCTCTAATTGCTTGTCTTAATAACTGTCCTTGGACATTGTCTCATTCCCTTAGAATTGAGATCATCGATTTTGTTAAATTTTTGTTGCTGATGCTGCTAATTGTCCATGTACAACTGATGAACCGCCATATGGATGGCAGGTCATGATATGAGAATTGTCTCATTTCCTTAGAATTGAAAAAATCGTTTTTGTTTAATTTTTTTAATTTTTCTTATATATTTTCTCATTTGTTCTTCATCTTTTTATATTGATTTTTTTGTTGTTTTTTTTTTTCTTTTTTTCTTGTCGTTTCTTTTCTAGCGTAAACAAACTTAATGGCTACTAATTTAAAGGTAATTTATTCTAAATACAATCTATTTTATTCATACTACTATACAAAATAATTATTTAACAACTAGAAAAGAGTCAGTGTTGTTAATACTGAGAGAGCCGGCCAAGCGAAGACTCAAACTTAAGACTCGTCTTGAGAATTCAAATAGAATTTCGCATTTGCCGCCGCAACAATTTCAGCAGTCGGCATTCCAAAGCCCACCGTTGAAATTGCTTAGAGAGAATACAATTTGAAATTGCGAAAGGACTTAATAAACAAAAAAAAAAACATTTTAAATACAATTATCTTACAAAACAGTTGGACAGACAGAAAGAAAATAATTACAGTGTTAGAAACTAGAATCGATCTAAAATGTACATCGCATTTATAGAAATATTATCACAAGTCAACTGAACAAAAAACTGAGATTGTTTCGAATGCTACACGGTCACGTGCCCCAAGCCGAGGCGCAGTCGCGCGCTCGGCCTCCACAAGGAACTCACAAACCAAGCCAACCATACACCCACCCACCGCGACGCCACTTGTAGTCATACGGCGTTGCAGAGTTTTCTCATCTCATCTTTCCTTTTTTTTTTGAGAGCGGCGGGGCGAGGGCTTTAAACAACGACGGGGATTTCCAATTATTTTTTTTTTTTGGTTTTTGGTATTGGCTGAAATCCCTGCGCACCTAATGACTGGCATCCAGGTCGTGTTCGTCATCCGAACCACAATCGTCCATTTCCATGTCGATGAGCTCATCGTCATCCTCGTCGCAGCTGGCATTTTGTGAGTTGCGATCGGAGCAGCCCTCTTTGCCGTCCTCCTGCTGCATGCGTTTGTGTTTGGTGCGGCGATTTTGGAACCAAACTTTCACCTGCGTTTCGGACAGATTCAGAGATTGGGCCAAGGCTTTGCGCTCGGCCCCGACCACATACTGATTGCTTTCGAAGGCATGCTCCAGTTTGAGTAGTTGCGAGGGAGAGAAGGCCGTGCGTATGCGCTTAGGTTTGCGGAAAGGTTGCAAAAGGAAATCTAAAAAGAGCAGAAAAAATAGAGGAAAAGTTAGTATTGTTGGTAAGAAAAAGTAAATACAAAAATAACGGCATACTACAATTACATTTCATTCACTTTGATGAACAAATTAATTCATTTGACAACCCATTTAATTTCCCCCCTTTGCCGATTACTTTACAATTGACCATAAGAGTGTGTACTTACTTCCTGGGAAACGATGAGGAAAGATTCGTCCATGTCGGCTCAACAGCCATGGATACAGGGGATAACTGTCGCGTGGCATGCCGGGCCCTTGCATAAACTGTCCCGCATGCGGTGGCAAACCGGCGGCAGCTGCGGCCGCTGCTGCTGGACCCAAAACATGTCCGGCCTGCAGGGCCATTTGGAATTGGGCGGCAGCTATCAGGTGTGGATTGTGTTGTGGCGGCATCTCGGGCGGAGCATTGATGTAGGGCGGCAAAGCTTTAATATCGGGCATGCCCTGCTGGGGTGGTGGTGGTGGTGGCGGGGCCACACCGGGTCCCATGGGGAAGGGCCGCACAATGTTGGCCGGCAACATACCAGGTACTAGAAGGGGATTCATGCCCATATTTGGTGGTTTGCCAAAGTGTTGTGGAGTCGCTGGACTGCCGCACAGATTGTTGGGTGGCGGCGGCGAGGGATGCGATTGCGATTGTGGCGACACGGACTTGGGCGGTGTATGCGGCGGCTGATGACGCTGGGCGGGATTTTGCGTTTGTTCGTGGCAACGATCGGGTGAACGTTCCCTCTTCAGATTGTGCAGATGCGGCAGTTGTGGATGTTGATGCTGTGAACCGGAATTGGATGATTCCACATCGGGCGAGAGGCGTGTGTGCGTTGGTGGCGGACTGTAGGGTCCATGACCATGACTGGCATTCATGTGAACAGCGGCGGCCGCCGTATTGTGCAGACGTTGAATGATATCCGAAATGTCCGGCTTGGGGGCATTGTGTTGGTGTTGCTGTTGTTGTTGTTGTTGGTGTTGCTGATGTTGCATTAGCAAATGCTGATGCAAAGCCTGTTGCTGGGCCATGGACAAATGATGGGCGGCCATATGCGGATGGCCGGCCATGAGATGGGGATTGTGCAAGCCCGCCAGGGACGTGATGGCTGGCGGTGTCTGTGGCGGTGATGAGGGATTGGTGCTGGAGTTGTTGTCATCGGTGTTTGTACTGTGAGTGGAGCCATTGAGTGTCTCGCCGACGGCGTTTGCCGATTGCGTCGTAGCATCGTTACCGACAATCGACTCAATGCTGAAGCCGATCTTTTGCTTAGGCGTGGGCATCATGACGACTGATGTGGGTACCGGCGGAATCATTTTAGTCATAAATGCGTGTGTGGATAAAACGTGGACCGTGGTCGTCGTCGTCGTCGTCACTGCTGTCGCACGTTCAGGGCTTTAGTGTAAATCCGTTTTTTGCCGTTCTAAATTGAAAGTGTTTTCTTTCTTAGTCCTTTTTGTACGTTTAGCTGGTGTTGCCTTTGTTTAGTTCACTGTTTCTTTTTAAAAACACTTTAGGTTTTTTCTTGTTCAATTCAATTGTATTTCATACTTGTTGTATTTTCATATCTTTCTTTGATTCCTCTTTTTTTCTATGTTCTCAAGTAAAACTTTCTTTTGGGAATTTTCTTTTTAAGAAATTTACAAACTTGTTTTCTTTCTTCTTTTTTTTTCTCTTCTTGTTTTCTTTTCGTCAAAATCACGGACGACGTTCTCTTGGCGGCGTGTGTGTTCACTCAACGACAAACGATGTCAGAATAATCATCGAATGCTCAAAGTCAACACTAAGTATCCGCAGTGGGAATTTTGCCACACTCTCGATGGGCACACTCTCCGCTCAGTGCTCAGTGCAATGCTGCCAACCGGTTTCGTCGCATTCATACACGTCTCTCTTTTCTTGTTACACGCACGCTGTCTCTTTTTGGCGTAGGCCGTCGGTGTGCCACCCTCCTTAAATGTGTGGATTTTATCTTGCCATTATCAACTTAACTAGGCGACAAAAAGAGATGGCATTACTCGTTCTAGAGAAATACTTGCTCTCTCACTCTGGTGCTTTGTGTGCGCGTTGCTCTGACTTGCCAGTGTGGTTGAATGTGTCCCTAACGGAGAAGTGTTTAACTAACATGTCTGCATTGGGATGGTGGTGTGTTGTTGTTTTGGCTGTGTTGTTGGTGGCTGTTGTTTTGTCCGGAGAGGGGCGTTACTACTTTTAATAGTTACATTTTACGCTCGTTAAGAGCTGTTATTATTATTACTGTATACCCGCTGCTGCAGCGGCTGCGGCTGCTTCTGCTACCAACAACATTGAACTCACGATGATATTGCTGCTGCTGTTGTTGTTGCTGTTGTTGTTGTTATTGTTACTTTTGCATATGGCTTCCGATAAATGGTGTTTTGTGGACAGTCTTAAGGCAAACGTTGCGCGGACGGACAGACAGACGGAAAGTGGTTGGCTGGATCCTAAGTAAACACAACAGCGCTCACCATTCATGGGTTGTCGTCATTTAGATCAATAAGTAAATTAACGAGTTTCATTATCGTTGCTTACGTCTCGTACTCGGGTGTAGCGAGAAAGAGTGAGAGAGTGGCCGCAGACACAAGAGGTGGCTCTGCGAGCAGCAGCATCAGCAGCAGCAGTAGTAGTTGAGATAGTCTAAGGGTAGCCTTATTAGATGCTATTGAAAGTTGCATCTTTTGCATTCATCCGTCCTCCCTCATTGTTTTCTCATTTGATGAGTTGGAAACTTTGTCTGTGAATATTGCCCAGAGTCTGGTGCTGCCGAGGATAATATTTAATTAGTTTACATTTTGCCGTGTGTACTTTTAATTAAATTGTGTAGTACGTATTATTGGGCTCATTTCGAAAATGGTCTTGATGCCGTTCACATTAAAGGATAATAGGACAAACACACACCACCTCACCACAACGACAGCAGCAACAATTTTCAACATCATGGGCAACGGCAGTGGCAATCCTTGGAATCCTTGGGAACTTTCTATTCAGCACAAAATGCTGTGATGTCGTGGCCAGAATTTGATTTCCACAGGAAATTGTGAACTTTCGGATATAAATTTATAACAATGCTGTCATTATTTTGAGGATAATTGCACAGGGCTGGGAATTTAGTCAAAGGAAGCCCAGGATATCTTGAAATATCGGTGAATTAACTAAAACGAGTGAAGACTTTTGAATCAAAATGCTCTGTATCGGCGGGAACAGAGGAATAGCTAGAATATCTGAGAGGATTGAAGGATATACAGTGTACCATAGGTTGTTTATTTTATTTTTTTCATTCAAGAATGCTTTCTGTACAAAAAATAAACAAAAGTATTAATAGAACGGGAACTCAACAATATTCAATATGAGTAGGTCATTCCCACCAAAATATTTCATATGTCGTATCTTATGTTATAGAACATAAATACACATATGTTTTATTATTTTTCTACTTTATAATGAAAAACTGAAGAAAAAAAACATTATTTTAATAACTGAGATGATACAATATATATCGGGATGGTTAAAAGGAAATCTTTTAGTTTGTAATCCACCCATACATATTTTTAGTTATTTTGCTCCAAGCGATCTTTATCCGATACGCTAGTATCGTGAACTGGTTTATTTAGAGAGCTTATACAAAAATTATAAAATAAAATCAAAATGAAACCAGTACCTTATTTAAGTACGCCGCGACATTTTAATTACTTAAACAAAATTGATAAGTAAATATTAGGGATTTCACTTTACAAATCGAATTCAATAGATGATTTGGAGACAACTCGATGGGTTTAAGAAATAAAATAGTTCTCATTCGTTTGGTGATAGCCGGCTCTTAAAGAGTTCTGTTTTCATTCCAAGGAATGTCAGAAAACATTCTGATTGAAATTCGTATGGAACGGAAATCAAGTTTGAAAAAGTTTATTAGGAGCTTACCTTTTATTGTAATATTAAGGTCCAAAATGACAACGATTGAGCGGCTGCAGTTCACAGTGCTGGAAAAACCATTTCACACAACAAAATATGTGATTTTTAGCTGTGTACATCGCGTTTAAATATGAAATGTAAACCGCTCCATATGACGAGCAGTAAAAAAATAACATTTTTATTAAACAGTAAGGAAATTTTTAAAATACATATTACCAAAGGTATTGTAATTGTAATGCTTGTCTGGTTTCGTGGATACTTATTGAATAGAACAGAACATTCCTAACTCTGGCATTCCCCCAAGGAAGTGTATTGGGTCCGTTATTATTATTTACTCAATATGTTAATAATATTGACCACTGTTTTACATTTTCTAGACATTTAGCATATGCTGATGATTTAAAAATAAAGGGTGTTTTTTATTGAGGTATAGAACTTCGAATTGAAAGTAAACATAAGTAAAACTCATATAAAATATTGTTGTTCATGGTATTTCTTTTTTATTATAAAGTTTGAACGTTGACATTATGTGAGAAACACTACATCATTTAAATGACCACCACGCCAAGTGTTGCAAGCATTGATTCGTTTGAGGTCATTTTGAACCACTTTTTGGCACATATTGGGCGGTATCTCAGCCATAACTTGACGAATGTTGGTTCTAAAGTGCTAAAGACTTAAAGGTTTATCTGCATAAACACGGTCTTTCGCTTAGCCCCAGAAAAAAAGTCTAATGGTGTCAAATCGCATGATCTTGGTGGCCAGTTGATGTCGCCACGACGAGAAATTACGCGGCTAGGAAATGTCTCTTGCAATAAAGCCATATTCACTGGAGTTGTGGCACCGTCTTGTTGAACATATTCTCCAAGTCGTATTCTTCAATAGCAGGCAAAAAAAAAGTCGGTTATCATACGATCATAACGCTCCGAATTGACGTTGACAGTCGTTCCCTCGTCATTTTCAAAGAAGTAAGGTCCAATCACACCTTCGGACCAAAGAGCGCACCAAACAGTGACTTTTTGTGGATGTAATGGCCTCTCTTCAATTACTTGAGGATTCCTAGAACCCCAAATAGGACAATTTTGTTTATTAACATACCCACCGAGTGAGAAATGTGCTTCATAACCATAAACCAAAATGATATGTAGCTGTGCCAGAATCTCCATTTTTGTAGTAGGTTTTAAAATTGTTTTCGCGTTGTGCGATAGTTGAGCCATCCATTTTCGTCAGTGTCAGACTCCCAACTGAAATGAAAAAAAATTGGTTTAATAAATTTGTCGAATTTCAGCCCTATACTTTTGAAACCACGAAATGGATAGCCCTATATTTAAAGATGTCAGGCCTTCATCTGGTGTGCAATTGTTGCAGAATCATATTGATAGATTTCTTTTGTGGTGTAAGTCTAATGGTTTGCCACTCAATATAACGAAATGCTTTCAAATGACTTTTCACCGTTGCTGAAACATAATTATTTCACAGTATAAAATTTTGAACCATATTTTCGATATCATTTGTGAAAATCTTAACTTGGGTGTTGTCTTTGGTTCCAAGTTAACTTGTAATTGCCATTTGAATTATATTATCCCTAAGGCCCATGTCGTACTTTCCTTATTCGCAGAAATCCTTCGGGGTTTTCTGATCCACATACAAAAAATGTTGGGGACCAACAGCCATGACTTTGCCAGCTTCTTTACTTTTTCTTTTATAATTTCATAGAATTTTTAAAGGGTATAAAACGTTTGCCGTTCTTGTCCGGCTTTAAGCAGTAGATCCCGTTCAGTGAGTATGCGAATTATATTTCATTTATTTATTAAGTCTATGGACGGAAATTCCTTACAGACTAGCAAATAACAGCAATTTCAATCAATTTAAATTATAATTTATATATATTTAATCAATTAAACTGATTCGACAGAAGTTCCCCGTCAGTTCCTTCAAGGAAAGTTAAGGGAAAATATTAAGTACGTAATAAAACGTTTTTCTTTAGCCTGTTTATGGCAGTCTGTGTTACAGTGAACATTTTAAAAATCGAAAAATTAAACACAGTGTAGAAATTCTATAAAAATAATCCCAGAATTCCGAAAATGGGGTGAAAAATCGACAAAATTGGAATTTTTAGTAATTTTCACAATTCATCCATCCAGAATTGTGAAAATTACAAAAATCCACAAAAAAAACTGAACTGTGAAAATTTTAAAAATCGAATTTTATAAAAATAATCCCAGAATTCCGAAAGTGGGGTGAAAAATCGATAAAATTGGAATTTTTAGTAATTTTCACAATTTCTATCCAGAATTGTGAAAATTACTAAAAATCCCAAAAAAAAGCTGAACTGTGAAAATTTTAAAAATCGAAAAATTAAACACAGTATAGAATTGCTATAAAAATAATCCCAGAATTCCGAAAAGCTGAAATTTTTTTCAAAAAAAAATCTCTCTAAAATTTGTATAGTTTTGATTGGCGATTCAAGAAATTGTGGTCCAAAGTTGCTTTAAAAAAATGGTCATCTCCGGAGGGGAAAAAGTATTGGGGGTTACCCTATTTCTATTTTTTTAACTCATGATAAAAAAATTTTTTATGTTCCGGAAAAACAACCAAATTTATAAACAGCAAAAAAAATAATATTTTTTTTTAGATTTTCAAGTTCCAACTTACTGAGGATGATTAATAAGTGATTTCCAAGCACTTCGGTCTTCTGCTTGGCTACTTCAGTTCGTGAGACTAAGGATTTGCATGTCTTCTTCCACTTGATCCATCCACCGTAGTCTCGGTGTTCCCTGTCTGCGCCTTCCATGGTAGTTGTCGTCCAATGCCTTTCCGGCTGGAGCATTTGGATTCATTCGGCCGACATGGCCCAGACAGCGCAATCGATGTATTTTGATAAGGTTAACAACGCTCATGTCGGATAAGAGATCATACAGCTCACTTTAAAAAATACACATATTCTTTGAGATAGTTGTGTTTTTTTTTTTTTTGGATCGTAAAGTAGACGTGTTTTTTTTATATGCCAAATGGCTTTAAAGTCTCCGATGACAGGCCAATAGCCATGCCCTTTTAGAACAATTGATCCTTTTGTGATACAATCGGCTTCCAGCAGGCTTCATCGCTGTTTAAAATATTTATTTAATATTTAGCATAAAATTTTGTGTCGTTGACATCATTTGCCATTGTGTTGTTTCGACTACATCATAATCGCTCAATTATAATATTTTCCATTACGGAAGCTGTCACGGCTAAACGTGAGACTAAAAGCATCATTACCCCCTTGAGTAGGAACTTCAAACGAACAAAAAAAAAAAAACAGAAACAGAAACAGAAACAAAAACTATCGCGTGATATGAATTAAAAATGTCTACCAACAAAAAATACGGCAGAGGGGAAAATTTTCCCAAAACAATTAAGCGCACTGATTACGAGGGCCATTGATGAGAGCTGCTGTCCATCGAGAACTATCAGTCCGTCCATCATATGAACACATATGTATATGAAAAGGCTAATGCAAAGCGCCGACGACTAAGTGATACCCTAAGCGGATCGATGAAAAATGGACCAACAAAAAAAATTAAAACTTCCACAACATGAGAATTGACCCATAAACTCTGAAAAATTGGTCCAAAACTAATTATGATAAATTAAAATATGAAACTTAATCGACCGCCATCATTGTCATTGTGATTTCGAGAATTTTTGTTGCAATTGTTGTTTATTTTTCATGAAAAATAACCCAAATTGTTGGGGATATAATTGAAAAAAATGTGTGTGTATGGAATTTTTGGGGCATTTTTTACGCTCTTGTGAGACATTGGAAAAACTAAAATTTTTCGAGAAATTTCACAATATGAAAATTTCCTCATCCCCTGGTCGGGTTACCGCCACAAAAGTTTATTCAAATGTTGGAATATTTTCCATAAAAAAACAATTTTGTGTAGGATTTTTGCAGGGCATTTTTCAGGGTCTTGTGAGAAAATGGAAATTTTGTTGTTTTTCTTAAATTTCATTGTTATTATGAAAATGTGATGAAAAGTCTTCCAAACCAAAAAAAACGGATAATGAGCACAATTCACACGCAGTAATAAAACCATGTATTTACATATAAATTATGATGGTATTTCTTTGATAGTATGAACTGTTTTATAGATTCTATGAAATATCCTATTCATAGATTTCATTAGCAAGTTTCATGTGTATTGTTTTTATTGTTTATGGATAAAAAGAAATACATACATATTCAACAAAAATTATTTTAATTTTTTTTTGGCTGAAAAATTAAGTAAACATTTTTTCAAAAAAAAAAAAAGTTCAAAAAATGTTTTCAAAAAAAAATTAAAGAAATTTTTTTTTAAAAAAAATTTCGTTTAATGATATTTGATTGTATGGAAAAGATCATTAATGCTTTAATTATGTTCATTTTATTACAACAAAAACTATCTTAGGTAGAAACATCTATGAAACGTTTCATAAAAATCATTAAAGGAATGAAAATAATCGTTGATTGCATGAAAAATAACATTAATGATATGAATTTGTTTCATAGATTCTATGTAGTCTTCTTTTGATCGCATAACTTACATTAATCGAATCCAAAGTTTCTTAGGATGACAATCAATGAAAAATTTCATGAAATCCATGAAGAATTTCCCACAAAAAAAAATCACAAAAAAAAATCGTTGATTGCACGAAAAATAACAATGGCATGCATTTTTTTCATAGATTCTAAGTTTCTTAGAATGCAAATAAATGGAAAATTTCATTAAATCCAAGAAGAATTTCGTACAAAAAAAAATCAATGAGGAATTTCATAAATTTCGGAAATATAAGTTTCATTAATCCCATCGAAAGTTGCTTAGGATGAAAATTAATGAAAAATTTCATGCGATCCCTGAAGAATTTCATACATTTCATAAAGAAAAACCGTTGAATGCATGAAGAATGTCATTAAAGGTGATGAATAATTTACTTACTGTTAGTTTTATCGAATTCGTTTTAACGGAAAGTTTCTTAGGATGGAAATTCATGACATGACATTTCATAGACTTTATGAAGAATTTCATAGAATCTATGAAGTATTTCATAAATATTAAGCAGAAATGTGTTTTGCTGTAGATATGGATTCCCGGAAATCATGAAGAGGAATGCACACCTACAGAACAACACATTTCTGCTTAATATTTCGGGTAAAAGCTTCTTCGAATATTATTGAATGAACAATATTTCCAAATGTTACAAAACGAACGACCAATTTAATGAAACTAAAATAAAACATAAGTGCGCCAGTAACATTCAGAAGTGTTCCATCTAAATTGCCGCATGGGGCAAAGTGCGCTCAGTGTCGTATTTAATGGACACACATTAATGACAGTTTGTTGTTTTGTTTTTGGATTTTAATGAAATACTCATGAGCGCAAAGCAGCAGCAGATAAATCCCCGCTGGACAGGCGCATGGACAGATGGATGAACGTAGGAACGAGCGTACTCAGCTGAGCTCGTTCTCCGTGAAGTGTAAAAAGAAGGCAAATCATTAATTTATTGCTGCGATAACCTTTTGCCATCGAGCGCTGCTACAGCTTAAGTTTGTGACAAACTTTTACACAAACGTTTAAACTGCTGGTGACTGATTACCCCCCCCCCCAACATGTGGTGTTTTAGCAATTGTAAAACCCCTCAATTACAAATCCTTTTCACGTACCAGTTTTGAACTGACATGAACTGAACTGATTTCATTTCAGTTTAGTTCAGTTCAGTTTTCGTCATGTCTGATATCGGCGTTTTTTTTTCTTTCTTTGGTTTTGTAATTTGTTTGCAAATGATTTCAGTAAAGCCATAAATTATATACACACCACAAGAAAAAAAAAAAATCAAAACTAAAAATATGAAATATTTCGAGTATTGCGTTTTTTTTTTCGTCGAGGCTCTTTAAAAGTGGTGATCGTTCATATAAAAGTGCCGTGGCATGGTGTGATATTCGTTTGAACGTCAGGAGAGCGTAATTAAATTTTTGTTTGGCACATGTTCCACATGTGATTATGATAATGATCGCGTTCGGTCTTATGATCCATTTTGACATGCGATCTATTACAATCAAATTTATGATATGAGCCATATTTTCGTACACCCATCGAATAATAATTTTCCATATAGATTGTATTGGCTTTTTTGGTTGCGAACAAATTTTTGTATGCGGAAATTTGTTCGTTCGAATTCAGTTCAATTGCAAAGAAATTCCATTATGAATTTTTGTCTTTTGCCATTTTCTCTTGATTTATCACCGAAATAGAAACTATGGAGGGATAATTTAATGTATGTAGAAAAGACAAAACAAATGTGTTGGAGTCGTCGTGATTTAACAGAGATTTTGTGGGTTAATAGAGATATTGAACAAATCAGATATTTAAGCTTTATGATAAAGGCTAGTCCCTTGGACAATGAGACTATGCTTGCTAAATCTTTTTTAGAATCTAGAAGAGATTCTTCAATTACCTTTCACTTTTTGAAAATTTTTGGGAATTCCTTCTATTGTCACTACCCTTATGCTTTTGATTATGAAGTAATGCCAGAAAGATCTATTGAAAGCTTCGTTTGTTATCTCTTTTTTTCGGAACACATTCCGCTGACACTACGTTTATCCTGATGTGCATTTGGCAAAAACCTCCCACTATTCGCTTACAAGGTGCAATTGAGCCAATTTTGCTGAGCCAGCAAATGAAGGTTTGCATTCATCAGCTTTTATGTCTGAGCAGCTCAAAATAAACAATGATTTTGTGCGAAAAATAATCTTGTCTGACCAAGTGCATTTTCATCTCGACGTTTATGCTAACAAGCAAAACTGCCGCATCTGGAGAAGGGAAATCCTGCACATGATCATGGAGAAGCAAACACAACATTGGATGACTGTTGACTGAGGATTTTGAATCGGTGGCATCATTGGTCCCATTAAAAATGTTACTCCATTTCGGTTAGTGGTGAGCTGTTCAGGAGTATGATAAACAACTTTTTCTGGCCGGAGATTGAAGTCGTGGAGATTGATTTTCGGCAGGACACTCACATTCAAGAGTAAATGTTTGGGCTACATTTCATTTTGGGCTGTTTTTTCACATTTTATTTGGGAGATTTTTTTATATTTTGCGAGAAATTCCTTTTCGGGGATTTTCCATGAATTCTTGGACTAAATTTATTATTATTTTTTTGGTGCGTTTTTCACTTTTAACTTAGGAGATTTTCTTTAATTTTTGTGGTAAATTTTTTTGTGTTGGGTATTTTTCTTTATTTTGTTGGTCTCATTTTTTTTTTCTTTATAAGCGATTTTTCATATTTTATTTGGAAATTTGTCATTAATTTTAGGTCTAAATTTGTTTATTTTTTGTTGGCGATTATTCACAATTTATTGGGGGGATTTCTAATTAATTTTTGGGCAATTTTTCATAATATGGCGATTTTTTACATTTTATTTTTGTTTAATAATTTTTTGGGCTACATTTTTTTGACAATTTTTTTCATTGATTTTTGGGCCACGTTCCTCTTTTCTTTTTGGACGATTTTTAATTTTTTTAGAGGATTTTTTATTAATTTTTAGGTCCACATTTATTTTTTCTTTTTGGTCCGATTTTTTTACATTTATTTTTCATTAATTTTTTGGGCTAAATTTCTTTTGAAAAAATGGGTTTGGGCTAATATTGTTTTTCCTTTGGTTGGCGATTTTTAACATTTTATTTGGGGGATTTTTCATTAATTTTTGTGGTCATTTTATTTTTGGGCGATTTTTCATAATATGGCGATTTTTCACATTTCTTTAGGGTTTCTTTTATTAAGTTAGGGCTACATTTTTTTTGACGTTCCTCTTTTTGGACGATTTTTAAAAAAATTTTAGGGTATTTTTTTTTCTTTTTGGTCCATTTCTATTTTATTTAGGAAATTGTTCATTAATTTTTTGGGCTAAATTTCTTCATTTGTTTTTCTAATATTGTTTTTCTTTTGTTGGCGATTTTTAACATTTTAGTTGGGGGATTTTTCATTAATTTTTGTGGTTACTTTGGTTTTGGGCGATTTTTCATAATCTGTTGGTCTAATTTTTTTTGTTACTAATTTTTTGGGCAAAATTTTTTTGTTTTTCTTTCTTTTTGGAAGATTTTTCATATTTTTTAGGGAATTTTTTTTATTAATTTTTAGGGCAACTTTTTTTTTTTGTTTTTGGTCCGATTTTTTTGCATTTTATTGAGGGATTTTTTTTTGTTTTTGGTCCGATTTTTTTTGCATTTTATTGAGGGAATTTTTCATTAATTTTTTGGGCTAAATTTCTTTTGAAAAAGTCTTCATTGGGCTAATATTGGTTTTGCTTTTGTTGGCGATTTTTCACATTTTATTTTGGGGAATTTTACATTAATTTTTTTGGTCAATTTATTTTTGGGCGATTTTTCACAATTTGTTGTTTCTTTTGTTGGTAATTTTTTTTTATTAATTTTTTGGGCTAATTTTTTTTTGAACAATTTGTCATTAATGTTTGGGCTACGTTTCTCTTTTCTGTTTCGACGAGATTTTTTTTTTTTTTGTTTAGGAGATTTTTCATCAATTTTTGGTCTACATTTGTTTTTTCTTTTTGGGCTGATTTTTCACATTTTATTTTGGGGGATTTTACATTAATTTTTGTGCTAAATTTCTTTTGCGCTAATTTTTCACATTTTATTTGGTAGATGTTTCCTTATAATATTTTTTTGGCCTAAATTTCTTTTTGATCCATTATTTTTCATATTTTGTGGATGATTTTTATGTTTAGTATTTTTTCGTAATTTCTTTGCCGAGTGGGAGAGCGCCAAGGCGCCTCGAACTTCCACAGAATAAAATTATATAATAACATTGATATATGTAGTGTTCAAGGTCTTTCATACATCACCTGGTGTTAAAGTTTGATTTGCGATATGAAAATTCAACTGAAATCAATTAAAACAACTCAATCTGCTCAAGAGCTGCAAAATATCCTCAGATTTTAATTAAATTCTAATTCGGTGTCACATCTCCATTATAAATTGGAAATGAATTTTGATGAAACTGAATGAAAAAAAAAACTACAGATCCGAATCAGTTGTTATGTGGTCTACGCAGAATTTAATAACAAATCTGATGATATTCTGCAGTTCTTGGGCAGATTGAGTTGTTTTAACAGATTTTACTTTTATTTTCCGACTTGATTGAAATATTCTATTTTCAACTCTCTCCCTTATCAGTTTGCCTGAACTGCTTGACCTTGCTTTCTCGCAACCGTTGAGTGCCACTTGGTCTACCATTGGGCTTCTCCCCTGTCCCACGGCCCATATGGAACATTCAGCAATAATTACAAGTGTAAACAATTCTATGTAATTTAAAATGATTTCGCCACTCATTTTCAAACGGTTTAACGCAGTTTGACTGCGTTTACCCCTGACCGGGCATCCAACACAGAATCCTCAGTATACACTTGCAATAAATTTCGAAAGTAATCAATTCTTGCAAAAAATAAAACAAAAAAGGATAACACCTTTTTGCCTTTCTCCGGTATTAGCATCACAAATGGCCAACCATAGTAAATGTATTTCTCGTTTTGTGTCCCCAGACAATGGCAGACAAAGAATCGTGGCAAATAGAAACAAATGACCATTTCATTATAAAAAAAAAACATTCAAATAAAACAAAAGGGGCCAAAAGAGAGAGAACAGATCCTAAACACTCGGCAGCAGGAGGACGGGCGGACGGTCGGACGGACAGACGCAGAGTCGGGCACAAAAAGGTACTTGAACAGCAACAATTGCATCCTTAACCAAACAAAAAGGTGTCAAAAACAACACAACACCCGTGGCGTGTTGTTGTGGACGTACGTACGAACGTACGAATTCCCGTGTATTCACTCATGTCCATATCTGCTGACTGACTTTACGATACGTTCCCTGTTTCCCATAGAACTAGACCCCATGTATTCGTTCGTACTCGTACTGGTGTTGCTTGGAATGGATCTTCGTTTTTGCTAAATAATGCATCAAACTGCAATTGAGCTGCAGCTAGCCCAGCATGATGCAATCCATCCATGTCCATGACGTTTTTGTTGTTGCTGTTGTTGTGTTTCTCTTGTTTTTGCCCAAAAATCTATTTCACAATTCTGTAAAAAAAAACATAGAAGTACTTGGCTGGTCGTATTGACTTTACGAAATGAATCTTCTTTGTTACATTTCGAATGGAAAACAATACGAAACGTGGCAATTTTTCTATTGTTTTATTTTTAAACAGCCAATTTTTACAATAAAAACCGAACAACCACATAAAACGGCACAGCAAACAGAGGGAGAAGACCGAACAAAACGAACAAAGATCCGTTTTAATGATGATGAGTTTGCGATTAATCTCCTCATGTAAGGCGGACGGATGGACGGCCAGGCGGATGGATGGTTTAATTTACCCTTGCACAGTGGTGGAAAATGAGGAAAAAAATTGTAGTACAGCTTTCAATGGGGAACAAAAAAAATATAAAAAAAAGTCGGGAAATTGAAAGAGCTTTTTTTTCTGTAGAAAAAAATGTTTTTATTTCTTTTTTTCAGAAAACAAATGTTTTTTTTTTCAGAAAACAAATGTTTTTTTTTTCAGAAAACAAATGTTTTTTTTTTCAGAAAACAAATGTTTTTTTTCAGAAAACAAATGTTTTTTTTCAGAAAAAAAATGTTTTTTTTCTTTTTTGTTTTGCCGAAAAAAATTTTCCTTCTTTTTTTCAAAAAAAAAATGTTTTTTTTCCAAAAAAAAAAATATTTTCTTTTCTTTTTTTTTCTATTTTTGAAAAAAGTTGTTCTTTTTTCAAAAAACAAATGTTTTTTTTTTCAAGAAAAAAAATTTTTCTTTTTTGTTTTGCCGAAATTTTTTTCTTTTTTTTTCAGAAAAATATTTTTCAAAAAAATATTTTCTTCTTTTTTTTCCGAAAAAAAAAATGTTTTTTTTCCTATTTTTGAAAAAAGTTGTTCTGCCGAAAAAAAATTTTTTTTTCAGAAAAAAAAGAACGATTTTTTTTTCCAAAAAAAAATGTTTTTCCCTTTTTTTTTTGAATTTTTTCCCCCTTTTTTTGTAGAATTTTTTTTTCTTTTTTTGAAAATTTATTTTTTTAAAAGGTTTTTTTTTAGATTTTTGGAAAAAAAGGTTTTTTTTATCGTTAATCATTTTCTTATTTTCTCGTAATATTCCATGGAGGAACACACGTGGATCTTCTCTTATACTCACTGAGCGTGACCTACTGTTTACAGTCGGATTCGAACGGCTAACCATTACTTTTTTAGAAAAAAACATCTACATTTTCCTTTTCTCTCAAAAAAAAATAAATTTTATTTAACCCTTACTTTCATATAAAAAAATCGACTTACCAATATTTAAATCTCTCATCTGTACATTTAATTTGGCATGTTCAAAATACATTTTATTTTTACTTTATGACCAATTGAACCCACTGTGCTGCCAACGAGTGAATTGTCAATGTTGAAATTTAGTTTTGGGTAATTTTGTTGCTGTTGCAGCATTACACAAACACTTAGATATTCTATCGTTTTCCTTTTGCTCTCTGTAAGAAAATAAGATGTTACAACAATGACCGATTGTAATTTGATTGTATCGTCCGTCCGTCCTCCCTCCCAAACAGCCATTGTCGTAAGTGGCTATTTTAGGGGTGGTTACGGTATAATTGGCAATTGCTCATTTAATTTCAAATGAATTGCCCAGAAATCGAAAACTGAATGTCGTCTTCAAAGGAATTCGAGTACAACTGAAAAGGAGCCATCTAATCAAAAACATGTTCGTCCTTTTTATCACCACCAACCCAAACAAAACCGAAAGGAAAACAACATTACCTTTTTTTTATTTTTATGTGGCCTTACCTTAGTTACTACAACAACAACAGCAGCACTAACGAATTCATTAGAATGTGAAAAGTGTTCCATTTGAAATGGAAAACGACTTCATCAGTCGTCCGCTTGTTTTTCTTTCTAAAGGTAACATTTCCTAAAGGGGAATTTAAATGATGAAATGGCATCAAAATTGATGTACAAGAAAAGGTGTCATACAGTGTGTTACAGCTGATTTAACAGGCAATTTACTTTTATGCCACATATTCGTTTTTTGTTTTTTTTTAGTTTGACTTTTGGTCTTCGATGTTTGGTTGGCACGTAAATCGGCTAATGAAACATTTTCAGTGAAATGTCATGAGTCTAACAAAACTGTTGTTGACCAAATGTGATTTTAAAAACTAGTAAACTTTTGATACACTGTCGGATGAAGAAATGTTGTTCAGCAACAACATCAGGAAAGGGTGACGTATGATTTGCAAAGTTTAAAGACCCTAACTTGAAATCGAAACTATATTTTTTCCAAAACTGTTAGTCTGGGAAGGAAATGGAGGAAAAACAACTGCGGGGTCAAAAAAAAAGTTTTAAAACTCTTGACACTTGAATGCTTCCTTTGACACTTTGAATATATGGCTAGCCCAGCTAGCATCACCCTGTATCTTCATGTCAAGAACATCAAGAGTGTCTTATTCGTCGATATCCACACCACCCATAGAGATGCCAACCGGTTTACCCTCAGACCCAAAATTACAGCTCAGTAGTGACGTTTTTATTTAAACGCCAATTTCTGAACGCTTCCTCTTTGGATCTGATAGCTTCTTTGCATGTCTGATTAAACCAACAATTCTTTGAAGGTATAATCGAAGTAGTCTTCGAGGGAATAAACGTGTTTATTCCAAGAAGAATTATTTTCTCGATCATTTCAGCAGCAGCATCGACATTATTGTATAGGAAACATGGGTCGCATACCTAGTTTGCCTGTACGACAGGTTTATCCCTACGTTGCCATATGTGATATAAGGCAAACAACTGCATTGCTAACAAATAATTGAGGGATCTACGGCAGAGAGTACCACAAGCCTTGTTTTAAAATTCGCTATATATCCTTTAAAGTTTTCTTCAAAAACCTAAAAAAGGGTTCTGGCTCATATTCTCAAATCCCTTCTCTAAGAATTTCATATTCATACTCCTTGCTGAGTGTCTTCATCGGGAGAAGGCATTTGCATTGCCAGTTAAAGAGAGAACCACTAAACATAACCTTTTTAAAGACCAATCACTCAGTTTTTGTAAATACTACTTATTATGTTCCATTCTTTATACCAAAGTATGTATAATACTGAAAATAGCGAAAGATTCACAAATATTGCATTTTGCAGTTTCGAATTTTGCCCAGACATGGTCCTTTACACCCTGTTCAGTCTCATTTGCTGGGGTTCCCAATTTTCATAATAAATTCAAATGGTGGTTTGTTTGCAGATGAAAATATTTTAGAGAAATAGATAATCAATTTTTAACTTTAGCCACCTAAATATTACCAAATTTTATAGACATTCTCCGAAATATCAGAGAAAATATAACACTTTACAGAGAAACTGAAGAGAAACTGATTTTGAATTTATTTTAATGGTTCGAAATATCCCCCCTTTAATGTTGCCCTTAAATTGTAAATTATCTATTTATTAAATGATATTTCCATGAATGATCTGTAATCAGTTCAAATGTTCGTGTTTCCCAGAAATACCGTTCGCTTTTGCTTGACAGTGTACGAGACGGTGGCTGTCATAAACTAAAAGCAACTAAACTAACACAGAATTGCTTGTAAATCCTTGACATTTCAACCCCACAAAAAAGAAATCATAAAATTATAAGCGTCTAAAAAAAAGTAGAGAGATAACAGGAAAATAAAATCCTCGCCCCTACAACAACTAACACAAGTATCTAATGCGATAAATAACTTCATTACAAAAACCAAACGAACAGAACGAAAAATGTACAAAGAAAGTTCTGCGGAACCGAAATTTGTAACAGATTTGGTATGGCTGTGTCTCGGATGTAGAACATGTGAATTATGGTCGCCCTCCCATATGAACACTCGTGCAGGACAGGAACAACAAGCATGGCAAACAAGCCAAGGAAAAAGGCCACGGAAAGAGTTAATGTTGCACGTAATACACGTGCAAGGCGGGGGTTTACGAGTTTACGGGTGATGGCAAGATCCTAACCAAAAAAAAAAAAAAAACAGAAGAAAAAACGAGACAAGACAAGACAATCGTAAAAAACATCCTTGCGCTTTTTTATGGATATTTTTGTGGTTGTAGTTCTCGAAACTAACGGCAGCGCAGGCGGGAGCGTAGCACCGTAAAAGAAAGGGCAAGACAACCAAACAAATAAAATAAACTAAAAAGCCATAAAATTTAGACGTTTCTCTATGACATTCTAACCATTTTCAAAAGATTTCCTTGCCAAAAACCAACAAGAAACAAACAAAAAAAAACATAAATAAATACAAGATAAGGTTGTATAACACAATTTCTTTTTTCCTATCGCGATGGTTGATTCGGCTCTGGTGAAACACAGATTTCCACAAGATAAATCAAAATGAAGACAACATCATCAACAACACATAGGAAGGAGCACACAGACACAGCTACAGTAAAAGTAGCTGGAACAGCAGCAAGCCACATTATTGTTATTAACTTTTTACTATTACATTTGTGCGGCACGGTGCGTTGTTGTTGTCCCTGTGGCCTCTTGGGATGCCAAACACCAGCCACCGGCGACCGACACATGTATTTATGAGGAATTTTGTATCAAATGTCTTTTAGATTCCCAAAATTGCCATACAATTTAAACGAGATGCCATCACTCATCAGGATTCTAAATGTGTTGACCTGATTTTTTTTTTATTTCTTTTAGGTTTTAAGCTGTTATTTATTTTCTTGTAAAGAGCTGTGGGCCAACAGAGAAAGGAGTTTTGTTTGTTAAAAAAAAACTACATAAATAAATGGTCTCAAATGAAATGAATTGGTGAGGCGTGATAGGGCGAAATGGTGTATGGTTTCAAGGGAATCACAGGAGGTTTTTTTTGTCCACAAATAGTCGAGGGGTGTATGGCAGAGAGTAACACAGTCAAGGTCTGACATAAAGGGAAACATTAGCAGGGACTTGGTTTTAAATTCGAAATATATTCTTCAAAAGCCCAAAACTGAAGTTCTGGCACACATTCTCAAATCCCTTCTCTAAGGAAGGATATTCATACTGCTTCCTGAGTGTCTTCATCGAGAGAAGGCATTTGCATTATCAGTGGAAGACAGATCCAACACACAGGGGATGTCCCGATAGGAAGATAGGGTATCGGAAGGAGTAAAGAGGAAAGACGGAGTAGTGATTGTTACGTTTGTTTTGAATTTGAGATTGATATCCAATAGAGTGAAACTAGTGCGAAATTTGATCACAATGCCTTAAGAGTCTGCTCAGTGGGTCGATTATATCGACAATACAATGAAGGGAACTTGGAAACACCGTTTTTTTTAACAGAGCACACATTGTAATGATTAAAGTGTGTAGTCACGGCGAGGCTGCAAGGCAAAAGGGAAACACTTAACACTGTGATGAAAAGCGAATCAGATTTAAAAACGGTTGCACGTTTTTTTTGTAAATGCAATACGTTGGGTTAGCGATAGGAAATTAGGTTATCGGAAGGAGGAAAGAGGAAAGCGGGACTAGTGATTGTTGACATTTGTTTTGAAGTTGAGAATGCTGTAGGGAAACCCCCTTGCTGGAAGAAGATTCCACATACGAACGGTTCGGCTGCAATGAAATTTTTTGTATTGTCAATCGGCATAGAATCGAGTAAAGCTTACGTTTCAATTATATGGTGTGTTCAGCAAATGTATGAACAATTTTACGGAGAACAGTTTTGTAGAATATATTAACCCTCTAACTCCTGAGGGTATGGGTCTTTTTGGTCCTTCTTTTAAAAAAGACCAAAACACTCGGGTTAAAATGTTCTGCAGAAATACACCAAAACGGAAAATTCAACCAGAAAGTCGGAAATAAGACACAACATAAGATAACTTAGGGTTAATTTCGCAATTATTAAGAAATTTATTTTCCGTTTTTCCAGTATTTTTGGTCAATCCATAACTATTTTCCCCATTAAAAGCTTCCGCAGCTGATTTTAGAGATTTCACAAATAAGTATCGCAAGAAATGCTGTAGTCCTCTTAATTCCTATGGGATTTTTTACTCAAAAAATCAAAAACAAAAAATTAAATATTTTCTACAACTGAGGAAAAATGTCGACTTTTCTTGTGGTACGGAATAATGGAAAATACCCCAATTTGGTTTGACCTTTTTTTGGGCTATGTCCCTTTAACTTTTTTATTTTACATAGAGCCGCAAAGGGTTATCGATTTGAATAAACACGGTCTTTCGCGTAGCTCCACAAAAAAAAGTCTAATGGTGTCAAATCGCATGATCTTGGTGGCCAGTTGATGTCGCCACGACGCGAAATTAGGCGGTCAGGAAATGTCTATTGCAATAAATTCATATTCACTCGATTTGTGTGGCACGTGGCACCATATTGTTGAAACCACATATTCTCCAAGTCGTATTCTTCAATAGCAGGCAAAAAAAAGTCGGTTATCATACGACCATACTTAACAACTTAGTTTTACAAATGTCGAATTCCAGCCCTATACTTTTGAAACCACGAAATGGATAACCCTTTATTTGTCGTTAATTGATTTTCCTACAACCGATCTAGTACTACTTTCTCAGTTGCCAGAGAATGTATCTGATTGTGTATGATCTTATTTTTTTTTTTACTCTTTTATTCTTAAAATTCTAATAAACTATTTTGCCCAGAACAACATTTGAACTGAATGTATCAAGAAGATATCATGAATACTAGACGAAGATAATTTGTTCAGATTCTGTAATTGTAGTAACCTCCAAACATGTGATGAATGAACTCATCTCTATTAAAAGAAGGTCTGTTAAATGGCACGAAAAGTCCTACCTTCATTTTGTTGCCTTAACCATAAAGGCTGTAGCAACGAAAGATTTTAATGGACAAACGATTTTCTTTGTGTTTGTATATGATGAGTAAATTTTTTTTTTTTTTTGTAATTTTTTTTCTCACAAATCACAATTAATTGGAATTTTTTAGAACAGACGTCCTTACAAAAATGTTGTGTTAACACGGTGATGGTTGTTGTTGTTCTTACGCACATCGTTTCATTTGCATTTAAATCAAATGATACTCTTGCATGCGCTTATCGTTGTGGCGGTTTGCTTTTCTATTGTTGAACTCATTATGGCTCAGTTGATAATTTCAGCAGTACATCGTGTACAACACATTTATGTCCTTGATCCTTTGTAGACGCCATTTAACAGCAGCCCGATGGTTCAACCACTCCACTCCACTCGACTACACTTCACTACATGCCATTCAATTGCGCCGCAGAGAAAGGAAAACGTTGTTAAATTTGAATCATTTGTTGTGCTCATGAGCGTAAAGTG
Organism: Hydrotaea cyrtoneurina; assembly: GCA_958296145.1. Taxonomy (NCBI): domain Eukaryota; kingdom Metazoa; phylum Arthropoda; class Insecta; order Diptera; family Muscidae; genus Hydrotaea; species Hydrotaea cyrtoneurina. The sequence continues at coordinate 140,670,851 of OY282512.1, forward strand.
GTGGCATTATTTGTAGCAATCAAATGTTGATGATGTTCGCTGATCACATTTAACGATGCCAACTTTTTGTGTTTCCATTTGTCCTTGTTGTTGTTTTACGGGGTTGACACAGTGCAGGGGATGTTTTCGGCACTGGTAAATTGCCATCGTTTATTTTGCCCCGCCACCCTTCCCCTTTGATGCCAGAATGTCCTTTTTTTTCAAATCGTCGAGATATGACAAATATTACAATTGCTGTTATAGGGCACACGCGGCGGCGGCGACGGCTGCAACGATGGCACACACAAGCAGAGCATTAGCAATGAAAACAGCAACAGCAAGCAGGGCAAATTACAAATGATACGTTAGTGGAGGACACAGCGAGTGATAGAGAGAGGCAGAGAGTGCCAATGTCTCAGCAGGAGCTGAAATTATTTAAATGGCGAATAATAATGGCAGCGGGAAACAAAGAATGGCAGATTTTAATGACGACGGTAATAAAATGTGAATTGCGTTGTCATTGTGCTCCTTATTGTCGTCGCTCGTTCTCGTCGTCCTTTCTTGCTTTTAATTTTTAGCTTTCTGTTGTTGTTGCGCTTTTCCTTTTTCTTTTTTGTCTTTGCCTTTTATACCCAGCTAATCTATTGCCTTTTTGTGACAATTGTTCCACAATGTGAGTACGTGAAAGTGTGTGTGCGTTTGTGCCGGCGTATGTTTGAGCGGATATAGTAAATTTTGTGGAATGTTTTCAAAATTAAGTAGACGATGATGGTAAAGTGGTTGGGGTGGGACGGAGGAATAGCCTGATGAAGATGCATGAAATGTAACCGAAAATGACTGAGAATATGAAAGGAGGAAATTATAAAACTGATTAGGAACAGTGGGACAGACCAGCAGAAATTGGCCACATTGAAAATACATGAGATATGTTTGCAACTCATGATGTTTTGAGCACATTTTTAATTGAACTCAATTGTTTTCCAACAAGTGGTGTTATTTTGAATCGCCCTGTATAGCTGTCACTTTTGAAGGTTATTGACATTCATTACTAAAAATTAATACACGCTTCAACAACGCATGGAAATTATTAAAATTCACTACAAAAATGGTGAAAATCTTGAAGTCACAGTTCGCAAAACTCTCGAAGAGGTAATCACAATTGGCCACCAAAATCTTGTGAATTAACAGCTTGCAAGTACTTCCTTTGGGGCCACGTGAAAGATAAGGTCTACGCCAGTAGCCCAGCGTGGAGTCAAGACCTTTAAAGATAGAAGTCTTGAGGCTATCGAGGACATAGGGCAGCCACTTTGCGATTTGGTTATGGACAATTTCATGAAAAGGTTATGGTCCTGCAAGCGTGGTCATGGTGGCCATTTTGCTGATGTTTTTTTTCATTATTAACGGCATACCTTCCTCTTTATTATGAAATAAACATGCGATCATTTATCTCAAAAAATGTCACTCTTCTTTGAATACTAAAATAACGCCTCTTGTTGGAGAACCCTGTATGAAAATAATGTACGGTGATCTTTCTCCATTTCGTTACTTACTTAACATTCCATGAAGAATTTTTCTCATCATTAATGTCACAGTTGAATTCTTTTCGCAAACAAAAGCATATATGCACATACGTTGTTATTTGCTAAAAAAAAAAATTATTCGATTGGCTTCTTTTAATAAGCGCTTAAAAAAAATGGTGTTTATTTTTTGTTGGTAAAAAACCAAATAATGTCTGTTCTAAATGACAATATTAATTTTCACAAAAAAACATCTTAAGTGGAGTTACGCTTTTTTTCTCACACCTGTGTTTTTTTTTTTTTTTTTTTTTTGATTTGGAAAAAATGTTAATCCAAAAATCAGACACAGTCGAAATCGCTTAAGCAAAATTTAAAAAAAAATCAAGAAATTGTGTTCAATTATGAGGGATTTTCCACAAAAAGTACTTCGGATAAGTGAACCTTCTTTCATTTAAACGAACTTAGTAGTTGTGAAATTGTTGTAAGAAACGAAGATAGAAACCGGTGGCAGAGCTATTAAAATACAGGTCTGTAACATTTAAATTCAATATTAATGAGCTTGGATGAAAATAGTCAATTATTTTCATATCGTTGAGTTTCTTAAATGTGTCACAATTTTCTTAAATCATTTGTTTTGTCCTTTTTTGTTGCCCCTTACATTCACAATATTCCTCTTAAGCGATGTCCGTATCATATAAGTTTGTGTCCTTGCATTAAAAATGTGTTTCACATAAATGATTTTTCAATAAAGCATTCAAAGAAATAAATATTGTTGTTGTTGTTGTTGAGGTACAATAAAATTTTTTTTTTTTTAAATCAAGAGAACAAAATGCTCTTTCAGAAAGGTTTGCATGCGCTGACTACATTAGTATTGAAAATATCACCTGTTAAACACTGCATACGGGTAAAAATGCTTGCCGTACGAATTAATAGTGGTCGGGGCTCGTACAAGGAGTAAAAATTGCTTTTCATTTTACTAGTTTGTCTATTTATTGGCACAAACCATTCAGCGTAGTACAAATTTGTCACCATTGGGGCTTACATTCGTTCCACTGTACGACAAAAGATTGGCACTTAACTATAATTCACCCCTTTCCTGTGCACACTCACACTGTGGACGAGCCAGCAAAACATAACGAATGCAGAAGTCATTATTGCCTGCTTTGTTCCATTTGTTATAAAATAAATAACATGGCAATCAAGTAACAATATAACAATTCATTTATTTTATGACTGCCAAAAAAAAAAAAGAGAAAGAATGAAAGAAAATCCCAACCAAAACGAAATTAAACAAAGGAGGAAAGCCAACCAACATTATCGAGTATCATCGCTTAATGCTCGTAACATGCAAGCAAAGTTGAAAGATGAAGGATGAAATCATACCCCAGGACTACAAGGATGTAGCTGTATCACAACACAGTCGTTAAAACAAAATGGCGTCTAATGGTTGTTACTCTTCATGAGAGTGTGTGTGTGTGAATTGCTGCCGTTTGGCAAATTGTCTCCCCTAGTCACTCGGAGCACAGTATGGTTCATTATGAGCCCAATTCACACGAGGGTTGTTCGCCCGAACCCAGACTAGTTGTTTGGCCATAATGAATGATGACGATAAAATTAACTGATCCATCTACGAAATCACAATCCAATTTAAGTATAATAAAGTCCTCCCGTGTTAATAGACTCACAAATCAAAATTCCAAGGGTGCGAGGCCTCAACTGAACAGTTGTTTGACGCATCGTGTAACGTATGAATGCATTTTCAGCCAATGACTGATGCTAATACTCGTTTCAACATTGCCGGGAAATGGACAGAGTGCTGCCGGTATAGCAATTATGAATTATTCCCCATTGGCACCGTGTTTTGGGTGGATGAAAAAGAGTTTTGGCAAACCAAAACCATTCCGTTTGTTCACACATGTTAATTCTTAATTAGATTTCCATTGTTACAGCACCGCCATCCCGAATGTCATCGTTAATTGGTAGTGGTATCTTTTGTTGTAGCGGGAAAATCAAAATAAATTTTAGAAATCAGTTCAGTTCAGAGCGTTATGCAGACGATGGTGGTTAAGATAATTGACTGGACTAATTAAGCGTTTCACATAAATGATTGTTATTGTAAGGATTTCGAATACTTTAAATATTTAGTATGAAAATATGTTGGTTGGAAGAGGAAAGAGGAAACTCCAAAGCACTTAACTAGTTCAGTTCAGACTATCACACACTTTGGCCAAGATCCAGAAGATATTCTTCAAAATGGACCAACCAACAAACTGTCAGCTCTTTAATTGTGTAGCTAATTGAGAAATATAACTAAGAAGAAATTGATCAATGATTATGGATTGATTTCAACACTGACAATGAAGTTGAACTTCAGGCTTCTTGTAATGATTCTGTGAGCCTATAGGATCTTAAGTGGACTGGTTCTCAATAACGCCATAAGTAGACATAATTCATGTCACAGTTCAATTCCTTTCGCAAATAAAAGTAAGGAAACGATAAATGACGTATCGAGAAATAACGACATAGTCATAAACTGGATACCAGGCCACCAAGGGTTTCCAGGCAATGTCAGGACTGACGAACTAGCTACAATAGGAAGGGAATCTGACCAAAACACTCTGCAACTGTCTAAACCTTTTCTAGAGACACAAAAAGGAGTTGAGGGAATGGATGAAGACGACCCATGCCTCAAGGTGGCTAGAGGGTGGAACAGGTGGGAAGAACCACAAAGGAAACCTGGGGAAACCTCGATTACAAGAAAACAAAGAGAATACTCGGGTTTAACAAAAATGAACTGAGCAAGCTAGTTGGGGTCATCACAGGACACACTAGCCTAAGGGCACACCTATTTAGAGTAGGATGTTCCCAGAGCGACGAATGTAGGGCATGCGGAGAGGACGCCGAGACGGCGGAACACTTCCTGGAAAGGAAAGTCCAGTTAGGAGAGAACACCTTAGGTGATCTATCGGCCGTCAAAGCAATAAACATAAGGAATTCAAGGAACTTTATAGAGGGGACCGAATTCCTAACGTAGAAAAAAGGGGAAGGGAATTTGTAGAAGAAACCAGAAGTGCACAACAGGCCGAATTCCTGGCCTAGGTGTATGTCAGTGACATGAGACATGACCGATCCTCCATTCAACCCAACCTAACCTAACCTACTGCTGGTGTTCTCAGTGACAATATTTATTTTCACAAAAAAACATCTTAAGTGGAGATACGCTTTTTTTTCTCACACCTTTTGCACATATAAACTTATGTTTTTTTTTCTTGATTTATCATTAAGATTTGAGTTTGAAAAACATGTTAATCTAAAAATCAAATACAGACAAACTTCCATAACTGACGGAGACTTTGAGTTATGGAATTACTTAAAAAATTGTTTAAGTGAATTTGTCTCCTTAACTGCCAGAGCTTCGACTTAAGGAAAATTCGACTTATGGAAGTTCGAGTTATGGAAGTTTCACTGTATACTGTTTGTATAGTGGTGTTGCATATGATAATTAACAAAAATTTATTCAACTGCTCCAAAAATAACGAAAATTATAGATTGTGGATCTCTGGAAAAATTTGATTAAAAATCGAAAATATACGAAAAATAAACAACTTTGAAAATATTTGTGAAATGTATCCAATTGTCCGATTTTGTTAGTATTGGAAAATAATCCCTAACTCCTTGTCTGCAACATATTTTGTACAAAACACAAAAATGTTTACTGGATCATAGAAACATAAGTTTGGCCGATATAATTGCATTAAAGAGTAGTTACAGTCTGACCCACAGGTCATCAATGTTAATAAGAAATAGAGAAGGAGAGAGAATAGACTAGATGTCAATTAGATAAAACCCAATATAGACCATAGAACTTCTTGGAAGTTTGGCTGAAACCGCTGAAGCTAGAATCATTAATATAGGGTATGTAATAGTTAAAGAAGGTACGAAAATGTGGCAAAAACGTACCAAAACGGGATAAAAAAAGTACAAAAGTAAACAAAAAATGTGTGAAACTATTTTAATCGGCAGGAATGGGCCAAAACATGGAAGTAGCGGAGAAGGGGACTAAATAGGTCCAAATGGGACCACAACTGATATAATATAAATGAGAAATAATCTACAACAGGTGGAAATGACTTAGAGATGGGACAAAAAAAGGGGCCAAGAAGGGAAGGAAGAGTTACAAAAAGGGGCAAAAAAATATAAAAGAGGTTAATTAAAATTTTTGCGAAAACATGTGGATAATAGTTAGAGAAGGAACGAAAACGTGGTGGCAAAAACGTATCAAAACGGGATAAAAAGGGAACAAATTAAAAAATGGTGAATCAACTGTTAGGCAACAACTGGTGGAAATGAGTTGAAGTTGGGACGGAATAAAAAAATGGAGAGAAAAAATATAAAAAAGCGGGTCAAACATATTTTTGGAAGGGACGAAAAAGCGGACTAAATGGGATAAAAAAGGTACTAAATGGAGAAAAAAAAATATGTGAACAAAATTGCAATCGATATACATTTTTGGAAGAAATGTAAAAAGGGAACACAAAACTGGTGAAATATATAAATGAAAAATAAAATTTAAAAATAATCACAAAGGGGCCAAAAGTAGGGTTGAAAAGGTGATAAAAGGGAGTTAAAAAATACAGAATGGGGCCAAAAGTACGAAATCTATTTCAAGTTAATGATTTCAAAAACGGGAAGAAGGGAATAAAGTGACAAAGAAGGAGTCAAGATAGGTCAAATATCAAAAGCTGTAGAAAGTTCCAAAAAATGTCCAATGCTTACCGAGCAGATGCAAAAAACAAACAAAAGGCGCCAAAAATTGGACAAAAGCGATAAATGTTCTGAATCGGTATAAAGCATTTTTTTTTGTGAACCAATGCAAGTTAACAAATATGTTGTGTGTTTATTAAATAAGGGAAATTTGCGCGGGTATTTGCTATATAAAGGGTTTTCCAACAAAAGGTGTTATTTTGGTATTCAAAGAAAAGTGGAATTTTTTGAGATAAATGGTGGCATGTTTATTTCATAATAAAGAGGAAGGCATGTCGTTAAAAATGAAAAACAACATCAGCCAAATGGCCAACACGACCACGCTAACAGGACGATATCCTTTTCATGAAATTGTTCATAACCAAATGAAATGCCCTATGTCCTCGATAGCCTCACGAATTCGATCTTTGAGGTCATGAATCGACGCTGGGCTGTTGGCGTAGACCTTATCCTTTACGTGGCCCCAAAGGAAGAAGTCGCATGGTTTAAAATCACAAGATTGTGATCACCTCTTCGAGAGTTTACACGGTCCGGAAAATTTTCCCGTAAAAGAGCAACGGCGGTTTCGTTGCTTGTGTTGCATGTAGCGCCATCTTGTTGAAATTAAACGTTGTCCAGATCCATATTATCCAACTCCGACCATAAAAAATCAATAATCATCTCTCGATAGCGCCATCCATTCACCGTAACTCTTGATCCAACCTCATTTTCGAAAAAGTCAGGTCCAATGACCCCGCCGGACCATAGACCGCACCAAACAGTCACACGTTGAGGATGGAGAGGCATCTCAACAATAACTGTTGGGGTTTTCGAGCTCCAGATGCGACAATTTTGCTTGTTGACGTAGCCACCGAGGTTGAAATGCGCCTCATCAGTCAAGATGATTTTTCAATGGAATTCCGGATCATTTTCATGCATTTCAAGGACCCAATCAGCAAAGACACGACGTTGTTGATGATCGGCCGGCTTGAGTTCTTGTGTTAACTGATCTTTATATGCCTTAAGACCCAAGTCTTAATGACGTTTGTGGAATGCCCAATTCCAAAGAACGACGAGGAATGGACAAACCTGTCCTTTCTTCAACAACTTTGGGCTACTGCAGCAATATTCTCAGTTGTTCTTGAGCGACGTGCACGCATTTTATTCTACACATCACTAACCTGTCCCAACAGCACAAATTTGTCTACCAATTTCTGTATTGCGGTCCGACAAGCTGCTTCACGACGACCCAAAAAATGCTTTAGTTGCAAGATTTTCACCACATTTGTAGTGAATTTTAATAATTTCAATGCGTTGTTAAAGCGTGTATCGTAGTTTTTACTTGTCAAATGTCAAATAATAAAATCTTCAAAAGTGACAGCTACCGAAATATCGGGTGACACCTCATGTTGGAAAATCCTTTACTTTCCTATAAAACCGCCATGGGAATAACCTCGGAGAGGGAAGTGGGTTTTTGTGTCGTCAAGCAGTAGGGCTTGTTGTGCTTACAATACAAATTATTCATTTTCAATATTTTGGGATTAAGAAAGTTCGACAATTTTCTAATGAATTTCTTTAAAAACGAGTTTCGAAAAAATTGGGCGATTACGCCTTTTTCGAGGTAAGGGCTCGATATCTGGGCAATGTACATCATCTCCTCGGAGTCGTCTGTAAACAGGAGGTCTTGGTCACTGAGTATACAACTTGTATCCTCCACAGCTCATAAATTCGAGAGAAGATCGATGTTCCCCTGCCTGATGCTTCATGGACTTTAAAGCGGCAACAGTTTAAATGCTTCAAGCCTTTTCGGTGAGAACCACATACGGTATCGCTCTCTCTCTCGATCTGCTCAAGTGTTTCTGCCGTGCCGCCAACTGAAAATATCTTCCCATAGACTCTCCCATGCCAGATGATTACGACAACACACGCTTATCAAGTTGCTGCAACTGTTTGGGAGGTCTTTGTTTTCCTAATTGTTTATCTCATACGTTATGCTCATATGCCAGGTCCTTCAAACCAATGCTGATCCGGTGAGAGAGTTTAGTTCTGTTGTTATTGTTATTATTATTATCTTAAAACCCATCAAATGAAACTCTCATTGAGCCAATTAAAATTCATTAGGATTATAATGAAGTCAAAAGGATTCTTGGGAAGGCAAACCGACGAGTGCTACCTTAGCATAAAATCCACAAAGCAAGGACACTTCAGAAACAAGTACTTCATGAATAACATGAAGTTTATTAGAATACGATAATAGCCGAACAATAGTCCTGCACACACATGTTGTGCATATCGAGTGTGTGATCCACCCGGGATCTGAGTAGCTGCTTCATAGTTGACTTCATTTAAGCCAATTAACAATGAGTGCAGATGACTTGACTGAGTGACTGTGCAACCAAATATTGACTGAAGGATTATAAAGTGAATACGTCAGGGCAGACAACAACCATAGAGGGAAATCAGGTATCCGTGTGTGAGTTCTTCCTTTGTTCTCTCTCTAGAGTTTTTGCCTTTTGATTTCTTTCGCCCAAAATCCTTTTTATCCTGCCAATGTGCATTTCCCCCGGCCGTATTATGCCCTGGACGAGCATGTGTTTTTTTTGTGTGTGTGTGCAAAATTTCAGGTTACTTTTCGGGCCATAATTCCCTCTTACTTGAACTCTATTGTCCACTGATTATTTAACGCATGATCCTTTTACAGTTTCTTCCTTTTTTCGTTGTTGTTGTTCTGTGTGTGTGTGTGTGAGGACAAATCTGGAGCTTATGTGAGATTGTGCATGCATACATATGTTGATCTGATTGTGTGTGTGTGTGTGTATGCATTTACAAGTGCACACAAGCAACAGAAATATGCGTTTGATGTATTTCGGCAGGCAGTGCCCTGCCCCGAATACACGGTAGCACTTGAAATTGGCCACAGTTCATCATTATTGTTATTATTAGCCGTACACCGTGAAATGTGCCTGAGGATGACTTCAAAGGCCCAACGACCTGCACCCATTATCTCCATTGCCAATGGCCGGCATTTGAAAATCATTACAATTTCATACTTGATTTTCACCGAACAACAACAACAACGACGGCCACAACACTCCCTCCCCCACCTCCATGGCGATGACGTCTCGTGCGATGCCCTTTGTGGGTTTATGATGATTTATGTGACATTCACATTAAACAGCATTTGCATATGAAATGTTGGTAGGGCCTTGCCCGGTAAAATAGTTTCGTTAACGATGTTGTTTCAAATTATTTGGACTCTAATGAGGAATTTCTCTAAAGAAACACAATTTTTTTATTCATTGGGAATTGCATTTAACGGCCATTAAAAGGCCGGCAAACGTGTTGTCATTTAAATGCCAGTACTTAAATCGTAGTATAAAGTGTGTGAGAGAGAGGGAGAGAGAGAGTTTTCAAATGCTTAGATGGTTTGTTTTGATATGTGAATGCATTTAAGTAACTAGTTGATTGTAGTGTCAACAAATGACCCGATATTTGTTAATATTTCGAAATTGTTATAATTACAAATAGTTGGGCATTACTTTCAAAGTTTATTTGATAAGTGCCGCAATTCGATTGCTGGCGTGTTTTTCAAAAGAGCATCGGTATTTGCGATACATACAAAATTTCTCTACAATATTACACTGAACAAAATGAATTTATTCACCCATTACAAATTTCCATGGTGGAATTATATTGAATTTTTAAAACCCAGTTTTCAACAACCCAGTTTTTTTCCAGATCAGCAATTAAAATCGGGTGATTTGAAAGAGGAAGTGGTCGAATTGTAAACCAGCTATTTCGAGACTATTATTACTCTCTAAAGGACGTAGATGCATACGAAAAAAAACCGCAAATAGAGACTTATTCGCATTGGCAAACCTGAAGCATATTTGGGTCGTCGTGAAGCAGCTTGTCAGATCGCAATACAGAGATTGGTGGAAAAATTCGAGCTGTTAGGACAGGTTAGTGATGGGAAGAGTAAAACGGTCAAGAACAACTGAGAATATTGTTGATGTAGCCCACAGTGTTGACGAAAAGCCAGGTTTGTCCATTCCTCGTCGTTCTTTGGAATTGGGCATTCCACAAACGTCATTACACTGTATTTTGCATAAAGACTTGGATCTTAAGGCTTATAAAGTTCAGTTAACACAAGAACTCAAGCCGGTCGATCATCAACAACGTCTTGTCTTTGCTGATTGAGTGCTTGGACTGGATGGACATTAGGGTGGAGTGAAATTCAAAAAAAAAAAGTTAACCTCGGAAAGAGATGTAGTCTGGGGTCCTAATGAGGGGAAAAATAAAGAAACAAATTTTAAAAAATTTTTAGGGGTCGCGCCACTCCCTCGAAATTTGGAAATTATCTCTATTTTGGCGTTGATTTTAGAAAAATCCTAAAAAGTTTCATGTCAATAAATGTTTGCAATAGCGTAAACAATGAAATAAGGGCATGAAAAAATTTAAAAAAATTTTTCTCATTGTTCAAAAATTGCAAAAAGTAAAATAAGTCATATCGCCCCTTCTTCAGAAAATTGACTGAACAATGAAATCGCCACCAAAGCTACAAATATTAGTCGATTATCCTCATATTTGCCTCAAATACTTTTGTTTGGGCACTGAACAAGCTCAAACTTTTAAATTTCGAATAAGTTAAGTCGTTAATTTTTAGGATTTTTCTAAAATCAACGCCAAAATAGCGATAATTTCCAAATTTCGAGGGAGAGGCGCGACCCCTAAACATTTTTTAAAATTTTTTTCTTTATTTTTCCCCTCATTAGGACCCCAGACTACATCTATTTCCGAGGTTAACTTTTTCAAATTAAAAAAAAACATGTTTTCACTCCACCCTAATGGACATGTTTCGGAATTCCATCGAAAAATCATCTTGACTTATGGGGGCCCATTTCCACTTCGGTGGCTACGTCAACAAGCAAAATTGTCGCATCTGGGGTTCGGAAAACCCAAGAGCTGTTATTGAGATGGGAAGAGTAAAACGCGTGCACGTCACTCAAGAACAACTGAGAATATTGCAGCTGTAGCCCACAGTGTTGAAGAAAAGCCAGGTTTGTCAATTCCTCGTTGTTCTTGGGAATTGGGCATTCCACATTAGACTTGGGTCTTAAGGCTTATAAAGTTCATTTAACACAAGAACTCAAGCCGGCCGATCATCAATAACTTCGTGTCTTTGCTGATTGGGTCCTTGAAATGCATGAAAATCAACCGGAATTCCATCGAAAAATCATCTTGACTGATGAGGCCTATTTCCGTTTGCACCTCGGCTGGTACGTCAACAAGCAAAATTGTCGTATCTGGGGCACGGAAAACCCGAGAGTTATTGTTGAGAAGCCTCTCCATCCTCAACGTGTGAGTGTTTGGTGCGGTTTATGGACCGGCGGGGTCATTGGACCTTACTTTTTCGAAAATGAGGTTGGATTAACAGTTACGGTGAATGCGCTATCGAGAGATGATTAATGATTTTTTTATGGTCGGAGTTGGATAATATTGATCAGGACAACGTTTACTTTCAACCAGGCGGCGCTACGTGCCACACAAGCAACAAACCCATTGTTCTTTTACGGGAAAAGTTTCCGGATCGTGTTATATCTCGAAGAGGTGATCGCAATTGGCCACCGAGATCTTGTGATTTAACACCTTGCGACTTTTGGGGCCACGTAAAAAATAAGGTGTACGCCAACATCCCAGCGTCGATTCAATTCCTCAAAGATAGAATTCGTGTGGCTTTCGAGGGCAGCCACTTTGCGATTTGGTTATGAAACATTTCATGAAAAGGATATGATCCTGTAAGCGTGGTCGTGGGTGATGTTGTTTTTTATTATGAACGGCATACCGTCCTCTTTATTATGAAATAAACATCCGATCATTTATCTCAAAAATTTCATTTTTTCTTTGAATACCAAATTTACGTGTTGTGGTGGCGATTTTTCATTTCTTAATTGAGTCCAGTTTTTCAAATGTGATAAGTATGGCCATAACCCCAACATATTATAAAAACAAAAATGCCCCAAAAATCTGTATTTCATTTTCTCTCCTTGCGAACACCTCTATTAACCGGACACATCTCATAAACGGACCATTTTTTCACTGCCAATCCGCTTCAGATTGAGTACACTGTATTACCTAAAATTTATGGAAAAACTGCCCAAATTGTTGGTCTGTCTTCCTTACTTACGACGATGTAGAAGAAAAAAAGAACCATGAATATTTTTTTTATGGATTTTTTCTTGTTTTTTGATTCTAAAAATCAACGGTTTTCACAATTTTAAATAAGATTTTTTTTGGCCATTTTTCATTTGGGGCTTTTTCCATAGAGTCTATCCAATCGATTCATTTCAAATAATTTCAACATATTTAAGAGGAGTTTGTACCAATTTCTAAGCTTCACTTCTAACAGAAAACTCTATTAAAAACTCCTTTATCAATTGTAGCATCTGGAAATTAAAATGGAATAGTCATCACCGTTGTGGGAATTTTTTCCTCTGATTGTCTGTCCCTTCGCATGAGTCTTTTCACAGAAACGGTTTGATTAAGCCATTGCCTTTCAGGCGATAGGATCTTAATATATATTTACCCTCGATACTGATTCACTGATACACTGATTCACTGACTCTGTCACGCAGTACGTAGGAATTTAAATAGGCATTCTATAATTTTCTATAAATAATAATAATAAAAAAAATAATATTTTTTTTTGTACAGAAATTGTGTTTTCCCCAAATTTTTTTTTAACAAAATTTAATTTTTTCCAAAATTTTTTTTTTACAAATTTTTTTTTTTACAAAATTTTTTTTTTCAACAAAATTTTTTTTTTCAACAAAATTTTTTTTTTCCACAATTTTTTTTTTTCAACAAAAAATTTTTTTTTTCCACAAAATTTTTTTTTTTGAACAAAATTTTTTTTCCATATTTCAACGGGCGCCATAGGCGCATTACAACTTACTAGTTTTGTATATGGACCCACTGCCAAAAGTGTTTTCTTCATTTGCAAATCGTCTCCTTGTTTAACGAAATTCAATTCAAACAATTTTGAATCCTATTCGAATAATATGCAGGATTCTCGGTAAATGACTTTCTGACTGGCCTTCCGCATGATTCTCTGTCTGTCTGGCTGGCTGGCCAACATTCCGTTATATTTCCTGTTGATTTTTGATGACATGTTGCTGTTGTTGTTTGAATAATTACGCCCGTCTTCCCTAAAACTGATCCTTTCGAAATTCTTAGTCTCCTCTCTCTCTCTCTTATTTATGACAAAGTAGACGACAAAAAAGAACCATTTGTTCACACACAAATCATGAATATTTTTTTATGGCACTTTTTCTTTTGTTTCTGAAAATGAACGGTTTTCACAACTGAATTATTTACACATTTTTCATAATTTCTTGTCGTCTTCTTTTGTTAGGCGTTGTTGCTGCATTGAATTATTTAAAGAAACCACAGCCAAAATGTGATGTGATGGAATTATTATGCCACAACTAACTGTTGGTAATGAAATGTTGAACGAATGAACCCGAGCCCGTTAATGGAATTTGTAATTACACACAGCACAAGGGGCAAATGAGTGATCAAATCCTAAGGTATCTCTCGATATCTCCAACCACTGCCAGACCATCGGACACCTGTAATACGGAGTCAATCTGATATTAACTTTTTGGGGGGTGGGGAGTGGGGAAATACAGTAGCTGTTGGTTCATTTTGTATTCTGGTGATCAATTGCAGATGCCTGAAACGATCGAGGTGTTGAGTTTTTTTTTTTTTCAATTTCGGTTTTTAATTATTCCAAGCAATTACTCGATGACAGTTCTACGGTGATGTACATCATAATAATTGTCAGAAATTAATGACAAACTCGTGTCCTGACTACACATGATTACCAGCCATCATCATCACCGTTGTCGTCGTCATCATCGCCATCATAATCAACGGCAATGTTGTGGGCGATTTGATAAAGGCAATGTTAGTTAGGATTCCATTGGTGTGATGGTGAGAGAAAGTGACCTTACTTCCGGCTGTGGGCTACTGTATTGTGTCCATCGGACCTTTGTCAAAACCCATCATCGACGAATTATGATTTATCTATTTGGTCTTTGGTCTTTTTTTTTGGAAATTATTAATTTACTTTCTACACCTTCATAGAATAGCTCTAGTGTCCCTCTAGCTGTCTAGCCGTTCCTTCCCAATTTGGGCAGCCTGACAAACAGTGCGAGAGTTGGTAATAAATGTCAGTAACATCCGTTCAATTATCCATAATAATTCGTTTGTGCGATGGGTGGGGGGAGGGAGGAGGTGTATTTTCACAACACCCCGAACAACCGTCGTGTATTTATCGAGTGTTTACATGCTTCCTCCAACAATTTGGGAAATGGCGCACATTATTTAGAGAAACGGGAAATCAATTTATTGATATTGACTTTATCGCAACGGAACTAACTGCTTAACAAAACACAATGCGGCAGACATAATAAAGCTTGGCTTTCCCCGGGTTCAAGACAAAAAAAACAGAAAAAAAAAACAAAGTCGAATTAAGTTATTAAAAATACATATTGCTGGCAGCCGACGTGGGTGAAGCCTACGAGGAACAGCCACTCTGTTGTTCCCTCAAGCTGGCACGATGACTGATAAGGAGTTTTTATACACACATACGAGTCAATCCATCCATTGATTCATTCGCCATCGCTAGCATCTCGATGCTCCATTGCGCTCCGTCAGTCTAGCACAGCCTTCCGTCCACATGGCTGCAATTACCAACGGATGTAAACGATTAGCGGCGCTCTGTGTTAAAATGTCTTAATTAACAGGCAAAATAAGAAGAAATCATTGAATCGGGCACAAAAATCTCGGCAAACAACAACAGCGGCTGGGCTGGGTTGGGCTGGGCTGTTTTTGGAAAACTGCGGGAGTGTGCTGTCGTTTCTTTTATCGCTAATTTGTGATCAACAATTAAGCCAACAAACAAATTTAGTTCATACAACACCAAACCAGCAACAGCAACAACATCAACATCATCTATGCCATTATATTTCTCGTTGTCGTTGTTGTTGGGTTTGTTGTTTGGCTTTTTGGTATTGTTGAAGCCTAGAGAGCGTAGATCTTTTATCAGCGTTTGTAATTTGATTTCAATTTCATATAATAATGTACGATCATTTAAAATGAGGGCGTCATTGGGGGGGGGATTAAAATGTGTAGTCTCATTGCATCTCATGTCAACACACATACACACCCAAAAAAAAGTTGTTACTCAAATCAACTAAACTTGTACACATATTGAGTACAATTTAACTTGATATGGCAGCCAGTAGATTTGCACTCAAGTTAAATAGGCATGTTGTGGTAATAGTTTCAATTCATTTGATATTTCTCTCTAAACTAAACTGAAATTCAATTTTCCTGCACTGAAATTGAAAACAGTCTTTAATGTGTTTATTTTTTAATGTGAGTAAAGATGTCGTTAGGAATAAAGTCGCCTTGAGAATCAAAGTTGAAGAATGTCCCAAATTAAAAATCCCCCCAAGAGCCCAATATGAAAATCTCCCCAAAAATTCTGAAAAATCACTCAAACAATTTATGAAAAATTACACAATGCTTATGTTATGAAAAATACCAAAAAAACCACAATAGATTTTCGTAATTAGGAAAATGTGTAATTTTTTTTCCAAAAAAAAAAAATCAAAAGTATGAGAACAATTTTAATTTTACATTTATACATTAACCAATTCATGACAAAGACATTTTTATATTTTATAAAAAAGGGATCCTCAGTTCGAATCCGTTGTCTTTTTTAACTTTACTAAATTCTTTTCTATGTGCCATATGGCATCGCTGGCTATGAATGGGTTAATAGGAATTATATCGTCTCCTCAATAAAACAATAGTGTATATGGTTAGATATACACTATTATTGAGGGGACGATATGTGCTTTGCTTTCACACATAAAGTGTCAAATTATTTTCAACATCATTGCGGCCACGTTTACTGGTCGGCCGACTGGCAACGACAATTCGATGGCAGTGAGATTTTGGCACATGCGGCAGAGACGAATGTTCCCCAACAAAATTTGTTGGTGTGAATTTATGGAATAATTTATTGAGTAATCGCGTTTTGACCGTTTTGTCGTATTAAAAAAGTTAAATTTTGTGCATTATTGTCAATAAAGAATTCTTTGGACTTGTTTGAAGTACAAAAACCAAAAGGTTGACGTATTTATGAATACAAACTTGTTTGTCCACAGCCCCTCCTCCCCAAATGCTTTGCAGTTTCTGGTGTAGGGAAACATTGTCTTCTTGTGTACTGCTGCAAACGGCAACAAGTCCTGAGAAATGTTACTCTTGCGACGACATTTTCCAAATGCACATACACATACACGTGTACCCTCATATTATAATATTAATTATTTTAGATGATTTTCGATATTTTTCTTTTGTTTCACAGACAATATGTGTACTAAACTGGCAAAAGATTGAGGGTACATGTAATGACAGGTTAATGAAAAAAAATATTTAATACGAAAGCTCTGAAAATACAGTTCAAGGAATTGGAAAAATAAAGTGATTTTTTTTTTATTTCAAAATTTGGAAAATGTGGTCCTTTTTTAATAGGAAACACGGAAATTCGTTTATTCAGAACAAAATGTGTAAACAAATCAAGAAATATAAAAATTGTTTTTCCATAAAATCGAAAAATACTAGAAGTTGTCAACTTGGAACAACTCAGAACAAAATGTGTAAACAAGAAATATAAAAATTGTTTTTCCATAAAATCGAAAAATACAAGAAATGGTCAACTTGGAAAATATTTATAAAATAGATCCAGTTGTCCGATTTTAAATGCTAAGACATTAAACTAATCCCTAACTGCTTGCCAACCACATATTTTTTACAGAACTCAGAAAATATTTACTAGATCAGAGGTTACAGACGTTTGTCCATTTGGAATTGGATTGGGGACCACTGTCCACCACTTACATTTGGACCACCCTTTAGATTAAATAGAGAACTTGTTTCAACTTATAACTACAGTGTAATATCTCCATGCGGGTACACTCTTAAGTGGACACCTCTCCTAAACGGACACTTTTTTCACCAATCCAATCCGTTTCAGTCCACTTGTGTACATCTCTCACCCCGTATAAGCGGACCAAATTCTCATTCCTTTACATGTCCGCTTATGAGAGAGTACACAGTATTAGTGTACTAAATTAAGTTCGATTTTTTACTTAGCTGGGTGAAAAATCTTAGAAAAAAAAATATAGCTCTGAAGATATTGCACACCCGAAATGAATAACTTTACGTACGTAGCTGAAAATATATAAAACACGATAGATGCGTTTTGAATTTCTGAAAACTTTACTTTCAGCAGTTCTGTAGAACGCAGGCGGCGAGTTCCTCTGTTTTTATAACACGAATGGTTCTTTCGTTCAAACAACAAACGAAAAAAAATTTTAGTTCATTTTGAGTTTTTGTCAAAATTCAAATTAACTTTTTTTTCAGTATTTTTGTTGTAGTTCGGCTTGAGGTCATGTTGTTCATATATTTCAATTTATTATTAAATTTTCCTCAATTTCATCAATTTAAATAATTTCTACTTTTTTTTTTTTTTTTTTTTTTTTTTTTTTGTATTTCTTGTTGTTTGCATTGACGTTTTCCTTCGTCTCTGGTGAATAAGTTTTACAAAAGAAAAGTCCGTATGTCCTTTTGAAAAAATATTGTTATGTCCGCAAACTCGATATGTCATTACTTCTCCCATAGCAATTGTGTGCCTGTTTCGCAGAAAAGGTTTTATATGTCTATTTATTTTAATTCGTTGGAAAAATCAGCATTTCACTTCGGCCCTCTGCCTGCGCATTATCTTTGCTCGATGTATTCCCAAATTATAAAAACGAAAATACAATCCCAGGAAGGATGAATCATTTTGCACCTCCAGTGACCCAGATTGGCTAATTAGGTTAAAACTGGCGTATCCATCTTTCAACACCTCTTTAAGTTCTGTCAGACCCATCAATACCATGCTCACCCAAATGTAGCGCGCTTGGTCGACCAACGATTTCTGTTTGAAGTTTCATTTTAAAGTGTCAATGATTCCATCGCCGTCACTCCATGTCAACAACATCACGATTTATATGTTCGATTGGATTTTCCCCTCAGATTATCTAGTGATCTACGAAAATATAAACGAACCTTAGCTGAAATTATGAACTAGAAATATTTATGTAAATATTGCGATATTCGGTGGTCTCAAAACGGAAATTATACACACCAATAACAAAAATCAAGCAATTCAAACAGAAAGAAAAAAAAAATGAGGGAGACCATTTAATTTAAATAGTTTGGTGGGGGGAGGGGGTATTTAATTTAAATACAAAACTTTAAAATTAAACTTTTAAACAAATAACGTGGGCAAAATGAATGCAACACGATCGTTAAATTGCTTCTTTTGCTGTTCAATTTTCGATGTTGTTGAAATTTTCCATTTAAATGCGAAAAAATTACCAACCAAAAACAAACGTAAACGTACCACTTTACATAGACGTTACGTTACGTTGCGCTTCGATTTGGTGTAGTGTAGTTGTAAACATAATGTAAACCATTGGACAAACAAAATGGCACAGACTGGAGAAGTATCCCCAAATGGCAAACCTGAGGAGAGAGTCTTTAATCATGATTAAGAGAGGAACCGCACAAATGCATATTCTATGAAATCCTATGTCAAATTCCCTGAAAAAGCTCAGTAATATTGTAAGTTAGTTCAGGTTTAAATTACACCTGAAACGCATTACTGTAAGAGAGAAATAAGAGAACGGGAGTATGAGTTTCAAATACAAGAAATTTTGAAGATAACAGAATGATCTTTCAAAAAACCAACAACGAATAACTAATTTATTATTTTTTGCTTACATATCACGTTCATCGGAATTGCTTACAAATCATAATGAGAGTAATGAGTAATGTTGTTCTTACAAAGGTTTTAGTGGCCTACAGTTGTTGGTTATCTATTCAGGATACGTTCACATTAACACTTAGAATTCCGATGAACGTTGGCACTTTACAGTTCCTCCCTTCCTACGCAAACTATTGTCGTAAATATTTGTAATACTTTTTTGAATTTCCCATTTAACCACATCACAAAATCCATGCACAATCGTTGGGAATACTTCATTGGCGGTGCAAAATTGAACTGTTGTTTAAAATCACCTCGAAACTACTGATTTGCCATTAGGAAAGGCACTACAAAAATCAGAGAAACAATGTCTAATGGTCGATTTCATAGCAAATAATAAACCAATAAAATTGGGGAGGCCGAATGGTGGAGCTGGTGCTGGAGCTGGTGTTGGTAGCAAATGCATCATGCGACCAGTAAAAACTTAACAATTTACACACGACACGTCACAGTGGCTTGACAGTGATTTCATGTTGAAGGGAAATTATTTTGAGAAGATTTTTGAACAAAGTAAATTTTTATTTTTTTTTTTAAATATGACCTGCACAGAGTTGATTTTTTTTCTTGATCTATCAAGTATAACAGCACAATTAGGTTGGGAATTATTTCCATATCAGCTGGAATTGCTGCTTTTTTTAAAAAGAAAACCTATGGAGCATTTCTAGTCAAATTAAAGACATTATTTTTTTTATTTGGTTTTTAGAGTGCTGAAGGCTCTTCTGCGTATACACTTCATTCTATGGCGGATGACATGCGAATATTTCATGAATTCCACGAACAGGATAATTTTTGTAAGTAGGAGGGTTTTTTCTGAATATTATTGTCATGGCTTTAACCCTATTCTTACCAGGCAGTGACTTCGGATAGCGATTGAAATTAATACCACTATATGTTTTGTTTCTATATGTATTTTGTTTCTTCCTTCAAAAGTTTACTTTAAAAAAAGGACCATTCGAATTTTTTTATAAACCATTTTACGTTTTACTGGTGTTACTTTACGCTACAAATTTAGCTGGGTACGAATGGGGTTAAATCATTGACAATAATTTTTAGATAAAATCCTCTTACTTCAAAAATGGTCGTGTTCATGGAATCCATGAAATATTTGTATGCCATCCGCCATAGAATAAAGTGTATAAGCACTCTAAAATTGAGCATGATGTAAGAGTCATGGTACGCTGTAGGGGATTGTAAATGGTCGATAAGGGGGCCCAGCGGCAAAAAGTTAATTTTTGAAGGAAAATATGTATTTTCTTGGAAGTAATCCGATGACATTACCTGATAATACTTATGATACTTACCGACTGATTTGTTATGAGTTTCCATTAGACATGATACTTGCTCCAAAAATATATATGTTTACATGCACTCATATATATGCCTGTATGTACTCGTATATATAATTTGGGATGTAATCACATATCTGTGGTCACAACCCATAACAGCCTAAGTCTGTTTTTCAATATTTTCAGTACAGGAGTTTAAAGTTTTGAATCTTCACTGAAAATCAGGAGAAGGTGTTTTTTGGAAAACTTTGCTACAGATTCCAAGGAAACGAATTTCTTTACTTAGTTGTTAACAAAAAATAGTTGTTTATTCTCGCAGTCAAAAGATATTATCGAAAAAGACACTTAGGCTCTTATGAATTGTTGAACGAAAGAAAGTCAAAAAGTTCAAGTTGAGTTAGGCTATTATTCCAGATTAAATAAAAAACTTTTTGTTTGGAGAAAGACCTTAACTCAATTTATGTTTATCAAAAAACGAAATTGTAATTCGGAATAAGAGCTTAACTCAAGTTAGGAAAATAAAATTGTTTCTTTGTTTTTTTGGATTAACGACTTAAGTTGATTTAGGCAATAATGAAAAAATAATGTTTATATTTGTTGTAATCCTAAATTGACTTAGACAGTTATGCCAAAACAGTAATTTAGAAAAATAACTTAAGCTATTAGGTTTTTTAGGATTAATTGCCTTCCTAGAAGAGATACAAACATGAAAAATTTAGAGCAAATAAATTTAGATACGCTGAATACGATGGTGCTAATAACTCAATTGTGTCCTAACTCGAGTTAGGCTGTTAAGGGTTGTCACCACAGATATATGCTTGTGTACAATCATATATATGTTTACATGCAGTCACATATATGTGTGCATGTAATCGTATATATGTTGGCATGCAATCAAATATGTGTTTACATGCAATCATATATATGTTTGCATGTAATTATATATGATTGACCATAAATATATATATGTTGGCATGCAGTCATATATATTTTTGGAGCAGCTCCGTGACGTAAACACACACTAAAGGTCTTCCTGTAATCTGGAATTAGTCTAATGGAAACACATAACATAGCAATTATCAGGTAATGTCACAAAGATATATCAGCTTACACACAAACATATCCATTTTTAAACGGAATGTTCTTTTTTCAAAACGAAACCATCAAATTCTCAAAGTCGATATCTGTGTAAGACTGCCCTGAATTGCTTGCCTCGGATTGTTCTCCCAAAGACTCACCTAGCATAGGTTCGTGTAGAAATGCTAACGGGAATCTGTTTACAGACACGTCGAGTATGCTGAGAACATTTCTACAGCCGAAGAACTATGTGAAGTAAGCAGCCCGAATTCAATTATAGATTTTGATGTTAAATAATAATCAGGATGGGCTTAATGTAGGAATATTCCGACATAACAAAAACATGACGACACATGCTGTCGTAATACTGGCCGAGCCTTAGAAGACCGGATGAGGTAAGCTGACTAGGTGAATGTAAAGGGTGTTTTTTATTGAGGTATAGAACTTCGAATTGAAATAAAACACAAGAAAATCGTTTTAATGTCCATCAATTTGGCTTTATTGGAAGGATAATTTTATGCCATTAATGTTTAAATATGATTTCGGGCATGTGGCCGCCGCGGCTGGCTCGAATAAAGCCAATTCTACAGGTCCAATTTCACTGAACAACATTTTGTGATGAAAATCAGCATCGAGATGAATCTCATTTTCGGCCCATACACCAAAATCACGACGCATTGATTGGTCTCGCGGCTTTAATTCTAGCACAAGCTGGATCTTGTAAGGTCGCAAGCCAAGATCTTTGCGCAAAATCTTCCATAAAGTTGATGGACAAAGCTCCAATTGCTGTGCACGGTGGCGAATCGATTCATTCGGACGGAGCTTGCGGTGAACTTCGCGAACTGAACCATTACTTTCGAAATAAATTTGCACGATTTGCAAGCGTTGTTCTTTTGTCAACCTGTTCATGATGAAATGGCAAACCAAACTAAATATTAATCACTTGACAGCTGACAAAATGGCCGCCAGTTAAAAAAGTGATGCCAACTTAAAGTTCTATACCCCAATAAAAAACACCATTTATTAGCCAGTCGGCACCATCTGATTTTGTGAGAAACAATATGTGATGACATGTAAACATTTATATGTTTGCAGCTGTTCCAAAGATTGTGACGTAGAGTGAAGTAACCATCCATAAAAGTCACAACTGAGAGCATGTCTGGTGATTGGAACCTAAGCGCTATTCCTATAGTCTACAGCCGATTCAAAAGAAAGGAGACCACACCATCTGCTTCAACTACCGCGGAATAAGTCAATTATCTACCGTTTATAAAATCCTATATAATCTATTGTAAGAAATATTGAAGACGAAACTCGATAAATTGCTTCAGCCCTAACAACTCGGCTTCGGACAGATTAAATGAACTATTGACCCTATATTAACACTCTGCCATATCCGGGAAAAGCCCCATGAGCAGCAAGGCATTCATTTATTATCAAACCACCTTCGACACGCCGAAAACAGAACATTTATTTGAAACTACGTCCCATCAAAGCTTGTACGTCTTTGTAACATAACTTCGAGTGACTGTGAGGTCTTAAGACTTCGACTTCGACCTCGACTCCTAATCCGTTAATTTGTTAGGCCGACTACCGAAAATATTAATAGAAGTAAGGGAACAATTCGCCGACTCCAGGCACATTTGTCTGACTCCAAGACAGCCCTGTTTCAAACCACTGTTTGAATCGGGCATTTTTCGACTGCGATCGAGAGAGGGGGAAGGGGAAGGGCAAACAAATAAGACACCATAGCAAGACGGACGAATGGACAGAGAGACAAGACAGGCCAGACAGTTGATCGGGTAATAGCAACAACAACAAACAAACAAACACAATTTTCTATGGAAAATAACATTCAAATTGACGAAAATTGTCCAAAATCTATAAATCGTGCAAAGCACATTTCCATATCTACAGAGACTTACTCAGCCACTCAAACAAACGGAGGCCACCACCACAAAGGCCTCTTGCTGCTGCTGCGGCAACATTGCAGCAACAGTTGCAATTGCCATGGAATGTAAATCAGTATATTGCCCGGTAATTACATGCAACACAAAAACTAATACACGTCCCGGCAACAACATTGGCCTCAGAATTCTTGTGGCTGCCATGGCTGTTTTGTGGCATTAAGACTTTTCTCACTTTTGGACTCGTCCAACCATCCGTCGGACGATATGAAATTCGCACAACTGTGAATATTAAGTGTGTGTAGCCCCGAATGGATGGAGATCTGCTATTGTGGTCTAAGAACTCCATAGAGAAGTCGAAATTGATTTGAACAATGTAAGTCTGGAGTTTGTAATAATACCAACCACAACAACAACAACAAGCGGACTGTGTGCATTGACTGATCATCAAGCGATGCTGAGTAGTTGCAATTTTCACTTGAAGTAAATACATGCCAATTACTCTCTGGATCCGCTGTGGCCTGTTTGCTGCGTGTGAGAGTGTGTGTTCCATGCTTCTCTAATTTGCCACAAGGAGGACTTTGTTCACGGCAACCACAGAAACAAACAATGGACGCACATGGAAAGTGCCTGTTGGTTGGCTGGTCGATCCAAAGCTCGCTTGCTGGCTCGCTGGATGGATGGTTGCTTGGTGGAATAGTTGCACTTAAATAAACGCTCAGGCTGATTATTTGCTTAAATTGCTGCTAATAACATGACGTGCCATCAACTGTTCTCCAATGGTGATTTTCTTCTTTGATTTTTTTTTCTGTGTTTCCTTTTTTGGTAAGGGGAAGTGCGCTGGCAATTTCATTGGGGAATTTGGATACCTTAGGGTGGGTTGTGAGTTACCATGGAAAGGGCATACTGAGGTTGGACCCCTGGGTCCAAGTATGGTAAATAACACAACCAAATATTGTACTTCCTGCCAGATAAGTTAATGCATCCTCGTCGCTGGCATGGTGAAAATCTTGTTACAAGTCACAGTGTAAGGAACTAAGACTGGAACGTTAGCAAGGCCGAATTCCCGAGGCCAAACTACTTGCCCCTTAGGTATACGGAGAAAAAAATATATTAAAAATATGATTACATGGCGCTAACCCAAACATAATATTTTGTGACCAACTCCAAACATATTTATGTTGCCTGCAAAATATGTTTGGGACAATATGTTGCAGAGGCCGTTATTATTTAAATAAAAATCATCGAACGAATGAAAATCCCTCACGAATATTTTTTTTCTTTTAAAGAATAACAACATGTAAGGATTCGGTTCTACGATCAAACAATACCCTACTAGACCGTGCTCCATGGTGCAGTGTCTAAAAAATTCTGCCAAAGTTTAACCCCCCGTATTCAATTTGCCTTAATTTTTCTGGTCACCAGTCTCTATACAGATTTGCAAATCTGATGAAAGAAAGGAAACATTTCAACACCATCCAACATTTTTTTTTTTACCATACATTTTTCTTGCCGAAGGTTTTTACATTTTTGTGAATACCGGGGTTAACCGTTTCGGGACGACAGGGATGTTTTTATCCCAGAAAAATTTTAAAAATCATATCTCTGAAAATTCTCACACGATTTGGTTGAAAACCGTCCCAAATCATTATTTATATTCTTCTCTACAAAAAATTTAATACAGCTGTCAATATAACACATGAAGCTTATGTCAAAAGTCATAAATCAGTTCGCGCGGTTTGAGTTGCTAATAAGACCATCGACAAAAGCTCATAAAACAAGTGTTTTAATTGTGGAAAAAAGTGTCATTTAGTAAAGTTTTACTCAAACAGTTGTTATTTCATAGAAAATATAATCGAAACCCAATAAAAATATATTTTTCTGAATTTGCGGCTAAGGTAAGTTTCGTGGGATAAAATCATCCTTGTTTCACACCTTGCCATAGAAACTAATTAAAATAATTTTATGCTACAATAAATATTATAAAAGAATAAAATAATTTGAAATAAAGTAAAATATATTCTTATTTTATTATTCAAATTTTGCTTTTCAGGTGTGTTTGGGATGTTTTTGTCCCAGGACGATATCTCCTTTTCGGAACGTCCTAAAAATATATTATGAAATTACTTTTCTTAAAACAACATTAGGAGACTATATCTAAACTCTTTTTTAAGATTGATGGCCACAAAAGTTCTCGTCCCGAAACGGTTAACTGACTATTGTTGGCATACTTCCCCTTTCGGTAACAGCCAATTTCTGTGTAGCTGTTCTTAGCAAATGTTATTTTAAGACAATTTTCCTTTTGCTGGTGGCCAATACACAATTACAACTACTTTTCAGCCAAGTCTTCCTGTTCGTCATTTGTTAATTTTCATGTTTTCAAACTGAAAGAACAGGATGAATTCTTTGTCTTTGTCGTTGTTTTTGGAGTTTTTTTTTGGTTTTGCCAAATTTCGCTACATTTTGCTGCGGGGTGTTGTTTATAGCTGCAAATGGGATGGAATTCATACAAGCGTTTTTCAATAATCAAATGAGAATTTCAAGCGAAAAAAAAGAAAAACAATATTTGAATTTGAACTAGAATTCAGTACAAACTATGCCTTAATTATAAGCGCCATGCAATGATAAATTTCCCTAAGTTTAAGTAAATTTTTACATTTTGTGAAATTGAACCAAAAACAAAAGTTGGCTGGTGTTGAAATGTTTCCCCACCTTCATCAGCTTTGGTGACGAAAAAAAATTGAAAACTGAAGCAAATTAATATTTCGGTTATAATTTCGTTAAGTTGATTGGTATTGTTATAAATTTTTAGCCCGACAACTATCTCATTTTGTGCAGTCGTTCATTTCTTTATCCTTTGGACGTATACAACACCGGAAACCACAATAGGGCATTGATTAGCAAAGGATCATTCAGAGCCATTGAACGCGAACTACAAGAAAGAGCTATTGGATGATTTGAAAATTCATAAGTCGCCGAAGTTGAGATTTACAGGAGATGAGCTATCGGACGATTTGAAAAGTCATATTATGATGGTCGAAAATTCCATCCACAAATCGATTTCAAATAATCGAAAGCATTCCCGTAAGCATCCCAATTAAAATCGTATTAATTTCAGTACTATTGTATATTAAAGTCCTCTACATATTTTTATTGAAAGGTTTGACATGGGGGATTTTTTAATTATATGCAGAATGTTTGCCTTGACTTTTGAACCCAATAATACCCGAATTTTTAAAATCTATATAGCCGATGTTTCCTTTTTCGACGTATGTAGAGACAGGTTTTGTTTTCTAGAATATGGCAGACCAAGCCTTTTCCGTCTTAAAAAGCCGGACAATCATAGAATAGGTATGCGGTTATTTCCTCCTCCGTCTCTTTATCGTTGCACCTTGTGAAGAAGTCTTTGTACGGGATACGAAGTATACAGGAATTGACAACGGTCATTTTAACAAATGTCAGCAAACAAATCAAATATATCTATATTTGTCCTTACCACAACATTATATTGTTTGTGTAAGAATGTCTATAAAATTGTTTCTTACTTTTTATTAATTTTTCAAATTCATGAATCTCTCTGCATTAACATATCTTATTCTGGCGGTTATTATTACTCTCTTAAAGACCGAAGGGGCAGGTAAAAAACGAAAATAGCTGCAAACACAGACTTAATCGCACCCAAACATTGGACTTTGCTGAATTTAATAACTTTATTGCGTATTGTGCCCAAACACTCTAATGTTTCTGCCCAAAAACGTAATAGTAATAGTAAATATGTTATATTTTGCAGCCAAACAAACTATATTTGGAAGCAAATAAGCTTTACTTGATACAAGCTCCAAACACGCGATTTACTTGTGTGGAAACATTTAAAGCAGATATATTTTTCATCGTGTACGTACAACGATTGTGGTTTCTCGGCTAGAATCTTGGCAGATTAATCGTGGTGCATATTTTTCTGGTTTTCAGGCAGATTAGTTCCTTTTTTCCATCTACCTTCACAATTGCACTTTCAGAGGGGACCACTGAAGTGTAGCCGTGGGCAACATTCAACTCAATGTCAATGCATTGATTTAACGATCTGAGTAAATATTTCATTATACTGAGTTCCATATATTCTACAGTAGTATATTGAATTTATTTTGTCTATTTATAGTTCCCATTATATAATAAAGGAATATAATAAACGATTTAAAAAAAATATTTCGTTTACTGTCTGTGATATCTTCAATTACAATCACCCATTTTAAATTTTTTACGAATCCAAATGTGAACTTCATTCTTGCTCTAAGCATGGACATATGGGTATACAAAATAAGGGAAATTTCCAAACCCATCAAAATTGCCCTTCTTTTGTACCCTTCTTTTATACCGAAAAAGCGTATGTATGCATAAAGGTATCCCAATGAATTAGTATTTCAGGACGAATTCAAATAGATTATGGGCCGGCCTGTATGGTCTATTGCTGACTGAAAGGCTCCATAAAAAAGCATGAACATACAACTATTGAAATA
Source organism: Hydrotaea cyrtoneurina (assembly GCA_958296145.1). Taxonomy (NCBI): domain Eukaryota; kingdom Metazoa; phylum Arthropoda; class Insecta; order Diptera; family Muscidae; genus Hydrotaea; species Hydrotaea cyrtoneurina. The sequence continues at coordinate 140,698,820 of OY282512.1, forward strand.
TGAATTCAAAGATTCGTTTACGATTTTGCTAGGTTCTTTTCCACGAACTTTATGATTTGTAAACAACAAGTTATTTACATGCATCATCTGAGGTTAATATTCTACTATGGTGCTGGGTACGTAAGATCCGTCCAGGAAGAATTCAAAAATGATATTATTAAGTTATTGTATTTTTTTTATTTTTAAAATTGTTTAATTTGTTCAATTCAATTCTTTCTTTATTCAATAGTAAATATTTCCTTTTTGGTTACATGCTAAGAGTTATTGCACAGATTGGGCTTAGCCTTATATCTATAGTATTTAAAAAAAAAACCTTTAAAGGGATACGAATATTATTTAATATGCTAATTTGGATTTTGAAGGAAAACTATCAGCAAAAACCTTCAATCTGAGTAACAAAATTGTTTAAAATCCAAAATTATGTGTGTTTTTTTAAGATTTTTTGCAAAACCAAAATTTTATTTTCAAATTATACTTTGTTAATGTGCAGTTCCTAAGATTTGCCCAGGATGAATTTAAAAATTGATTTCATTAAACAGTTGCTTTTGGTTTTTTTCTCTCTTATTTTTACAATATTTTTTTTTATTCAAAATTATGGGGTTTTTTAAAGAAAAAAAATTAGTTTGTTAATTTGCAGTTCCTAAGATTTGCCCAGGATGAATTTAAAAATGATTTTATTGCTCTTGGTTTTTTCTCTCTTATTTTTACAATATTTTTTATGACCAAAGAAAAAATAAATATGTGAATTTTTTCCAAAAAAAAAATATAATTTTAAAATTATCCTTTGCGCAGTTATCCTTTAAGGAAATAATCAAGAAATATACCACAAATGAACCCAACATGACCACTCCGCTCTCACAGTTTACAATAATTTGTTAAGAATCTGAAAATTACTGTCACTTGTTGCCGTTGCAGCCACAAAACATTGCAAACTCCCCATGAAATTAGTTGTGTGCGATTTGCATTAATAGCCTGCGTTTAAATGAAGAATTCCGCTCTTAGGCAAATGTTTTGCATATCGTTTCTATGATGATTGCCCGAAATGATTGATACCAACAACCGTTGTTCGATGTAGAACATGCAACTTGCCATGGCAGCACTTCGTCCAACAAGATGGACATGGTCGGACACTGTAATTACGCCGCTGTACGAGAGAGAATTTTTGCCCGCATTAAGCTTTCATTTGCTTTGAATGTCATTTGGGGCACAACAAAACAAAATAGCCAACGAACGAACGAACGAACAACAGCACAATTGTTTGACTGATGCAATGTTTGCATAGGCTTCTGTTCGGCCAGCCACTGTGTGATGTGAGCGAGTCTCGGACGATATCCTCGGTCTAATGTTGCATTGACGGCCGATTGTTGCTGGGGCTGCAGTGGCAACGTGATCACTTCATGCCACAGCAACAAATGTTGTGGCTGACAAGCTTTGCCATGAGAGAAGGTCATGGCGAACAGGCTGTACAGGTAAACGCTGAACCCTGTGGACGTGTACTCACACACACACAACAATTCCAAGTGCACCCAATTACAGTGTCAATTATACTTTTGGCATGGGGAGGGGAGGGGTGGGGTAAGCTGAATTATCATTTTACCACCAACAAAGTATCAGTTCTACCGAATTAACTGAGAATTATCACACAGATGTTGTTCAGAGTTTCGATATCTCTCTCCCCTTCTCTCTCTCTGTGCGTTTGAAGACAATTGTAATTGTAATTAAAACTGGTGTGATTTTCCAACATTTGAAGAGGCTGCTTGGGCTGTGGCTGTGCCGTGTAAAGCCTAATGTTAAATTATGATTGACATCATTGTCCAATCAATCGTCTGTTATGGTTGGTTTCTGATATGATTGATACCGATGCCGATACCGATGTACCTTTTGCAGGGGCAAGTGCATCATAACACGAACAAGAACATCGCCACCACCATCACCACGGACCGACATTCATGGAATATTCAATAAATTCTAAAGTGATCGATACACACACAACTAACACGATGTTGTTTGGATGGCGTTTGTTGTATTTGTCTGCGTTGGCTTCTACGAAGTCGTGGCGCTAATCCCATAATTATTTCTTGTTTATAGAGTTCCCGATGGTGGTGGCTGTGCCTCTTGCGGCTGAGGAGGCTGGCCGGCAGCAACAGCAGCAGTCGGGCATTCTTATGTGTTTGCTCAAGGGTTCATTGCATACTTGGGCCCAGCGAGGCACACACGAAGAAGAAGAAGAACGTTTCTCAATTAGCTGAGCTGTCAAAATGATGATGAACTCGGAAATTGATGAGGGTCCGTCCATTCACTCATCAAACGCATGCTCTGCCCAGCGTGCTTGTGCTGTCGTTGTTTCATAATCCAGTCAGTCTCATAAGTCAAGTATCGCTGTGAAGCGTTGATTTGTCACAGTTTTAAAGGTAACACACATACATACACCGAGTACACAACAGTGACCGGCCAGGAAATTGTCCATATATGTATCAGTACAGTATACAGGGTTTTCCAACAAGAGGTGTTCTTTGGGTCGCCAGGCTATAAGTGGTGGAAATTATCGAGGACAACTGTTTGATTGTCTGACCAGTATATGAACCTAGGTCTGCTGTGTGATACTTGCATCCACTTACTAACACAATACGGCCGTCGTCCACGAAGCAAAGCCAGATCGGATAATTGTCTCTATGGAAGTTATAAGTACCTTAGATATTACTCTTTTATTTTGTTCTTTTTACCAGAATACGAACCTGGATTTGCCCTGTGTCCACTTCAATTTAAGAAAATACCTTCATTATTATTGAGTAACGAGAGTTGTTGCTGGGGTCGTCTCTAAAACAGAATATTCTCTCATCAGCCACGTCATTAGTTTGCTTATCCTAACTCTCACCTGGTTGTTTGTTGCCATTCATCTTCTCCAATATTGTGCCGGGATACTGTAGACATTCGACATTTTCAGGCAAATGTTAACATTTGATCATTTATGATTGATACCGGGCCATAATGAATCAAATCACCGTGGAATGCCCAGCCACATGAAAGCAGGCACGCAATTATGGCCCATTCCCCCAAAAAAAATAACAACAACAACAAAAAAATGGAATTTACGGAATTTTTTTATCGGATCCTTGTCTCAGAAATCTGTGGATTTATGACGTTATACGAGTGCCAAACTTGGCCAGATAACCATCATTTACATGTAATTAAAAAGTACGAAAGTACTTGACGTGTTGTTTAAGACTTTTTTACAAAAACAACATGCTAACGGAGCACGCTGTGTGGTCCGAGCGTTTTATTTTGTTTTTTTTTTCTCTTTGAGTATTTGTCATCATCATAGAATTTATGACCGAAACATGTCAACTGTTCCAGTTTGGGTATGAGCAATTGTGGTTTAAGTGGCAAAAAAAAAACACAAAAAAAAAGGAAGGATGGCGATCGAACGGAAGATAAGTGCGTCTATGCTCTGCGGTAGGTTGGTTTGACGTGCCAGCAGACCACCTTCTTTTGTGTCTGCATGTTGTTCAATTGTGAGTGTATGACTTGTTCGAGTGTGCGGTATTCGGCCGGCCTATTTGTGTGTGTGTGTGTTTGTCATATATTTCTTTAGTGGCTGCTGTTGACAGTCTCAATTGTTTTGACGACCAACAACATAATTGCGCAATTATGTAGATTTCACGCTTCTCTTCGAACACCAGCCAGCCAGCCCTGACTCATATCGGAACATTCCTCTGTTGTTTAAGTGCTGACGCTGGCATCGTCACCGCCACCGCCACCGCCACCACTCAACCTCAACATCCTCTTGCTCCTCCCAACTCAGTGGCATTACATGTGATCTCTAACAGTCGCCCCCACTCTTACAAACAAAGTGACACTCTCCATTTGGTAGTTTGTGAATCTCGAGCTCGTGTTTGGACCACCGGCGTTGTCTAACCAGCCGGGCTGGCTGGCTGTTATGTCCGTCCGTCCGTCCATCTTCCACATAGTGTTTAGTACACATGTTTGCAATTTGTCATAATGTACATTCGTACTCATGTGTCCGTAAATAGACATAACCCAAAAAGGAGACCACAATAACGTTTCTTATCAGTCAGCATTTTGTCTAAATATGAAAAAAAAAAAAATCACCATAATGTTAATGTTAATTTTTATTTATTTCTTTTGTTGTTTTATTTTTTTTTTTGGTTCACAAACAACCACAACAACACCACCGAAACTCATTAGCCGAATATTGTCGGTATGTACATGTGTATGTCTTCTGGCTGTGTCGGCTGTTGGTTTGGATGAATCTTTGTCTTAACTAGTGTCGGCTTTACTTGAAAGTGGAATTTTATTTTGCCATTGTTGATTTTCGTCGGGATTTCTTTTTTTTGGATTTTGTCCCAATCTTTGCCGCTGATAAAATTCAGATTTGTTTTCTTTCTGTATTTTTTGCGTAATTGGCTTTGGCGGTATTTTGTGTTCGTTTTGTCTTTAATTTAAAGTGATAATTTATTGGGTTAACATTAAGATGATGCTCGATTTCGCTCATCAAATTATCACGCTGTCTATTTATGTTGACGGACGGACAATTGAAATCTTTGTCCGACAACCAATTAAACACAAATGAAACGTGCCGCTTTCCAAGTAATTTGAAATTGGGAAAAATCAAATCTATATAATCACACCAAATACATACGCGCGTATTCATAAGAAACTAAGAACAATTTATGAAAATACCAAAAACAATTTGCACACTTTCTCCTAGCAAAGGTTTGTAAATCTATTATAGAAAAAAAAAATTAGGAAAATCTGAGAATTGATAAAAATCTATTTTTTAAAAAATTTGACGTGATACAGACATTTCCACGAGTCTGCCTGCCACAAATCAGCTCGATTGGATTACTGAAAAAGGGTTAAAAATCGGTCCAAAGGCATTCACACAGGCCACTACGAGCTTCATACTTCAAACTTAAAAAAAAAAAAATCTGACGTGTACATGAAAATCGCCGATACACGTGTATTTTTATTTTTTATCCCCTTTCCGAAATAGTAAATTTGGTTCATAGGACAGAAAAAAATCAATTTTTTGTAACACGGTGTTATGGTTGTATCCTACAGGATACACTGCGCAGTTAAGGGTTAAATACTAAACCTCGCCGGTAAGGTTACTTTTTTTTTACAAATTTTAATGTTTAAAATATTTTTTTTTTATTAAAATAAAAGATTTATTTATGATGTTTAGTTTATATTGATTTATGTTTAGTGTTGTAGGGTTAATTTCCATAGTTTCACAAAAAAATGTACAAGTTTGTTTATCTAATGCTTATTTATATTCGCCCTGCTGCTAGGCCCTCAGAGTGCACCAGTAACCTCCTATCACTAGCAGATCCTTTCTTTCTTCGGCCATCATGTGGATTCCAGTCAACTGCCGTCTCTGGGGGAGGGAAATCCAATTCCATTTACTTTGTCGAACTTCGGCCTGTTGTTACCCACCATGTGACGTTCGATTTAGTCTTGGAGCACAATAGGCACAAGTATTTTTTTTTTACTAACACTCAGGCAAATTTTCGAAATTTTGTTATTGAACAGCTGAAGGCGAAGCTGACTCTGTAGGATTCCCCCTCTAACCGCGAAGACCGACCTGAAGCGGTCATCAATAATTGAGTTTAATTTAATAAAAATATTTCATACAAAATATTATCCCTCTAACCGGCCTAACAAAAAATACCAGAAAATCCTTGCAACCTGTTTATTTTTTACCAGTTATGCAAAAACAAATATTTGTTACGAAATTAAACACAATTAATGAAGACACCCTCACAGCGGCCTACCCGTGTAGACGGTTAAAAATGCTGCAGTCGTAGTCGGGGAATTTAGCTCGAATCCACAGCTTTCTTCGCTTCGGTATCTGTTTTGAACTCGTCGTCTTACCAGGTGTTCCGCGGTGGTCATGGTCCTAAAATATAGTTCTAAAGGGTGTTTTTTATTGAGGTATAGAACTTCGAATTGAAATAAAACACAAGAAAATCGTTTTAATGTCCATCAATTTGGCTTTATTGGAAGGATAATTTTATGCCATTAATGTTTAAATATGATTTCGGGCATGTGGCCGCCGCGGCTGGCTCGAATAAAGCCAATTCTACAGGTCCAATTTTCAACCACTTGTTGGAACCACAACTCATCCACATTCATGCCATCCAATTCGGGAACAAAATAGTCGGTTATCATGGCTCTATACCGGTCTCCATTAACGGTAACTGACTCTCCAGCATTATTTCGGAAGAAGTATGGCCCAATGACTCCACCAGCCCATAGAGCACACCAAACAGTCAGTTTTTGTGGATGTAATGGCATAAAATGGACGGAGCTTGCGGTGAACTTCGCGAACTGAACCATTACTTTCGAAATAAATTTGCACGATTTGCAAGCGTTGTTCTTTTGTCAACCTGTTCATGATGAAATGGCAAACCAAACTAAATATTAATCACTTGACAGCTGGCAAAATGGCCGCCAGTTAAAAAAGTGATGCCAACTTAAAGTTCTATACCCCAATAAAAAAACACCCTTTACTACCAAGGGTAGATGAGTGTTTTTTCGGGTAGATGTAGAATAACTACCCTCTATACCTAACCTACGTCTGCAAATGAATATCTTGAAACCACATTCAATTGTACAGAGAATACTCAGTGCATTCATGCTATGCTTGAACAATGAATGAATAGATTTGTGACCTACATTTAGTTTGGCTTCAGACATTGGTTGATAGTATATTTCCACTACCATGGGTAGAGGACTGTTTTGTCAGGTAGACGTAGACGATGCCTTCCAAGAGTACCAGGCCCTCAATACCTAACATACGTCTTGAAACCAAATTCAAAACATTTAACCATAAAGCGAATACTTCAGTGCATTCATTCTATGCTTGAAAAACCAATGAATAGAGAAGAGATTATTCATAAACAAACAAACATAGAAACAAAGGAAATCGCAGACATATAAACACTGAGGGCTACAAATATTATTATTTATTTATTTCGGTATTTCTTTATTTATTACAATTCAAAATTATAATAAACTACTTAATAAAGCACTAGCGACTAAGGCTATCGGCCTAGGAAATATAAGTGGATCAAGTCAAAAGTTCACTAGTTTATTCATCATTTCAGATCATACTCTCATCACATATTCTCTCCATTTAAATGACCCACAACGAATGAGCTGAATGCAAAAAATAAATAAAATTAGTTATGTTTCGGTTTCTAAAATTTATTAAACTATTAAATTATGGAGAATCTCTCCTCCATGGACTGATATAGTGAATCACCACAAAGACAATACGGCTGGCCGGGTCACATCTCTGTTCAGTTGGACAGTGAAAATTTGTGCGTAAAAATACACACACACACACACATCCACGGAGAATAAGTTCCCCATAAATTATCTAGCGTATGATGGTGGATAAGGTCAAAATTGATGCCAGGTAGATTCACATAATAAGTGCGGTAAACTGGCGATGGTGATGATGGAATGGTGTAACCTACTTAGCTAAGAGAAGAGTAATTATGCGCGTTGTATAAAATGCCGCCGCCATTATTGTGATTCATTTAATTGGCATTTGTGTTTCCGTTGACCGAGAGATGGCGATTTCACTTCAAGTTCGGACGATTACATTACGTTTAGGTCATATTCACAATTAAAAGACAAAAAAAAAAACCAACCGAAACCTTCTCTCCGACCAACTACAGTCACACAGCAGCCGCTAACAGTCCCCCCCCCCCCACATTTGGCAACTGTTGTTGCCATATTTGTGTTTGTTGTTGTTGTTGGGAATTGTGAGTTGACGACATTTTGCGATATACAAGTGTTACTTACTACTGTAAATTATGATCGCATGTTGCTGGGACTGTGACTGCGAGTCTGACTGTGACTGTCGTTGGTTGCGTTGCGGTGGAAGTTGCTTTGTGGCTGGCGGATGGATGATGTTTCAACGCTGAAATATTTCATTTTGACGATAAGCATCACACGGGTTCACTGTAAAAGATTGTGGCTGTTATTTCCGCTGAAACGAGAAAAATGTTTGTTGGCTGGCAACATTTGCGCATGCGCGGCAGCTCTAATTAGACGCATAAGTAGAATTGAGGCGACACAATCGCAACTTCTCACCTTTGTGCCTTTTTTTTTATTATTTTTTTGTGTGAAGTTGCGCAAGAAGAACTAAGCGACCATTTCGGCTCGCATGCACTCGTCTCATTCACATTTACAGTCGCTTTCGGTTTTTTTTCTGTTGTTGTTTGTTTTTATTTATTTTCATATTTGCCGTATGAATGAGGGAAGCAAACGGTTGGCTTAACAGATGGATCGGTTGGACGGATGGTCGGTCGGTCGGTCACATGGATGGACGCTGAGTTGGCTACACACACACGCACATGACCGTACACGGTGCAAAGTTGAAGATTAATGCCGCGCGAAATTTTAATGGTTTAAAATGTTTAGAAGTGAAGATCTGTTTGCTTTCATATGTTGTTTGTTCCTGTCTGTTTATGGTTATGTTTCCTTCATTTTTCGTCGTTGTGGCTGCTGTTATTTTATGCCTTTTCTTTGCCAAATAAATGTGTGCTTGCACTTATATTTGAATGGTGGACAGTGGTAACGAACAAGGAAATGACCAGCATTACTTCCGTGTAGATTGAGAAATGAGAATTGAGGATGAATCTCCAAAGAGTGAAGACCAAAGCTGATGGGAGATAATTAATAATCCAACATGTTACATGCGACTATCACACAGAATAACCCGAAATCGGGTAAGACCTTCAAACATTTTTCAGCGGCTGTTTTCCGCCTTGTACTTTTCGAGTAGTGATCAATCTCTAGGCTATGTAAAACTTCTCTAGAAAAGCATTAGCCGTTCGGAGCCGGCTTTAAACAGTCGGTCCCGGTCAGTGAGTATACAAATTATTTAGTACACAGCTCACTGATTCGAGAGAAGTTCCCCGTCTGTTGCTTCATGGAATGTTAAGGGAAATAAGTAAGTACTTCTCTATATCTCTTTATGATTATTTTTAAAAAAAATTTCCCACATCTTCCATATTTTACCCGACTTGGATCATTTTGATCGTTTTCTCAGAACCGTCGAATTTTTTTATTAAATGTGTGTTTTTCACAAAACCTTTTTCGTTTTCTAGCCTGTTTTTGTACGATTCGGCCCTTTTTATAACCTTTTGTATTTAGCCTAAAGTAGTTTTTCACACTTTTTTTAATGTTCTCTCTTTTTGGGCAACATTTTGTACTTTTGTTACTCTTTTTTATCTGCAGTTGCCCGGCATATTTATACTACTTTATTCCAAAAAAAATAACAATATTTTATTATTTTTTTTTAATTTTTTGCGTATTTTGAAGGTCACATTTTTTCTCTTTTCCCATGTTTGCAGTTGCCAGGATTATTTCTACTAGCTCAATTTTCCAAAAAAAATAACAATTTCTTTTTTAATTTTTTGCGTATTTTCAAGTGTTTTGGGGTCACATTTTTCCGTTTTCCCAAGTTTGCAATTGCCAGAATTATTCCTACTAGCTCAATATTCCAAAAAAAAATTTTTTTTTTAAATAACAATATTTTTTTTTTTTTTTTTTGCGGGGTCAAATTTTTCCGTTTTCCATTTTTATGCCCTTCCAATCCGAATTTTCAAAAAAAAAAAAAACACCTTCTTAGTGGATATCTAAAAGGTAAGGACCACATACTCCCCAACTATCATGATTCTAGCTGCAGTCGTTTAGTGAGGACAGGACGAATCAGTAAGTATGTCACGCAAGCATTTGATATACTCGTATGTACATTATTTCTCATTTATATTTGATCAGTTTTGGTCTCATTTTGGACCCTATTGCTCTCCTTGTCCATTAAAATTTTTGACTCCTTCCTGTCGATTACAATTTCTTGCCAAACGTTATTGTTTTTTCCCCTTTTGTACCTTTTTTTTATCCCGTTTTGGAATGTTTTGTCCACTTTTTCGTCCATGGCCAACTATTATCCACATGTTTTCACAACAAAAATCACAATATTTAATTATTTGGACACATTTTTTCCATTTTCCCTCATTCTTCTCATTCCCTTTCCAAAAATTCGTTATCATACTCCCTAAATTTCATGATTTTAGCTTTATCCGTTGGATCTGGACATGGATGAATTAGTCAGTCACACAAGAGTTGTATATACTTATAGATTAAGTGAAGGTCCCTTCGATAGATGTAAGAGATCTCAAAGTCCTCTTCACAATTCAAATGTGAGCCAGGAATTTTCTAATATTCATTTGTATTTTCCAAATGGACTTCAGGTTTATGCCAATTACCCTATCGATCAGTGCAAATCACTATTGGGTAGTTTGCCCGCTTCAGCCTGTGAATCCTTAGTCCTATTATGGTGATGAACTCTTTGATTGTTTCCAATTTTCTGCGTTTACGAACTACTGTGCATGAGCTGTCCGTCCGAGTGTGTGTCCATCTGTAAGTCAGCGTGTAGAGCGTTTCTTTTTGGCAGATTTGCTTCTCTTTTTTATTTTTAATTATGAAAAGAAGGTTGGGCTCTTGTTGTTTTCTCTGCGCACACAAATGTTATCTTTTTAATTGAAAACTACAAATTTCGTGTTAAAAAAATTTCAATGTATGCGGCTGCTGCTGCTGCTGCTGCCGGTGATGGTGGTGGTGCTCCACTGACTGCTTCCCAGTCCACATTCAGCTCCAATGAATGCAATGCTACGCAATCCATTTGCCAGCCATTACATTTGGTTGTCGCTGTCCGTCTGGCCGAATGTGTGTCTGCATTTCAGAGGAATCACCACCACAAGCCAAACAAACAGTCAGACAAATAAAACAACTGTAAAGCCATGAAAAGACAGACCGGGAGACTGCAATAAAAACCACCTTCGACCAATAAACAAAAAAAAAAACAAAACAAGAAAAATTAAAATGCCTCTAAACCAACGGCTTGTATGGCCAAGGGTCGTGGTGTTGTTGTTGTCAATAGAAACGATCACATTGCATTAAACTCCAATTCCAAGTGTTCTCTTCGACGCCTCCTCTGCCCGGGCCCATTAAGAATTCCATTTGCAAATGCACTTTAATTTTCGCGTCGTAAATCAATACATCCATAAAACCCGTGGCAACAAACGAATCGTAAAATGATTAAGTTGCCGTTGAAAATTTTTAATTTCATAATTGAAATTTGATGAAACGTATTAGAAAGTCATTAATTTTCATTGGATGGAGGAGGGGGGAACTCCAGTTAGGGAGAGAGACTCATAACGTTGGTTTGTTCGTTTATGGAATCCTAAATGACGGATGCATAAATCACACAGGTGCCGTTACCATGTAGGCGTCTATATTTAGCAGATGTGTCGTGGCTGGCCAAATTAAAAACGAATTTTCATAAATATTATAATTAAGTTAAGGTTTGTAGAAATTTACATTGCATTTTGTTGTTGTTTCGTACAATCAGTTTCGATGTGGTGGCATACTTGCCGACTTGAGTGTACAGCTTAACCCTTTAACCAACTGAAATCAAACCCTGCAAGCATTAGAAATGGCTGTTAGCGATCACCGTTTTTGTGGTTAAAGAGTTATGTCGTTGCAATGGATTTGCAGTAATGCTGTTGGCCTAACGTTTACCCAAGGGAAGTCAGCAAAGTGGTTTCTAGCTAAGGTTGAATGGATTATCCGTTCGTTAAAGCGTTCGTTCACTGGGAGGCCCAAAGTAGACCCAATGTGTCAGCTAGAGTTGGTCCATTGTGTTGAATGATAAACAGGGGGGCTAAACAGGGAGCAGGAGAGCGATATTGAGGAGCACAATGACTTGAATAGAAAAAATTAGAACCATCAGGTATATTTGGCTATCCAACAAATGCCTGTAAGGACACCTCAAATAATTCAGGGCAAATAATAATAATACGCACTAACTTTCCATTTATTTCCCAATGTTGTTCAAACGTAAAATGATTCATTCCACTCCATGGAAATACTGACTTTCTGCCAAGGTTTTGCTGGGAAAAGATTTGCCACAACCAAAATTATATACTATTTTAATGAAACCCGCTAGAAGGACCAACCCAATACAACATTCTTATACAGATTTTTAAAATCATTAAACAATTCAAAGAACTTTTTACTTTGGCTGACCGTTGATGTGGTTGAATTCGACTCGACTTTTGTTTGTCGCAGACCAATTTAGCCAATTATTAGATGTTTCAAACTAGTGAACATAACAACAACATGAACACAATAAATAAAGACAATCAACGACTTTCAATAATACCAAATCGGGAACCTTTAATTGATGGTATATTCTAGATGAACGTCAGTTTTTGAATAACTATGAACACTACGTTTAAAGTAAATTTATGATAATTTTATTGTGTTTTTGCATAATTTTTGTTGGAAAAATGCCCAAATATTAGCAAACTCTATAAATTATTATCACATAATGTTTTTTTTTAATTGTAATTTTGTTGACAATTTGTTGATTGGCTTAAATTTGAATTAAAACTTATATGCTTGTAACGGGTGTTTTTTTTTAGACATGTGGTTTTCAATCTGGCCACACTTTTTCCGGATTTGATAAATTGTTATCACATTAATTTTTTATTTTTTTATAATTTTGTTGACAAATTTGATCGGCTTTATAATTTAAATTCTTGTACCGGGTGTTTTTTTTAGACATGTGGTTTTCAATCTGGCCACACTTTTTTCGGATTTGGTTACTATAAATTGTTATCACATTCATTATTTATTTTATTTTAATTTTGCTGACAAATTTGATTGGCTTAAATTTGAATTTAAACTTAATTTCTTGTACCGGGTGTTTTTTTAGAGGTGCGATTTTCAATCTGGCCACACTTTTTCGGATTTGGTTACTATACATTGTTATCACATACATTTTTTATTTTGTTGACAAATTTTTTTTAGAGGTGTCGTTTTCAATTTGACCACACATTTTTCGAGTTTGTCTTTTTTGATTTAAATTAATGGATTTACTCGAAGAGTTCAATTTAAAGAACGCATTTGATGCTCTTAATGGTAAGTAATATAATATTTAATTATTTTTATTAAAATATTGTTAATAGCAATGTTAAAAATAATTGTCTCATCATGCTGATCTTAATACGGAAATGTGTGAAGTTATTGATATGAATTCATATATTTTTGATATAAAAATGTACAATTGATATGAACATTTTGATATTAAAAATGTGAAATTGATATGAAGTCATATATTTTTAATATTTTTATTATTTTATTTCAAAAGCTTGTGGTTATACGTACGACCGTCTTAGATACATTAATAAGGACGATTTCAATGCGGTTTTTCCTGAAACTTACAATATTGGTTTGAAGGCAGAGCTGAGGGAAAAGGTATCTATTTGGAAATTAAAGAATGTAAAATTGTTAATGTTATTATCGAACAATACTAAATTTGTTTTAAAAATCTAATCTAGTTTCCTAAGGACGATATTAACACCTTAAGCTGTCATTCCAAAGTTCTGGGATGGGTCCAATCCCAAGATTCTGGTTCCAATACAACATCGTCTTTTAAAACAAATGTTACTGGCTAAACAGTAAGTGTTTTTTGGAAGATCGTGAATAATTTAAATAATTTTATAAAATATTGTTTGTTTCCATTCAAAGCCGCTCCTTGATATTCTCAAGCAAACGAAGGTTGGAGATGGAATTATAAAAAAATTATGCAGTCGAGAAATTGTCATCAGACAACAGGAAAAAATTATTGAACTGTATAAATAAATATAAGTTATTTTTAAAAAATTACAATAAAACATACCTCTAATTATTTCAACAAACAAATTATTGTTTAATTTAAATAAAGGAATATATGTGGGTTTGTATGTGAGTATATACAAAAAATTACATATAATATGAATTACACATTAAATCGTATCAAATTAATATTTTATTCATATCAAAATGATATTTTCACATATCAAATGAACATTAAAATAACGTCAATTCTACATAAAATCATATCATTTTGATATTTTATTCTTATCAAAATGATATTTTATTCATATAAAATTAACATTAATCTTATTAATATTTCATTTTACATTTCACATTACAATTATAAATTTTTCTTCGTTTCTTTGTTTTCGTATCAATCCAAATATCAAATATCAAATTGATATTGCTTCAATATCAAAATTGATAATTTTCTTGTTGGACGTATTTTGTAGAGTAAAATTATAAATTTTACGGTGGTTTCTTACAATTTTTTGGTTTAGTGTACGTTTTATTTCTTCTGGAAAACCACACGTCTAAAAAAACACCCTTTACAGCTTAAAAAGTGCAAAATCGTTCTTCCCGTTGGTTTTATAGAAAATTCAGTTGGTAAACTCTATTTTTGAATAAATGCCAAAATTATATTTGTCAACAGATAATACGGTTTCTAAAGTTCTTCAAAATTCGAATTAGTTTCAGTGATAACCTCTTCATTGGACCAAATCTCTTTGCACTGAACCATTGGTTCAGGATTGAACATTGAAAATATTCAGTGAGCTTATTTCCGTTTAAAGCCTTTCCCGAACGGCTAATGTTTCTTCTGAATATATTTAGTGATAAACTCCATGCTTGAAAAAATCGCCTAGATTTACGAGGTTGATATTCTTACCATGATAAGATGAATTTGTGATAGTAGCACACACTACACTCTTTAATAATTTTGTAGACGTTTTCACCTGTAAATACTCGTTTGGGTTTGGCCCGCAGAGAGATAACTTAAAAACTAGGCTCGCGTACAAATTGTGAGTCCACATCTGGAGAACAGACCGATTAGATGAACCTATTAGCTGCCATAGAAGGAAGTCATGTTATAAATAAAATTCCAGTGAAACTTTCCAGAATATTTCGCCAAGCTCATAGAAGAAGTTCTTTAAGTTCTCATGCAGCAACCGCGTTCTTTTGGAGTTTCTTAAACAGAAATATCCTGCAGAAAATACATTGAATGTCTTTAGCAATTACGATGAGGCCAACACAGTAGGGTCGCTGAAAAATCAGGGGAACAGACAAGTGTAGAAAAGTGGGGAAATTCTTGGCATATTTATTTGGAAGGAATTCCAGGTAAAAGTAAATGCGTTCGATAACAAATTCGAAAGAGGAACACCACACATTCAAGGAGTTTCCGAATGTTTCGCCACTCTCTCAGCTCATAGAAGGAGTTCTCTAAGCTTTTCCAGGTGAGAGTAAATGCGCTCGATAACAAATTCGGAAACAAACAACTCCGTACATTCAAGACTTATGCCGGCCTATTGCCTGCTGATCTATCTCTGACCTCCCACTGTCCCTAATGCCCCTTGAAGAGCTTTCGCTTCTGATGCCCTCTGAATTTATTTTATACATTTAACACATTAAAACCCTAAAATCGATTTGATTCCGGGGAAAAAAAAATAATCAGTAAATATTAACAAAAATACACTTTGACAATGACGCCCATTTCATATAAGTGAATACGTTTACAAGGAATCGACACTCGTCCGACCTACACAGCAAACACATAAAAGCCAAAGCAATTACCGGATAAATTCTTGTGGGGCAGAAATCTTCAATTAACCTTTCGATGGAGATTCTGTGGAGTGGAATTGAAAACGAAAACGAACGATTTCGCATGACAGACATAAAGCAAGATGTAATTTGATACTTAATTGACACATTGCTCGTAAATTTGCAACGAATGTTATGGAAACATTAACTTAACTGACAGAAGGACAAAATGTGTGCGTCTGGAAGGACGGACGGACAGAGAGACAGACAGGCCGTCGCATGAGTACTTTTTCGACTTCACATGAACAAATGGCCATTTGTAAGTTTACAACAATAATCAAAACGAAATTCCAATTACCCAAAACCTAAAGCTACGTTACCAGCACCCGAAAGACAGAGCGAGAGCGCGAGACAGTGACAGAGACAGCGTTGTGGATGGGGATGAAGAGGTGGCTATAAGCAGAGAATGTGAATACACATAAACAAATAAATGCCACATCTACACACACACATATCTCGTATAGACGCATGGCAGGAAGATTGGATTGGTTGCCAATCCAGAGCAGAGCGGTGGCCATAATGAAGTACAGTGGGATAATTACCGAAATATATACGGCCCTTTCAAATATTCGTCTCAGCAAATAATTGAGTTATGTAGAAATGAACGTACAGCCTACGAACAGATCGGCGTATGAATACATTAGAGCACAGACGAACAACTGACCCCCCGTAATAACCTCTCTTAAATGTTTACTAGATAATACCATGAGAATATATATATAGTCGAACTACGACATTGACTCTGACAATAAGAATTGCCTAAGGCACTAACTTACAAAAACTTCTTTTTTTTAAATAAAAAGTTTGAAAACTCCGACCAGCTGGACTATACGTTTATTCTGCAAAAACGATCTACTAAACATGTTTTTTCAGAATTATAAGGTCGCTATGTTCCAAAATTCTGTTCTACAAAAAGTATATTTTGAACATGTTCTTTCAGAATTATAAGGTCGCTATTATGTTCCAATCAAAAAGTCTTTATATTTTAGACAGTGAAAAATGAGTAAAAAAAAAAAAAGGTTTTTACACTTGCAACTTTTTATTTATTTATTTATTATTAATTATTAATTACAATACAAAGTCAATTTATATTCTAATTTTTGGCCCAAGGGTAAACCGGGTGACACAGAGCATATGGCTAGATTTTTGCAGCGACAGGGCCAAAGCCTCTGGTGGGAATCGAACCCACAACCCCCACGCTGGTAGACAAGCATGCTACCAACTCGCCTACCGGGGCGCTCTCTATTTCTTACAGAACACAAAAGTGTTTACCAAATCAAAAGTATCACTGCGATTTATTCTGTTTAATCACAGCCCAGGCGAAACTCCCTGAAGGCCCGTTCCAAGTTGATCAGGCTAGGACAACATTTCTAGAGGTTACACCCGCGGTACCAGCTTAATTTCATATTTTTACTTGGGCTTATTTTCACTCTGCATTCAGACTCCAAATGTTAGTGCGAAATTATTGCCCCATTTAATTTTTGGCACCTATTTTGAGATTTCACATACGAATTGCGATATGTATTTGGAAATTACATCCCAAATTCTAAAAATAAAATAGGCCCACATTGGGGTGTATTTTCATATCTGCAATAAACATTAATGAAATTAGTTCCCGTTGCAAATTTTTGGGGCCTATTTTCCATTTAAGTTCTTAGCATTTTGGTTGTAATAACTACTTTCAGTTCCAGCCCAGCACACTCGGATTGATAACAAAATTTATAAAAATACGATTTCTTTATGTAATCTGTCAGATCGAAGAGCATTTAATCTAGCGGGGGGAATAAAATGATGAATCATGTAGGTGGCCCCATGTACCCCTAGGGGACAAATTTGGGCACTAAACCAAAGTCTTCTTCTACTGACACTTATTCTGTTGGAGCCACAGAATATCATATCTTAATATATATTTACCCTCGACACTGATTCACTGATACACTGATTCTGTCACGCAGTACGTAGGAATTTAAATAGGCATTCTATAATTTTCTATAAATAATAATAATAAAAAAAAAATTTTTTTTTTTTGTACAGAAATTGTGTTTTCCCCAAGTTTTTTTTTACCAAAATTTTTTTTTTACAAAATTTTTTTTCAACAAAAAAACGTTCACCAGATCCAGCATCGTCGTCAATTTCTATGGGTGTTGTGGATATCGACGAATCAGACACTCTTGATGTTCTGGGCATGAAGATACAGGGTGATGCTCGCTGGGCTAGCCATATATTCGAAGTGTCGAAAGAAGCATTCAAGTGTTTGGGCTTTTTAAAGCGGTGCAAGAAATACTTCACTCCATCTGATCTCGTTAATATTTACACCACCTACATCCGGCCTAAAATGGAATACAACTCGCATATATGGGCAGGGGCTCCATTACCATCTTTGAAGCTTCTGGACCGTGTACAGAGGAGAGCGGTGGTGATGATAGGGGATGGTAGGGTATCCAGCTCTATTGTCTCCCTACAGCATCGCCGAAATGTGGGTTGTGTATCCCTATTCTATAGATATTTTAATGGTATCTGTTCAGAAGATATCCGTCGTCTGGTCCCTGACGTTAGAACATTTAGCCGGAATACTCGGCTATCCAGGGAATCTCATCCGTTCATTGTCAAATGGCCGGTTGACCGGACGACGCACTATAGAGAAAATTCGTTCTTCAGCCGAACTGCTCGTATGTGGAATAATCTTCCAGCAAGTGTTTTTCCTGCCTGTTATGACATTCTCAAGTTCAAAACAAATGTCAACAAACACTACTCCATCTTTCCTCCCTCCAATACCCTTACGCTAACACAGTGCATTGCATTCATAGGGGGCATCCCCTGAGTGTTAGTCTTCAAAAAAAAAAAAAAAAAAAAAAAAAAAAATTCTACTAAAATCACCCTTAACTATTTAGCTAACTTTCACCTTCATGTTTCGGCATTCATTGTCAATGGTCCATTTTCGAACTAAAAACAAACTACACCCACTGTGCACTGGTAGCATTGACAGAATATGCGACGCCTCTGTTAAAGGATGAATGTTGTAATGTAGCGAAAATCGTGTAGGAAGAGAGATACCGAGTACACATGTATCGTATCGTATCGTTTGGTTTGGTTTGGGCCAAGAAACAGAAGATACATACGTAGTGGAAACGTGTAATTTTGTTTTTGCCTCGAACTCGAAGGTGTTTCATACACCGTGATAATGATAAATAATACGTTTTGACAAATCGTGTTGTTTCATGGCTGTGACTCCAGCGTCAGCAAACCAAAGAGCAGGCAATTGAACAGGATATTCGAGCGAAATTGCTCCAGTGGGATTACAAGCTAATAAACCAACAATGTATAAAAACGAGCAATGCCGGTGATGAGTTGCCGGGGTAGGGAGTTCAATTGTATCCACAAACACACACACACACACACCTCCTCCTCCCCCCAGCCGTTGTAACCCAAGTCATGTCGTTGTCTTTCGTTTGAAAAATGTATCAAATTTCAGATGATAAAGTTCTGTTCGGCAATGGCAGTGGCAGCACCACACAACCGCACAACACTGATGTCTATATGGTTGGTGGCTTCACCACCCCACCCCACCAATAAAATGAAGCGTATAAAATACCAAATCGAAACCATCCATAATATGGTGTCAACCTGAGAGAGACTATTAACATTCCGCAGCGATACCAATGAACGCAAAGCAATTACGGCACGCCAGCATGGCTCGCATGGTTAGGCTGTTGTGTCGTTTTGTTGTTTCTGTTGTTGCTGTTGTTTCTGACTTTGTTTTTTTTTCTGACAGGCAACGCCAACGCCAAACAAAAACAAAAATGGTGGTAATAATAACATCAAAATCATCGCTGGAAACGAATGAAAGACGAAAACCAAAAAACAAAATTATAAATGAAATAACATTTATTAAATGTATAAATTAACATTTAATTTGATTCTTACACTCCACACTGTGGCCCCGCTTATGCGTGGCGAATATTCGAGTAGGCTTTCGGGGAGTCATCGTCCCCAGCAACCCCTGCTGGTGCTGTTGACAATGCACTGCATTGCTTATTAGCCCAACTGTCCGTTCTCCCCATCATGGGAGAATTTATAGACATGCGTTAGACATTTACTACGACATCGTAGACATAAATCAAAACCCAACCAGCCAAACGTAACCAGAGAAAGACAACGACATCGAAAGAACAACCAACAAACATTTGGTGGAGAATGCGCCCCTCCGGCTGCCATGCGTCCACAATGACGACGATCGTTGTCTGTCACATTGTAATTGTCCATAATTTTTATCAAAAATTCATTTATTTCTCTGTTGGCGTTGCTGTTGTTGTTGTTGTCTTCTATCTTTCACCTCCATCGAATGGTATTAATAAAGAATGTTGTCACGTTGCCACTGTTAACGCGTTTCGATAACCGAAAAGCTACCACCTCCAAAATATCAATTATTACTCGTTCGTTCGTTCCTCCGATCGTTTGTCTTTCGTTCATGTGTGTAGTGGTAAACACACTCACATATTTTCGGCTATGAGTTATGATCGTCATGTCAAGATGATAACCGAGATAGGGAAGTGAAACAACGTACGGAGTGATTTTTTTTTTTAATGTGGACACAACAATTGTTGCACCAACTGCAGTGCAGACCGACAAATGACAAATTCGGTGGATCAAGGAATTAAGTCAAATAAGACGACAATAAACACCATCTTCTCATATTTCCTAGGAGACGTCAAATTCCAGAGTTCAGAATTTAGAGCCGAACTTAAGACAGTCAAGGGGCATCCAAGTAATAAGGGAAACCTGGAGGATAATATTCCTCGAAACAAATTCAAATACAAGGAAAGGAGAAGAAAAACCTAGGGGGAAATGGAGATTACATGGAGGTCGATATTAACCCATCAATGTCCAGCTATTCGATTTTCTTTCGTATTTGTTAGCGGCTTTATAAGAACTACCCCTAAATGCCCCCAAAAAATGAAGAATGCTGCAAATGAAGAATTCCCCAAAATAAATGAAAAATCCCCCCATAAGCCCAATATGCCAATTTTCACAAAAACTCTGAAGTACCTTCCGAACAATTTATGAAAAATTGCTCAATGCAAAATCCCCCAAATATTATGAAAAAATCCCTCCAAAAAAAAAAAAATAAATTTTCGTAATTTGGAAAAAATGTATTTAAAAAAAAATCAAAAGTATGAGAAAAATATGAAAAATGGTTTCGTATACCTTAGGTTGCAATCATAGCATGAAACTCTTAAAAAAATATAATCAAACATTTTTATTTGCTAACTAGAAATGTTTTATTTGTTTTAGAATTTTTTACAAACTAGAAATGTTATATTTTTGTGTACAATGTTCGTTAAATTGATGTACATTTCATCAAATTGATGTACATAGTTCGTTAAATTGATGAACAATGTTCATCGAATTGATATACAATGTTCATCCAATTGATGTACAATATTCATCAAATGTATGTACAATATTCATCCAATTGATGTACAATGTTCATCAAATTGATGTACAATATTCGTCCACTTGAAATACAATGTTAATCAAATTAATGTACAATTCTCATCAAATTGATGTACAATGTTCGTTACATTTTTATCAAATGTACATGTTTCATTAAATTGATGTACAATGTTCATCCAATTGATGTACAATGTTCATCCAATTGATGTACAATGTTCATCCAATTGATATACACTATTCATCCAATTGATGTACAATGTTCATCAATTTGATGTACAATATTCATCAATTTGATGGTAATCAAATTTGTACATCAATTGAATGAACATTGTCCACAATTTCATGAACACTGTACATCAATTTGATGAAAATTGTACATGAATTGGATGAACATGGTACATTAATTGGATGTACAATGTTCATCAATTTGATGTACAATATTCATCAATTTGATGGTAATCAAATTGATGTACAATGTTCATCCAATTGATGTACCATGTTCATCCAATTCATGTACAATTTTCATCAAATTGATGTACAGTGTTCATGAAATTGTGGACAATGTTCATTCAATTGATGTACAATGTTCATCCAACTGATGTACAATGTTCATCAATTTGATGTACAATATTCATCAATTTGATGGTAATCAAATTGATGTACAATGTTCATCCAATTGATGTACAATGTTCATCTAATTGATGTAAAATTTTCATCAAATTGATGTACAGTGTTCATGAAATTGTGGACAATGTTCATTCAATTGATGTACAATGTTCATCCAACTGATGTACAATGTTCATCCAACTGATGTACAATGTTCATCAATTTGATGTACAATATTTATCAAATTGATGTACGGAATTGAAGAAAACTTAATGAAAATTTCTACATCAAATTGAAGAAATGTGTAGTAGGTTGGATAATGATGTCCAAATTCATCAAATTGTTGTAAGAAATCTCCCAAATGGGTTCGAGCAGAGAATCTTTGTCTGGAATACTTACAACTGAAGCTGGTGATGATCTCTTACACCTCTCGATGTTGTCGAGATAATTTGTGCTAACGGGGATCATGCCGTCTGTCAAGGCTTGCAAATGGGGTCCTTCTGGTGTCGGAATTAACCCTCAGTTGTAGATTTACTGAGGCTAAAGCTACACTGGTACGAGCTAATGATGTTGTGGATATGGGGCTTCAGTCATTCACATAATACGCTCCAGAACCTTGGAGTCAACACATATGTACTTGTATGAAATAGCGCTGCCATATTCTTTTTATGGGCAGGACATGAGATTCCAAGCACCGGACATGCTCTCTTTCAAAGAAATTATGCTGATTAGTTGATGATTGCTCCTAGGCAACTCATCACTTCTGGCCCTCAACAGCTCAGTCGGTTTAATTTCAGAACATGTGGCCTTATTATTTTTAAGGGGCTCGATTGCTGTCTTGACTTTGACTAGACGTGTTAATTGCCTTTTACGATGTCATATTTGTTGGATGATGTTATTATGTTATGTACAGTGTACTCCCTCCGATTCAGTCTTGTGTAGTTCTCTCATAATCCTTGCCCTTATCATTTCTACTTTTAGAAATCACAATCTCCTCAAATCGAAATAAAGCGAAGGATCGTGCTGGCAAATAGATGTTATTTGGTCTAAATCCTTCTACCAGTTTCAACCTATAGACATAATGTGTAAGCCTTTCATTTACCACAAATCCACAGTCAAAATCGTGCTTGCTGTTATGGCAACTGTAATATGTGGAGCCCTTACCGCGAAAAAGACTCACTTCTTAATGAAAATCGATAGAAAATTTGCCAACGCTCTTAATTCCAAAGTATTAAAAACTCATATTTAAAAATATATATAAAATTCAATTGTATTGTAAGCACCATAAGCGCCCTAAGCTTGACCATAAAAACCCTCTCCTGTCAAATTTTCTTTTTGGCGGTTAGGGCTCGATATGTAAAAGTTATTTGTTTGAATATCCATTGTATTTCCTGGAGGGCGATAATGTTAGACTCGTCATTTTCATCACCAAAATTGTACTTCAATGTTAGTAATTTGGTAGTGAAGTCATGAGTGAGCGTCATCTTTTGCGTAAGACTTTCTTCGATTTCTATTCAAAAAAAAATTTCACTCCTTGTGTTTGTAAATCATGTTTATAGGCCCATTTAACAACCATGTCGAGGACATAATTTCATTTATTTTCTTGTTTAAACTTTCTTCGTAGCCATTATGAATGTGACATCATTTGAGATTTATTGGAAAAATGCATTTCAATCATTATCATCCATCAATTCATAAAGACAATGGAAAAACGCTTCAGAGAAAACATCACGAACTCGAACATGAGCGATTAAAGATAAGGAGAGATGGTCATGAGAAGGCTAGGGAGGGGGGGGGGATACTCTTACTCAAACCAATTCACACTTTCCCACACTAATTTCACGAGAGGTTAGGTTTGCTTTGGTTCAAAATTAAACGAACAGAAATTATAATTAGTAGTGGCAAAACAAATCATGTGGTGGATACGTTTTACCGCAAGAAACCCCGAAAAAAAGAAAAGAAAAAAAAAACACTCAACACCCCAACATGAGGCAGTGGCAGCAAGCAGCTACATTATGCCACAGCAGATTCACGCACAGCGCTTGTGTTGTACGTACCAAGGGGCGATTTATGATAGAAAACATAGAATTTGTTACGCCTGACTCAGAGCTTGATGTGAGCTCTCGTCACGCAGTGTCTCGTTGCGCTGCGTCGTCCAGCGCTGGCAGAGAGACCCAGTATGCAATTCATTGTCAGATTGATTTGTTTAATTGGCTTCGAATGGTGAAATATGACGGCTTAACATTTTCGAGCCAACCGACGCCAACCTATCCAATGGCAGAGAGCAGGCTGTGGTTGCTCTTGGCTTCATGTACCCATTGTTTCTTTTGTGGCGAAGAGGGCGGACGGGGGGGAACGAATTATGATGCGTCTGATTGTTTGTTGGTAAACAAATATTTCGTACACAAATGTGAAATAATGGATGTATTCGCTGAGATAATGTTCAGGTGATTAATGTGATTGTTGAAACAAGCGCGCTGCTCCACAAAAATTAACTGACAACGTCAGTTACGATGGGAACAAAGCTTAAGTTGTTAGCGAGTTTCTTCAAAAGCTATACGATGACTTAGGCGGGGTATGCTGAGTAGGTCATAAACGTCTGTAGCCACAACATAACGTTTGTCCAGACTATGGGATCTGGAGACAAATGGGCGATGTGGAATCTATAGCATATAGCTCGGTAATATGACTTAGACCCTGAATAGAAAACTGGCCGTTGCAGTTGTGTAAGAACAGTTTTTTTTCTGAGAGAACAGAGCGTACACACCAATTTAAGGTAGACCATTTCAACCTTAGTGGTGCATGTTTTCCACGGATTGTAGCGATAATATAAAAGGTGGCTCAGAGAGCACAATAATTTGTAATAATTTTCAAAATTCTGTAAAAAAAAACGCAGATTGAACCATATGCTGTCATATGCATGATCTTCTACAGTCGTCAGGATAAACGGTCTATCGAAATCGTCGAGGAAAACGATAGATCGCAGGTCCCAAGTTCTACAAAGATGTCCTCGAATGATCCTTTTCGACACTCGTCCAAAAGTAGCAAAGGTGGGCAATGAAAATTAAAACAAACAAAAAAATTATACTCAAAATGCTAACGCAACTGAAAATAAAAAAAAAATATAATAAAAATAAATTTCTTTAGATCATCACATAGAAGCAAAGCACTTAACATACAAATTTACATAACTGTATTTTTTGCAGTAGTTAAAGATGTGTAATCTGGCTTAGTTTAAAAAGGGGTGACTCGAAATTCCAAACCCAAATTCTCGTTTTTTACATATTTTGGTAGACCATTGTCAAAAACACATCCCACACAAATTTCAGGGTTTTGTGATGAAAAATAAGGAATTTATTGCCCTTTTGCAAAAGGGCGTAACCATTTTTTAATTAAAAATGCGCATTTGTATTTTAAATTGCCTTTAAAATTTTTTATGTCTGAAATTTTTTCATATGTTATAAAGTTTTTACCTTCTCCTGTAAAGTTACGGTAATGCGAGTTACACCCTTTCTAAATTAAGCCATCGATTTATGGAAAAAAGTAAATTTTTGGCAAATTTTGTATTTAGAGTGCGATATCTAGGTGAAAAGCAAACAAAATACACAATAAGGTGACCGCAATGATTAGAGAACGAAATCAATTTTGGAATTTTGTCAACGGGAACCCCACAAAATAAAAAGACTTTGCAGATTTTACGACAGCTGAAGCTGGAGCACGATTGGAGTATGCTAAGCCTTCTCAAAGTTAACCTGCCTCAAAGTTACGATTTTTTGCTGCCTAGTCATGCCTTTGTATAAAATATTCCGGGTTTAAAATTAATTAAGAAAGCATAAAACGACAATGCCTTTTTTAGAGTATTTAAATGCATTTTCAACCTTCCTGACAATGTACGTTTTCATGATGACGTAATATGAAAACGCTCACAGAAATTCATAGTTCTATTGGTACACAGAAAAAAATACGGGCCAAAAATGTTCAATTACTGTCGTAATTGAAATTAAGCTTGGATATCAATGAATGTTGTAGTTGAACTTAGAAATTCTTGGCGAAATCCATGTAAAAAATAGTAAAAAAATCAATTACTTATTTAAAATTTGAGTAATTGAATTCACAACTTTTGTAATTGGAAGAAAATCAATTAAAAAAGTAATTGAATTGACGAATTCCATACAAACTTCGTAATTGATTTCAAAAATATGTTTTTTCTGTGTAATTAGATGTTATAAACCGACATTAACAACTTCTTCCAACGGGGGTTTTTGAAATTATGGGGTTTACAATTCTTGCATTCTCTGTTTCAGTCTCACTTAGATTTCGGCCTTGGTTCGCCATTGCCGATTTTGTATTTGTCTTCAAAAAAAATACGAGAGCTACCAATTCTCCAGTGATCGTTTTGTGAATTTCTCCCGAGCTCTCTCGGAAAATTCCTTGTCAATCTGCTGATACTCCAACAAACAACGCAAGAGGTCTAAGTCTTCCATGGGAGCGGGGCGTGAGTTGTGAGAATTGAACCATGCATTTCAATACACTGTAACAAAAATAATACATACAGCTTCTAGAGGACTGAGTTTGTATTATACGCGGAATAGGAATTTCACAGGCAATATACGGCCATGACCATCTACCTGGCATAAGTGATTTAAATCACACATTCCTACAAACTTGTAACCGTCTCTGAATTGTGACTCCATGAGTTTTAGTTTTAAAATCCGCAGATTATTTCTGGTGGAACATGTTTTCTCACAGTTTCGTTGCTGCTACCCGTTTCATACAGTTTCTTGTCGAGCTTCGCCCATGCATTTGGGAATATCTTACTATATATTTACCCTCGACACTGATTCACTGACTCTGTCACGCAGTACGTAGGAATTTAAATAGGCATTCTATAATTTTCTATAAATAACTAGTAAGTTGTAATGCGCCTATGGCGCCCGTTGAAATATGGAAAAAAAATTTTGTTGAAAAAAAAAAAAATTATGTTGGAAAAAAAAAATTTTGTTGAAAAAAAATTTTTACTTCAAAAAAAAAAATTTGTTGAAAAAAAAAATTTTTGTGGAAAAAAAAAATTTTGTTGAAAAAAAAAATTTCGTGGGAAAAAAAAAATTTTGTGGAAAAAAAAAAAATTGTAAAAAAAAAAATTTCTAAAAAAAAAAATTTTGTGTAAAAAAAAATTTTGTTGAAAAAAAAATTTTGTAAAAAAAAAAAATTTGAAAAAAAACAAAAATTTATAAAAAAAAAATTTTGTAAAAAAAAAAAATTTGTAAAAAAAAAATTTGGAAAAAAAAAAAATTTGGGAAAAAAAAATTTGGGGAAAACACAATTTCTGTACAAAAAAAAAAATTATTTTTTTTATTATCTTAATATATATTTACCCTCGACACTGATTCACTGATACACTGATTCACTGACTCTGTCACGCAGTACGTAGGAATTTAAATATGCATTCTATAATTCTACTAGTAAGTTGTAATGCGCCTATGGCGCCCGTTAATTTGCTTGAGAAAGTATTTGTTACTTAATTTTAAAAATTTTGTAAAAAATATTTTGAGAAAACTATTTTGTAAAAAAAAACTTCGAAAAAAAATAAAATTTGTGGAAAAAAAATTTTTTGTTGAAAAAAACAATTTTTGTTGAAAAAAAAAATTTTTGTGGAAAAAAAAAATTTTGTTGAAAAAAAAATTTTTGTTGAAAAAAAAATTTTTGCTGAAAAAAAAAATTTTTGTTGAAAAAAAAAATTTTGTTGAAAAAAAAAAAATTTTGTGGAAAAAAAAAATTTTTTGAAAAAAAAAATTTGTGGAAAAAAAAATTTTTTTTGAAAAAAAAAATTTCTTGAAAAAAAAAAATGTGGAAAAAAAAAATTTCTTGAAAAAAAAAAATTGGAAAAAAAAAAATTTTGTAAAGAAAAAAATTTGTAAGAAAAAAAAATTTTGGAAAAAAAAAAATTTTGGTAAAAAAAAATTTGGGGAAAACACAATTTCTGTACAAAAAAAATATTATTTTTTTTATTATTATTATTTATAGAATTATTATAGAATGCCTATTTAAATTCCTACGTACTGCGTGACAGAGTCAGTGAATCAGGGAATCAGTGTATCAGTGAATCAGTGAATCAGTGAATCAGTGTCGAGGGTAAATATATATTAAGATAAGATAATAAATAATAATAATAAAAAAAATAATATTTTTTTTTGTACAGAAATTGTGTTTTCCCCAAATTTTTTTTTTACCAAAATTTTTTTTTCCAAAATTTTTTTTTTTCAAATTTTTTTTTTCAACAAAATTTTTTTTTTTTTCACAAATTTTTTTTTTTTTTCACAAATTTTTTTTTTTTTTTCAACAAAATTTTTTTTCCATATTTCAACGGGCGCCATAGGCGCATTACAACTTACTAGTATTGAATATAATCGGATTGAGGCCCAGTTGTTGCTCCAGACTTACATTCGAAATCTCCTCTCAACATGACTTCAAGAATATGGTGGCGGCTAGCTAGGTTGAAGCAGTTCTCTACCCAACAGGTGTTCCCAAATTGTACAAGCCCCTTTGAGACTTTTAGTTTGTGATACAACCCATTCCTCGAGACTCTCGTCAGGGCTTGTTCTTCACCAGTGCTACCATCTACTTTAGGATCTTCTAGCAGTTGTTCATTTTCACCATGAAATTAAAATAGCGATTCGCTAATTCACACGTTGAAAACTTGCTCTTTTTTAAATGTTTACACACAAGCAATTCGCGTGTTTGGAGCTTCCATCAAGTAAAGCTTATTTGCTTCGAAACAAAGTTTATTTTGCTGCAAATTTGCTAATATTATTAAGTGTTTGAGCGTATTTGGGAAAAACACGCAATAAACTTAATAAATTCAATGCAATAAAACATTTGAGTGCGAATACATGTGTACTTGCGGCTGTTTTCGAAATTTGTTTACAAGAATCTGAGATAACACCCGACAGAAGAGGTTTGCAGTATTGGCTTCGATGATAAGTCGAGCAGACAATATTGGCCACTTAAATGTTCTTAGCAACCTTTAACGAAAGGCATGTGATCGGATCTTTTTTTTTAGTATTTTTTGGGGGGTTATTTCCATTGTATTACTTCACTAAATTTGGGTGTTGTTTCCTTGTTTTTCTGTTTGGATTTTATTTATTTTTTATAATCTTTTTTTATTGGCGATTATTTTAATTTTTTTTGTGGAAAAATAGTTTCCCGCCAATGATGGAATTATGTAATTGAATGATTAATGGTAAATGTGAAGGAAATAAAATGTAAAAACAAATAACAGCCACCACAGATTTGCTATAAGAACAAATTGGAAAATATCGGTCGACTTTTAAGCCCTTTAAATATACCACCGTAGCAACATTCATCAGCCTCCCCGTATGTGAACAGACAGTTTGGGTTCTAGCATAGTAGCGGACTTAAGTCAGTCTCAGTATAAGAGATTAATACTGAGCATTGTAGGGTAATACAGCGTCGGCTTGTCCCCACTGTAGTCTTTTGTTACTGAGGTTTTTTCTGTACTTACTATGTTGTTGTCGACGTTGTTCGCCTGTTTACACAAATTAGGTCATATTGAAATCTATTGGGGATTTGGTGCTGTCGTTCTCCCATATGCATCGAACAAATCCACCCAGTCCTGCCTGACTGACAGTCAGTCAGTCAGGCAGTCATCTCTCGGGTACAGTTGTTCGCATGGACGGATGGATGGATGGTTACACCGAGTTAGGCGCCACTAGTAATCCCTCCCAAACATTGAACTACAAGCCAAACAACACATGTCCATGTACACCCACCTCAATTTGCTCTGTGGAGTGGACTGAAGTGAAATGATGTGCTGCTGTTGGTGATGTTGTTGCATGCAACCCCAAAACAACACCACACAACAAGAGAAAACCCATGAAATGTTTACATAAAACAAATTACTCGACAAAATGCTGTGTGTGTACATTTATCTTCATTCAACGCCGACAGAATGAGGGAATGAGGGGGACAGCAACAACAACAACAACCGAATCTTTTGTGAAATGTGAAAAAAAAACAGAAATTAATCGCATTCAATTTGGCCACAAATGCTGCTGAGGCCATTTATGATGTGAGAAATGTTGCCACAGCATTTCTGTCCACCTCCCCACGCTGCCTCTGTCACCCGCAAACAACGGCAGAGAAGATGTACGAACAACTGAGAAATGACACCGCAAATAAATCACATTCAAATTCAATCTTTTGTGATTCACAATCAATTCGAAAATAGATTTGTTCAAGTCTATGCGTTCACCAAACTTCGTCCGTCCGTATGTCTGTCGGGCGCCTGCGTTCATATGGAACGACAATAGAACGAATACGACGCATTGTCTCCGCGTCGTACGGACTCTTCTTATGTGTTGTTGCATTGCGCTGGTGGTTGTTGGCTTGGAGAGGCGAACAGAGCAGATCCGAAATATGCCTTGCACATCATCGATCATTTGGAAAATTATGACAGACTTCAATGATAAATGTGTTCGATTTGAACAACGGCAACAGCGACAGACAACAACAAAAAGCTTTCAACGCACTCAAATTTCTTTCAAATACGATATCGAGTGTGGCGTGTTGTTGATAAAAACCCCAAAAGAAATTCTGCCATTTGTGGCTTGTCTTTGATTGCAGTTCATTATCGAATCTAATTTCTCATGAGTGTGTTAACAAATCGATTTACATGATCTATGTAACATGTGTGTGTTGTATTCAGAAATACTCAGGGATGATTTACACAATGAATTTTTCTCAAAATTTGAATACATACACGCTGAAAAAAAACCGGTAATTTTTAACAAATTTCAGCAAACAAATTATGCATCAAACATATTGGTCATAGCACAACACTGACTTGTTTGTATGTCTACATACAACGTTTTCTTTACTTTTTATTCGTTTTTCAATTTGTGTAAATATCTAGATCGATATGTTTTATTCTCCCGGTTGCTATTATCTATCTTAAAGATCGTAAAGGCAGACAAAAACAAAAATACGAAAGCAGCTGCCAATACAAACTTATTCGCACTCAAATATTGTGCTTTCTTGAATTTAATAAGTTTATTGCGTATTTTTTCTCAAACACGCTATTACTTCTGCCCAAATACGTAATAATAATAATATCAAATGAGTTATATTTACAGCCAAATATACTTTGTTTGGAAGCAAATATTCTTTACTTGATACAAGCGCCAAACACATGATTTACTTGTGTGCAAACATTTAAAAAAGATATATTTTTCAGCATGTACAGAAATGAAACTATTTATTTATAAATCTAATCCGAATGATTTATATCAAATTAAATGTGATAATTTTACCCTAATATCCTAATGCCAGACTGGCCAGGAGTACCTGGTGGGGTTCCTCCGGAGAAAAAAACGTTTTTTCCAGCCAAAATATCCATGTTCTGGAAGGAGTATGAATACATTTTTTTTTTGATTGGGACTGACTAGCACCGGCTTTGTTCTAAAATCGCCACAACAAATTTGTATTTTAAAATATATTTTCATTGCGTTAAAATACAAATTAATTTCAGTGCTCCCCGCTTTCGATGGAAAACACCTGAATAGTGAGTCGGTCCAGCGACCTTCTCAGAATTGTAAAGGGTTGCCAGGTGCCTACTGCTCTAGATCTGAAATTATGAAAAATTTAGCTTGAGTTTAGGTGAAAAATCTTGACAAATAAAAACAATCCAGCTTTCTTATCGTTTAACTCAATATATTTTCTGTGATAGCTCCGGTAGGCGGACACTGACAGTTGTTTTGTCCGTCCATCGAAGATGTCCTTCCAGAGGAGGTTAAGTTACTCTAAAAATGTCGCATGGGACCGAGCACTTTTTTCCGTCTACGGGAGCTGTCCGTTCACGGGAGCTGTCCGCTAGTGGAGATTTTACTGTATTTTTTAGTTCGACTTCGTATGGAATGAATCCACTAGATATCTCCTATAATGAAATATCGAACTAAAAATCAATGTATGAAAAATAAATAAAAAAAATCGTTATATTTTTAATAAACATTGACAGGCAAAAAATTCAATAATTCGTAATTTTTTTAACAAAAAAATATTTTTGTTGGCATAGGATATTAAGCTGACGCTCTGACACTTTTTTTTGTCACACATACGAATTTTTGGATTTAGTGGACTTTAAAAATTATATAATTTGACATTGTCTTTCCTTGGATCTATTTCGGAAACCAGCCCAGGTATTTTTACCTTAGTCTGATCAGTGGAACTATTTGATGGGGGCGTACAGAGCATGTACATCAATTCCAGTATCTGTGTGAAATTTGAAAAACTATTGCAAATTATGCAATAGCTTGTAACTGGACTTGATATCAAATATCTGGAAAATGCAGCCCATTTCAGCACGACCGCGTGGTTCAACATTTCACCACAGAGAAAAAAAATAATTTAACATTCCATTTAAAATATATTCAGGGTTAAATTTAATACTGGCTGCATCATTATAACCGGCGCCCTTAGATCACTTTGGGCGAAAAAAAACAACATTTGCCCTCCCCTAATGGACATGGCTCAATCCTGGGAAGCATAGGTACAACAGAAGACAGGCCAACAATTCACGATACAAATTGTAAAAATTTAAGATAGAAAGTGTCATAGAGGCCGATGAATACTCAATCTTCACAGGCAGACACGGGATCGGAAATATACTCAGCAATTTCAGAATCACCGCCAGACTCTCCGACGAATGTACGGTCTACCAGACAGACCTCTATATCCCAAAGCAGATTTATCAACAGGATACAGCTGTAGCAAAATTCAAAAAAAAAAAAGAGTGTCATTGGATTCTCAGGAATTCAAATATTTTCCCAAAATTGCAACATTGCATTGCAGTTTAATTTTTCATCTCAAAATTGGTTTGGGACCACGCAAAACCACGGCTGGTTCGACAACGTTGTTATTTTTTAAAATTTATTCCTTTTTTTACTATTTCCAATATATTTGCATTATTTTGTGTCTCTATCAGATTTCAAAATGCATTACGCTTTTTTGGTTTGGTTTTTGCTGTTGGCACAATTAAGCCAGATTGCAGCGTTGGCCTGTAGGGTTAAATGTTTCAATAGCCGTGTACGCTTAAATATTTATAATTGCATGGAATTCACACCTAATTAGATTGAAATCATATGTGCAGCAATTAATTCATGGGGCGCATTAAGTGCTGCTATCAACACCCCAAGCAAATAAACTACAATTAAACGCTGATTGCATGGGGATGGCTAGAAAAAAAAAACGCCAAACGCACACCAATTGGAACAGACGGATATGGAAAGACAGACAGGCAATCAATTGTAAGTGTAATGTATACATACACATATGCACTCGCACGCATACACACCCCATAAAGTGGGAGTGTTGACAAATATCCAACACTTATCCCATTCCCATTTGACTCCGTGTAACCCATCCATCCGTTTGTAATATTTTGTGTGTGTGTGTGTGTACTCTGGACGCCCTTTCCGTGGCAGCAAACATGGACTCGTCGTCGTCCAGCCAAGTGTCTGTTGGTGTACAGCTGCTCGTACAACAACAATGACGATGGCATCAATCAACAGCGGCAACACAATTGCATTTACAACATGCCACAAACGATTATGACTTGTGGTTAAAATAAATGTTCTAAATTATTGACACTCACTTTTTCCCAAGCAACCGAAAGAAATGGAAAATGTACTACACCAATGCGTACTCTACTCCACCACCTTCAGTCTCAGCCATCCACTTTGCTCTACAAATTATCTACATATGGATCGATGGTGGAACAGACGTGCGATTGCATTGGACTTTCATTGTCGATGAATGTATAAATTAATGATTGCCTATTTTTCTTCAGATTTTAATAAATCTTTATTTATTTTACAAGCTCACAGATATTTTGACATGCATCTGGTGGGTGGGTACTTTGCCCCCCTCCCCACCCATAATTAAAAGCTAAATATTTCTTTGTTGTTCATGTTGTTTGTTAATGGAGAGTCCGGGCAAATGCATATGAGCGATGGGCTCCTTGAAATATGCGCCGATTGGCAAATAATTTTGCTCTTAATCAGAGCATTGATTGATGGACGTTTACAAAATTAATTGAAGCCAATAAAAACCCTACATTTCCGCTGTAAGATAAAACGAATATGGAGTCTTCTTCAGGGGGTGGAGAAAATACATGAGTCTTCTTTTTGGCGGAAAGAATAAGAATGATTCTCCTTATAAATGAAAAATAAAATTGCATTTAAAGAAATTAACCATCTCCTTGAAAATATGTTTTTTGTAGAATATTTTCGATCTAGGCTAGGTTAGATGAGACAGTGGCATCAAACCCTTAGGCTAAGGCATCGAACCTTGCGTAAGATCTAGGGTTTGGTTTTCTGTGTTCTCTCATTTCTTGGTAGAAAAGAGCAGGTACTCGTAGTGTCCTTGATGTCCATAAAGTTTTTGAGGTTCTTACAACCGGTTGGTTGAAAATTATTCTACTCGAGAAATTATACTTTTTATTCCAGCCCGATCATCCAATAACTTACTCCTCTTAATGTGAGACGAGGGTTTTACAGCTGAATTAAAATAGGACAATGAAGCGTGTGCAACATCCTCCAAGATGGAAAAGGTTAATGACACACAGTGTCGATGATCACAGAAAGCTGTGATCATCCACAAAACACATCTGCTGTTGCATTTTCGTGCCAAATATTTAGACTCGAAAAGAAATCCACATTAAGGCAATACTTTTTCCCCGGACCGATTTGAACCTTTCCCAGCCCAAGCGGATCCTCAGCATTACCTACAAGGATCCTTATTGTTGTAGTAGATAGTCTGTGGGATTATAACAAGAACACTTTTGTAACTTGGAATTTAATTTGAATATGGAAAAGCTTAACAAATCTTGAAATACCATTAACTGATATGTTACTTTCAAGAAACAAAAAGTCATCTTTATACAGGGTTTTCCAATAAGAGGTGTTATTTTGAATCGCCCGATCTTTCGGTAGCCGTAATTTTTCTTGACATTTGACAAGTGACTTCATCATTACTAAAAATGGAACGATATACGCTTCAACAACGCATTGAAATTATTAAAATTCACTACAAAAATGAAGAAAATCCTGCAAAACTAAAAAGTTTCCGGACCGCGTTATCTCTCGAACAGGTGATCATAATTGGCCACCAAAATCTTGTGATTTAACACCTGGCGACTTCTTCCTTTGGGGCCAGGTGAAAGATAAGGTCTACGCCAACAGCCCAGCGTCGATTCAAGACCTCAAAGATAGAATTCGTGAGGATATCGAGGACATTGGGCAGCCACTTTGCGATTTGGTTATGGACAATTTCATGGTCCTGTAAGCGTGGTTGTGGTGGTAATTTGGCTGATGTTGTTTTTCATTATTAACGGCATTAATCTCATAAAATTCCATTTTTCTTTCACTTCTTTCTTACGAAGTATATTAAAAATGAGTTCGAATGAGTCACGGTAGCCTTTTTTAATCATAAACCAAAGTCACAAAATTTGAATACACGTGTTGACAACAACTGACTTTAAAGCTAACCTTTTCCTAATCAGAGATAAAAACAAAAAAAAAAAACATGAACTACAGATGAGAGAATCTAATTTAATAATCAAAAGGAATGTTACCAGATTTTTTTTTTATTTTTATTTTTTTGTCAGCTATACATATTTGTGATGTACCACAGTGTGCATCGATCTAAACAGCTCTTTACATCATCTACCTCCCTAGTGCTGGACGATCTTTGGTTTCAACCAGATGGCGCGACATGTCACTGTTCACACCGCAATCGAACTTTTGTTCAACTCGTTCGGTAATCAAGTTATGTATCAGCCGTCTCGCCAATCTGAGGGTCGACATCTTTAGACTTTGTTGTTGATGTTATGCGAACAATCCATTAACGATACAGTCCCTTAGGGTGAATACAGAGAAAGCTATTCCTGAGGTAAGGCCTGAAATTATCCGCAAGCGAAGTACCTTCGGAAACAAAGCCACATCATGTTTCGCAGGCAGTTTTCGAGCTACTGCGCTGAAGTTTTTGTATACACGTATTGTTAGTGACATTAGCGAAAATTCAAATTTCCATTTCTGCCAAATAACAATTTATTTGATCTTCTGTGATGACGAAATAGGGGACTCGTAGTCAACTTTAGACTTTTGTTGAAAAAAGTATGATTTGTGGTTTGGTTTCTCAAATAAGTAAGACTTGAATGCATATATCATCCATTTAACCACTTACGTTTTAAAGATTATTTCATGAAAATTTTGTCCACGGCGCTCTGACCAAATTGTCGAATTTTTTTGTTGCATAAAGTCATTTTTGTTTGTTTAAAATTTCCAAATATTACTTATTTCCGAAATATGTAGACCCGTATCAGAAAAAATCTCATACAAAATTAATCAGGGTGGCCATACCTGTTTTGGAGGCACACACCATTAAAGTCAACTGATTGCACGACAATTTGTTTTGTCAAAATTCGCGGTAAATATCAGTTGACTTTGAATGATGGTGTGTTGAAAAGTGGAGGAAAATAAACAAAGTGTTATTATGGAATCTATTGCTGGAGGTTTGTAAAATTATGAAATGATATCACTTTGGTCATTATTGTGTGTTGCTGTCGGTATGTGTAATGTTTTGTTTCTTCGTCTTCGAAAAATTATAGTAACAATGAAACGTACGGATCTCTCAGGCAATCAAGTCAACAAAAATTGATTAAGTGAATTTATTAAAAAAAATTAAAATATTATTAAAAATTATTATTATTATTAAAATATTAAGCCATATCAGCAACATGTGTACTTTAAAAAAATCAATTAACTAACTAAATAATTGAATTATCGTTCTTGGTACTTCGTACGAGTCTTTAAAATCATGAGTTCACCATACGACAAATATCGCTCACTAACCCACTAAAAAATAGACATCATAGGTTTTAGATTTTATTAATGATTTCATGTAATCACAGAGGCCACAATTCGTTAAGGTCTATGACCAAAAATGCTTAATCCTCTACCTGCTTCGCTTAGTTGGTATTAAAGGGTTAAGCGTTTTTTCGTTTCTTTCTCAGTCCTGGCTACTGTTTCGGCTTCCCTGTAGATGCGTGTGTGTTCATAGATATGTTTGCACATTTAGTAGGTAGTGCCGATAAATGGAAGCGAAAAACCACATTCGATATTATAATTACGGTAATACCAATTACGGTTTACCGCCGCTTAAACTCGCCGATCCTCGGACAGAGGAAAGGTATTTACGAGTACCACGCCCTCGGCCAGTTAACGGCAAATTCCACGAAACACCGTAAGTGAAATGAACTGAAGAGAGCAACACAAAAAGAAACTTTGGAAAATGTGACCACTGTGACGGCCACAGTTTATGGTGCAATTCCTATTATAGCGTTTAATCCGTATGCCCGCCTACAATTTGTGGCAAAATGCCTCATTAATCGCTGGTTTCGCTGGTCAGGCTAGAGCGGTTGGACCTTCGGCCGTGGCTGACAGGCTGGCAATGGTGATGATCATTGATCTCCTCGCGTTGATCCCCTGGATGGCCGACAGCCAGCCAGGTATGATTTGGACACAATCAACCGCTGTAGGCTTAGGCACGAGGCTAACAGATGATTGTCGTCAAAGGATTGTTTGCATTTCCTGTCCCGCGTCCCTCAGCGTATCCTGTCAACTGCTAAGTACCATCGATAATTGGATTATGGGAAAAATGTGTTGGCCGCTGCACGCATGTGTACGCGCATGTGACTGATCGCCCTGATCCCCTTTGACATTTGTCTCTTTAGCAAATGTTTGTGTTCCTCCGAATGTAAACTTGTCTAAATCAGCTAAAACACAACACAAATGCTGGCCGCGATTTGCGTTCGAATCGCCAGCATGATCTGAGGCATTTCATGTGGATTTGGATTTTTCTGCGCCTGAGCCAGCATTGACTTTTTGGCAATCATGGATGATCGCGGATTGCAGTAAAGCTGCTGCACCTCCGGCAGAGACATGAAAAGCTGCAGATTTGTAAGGGGGTTTGATATCAATTAAAACCAAAATATTTTCATGTTGAAGGATTTCGGTTGGGAAATCCTGACGATATAAGGAAAGCTATCGAGAGTGTGTGATCATGATCATGATCTCTGAAGAAGAAAAAACACAGACAAGGGCAAGCCTACGAACTGAGTTTTTTCCATTCGAAAGTAATTTCTTTGTTTCATTCGAATTCCATTGATTTCGCATTCACAGGGTGACTTATCCAAAGAAAGTCATCCATCATTTTTAATTAAATCTTGCTGTTGACTCTTCAGTAACGCCACAAAAGCAGAAGTGGAATGAAACAAAAAGTGCCAAAACTTATTAATACTTAATAACACCAAATCGGACACGATTCATTTGGCATAATAATCCCATCTATATGCACTGCACGGCAATCATTATGATATTGTTTTTTTTTTCTTGTCTTTCTGTTTCTGTTTTTGATTTGTATTTCTGTATTATGGCGATTATTTAGCAAACAAATAAACAACAACAACAAAAATCTCTTGTCATTGTCACATATTCGTGTATCCATAACCACACACATATATATATATATATATATATATATATATATGGCGGAATAACGCCACACCTTGAAACAAAGTTGTTCAGCAGTGGTAATTAAGTAATGACTGGTGCTTTAAAGACAATTACCAGACTGGGGCTACTAGAAAATACACACATTCACACACGTCTCGTGCGTGAACATTGAGACAATATGGCAGCCAAAATACAACACTGGCTGGCATCATTTCGTACACATATTCGCATACTAGTCGTTATTGGAAATAGGGAAACAGAAGCGGAGTTTTCCGATGAGACTCGTTAGTCAGACTTGTCAGAGAATGCAAATGCCGTCAATGAAAAATGGGGAAGTGTAAAAAAGGAGGAAACCGAAAATCCAATCGGAGGTTTTAAAACTATCAATTCTGTTGTTCCACAAAAACAAAAAAACCAATCGAATGTATTTATAAATTAATCATTTCCGTTGTTCTTGGGCGATTCTCCTTGTATGCGTCGTTATTTTTGGGAATGCCTTGCATTGTCATCTCTGTAAAGGCACAATGTTGATACGAAACTATGGAAAAACTATTCAGAAAGTGAATCTGATTTGTTCTCAATAACCATCCACGACAGAGGGCATCCCCATTAGTAGCCTATTGTCTTTTGAGGTTTGTTCACCTTTTGACGTTTGTCCCCCATAAATAAGATCGTCGCACACATCTCAAATATATGGGAAAATCCTGCGTGACGAACGTTACATTCGTACACGTTTTCGGATTGAAATATACAAAATTTTGTTTATCATTCATAAGAGTTACTTTCAACTTATTGGATACTTCATAAAAAAACACAATTACCTAACAGGTATTTGTTGCTAGATAATGGATCACAAAATTGTGTGACGCACGTTACAAAAAGTGGAGGTAACTCTGAAGATAAAAGTGTGTTTTTGTAATTTTTAGCGAATTTTTCGCAATAAAGCACACAGATTTTAATATCTACAAGAGAGATGCATACAAACAAATCTAAACTAGCTAATTTGTAGCCAAAATTTGTTGTCGTTGAGGCACGCCAAGTGACGAACGATCCATTTTTTACAGTAACATATAAATATACTCAACTGTATTTGTTTTAACTATACAATTTATATTAATTTTGAATAAAATTCTTAATATTTGTATGTTTTATATTTTGCTAAAATGTATATCTACAAAAAACAAAAAAATTAAGAAGTATGAAATAATTGTTTTCTGGGACTTGCCCATATTCGGATTAAGTCGCGATTTGTAAAATTGTTAAATTTCAAATGGATTTTTGTGGATTTACCCAAACACATTTTCTTACTAAATCAAGTTCCAAAACATATTGAAATCGACAGCAGAAAATGTATTCGATTTCAGTACCTTTGTAAAGGGTGTTTTTTTTGGACGTGTGGTTTTCCAGGAGAAATAAAACGCATATACAGGCATGTCACAGAAATTTTACGAAAACGATTTGAATTCGTGTTTCCAAATCGTAACATTTTAATTTTGCTTCTTCAAAAATTCCTGGGTTTGATGAAATCGAAAAAAATGGAAATCGAATATTTCTATTAAAAATATGGTAGCATTGAAATTAGAAACAGCTGGTTTACCCACCGCCGTTAAAAATTTCGATACGTCTCCACACTTTGACTGTGATTTTAATTAAAAAAAGTAAACAAACAAATCATGATGGATGGAAGAAGAGAGAAATGCACATTCTCAAATTAAATTCGATCGCCGACGTCTAAGGTATCCTTTGTCCGAACACCTTGTCTCCTTTCACGTAACCTCTCGCAATATATTTGTGGCATTCCATAAAATTTATAAAAAATTTTCCTGAGCGATGTTCTTGTGCTTGCCCGTGTAAATTTGTAAAAATTAGCTATTAATTTTAATATTAAAACAAATTTAGTATATTTTTTAATATAAGCAATATTCATAATTAATTTTGAACAGAATTTCATTTAAATTTGGAGTGTAAGTTACTTAAAATATCAATTTCACTTCAGATTTTGTCATGGGTTTCAAATCGAAATTTTTTTTCGTTTTCCTTTTTCTGGAGAAGCTAAAAACGTTTTGGTTTCAAAATTTTACGATTTGGGTTTCTGTGACATGCCTGATAATTTAATGTTATGGCCATGAATTTAACTTATTGACATTATGTTTCAAAAATGATTTCCGGCAAGAGACCGCAGCGTCTGGCTCGAATAAATTCCAGCCGAGAGACCCAATTTCCGACCAACATTTTGGCCGTACGTCAGCAATATCGCGCTGAATATTCTCTTTCAAGACGTCAATTGTAACGGGCTTATCTGCGTAGACAAGCGACTTCACATATGCCCACAAAAAATAGTCCAGCGTTGATGAATCGCACGATCTTGGAGGGCCAGGCCAAAAGTTTCCTTCAATAAATTGATAGCTTCGTTGGCTGTTTGGAACCAAATGGTAGTCCACATTAACATCCTCCAACTAAGACACGAAAAAATCATAAATCATGGCTCTATAGCGTTCCCCATTGACTGTAAAATTGAAGAAATATGGACCAATGATTCCCTCTGGTGATTCCCTCATAGGGCACACCAAACAGTGGTGTCAAAAGTGTATGAGAAAAAAATATGCAAAGGGAAAAAAATAAATCGACTTTTTTCTTATTTAAAAAAATGGAAAAACGTAACAAATTTTGATATTTTTTAATATTTGAAATCGAGAAATATAAAAAAGTTTTGAAAAAATTCACATTATTTTAAATAAACAAAACTAGTTCTTCTCACATACAAAGATAGACCGAATTGTAACTAACTGCTGCTTTTTTTCTAGGATTCCAAGTGGCGAAGACGGATCTGAACGGGGACAAGTCATAATGCGGCGACATGTAAAGGTAGGTCGACGTAGTGGAGAAATTTGGGAAACTGTCAAACAATTAATGACCAAACACCACTCTTTACGAACTAAAATAAAACGATTTTTGCATATTTGCCGATGCTGGGCGTTTCAGACAGCAAACATCTTTCCAAAAATCTATGGCATCATCTGTGTCAACGGGGAGTATAGGCCCAGAACGAACCGCAGGCAATATGAGCTTTATCCCTAGATGCACCTGGTAAAGCACATCAAAATACAAGGATCAACATCTACCGCAGAAAGCTATCGCGAAGTAGAGCGAGACTCCGATAGTAGACCAAGTGGTCTATGCTTGGTATCACGGACTGGAGAAAGCACATACAAGATCAAAGTGCTTGGATATTATTTATTAAGCAGGTTTTAGATCCAAGTAAGTAAAAAAAACGTATTTATTTTTTTACATTAATTTATTGTAGGAAGTAATATTAAGTTGTACAATGATATAATCTTATAATCTACAGAGATCAATTAATAATTAATTTTTCTGCTTAAGGAAGAGTGAAATCTATAAAATTATAATGGATAGTAAATATAATTTGCATTGAGGGAAAAATATGACGAAAATTACCCTGCATTTTTAGTTTTTGGTCAAAGGGTAAAACTTCCAAAAAAAAATTTGCCATTTAAATTTGTGTACATTAAAGAAAAATCGTTGCACTAAATAATTTGAGTGAAATCTATTTAAAATTTTAAGAACCTTCTACTAATTACACTACACATACTCATGTTGTATGTATGAGTTCACTGTAGGAACCCTATGAGTACTCAGCTTCTCTAGGATTACGCTTCTTGTCTATGAGTACTTACTTTTTTAAGTATCCTATCAGTACGTTGAGTACTCTTCCGAGTACATGTGAACACACCTAATATCTTCTGCAACACTAATTGCAAACAAAAAAACACACATCTTCCTTATTCATGCGCTGCGCAGTGTACGTCTGAATGCCACTCTAATGCCCCGATGCCTTGTTAGTTTTCCGGATTGAATTTTATGCATCCACACAGTTTGAACTTGAAATGTTGCAATTAAATTCTGCTACTTAATTGGCATCTACTTAAGGATCATGTTATAGAGGAATGTTGCCACATTTCAGTGTCATCAACATTGTCATCATCGATCTCCATCGTCAGCGTCAACATCATCCTCATCATCGGCTCATTGACTAGGCGGCATTGTCTATGAGTGTTTGGGTTTTTTCCCTCCATCTCTCCCTCTCTCTCTCTCTCTCTCTCTCTCTCTCTCTCTCTCTATCAGTCAACACACAGTACAGCAGTGTTATGATTGACATCAAACCATTCGCCGATGTCAATCAATCGATGTGTTGTGGTGTGGTGCGCGAAATACCAGTTCCAAACACTAGTCGCCCAATGTGGCCAAAGTAGTGGATCGATGTAGTTCGTGAGTGAGTGTGCCAGTTGGTGCTAGAGGAAAAACTATCATCTAAATTGGGACAGACATAAAACAGTGATAATGAGCTCAATATAATTTGCAATTATTAAATGAATCGTTGGATAATGGCTGCTGCTACCAACACACATAAGCGCTCTACACTGCTGTCCGAACGATGTTTGTTGTTTACATTGCGTATCTGTTTTGGCGTTGGCTAGAGTCTTATAACACAAACACATGCCTGCTCTCTCTCTCTCTCTCCTGAAGTTGTTTAGTCTGCGTTCATGGTTTAGTGTATATAACTATCTCTGTCATACTTGCGCTTACAGATGCCTGCGCCAATCACACGTCGTTGTGTAACAACCACTGGAAATATTTGCTGGCGTTTGTGGATCGTGGAATCCATTGTGTCATATTGTTTTGCTTGAGGCGAGCACAAGCAATGCTAGTTCGTGTGTATAACGGCAGCTGTCCATTTTGGTGAGGTTGAGTGTTCGCACACACACACATTCACTGACACCAGTTATGCTGTGTTCGTTTAATACTTTTTCCACTGCAGTCTCGTTTGACTCTCACACTCATGTGTAGAGTGTGAGCGACAAATAATTTGCAGTTTTGTTGTATCACTTACATTCTCATTTCATTTCATTCCATTGACAATGACAATTAATGGCAGCCCGAATCGAACTGAAATGAAGAAGAGAAAATTAATCACTCGTTAAGTATTGGGTTGGCTGGTTGGTTGGCTGACTGACTCGTTGGTGCACTATTTCCCATTTTTTTCTCTTCTCGGCTATGGCACGAAGTGCTAATGTGTTGTTGTCGTTGTTATTGTGTTCACTGTTCATTTGAAATAAAGTCAATTAAATTTGATTTTTCCACGAGAATATGAATGTCTCTATACAACATTTCCTCTATTATTATTTTGTTTGTCTGTGTGTGAAATGTGTGATCGGAAAATCAGGCGTTATTGGTTAGCAGTGATGTACCCACTTTCATGTGAGTGAAGAGCGGATTATTAGATTAATGTCATGATAAACATAGAAGTGTTTTCTAGTATCGTCGCAGAATTTGAATGTTGGTGACAGTGGCCAGAAGTTGGTTTGCAAACATTTGTTGCCTGAGGTTACATGTTATTTATGGCTCATTTTCTGTTTTGTTAAATTTTTGAAAATATTTTCAAAAAAACAAAAAAAAAAGAAAATGTTGGAAACATAAACTCAGAAACAAAATTAATTCTCTGATTAATTTTTTGAATGAAAAGTCGGTTTCTATTTTCTTTATTCGATTAATCCGCAAAAGCTGGATTCATCTAGGTTTTATTCAGTATTTAATTCTAAACAACTCCACCAAATTAAACGACTTTCATACATCCGCACAGTCACCTTATATTAGTAACTGCGCGGTCTATAAAAAAAACCTTAAGAAAAGAATTATGAAATGTAAATGCCAACTTTTAAAGGACCCCGATTGAAGAAATATTCACATGAAATGCATTGGCGTAATTTGCCTGGGGGGCGGGGGGCTATAGCCCCCGTTGTTGGTGCATTGTACTTCTTTCGCAACCCGCAGAGCTGATTTCTGGGGGAGGCGAAAATTCTTCATAGCACCCCCATCCCACCTTATTCATAAAAAAACCACTATATAATTAATATTTGCATGAGTGAGGAAATTCATCTTCATTTTAGTACCACATACTCATGACAGCCTTTTAGAGTTCTAAATTCACCATGATCCCGCTAAGAGTCATTAATTTGGCTTGATTCATGATATTATCGTGGAT
This sequence comes from Hydrotaea cyrtoneurina, assembly GCA_958296145.1. Taxonomy (NCBI): domain Eukaryota; kingdom Metazoa; phylum Arthropoda; class Insecta; order Diptera; family Muscidae; genus Hydrotaea; species Hydrotaea cyrtoneurina. Next base: position 140,743,088 of record OY282512.1, read on the forward strand.
TTCTCACTAGAGAACAAAAAATACGTTCTTAAGTTGGCATGGGTAGAAGATTATAGGAATTTTGTTAGGCTCTTCCTTTCACGATACCACTCTATGGTACTTGTCTAACACCGTTTTGGTAGACTCCTTTGGAGTCATTCACCCCTTTACAAAGCCATCGCAATTTTGCTGTATTTTGATGTCTTTAACTACGTTTAAGTCGACATCTGGCTAATAGATTGTTCCAAATACCGATTTTTCATCCCAAACATCAAGCAACGATTTACAGTTCAACCTCGATATAACGGCCCTCAATATAACGATTTCCTCGATTTAACGAATTTTTTGAAATCCCCAACAGCGCTCCATAATATCTAATACAAAATAAACCTCTCTATTACGAATACGTTTGTCAAAAACCTCGTTATAACGAATTATCAACCATTGCAGTGACACAGACACACACGAAATTATTGTGTTTTTTTTTGGCTTAAGCAAAGTTTTCCAAGTTTTTCGATAGAAAATCATATTTGTTTGATGCTTAGTAAAATAAGCACTGATAGTTGTCGTTGCTGTTAGCTGTAAAGTTCTAATGGCAGGGGAAAAAAGAGATGTTCAAATTTGCTTTAATTTATTAGCGGAAATCGTTCTCTATAACACGGAATGTAGATGATAATTAATAAACAAGGTTTATTTATCTCTTTATAACGAATGGAAGTGCAACTTCACCTCGATGTAACGAACCTCATTTTAACGAATTATTCAATATAACGTTTTTTTTTCAGATCCCCTTGAGATTCGTTATATCGAGGTTAGACAGTATTTGTTTTTGTAAGTACGCACATACAATGCACTAGCAACGGGGATATAGCCCCTCCATCCCCCGGTAAATTGTCTACTTACAATAATCGCCGTTGCCCATTTTCGCCGATTCCTTGTCGATACGAAAACGTGGTCTCAAACCATTTGTTGCTTATCATGTGTTTGATGACTTTCCTCAGTGTTTTCCGAGTTTGTTTGTAAACCACCAGTACCGTTAGGCCGTGTAAAGCCTGTCGTGAAATATCATAAGTCGGCCAGAGCCAGCTTGAAATTATAAGTACACAAACTGTATCGCACACAGTTCACTGAGTTCAGTTAAGTTCCTCAAGGAATTCTAAGAGAAATGCGTATGTAAACTGTACATTATATTGCACAATACCACTTTTTATTTGCAATAGCCATGGTTTACAACCGAATTTTAACTAAAGCAATTCATTTTTAAATCGGCATGCCAACAGTATATTTTGTTGCAACAACCTTTTAATTCGAACTATTTTGCTCCATCAACTGCTTTTATAATCAGACAGTCGATTTGTTATCATGAAATAAAAGAAAGCACATACAGGCAGAATACGATTGAGTCAATACGGACTTCTGTTTATACAGGGTTTTCCAACAAGAGGTGTTATTTTTAATCACCCGGTATTTCGGTAGCAGCCACTTTGCGATTTGGTTATGGACAATTTCATGACAAGGATATGGTCCTGTAAGAGTGGTCGTCGTGGCCATTTGGCTGATGTTGTTTTTCATTATTAACCGAATACCTTCCTCTTTATTATGAAATAAACATCCGATCACTTATCTCAAAAAATTTACTTTTTCTTTGAACACTTAAATAAAACCTCTTGTTGGAAACCCCTGTATATATATACCACTTTTCAGCCTTCTCGCTCTAAACACACTTTGCCACGCCCATCCAGCCGCAGACCAAATTTTAAAAAAAAATACCAAAATTACCCGCTTTGATTTGAAGTCAATCATCCCTGAAAATTTCATCAAAATCAGCACTCGTCTATTTTTATAGATATATTTCTGATAAAATACTGCTATTTGTCCGAGCAACTATTTCTCTATTCCATGTCTATTGCAGCTTTCGATATTTGATGGTCAAAACAAAAACTGTGCTATCACAGCGGAATTTTCATAATCTAACTACACTCATAAATAAAGTAGGACCAACTGTGCATGAAATGATAACATACGGGCACCAAATCGTGGCCAAATCGTCAACGATATTCCAAAGTTGTTAACACCATTTGGTTGAATTTCCCTTATTCCTTCGCATAGGTTTTCTTTCGCTTTGTCCAGAGCGCGACTTTGGGTTCCCAGTTCACAACTGAAATGCGGTAAAATTTTTACATTTGGATATTTGCTTTAAATTGTGTTTGTCAATGACCGAATTTCTTCGTTCAGTAAATTTTCCAAAGTAAAAATTGAAGAAAAATAATCTCAGAAAATTAAATTGCATTCCGAATTCTCTTTTAGTAACTACAGTGAAAGCTCCGGTGGGCGGACACCGACGGTCGTAGTGGTTTTGTCCGACCACGTGAGATGTCCGCCCAGCGGAGATTAATTTGCTTTCAAAATACCGCATGGGACCGAGAAATTTGTCCGTCTACGAAAGCTGTCCCTCCAAGGGAGCTGTCCGCTAGTAGAGCTTTTACTGTATTTTCATATGATGCACTGTCCATGTCCCCACTAAAAGTTTAATTTCCATTTGAAACTTGCTAATGATTGTTTTCACTTTTTTTATTTTACAAATCTTCTGTAACGCCGTTGAAACTCTATTTAATAGACGAACATTTCTGCAGAATCTCTAGTTGGAGTTTCTGTGGTGGGCAACTCCTCTCGAACTCCATTGTTGTGTCTTCATCTTCCATGCACATTTGTTGTAGCTCTGCTGAAATTCTTCCACCACCAACGACACCGGGTAGCGCACACATCCATCGATCCATTGCCGCTGTTTAAGATGAGGTGTTTATTACCAGCACTTACTTACAGAATGAACAAACACAACACCTCTCAGCGGACTACACACACCAACACACACACACACACACAGAGACGTCATACAGCATCCAGTGAGCAAACAACACCACCATCAGCAACAACCACAACAACATCATCAGCGTGATGAACCCCTTTTCTTAATGGCTGCGTCGCTAAGTTTAAACTCGGTGGGGTTTGCAGCCAACGCCAATGTTGGAGGCACTCATTTTGGGTGACGCCCACATTTACAACAATAAATTTACACGGTATACAGATCATCATATGTATATAAACAAATATCTACTTGTACAAATACATATCTGTATGTGTGAGTGTGAGTGTACCCATATGTTTGGTCTAAGTTTATCCAAGTTCCGTGTCTGTACTTTATTAACATCAGTAAAGCGTCTAAGAAATATCAGCTCCTTGTCTTCTTCATTGTGGTTGAGGCTCTTCTCCTTTTGTTTGTTATTAGCTGGTGTGAAAATGTTTGCAGAAAATTCCCCCCACCCTGAACTAAAGTACATAATTGAGCACAACACCAAAAGTCATCTCATCTCGTTTTGTGCGTCCGTCCAATGCCGAAGTGTCGATGCCTTCCACGTACGTGAGAGTTGGAGATTTTCAATCCAAACAAGTTTTCCAGTCTCTCTCTCTCTCTTTCTCTCTATGTTTGAAGGGGAGACCTCGAGAGAGAGAGACCTGCCTCCACAAAATCAAAATCCAACAATCAGCAGAGAGGAAACGCACAGAGATGTTACCACCTTTGGTGTGCTCTTTCTTGAACAAGGCAACAAAGCTTTCGGTGTTGCCTGTTTGCCTCCCGTGTCGTATTGGTTAGAAGGCAACAACATGTTTTTTTTATTGTCCCGGAATGTATGGATTTGTTTGAAGAACAAACAACGAATGCGACGACGACAACGACGAACCACATTTGTCGCCGTTGACTTGTCGATGAGGCCGCCGTCATCGTCATCGTCGTCCCTGTTCCGTGTGTTGTGTTCAGTGTTCAGTAGTTTAGTTGAGTTTGCAAGTCAATTACAGTGAGTGGAACTTTCAACGCGTTACCGGTTAAGCGGCTAAAACGTCGTATGCGAACGCACGTACCCACACCAACGAACGTAACGTAACGTAACGCATGAGAACAAAACAAAGCGACGACGACGACAACGACAACGAAGAAGAGATATAAAAGCAAACGGTTGCTATTTACGCGGTTGGCTGTGTTAACACACACTGAACATGGCCCATTAATTTAGGAATCCGCTAATTGCTGCCACAAGCAAGCAAAACCCGGCCATCATCATCATCATTGTCGTCATCGTCGTATGAACGGAATATAAGTGATACTTGATGTCAAGCCAACAAATGTTGTTACAGTTAAACGTCAAAGTGCGTGAGCGAGCGTGTATGCGTGCGTGTTACGGTCGCTGTGTCGGCATGTGTATGTGTGTGTGTGTTTAAAATAAATTGTTAAACTTACTTACTTTCGAAACAAAAAGAGAAGAAGAAAAAAAAAACGCCAAATTGCTTGCACTCCATTAAAACGTATCTGTGTGTGTCGCCGAGGCAACCGCCAACAATGGTCATACTAAGCTTCGTTGTCTAAAATAATGGCGTTAACAGTTTGTTTCTGCAGCGCTGAAGCAAAACGGACACGCTCCATTAGCTTAAATCGAGTTCTATAGATAATGCTTACAATTGAAGCGGCCAGCGTCAAAAGTCTGATGTCAGTGTTGAGTGTTCTTGTTCGTGTTTTCTTATCCGAATGTCCATCGCCGTTTTTGTGAGTTAACAGTTAATCAACGAATTGTCACAAATTAACGGTTTTATTGTTGACATTTCACCCCCTCGCTCGCTGCCCCTCGATAATGTGCCAAATATTTCTGTATTAAACATAAGCTAAGAAACGCCCGTGTGTGTGTGTTGAAATTCAAATAAAAGAAAAGATACGAAAAACAAAAAAACAAAAAAAAAAAGTGTCACTATATCGTTTTGCCAATGGTCACGTGTAGCCGTCAACCATTGACAATGCTGCCCCTGGTGCCGATCAATCCTTTTGCCGTGGCCACCAAAGCCACAACGGTCCCGGCGGCCAAAACGGTGCCAACAACGACGGCCACCGTCACAACGACCACAAAACCGAAGCTAGCCTTTAGCATCGATTCTTTGGTGGGCGATGATCGCAAGGAGCAGACACCCAAAATTCCCCTAAATCCACGGCTCAGGATTATAGGACCGCCTCGGCCTATAAGTCCACGCAACGATGAGTGTGTAGAACCTTTGGAATTAAGAAATAGCCGATGTCTCATGCGGCCAGCGTCGCCCAGTCATTCACGCTTGTCTGTGATAAATAGAGGAGTGGGTGGTGGCGAACATGATTCAGAGCCCCCCGCTTCACCCATACGTGAATGTAACAGTTCGTCTCGGGATCAAACTCAATCGCCGCCAGCCCCTGACAACCAGCCGCATAGCAGCCGTTCCACCACACCACTACATTCACCGCGGGAGACCGTCTCACCGCCCTCAGAAAACCGTCTGTTTAAAAGTCATCCGCCCACCTTACCACCGGGCCTGGTAAGGCCGTTTCCTTTGCAGGCTCCGACAGCCAGTATGCCTTTGATAAGGCCCAGCAGCGAAGGCCAGCCACCGACGGCCCTGGGTCACGCGCCCTCGACCAGTTTAATGCCACCCTCAGCCAATGGCCCACCTCCCTCAAATCCACACCTGCTGGCTGCCCAATTTCAAATGGCCGCTGTCTTGGCCCATCATCAGCAGCAGCAGCAGCAACAACAACAGCAGCACCAACATCAGCATCAGGCGGGACCACATCCACCGCCACCGTCTGGACCACCACCGCCAACTCACCTGCCGCCCCATCTCATGCACGGCCATCATTTGGGTATTTTCCCACCCGGTCCTCATCATCCGCCATTCGGTAATCCTCATCTGATACGTGATACTTATCCGTTGTATCCTTGGCTCCTTTCGCGGCATGGACGCATATTTTCGCATCGTTTTCCAGGTAATTACACGATCCAGCCCATTTAATTGTTTCTGTTGTTCGGATCCGCTAGCGCCAGCTCCTCAAATTTCACCTATAGAGAAATTTAATTTAATGGGTATTTAATTTGGCAGTCGTTCTTACGTACATGGCACAGTGGCTTGGTCTCGATCTATCGGGGAGAAAGACAGTTTTTCGATATGTGGATGTTCTGATTTTTGTTATTTCCGAGAGTCGAAGACTCACAAACAGAATTAGTTCACACAATGGCAAAAGAATTCCACGGCTTGGAATATTAGTCACAATAAATTTGTTTGATGTGACAGAATTATGGAAGAATTTGTAGACATTCCGACATGTCCAAACTTGAAATTATTGAGAGCCAGACGATTAAAAATCGCTTGAGTATCCAAAATTGGTCTCAAAGTCTGTTATGAAATCAGAAATATTTCTGTTCTGATTTTTGTCACACCTAAGAGGAAGGAAGGAATCACTTTCGTCGTTTATCTGTGCGTTCTTTTCCTTCAATAAATACCAGGCTCAAGACGAACTCAATTGTGATATTAATATCTGTAATCGCTCCAGTCTCTTCAAATTTTGCCAATTGCAGAATAACCATTTTTGTAGTAGGTTTTAATAATTTTTACGCTTTGTGTGATAGTTAAGCGTACCCTTTATGTTCATCCATAAAGGGCCTTTTTCGTGAAGAACAACCCTTTTACATATTTCTGAAATAATTTTTTTGTTGAGAAAACTCGATGTGAATCGTAAGAAATGATACACCAAATGAAATTAGTTTCGATATGAGTACAACAGGCCAGAGCCTATCGAACGTCTTAAAAAAAAAGAGAGCCACGACCTTGAAGGCATGACTCCATCGATTCCAGTAGATCGTTAACTACGGAAGCCATACTGTCGACCATTCAGTAGGCCGTGAGTCTCTAGATACTTTACCAATGGTGGTTAACCATGATCTCTATCACCTCTAAAAGCGCAGAACATTTTGCAATGGGGCGGTAATTTGTAGTTCGGCATAAAATTTACAACTTTTCAAAGTGAGGAGTAAATACCAGGATGGTCCGACATGTTGAAAAGAGTACTGGCGTCTGATCCCACATAACTCCACGTATTCCAAAAAATATCTGAGGCATCGAACTATATTTGTTTTCAATAACGGGAAGTGGTTGACTGCTTTCAGCCACAGACCAATTGTTTTCAAATATTTCAACCGGGTCTGTGAATATCTGATCATTCTCTGTTTACAAAGGACCAACTTTGTCGGAAGTCAGTTGGCTGCAGCATCGTTGTTCTTAAGTCGGGTTTGGTCATTTAACAACAACTTCTATGAGTTTTTCAGGATTTTTTCATTAACTTCTTTGCGTGATGATCTTAAAAAATGCTGCTTCAAAATCCTGAGCACATTAAACGTTTGTCCTGTACGTATTTCCCTTAAAATTCCACTTTCCTCAAATCAGTGATCTCTTTATTAGACAGGGTCACGAAAAGAAGTTGATCCGAACACTCCTTCCTGAATATTAACAACTAATAAGTTGTATGGAAGGTAACTTACCTTAAATATGGAAAAAAAATTTTGTTGAAAAAAAAAATTTTTGTGGGAAAAAAAATTTTGTTGAAAAAAAAAAATTTTGTGGAAAAAAAAATTTTTGTTGAAAAAAAAAATTTTATTGAAAAAAAAAATTTGTAAAAAAAAAAAAATTTTGTAAAAAAAAAAAATTTTGTAAAAAAAAATTTTTGTAAAAAAAAAAATTTAGTAAAAAAAAAATTTTGTTGAAAAAAAAATTTTTGTAAAAAAAAATTTGGGGAAAACACAATTTCTGTACAAAAAAAAAATATTATTTTTTTTATTATTATTATTTATAGAATTAAAGAATGCCTATTTAAATTCCTACGTACTGCGTGACAGAGTCAGTGAATCAGTGTCGAGGGTAAATATATATTAAGATTTTTGTTTGATCTGTACTTTGGGGCTTTGTGAAGTTTTTTTTTTTGGTTTAGGGCGTGATATAATTTGTTAATTCACCGATCGGGAACTACTGTTCTAAGGCCGACTATGAACGGCTAATGGTTTTTGTTGAGAAGTTTTACTTGACTTAGAAATTACTTTCTTACACATAAAGTAATCGGTATTTGAGAGGTGAATATGTCGCTGCTGTTCTTTTGGGAAAATGCATTTTCAATCATGAAATCCATCACAGTCAACTTCTTGTTATGAAAGGGAAAGAAGAATGATGGAAGTGAATCTAACCAGTGACAACTATGTTGAATATATGTGTTTGCTAGACCAGCCGAATTTTCATATTCCGAAGAGAATTTCCATAGGTGTATTCCAAACCAGATGTCCCAAAATTCCCCTCTTTGAATATAAAAATACCAAGAATCATTTCATAAAAATAATTTACATCTACAATCTATAAAAATATGTATTTGCAAAAATAATCGATTGATCTAAGAATAAAAATATTGGCTACTTTCGTTCAAATGACACATTCACTCATTTTCGACCAGCACTCAATGTTACCAAGGCTTGTCGAATTCCACCTTAAGATCAAAATTTCCATCAGAAATTGTTTTCCCAAAGTAAATGCCCTCAAACCACTGTGATCCACTGATCAAAGGGTTTTGGGGGGTGTGGTGGTCAAACAGATGTGTCCAATAATAAAGTCGACTAACAGAGCGAGAGAGAGTGAGAGGGTAAGCGCACGGGAGAGAAAACGATGATGAGGAGAGACAGAACCCAACCCAGTTTACATAATGGTCGGAAATTAATTACATTTTAATTAAATTGTTTAAACGTCATTATCAGAAACCAAAACGTTCACGTTGAATTCAAACTGAACCACAACAATAATAACAACAACAATAATAATAATTAACATTGTATGTGTACATTTGTCGGTCTTGTCAGGCGAGAATTGTGCGTCCGTCCATCCGCCAGCTCGTTCACCAGTCAGTCAGAGTCGGTGTTGAATGCGTTTTGTGAGCCCGTTGTTATGCTAATGATGATAGTCTCGACTCGACGTAAAAGATGTTTGGAAGCTCCGATGGCTGCTGCTCCTCTTTTTTTTCTTCGACTTTTTTCTTGTACACATTTTTTTCGTATTTGACGAGCATTTATTTGCTGTTTTTACAGCAGCAGCAGCAGTATAAATATGAGTATGAGTAAACGCTAATGCATTTTTAATTGGGGTTTACCGGAGCAGCCAACACACACATACACACTCACAACGAGTACTAACATTCGTGCATACTACAATTTTTGTTTGGGTTTTCCTTTTTATTATTTAAACTTTATCATTTATTATTTGTTCATTACACGGCCAGGCTCCTCACAGTGCCGGCCGTATCAATTTCGTTACGTACAACACCCGACTGTCCGATCGCCTGAACGCCACCACCACCAATCAGTCACATGAAATTGCTTGGTAGACCTTTAAATGTGGATGCAACGCATTAATTAAGAAGCAATTACCAGCTCTCGCTCTAATTCGTAGTCCGGGGATAACATCTGCAAATGACCATAAATATAATCATTATCTTAAACAAATACACGCACTCGTACGCACACATGCAACCACGGCCTGAACAACAATATGAAGTGCATGACTGGTCCTATCGGAAAAAAGGGTTTCTCTGAATTGGCCAGAGAGGCATTTATATCAGAAATATCCAGTGAAATTTAAAAAAAAAAATTGTTCAATTGATACATCATTAATTTGGAATTCGATTAATCGCTTTTCGTTCTACTTAATAGAGATGTTAGGGCAAACTGAAGTCTATAATTGCAGTTGACTCGAAACAATTTTTAAAAAATGTATTTGTTTTTTGTAGCCGAGTACTGACAACATCATTAAGTTTCTTTGAGTGGACTCTTATATACTCTTCGGCTCGAAACGCGCTGAAAGTTATTATTGCCAGTCGGCGGAGGCGATTTAATAGAGACATTACTGAGCCTTTTTTTAATTTTTATTTGACAACACTCAGCGGATGCCCTATGTAAATGTTCTATGTTAGAGACAGGAATTATGGGAAGAAAGAGGGGGCCTTGTTTGTTAACGTTTATCCTGAATTTAAGAAGTTTGTTGGACGATTATTTCTCATGCTCACAGTTCGGATAGGACGTTTTTCGATCATTCACACTGATAAAAAAAACCAAGTTACAAAAACTTGATTTAAGTACGGATTTTTTTTAGCTCGGAAGTCTTAATTTCATTCATAGTAAAGTCCCAATAGGCTAGATTTTTAAAATAGATTTAAGTTCATAATAGAACAGAAATATATTCGAAATGGACTTATGTGTAGACCGCTTGGATTAATTTAAGCCCGAATAAATACTTGAAATTATTGGAAACTGGAATTGATTTAAGGACAATTTAGAATAAATTGATATCACACTACTCTTTTTCTAAGAATATTAAATTGGCAAGAGAATGAGTTCGAAATGGATTTAAAGAGTGTTGAAGGAAACCCTTGTTTGTACATTCCGCGTCGTTGGAATTGGGCATTCTACAAACGTCATTACACCGTATTTTGCATAAAGACTTGGGTCTTAAGGCTTATAAAATTAAGTTAACCCAAGAACTCCATCCGGCCGATCATCAACAACGTCGTGTCTTTGCTGATTGGGTCCTTGAAAAGCATGAAAAAAATTCCATCGAAAAATCGTCTGGACTGATGAGTCCCATTTCCACCTCTGTGGCTACGTCAACAAGCAAAATTGTCGCATTTGGGATTCGGAAAATCCAAGAGTTATTGTTTATGGTTCGGCGAGTACACTGGGCCTTACTTTTTATTGAAAATGAGGTTGGATGAATATCGAGAGATGATTAATGATTTTTTATGGTCAGAGTTGACTGATATTGATGTGGACAACGTTAAGTTTCAAAAAGACGGCTCTACGAGCAACGAAACCATTGTTCAATTGGCCACCGAGATCTTGTGATTTAACACCCTGCGACTTGTTCCCTTTGGGGCCACGTGTAAGATAAGGTCTACGCCAACAGCCCAACGTCGATTCAAGGCCTCAAAGATAGAATTCGTGAGTCAATCGAGGACATTGGGCAGCCACTTTGCGATTAGGTTATGGAAAATTTTATGAAACGGATATGGTTCTGTAAGCGCGGTCTTTTTTTAAATAAATCAAGTATTTTATTGTTATTATAAGAATTTTCCAACTTGATTTTAAAGCTATCTCATTTGTACTTGCTTAAGAATAAAAATAGTTCAAATTAAGAATATTCAGCTTGAATTAATAATGTCATTTTTCTTTGTGTGTAACCATGAACGAATGAGAGTCCCTGAACTGCCTCCTATAGTGGCTGAAAGTTATAATACCAGCGACTAGACGACGGATGCTATTAAAATATCTTTAAAACAAGATAATAGAAGAAGAATGTCTTTCTCCATTTCGTAATACTAAGGATGTTCTTGATTTGTTCCACCTACCTCTGCGGTATTCTCTGCATTCTACGTAATTGTTAAGTTTTCCTTGGATACGTGTTTTCTAACTCTATCTCACGAATAACATCCGTCATTCACACTACCCACAAAAATAAATATATCGGCGCCCAATCTCTGCTTCGGCCAATTGACAAGACAGCTGATAAGATGATTAGCGAACTTGGTGCACAAAATATCAATTGTGGCGTTGCCAAAACGGGATAAAAAAGGGGAAAAAATAAAAGATTGAAACACATTTTGGGCAAAAACAAGTGGATAATTGTTAGATAAGGGTCGAAAAAGAGGCCAAACGTACCAAAACGGGATAAAAAAAAGTACATAAGTGGAAAACAAAAATGTGAGAAGGGACGATAAAGTGGCCAAAATAAGAATGTGTATAAAAAAAGTTGTTGTCGGCAGAAATGCGCCAACAATTTATAGTAATGGAAAAGGGGATTACAATTAAATTTGAAAAAGGCGATAACGTTCCAGAGTCGGTATAAAACATTTTTTTGTAATCCAATGCAATTAAAAAATATTTTGTGATTTACTGGGAAGGAAAATGTACGCTTAGGAAGTAGCGGGTATTTGCTAGTATTAAATATTTTTAGAAAAAATCATGGACTTTGCACTAGAGGGCTGCTCAGGTCCCAAAAAAAGTTTTGTGGATCTTCGGGGCATGGAATTGGGAGTATCAGTTTCTAGGGCTCTGAGAGCCCCCCTTGACCTGAGAGACCTTACTCAAGACGATTTTCGTGTTTTTCGGGCCATTTTGGGGTCATGCCCTCTAAACTGCCCTTTTGTTTTTTAACCAAAATTTTAACATAAGTAATTCAGGTATAATAAATTATGAATAAAACTTTAATTTAAAAATCCCAGACTAAAAAAATTTAAAAAAAAAACCTGTACAATTCGAAAACGTAATAAGAACAATAAGCTCAGGAGTGTTTTAGGAACTTATAATTTCCCAGCTAAAAAACACAATCAGAGTTGTAAAAAATTAGTAAAATCGTATATAGTAGGTAGTATTTTATTCCCAGTAATCTGAAACAATAATCCTGGTAATCGTGAAGTAAAAAAAACGAATGTCCAGGGAAATACGTTCCCAGGTTAAAACCTCTAGTCGTGTTCCTTCAACTGCGCGGTCTTTGTGCGAAATTCACATCAGCCTTTTGGGTGAAATATTGAGTTTTTGTCTACTGAGAGGAAAATGCTAACGCTCTCACATAGAAATGAAAGTGTCAGGAAATTTATTTTTTTATTTTTTATAAAGGGAATCGAACCCACAACCCCCACGCGCAAGCACGCTACCAACTCGCCTACCGGGGCGCCCCTCAGTAAATTTATTTAATTGTATTAATGAGCCTTTCATTGATTCGATGAAAATGTTCATAAGTTTTGAGAATTGTATATTTTATTAAATCTCTTCTTAATGACCTTTTTTTCTAAATTCGTTTATTTTCAAAATCGTCTAATATCTAGAGCAATCCTACTGAAATGTTGTGCTCATGAAGACGGTTGATAGATCAACGCACCACCTACCACAATCCAGCTGACTGAGTTTTTCAACTTAAATCAAGAATGTCTTGTATAAAGTTAAAAACGTCGGAATTCTCGCTACAGAATGGGCCACCACCCCTATAAAAACCTTTAAATTAAAGTAATAGAGTAATGTTCTTCCGAATATGTAATTTTCTTTACCACCTTGATACCTTTCAAAAACTTTAAAACTCCATTGTCATGCTCAGAATTAATCTAATTTTTCAACATAATTTAGGTACAATTTGGTACATTTAATGACATGACGTGAAACCCCTTTTCAATATCATGAATTCTGTTTACATGCAAACGATCATGAATCGAAATCCCCATACGAGTGCATACATACATACATATGTACATGCGTGTGTACTTACACGTATGGGCCTTGTCCATATATGGCTGTTGCATTTCATAGAATCCCATCCACATTTCTCACATTTCAATTGTTTCATCCATTACCGACCATCACATCATCATCAGCAGATGAGTGGATGAAAAAAATCGCCCGAATTATAATAAACGTTCGCTGTATTTATTACAATTAAATGAAAAACTAATTCCCAAAGGTGTCGGCTAACAGAGCAGGATTAATCTAAATATGGGGTGAGATAAATATTAAAACAAAACAAAAAAACAAACAGCAACAACAACAACCACAATGGTACAAAACAAAAGCATATACTGTTTTGAAAACAAGGTGTATGAAATACTGATGAGGCAGACGGTCATTTTTTAATAATATGATTTTGTTATTAGGGCCTCTTCGTGATAAGCCAGCCAAGAAGCAACAAAGAAACCAAAAAAAAACAAAAACAAAAACAAAAATCAACCCAATTTCTTTTATTCTTCACATATTTATGGTATCATAGAACATTTCCAGCGGCGCAAAACCATGAAACGCCCTTTTTTTATGCCATCGATCTTGTGGCGCAAATGCACGGCAGGGTTCAGCGCAGGCGCATCGACTTCTAAAGCACAGCAGCAGCAACAGCAGAGTTCATTTGCTCACTCGTCCAGAGAGAGGGTTTTAAAATATCAACGTCAAGTGAGTGTTTCCTAGAATTTTTAGTGCATTGTCGGCCTGCCGCTCACACACATGAAAAAGTGCGTCCCGTGCAGTGACGACGGTAGTCAATCAACTTGTAGGTGATGCTCAATCTGACATGAATTCTTCATTATTCAGTTGTGTTTCTTCTGAACATTTCGAATTCAATTTTTGAGAAATCTTTAATAAATTCAAAGAACCAACACAATATAAAAAAATAATGTACACACGCACAGGATTAATAAACCGAAGCACAGGCGGGCTCATGGCTCATTTAAGCAGTGGGCAATTCGTTAGTAAAAACTATGGAAGCATTGCTGAGGATATTTCTAGCCATCGACTTCTTGAAGGACCATATAATAAGTCTATCCCTCAAGTATTGGTATCTCCATATGATTTGTCTATCCTATGTGTCTAGCCAAGTCCATAGTCTCACAGTGTTTGACCTAACCCATTTCACTTTTGTCCTAAAATTTCGGTTCTAAGTGGATCTTGATTTGTGGCTGTCCATTGGTCGGCATTGGCTATCGTGTTTGGCCACAACATTTTTAAAATCCTTCTCAGACATCGATTGACAAACAGTTGCAGTGCGTTTGAATCGTGGGCATCCAAACTCCATGTCTCGCAGCCATACAATAGGGTTGACTTGACTCTGGTTTTTGTACTCCTTTCAATAAAGCGTTTTTAGTTTAAGCGAAGTACAGTGCATGGAAAACCAATCAGAACAATCGTTACTGATATTTATTTTTAACTAAGCGATTTTTTCAATTAAACTGCGTGCGCTTATCCGAATTCCAGAGTATTATCGTGACTTTTATTTATTTATAATTAAGTAATTTTTTTCATTTAAGAGACGTACGCTTATCCGAATTCGACAATGTATCGTTACTAATTTTTTTCAATTAAAATGCGTGCGCTTATCCGAATTCCAGAGTATTATTGTGACTGGTATTTATTTTCAATTACGCCTTCAATTAAGAGGCGTACGCTTATCCCAATTCGACTGCGTATCGTGACAAATATTTAATTTCAATTAAGCGATTTTTTCAATTAAAAGGCATGCTCTTATCCGAATTCCAGTGTATTAGCGTTACTCGAATTTATTTTCAATTAAGCGATTATTTTCAATTAAAATGCGTGCGCTTATCCGAATTCCAGTGTATTAGCGTTACTTTTATTTATTTATAATTAAGTAATTTTTTCAATTAAAAGGCGTGCGCTTATCAGAATTCGACTGTATTATCGTTACTAATATTTATTTTCAATTAAACGATTTTTTCAATTCAAAAACGCCTGCTCTTATCCGAAATCCAGTGTATTATCTATCGAGTTATACTTGGACAACAAATTTAAATTATACAGCAGATGCTTTATATAGTCTTAAAACTTTAAACCGATCCAGAGTATTCGATCAACATTTCAAGGGCGTTTTGCAAAACTACCATCCTAAGCTTTCTCAAATAAATAACTTTCCTTTCTAAAAAAAAAAACATCATCCAACAATTCCAGTGAAAATTGATTATTCTGCGGAATTTTCCATTGACGATTGAATTGTTGCAATAAAAAGGGCGTTTACGAGTGTATGCGAATTCGCACAGCAAACAGTCATATGCTCAAGTGTCTGCACGCACGAGTATGTCCATATATTTGTCCATAAGTATGTGTGCGTGTGTGATCCTATAACAATGGTCCTTTTGTTGTTATTGTGCATTATGCACTTCATATTTATGCCCTCCGTACGCTGAAGTATATCACGATTTATAATGTTTGTGGTGTTCATCAATGCTTTAGTCGCTGAGCGGACCTGCACTTGGCACTGTGGGATTTTGGTGTCAATAAATCAATTTTTCAACTACTGAATTTCAAAAATTTAAAGATGCAGTTTTGTAGAGAACTGTTTAAATACGAAATGTGCATTTATGGTTTTTTCGAAAAATTGTATTCTATTTGTGAAAAATTGAGGGAAAGTCCCTGCAAGGGTGATAAGCAAGAAATGACTTATATTTTCATGCAATGCAGTGGTCCATATATGTAAAATTTTCTTGATAATGCCATTTGACTTTAATATATTTTAAAAATATAGTATTTCTCTATAAATTAAAAAAAAAATCATGGGGATATCATAAACCGTTAGGAAGATATGTCCAAATCTGTAAGCCGCTAAAAAAATTTTTTTTTGGATTTTCAATGGACACAAAAAAATGTAGCTCCACTCTCCTCCAAGCCGTTCTTTTAATAAAATGAAAGGTGGGAATGTCTTCTTTCGATTAAACCAAAAAATATTTTTAGGAAACTTCCGGAAGTGGAAGAAAACTAGAAATTTCTGGTAAAAGTCATGAAAATTTTCATTAAATTTTTGCAAAAAAAAGTATTGCATAATTTTAGGCCAGCTATTTATTGAATATTGAATATAACAACAACAATTAACAATTCGGGCGAAACAGTGCATAGAGATAAATAAAAACAAAACCATATGATTTTTAGAATTAGCACATGATTATTTTATCATTTTGTAGTGAACAAAAGGAACAACAACAACATTTGCGATTTTAGTTTTCAAAGTTTTTAAAATTTTTATATATAATTATCAAAACGATTTTGTTTTCGGTTTTATCTGAAGAACTGTATAAAGAAATAATTAATTGCAATGAGGAAATAAATTTATTAAACACTTTCATAAAAACGAAGTATAGGTTAATGTTTTCTAGGAAATGCAGTAGAGTTGCGACAAACACTGATATTTTTCATCGCTTACTGGTTTCATCAGACCCTTTTATAACCAGCCTAAGACATAAGCCATCCAAACAGGATTTGGCATGTGATGATGTAGTCAAAGAAATGATAGATGAAGAATAAATAAAGTTTTTTGTGGAATAATAAACAAAATATTAAAAAAAAATTCTTATCTATAATCTGTATGGGCGGTGGGCGTGGCCGATTTTGAAGAAACTTGGCACGCATCTTTTCTTAATTCTAGAAACTGTATGTACCAAATTTGAACACTTTTGACCGGATAGGAAAAATTTTATGCGAAAAATCCATTTGGATTGTATGGGCGGTGGGCGGTGGGCGTGGCCGATTTTGATGAAATTCCATTTTTTTCTTAATTTAGTCAATATAATGCTCGGTGCCAACTTTCAATGATCTCGGACTACTCCTTCTATTTTTTGCACAAAAATGTATGAAGCGATCCCACAGTGCTTGGTACACGCGGAGAAAATAGTTGAATTCAATTTGTCATACGTTCTTTGGACCATTTGATATGGCAGCACCGTCGGTCAGTCAGCCCGAAAGGCCTACAAGATATAACCTAAATGTAGAGCAGCTGTGCGGAATGCAGACATTTCCAACAGAGGGCAGCTACCGCCTTTTCAACGAACCAGACTCACATTTGCTGTAAGAGACTTAGTGAGATCTTGCGTTTGAGGACGTAGAACAATTTCTGGAAATATATATATAGGTCGCCTGCCTCTGGTTTGCCTTTAACGTAACCAAAGACGTCTAGTGGGCAGACGAGCTAAGTCTTCCTATAGATGACAGCTATATTCTCTTCTACGAAACGTTCCCTTGAATTTCAATGAAAACATTAGTGACATCTATGGTTTTTACTCGAACTAAAACGTCTGTAAACAGAATTACGTAGTTTGTTCTCTCTACATAGGCTATGGCGAAACATCAGTATAAAAAGGAACGATTATTTTAAAAATATCAAATGTGCTTTCAAGCTATTTTCTTTTATACACTCCACCATAGGATGGAGTATATACTAAGTTTGTCATTCCGTTTGCAACACCTCGAAAGAGTGATCTGCGACCCTATAAAGTATATATATTATCGGTCAGTGTAACATTCTAAGACATTCTAGCGATGTCCGTATGTCCGTCCGTCCCTCTGTCCGTCTGTTGTCTGTTGAAATCACGATAGAGTGCGAACGACCAACGCTAAGAAGCTGAAATTTTGTAGGAAGATGTTTTTTGATAAGCAGGATAAGTTCGAGAATGGGCAATATCGGACCAAAGGGGAAAAAGTTCCCCTTTACGGGACTAAATATATCCCGGCCATAATCAAATTTTTCAAATATTTTTTTTCACTACATCTGATTTTTTTTGGTAAAATTGTTCTAAGTTCATATAATTTATAGATGGGGAAAAAGATCCCAAAAATGGGCGTGCTCATGGGTTCCGTGGACCCTTGGGGCCCAAAAAAGGGCCCATGATAAACATCGTCTGCAACGAAATGCAACGAAATTTTCTCGCTAACCCAAATATGCATTTATTTTCATGATTTGGATAAAATTTGTGATCGGGTTCCTGGGACTATCGGGTCACGAGCGGCCCAAAAACCGGCCCCTGACAAACATGGACATATGGGTATCGAAATGCAACGAATCCATGATGGAGGGTATATAAGATTCGGCCCGGCCGAACTTACTATTTGTCCACTTGTTAATCCTGAAAATGGCCAACTCTTACACTTGCATTTCTCTAAGTGCACGGTGGTTTGTCTTACCGAACAGAACATTGCTGAAATGCAAAAAAAAACACATTTTCAATTGAGCGGATATTTGTATATTGATAAGACACATTAAAAAGTCAAACCGCTACTGTTGCAGTCACTTCGTTTTATATGCCGCAACCGCAGCCGCATTCTATTCTTGTTGTATTTATGCACACTTTGTGTGGTGGTCGTTTCTGCTGCTGCTGCTGCTGATTCCATTCTTGCATTTTAGACCAGGCAACCGGCCCATCCAAACGACCATTGGCATTGATGATGTTTGTCGATTGGTTGATTGAGAATTCTAGGAAACCATTCATGGTAACGAGGAATGCTCTTGAGAATAATAAATATTCTAAACAATCCATGGATGGATGATGCGAACCGTGAAGGAGTAACGAAAAAAAAAGACACACACACACACACAAACGAAATAAATACAACAAATGCTAAAATAGAATTTGTAAACATTTGGTTTAAAGCGTTTTTGTGTGTAGCTGCGATAGAGCTGGCCAATACCTCACAGGTGATGAAGGGAATTACAAAAAAATTAATTTAATTAAGTGATTATGGCAAAGAATATGGGTGTGTTGCATATGGGAAAAGAACTCTGATAGTGGCAGAGTCAATTTGCACATCACAAAATCATTACACTCGCATAATTTAATCACTCTTTTCTTTTGCCGGTTTAAATCAGCAGTACTCTTTGCTGCGATTGGTTTTTTTTCAGAAACGGACTCAGGTATCGAAACGAGTATGTTATCAATTTATAGCTAGACTTTAGGACCATTATTAACCCACTATGATTTGTATTCAGGATCATTTTCACAGGATTTATTGTGTATTCAAATATTTGCGCAACCAAATGTGTGGTTGCACAATGTTTGTGTGTTTGTATGCTACGACCATGGATTAATGGTGTATCCGATGGTGATCTCTCAAAGTGTATTTTTTGACCATTAATCCATAACAGATAATTTTATATATGTGGTTAGAATACAAAAGTGCAAAAGATTTGGAAATTCACAAAAATATTTTTTAACAAAATATTTGTGCAAAACTAAATGATTGTGGAAACATATGTTTGTGCAACCAAATGTTTGTGCAACAGCGTTTTAAACCATATCAAACAATATTTCTAGGTGTTTCGGAACCAAACAAATGGTTGTGCAAACAAATGTTTGAGCAACTATAGTTTCAAACCATACCAAACAATATTTCTAGGTGTTGTGAAACCAAATGTTTGCGCAATCAAATATTTCAGCCACTAAATATTTGCGCAGCCAAATGACTACCCACTGTGAGCTGTATCCGACGACCATGGATTTATGGTGATCTCTCAAAACATATTTTTTGACCATTAATCTGAAATGGCAAATGTTGTATAAAGTGTATGAGTCTATAATTACATGATTTCGAAGGTAGAATACATACAAGTGGAAAACATTTAAAAATTAAAAAAAAATATTTTTGACGCAAAAAAACAAAGGTATCAACTATAAGTGGTTACAATTACATCAATTTTAAGGCAGGATACATCCCAGTGGAAAAAATTTAAAAATTCAAAAAAAATATTTTTGACCCAAAAAAACAAAGAGGTTAACCTATCAAAATTTCCAATTTTATTGAAAAAAAATTGTTGTTTGAATTTGGCTCATGCATAGCGGAACTTAATTTGAACAAGGCGACGTTTTCATTTTGTAGATTGAACACATAGTTTGGAAGAAATCGGCTTCAGAAAATGGGGTTTCTTAAAATTGGATATTCGAATAAATATAACTGTATTCATTAAAAAAATACTAATACTAATACTAATACTAATACTAATACTAATACTAATACTAATACTAATACTAATACTAATACTAATACTAATACTAATACTAATACTAATACTAATACTAATACTAATACTAATACTAATACTAATACTAATACTAATACTAATACTAATACTAATACTAATACTAATACTAATACTAATACTAATACTAATACTAATACTAATACTAATACTAATACTAATACTAATACTAATACTAATACTAATACTAATACTAATACTAATACTAATACTAATACTAATACTAATACTAATACTAATACTAATACTAATACTAATACTAATACTAATACTAATACTAATACTAATACTAATACTAATACTAATACTAATACTAATACTAATACTAATACTAATACTAATACTAATACTAATACTAATACTAATACTAATACTAATACTAATACTAATACTAATACTAATACTAATACTAATACTAATACTAATACTAATACTAATACTAATACTAATACTAATACTAATACTAATACTAATACTAATACTAATACTAATACTAATACTAATACTAATACTAATACTAATACTAATACTAATACTAATACTAATACTAATACTAATACTAATACTAATACTAATACTAATACTAATACTAATACTAATACTAATACTAATACTAATACTAATACTAATACTAATACTAATACTAATACTAATACTAATACTAATACTAATACTAATACTAATACTAATACTAATACTAATACTAATACTAATACTAATACTAATACTAATACTAATACTAATACTAATACTAATACTAATACTAATACTAATACTAATACTAATACTAATACTAATACTAATACTAATACTAATACTAATACTAATACTAATACTAATACTAATACTAATACTAATACTAATACTAATACTAATACTAATACTAATACTAATACTAATACTAATACTAATACTAATACTAATACTAATACTAATACTAATACTAATACTAATACTAATACTAATACTAATACTAATACTAATACTAATACTAATACTAATACTAATACTAATACTAATACTAATACTAATACTAATACTAATACTAATACTAATACTAATACTAATACTAATACTAATACTAATACTAATACTAATACTAATACTAATACTAATACTAATACTAATACTAATACTAATACTAATACTAATACTAATACTAATACTAATACTAATACTAATACTAATACTAATACTAATACTAATACTAATACTAATACTAATACTAATACTAATACTAATACTAATACTAATACTAATACTAATACTAATACTAATACTAATACTAATACTAATACTAATACTAATATAACATTAGCCAGTAAATATTAATTGCCAATTCAACCACTCATTTGGATAAACAAAAATACAAATATTTTTTTGCGCAAACATTTGGTTGTGCAACACCTAGGAATAGGATTTGGTATGGTTAGAAAATTTAGTTCTAAAACATTTGGTTGCCCAATCATTTGATTACGCAATCATTTAGTTACACAAACATTTCGTTGGTTGCGAATCTCTTATTTTGAGATTTTTTTTTTCAAAATCCAATTTCCCCCAAACTCTTTGTTCAGTCTATCAAACGGAAACAGCGTCTTGATCAGAGGGCAACAGCGAAATTGCAACCCATCAATGTTTTCGAAAATGTTTTCTCCAAATCTTTTGCACTTAGTTTTATTCTGCCTTCAAAATGATGTAATTACAACCACACATACTTTATATAAAATTAGCCATTTATGATAAAAAAAAAAAGTTGAGAGTAGATCCTCGGACATGCAATAAATCCTCTGAAAACCATCATAGCATACAACGTTTAAGGGGTTAATAATAGTTCTAAAGTCTATCTTTTTTTGGATACCACAGCCGTTTCAATATATCATTCCATTGCTGCAGAATTGGCCAAATACGTTTAAGAGTCTTTCGAATCTCCAATTTTAAGAGTCTCCGTTTAAGAGTCTTTCGAATCTCCAATTTTAAGAAAACCCATTTTCTGAAGCCGATTTCTTCCAAACTATGTGTTCAATCTACAAAATGAAAACGTCGCCTTGTTCAGATTAAGTTCCGCTATGCATGAGCCAAATTTAAACAACAATTTTTTTTTTCAAAAAAATTGAAAATGTTGATGGGTTAACCCCTTTGTTTTTTTTTTGGTCAAAAATATTTTTTTGGAATTTTTAAATTTTTTCCACTTGGATGTATCCAGCCTTCAAAATGATGTAATTCTAATCACTTATAGTTGATATACGATTAGCCATTACAGATTAATGGTCAAAAAATACATTTTGAGAGAGCTCCATCGAATACACAATAAATCCTGAGAAAACAATCGAGAAACGTTTTCTTTACAAATAACTTAGCTAAGTTATTCAGTCCGTTGATAAAATAAAATTGGACAAATAAGGTTTAAGGTAAAACCTTCGTGAATTTCTAACATATTTTCATTTTGGTCCAATTCTGAAATGCTATTTTAAAATCGACTTAAAACTCTGGTTCCCAGTTGGAGAATGACAGTTATAGCAATAATGTAAAGACAAAGACCATCTGATTTTTCTAACAGAGTGCAGCTATAGCTTTTTCCATGAACGAGGCACATAGTTGCTTTGTGAACCATAACATAGGCGTACCACAACCTGTGCAAATACACTCTAGATTGTTTTTGATAGAACGTCACTTATACCCATTTTGTATGTCCATAGCTTAACGGATGACATGGATCTTGCATTTGTTTCTCAAAATTTTTCTAAACAGTACCTTATGTTTTCTATTTTCAGGTTTCCTCTTACAGCCGTTCCGTAAACCAAAACGGGTGAGGACAGCCTTTTCGCCAACTCAACTGTTGAAGCTGGAGCATGCATTCGAAGAGAATCACTATGTGGTGGGGGCGGAGCGTAAACAGTTGGCACAGAACTTAAGTCTGACGGAAACTCAGGTAAGAATAAAAGCGAGTTTATGAATTCCCCTAAATGGGGATAATTATTTCTAAAGGAAACTTAGTCGAACATAGAAAATTTCCAAAAAAATATTCGAAAATCTTTGCTTAAACTACGAGCGCAAACCAGAGGGCGGTAGCAGACTCATTGAATAGGCTGCAAAGACTAGAAAGGAAATAATGGTAAATTCTTTGGAAAGGAGATAATGGTAAATTCTACGCCCTATTCTGAAAATATTCAATACTACGAGCATGACCAAGGTACAAGACATGGACTATCTCCGAAGTGACTGGCTTTCCAAGAACACTAGCAAATGTATTCATTTCGCCTACGTCTATGTTTTGTAGTTAAATTAAATAAAAAAGTCTCACGTCTTGAGCTGACATCAAAACCCCTTTTTGCTTTCTTTCTGTCATTTTCAATACCTCAAATTTCATTTTCTTTTTTTTGTAATATTTTTATTATAATTTTCCAAGTTTCCGCTCAATTTCGGCGGCCGAGAATTTCACTTCTGTTCTCAGACAATTTCATTGGGCTGCCTTTGTGAGTGGAATGCCAGGAATTAGATCACACTGACTCGGGTTTTCGCCAATTACCGTTTACCTTCAAAATACATAATTATACATTATAAATTTCATGTCCATCTGATTGCCTGAAATCCGCCCGTATCAAATTCAATAAACCACTTCATTCTTCATGCTCCAAACCTAAAGAAATAAGGACATTATGGAAGACATTCAAATCAGGCATGCAAACACAAGGAGTGAAGATGGGGTGGCACACCATTGGCCCAGGGCTGTTAGTGAGGGTGAAAGCAAAAAAAACATGTTGTGATTATTCAGAAAATTCGTCCGTACCCTAAGATTTTCGGAAATCCAAAATATTGGAAATCGAGATCGAAAAATGAGATAAAATCTAAAATCTGGCTGTATTGGAATTCCGAAGCAGGGACACATATATAATACCGACAGAGTAGTATCAGAGAAGGAAAGGCGGAAGGAAGCTGGGAGGAAATTCGGAGGCAGGGGCGGACATATACAAACCACAGATGAGTCTCCTATCTAGTCTAGGACAATCATCTTCCATCTTGCATTATGAACGATTTTGTGTAATTTTGTTGGCCTTTGCCACACGAGTAGGTCTGCTCCGGCAAAAGGTGTAAATGACCATCTACCCCTTTCACTATTCTCTCTGCAGTATGAAGTAATGGCAACTTTAGATTTCTCCATACGAAAAACCCTACAGCGTCTTGGAGTGGGGAACAGTAGCGAAGGACTGGTAGTACTATGAACTAGTGGTGTTGGTCGTCGTCGTCGTCGTCTTTGTAACCGTTAAGTGATTGCATGTCAACTGGTCGTTAAGTGGGCTTAAGTGGCTTGAATTATTTGCTCTACTCGCCAGCCATCCTTCTCGACGAATAATCGACTACGTAAGACCCTTTCACCAAATTCCATTAAAACCCTTCACATCCAACCGTCGCTGCGTCGTCATCGTCATTAAGGGTGGGTTTTCCAAATTGCCAACAGGCAGAAATGACTCCTGACACCCTTTAAGGCAAATGCTTAGTCGTTGCAGCCCCTGGCAAACGGACTGATGGCTGTTCTGGTTATAATGACTGCTGACTGGCAGGGGGGAGTGGTGTGGTGTGGAAAATTATAAATTGCAAGAAAATTACAGTTAGCAATAAAAGTAAACGCCTGCTAAATATTCCTACATTATTAAGTGAGAATTTACATGGCAATAATGCCACTGTCGGATGGCTAGAGGAGGGATTGCAGTTGAAGTATTGTGGGGAATGGGTTTTCGTGGTGGGTTTTCTATTCTCCAACTGCACAAAATGTTAATGGCACTATTAGTAATATTGAGTTAATGTGTGTTCTTCTTGTTACAGGTGAAAGTGTGGTTTCAAAATCGACGCACCAAACACAAACGCATGCAACAGGAGGGCGACAGTGACACCAAAAGTCAGAAGGGCAGCCAGTCCGGCGATAATGAGGGCAAAAACGATAGTTCGCAGACTAGTTTTGAGGACCAGGATGATCTGGACATGGCCGAGGGCGATGATATCGAGGAGGATGAAGATGAGGTTATTGATATGGACGACTATGATGATCACGAGCTGATGGATGCTGAGGACCGCAAACGTATGATGAGTGAACATTTTCAGGAAATGCAACAGCGTCATTTTGCCCATGGCCAAATGTTTCAGCAACAGAGTCAACAGCATCAACAGTTTTTGCATCAGCACTTTTTCCAGCAACAGCAGCAGCAGCAACAACAGTTGTACGCTCAAAGTAACGAGCACCAAAGACAGCAACAGCAGCAACAACAACAAGATCGTTCTCCGGCGCCTCAACAACAACAACAACAGCAGCAGCAGCAACAACAGCATTCGCCTCCAAAACATTAACCCCGTTTATGTGTATTTATCAATTAGCTTCATTTAGCCAATCGTATTTGTATTCATGTTTCTCCTTCATTTACATCAAATGGTTGAAACTGATTTCGCCGGACATCTAATGTCTGTACAGTAGGGTGGCATTTGGACTGTAGGTCGGATTTAAACAAAAGTTATTAGTCGATTTCCTGCAAATTTCTGCGGATTGTTGGAGAAATTGGTAAGATTTTAACACTAAATGGAAATACTGATAATTTGAAGGAAACTAGGGTACAGTTTAAAGAGGACAGGCGTAATTTAATAATCCGCAATTAAATGATGAGAGGCTATAGATCTTTTCATGAAATTTTTGATAATGTTTTGCCAAAGACATGCATTTATCTAACCAATGAAGCTTTGGATCCTAGGGGCTTTGAGCTTGGCCCATTGCCACCTGGATCGAGACGACGTTGAGTTTCAAATGGATACGCGGCAGGCTGATGACAGGCTGTTTTTAGAAAATGGTCAATGTCAGTTGGACAAAGATGTGGCATACCGCGGTGTTGGTCTTTGCTGATGTCAAACTCCAAACTAAGTTCCCACTGGCTATCGAGATAACAGTCAAGCACCTGATCAGGGCGTACTTGGTCGTATGCAAATAAATTTAGTCCTCTGAAATCGGCGAACAGTTCTGTCTTTGTCACAATGAATCCATATGAAAATTGGAGTTTCTTTTCACAGCTGTAGCTATAGAATTTCTTCCTACATTATTATCTTCAAGGATATTAGACCTACTTACTTATTTCCTTTAACATTCCATGAAGGAGCAGATGGGGAACTTCTCTCGCAGCAGTGAGCTGTGCATAATTTGTATACCCACTGTTTAAAGCTTAAGCTTTTTGTAGAGACGTTTTTACATGGCTTTTACTCGTAAAGACGCCGACATGAACGAAAAAATGTTTGATGGTCTTACCAGGTTACAAATTCTCATACTGCGCTGGGCTCCATCTATTTAACGGAATATCCGGTCTGTTCATATGATGTTAATAATATTTAGTTTTATCTGAATTTGCAATAAATAAAAATGTCTCGAAAGGCACGACAACAGGCCTAACAAGAATAGGGCATCAAATGTCGTTCACTCGGAATTCACTGTAAACACATTTAGTTGCTCGCACTGCAGGGTGTAGCAACGACAGCTACACTAACGACCAATCGACAGTTCGGTTTTCCATATCGCTTGTCTGAAGATTGGTCGTTTATTTGATTCGGCTAAGAAAATATTATTTAACATCGAATATTCGTTTCATAAAGATGAAGTTTCGTGACGGCGTTCTAAGAGTGCCAACGTTTGGATTTCCTTCGAAATCGGTTTCTGCACTCATTTGTTTTGTCTGAATTTTGTAAATATTGTATGTATTAAAACCCTAATAATGTCTGTAATTTATGTATTATTATGTTCCTTTAGTTATCATTACACTTATACACTGTCGAAATATTTATGTTAGTCGTACCGCAAGAATAGTTTTGTTTTAGTTCTGATCGGACGAATTGACGTAGTATGTACTCTTCGCTTTTCTTTTGTTATCGGTATACTCTGTGCGTGTGTGTGTTCAAAATCCTTTTCCCCTAAACACACACACACACATACAAATATATATATACGATCAATATACTATAGAATAAATAAATAAAATTTGTATAAAGTAAATAAATTTAAAAGAAGATGATCGATAGTCTTTCATGGATAATGCGGTAAGTGCATATGGATGTATAATGAATGTTGTTTTTGAAGGAATCGTGTAAATATGATAAACGCTCAAGATGAAAGTTCACAGAACTTTTACAGTTCAATGCCATCAGAAATTTTATTCATTGTTTACCACCCTAAGAAATTATTATGAAAATTGGTTATTATTACATTAAATTATAATCGTCCATTATCTGCTTAGTTCTTAACACTGAATGAAGATTTAAAAAAAAATAAATATATTTTCCCCGGAGAATTTAATATATTTTGTTAACCAGGGAAATATAACGTTTTAGCCTTATGGTACATTTAGTTCCAGATTTGGAAGCCTTTAACCGTCAGTACAAAAAACAATACATCCGCAAAAGTTTATGTGAGACAAAAAAGTATTACAGCTTCATCTACATATTTAGATCAATTACAACAATTGTAGTAAACTTGCATTAATTTATGGACAATTGTACTCTGATGTCTTGGCTGGTTTCCGAAATACGGCCAAAATAAGAAAATGTTATACATATAAATATTGATCAAAATATAAAGACGATGCTGTAATACGATGAGAAGTAAAGTATAAGGTAAAGTACAGGGTGGCGTACGAATATTGCTACAAAATCAAATGTAATAACTTTTTCCCGGTGTTAGTAAGAGTTTTTCTTAAACCAGAACTGCGCCGAAGACGTATCCGTTTCAACAGCCATTGGTTCCAGATAGAGCAACTGTAAAAGGTAAGGCAACGTGAAACATTTGGTTGCGTAAATATTTCGTTGTACAACACTTAGAAATATGGTTTGGTATGGTTAGAAACTATAGTTGCGCAAATTTTTGGTTGCACAAACATATGGTTGTGCATACATTTGGTTGCACAAACATATGGTTGTGCATACATTTGGTTGCACAAACATATGGTTGCACGACGTACTCGAAATTGTTGATGGGTTAATTGTTTTATTTTTGCGAAATGAAGATTGCATTCAGAATATACACTTCTGTTCACATCTTGGAAACGAGCAAAGCAATCCAATAGATTCCATCTGATAATTATTGTTTTTTGAATGCACAACATATCCACTATAAGGAAATATTGAAAAAAGAAAAAAAGTTTTCTCGGTCAAAAAACAAGGCAAATTTGCGATATTTGAAAAAAAATTAATTTTGTCTGAAAATTTGCTCATCGACAGAGAATCTATGCCAGAAACGCCCTAATGGTGCTTGTATGTCTCACTCAAATATTTTCGGAGTTAGAGACGTTTTGAAAGCGGTATAATTAGACTTTATCATATTTTTGTCATAATTGGAAAACCAGACAAGGTATCAAAGTGCTACTATCATTCAATTAGAACTAGAGTACTGTACTGCAATTTATGTTATGGACATAATAATGAAGTTGTAGTTGTGACACTTCTTGTCTCCCATAAACATTTTCGGAGTTAGTAGACTTTTAACAATTATATAATTTGAACATGTCTTGTTTCTGTCAGATTTCGAAAACTAGACAAGGTATCAAATTAACATTATCGTTAAATTAAAGGTGGAGTACTGTACTACAACTAATGTATTTGGTTCAATGAGCCATCCCACTTCATAAGGTTTTATTTGCGAACTGCAGAATGCTTTCAGAATGTACCCTTTTGTTCATATCTTGGAAACGAGCAAAGCAATCCAATAGATTCCACCTGATTATTATTGTATTTTGAATGCACAGCATATCCACTATAAGGAAATATTGAAAAATGAAAAAAAGTATTTTCGGTCAAAAAAAAGGCAAGGGGTTAGCCTTTCAAAATTCGCGATATTTGAAAAAAAATAATTTTGTCTTAAAATTTGCTCATCGACAGAGAATCTACGCCAGAAGACGGCATAATGGTGCTTGTATGTCTCACTCAAATATTTTCGGAGTTAGAGGACTTTTGAAATCGATATAATTTGACTGGATTTTTTTCTGTAATTTTTGGTCATTAAAACATTTTATTGCACGAACATTTGGTTCTGCAACACCTACAAATATATTTTGGTATGGTTTGAAACAGTAGTTGGGCAAATTTATGGTTGCTCAAACATTTGATTGCGCAAATATTTGGTTGCACAAACATTTGGTTTTGAGCAAACATTTGGTTCCCACACCTACAAATATGGTTTGGTATGGTTTGAACTATAGTTGCGCCAATTTTTGGTTGCACAAAAATATGGTTGTGCATACATTTCGTTTTTCATTTGCAATCATTTGGTTGCAAGACGTAGTCGAAATTGTTGATGGGTTAATTGTTTTATTTTTGCGAAATGAAGATTGCATTCAGAATATACACTTCTGTTCATATCTTGGAAACGAGCAAAGCAATCCAATAGATTCCATCTGATAATTATTGTTTTTTGAATGCACAACATATCCACTATAAGAAAATATTGAAAAAAGAAAAAAAGTATTTTCGGTCAAAAAACAAGGCAAAATTCGCGATATTTGAAAAAAATTAATTTTGTCTGAAAATTTGCTCATCGACAGAGAATCTACGCCAGAAGTCGGCATAATGGTAATTTTACGTTTCACACAAATATTTTCGGAGTTAGAGACGTTTTGAAAACGGTATAATTAGACTTTATCATATTTTTGTCATAATTGGAAAACCAGACAAGGTATCAAAGTGCTACTATCATTCAATTAAAGCTAGAGTACTGTACTGCAATTTATGTTATGGACATAATAATGAAGTTGTAGTTGTGACACTTCTTGTCTCCCATAAACATTTTCGGAGTTAGTAGACATTTAACAATTATATAATTTGAACATGTCTTGTTTCTGTCATATTTCGAAAACTAGACAAGGTATCAAATTAACATTATCGTTAAATTAAAGGTGGAGTACTGTACTACAACTAATGTATTGGGTCGAATGAGCCACTCCCACTTCATAAGGTTTTATTTGCGAACTGCAGAATGCGTTCAGAATATACACTTCTGTTCATATCTTGGAAACGAGCAAAGCAATCCAATAGATTCCACCTGATAATTATTGTATTTTGAATGCACAACATATCCACTATAAGGAAATATTGAAAAATGAAAAAAAGTATTTTCGGTCAAAAAAAAGGCAAGGGGTTAGCCTTTCAAAATTCGCGATATTTGAAAAAAAAAATAATTTTGTCCGAAAATTTGCTCATCGACAGATAATCTACGCCAGAAGACGGCATAATGGTGCTTGTATGTCTCACTCAAATATTTTCGGAGTTAGAGACGTTTTGAAAACGGTATAATTAGATTTTTTAATATTTTTGTCATAATTCGAAAACCAGACAAGGTATCAAAGTGCTATTAAAAATAGAGTACTACAATTGCTTTAATGGATCTCAATATGAAGTTGGCGGTGTGACACTTTTTGTCTCACATAAACAGTTTCGGAATAGAGTTGTCATATTTCATTAAATTAAAGAGTAATATACTAAATTATTGTGGTGGGTCGAATGAGCAACTCCCGATGCCTAAGGTTTTACATTAGCCATTACAGATAAATACACAATGAATATTGTTTACTTTTTAGTTATGAAAATATTAGATTGCACACACTTTTGGTTGCACAACACCGAGAAATATTGTGTTGTATGGTTTAAAACTACAGTTTGTAATTTTTGGTCATTAAAACATTTGATTGCACGAACATTTGGTTCTGCAACACCTACAAATATATTTTGGTATGGTTTGAAAATTTAGTTGGGCAAATTTGAGTCAACCATTTGATTGCGCATATATTTGTTTGTACAAACATTTGGTTTTGAGCAAACATTTGGTTGCCACACCTACAAATATGGTTTGGTATGGTTTGAAACTATAGTTGCGCAAACAGTTGGTTACACAATAAATTCTGTGCAAAATGGTCGTCGCATACAACGCGTGGGATTAATAAAAGTCCTAACGTCTAGCTTTAGTTTGGTACTGCTGCTGTCGTTGGCTTAACCTTACTTCTGTACTGAAGAATTGGACAAATAATTTCAAGTGATTTTCGCCTCACTAATTTCTATAAGACCCATTTTCTGAACCCACTTTCTCCCAAGCTAGTTGTTCAATGTAAAAAATGAAAGCATAGATTATTAACAAAGAATCGGCATCGTTGTTTGTCTATTTATAAATATCTCATTTCATCAAACCATTTTCCGGTATATTTGAATACTGTTCATTTCCATTTTTGCCTGGGTCGACCTACTTTTCTGCTGCCCTGCTTTGAAATTTCAACCAATTTAGCTTTCTTCGTTATATTTTCACTTTATTTGCAAGTGCCAAGAGTTAATTATTTAAAATTGTCCTGGCTTACCAATTCTGGAGTATTCTGCCCAGACATCTGTTTGTGATGCTCTGGGGTCGCTGTTTAATGGAAGTTTTAACAAGCCAGGTCTCAGATGCGTATAGCAACACGGATAATACCTAGCGTTGTGCACCGAAATTTTAGCTGACGGTGAGTGCTCGGAGATTTATGAATGCGACGCTGTCTTTTTGGGTTCGGGTTTTCGCGCCTTCTTCGGTGCCTCCATCTGGTGTTATTGTGCATCCTAAATTACTACTTGGTGAGGTATTCTCAATCTGAATGTTGTGGATGAGGAACGTTGGAGTATGGTTGCCTTTTATTATGCAGGCTAGAGTCTTATTTGGGTTAATACGTAGTCCGTTTCAGGCTGCTATCGATGAAAATCTGTCAGGCATTTCCTGCAAATGTTCCGCTTTAGCTGCAATTAATACTACGTCGTCCGCGGATGTACAATAAATCCTTTACAAATTATCGTAGCATACAACTCTTAGTGGGTTGTTATTTGGTTGTGCAATCCTTTGGTTGCGCAAATATTTTGTTGCTCAAACATATTAATTCAGACACATTTGCGTGCAAAACATTTGGTTGCACAAAGTTTTGGTTGCACAAACATTTGGTTGCACAAACATTTGGTTGCACACACATTTTGTTGCGCAAACATTTGGTTGCACAAACATTTGGTTGTCGCTGTCGGCCACTGGAACTGGAAAACGTTTACTAACCAAAGGTAAAGACCGATGAAGTTAGATTCCAGACCACTGTGCAACGTCTAGTTGTGGCTCTTGAACTGATATCGCATTTACCTCGTCAAACCTTAGTCAAACAAATAATTGAATTCCTCTGTACCTAAAATTCTCGAATTTTTCACAGAGTCCTTTCGAACTTGCAACTGTTCGGTTGTTTGTACTCGTACAAATAACTTTCGCTGTGAAAACATGATATTCTCACATTTGAAGTGTATCGCGTGCAACATTCACATTTAAAAGAAAGAATTTGTTAAATGTTTGCGATAAATTATCCAAAATTCAAAGTGGTCGGCGGTTTGGCTGGTGGCTGATAATTAAATTAAACTTTATTGCAATTATTTTGCGATAATAAGGCCTCTTATTGCATACAACCAGCAGCAACAACAGCCATAATTTTCTACAAAGTTACTAGTTCGCACATTGTTCGCCAAAAACGAAGAAGAAGACGTAGCAGCAACAGTAGTTAATGGCTTTTTAATTGATTTACTTTTATTGAATGAAATGGTAAATAATAACAAATTACATGCATACAGAGCTGTAGTCATAGGCAGTCCGTCAGTCAGTGTTCACTGTATCGGTCTAGATTAGTGGAGGCCAGGTGCATTTGCAACCGCATCAGCCTACCATTCCATTCCGGTCAGGGCATGGAAACACGAATGTGGGCACGCATACACAGAGAGAAAATCACTTTGATTATGCTTCTGTAATAATTTTTACAGTTTAGATCTGAATCGTTGTTTTATATCCAGCGCCGTCTGGCGGCCAGCATAGTGATCAGAGATCAACTGTTGTACAATACAATCCTGACCATGATCTGCTTGCATATGTTTGTGTGTAATCTTCGCTCAACAAAATACTCGTATAAGGTGGTCGTCTAGGTAAGTAATTTCCTTGTAAGTAAATCATTCAGGTCCTATGGCTAAACAATTCGAAACAAGCTGAGCTGAAATATGGAAGATGGTCCAAAGAGGCTGACGGAAAGGAATTTTCTTAGAAAACTTTTAAAGTTATATTTCTAGCCCACTTCAACCACAATTTCTCAAATCATAAAGCAATATTTTTCAAACTCTTACCCACGTATTCAAACAAAAAAATTTATAACAGCTTTATAAACATTTGTTAAGGAAAATGTGTTAACAAAGGTTTGCAAAACTGTTATAAATTTTTTGGAATATTGGGGTTTCTCTGTATAACCTCAGACCAAAATTGTAAACCAACTGCCAAAAATTAAAAAAAAAATGTATAAATTTTGGGGATTTATTTGTTGGTTTTAGGATTTCTAGAATTATATTCTGATGATATAATTTTGGGGATTTATTACTCAGTTTTAGAATTTCTGGGAAGATCTGCTCGCCTGTCTTTCTGGAGCTCTGGCTTAGATCGTACAACATTGGCTTTCTTTCATGTTATTATCAGAGAATCATCGGTGCCAGTATCTGAGGCACAATCAATACAGCCGTTGTGCGTCGCCTTCTTTGCTTAAGACCGCTGCACATGTAAATTCGGCGTGTGAAATTAAAGACTGGCCTGGACTGCATAGCTGACAGCGACCATCAACAACAATTGGTCAACTGAAGTATTGTACACACAAAAATGCTGCAGAGTATTCCCAGAAAAAGAGAAACCAACCAAAGGACACATCCTCCTCTCATCGTCCGAAAGAGAACTGTAACTGTTGTTTCTTTAAGAATCAAGATGGAATCGGCGAAGGTGCGTCGGAGGAGAAGACACAATGCAAGACATCGGTGCGATAAATGGACAACACAGTGAAAACTGATAGTTGCAGCGTCAAGGTAGTGGAATATTTAGGTAACATCGACCCAGCCATCCACAGAAATATTGAAAAAGCTTTCCAGTAAATATATATGCTTCTTCGGTTTGAGCAAGCAATTCAAGCACCTGAATCTTAATGACATTAAACACGGTCTTTCGCGTAGCCCCACAAAAAAGGTCTAATGGTGTCAAATCGCCTGATCTTGGTGGCCAGTTGATGTCGCCACGACGAGAAATTACGCGGCCAGGAAATGTCTCTTGCAATAAAGACATATTTGCTCGAGTTGTGTGGCATGTGGCACCGTCTTGTTGAACCAACATATTCTCCAAGTCGTATTCTTCAATAGCAGGCAAACAAAAAGTCGGAAATCATACGACTATAACGCTCCGAATTGAAGTAAGGTCCAATCACACCTTCGGACCGAAGAGCGCACCAAACAGTGACTTTTTGTGGCTGTAATGACCTCTTTTCAATTACTTCAGGATTCTCAGAACCACCAATGCGACAATTTTGTTTATTAACACACCCATCGAGTGAGAAATGTGCTTCATCGCTGAAGAAAATTTTGTTCGAAAAATCGCCGTCCAATGCCTGTTGTTCAAGCACCCATTCCACGTATCTACGACGTTTTCAATGGTCAGCTGGCTTCAGTTGTTGTATGAGCTGGTCTTCATATGGATGTAGGTGTAGATCCAAATGCAAAATACGCCATAATGTGCCATAAGACAGTCCTAATTCCTGAGAACGACGAATCGACACATTCGGGTCTTCGGCAACACTTTCACTTACAGCAGCGATATTTTCAGCGGAACGATGATGCGCGGGCCTTACAATATCTGTAACCGCTCCAGTCTCTTCAAATTTCTTCACAATTTTGCCAATTGCTTGCGTAGTTGGACGATTATGTAAACCATAATGTCCTTTTAAAGCACGATATGTGGCTGTGCCAGAATCACCATTTTTGTAGTATGTTTTAATAATTTTTACGCTTTGTGTGATAGTTAAGCGATCCATTTTCGTCAATGTCAGACTTCCAACAGAAAAGAAAAAAAGTTGGTTTAACAACTTAGTTTGACAGATGTCGAATTCCAGCCTTATACTTTTGAAACCACGGAATTGATAACCCTTTATTATGTTTTTTAATATCTAGTCTGTAAGAAAGTTGTCTCCATTGATTTAAATAAATAAATGAAATGAATTGAACCTTTCAATAGCTCTACCTTATGACATACGCCACCAAAATTCCCAGTGGTGCGAACAGTGACCAATCTAATCTATTCCGACATAATTGTAAATAAATTAAATATTTTTTTTTGTTAATAAAACAGAAAAAGTTATTTTTTTTCTAATAAATCCCCATACTCAGTCTGATGTCAATTTGCAGTCAAACAAATATCTCAACACATTTAACGCTAAACTTGGGCCCAAACCGAACGTCATTAGTTGGCTAAAATGGAAGGTTTCTGCACACACAATTATGTACTACATAGTTACATACATACATTTATACTCACTCACACATACAAAAACCCTACGTGGCGATTGGCTCCCATGGCTGGCCTACCCTTCCATTCCTCCTCCTTCCATCGTAGACTGCTGAGAGTTGCATGCTTAGCATGGACATGGACAAAAAGGAGGTATCGCCGTCTGATGGGCCGAAAGTGCTGTGATAGCTGCTGCTGCTGCCGCCGCTGCTATTGTTGCTGGTTGTGGTGTGGTTACACTTAATTTAGCTGCAATTAAATTTCATTTAAAATGAAATTGTTAAGTGTTTTTAATGGCTGTTACTTTTTGTGTTGTTCGGATGTTTTTCCATTTTTTTTTCTGTATTGTTGCTGTTGATATTATATATATTTTTTTTTATGCACAAGTATTCTTCTCCGGTTACGGAACAACAACATTTAAACAAGAAGCCAAGCCGGCAACAATGAAACATGTTTGCCACATGCAAACAAGTTCTGCGGTAAAAGTCAAGCGGCACAGGCGGAGGGGAGAAAATGGAAAGAAAGGAAAAAAAAAATGTTAAACAAGCAGCATAAAAAAAGGCAGCTTGATAAAGTAATTAGCCTCAATGAGAGAAGTATACGAGCACATATTCGGCCTTTTTGTTGTTTTAGTTAACTTTTCATTGTTAGCCAAACCAACCAACAGAGCGAGCACAAAAAACACAAAATTAAAACCAACCAAATTAAAAAAAAACACACACACACACAATAAAATACTAGAAATGTACCATAAATAGTAACATTACTGACTGATTGTGGTTATAGACAACACTGTGCTACATTTATAAATATAAACCATATGAGGTCAACATGGCAATAGGCCGGCTTCAGAACAACATGGCTGCTGAACTGTATCAGATCGGCGGTTATGGGCTGATAAGGGGGATGCATTAGCTAGTCTGTACCATTTGGAAGAATGAATGCTGGCCAGATGACTGAAACCTCAGCACACAATATCCAATTTCCAAAAAAAGGAGACAAACCCGTTTTCACCACCTAACGCGGAATAAGTCTCCTTTCCATTTTATCTATCTAAAATATCGAGCCCTTACTGAGAAAACGACGTAAGTACCAAGAAGACAATTTTACAACAGAGAGTATTTCCTCATATAGGTTTATCCATTTCGTGGTTTCAAAAGTATGGGGCTGGAATTCGACATCTGTGAAACTATGTTGTTAAACCAATTTTTTTTCGTTTCAGTTGGAAGTCTGACATTGACGAAAATGGATCGCTTAACTATCACACAACGCGTAAAAATTATTAAAACCTACTGCAAAAATGGTGATTCTGGCACAGCCACATATCGTGCTTTAAGAGGAGATTAAGTTTTATGGTTCTGAAGCACATTTCTCAGTCCGTGGGTATGTTAGTTAAACAAAGTATGAGAATCCTGAGAATCCTCAAGTAATTGAAGAAAAGCCATTACATCCACAAAAAGTCACTTTGGCCCGAAGGTGTGATTGGACCTTACTTCTTCGAAAACGATGAGGAAACGACTGTCACCGTCAATTCGGAGCGTTATGGTCGTATGATAACCGACTTTTTTTGCCTGCAATTGAAGAATACAACTTGGAGAATATGTGGTTTCAACAAGACGGTGCCACATGCCACACAACTCCATCGAATATGGCTTTATTGCAACAGACATTTCCTGGCCGCGTAATTTCTCGTCGTGGCGACATCAACTGTCCACCAAGATCATGCGATTTGACATCATTAGACTTTTTTTTTAGCGTGTTTATGCCGATGTTTTCCTGCCTGTTATGACATTCTCAAAATCAAATCAAACGTCAACAAACACTACTCCATCTTTCCTCCCTCCAATACCCTTACTTCCTATCGCTACCACAGTGCATTGCATTCATAAGGGGCATCCCCTGAGTGTTAGTTTATAAAAAAAAAATACAAACGGCCATAGATGACAACAATCACCGAAGGCGCCAACATGGAAGACCAAGGCTCCACTGGAGGTACCATTTAACAGATGGCATACAAATCGATGGTATTGCCATCGGGGGAAAGCAGGCACTACACCGAATTACTCGGAAATCATCTATTGAGCTGGCCATACCCAATAAACAGAGTCAACTTAAAGAAGGCAACCACAAAATCTCATTGCGAACATGTACAGCG
Source organism: Hydrotaea cyrtoneurina (assembly GCA_958296145.1). Lineage (NCBI taxonomy): Eukaryota > Metazoa > Arthropoda > Insecta > Diptera > Muscidae > Hydrotaea > Hydrotaea cyrtoneurina. The sequence continues at coordinate 140,780,791 of OY282512.1, forward strand.
CACAATACATGTAGCACAGTGTAATGCTAGTTGCTGCCGCTGCCCTGGTCGTTACACACATTTTGGCCACATTATGCGGAATCAGTCGGCCATTAAATAAGTATGAGTTTTCGGTTTATGCCAGTTATCGTAACTATTTTCGTTAGTCTCATATTAGTTTTTTTTTTTTTTTTGTTAATTCAGCCTTCTTCTTCATCTTCTCTGGTAATGCGATACAATAGCACAATGTTGTTGTTGCTGTTGTTATGTTTTACGCGTACGTGTTAGATGTGTTAACGTCGTTTGAATGCCACTACTGTACGGACACTGTGCCATTACACTGTGCGGCAGCGTGTTGTCGTTATAACATCATTATGGTAATTATAACGTTTAACAACATTAAAATGTTGTTATTAAATTTCGTCAAAAAACCACAACAGCAACAACAACAACTGCAACGGAAAGAAATAACACTGTTAGATGGATGTCAGTGTACGTACGATCCGGTTTAATGTCATTAAAATAATTACAATTCAAATTGGGATTGAATGATATATAATTTTCTTGGCCGTGCCCGTGCAGTAATGTCACATCTGCAAACTATTTGGTATTAGTTTGTCGCTGCTGATAAATGTCATTTAATGAACGATGATCATTAAGCGTTGAGTGTTTATAATAATCACGAGATACGGTTGTGTTTAACATTTATAAATGCACATATGTATGTATTGAAGATTGAATGTTTACTGTGTCTGTGTGATTGTTTATTGCACTGTTTCGAATATTTGAATTTCGCCATTAATTGGGAATGGGAAGAAATCAAAAGTTATTGTATTGTATGCTCAAAATTAATTAATACCTTGATGTGGAGGTGTAGCGGGGGGATGTAACGAAGTTCACTTTCGTGTAATGTATACGATGTAAGTTAATACATCTTGATACATTAACTAGCCGCCGTTCTAAGAGTTCGATAATAAAGGGTTATCCAGTAAAGTAAGTAAACGTAAATAAAACACATACAACATTTTTTTTTAATGATATTTCTTTTTTGTTATAAAGTTTGAACGTTGACATTATGTGTGAAACACTACATCATTTAAATGACCACCACGCGAAGTGTTGCAAGCATTGATTCGTTTGAGGTAATTTTGGACCACTATTGGGCGGTATCTCAGCCATAACTTGACGAATGTTGGTTCTTAAGTGCTCAAGAGTTAAAGCCCCACAAGAAAAGTCTAAAGGTGTCAAATTGCATGATCTTGATGGCTAGTTGAGGTCGCCACGACGAGAAATTGCGCGGCAAAGACACGACGTTGTTGATGATCGGCCGGCTTGAGTTCTTGTGTTAACTGAACTTTTTAAGCCTTAAGACCCAAGTCTTTGTGCAAAATACGGTGTAATAACGTTTGTTTAAGGCCCAATTCCAAAGAACGACAAGGAATCGACAGACCTGGATTTTCTTCAATACTTTGGCCTACAGCAGCAACACTCTCAGTTGTTCTTGAGCGACATGCACGGGTTTTATTCTTCACATCACTAACTTGTCCAAACATCTGGAATTTTTTCACCAATTTCTGTATTGCGGTCCGACGAAGCACACAAAGTAGACAAATCATTAGGTTAATGTATTACTCGTTGGTAGAATTTTCTGGTGTCATTTTTATTCTCATAGACCTCAATCTCCTGACACAGCCAGCATTCAATTTCTTTTTTCATCTTTCGGTATACACGGTCTTACTTTCTCGTATTCAAAGAAAAATTAAATTTTTTTGTGATAAATGAGCGGATGTTTATTTCATAACACCGTGTTGCACACATTCCGTCCTATGAACCAAATTTACTTTTTCGGAAAGGGGATAAAAAATAAAAATACACGTGTATCGGCGATTTTCATGTACACGTCAGAATTTTTTTTTTTTTTAAGTTTGAAGTATGAAGCTCTTAGTGGCCTGTGTGAAAGCCTTTGGACCGATTTTTAACCCTTTTTCAATGATCCAATCGCGCTGATTATTTGCAGGCAGACTCGTGGAAATGTCTGTATCACGTAGAATTTTCTGGTGTCATTGTACACTCCATCATAGGATGGAGTATATACTAAGTTTGTCATTCCGTTTGCAACACCTCGAAAGAGTGATCTGCGACCCTATAAAGTCAGTGTAACATTCTAAGACATTCTAGCTATGTCCGTTTGTTTGTCTGTTGTCTGTTGACATCACGATAGAGTGCGAACGACCATCGCTAAGAAATTTTGTAGGAAGATGTTTTTTGCCAATAAGCAGGTTAAGTTCGAGAATGGGCAATATCGGACCAAAGGGGAAAAAGTTCCCCTTTACGGGACTAAATATATCCCGGCCATAATCAAATTTTTCAAATATTTTTTTTCACTACATCTACACTAAGTTTATATAATTTATAGAGAAGCGCCCCGGTAGGCGAGTTGGTAGCGTGCTTGCCTATCAGCGTGGGGGTTGTGGGTTCGATTCCCACCAGAGGCTTTGGTCTGTCGCTGCAAAAAATCAAGCCAAATAGTCTTTGTCACTCGGTTTATCCTTGGACCCAAAATTAGAATATAAATTTACTTTGTATTGTAATTAAATATAAAAAATAAAATAAAAATAAAATAAAAATAATTTATAGATGGGGAAAAAATCCCAAAAATGGGCGTGCTCATGGGTTCCGTGGACCCTTGGGGCCCAAAAAAGGGCCCATGATAAACATGCGCATATGGGTATCGCAGTGCAGCGAAATTTACTCACGAACCCCAATATGCCTTTATTTTCATGATTTGCCTAAATTTGTTGATCCGGTTTCTGGGACTATCGGGTCACCAGCGGCCCAAAAACCGTCCCTTGACAAACATGGACATATGGGTATCGAAATGCAATGAAATTTTCTCGCGAACCCAAATATGCATTTATTTTCATGATTTGGATAAAATTTGTGATAGGGTTCCTGGGACTATCGGGTCACGAGCGGCCCAAAAACTCAGTTAGTTTTCTTATTTATTGACTTTTTAAGGATCCATGATGGAGGGTATATAAGATTCGGCCCGGCCGAACTTACTATTTGTCCACTTGTTTTTATTCTCATAGACCTCAATCTCCTGACACTGCCATTATTCAATTTCTCTTTTCATCTTTCGGTATACACGGTCTTACTTCCTCGCTATCTTTCGCTGCAACACAGCTCTCGTCGCCACCTTCTTAGTTTCAGTGACGGTTTTACAATCCCCATCGTGACATTGGTTCCTTTTTGAAGATTTGGATAGACTTCAGGTTGTTCATAGACTTCAGTGTGTGTCGCCTTTGTTCGCGTATTTATTTTGCGGCTCTGAGTCGAGAGAGCGCCCTTCTCCTCAATATAGTAGTCCGAGTTTATGTTTGATATCTGAAACGTTCGTACGTCCAACATGCTGGTCTTCCGTCTATCACAATTTGATCGATTTGCTTCTTCATTTTCCCAATGACAAACAAAAACGTTACTGCTATTCTATGACTATCAGAACTGCAAAAATACGAGGCATTCGATAAACTCATTTTCACAGATGATCAGTGGCGTAACACAGCAGGCCAGCCAGGTTTAAACTCTGGGTTCCCATTAGGGTCAAACAGGACTATACGACAGGATGATGGCAAGTCATTCCAGGATATAACATCGAAGTAGATATGGGATACAGGACTAGGCTAGAAACATGGAGGACGAATCTACCAGACGCAATGTCTCCAGTAGCATTTGTAAAGCCCAGTGCCGCTGTTAACAGCCGGAAGCTGTTCTCCAACTTCACGATCAATACTGTCAATGCATTCCGTGTCCTCAACATTGTACGCTCGTCGCACATGTGACTTCTTTCGAAACTAAGGGTTGCCCGCCAGAGCTACACCATAAGAAAGTGCCATTTATCACGCAAAATATATGTAAGCAATTTAAAAAGTACATATGTACATATAGACGACTTTACATATGTATCCGTATGTACTCGTGCATACAAATTACTGTTCCCGTGAAAACTTAAGCCAAACAACAAATGGGCCACTTAAAGTGTGATCATCTTGGTGTTCTTCGGGTCGGAATAGGGCTGGGGGGGGGGGGGGTCAGAAAACTAAGAGATAAAACCAGGCCACAAATGCAAAACAACCAATTAAGCTTCTTGGCCGAAAAAGCACTTCACCAGAGTGTGTGAGCACACCACAAACAACAAAAAAAAAAAAACACAAGCCAAATGAAACAACATATTCTGACTTAATTAATTGGCCAGAAAATGCGTGCATGCGCAAGAGGCAACAATAAATGGTCAGATGACAAAGATTCACAGAATGCGGCAACCCGCAACGAGGATAGAGAAGCCAACACAAAACATAATGTGTGCTGGCTTTCGACGGCAGCGTTGCCTTCGCCGGCCTCATCTTGATAGTTGTGGCAACTGAATTGCGATTTAAATTTTGTCGCTTTAACGTTAATGGTAATATTTTATTAAGTCCAGTTTATAAACTCCTTGTCGGCGGCTGCCGACATAGATGTTCGCTCTTAGATAAGCCGGCGGCGTTGTTCGTGGCCGCTGTGTGCTCCGGGACTATGCTAGGTATGCCCGAGAACAGGATGTGGCTGCAACACCGAGCGACCGCTGCAATGTTGGTCTAATGGCGACTAAATGTCTGGCAGGACGGTTCGGTCCCAAACTTTTCGTTAGCTTCTGCGGCATAATGAAGAAGTAGTCGGTTTGGTAGTAGTTGTTGTTGCACGCTAACCAACCCACCACCACCATCGCCACCATTAATGATGGCATCAGCATTTCGCTGTTGCTCTGCTGTTTCCCTGCTCCTCTGGATGTTGCAGCATCGTGAATCTTCATCTGGCTTTTGTGTACAAATAAATGAGCAGTTTCTTTATTATGACCAAAAACCGTAAAATAAAAAAATAAAGTCAAATCAGACGGGAAAAAGGTGTGTACAGTGCACAGTGGTTTCCTGCCCAAGTTACATATGCCCTATTGGAATGAAGAAGAAAATGGCACAATGGAGGAATTAGCGTGGCCACCTTTAGACAGGGTTCTCCAACAAGAGGTGTTATTTTGGTATTCAAAGAAAAATTAAATTTTTTTGTGATAAATGAGCGGATGTTTATTTCATAACACCGTGTTGCACACATTCCGTCCTATGAACCAAATTTACTTTTTCGGAAAGGGGATAAAAAATAAAAATACACGTGTATCGGCGATTTTCATGTACACATCAGAATTTTTTTTTTTTAAGTTTGAAGTATGAAGCTCGTAGTGGCCTGTGTGAAAGCCTTTGGACCGATTTTTAACCCTTTTTCAGTGATCCAATCGACCTGATTTTTTGCAGGCAGACTCGTGGAAATGTCTGTATCACGTCAAATTTAAAAAAAAAAAGATTTTAATCAATTCTCTGATTTTCCTAAATTTTTTTTAAAATTGTTATCGTTTTTTTTAAGGTTTTAGTCAAAAAAAATTTTTTTTCGTAACGCTTAAGTAGTTTAAAAATTTGGAGTCTTCAAGTTATGCTAAGAAAAGTGAAAAAAATATTTTTTTTCAAAAATAATAAAAATTGGGGAAAATCTGAGAATTTATAAAAATCTATTTTTTAAAAAATTTGACGTGATACAGACATTTCCACGAGTCTGCCTGCCAAAAATCAGCTCGATTGGATCACTGAAAAAAGGTTAAAAATCGGTCCAAAGGCTTTCACACAGGCCACTACGAGCTTGATACTTCAAACTTAAAAAAAAAAAATTAAAATCGCCGATACACGTGTATTTTTATTTATTCCCCTCTTTCCGAATATGTGCATTTGGTTCATAGGACAGAAAAAAAATCTATTTTTTGTAACACGGTGTAATAAAGAGGAAGGTATGCCGTTAATAATGAAAAACAACAATCAGACAAATGGCCACCACGGCCACGCTTACAGGACCATAACCTTTTCATGAAATTGTCCATAACCCAATCGCAAAGTGGCTGCCCAATGTCCTCGATAGCCTCACGAATTCTATCTTTGAGATCTTGAATCGACGCTGGGCTGTTGGCGTAGACCTTATCTTTCACGTGACCCCAAAGGAATAAGTCGCAAGGTGTTAAATCACAAGATCTCGGTGGCCAATTGGGATCACCTCTTCGAGAGATAACATGATCCGCAAACTTTTCCCGTAAAAGAACAATGGTTTCGTTGCTTGTGTGGCACGTATCGCCGTCTTGTCGAAAGTAATCGTTGTCCAGATAAATATCATCCAACTTCGACCATACAAAATTATTAATCATCTCTCGATAACGCAATCTATTCACCGTAACTGTTAATCCAACCTCATTTTCGAAAAAGTAAGGTCCAATGACCCCGCCGGTCCATAAACCCCATCAAACAGTCACACGTGGAGGATGGAGAGGCTTCTCTACAATAACTCGTGGGTTTTCCGAACCCCAGATGAGACAATCCTGCTTGTTGACGTAGCCGCCGAGGTGCAAACGGAAATGGGCCTCAAGATGATTTTTCAAGTCAAGATGATTTTTCAAGGACCCAATCAGGAAAGTCACGACATTGATGATGATCGGCTTGAGTTCTAGTGTTAACTGAACTTTAGAAGCCTTAGGACCCAAATTCAAAAGAACGACGAGGAATGGACAAACCTTGGGTTTTCTTCAACACTTTGGCCGACAGCAGGTGTTCTTGAGCGACGTGCACAGGTTTTATTCTTCACATCACCAATTTGTCTCAACAGCTCGAATTTGTCCACCCATTTCTGTATTGCGGTCCGCCAAGATGCTTCACGACGACCCAAAAATGCTTTAGTTTTGTGACTGCAAGATTTTCACCAATTTGGAAGTGAATTTAAATAATTTCAATGCGTTGTTGAAACGTGTATCGTTCCATTTTGAGTAATGGCGTAGATTCGACTTGTCAAATGACAAATAATAAAAGCTTGAAAAGTGACAGCTACCGAAATACCGGGTGATTCAAAATAACACCTTTTGCTGGAATGCCCTTTAATTTTCTATAGAAAAACGCTATCGTAAGGAAATCTTGTGGGGGATTCAGAAAACCGTAAGCCTGCAATGGCAAAATATAGTGAATGGAAAATGTAATGGAAATACTAAAAGACGATATTATTGGCTGAGCTATGCCCTGCGCCAAAGTTTGGAGATGTCATTATCCGAGGCCCCTGTATTCCTCAGAAATTCTATGACAATTAAGCCAGGTCAGTGCTACTTTTTCACAATATGTGTTAATGTTTACTACAACGAAATATCCTTGTTTTTGGCAAATGTTGTCTTTTTTTGTTTTGTTTTATTCAAATCACTGTATCACATTTATTTTGTTTTCATTTTAAGTTTAACTCTAGTTTTGCAGGTGTCAAATTACCATGTACAGATGATCATTTTCTGTGGAAAAAAAACACGACAAAGACAACACAACAGCAGCAGCCACATATTCGCTGCCAGAAGTAGGTGGTTAGGAAATTTATGGCTCCCGTGATAATCAGACCAAAAATCTATTTCCCACCGTATGTCGGACGGTGACAAAATTCTCTGTATCCTCTGGCCGGTGAGTTCAACGTTTTAAGGATCGTCTGATTTAACAAAACAACAACAACAAATGAACATCAAAGATCTATTGCAAATATTTAACACGGCTTTAAAGTAGACCTCCAAATGATGACACAGTCTGCTCACAGACAATCGTAAAAATGGTGGGGATAATAAAAAATGATAACTTATCGCAATGGACAGCATACCGAAAAGACCTGGCCAGTGAATTCAATGTGAAATCGGATCATCAATGTTATTATCTTAACCAAGTAATCTCTCGGTTGTGTAGGGTTCGGTACCCGTGCATGATCATCATGATGGTCACCATCAAAATCCATAAAATTATGAACTACTCAGATGATGAAGGATTGTGTTGATGATGCAGTCTCGTTTTTTTTTTTTGACTATTTTTGTTTTGTTTTTTTTTATCACTTTATGTGGTGTAAATTTTATGTCATCTTTAAGCTTCTGTTTTGTTCAATGTTTTCGTGTAAGGATAATGTCCATACAAGTCATAAAAATTCAAAACGTAGCGTACCCATCGGCTAGTGGTGTGTGAGTGTTTGTTTTTCAGGAAGCCATAAATGTTGCATTCTTCGTCTGAAATGAGACACTTAATTGCTCTTAAGTCATTGGACAGCAAGTGGCATCCACCACCACCAGTTTACATGGAATCACGGCCATGACTGTCAACCGTAAGTATGTGCTCGCATCCATATTTAGATTCCGGTTAAATGGTGCGGCTTATGAAAGATAATGAACGAAATAATCATCATTTCATATTTTATAGTTTGTTGGCATTTCAGAGATTTCTGCTACGAGATTCGTAAGATTGTACATGGAAGTAGTCTGATTGTTTGTGATGAAAAAGAAATAAGAGATCAAAAAAATAAAATAAAAAACCATAAACAGTCCAGTTAAAATAGGACAAGGAGTGTCTGTGTCGCAACTACCACAGAAGAGACACCTTTGCGTTTCAGAACTAGGAGAGGTTGCTAAAGAGTCCATGGGTGGATGGTGTTGATAAATTGATCAGAATTGCATTTGTAGAATTTGGATTGGACTCTTCGTTCGTTCATATGATGATCAAGTTGGCGCTTCTGTGTAATAATTAAAAGCGACTTTGAAATTCAGTTTGAGAACAAGGACAACTGTAATTCAAAAACTGTTATAGCAAGGAAAAAAGACATGATCACAGCGAGATGTAGTTGCATGGACTGAAAGAGAAGAAGCGAGTCAGTTAAACAACTAGGACAAATGTAAATTAATAGTTGCTGCAGCAAGATAAAGGTCATGATTACTACATTCGTAATACAAAAAAAAAAAACAATAACAATATGAACTGTGCAGTCGAATTCGATTAAAGCGGAAATGAACTTGGTCCGAAGAGCAATTAGTCTCATGTTTTGGCACTCTAGGCTGTGTGTTCTCAAATTCCCAACGCCAATAGGGAGCGTTCGCAAGCAATGGCGTACCCAGCGTTGCCGTTGACTTTCTTCAAAAAGTATCACAAAAAGTACCATTTTCAAAAAAAAGTACCAAAAAAAGGTATAATTTTTAAAAAAAAAGTATAAAACGTTTTAAAACGATTTTTTTTATTTAAAAATTACTTCAAATTAGGTACAAAGTAAGCAGAAGGGAAGTAAGGGAACAAGGGCTCGTTGTAGGAATTTTTCATTTTTCCTACTTTCCCCCAAAACTCCTCAGCATCCCTAATTTGGAAAAGGCGCTGCCATATTTTTTCTTTTGTTAAAGCCTCCAAAGATTGATATTCGCTCACAAATTCATCTGCATCTTTAATTTTATAATTAAATTCAGATATAATAAATTCAGATGTCTCATATATGATACAACCAGAAAAATCCATTTTGCACAACCTTCCGGCTCCCAAAATTAAAAAAAAAATATTTTTCGATAATCCAGTACTCGATTTACACAAACAAAAAATATTTGTTTTTAAATAAAAAAAATCATGCATGGAAGGGTTAATTAATTTATGGAAAAAACAGTTGTGCAAAATGTTGAGTTGTGACCCTTTTGTATTTTTGAGATGCGATATGAAACTTCTTCTATTGACTTTGAGTTTTTCTGTTTTAAAAACTTTGTATTTAGGGTGCGATATGTACAGTGTACTCTCTCCTTGCGGACACCTCTCTTAAGTGAACACCTCTCATAAATGGACAATTTTTTCAGTACCAATCCGCTTCAATTCTCTTGTTTACTTCTCTCATAAGCGGACAAAATTCTCAGTCCCTTAGCTGTCCGCTATGGGACAATCGCTCGGAATGTATATTTTCTAACATTTTGGTGCACAACAAATTATGCAAACAGCGAGATATCCTTTTTCAAGAAATGAAAATGGTACACTGAGATTACACCAGCAGACATGTTTCCTTCCAAACTATATAGCTCACATATGGAAAGGGGAACTCATGGGCTGGCTTTCTCTGTGTATTTGGGTATATTCGTTGACACTTTGTAATGATCCCAAACTATGTTGACTCCGCGAATCGCACGTACATCTAAGCGTGCCATTCGTCCCCGACAACATGATCAATTTCATTGTGTGTTTTATGATCTGAAGACGGTTAAGTAGACTTGTGAATGTTCAAGTAGTAAAATCGGGTAGTGCTTACTACGATGATATTCGCAACGGTGAAATCAATCAACCATTTAGTACTAACGTTGAGTAAACAAAAATATTGGGCTGGAATTCGACATCTGTCCAACTAAGTTGTTATTCCAATTGTTTTTTCTTTTCAGTTGGAAGTCTTACATTGACGCAAATGTATCGCTTAACTATCACACAACGCGTATAAATTATTAAAACCTATTGCAAAAATGGTGATTCTGGCACAGCCACACATCGTGCTTTAAGAGGAGATTATGGTTTATGGTTGTGAAGCACATTTCTCAGTCGGTGGGTATGTTAATAAACAAAATTGTCGTATTTGGGGTTCTGAGAATCCTCAAGTAAATGAAGAAAAGCCATTACATCCACAAAAAGTCACTTTGGTCCGAAGGTGTGATTGGGCCTTACTTCTTCGAAAACGACGAGGGAACGACTGTCACCGTCAATTCGGAGCATTATGGTCGTTTGATAACCGACTTTTTTTGCTTGCTATTGAAGAATACGACTTGGAGAATATGTGGTTTCAACAAGACGGTGCCACACAACTCGAGTGATTACACCGTGTTACAAAAAAATAGATTTTTTTCTGCCCTATGAACCAAATGCACATATTCGGAAAGAGGGGAAAAATAAAAATACACGTGTATCGGCGATTCATGTACACGTCAGAATTTTTTTTTTTAAGTTTTGAAGTATGAAGCCCTGTGTGAAAGCCTTTGGACCGATTTTTAACCCTTTTTCAGTGATCCAATCGAGCTGATTTTTGGCAGGCAGACTCGTGTAAATGTCTGTATCACGTCAAATTTTTTAAAAACAATTTTTATCAATTCTCAGATTTTCCCCAATTTTTTTTCACTTTTCTTAGCATAACTTGAAGAGACTCCAAATTTTAAAACTACTTAAGCGTTACGAAAAAAAATGTTTTTTGACTGAAACCTTAAAAAAACGATAACCATTTAAAAAACAAAATTTAGGAAAATCAGAGAATTGATTAAAATCTTTTTTTTTTAAATTTGACGTGATACAGACATTTCCACGAGTCTGCCTGCAAAAATCAGCTCGATTGGATCACTGAAAAAGGGTTAAAAATCGGTCCAAAGGCTTTCACACAGGCCACTACGAGCTTCATACTTCAAACTTAAAAAAAAAAAATTCTGACGTGTACATGAAAATCGCCGATACACGTGTATTTTAATTTTGTATCCCCTTTCCGAAAAAGTAAATTTGGTTCATAGGACAGAATGTGTGTAACACGGTGTTATGGCTTTATTGCAAGAGACATTTCCTGGCCACCAAGATCATGCGATTTGACACCATTAGACTTTTTTTTGTGGGGCTACGCGAAAGAACGTGTTTTTGCGGTTAAACCTTTAACTCTTGAGCACTTAAGAACCAACATTCGTCAAGTTATGGCTGAGAAACCGCCCAATAGTGGTCCAAAATTACCTCAAACGAATCAATTCTTGCAACACTTCGCGTGGTTATCCATTTAAATGATGTAGTGTTTCACACATAATGTCAACGTTCAAACTTTATAATTAGAGTTTTTGTCCCGGGAATTCCCGGGATGGATTTCCCGGGATTCCCGGTCTTTTTTTTGTCCCAGAATCCCGGGATATTACTCGGGATTTCCCGGGATTTTTTAAATCTATTTACTCAATATAAATCGCCGAGACATCAACTTAAAGAAATTTCATCAATACATACGACTCTAGGCCAAACAATGTACGAGGCTTTAACAAATCGTATTGTTGAAAGAAGACATAACAAATTGTATACTCTCATCAACTATTTAAAAGATCCAAATTTTTTCATCAATGATAATACAAACAATTTGTTTACTTTTGAAACAAAAAACACTACTATTTCATATGACGATAATTTGTATAGGCGCATGTATACTGATCCAAACAACTCTTCGAATTCAGAATTTAATATAAATGAATGCATTGTTTTGCCAGAACAGTCTTTTGAAGAAATTTTAAACAATGCTATAAGGAATGTGTCCGAAAATTTGGGATCAACATCTTCTGTCAATACTGTGTCAATTAAGAAAGATTTAAAAGTGGCAAAAGGACCGAAAGCCTTCATTGTCTATATAATACTCGGTTGACAGTAAGACCCACGTCTGTGAAGAGTGAAAGAGTATTCTCGCTATCTAATCAATTTGTTACTAAAATTAGAAATAGGCTTTCCAATGAAACCATCGATGCATTAAGTGTCCTAAAAACTTATTTTAAATCAAAAATGGAATAATTGTACGCTTAATCCTTTTCTAAATATACCTACATTACTTTTTTAAACCAAAGTCTGAATAATTTAATTTTTGTTTAAACGCATTGAATGTGTTATTTATGTTACGTATTTAAAGCAAATTTGCCATTGGTCTCTCAAATGTGATTTTTACAATAAAAAATTACTTTAAAAGCAAAAAAGTTGTTTGTTTATCGAATTTTTAATTTGACCGGGATTTCCCGGGATCCCGGGAATTTGAAAAAAAAAATCCCGCTAGGAAAAAAACTCTATTTATAATAAAACTGAAATATCATAAAAAAAATTGTGTATGTGTTTTATTTACGTTTACTTTTAAAAAGCAAACTGTATAACCATTTACAATATTCTCTTAAATCGTGAATTTATTTTAAGTCACAAAGGGGACTTAAATTGTTTTTTTCTTAAATTTTACTTAATTTGAGTTAATCTTTACTGAAGTTTTAGCTAGATTAACTCTGAAAGAGCAAAACCAATTGTGTGAACCTGAATCAGGGCCTCTTTTTGAAAGAGAAAAGACCCGCATCTGGTCTCCAAAACACAAAACATCTCGAAATTATACTTAAACTCACTCGTCTAAGACAGACATAAACAATATACTGCCCATTCCTGTTGACGGTAACACCTCTAGCGGTGTCATCCGTATTTGTTACACTTCTCACGCAGTGCCTATCGGTTAACATTAAATTGTTGACTCATCTTAGCTTAAGAAATTTGCCGGCTGCTTATTGTTTGCCTCACTGTCGGCTGTGGTCTGTCTCGGGCCGTTACAAATAAAGAACAAATAATCGCAGCGATGCAGTTGCATAAATTATGCGAAAGAATGAGAAGACGAAAATCCGAAACGAACAAATGCAAATAACAAATCATGCAATTAAACTAAAACTAACGACTTCTTTGTCAGTTGGAACAGCGATGCCAAAACGGACCACACTCCAGCCACCAACAGCAGTTGCGGCTGCATGGCCACCGCCACCACCACCGACACACCACACCACTGCGGCAACTCTGTGGCATATTCAATTGAAATTGAACACATTGTAAAATATGTAATGTCGGAGCAGACGCGAATTGGCGAACAAAACAGAACAAACAGACAACGCAGCAACAGGAAAACAATAAAAGCCAAAACGCAAAAGGAGCATCAGTAACTGGTAGAGGGACTGGTTGGCCGGTTGGCTGACTGGCCTAAACACAACTTAGCATAACGGCCGGTCAAATGTCCGACGTCTTGATGTCTCGCAAGGGTCGACCGGTCCGTCGTCGTCGCCGTCGTCATCTCTGTGCTCCGTTTGCAATGAGAATTAAATGCGCGCAATGTCGATTGTTGGTTGTTTTTGTTGTTGTCTTAAATTGCATACAAATCGCTTGTTTACAATGCTCAAAAATCTCTGGGCGAGTGTGCCACAGGACAGGGAATTGAAAGCGCCTACCATGCAACACAAAACAAGACGAGCAGCGCTTGCGCACAAGCGGACAACCATCGCCACCACCACCACCACCACCAGAACAAACAATAGGCGTTTGGGTAGACACAATTTATTTAAGATACGGCGCTAGCCAGCACACTTTAAGGGTCCATTGTATTCGCCATCCATGCAACAACAACAGTACGACTCCAACCGAATTGCAGCAACAACAATGACACAACCCAGATACCAGAACAACACAACAATCCACGAAATGATCAATTCCAATGGACGGATGGGGCAAAGAGTGACCACAAAGGACTGCGGAGTAGTATGTCAGGGCATATCATCATTCATTCCCGGTTGTAAATACTCGACTTTTGAATGCGAGCGTGTGTGTGCGTTGGTATTTGCCAAAACGATAATTAGATAATTCGTGAAACGGTTTGGGGTTCATTGACCAATACCACCAGCACCAACATCACCACCACCACCACCACAGCCACTGCCACAGACTGCAGCAGCCTCACTTGGACGCGGATGCATGAACTGAAAAGGGAAAGAGACAATAGGCCCCATACATACAAGTGAAATACGTGATCGATTGACTACCGACAATTTTGCCTTAAAGACTTTCAACAAAACGATTCATTACTAGAACGAGGCCTGTATGATAAGCTCGCTAATTGTTTGACCAACTATTCTCACTGATATTCATAGCAAGTTTGCATTTTAAGGACCCAATTAGCAAAGACACGATGTTGTGGGTGATCGGCCGGCTTGACTTCTTGTGCGAACTGAACTTTGTAAGCCTTAAGACTCAAGTCTGTATGCAAAATACGGTGTAATGACGTTTGTGGAATGCCCAATTCAAAAGAACGACAAGGAATCGACAGACCTGGGTTTTCTTCAACACTTTGGGCTACTGCTGCAACACTCTCAGTTGTTCTAGAGCAACGTGTACGGGTTTTATTCCTCACATCAATAACTTGTCCCAACAGCTCGAATTTTTCCACCAATTTCTGTATTGCGATCCGACAAGGTGCTTCACGATGACCCAAAAATGCTTTTGTTTTGCGAACTGTGACTGCAAGATTTTCACCATTTTGGAAGTGAATTTAAATAATTTCAATGCCCTACTGAAGCCTGTATCGTTCCATTGTTAGTAATGGCATAGTTTCGACTTGTCAAATGTCAAATAATAAAACCTTCAAAAGTAACAGCTACCGAAATACCGGGAGATACAAAAAACACCTCTTGTTGGAAAACTCTTTACAAAGAATCTGTCAGTTCCAAAGAGGAAACGTTCAGAAATGGGCGATTAAATAAAAACAAAAATATACACAGAAAAAAATAATTTTTCGATTCAATGAAAATATTCACGAATTCAAACAAAAAATTCATTGAAAATCCTGTGATAAAACAATTTGTCAACTTAAAGAAAATATTCGTATACTAAGCGCCCCGGTAGGCGAGTTGGTAGCGTGCTTGCCTATCAGCGTGGGGGTTGTGGGTTCGATTCCCACCAGAGGCTTTGGTCTGTCGCTGCAAAAATCAAGCCAAATGGTCTTTGTCACCCGGTTTACCCTTGGACCCAAAATTATAATATAAATTTACTTTGTATTGTAATTAATAAATAAATAAATATTCGTATACTGTTTATCAAAAATATCTTTGATGAAGAAAGTTTCAAATATACAAAAAAAATTGTATGTCGTTTATCAAAAATATTTTTGATGAAAAAATTCGCATATTTACAAAAAAAATTTTAAATTATATAAATTAGATAACCAAAATTCAAATCATAAAAAATATAAAATTTTTTGTCGATTCAATTTATCAAATTTCTTTCAACATTTATCGTAAATATGCTAAAAATGCATCAACTATTAAAACGAAGTTTCAATATTTGACAAATTTTTTAGCATATTAACGAAAAGTTTCATTGAGAAGTGATGAAATTCTTGTACAAATATTTTCATTGAAATTTTTTGGTTGTCTTTTTTATTCTGTATAGAGCTGCTAAGCAAGCAGACAAGATCAAAGTGTGCCAGAGTACTAAGATGAGAAAGCGTACTTCACGAACAGCGTCTATGTGCTACACTGCTTTCTTCACCCAGTATGGCTTTGAATCATTTGTTAAATAGGTTGGGGAAAAATCGTCTTCTATCCGAACCTTCGTAACAATGACCAGATACTCATTGACCCGTTTGATAAAGCTAATTCATCGATAACATATCTAATCGATAACATATCTAACAGGTGGCGCAAACTTCCGATGTTTTTTGGCTGTAATTAAAAAAAAAAATAAAAACTTTGATTCTTGATGTAAAATATATATATTCTTTGCGGAGTTTCCTTCAGATATTTTTTTTTTTTTGGGATTTAAGGGTTGTTTTTGGTTGAGGCTGCAAATTTTATATCTTTGACATGCCTGGTACTTTATACGTTAAAAAAGATGTTAAAATTATCATACTCAACGTATTTAGTATATTTTTTAATAAAAGCAATATTCATAATTAATTTTGAACAGAATTTCATTTCAATTTGGAGTTTAAGTTACTTAAAATATCAATTTCACTTCAGATTTTGTCATGGGTTTCAAATCGAAAATTTTTTTCGTTTTCCTTTTTCTGGAGAAGCTAAAAACGTTTCGGTTTCAAAATTTTACGATTTGGGTTTCTGTGACATGCCTGTATACCAGTTTTATGGATGGGTTCACGCCCATTGAACATACGTTTTCTTCACAGATGTGTTAAACTTCATTTATAGTTTTTATCATGGGAAGACTTACACCGCAACAAAGTCTTCAAACTGTGCAACTGTGTTATGGAATTTTCACTGTTGGATAACATTCGACCTAATAGACCACATCTAGCACGATTAATATACATAGCAGCAGTAGATGAGAATGTACGTGAAAGCACCAGAAATCGATTCGGCAACGTTCTTAACAACTTGGCTGATCGTATCGAACTAGGAGCATTTTACGGTAGGATCTTGGTTTGAAAGCGTCCAAAATACAGCCCATGCAGGAATTGAAGCCTAACGATCTTACAACGCGCGTAGCCGTTTCAGTGTTTGGGCTCTTAGAAAACCCGCGGAAGATTCGCTATTTTCGATCAAAATGTTGTTCAGTGGTGAGGCCCATTTCTAGCTCAACGGCAACGTCAATAAACAAAATTGCCGCACTTGGGCCGAAGAGCAACCAGAAGAGGTTCAAGAGCTGACATTATACCCAGAGAAAACCACGGTTTGGTGCGGTTTATGGGCGGGTGGAATCATCGGTCCAAATTTTTTCCAAACATATGAAGGCCGGAACTTAATCGCGCCATGATATCGGTTGCCCAAATACTTCGGCATACACCATCACTAAAAAAGTTCACTAGCATTATCACTCGGACCTCGTACATCCAGCCATAACCATATATCCCTACTTACATCCAGCACCGAACTACGGCTGACTGATTATCACAAATTACCACGTTTACACACTCATCTGCATGCAGCGTGCAACCAAACGCCCGACAAACGATGAGGGTATAATGTATCAGAAACGGGGCAGTGTACGAGAAGCGTATGATTCCCGACAATGAGCCAAGATTGGAAATCATGTCTATCTTAATAAACACTGTACATAGTTGTTGTAACCTGCCCTGCCCTTCCCTGCCCCCGGACGGCCAATTTCATTAGCAACTACCATGGCACAGCAAACAAATCGAATCCATAACAACATCGTGTTATCGCAGATGCCTCCCATAGACACACTCACTCACTCACACATACAGGATCTCGGCTTACAGTGTACACAAACATTCAAGCAATTGGCCAAATAGATGATGACCATCTCAAGGAATCAATACGATCCTATGCCACAGCAAGCCAAACCAATCCATACCGTCATCTATGAGTAACAACCCCATCAGGCCGACCATGTTGGCAAACATTCAACCCACCGACAAACATTCACTTTGAACGGCACCACCGGTAACCGGTTATCCGTTCTATTCTATGCGCTAGTGGCAGTGCAACAGACACACAATTGACAATTGATAACCGATATCAATTTTCCCAAACGAGTACCGGGGGAGGAGTTTTCACAAAATAATTTCCAACCGTAAAACACACACTCACTCGCCATATTTTATGATGTGCTCATCACATTTTGACTAATTTTTCACGAAGGTGTTGCAAGCCATAATCTATAAAGTCATGATTCCTGGTGGATGGCTCGGATGGCACAGTGGGCACAGGACTCGCATGTTGAAATAAGAATTTGCGGTATTTAACGAAATAATCGCCGTTCTGGCGAGACGATAAGTTTGTCATGGTTTGTTAAAGATCGATTATTTGACATTTATCGGTTGAGATCACTGAATGTCGCTGAATGTTGGGGAGACTTTCAGTTTCCAGAGGACAGTAATCTATTGATAATTCCTTAAATTCTATAAGTGGCTAAGTAAATGGCTGTGTTTAAATTACTGAATCTTGCCAACTGTATGGCTAGGAGACATGTACCAGATAGAGCAGTTCTAGACCACATTGGCATTACGAACTGGGACCAAAACGTTGCAAACATAACGATCTACAGGGAGCAGTATTAGGAAATATTTCTTGCCAAACAACTTTTTGTAAAGTAAGTTAGTAAGACACATATACAGGGTGGCTGATGAATATTGCTACAGTTGTATTGTTACGGTCAATAGAAATTTGTTTTGTACAGAACTCTTCCGAAAGAGAATACCTTGCAAAACCGTGTGCCGTGAGGCGTGTGGTTTCAGCAAGATTGTGCAACTTGTCACATAGCTAGTCCTGTGATGACAGAATTGCAGCGAAAATTCTCCAGTAAAGAAACTCGGCATTGCGTTGGCCCCAAGATATCCTGACCTTACAGCACCTGACTTTTTCATGTGCGATTATTGCAAAAGGAAGTTTACTAAACAAACCCATAGAATTTGAATGATTTAAAGCAATGTATTCGAACAACAATTCAGACAATTCCCGCAGCAACTCTCCAGGGTGAATGCATTTTTTTTACCAAGTAGTATTAGAAAAAAAAAACATTTAAAAGATTTAATAACTATGTCTTAGTTTTTAAATGAACAAAGTTCAAATAATTTATATGAGTTAAAAAAAAAGTTGTTTGAGTTTCTTAATGTACATAAATTCATCAGCCACCCTGTATTCTGGAGCCTCTTAAAATTTTAAGACCATCTAGCCATGTCCATGCGTCTTTCGGCTAGTTGAAAGTACGATAGTGGTCAGAGGAATAAGACATAAACTGGATATTTATTGTGATTATGACTAATGGAGAATATACAAATTAGTGCAGAGGAAATGCGGTTCCTTTTGGAAGGACTTAAAATGCCCGTTAAAAAGTCAAATTTATGTTATATTTCCAAGATATCTGGAAGATTTTTGAGAGTTGGTTAGATATTGTAGTTCAGATAAAAGAGATAAAATAATAAAACAAATGATGTATGCACCAAACCAGCATTAAGGCCTCACTGACTAGCGGGAAGTGGCTCAGTTTTAAACTAAAATCGGTCGTAGTCTTCCACTTTTTCTAATGGTTTATTAACGAAAATATATTTTATCCCACTGTTGCAATATATGCTTAATATAATAAGCGTAAACAGTGCTGGATCGGCGTTGGAAATCACAACATGCTGACATGAGTTGAGGCCCTGTTCATACTAAAAAAAACATTGTCCATTTAATGTGGGCAGTAACTCTGACATTGACATCTTTACCGACTGTTGTGTTTACATGGTTAATTATCCGACTACAGGGCGTTACCAAATGAATCGGTTAAACCTAAAACCCTATTTGAGAATTCGATTGGATGGGGATTCTTTGGTCAATCGAAATCGCTAAATATTTTTAAGGCAAAAACATGTTCGTAAATTAAAGAAAACTCACAAACACTACTTACGCGCCTGCTAGTAATGACAAAGGGTCGCTAGTGGTCTGAATTGCTCTTCTTATTTGATTTAAATTTTGATTCTGTAGAGGAGGAATAGTAAAAACACATGCTATCCACTTTGTGTTTTGGTTTCAACCTTTATTTTTAGTTCCAAAATAGAAACAAATGCTTCTTCTTCCCAGAGGAAGAGGTATAGTAAAAAAACATGCTATCCACTTTGTGTTTTGGTTTCAACCTTCATTTTTAGTTCCAAAATATAAACAAATGCTTCTTCTTACCATTGCAATTCATTATGAGGTGATACAAGATATTGACAAATTACGATCGTATGCCAGCATCCACGTAATTTGTTCTTAACGGAATTGAAATGGATAAGGCCCTTGGATATTTTACGACTAAGAGAGCTAGCTCTTAGTCTTTAGATTCACTGACTCTGTCACGCAGTACGTAGGAATTTAAATAGGCATTCTATAATTTTCTATAAATAATAAAAAAAATAATATTTTTTTTTGTACAGAAATTGTGTTTACCCCAAATTTTTTTTTTAAATTTTTTTTTTTGATAAATTTTTTTTTTTAAATTTTTTTTTTTACAAAAATTTTTTTTTTTAAATTTTTTTTTTTACAAAAATTTTTTTTCTACAATTTTTTTTTTTTTTTACAAAATTTTTTGTTTTCAACAAAAATTTTTTTTTTTCAACAAAATTTTTTTTTTCAAAAAATGTTTTTTTTCCACTAATTTTTTTTTTCAACAAAAATTTTTTTTTTGAACAAAATTTTTTTTTTTCAACAAAATTTTTTTTTTTGAACAAAATTTTTTTTTTCAACAAAGAAAAAATGTTTTTTTTAACTAAAATTTTTTTCTTCAAGAAAAAATGGTTTTTTCATGAAATTTTTTTTTTTTCAAGAAAAAATGTTTTTTTCAGCAAAAATTTTTTTTTGAACAAAATTTTTTTTTGTAGAAAAAATTTTTTTTTCAATAAAATTTGATTTCCATATTTCAACGGGCGCCATAGGCCCATTACAACTTACTAGTTATCCAATAGGAACACACTTCGCGTGACGTAACTCACCCAACATGCGCAGAACATTTTTTTTTCTGCGAGGGATGGCGTAATCTTTGTTTCTATCATTCTTGCCGATCAGTGAGTACACAAATTATATCTTGCAAAGCTCACTGCTTCGAGAGAGGTTCACCGTCTGTTGCTTCGCGGAATGTTAAGGGAAATCCGAAGTTATCGTAAGAAGCACGTCAAACCTTCTGATCCCCCCAAAAGACGTCGTCACTTCTGAAGTCTTCTATAAAATCGACGATTGGGCAGAGAAAGTGCATGACTTGGCATCTCAACGGATGGAAAGATCAGACTTTACTCGAATATTAGAACATAAAAGATAATGCTGCGTTAACTCATATTTGTTGAGAACCCTAGGAAAGAGTTGGATGTACCGTAACCGGAGATGAAACATGTAACCAGTCAGCAGTCAAAGAAGTGAACTTCTCCTGCTAAGAGAGCAACCAAAGAAGTCTAAAGTAGATCTCTCGGCCAACAAGATAAGAGATTTGGAATTAATGCTATAACCTAGCCAGGGTTAAAACGATCAATATTATTAACAAAACTACCGCATTTGACAAAGAAAAAAGTATTCTTCAAAGCATTTCGCACTTCAAAGCATTTCGTTGTTCCAGTGATTTCATTCCCTTAATCTTATCGTGGTGGTTCCATATTTTTTTCAGCAGTCTATAAGCTGCAGAATCTAATTGATACGATCAACTGCACATTTATTAAAAAGTAATCTGGCCATATGGTTTGGACCCAAAATTAGAGTATACATTTACTTTGTATTGTAATTACATAGAAATAATACAAAAAAAAAGTAATCTGTGTCAATACAAGCTGTCAAAGTTGTACATTTGCAATGCGGTGTCATGTAGTTTAGAGCCTCATTAAAATCGAGGTGATCAACCGTAAATACAGATTATTCTTTCTGTTGTTCGAGTTCAAGATCATTGATTCATTTCTATTTTTGTGCAAAATGTTTTTAAAAAGTTTTCAATCATTGTGTTTGCTTTGATGTTGGCACAGGGTGTACCCTATGTCGACACAGGGCGTACCACAATACATTCTTTCACACAGAGAGGTTGTCGTCATCCGTTGTCGACAACATCTTCGTGTCGACATACTTGTCGATGCTACGACTTCTTTGGATCACGGTTTCCGATCGACATCTTCTTTAGTTTGTTATCATTTTTGTTATCATGGGATAGCAATGTTAAATCATGAAGAAGAAGAAAATCAAGAAAAATAAATTGTGATTTGCAAAGGAAAATACAGGGTTATCCAATAAGAGGTTTTATTTTGGTATTCAAAGAAAAATTAAATATTTTGAGATAAATGTTCGGATGTTTTTTTCATAACACCGTGTTACAAAAAATAGATTTTTTTCTGTCCTATGAACCAAATGCACATATTCGGAAAGAGGGGAACAAATAAAAATACACGTGTATTGGCGATTTTCATGTACACGTCAGAATTTTTTTTTTTAAGTTTGAAGTATAAATCTCGTAGTGGCCTGTGTGAAAGCCTTTCGACCGATTTTTAACCCTTTTTCAGTGATCCAATCGAGCTGATTTTTGGCAGGCAGACTCGAGGAAATGTCTGTATCACGTCAAATTTTTAAAAAAAAAAGTTTTTATCAATTCTCAGATTTTCCCCAATTTTTATTATTTTTGAAAAAAAAATATTTTTTTCACTTTTCTTAGCATAACTTGAAGAGACTCCAAATTTTTAAACTACTTAAGAGTTACGGAAAAAAAAATTTTTTTGACTGAAACCTTAAAAAAATCGAAAATCTAAGAATTGATAAAAATCTATTTTTTAAAAAATTTGACGTAATACACACATTTCCACGAAATTTTCCATAACCAAATCTCAAAGTGGCTGCCCTGTGTCCTCGATAGCGTTACGAATTCTGTCTTTCAGGTCTTAAATCGACACTGGGCTGTTGTCGTAGACCTTTTCATTCACGTGGACCCAAAGGAAGAAGTCGCAAGGAGACAATTCATGACCGAATGAAACAGAAGTTTACTTTATTATTGTTCGGACTAGAACAACGACTGACTGGCATACACAAAACAAACTAGTAACATGAAGTGTTCTAAACATAAAGCCTAGCTCCTATTCTACGGAACAGATTCGTCTGAATGTTACTTTGGAAAAAAAGAAAAGACTCACACATAATCCAATAACTCAGGGGCCCCTTTTTACAAAGTCCGCTCCTGTAGTCCGGCAACTGCAAGAACATACTCTACTCTACTGTCTACTGCCACAATGATGAATACTTTCATGATATTTCAAACACATTAGAAGGAGAATTGGATATTTTGTAGAGGTGTTCTTTTTCTGCGCTTTACAGTTGGAACAAATTACACCGGTCTCACATTACAGCTCGATGTCAGCAAAGCACCGAACGGAACGGACCGTGGACGCCTGGGCCAGGCAACGAGCAAACATTTGTCTTAAATATTGTACAAATATGAAGGAAGAAGGAGCGGGTTCGCATGAGTCAGTGAGAATGTGATCTAAGTGTAGTGGAAGTGGAAGGCTGGAGTGAGTGCAGCAGCAGCAGCAGCCGCAGCCGAGTAGTGTTCATGTAGCATTTATTTGGTACATCATTTCATTTGTTGTTGTTTATTTTCAGACTATAATTTATTTCTAAATTGCCAGCCAACGGCCAGGATTTCCAACTAAACTGCAAATTAGCAGCCAATTTTCAAGTCGATTAATAACCATAATTACGGCTCACCATACACCACCACGGCGAGTATGTCCGACCGTCCAACTGCAATGTGAATTGAATACCATGCGATAGGAGTACACCAGTACTACGATACTCGTACACATCGAATCGAATTCTTGCACTTGAGATTCTGGGACAACAGAACGCCAGTGATGACGACAACGACGCCGCCGTTGACGATGAGAGCACCGGGTACGTACATACGTATTATAAACACTTGAATTTTTCTGCAAAATTCCTCTGCTCGTATTACCAATAATCACCAGGCCCATTGTATACTTTTCACAAATGTTTCTTTTGGCAACACAGAAATTCGTGGCCAGTTCAGCCCAACCTCCAGTTGATAGCTGGATACACATACCTGTACTTGTGCGTATTAACAGATTTCTTAATGTTGTCTGTAATTAACAATGCAGTTGGTTGCTTGCATTTTCCCAAAATGCACTTGAAGAGTTTGCTGTGGTGAGTACTTCTAGTGTCATTATGTTGTCGTATGGGGGGGGGGGGGGGGTCTCTAAAAATTCCCTACACCACGACCGAAAAATGTATGCGGTCTTAATTTCGCCCAGACTGAATTCGTATCTATGCTAGTTTCCTTCTCCCTCCCTTAGAGGATGAAATTGGGAATTTTCTCTCTCAAACAATGTCCATAGAAATCTATAGTTTGAACATATTTCCAGACAATTGCAATGGATAATTGACCACAGATTTACTGCAATTGAAAGGAGGAAACGAAGTTCGCCGGGTCCACTAGTTTTAAACAAAATATTGAAATTTAAATGAAAATTAATTTGAAAATATGAACTTCTTCGTTTGTCCCAATTAACACTGGGCAATTTTAATTGCCTCAATTCTCAGTTTGAAGAAAACTGAGGTAAGAGGAATGGAAAGGGAAAAAACTTACTCGTACTGGCAATTTCTTGTGTGTTTTTCGTATTTTCATATTTTGAAAGTCTATTGTATTGGAAAAACCAATAATTAAAATAAAAATTGCTGAAAAAGAATTTCTTGAACACAAGAGGTAAGTTAAAAAGGAATCACAAAAAATGACTGCAAGTAAAATTGCCTAGTGTGAATCGGGACTTTGTTTTAAAAATCAATTGTTTAGCTTAAATTTTCGATAAATCAAAATTTCTTTAAAATCTCTTGTCCGTTTGAAAACCGGAAGAGATAAGGTATCAAAAAGGCTCCGTCGTCAAAGTGATTGATAAATCAAAATGAAGTGAATATCGATTTTAGACTTTCCAGTTTTTTTTTTGTAATCGAAAACACATAAAGGTTCCGCCATCTAACGTTTTTTTTTCAGCTAGTGCTTATTTCGTTTTCGTTATTTTCTTAATCGGCCCATGTTGAACGAATTTTTGTTTACAAAAATTGAAGATGAGGATATTGGCAACATATGGTTTCAACAGGACGGCGCTACCTGCCACACAGCCGAAGCTACACTCGATGTTTTGTGCCCTGTTTCTGAAGATCGCATTATGAGCCGCAAAGCTGATGTCATTATGCTACTGCATGGCCAGCCGAGGCAACCATTTGAATAAAATAATTTTCCATTATTAACCGGAAGGATTGTACTTTCAAATAAAAAACGTAATTTGAGAAAATATCCAGTAGTTTCTTTTTCATAGAATTTTCCAAAAAAAAGTTATTTGTCGGACCCTGTATATAAACATAATAAAAATGTAGATGTAAGTGTATGTAGTTTTGCAGATATGGTACTAAGCAAGTATCTGCAGACGGAACAATATAGAGCCAATATAATAAGATAGAGCCACTTTCAAATAAAAAAAAGAAGTTTGAGAAAATATCCAGTAGGTTTTTTTATAGAATTTTCCAAAAAAAAAAAGTTATTCCGCGGATCCTGTATTAACTGCTTGATTTCATAAAACGAATTAGTTCGTTCGTCAATATTAGTACATATCGTCAATATTGGAAGCGTTATAAAATGGATTTCGGACATTATTAAATTCTGGTTTTCAGATATATGTCAGATATCGACATCTGGAAAACAAGCTCAAAATAATAGGTAATAAAAATGCATTTTATTGGCCTTAAATTTTGACAATTCGTCAGAAATGAACAAAATCATTTAATAGAAAGATGCCGTAAGCATCACCCATTGTCAATTAATTATTCTTCGAGTCATTATGTTGCAGTCGCACCAGAAACCCTGACATAGCCACGACACCAACCAAATAGTTAAGGCATGCCGGTTTTGTGTCACTGTGAATTTAAGATATCATTGTGAATTGTTGCCAGCGGGGGTTGTAGTCCCAGCTCAAGTGCGAGCTGGTGGTTATGAAAATGTCGAGACATTAAACATAATCAGTGGTTGTGAAAATAATTCCCTTGGTAGAGGGCGCGTGCATTATTCGAAGCTTACAGATGTTTTCAGCTCTTTTCCAATTCGAAATTGTAGATAATGTGGAAGGTAACCCAGCATACAATTTTCTGAACGCACATAAATTTGTTGTATTGAAATAGTAAATGATATGTATGAGTGAGTTGAGACAGATTAATGCTTACCAGAGCGAAAAGACTGGCAGGAATGTTTTCTGGCTTACTGAATAGCAAATTCCTTCCTCTAAATACAAAACAACTTATATATAAAGTAGCAATACGACCAGCTGTACTATATGCATTTCCCATATGGTTTTCCATCTCTCCAACTATTGCGAAGGGCCTAGAAGTTGTAGAAATATACTACGTAAATCTCTTGGAAAAAATTTCGAGAATCAAACTAAACGTTATTCAAACACTTACATTTACGAAAATGCAGCAATTACACCGTTATAGGTCTGCCGATTGAAATACCATTTCTGATCCACATTTAGGGTTTTCTACATTTAACCCTATTCGTACCAAGGTAAATTTGTAACGAAAAGTAAAGCCAGTAAACGGCAAAATGGTTTATAAAAACAAAAATTAAAAAAATTCTAATGAAGTAATTTTTTAAAGTAAGAAATATAGACGTATGAGACGATAATGACTAATGTAAAATAAAATACATACGGAAGTGTTCATTTCAATAGTGACCTGGTACGAATAGGGTTAATATCGGCGCCCTTAAATTTACTTAAAACGTACCGATAAAAGAACTTTGTATATCTTGTATTTTCAGAAACTAAAATCAGAAATGTTTTGGACTTTTGTTTCTTTTTGGAGAAATGCAGGATAGCGCGGCAGTTATTGGTTGCAGTGATTACAAAAATGTGTAATTGGTAATTTAATGATAATTTTGCAAACTATTTCGATTGTTAGATTTTCCGGCATTTCCCTTTTTGTTTGTTGCCTAAACATATCGAGCTCTGACCGCGAAGATGTACGCGAAAAAAAAAACAATTTTACAGTAGTGTTTTTTGTCCTGGGCATGAAGACACACGGTGATGCTCGTTGGCCAGGTCATATATTTGAAGTGTCGAAAGAAGCATTCATGTTTTTTGGCCTTTTAAGCGGTACATGAAACACTTCACCCCGTCTGATCACGTAAACATTTACACTACCTAAAATGGAATATAATTCTCATATATGGGCAGGTGCTCCAAAGACATCTTTCGACATAAAGTGACCGGTTGATCGGACGACCCACTATAGACAAAATTCGAACTTCAGTCGATCCCTTCGTATGTCGAATATTCTTCCAGCATGTGTGTTGCCATCATTTGCTACGCCCAAAAAGGGCAACTGTTCGAAATATTCCCTTAAGACCCTCAGTCTATTTTCTAACAAACCCGTTGCCTGATTTGTGGGCCATGCTCGCCTGAATGCATTTATCATGTATTGCCTGCCAGTTGTGACATTCTTAAATTAAAAAAAAATGCCAACAAGCAATACTCACTCTTTCCTCCTTCCGAAACCCTAATTTCTTTCCGCTAACACAATGCATTGCATTTATAGAGGGCATTTATAGGGCCCAAAAAGAGCAATAGGTCGAAATATTCACTTAAGACCCTCAGTCTATTTTCTAACAAACCCGTTGCCTGATTTGTGGGCCATGCTCGCCTGAATGCATTTATCAGTGTCCATTTCACCAGTAAATATCCAGGTATAAAGTCTATCGTACACAGCTAACAGCGAAAAGTTTTCCCGTTGGCTGCTTCATGCAATCGATAAAAAGAAAATAGAGTGAAACCCCTCCATACTGAACACTTTATCAAGTGAACATCTCCCTTAAATGGACGGATATTAGACAAACAAGCTTTAAAATTTAATTTTACAAGAGCAGAAACAGCCTTGGATTGGACAATCTCTTATATGGACATGGAAACATTATCTAGACTATTTGGTTTGTGGAAAATATCTAAAACAATTACAAAAAAATTGTCAAAAATGTTTAGATTTGTTTGTAGGCTGGTCTATTTCCCTTCCTAGGTATATGTGTATGAAATTACTTTCTTACAAATACTAATTATGTACATTAAAAAATGACATATAAGAACAAAATGTACGAGGTTTTTTTGCATTTTTTTTTAAATCCTTTATCTACTGCTCGATTTATATCTGTGTTACGAAAACAAAGAATGCTTTTCATGCTAAACATCAATTAGACGAAAGAAGGCAAGGCTTTCCATCTGTCTCGCCTATACGTGCTTCATTGCATGACAACGACTTTTTACTAACTATTTGTGTGTAAAAGGAATTTAGCATTTTAAATCATTTTTGTACTCACTTAAGTTGGCTCTGCAAGCTGTTGTTAATGTTGGTTTGCTTAATTAGAGATTTCCGAGCGCTACGGTCCTGTGTGTGGTTTCTCCATCTTGCAAAATAAATGATATTGGGGTGTTCTTCTGAGGCGTTTGCATTCATACGACTGACTTGACCCAGCCAGCGCAATTGCGTTTTTATGCTTTCATGTGGTGATCTCGCTGATACCAGCTCACGGTTCGAAAGACGCCTATGCTCTTCGTCAACACAGTTCGTACCATAGCTTTGGCGAAAGATTTTTCTCCTGAAGACACCAAGCACTGCTTCATTTTCTGACTGATCCTCTTTTGAGAATGATCGGGTGTTTATTTCATAATAAAGAGGAAGGTAGCCGTCAGATACCACGACCACGCCTTTTCATAAAATATCCTTTTCATGAAATTTTCCATAACCAAATCGCAAAGTGGCGTTAGCCTCACGAATTCTATCTTTGAGCTCTTGAATCAACGCTGGGCTGTTGGCGTATACCTTATCTTTTACGCGGCCCCAAAGGAAGAAGTCGCAAGGTGTTAAATCACAAGATCTCGGTGGCCAATTGTGATCATCTCTTCGAGAGTTAACACGGTCCGGAAACATTTTAGTTTTGCGAACTGTGACTGCAAGATATTCACCGTTTTTGTAGAGAATTTTAATAATTTCAATGCGTTTTGAGTAATGGCTTAGCTTCTTGTCAAATATCGAAGAATAAAAGCTTCAAAAGTGACAGCTACCGAAATAGCGGGTGATTCAAAATAACACCTCTTGTTGGAAAATCCTTTACAATATTTCTGTAGATCGCCGAGAGAAGCTTCTGTTCTTGCATTGTTTGATTGGCACAAACTAGCGTTTATTTTCCATCATCGCCCTTTGCTTATTAGGAATATAAATTGGTCCACTATCTCGACGTTGGAACTGCCGGCCTTCGGCATGTCGCCTTTCTTTCGTCGCGACGTTCGACTAGCAGTTGCAAGCATTTGTTGTGTCCTCCTGAAGCATTAGAACCCATCATCGGCGATGGCTTCTCGATTCTGAAGAAAATACCAGTTACCTCTAGCTCTATCTTTCCAACGATGTCAATGTCATTGGCATATGCGAAGTGCTTGTGGGCTTTGCTGTTCACTGTGCCTGATTTATTTTTTATTCTTTCAAATATTTTCTCCATTTTTTTAACACTTTTCCACATTTTTAGTTTTTTCCCGTGGATGTACCCTTAGTCTCTCCTTTTAATCGGCTTCTGGCAACTCTGCTGTAACATTGTCAAACCATCGAACCATGTATGAACACAACCTGACCAAACCAAGAAGAACATTTTGTGGGTTTTGGATTTTGTTGGCAGAACGTCTATTCAGTTTCAAGTTAAGTTCGATTTGAGCAAGTGGTTAACGTCCAGAAAGGCGGTTGAAAAAAAGGCTAAACCGAAGAAGATACAAAATCAAAATAAAAAAAAAAAAACAAAAGTTGATTAACCAAAAAGTCAATACAATATTTTTGCTCTTGTTGTATTTGTGGTGTTACTAAAAAAAATCAAACAAAATCAGAAAATTAAATTGGATTTATTAGTGCGATTTGGCCATGTTGTTGGTGGTGTAGTTAAATCGGTAATCTTAAGCTGTGAACAGAAGTAAGTGGAAGAAGTGTTTTTTTGTGTGTGTAAATGCCCTGCCTTCGTCCCTCCTCACTCCCTTCGGTGATCAGTACGATTGTATGGGAGATTTTTAAAGTTAACAACAACACCAGCGTGTAACATCATCATCATCATCGTCGTCGTCGTCGTCTTTGTCGTGGACGTCATCGTCAACACAAGATTCACTTGGTTCGTTAATAGGGTAATAAAAAAAAAGTTAATGAGGTGTGTTTTGTTTAGCATTTTACATGTGTTTGTGCGTCTGTGTACATTAAAATTAGTTATTACCACAGCTTCTGCCCACTGCCCACTGTCCAGTGATGTCGATGCCGATGAAGAAGAAAAAGTGTGATCATCAAGAAAACTCAATTCAATACGAGGGTCTTGTGGACATTTAGAGAAACAACAACTTTCAATATGCGTGTGTGTGTGATAGATGTGTATCGATCACACCACAAAACGGAAATTGGTTTAAATTCAGAGTGTGGCGACTCCATCACATCAGCTCGACAGCACCACAACCCACCTCCCCCCCCCAAAAAATAAGACAGAGTCTGAACAAAGCTTGATCGATATCCTCCTTTATCGCCGTGTCTGCTGCTCTTTTGTCTCTGACACCAGTAGCAATTGATCGTTTTCGTTTTGTTGTATAGAGTCATCATCATCCTCTTTGCCGAGCGTATGCATTCAAACAAACAGCCAACTTGCAAAAAAAATCATACTGATGCTGCCTTTTATTATTATTGGAAATTCAGGCGAGACACTGTGTCGTCGTCATGTGCAACCTCTGTCTCTCGCCTCCATTCCTTCTTTCGCATCTCTGCCGCATCCCAACACAGTCGCATGATCTTCGTTTTTTTTTTTTTTTGTTGTGGCAGACAAATGACAATAATTTAACATTCTCCGTTTATTTGGAGCACAATTTGCAATGTCTGCCCATAAAAAGTTGTTTCTGCTATGTGATGGAGTTTGCTGGCCTGGGGAAGGGTTGTGTGTGTGGAGGCTATTGAACGACAATGCACACACTTGGTTGGTATCGATCGGAAACATGTATCATCATTATCATCTTCATCATCATCACCATCATAAACCGGCCGGCAATGAAGACAAACACACTCTCTTACACACACAAGCTGCAGGCGCAAATCAGGTGTTGGAAGGCCTGATATTAGGCCTTCTTTACCATACGCAGGTCTTTTTTATTGCAAAAATTTCGAACTCTTTACGTTGCAAAAGGCAACTTTTAATTGTTTCTATCGGTTGCAACAATGACAACAGCGTCCACCCTTCCTATCCCACTTTCTTATGTTCTAATTATAGTATGACCTGGAGGGACTGGGCCTTCCACTACACAAGTTTCTAGCAGGCCTACACAGAAAGAAAAATGTCATTCTAAATTCAAGAATATTCCTGATTTGAACTAAAATCGTATTAAAAAAAAATAAGTACGATTTGTAGTTAGTTATACTGAAAATAAATATAAATGGGATAGTTTTGTAATGAAGTACGAAAATTCTTATAATTAGAATAAAATACTTACTGCCTGTTTCCATAGAACGAATTTGTTCGTTCGTTGTAAATCGTATATATTGGATGCGTTATAAAATGGGTTTCAGACATTATGGAATTCTGATTTTCAGATATTGACATATGGAACACAATCCCCAACGAATAAGGTCTCATCGCTGATAAAAATCCATTTTATTGGACATTAAATTTTGAGAATTTGTAGCGAACGAAGAAATTCGTTTTATGAAAATGCAGTTAATTTATTTATTGTTTGCATTATTGCTGGTCGTTTTTCGTTCTTCAGCCGTGCTGTTCGTATGTGGAATAATCTTCTATCAAGTGTTTTTCCTGCCTGCTATGACATTATCAAATTCCAGGCAAACATCAACAAACACTACTCCCTCTTTCCTCCCTCCAATACCATTCTTTCACATCGCTAACACAGTGCATTGCATTTATAGGAGGCAAACCCCTTGAGTGATAGTCAAAAAAAAATATTTACTAGGAAAAGTAAGTCCAATTTGAAGTGGGGACAGTGAACAAATATTGATCCAAATGAGGCGAGACTCTGGCATGCTAAAGGA
The DNA here is from genome assembly GCA_958296145.1 of Hydrotaea cyrtoneurina. NCBI lineage: Eukaryota > Metazoa > Arthropoda > Insecta > Diptera > Muscidae > Hydrotaea > Hydrotaea cyrtoneurina. Next base: position 140,812,745 of record OY282512.1, read on the forward strand.
CAACACTCACGGTCTGCCTCATAATTGTTCGATGCGATTTGTCGAGAATTTATCTGCCGTAGACGAGAATTGCTCGGCTCAATCCTGGAACTTTAATCTCAACATTTCACGCACCCGCCAAATGTGAAATTTGCCCGAAGTCCTCGCACTTTTTCTACAAAGTCCAATCACCAATTGAAGACATCCGGCCATCTGCCACTCTATCGCTTCTCAGTTTCGATCTTAGAGCAGCTTGCTGGAAAATACTTTTTTTTGGAGGCGTTTTTTGGTAAAAATCTTGCACATTTTTATCTTGCCGACTACGTTAAGAAGCAAAACTGTCCCACACATTAGCCTTCTTCAATGAGGACCCATACAATACTTAGAAGCTTTGGAATGCTATTAGATCAAGAAGTCTTCATTACATGGACACAGCTGAAGCCTAAAAATAAACCATATTTTAAAAATCTCATAAAAGAACACATTTTGACATGTCATGAACGATGGAATGATTATGCGATTACATGTCTAAGTGATGTGCATAAAAAAAGGCCCCGTCTGTGCCGCCACTGGGCACTGGAATTGCCTGGGCTTGTTGGTATATCAGCATGTGATCGTGCCATCCCGGAGGACCTGAGGAATGGGAGGTGGTTCGTTTGGCTGTAATTCTTCACCTGTCCGTTTCTGAGCACCAAGAACAACAACAACAACAACAAAACATACAAATATGGAGGGCTACCGGTGGTCGGCGGTGATGGTGTTGGTGCCATTAAAGATACCAATAACACCAGCAGCAGCAACAACAATACCAACCACGGCGGCAATCAACTCATTAGTGATAACAAACAACAAGTAAAAGTTATATCCTACGGCTAAGGTCGAATTGAAAAACACCCTTGACCAAAACACACACACACACACACACAAACAGGCCTCACTTTCAGTTCCTTAGTCCAGAGTAGAGATGTCAAAACGCAAAACTAGTTGTTAGCCCACATTGAGATGGTTTTTTATATTATGGAGAGTGTACAACGTTTGTCATTTCGTTTGTAACAACGTTAGACATTGAACTGGGACACAATGGAGTCTGTGGTGATTATGGTGTAATATTCTAAGATGATCTAATATTAGATGTATGGGGAATGTATTCCAAAGGCCACAATAATAAAGATAGACGATTGAATATCCGCAAAGCCATGTGTTACAGTTGTTTGAGTTTGAAAGTAGATAGAATTCCGATCATGTGGGAGAAATTGTTAGCTCAGGTACAGTGTACTCTCTCATAAGCGGACACATAAGGGACTGAGAACTTTGTCCGCTTATGAGAGGTGTCCGCAAATGAGAGAAGCACATAAGAGGATTAAAGCAGATTGGTACTGAAAAAAGTGTCCGTGTATGAGAGATGTCCGCAAGGAGAGAGTACATTGTACCGCTTTTCATCGACATCGTGGAAAAAAAAGCGTGGAATATCAACCTTTATAACGTGTGTTATTATTACTCTCTTAAAGAGCGTAGAGAAAGAAAAACATAGGAAAAAGGCTCTAAACATAGACTTATTTGCACTCCAATGTTGTACATTATTGAATTTAATAAGTGTATTGCGTACTTTCACTAAAACACGCTATATTCCTTCTGTCAAAATACGTAATAACAATACCAAATGACTTATATTTGCAGCCAAATAAACTTTGTTTAGAAGGAAGTAAGCAAATCTGCTACATTTTTTTGTTAAAATGTAGCAGATTTTCAAACTCTGGGAAATAGTGTATTGTGGAAAACTGTGCCTTGGAAGGATACATTATGTTTAAAAAAAATCAAATCAGATTCAATTAGTTGATTTTTTAAATAAAAAATAATTTATTTTATTTAAATCGATTGGGACACTTTTATGAAATTGATAAACTGAAAAATACCGGCGGCAACCCGCCGCACAAAATATATCGACAACGGCAGCAATTCGGTCTGTGCTATGCAATCTTCTTCGGCGCTGGTGTTTGTTTTGTGGTTGTCAAATATTTCCAGCCTGTTGTCAAAAATTTACCTAGCCCTAATTCATAACGGGATTTTTTTGTTATTTCACGAATGTACACAAAATGTAGCAAAATCAAAATGTACGTACATAAATTTAAGGATGAAGAAAAAGTAGTAGATCTACTACAATTGTAGTAAAGTGGTAGCGCTGCCTCGTACACTCGTACATGACCGATTCTCCGTTTCAACCTAACCTAACATAGTCATTAGTGTTCACGTATAAAAAAATAACGTTAGTGTTCCGTGGTTAAAGAAAAAGAGTTACACAAAAAAATTATTTAATGTTAAAATGAAATTTGGCTAGGTCCATAAGGGATCCAGGAAACGATAGATAATTTGATATATCCGCTATGGCAATTGTTTGGGAGTTAATAATCGTGAATAGTGGCAGATAGTATTGGATCTGTACCGAAGGTTATAAGCACTAATGACGAGCGGAGTACATTCAGGACCTAACCTATTGCAAAGCGATGAGTAGGGGTTTGCTGCCGACATTCTTACATTTTATTTTGAAAGCAAAATACATTCAAATTTTAATTGGGCCGAAGATGCTGTGATTTGCGCATATAAAAAGAATCTATAAAAACAATCAGGCAAATCTTTTTTCGATTATATAGTGGGATCAGCCACTAAGAGTTTTATAGCCCTAGGCATAAACGTTTTCGCAGACATTTATTCAAAGAGTTTCTCTCTTATCGGAGTATCGAAGACGCTCCGATACTGAATGAAAATATGGCATGTTTCGATCGAACTGATTATTGTTGGGGTTTCCAGAGAGTTTTACCTAGTTTGTTGATTTGTTCAGTACACAGCTAAACTGATAGGTTTGAATCATTTCTTCAAGATGTGTCTTCAAAGTTTCACACCGTATTTTCCAGGGATCTTATGGGTCTGTCCTTAAATTGTTGGCTAAGACTGTAGTATCTGTTTGTCATTACGATACATCGTTTATTTCGATGTTGGCATTCTCTGTGTTGGCGGCAGAGCAGATCCCGACAAAGTCTTACATTCTTTAACGACGCTGCACTGACGATCATTCTATATGTCGCCTTGACGCTTGTATAGCAGTTGCAAACATATACTTTGTCTTGGACTCGCTTTTCATCACAATCATATTCACCGACTACTGCTTAGTTCTTGAAAAAGTTACCAGTTATAGATGACTCTGTCTTTTTGACGATATCAATTTCCTCCGCGTTTGCTTGATTTGTTGTTGACTGAGCCTGGTTTATTCATTTATGTTTTTTTCCAATCTCATTTTCCACCGTTTAGACCTGGCGAAAGGTTCAGAGTGGTTGACTCAGGTGTATTGTAAAGGGTGGTTAAATTTTAAGGGCCGATTTTGATTGAAATTATTTGATTTGAAATTATTTAATGTATATTGTCATTTCTTTTTATTTATTTATTTATTTATTATTAATTACAATACAAAGTAAATTTATATTCTAATTTTTGGGTCCAAGGGTAAACCGGGTGACACAGACCATATTCATTTCTTTTTATTATGATAATATTGGTATGGAACAAAACATCGCGAACATCGAACTCCAAATTTTGGATGACGCTGAGGCATAATTGAGGTTCTATGCCTTTAATGTGCCGAATTATCTCATTCTTTAGCTCTTGAATTGTTGCTGGCACATCTTTTCATTCAAATAACCCCAAAGAAAGAAGTTCAACATGATATTTGCGGCCAATTAACATCGCCACGACGTGAGATAATACGGCCATTGAATTTGTCGCGCAAAAAACCATTGTTGCGTTAGCTGTTTCGCAAGTGGCAACGTCCAGTTGAAACCACATATCGTCCACATTCATATCTTCCAATTCGGGCCATAAAAAGTTCGTTATCATCTCACGACAGTGAACACCATTCACAGTAACTGCCTGACCGCTCTTATTTTGGAAAAAATACGGCCCGATGATGCCGATAATCACTCTTGGATTATCATTCCCCCAAATGAGGCAATTCTGCTTATTGACGAATCCACTGAGGTGAAAATGTGCCTCAGCACTGAAGATGATTTTCTTCGAAGTGCACGATATGCATTTTGATTTGAACGCCCATTTTCATAAAAAGCCTGAATAACTTTAACGCGTTGCTCGCTTGTGTGTCTTTCCATGGTTCAAATTGAGTGGAGAAATTTCAAATGAAATGCAGAAAGAAACTTGACGTTTAGGTGTGGTTCACATTCAACATCGGCCCTTACAATTTAACAACCCTTTAGTAAGACATACAAATTTTTGCCAGGATCTATTACCAGACAGGCATCGTTTTCATCTCATGCACCATTTCCAGGTTTTAGATGATTGTGAAGATTAGTTCGATGGACTTGATCGATTTGTTCGTCGAAAGCCACACTGATACGGTTAAATCAGTTCATCATGTTTGAGGTTCAATCTATCACACAATTCGCGACATAGGACTCTTTATGCTATGAGTAAGAATTCTTTTTTCAAGGTCTTGTCTGCTGTTTTTTTTAAATCGATCGTAGTACATGGAGGATCCAATCGAGAGGGATGTTGTCCCAATATTGGCACTCTTATTGCTTTTAAAGTTTTAAATCAACCTCCTCAGCACACTTGATCTCCAGGCAATGAGTTCTTCCATTTATGTTTTCTTTCTTCGAAATAGACGATTTCCCGCATTTGTTAACTCCCGACAAAGCTCCAACACAGATTTCTTCCACATAGTCCTGGGTAGATTGTCTGGCATTGTTAATATTTACCTCATACTTAAAATAAGCTTTATGGGGGGTTTTACACTCCAAATCAGAATCCTGTGATTCTCGGTAACAATTCCTACTTCGTGACTTTTTCCACAAAGACTACAATTTGTTTGCCATCATCGGAAGAGGGAGATACTCGCAAGGAGCATTTTCGGTAGCTTCGTAGAGTAGCTTTGTTGTGAGTGCAGTATTTCAACGTCTAACTTTCTGTTGGACTTATTTCGCAAGTGTCCTGTGGCAGGTAATCGAATGCGTATCTTTGCTGCCCCACGGTAGTTTTTCATCTCGATATGTTCGTACATCCCACAGTCTGGATGCAGGCCTTGATCGATGTGTTTTTAAGTTGTTCCTTCGTGTGACAGCCAAGTTGTCCAATTGATTTTGTGATGTTTAAATCTGATGGTGCTTACAACCACATTCTTTGCGGTGGGGAAATGTAAGTGTGGAAAGTGGATGCTGAACTGGCCGACAGTAGAAGCCACAAATGGTCTCACTGTTTACTTTGGCATTTAAATCCTCAGAAACGTTGTTGATGTCATGCACGGCACTACGGTCTTCTGCCTGTTCTAGAAGCAGGCGAAAGCAAAATAATAACTTTTTGGTAACAAGTCCGTTCACAAAGTACCCGCCTGTTAAGCGATCCAAACACAGCTGAATGGTGATGTCACTTTATGCACCCTTTGTCGTAGCCCACGATGAAGCCATAAACGTCATGTCCTTGACTTTTCTTACTTTCCCTTGACACTCTGCCAGCGGACAAAAGGTTATTGTACAATATTGTTAGTAAAGGATTTCCGGTTTGTGTAATGGCCATCGATTCAGAATTCAAATTGAAGTCCAGATGTTATGCAATGTGCAGACGACACAATCGATCACCGACCGTAGGTAGGGTGTGTAAACTGTGGATGGGCTATAAAAAGGAAGATGTGTTAATTTCCACACATACACAAACGACGACAACAACAGCAACAACAATTAAACAACACCATAAACATCATAAGTTGCATCAAGTGGTGATGGTGCAAGAACAAGAACAACCATCGCACCGACCACAGCAAAAACAACAGCAACAACAACATTAACGAGAGTTTCAAGACACATGCATCCATACAGCCATCCTTCGCTTCGATAGTAACAAGTATCGCATCATATATAGATTTGGAAACAAACCTATCTCTGGATCATGATGATCATCGTCATCATCAGCATCGTAATCATCGTGATGACCAGTCTTGGTCTGGTGTTGCTGTTGCCGCTTGTTTGCTTGCCTACCTGTTGACCACTTGAACACGTTTATAAAGTCTACAAAAACAGAACACAACAACAACGACGACGACCAGACCAGACCAAAACAAAAAAGGAGGAACAAATCCACACCAACAACAACAGTCACATTGACACCCGTTCAACCGAACACTGGTGCTGCTCTGTCCAGACTGGGAACATACAAAACACCAACAAGACAACAAAACAACGTTTCCTGCTGTTGGCCAATGTTGTTGCCGCTGTCGCTGTCATTTCAGACTGGGTTTCGCTTATTTGGCTATATGGCTTTCTTGCTTTTTGTTTTATTTATAAATCATCGGTGTCTGCATTTCCACGCTTGAATGCTACTGCCACTTCTGCTGTTGTTGCGGCTGCTGCTGCTGCAGCTCCGGCTGAACTCGGGGTCTATTCGTAGTCTTCTGGTTGCTCTTTCTTTGTTTAGGCCATGTGCCATGTACTACCACTTGATCAGTGGCATGCTGAATTCCATTGCGAAGGATGTTGCAGTTCAAATGAACGCTGTTTAATGTGGGATAATCTGAATGTGAGCTTCGCTAAACTCTTGAATACCCTTTGATCGCATCGTTTCACGATTGTGTTGGATTGTAAGGAATTCTCCTGAAATCAGGAACATTTTTCGCCAGCACACATATGTAGTACCAGAGTAAGTATGCCGACTCGATCACTGGAACGTGGCCCGTCGTTGTGTCGTAGAATACGTCTATTATAGGCTACGCCCAGTTCGAAGTTGAATAAGAATAGCTAAATTTTTTTCAGTGGACACCCATGTGAAGAATCTCTGGAAAAAGTGTTACCGGCTTTCAACTGTAGATTCTGTTCAGTGGCTAGAGTTGAATTTGTGAGTTCAATTTATTGATTGCTTCTAGTTTTTGAACTAGTTCCCTTTTTAAGTTGGATTTAGTTCCAATATCGTTTTGTCTGACACGTCACTTTGAGGTCGATGTCATGTAATTTTATCCTCAATGAGCTTAGAAATTTTGAAAATCCACGTATTTAAATGTTTTGACTTTGAATTTAATTCTATGAAACTGGCTCTTCGTGGTTTCTTTTTGCCAAAATTCCCACACGCTGAAAAATCTGCATTTTTTAAATGTTTGCACACAAATAATTCGCGTGTTTGTGACAAGTACATTTTATTTGCTTCTAAACTAAGTTTATTTGCCAGCAAATATAACTCATTAGCTATTATTAATAAGGTTTTGTGGGCAGAAGTGTTTGAGAATAAATACGCAATAATCTTATTAAGTTCAGCTATTTTCAACGTTTTTTTTCTGCCTCTATGCTCTTTACAAGAGTAATAATAACCGAGAGAATAAGATATATTAATATAGGGAGATTTACAAACTGAAAAACATGAAAGCAGTAGGCTCGTGGTGGTTTATTTGATAGGAACATGTCTTTCTAGGTGGTCCATCTAGTCGTTTCTTTATGGAATCCTCTCTCCCGACCGAAATCTTGACATTTAGTCAGAATCATATCTCCGTGGAACGAAATGAATCGCTTACCCATGATCAACTTTTGGAAAAGTTAAACGTATTTGCAAAGGCAAGGACCGTTGGTTGGCGAACAATAAATTAATGATTCTTGCCCTTACGGAGAATATCGTCCCCAATATCTTGAAAAATGGAGTTGAACGTAAGCGTATTGCATAAATAATTTCGAATGGATACGCCACAAAAATGGATTCCTATTAATTTTAGAATTTTAAAAAGAATTTGTTGGAATCATCTTTTTATTGTACCAGCCCCTCTGATTTTTCCTCCGGACTTTTCCAAAAGATTGAATGCAACATATTGTTAAAAAAAATGTCTACGAAATTCTACAAAAATGTATTATTTTAATTATTCAATGTTATTAAACATTCACTTATTTTAATTATTCGTCTATGTAGAAGAAAAAGTCATCCACTACACTTTTGTGAAAAAGGGTTTTTTTGCATTTTATTTCATAATTTTCCATTGTTTATTTTTTGTGCTTATCGATATGCGCATATCTATTTTATTTACTAAGAATTTGTGAAGAAAACATAATTATCTACCTAAGGTTTTTGTCGATATAACATTATACAACTTATGCAGAAATTTTTGGTGGATAAAATGTTGTATTTAATAATCAACAAATTGTGGTATCTTCTTAATATATATTTACCCTCGACACTGATTCACTGACTCTGTCACGCAGTACGTAGGAATTTAAATAGGCATTCTATAATTCTATAAATAATAATAATAAAAAAAATAATATTTTTTTTTGTACAGAAATTGTGTTTTCCCCAAATTTTTTTTTTCCCCTAATTTTTTTTTTACCAAAATTTTTTTTTACAATTTTTTTTTTCCACAAGATTTTTTTTTCGACAAAATTTTTTTTTTCCACTAATTTTTTTTTTTTCAACAAAATTTTTTTTCAACAAAAATTTTTTTTCAACAAAAAATTTTTTTTTCCAAATTTTTTTTTTCCACAAAATTTTTTTTTTCAACAAAATTTTTTTTTTCCACAAAATTTTTTTTTCTACAAATATTTTTTTTTCAAAAAAATTTTTTTTCCACAAATATTTTTTTTTACAAAATAGTTTTCTCAAAATATTTTTTACAAAATTTTTAAAATTAAGTAACAAATACTTTCTCAAGCAAATTAACGGGCGCCATAGGCGCATTACAACTTACTAGTTCAAAATATTTGTTATCGAAATATTGGATTTTTAATGATAACTTTTATATAAAACACCTTATAACTCAAAACTATGAAAATGTAGATGATGAGTATTTGTTCTACATAGACGATATGTTTTATGATAAAACCGTTAGTGTTGCCACATCAACAGCCGAAAGTGTGGATTATTTTGACTGACCACTCAAAAACCTATTTGAACCTTTAAACTCCGTTTTATAATCGTTGTTTAACTACGATATCATTTATTTGGTTAGTTAGCTGTTGAAGATCATCTAAATTCCAAATTTTTACAAAACTATTTCAACGAAGTTGCGGTATTTGTTTTTGAATTATGATAAATGTTTTAAATTTAAAAAAAAAAAAAAATGTCGATCATTTTCGTTGTCTGTGGATCTTCAATACAAATTTTGTTTATTTTCTGCACAAAACAAACAATAGACGCTATTAATGTTTAATATTTTCTGTTTATTTGTTTTTGCTTGCAAATGGGTACCGATGAAGAAGTGTGGTAGCTTCCGAAACCGATCCGTATACGTTGCCTGCAATCAAGGCAAACACAATGCTTGAAACATTTTTAAACATTTTCTGTTTGCATTCTAGAACGAAAAAGTACGAGCAATGGTCAAATTTCTGCTAATAATTCTTGTTAGTAATCTTTCCAACTTATTTTGCACTTAAATGACTCAAAAAAACAAAACATTATGAAATTTACATTTTCGTTCGCACGTGTATTCTGTGGTTTTCACGAATAATCGCTTAAGTACATCTAATGGCAAAGTGCCACATTTTCAAAGGATTTCCATTTTACAGAAGCCGCAATTTTAATAAAAATATTTTTTTTCAATCTCCTGAGATGTTTGCTATTATAAATTAGGTTGTTATTCGTGAAAACCACAGAATTATCTGATGTGAGTTTGCAGTATGTTGCCGCATCATATGTTGCGATTTATTGCAGCGCAATGTTGCGTTTCCGAATAGGCTCTATATTGCTCATAAGTTCAATCCAATATATACAACAGTATAGATTTTTTCGTGAATTAATTTTTATTACTTATTTTGAATTCTCATGACGAAATTGAATTTCGAATTGGCGGATTTTTTCGTCAATGACGCCATAGAATGCAATCCTTTTTAGAGAAAACATACAAGATTTAGACCGTTTGAAGTTAATGGTGTTTCGATTTGCAGTTACTATTTTTTTTATAAAAAATTCAAAACAAAATTGTATTCCGGTACTTGGTATTGCTATTTGGGACGCCGACCATGTTAGAGTCATCGCATACAGCTGAACGACATTCATAATGTTTCCAAGACCACTGGATGAGAAGGTAAAACATTTTGCAATGATGTCATAAGCATGAATGTAGGGGTAGACAGTGCTTAGCTGTTATCGCTACTTCTTAATACATTCGACCCTCGAAAGTTGTCCCCATTTGAAAGATAACTTAAACATGTAAAATATCACACCATTCGCGCTTCTGGTAAGGACTTTGTTGTATGTGTACATTAGGGTGTTCAAAATTTGAATTCGAATTTGAATTGATTTTGATAGCTTATGTTCCAAAGTATTTTTGAGAATTTTTTCCGATTTTTTGGAAAAGGTTTTATGCAAAATAAAATCGGAGGTTTTTCATATTTCAAGCACAAGTTGATCAATAAAAACCATTATCTAGGTCTGTAAGTCAATATTTCTATAACAAAATGTTGGAGCTTTAATTTGATGTGTATAAATCATAAGTTCTGACATTATTTTTTCGTCGTTTGGCTGTAATATATTACATTTTTTGTTTATAACTTTTTAAAATTCCATTAAAGTGTAACAAAGTAATAATGCATTTCGAATGACTATTTTTTGGACACCCTACATATGTACATTAATAAAGATTCAGGCCTATGGTCCACTTGGACCCCGCGATATCTGTTAAGGGTTATGCTCTAATCGACAAACTCGAAATACATTTTCTACAGCACAACAAGAAGATATTGATATCATATTGATTTGAAATTGTTGCATGCAAACAATTGCACATCTCCCCGGAAATTCTCGGTATTTACTATCGGTGTCTGTGCTTAGTTCGATTGGAGATTCCAAGCGTTTCTGAGAATATTTTGCTTGCATTTTAGCTGAATATGATTTCTTGAAAATCGTAAAATTTGTGTAAACAATGAGCTAATGACTATTGAGTCAGTATTTATCAATGAAATCCTACTCTGTTTTATTTTTGCAGACAGCACCACGATGACGACAAATTCCAGGGCTGGCAATAAGCGAAACAAACGCGCTCCGACAATGCCATGGTGTGTTTATCTGTTGGTAATTTTGATTAACTTCATGTGGATGAATGGCGTAGAGGCACGACAACATGACGAGCACCTAAACGAAGCTGGCCACCATAGAAGAGGTGCTGCCAGTGGTGGTGGTGGTGGTGGTAGTAGTTCGTCCGCTTATGAAACTTATGGCCGCCACAACAATAAGAATCATGACAAGGGTGGTCATCGAAATGCCTTTGGCGGAAATGGTTCAGGGGGTAGCGGCGGTGGTGGTGGTAACAAAAGGGCTGATAATCACAGTCATCGTAGGGGCCACCACAGGAAACAAAATCGTTCCTATCATCCGGACGACAATGTCTCATTGTGGATCAACGAACAACAGTTGAAAATGTTAACCGGTAAGGCACGGCATCGCCTATTTGCCAGTCCAGAAGACTGAACTAAAATTATTTCCCGCAGCTCTCTTCTTTCCCCAAGGCTATATACAAGGTCGAGTCTATGCCATACACAATGGACATGTCCTGAACGACTTACGCGATAATCGAATTAATGATTATCTGGTTATACCGCCCGAGGTGAATTATGTGAATTTCACTTGGAAGTCCGGACATCGTAAATATTTCTATCATTTCGATTTGTTGGAATCTATGGATGAGAATATATTGAAGGCGCCCACCGTCTCCATTAAAACTAAAGGCCGCATACCCAAAGAAGAGAAAAGTGAGTTTCCATAATTATGGGCAGATTGTCATTTTATGTTTTCTTCCGAAGATTTCAGCGTATTCCTGCCATGCAGTGGCAATAATTCCGGCACTGCCATGTTCAATGTGGGCCTGACCATACATAATCGCAGCAATAATCCGTTGCCGGGTACACCGTTACGTCTGAACTTAAAAAAGGAGTGTGCACATAGAGGTGTGTATGACAACCCCGACACAACCAATCCCACACAAAACACCTCCTCTGTCCAAGGTAGTGTATATTCATGTTCCTATTTTCTTTCTCTTACTATTCGAAATTTTTTGAATTAAACCCAACCACTCATTCTGGAGCAAAGCGTTTTTGTAGATGTTTTCTATGAAAGTCTGTTTTATGTCGTTCATGCCTAAAATGGACTTTCATCAGCCGGTAGCTAGACTAAAAGACTAAAAAAAGATTTCATTTAATTATCTGAACAGTGTTTAAGATGAGCCAGATAAGTACCAATTGTTAATTAATATAAAAACACACACCCACCCTCACTTACAGCAATCACTTACTTCCTATTCCCAGCCACAAACATTCAATGCAACGTAGTTGAAAAAACACATGATGTTTTTTTTCGCTTATGCCTGTCCCTCCTCCACTTTAAATTTGCATTCAACCCACGCTTACTACTTGCTACTTTTGTCCAAAAAAAAAACAACATAAACGCACACATTTGCTACTTCCTCTGTTGCGCTACATCCCCTCCTTTTGTGTAATGTCGGCAGCCAACAATTAAACCGTTTTGTTCTTCATTACCCAAGGTCCTGATCCCGAGTGTCATTTGAAGTGCGGCGAACATGGTTACTGTAATCATCGCAATATCTGCCAGTGTCATTCCGGCTATATTGGCCACTATTGTGAGAAGGCGTTTTGTTTCCCGCAGTGCATGAATGGTGGCAATTGTACAACTCCATCGGTGTGCACATGTCCCGATGGTTATCAAGGAACACAGTGTGAGGGCGGTAAGTAAACGGAAATTATTTCAAATATACACATATATACAATAACATTGTACAAACGTAAATGGGGCCATACATTTTTTTGCGATTTTTCTAACCCGAATCTTCGATTAAGAAACTGACTCGGATTTCCACTTAACTCAGGGAGTTGTAAGCGATATCATTTGTACAGGGTTCTCCAACAAGAGGTGTTATTTTGAATCACCTGGTATTTCGGTAGCTGTCACTTTTGAAGCTTTTATTCTTTGATATTTAACGAGAAACTACGCCATTACTAAAAATGGAACGATACACGCTTCAACAACGCATTGAAATTATTAAAATGGTGAACATCTTGCAGTCATAGTTCGCAAAACTAAAATGTTTCCGGACCGTGTTATCTCTCGAAGAGGTGATCACAATTGGCCACCGAGATCTTGTGATTTAACACCTTGCGACTTTTTCCTTTGGGATCACGTGAAAGATAAGGTCTCAAAGATAGAATTCGTGAGGCTATCGATGACATAGGGCAGACACTTTGCAATTTGGTTATTGCAGCATTGTTTCTGACCTTTGTTCTAAAAACTTTTTAATTTGAATAAAGAAGACATTAATATCGTTATTTTTTATAATAAAAATGACTTTGATTTGCATAAAACCTAGTTGACACTACAAAAAACATTAAGTGGCATTGACTGCAAAAAATCGTAAGCAAAATTCTAAAAATTCAAGAAAGAATATTTGTCTTCAAATACATTCGATTATTTTTAATGATTCTTTGTGCGCCTAACATACACATATTTTAGTATAAAATATTTTCAACTGTGCTGCATAAGAAACATTTGTTGTCTTTCACTTTCCTAATAAATTCCATAACAAAGTGTATTCCCAAATAAAAATGTAAATTAAAACGATCAACAATTACAAAAAGGAATGCGAAGATTGTAGCAGTTGGAAATGTTGGAAATGAAAATATGGAACTTTTGAGACGAATTGCAATCCTCTTTCGATATTCGCAGGTCACACTTAGTTATAATCGGAACCACTTTCGTGTCCCTAGTATCAGTATATGTCCCTAGTAACGTTCCAAAATGCACTTAATAACAAGCTACGCTTATACATCATGTAGAATTTATAAAAAAAGATATAATTCTTGAAATCTTACTCAATTTTCCTCTATATGTATTTGCCGGTATTGCTTTCGTATTATGTGTGCTAACTCCTGGTCATAACAGAAAGGATTTTAATATTCTGGAATTTATCTTTATAAGCTGGTGCTGGTCTTGACCTCATATTATGCGTGCTAACTCCAGTTAATGACTTCATCTTGATCTTTCCACCGGAGACTCAGATTTCGATGACTGTGCATTCATGCTGTAGCCAGATCAATAACTGCATAGCGTGGTGTAACTTCTACAGCTCGCCGTTCTTTTGACGCCTATAATCTCAATTCGCGGCAACACCACTTGATCCTCGGTTTTGTGTTGTCGATTTGTGGTGCTGCTCTTATATAAACATAGAACTATTAAATTAAAAAGTTGAAGTACAGCAAATGTATACAATATTACATCGTAAATGTCCGAATCCGATTTTATAGTAGACATAAAGGATATTTGAAGTTTATCATCTGAAGTCTTGATCATTTAGTATTATTTTTTCAGCGCCTTTAAAACTTCATTTGATTCATTCATTTACAACCGCTAGTTCATATACACTCGCCAATTTGTATATAATGTTAAAACTATCTTATAGGTTTCCTATGAACAAATTAAAAAAAATTACAAAACATAAGGACAAAGTTATGGTCTCTAAATGCTTCCTTGCCTCGTTATTTTGTGGGTTGTAATATTGACATTCCTCAAAACGGAATATACCATTTCCAAATTATCGGCTCATCTAATGTGTTCTTATTTTGAATAGAATTCTTAATGCAGACAGCAATTTAAGTAAGATTGCTAGTGTCCGAATTGGATAACACGAAGAGAAACGGAACATGTTGTTTACAAATACTTAATATTTTTTTCAAAATAAAGGAATTGCTGCGAATTCGTTCTTGAGCCTTCCATTCTTCTTTCCAATTATTTAACAACGTTTAAAGCAAAACTTATATTAAATTCTTAGTTTACAAGCATCAACCACGAATATTATAACATATGTATGTACATTGGCAAAAGACAATCAAATTGATTTCCATATCAGATCTTTTTCGATATTCCAATAGCTGTCTTGCAGCCTAATTTGATGACTTCGGTCATAGCCTTGTAAAAGGGCGCCTGTTCAGCACCGCAATCAATGCCGGTGTCATGATGTTCCTGTTCCTCGTCGCGGAATTTCGTAATGGTCTTTAAAAGCTCCTATAAAAAAACATTAATGATGGCAACAAGATACATTTCTATAGTTATTTAAGATTACCTTATCGGGATTTGGAGAATCCATAATCTGTCTCAACTGTTCGTTGTAATGTTCAACAATCACGGTTTCCACAGCAACGGTACAGGCCATGGCCGCCTTCTCGCCCATTAGGGCTGAACCTGGAAACGAATTTAAAAGACAAATGAGTTATAATGTCTATAAAAAAGCTTCTAGTGAAAGCTTTACCTGCTCCCAATAAAAAGCCAGCCACATTCCAAATAGGTGTCATAACCGTGGGTCTAACACGATGTTTACTTATGAGCTCTTCGAACTGGCGACGATGTTCTTTTTCCTGTTCCCACATGTGACCTATGGTTTTGCCCATAGGGCTATTGCCTAAAACTGCCATCTGTCCGGCGTAAATGCGATCAGCTCCCAGTTCACCAGCATGATCCACACGGATAATTTCATCAGTTAAAGCCGAAGGGCGTGAGCTGGGCGGCTTCGTTTGCGTAGATGTCGATGAGTGGCAACACAAAACTGAAGCTGGTGACGTCTGAAGGTGTAGGGCATTTTTAAAAATATAAGAAGTTTGCCGAGTGCGAAGCATTTTCTAAAAGTAAACAAAATATTTTCTTAGTAATTAATCAAAAAATTGCTTTATTTGACAGGCATCTGCAAAGAGAAATGTTTGAATGGTGGAAAATGTGTGCAGAAGGACAAGTGTGAGTGCCCACGGGGCTATTATGGATTGCGCTGTGAATTCTGTAAGTCTTTCATATAACTTACTTATCGGAGATTCTCAAAAATTTTATTTTTAAATATTCTAGCTAAATGTGAAATATCCTGCATGCATGGCGGACGTTGCATTGGAACGAACATGTGTCGCTGTGCGGAGGGACTCAGCGGCAACCATTGTGAAATCGGACGGCGACAGAGATCCACTTGCAAGCGAAAATGCAAACACGGCGATTGTATGTCCAACAAGACGTGCAAATGCAAAGATGGATTTTATGGCAGATTTTGCAATCGACGTAAGTCTTCAGTTAATTTTTCCCACTGAAATTGCAATCATTTTAAATGTTCGTTTTATGCCATTTTTTAGGTGTGAAAAAACACTGAGCTACTGTGGACATCCCAGATGTCTGGAAACAAGAACCAGCGACCAATTAGAGCGTGTAGGTAGTTTTTAAGTATATTTTTTTTTATCATCGACCAATTGTTGGGTTGGGGGACAATGTTGCCCGATACCATCTTCTTTTAATTTTTTTGATAAAAATACTTACAAAAAAAAAAAAACTTGTGATAAATTATTTTTATTTAAATATATAAATAAAACGTAGCCTTGTGTTTGTTGTCGAGAGGACAAGAGTTTCCAGGATGAAAGCAAATTTTGTTAAAGACAGCAGAAATATCTTGATTCGGTTTGTGAATTAAGAATCAAATCCAACTAAAAATACCAATCGACTCTCGCTTTCGGAATGATGATAAAATGCAGGAAAATATCTATTTTTGCCTACAGATATTATAAACGTTACATGTTTTTGTTTTTCTAAATACAAATTACGGGCTATTGGAACTGAGATCGACCGATAATTGGGCTTTCGTCATAGTCCGTATCAGAGTTTTTGGAGGCACAGAAAGTGAATACATACTTGTTTGTGTAGGATTTTTTATTGACTTTTTTACGAATTTGGACATTTCTAGCAGAATGTCAACCGTCGAAAAATTTTTTTTAGTTCGTTACGTTCACTTTACATACAATAATGCCATACTCGAGTACTATCAAAACATTAAAATAAGAAGAAAAATAATTAAAATTGACACATTAACAAATTACAATAAGACAAAACTAATTTAAATGTTAAGGTAAATAATACGTTGGAATGTTGCCAATAATATTCCCTTAACATTCTACGAAATAACGTCAACAAAAATTAACCTTAGAGCAACATAAATTACACGTTTTACTTTAGATTTGTCCTGTTGCCCAGTAGACATTTTGTTTCGCTATAGTGATTTTTACTTTAAAAAGATAGAACGATTTGAAAAGAACAATACGACTTTTTTGTATTAATAAAAATCCATAGTATTTATTTACAGCCAATTTCTATGATCTAAGTACTTCCAAAACGATATACCACCAATTACTAGTTCACACAAAATAATACAGGCGCAACATTCAATTGAGAAAATGATGAGATTTCGAAGGTTTCAGTGTTGTGAATTTATGGTGATCCACAATTGTGCCTTCCAACGACTTACTTTGTTCCTGTTGCTTAGTATTTGCGCAATCACAGGTTGTATTTGGCAAAGACATGTCGCTTTGTGGACTCACTCTAATTCCATCATTTGAAATCTGTTCACCTGAAGGGCGCGCTTCGTAAGTCTTTACCTCTCCAGAGATTGCCTGATTTGAATCAGCATTTGGTTTTTGATTTTCTCCTTCACAGGGAATTTCATGAATCTCAAGAGAATGTACCGAAAGTGGTACAGAGGGCAACATCATGCCCGTACTGGCATTACCAACGTTTTGTAGGTGATACTCGCCATATTCACAGGCCATACTAAAATCGGGAATCTGGACGGCTCTCTCGGTCAAATACCAAGCATCGGAGGCATATGAACTTGTATCGAATGCATACGGGCGTGTCCGTGTGGATTGTCGCCTTGCTTTGGGCAAATGCACTTTTAGTCCAGAGTAACGCAACGGTTTCTCGTTGGATCGCTTAGTCTTACGAGTACGATCGAAATCATCGTCCGACAAAGTATCCTCACTATGGTGGCCATCATCATTAGGCAAATTTCCACTTTTTCTTTTGCCTGAGACCTTAAAAACACAATCACAATTAATTAAAATATAAAAATATATAATACATTTGCTTACGTTCTGTGCCGCATAATAGCGCCCAATGGAAAATCCTTTGGCACCCGCACTTTCAATAAGACCAAGATCACTTAAATTCTTTAGAGATTTCTGCACGACTTGCTCCAATTCCAGCACTGGCACCAAATCACGCATTTGATATTTCACTTGACTAATAATGTGCTTCGTGGTTATGCGTTTATTAACTTTTCCATCGCATAGCGTATTCAATGCCTTGAGGACATGGCGATTCACTTTTTTTGGTACATTAAACATATCCATTTTAACAATTTTGAAGACAATATTTTTTTTAAACAAAAAAAAAAACAAAAAACGTGTGTTCACACAAAATATAAAATAAATTTGTATTGTATGAAAAATCACCTCAATATTGATTGAACAATTATATTTTGAAAGGAAAATCGTTGTTTTTGAGTATAGAATGAAAGTGTAGTGAGCGAAGTCATGTGATTGGAAATTTGTATTGGGAGTTGAATATATTGAGGATGGGATTGTATCAATGATCAAATCTATGATTTGGACCTGATCGTTTTTATGTAGAAGAGGTCCACAATTTGTAAGTACACTACATTACTACGGTGACTTTATAAATGTAGTTACAATGACGGACCACCACCAACAGAACGATACGTTTTACGACGCCTTTTCGATGTCCAGCCCATGATGTACAAATCGTAGTGGGAGAGAACTTCTTCGGTCCGACAATAATTCATGACGACAAAGAAGTCACGCAACTGCAAAAGATTTAAACACCGCGAAACTCATAACATTGAACAATGATATCACCTCGTGTAAAAACAGACAACCAAATCGAAGACATTATGAAAGACTGAAGGCCCGCGTCATCTCAGACCACTCTGCTAAAATGTCGCTAAACCACGTCAAAAGAAAACAAATCGTTGGAAAGATGTCCATGTCTATTCCACGAACAGCTTTTAGTCGACCCCTTCCTTTCCCGACCGTATCAGCGAACATTAACAAGAACTGTGTGTTGGAGCGATGCCGAGAGTTGGCGAGGGACGAAAATAGTCCTTTAGAAAGAATTTAAAAAACTAAAGACGCCAATATAATGGATTGAGATTTATCGGAATTCAAATGACGTCAGAAAGTCCTACCAACGAGTATACTACCAAACGAAAAACTCCTACTTTCATAACTTCGTGTAGGGATGAAAATGGGAATTTCCAGACAGACACGAGGCTCGCGAAAAAACATCCACATGAATGAAACTGAGTGGCACTAGATCCTCATTAAAAAATATAAATGAATCATCCTAACCAGGGCTGTGGAGTCGGTGTCTGGCAAATGCTCGACTCCTACAAAGTGTTTTTTTTCCATTATAATGCATCATATCAAACTGTTCAAAGCAATCTCCATAAACGACAAATGATGGAGTTTAACCAACAAATTGAAAGTTTGTTTCAAAACCACTGCAAGGTTAGCGCTCCAACGTCTTAATGTTGATGCTATTCCATAGAATGGGCGCTGGGCGATACTAAGACAAAAAGGATTCTGTTCGAAATTTACTTTGACGGAGAGTACAAACATCAAATACCATTTAGGGGGCAGACGTCCCAAGTCGTCTGCAGATTCATACAGCATACAGTCTGTAATAAGCATGGCACAATTGAACAGTTTTTTTTTTTTTAAGAAAATTCTGTTTTTTTCGTAGAAAATACTATTTTTTACGTAGACAAAAACACAAATAGTCTACTGTACCGAAAAGTATATGGAACTACTTCTTTTGATAGATAATTGAGCGTCTTTCAAAGTATTTAGTTTTCTGAAGTAGCAAATTCAGAATTTAGTTCAGGTATGATTTTTACATATGCTGACAAGTATCCGAAACAAATAGTGCACCGCGTGATGGTGCCGCGATTAGTTGAACCACCAACATCAAGTGGTTTTTCAGAAATCTTTCCAACATCAAGTGGTTTTCCAGAACTCTTAGCATCTCAGAATAAAAAATTTGCTTCGACGTCTTAGTTTTGGCTTAAAAACAACAATTATGTAATGGAGACAGACCGTTTATCAAAAAATTGGATTTTTGAATTGGCCTTACTTCGTTACTGAGACATTCTCTCGAAATAAAGATTTCCGTATGCCGTTTTTTCATTTAGAGTTACAAAGAAACGACGCTTTTCATTCATTGAGTTTTATTATCAAAAGTCATGCTCTGTGACAAACAGAAACATTATATTGAGCGATGAGGCGCTGGTTTAAGTCAATCATTCAACAGAATTCCGAATTTGGATCGACGTGCATTGCGAGTCTTTTCAAGAGCTGCCAATGCAATCTGAACACTTCACTTTTTGAACTGAACTGCACTTCTACAAAGGTGATGACCGCAACGTCAGTGTCAATGGAGCAAGACAAGAATTGGACGTAATTAATTAAGAGCCTAGTTTAATGAGCAATTAATCTCAGGCGTTGGCATTGCTAATTGGTAACCTCGTTCGTACGATTTAAACCCACTAGACTATTTTTTATGGGGACACATAGTCTTCCGTCTGTAGCGACAAGCCAGACGAAACATTACACGTATCATTGGTGATATACGTGCCGAAATGTTGGAAAAATTGTGCCAACATTCAGAATGGACCACCTGAAACGTTGCAGCAACACTTATATGAAATTATCTTTAAAGAGTATATGGCAGGCATTGATTTTTGGATCCAAATAAATTTTTCATTCATTTGTTCACTTTTCATTTTGTGTTGAAAACTTAAATTTAAAATACAAATGCTTAAAAAAACAAGCTTTTACACAATTAACCAAAAACAATTGGAACATAGTCTGGAGTAGTTGATAGCTTCAAACACAAAATTGGAACTGTTCATGGTAAGCAAATAATTTTCTACAATTGATTTCGTTTTTGGCCAAACAAAAAGTGTTCATGTTTGTAGGTATTTTTTTTTTTGGAAACTGCATATTATTTGAGAAACTATTATTTTTTTTTTTAAAAATTTTGTTTCGCGATTTGTCATCATTTACCCGATAACAATCCATTTGACAAACTGACACAAAAATAGTTGAATCATTTGCCGGCACCAATTGAACATTGGTGATCGTCACCTTAAATGGGATCAGTTTCATACACAAAATCCCATTTTTTGCTTCCATATTAGACACAAATTATGTTATTTGTTGTGTGTTCAATAACTATTTGGTTAATTTCAAAAACACTCCTTTTGTGACAGCTCAAAAGCTAAATTACGAGAATATGATAATAAGTCGATAACAATTATAAATTATAACTGCGAAACTTAAACGGATTTCAGCTAAATATTTGTTCCTTCATGTAATGCTACGTATACAGAAGTATGAATAGTAATAATAGAATAATTTCGGTTTCCATAAAATTAGCAATGTACTTACATATTTCCCTTAACATCCCATGAATGAATTGATAAGGAACTTCTGTTAAATCATTGGGCTGTGTACGATACAATTAGTAAAAATCTCTTTTTAACCCTCCGATTGATGAGACAACCACCTTCACAGAAACACCGGCATTTAGACGCCGGCATTTAAGAGGTTAAAACAGTCGCTGACAAATGTTTGATGTCTTAACCAGTTTGCGAATCTGGGTTTACTGTGTGATAGTTGCACACAGACCTTCCTCAGAATCGTCAATAATGGAATCCTAGTCAAATGGATTTTAAGCCATTTAACTCTGATTTTAAGATATTAGTTAGAGAAGAACTTGTTGAACGGATACCCAAAAATGTTACTCTCTTACTGATAAAACGCATTTAAATGCACTATTGAAAGTGGAAGCCGGTATAGTCTTTAACGATTTCCAGCATAGGTAAGCCAACAATATCCAAATCATTACGAGCTTCCTCAGTTAATTCAGTGATTGATATGTTGAACCATTTCCTGCTTTTGTTTTGGATCGTTCAATCTTTTGTTCAATTTAAAATACATATATAACATACATATAAATCAATATGGCTTGGGCGACATATGTAAACACGTCGTATGATAGAAGCATGAGATACAAAGGCTGAAATCCGTAATCCCCAGTTAAGTTTATGGCACTTTTTCAGCTTTCTCAACAAAATGAAATGGAGAAGGAAGGAGAAGTATTAGATAAATGATGGAATCAAAACAATTCGTTTTAAGTAATGCAATCAAAACAAGTCCAACAAATCTTCGGTTTTCTTCGATACTGTTTCCCACCATTGTCTAAAATTCGAGGTTCCGGCTCCTTCAACATGTGCACACACAGAAATATGACAAACATTTCTGAAAATGTTCAATTTGTTTATTAATCACTCCACATACAAATTTCAACTTTCGATAATATTGGAATTATCCACTATTTGTATGCTCTTATTTGCCCACAAAAATTATACGAATTTATTTGTGAGAATTGGGAGCACTTGCTTGAAGCAAAAATGAAGTGAAGATTTCTGCTAAAAAAAACACTTTGTTGCAAACCAAACCACGCTTCCGAGATGTGTTCACTACTCCCAATATACAAAATATGTTATCTTTTACGATGCATATTGAAAATTACTTACATTTTACAAAATATAAATTATTGCGTGAATTCCTGCAATTCCAGACCAGCTGATAGAAATAATAAATAAAACCAAAGTCTTCTTCTTGTTGAACACATGTTCAGGCAACGTAAACTGTTGACACAGATGTGGAATGGTGTTGCCATACCGTCATATGTCAAGTGTTATAACAGGGAATTCAATTCAAATCCCATGACCGCAAAACATTGTTAAAACGGCAACAGAACGACAGAAGTGTAAGCAAGAGGAAGACAAAATTAAGGAAAATTAAACAATTCATTAGTTGTCACAATCTATACAATAAAATTAATATAAATACAAAGACATTTAATTGGGATATTCCCCTGTAGAAAACACTTCAGTAAACTCTGTGGCCACACTCTTCTCTGTATAACAGTTGCGTTTCGTGTGCACCGAGAGAGCGCCAATGGGAGAGAGTTCGTTAAAATTTACTACATTTGTAAACGACAGTCAGCCAACCTGTGATATTTGTTTGGCCACTTCGTCAATGAGTTCAGTTTGTATTTGAACGAACGCGAGTATGGACGTGTCGCGCGTTGGTGATAGAACACAGAACATCCTCCCCGAGTGTTGTTAGAATAAATGAAAGCAAAAAGAAAAACACAGTAGAGCAGAGCAACAAAAGTAAAGCAAGCAATCAGTATTATATGTTTTTTGTCATTGGTACGAAGAAGTAAAGTTAACCGTTGTTTGTCGCCCAAACATAAACGTGTGTCAGTCTGCCTGCTATTTTACTTCGTGCATGTGTATGTGCGTGTGTGTATGTGTGCTAAGTGAGTGAGTGTCTTTCCTTTTTTTTTTTGTACCAATCCAATCATTTTATTTTGTGTATATACAACAAGGAATATCGCATAAAAGTTTGCAAAAAAAAAAAACGGGCAAAACAAAAATAAAAGCCAGAAAAATTATAATGCTAAAGTGTGTGAATTTTTCTACAGATCCTCATCATTGCCATCGCCATAATCATCGTCCCCATCAACATGATTGTTATTGTTGTGTGTTCGCTGTTGTTGTAATGCTTCATTATCCCCTACCGAAGTCATTGTCTTGTAAATGAGAGGAGACAAAAAAAAAAAAAAATACGAACAAACGTTTAAAAAACAACAACAACCGCTGCGAATGCTGAATGGAGAAGTGAGAAGTTGATGTTGTTGTTGTGTGAGTTGTTGTTGTTGTTGGGCTGTCATTACTTTTATTTATTGATTGTCTGCCAATTGAGAAGAAGAAATTATTTAAATTGTGTAAATATGAGAGGAAACAACAACAAAAACATCGAAATCAGCAATCAAATAGAAATGTCGAAATGTTGTCGTTGCCGTTGAAGTTAAGTAAATAATGCCCTCGCACAGCAAACAGAAAGGAACAATAACACCAAATCTCAAATCTCCTTCGTTTGTGACAAGGAATTAAAAGCCGAAAAGAAAACAACATGTTGCCAGAGTAGGGGTGAGACGACGACGACGACAGCGATGGCTTTTGCCGAATTACCCAACCACCCAAAACCCAGTCACACACACACGCACATGCACAGACAGTACTGAGTCGTCACAGTAACAATTGACAGATGCTGTTCTACGCAATTTCCTTTTGCATGTGGGGATGGGGACAAGCGACGTCGGTGATGGCGATGGTGACGATAAAAGCAGCCATAACAATAAAGCAATAAAGGTCAACGGATTAAAGGTCAAATCAAAAAGTAACAAAACGTGCATTATGTTTGTTGTCTTGGTTGTTTGCTCTTCCGCAAAAAAAATAGAAGAAAAAACCGAAGTAATGAGAAGAAAACAGGAAGAAAAAAATGAAAGCCATTGAACAGTAGACGAGATGCTGATGACGAGGTTAATGATGGTTCCCAGATGGACGGGGCACGGCCACATAGAAATTGACGTTGACGTCGATGATGATGATTAATTATGCCTTTATTCATGTGAGCAGTTTTCGGCCTCCTAGCACCCCTCCCCCGGATGTGGTGTGGCATAGACGAAAAAGAAAAAACAACAAAGTTATCACAAGTCGTCGTTATCGTTCAACAAATTTCGTTTTTGTGCCATTTCAAAGTGAACCTGAGCTCACCAACTTCAATTCATGAAACACAAACACTCGCACACACTGAGAAAAAAAAAAGTTTGAAAGGAAGGAAATAAGCGCCACTAAACAGGTTTTTTTCCACCGTACTTTGTTTCTTCTTTGAGTCGTGGTGAGGTGCTCTGTTTATTTGTTGTTGTTACCTTCATTGTTGAGTGATACATTTTTTGTATTTTGCATTCCCATGCCCAAATAGCGCAAACGATGGCTACGACTACGACGATATACACTTTATTCACACACAATCCGAACAGAGACTGAGAACAACAACAACCACAGCAAAACCAACCCAAAACAAAAGCAAAGGAAACAAAATATTAAACAACAACATACGAATTAACCCAGGCTGCAACAACAACAAGAACAACCACAATACAAAGGCATCTGCTAAGACATACAATAAGAAGACATAGAGCAACTTCGCCATCCACAGGCAATCGCACTACATCACCACCGGAGTCGCACCAAATCTAAATGTAAAATGTCATTAGGTTCGATCTGATCGAATTCGATATGCCCTTCAGTTTGGCACTGATTTGGGCAACTACATTTTGATAATTCCTCTGTGATAAGGGCAAGTGAACTCACAATTGTAAACGATATCTAGGGAAAGGGAAACTTAGGTCTTTTAAGATCCAGAGTTAAACTGCGTATGTCGATTGAAGAGCGACAAAATGCCATCCAAAGCAAATTAGTCCCCATACATGTTTCGGTTCACCCATTCCAATAAAGCGGTCTTGGGGAAAATAAAATATTATATTCAAATATCATTTTCAGACGATCAATTGTAGACCGAAATCTTACTGAGTTGTTTTGACTTATATCGCTCAATAGTCGACGACGAAAGACACGGAGAACTTATCTTTAATTAGTGAGCTAAGCACCACATAATTTGCCTACTTGTTGAGAGGGATCGAAGTTGGCTCCGATTAAAAGGAAAAGTTTAGAGAAATTTCAAACATTTTAAACATTACTTATTTTCAACAATTTTTTAAAGATTTTATATCCAAACTCTGTTCAGTTGCAGTACAAAATTATGGAACTAATAAAAATATGTTTTTGACATCGAAGAATACCCTTCAGAACAGTCACACATGTTTATATTTGAAAAGTCATCGTGTAAACATTCATGATTTTCCTTCACATGTTCTAATGATAATCGGGAATGTTTTCAAAGTCATTTAAATGTAGATAAGTTTTAAAATAATAATTAAATTTTTTTAAGAAAATCCCCACTTTTCTTAAAGATAATTATTAAATGTAGATAAATTTAGTAAGATAGGGTTATAGGGTTACCACTACTTCATTGGACCAGCCCAGCCCATTTCGTAGTTGACTAGTTCCCACTTTATAATAATCTCTTAATCTCCACTTTAAATTAATCTATTAAATTGCAAAGCTAATCCCAAGGACTACTGCAAAATTAGTTAAAAAACACTTGCGGATTTTTTTACCTTTAAAATATAGGGTTACCCCCACTACATTTGGCCAACCCAGCCCATTTGGTAGTTGACCAAATTTCCACTTTGAACCACGATTTCTTAAATTAAGTAAAACAAAACATTTGTGGATAGGGTTACACCCAATACTTTAGTCCAGTCCATTTCGTTGTTGAGATTTTTTTGTAAGCAAAATCCCAAGTTGGACAAAATTTGTTTAAATTGTAAAACTAATAATCCCAAACCACCGAATTCATAAAGCAGTTAACAAATTTTAATGAATACGGGGGAAAGACTAGCAGAATAATCCACATTTTAGGATTTTCTTTAAAATATTAGGAATATCGAGATTATTTGAAAAAAAAACAGACCATTCCAGGCCTATCGGAATGTAAAATTTCATTATATGAAAACGGAAAAAATTCTCAGTCCCTTAGGTGTCCGCTTATTGAGTGCGGAAGGTAATATTCTTCATATTGATGAACAACTTTGTTCACCTTTATGGAATTTGACTAGTGAATCAGTCAAGACTGTATTGGCTGTTGGTCTATTCTCTACTCCCCGATGGGTTCCATTAAGTCCATTATCCATAATACATTAAATTAAGTCGTCTCTGTTAAAAGTTTCTTTTTTCTTCTGGTATTTTTCTAACAGACTGACAGATTCTTTTTTTATATCTCACCTTGCAATCATTAACACGACAGTTATGATCCGATATTGCCGAATTCTCTTTATCATCGCCTCAGAGTCTCGCCTGAATACATATGTGGCAAAATATGTCACAAACCGAAATGACACAAACTCAATATACCGCCTAACCCATTGAGGAGAAGATTGTGCAAGTATTGAAACGGAGCAGGTTTACATGCTTCAAAGATGTTTTCTTAGGTTTATCTTCTTTGCTCCTTCTTGTTTTTTTTTTACTTCGGAGGGGACAACAACAACCAACACAACAACATGGCAAATAAAAATGTCTTCGGCTGGCTGGATGGGTGAATTTCATTCGAGGCAACGACGGCATGAGCCGAGACACCGACACAACAACCGAAACCAAATCATCCTCTAACAACAGAAACTCCGAAACACGCACCATCGAGACAAAACTATGCTTGCATTGAACCATAGTAACAACAACAAACGGTGTACAACCAAACATAAACGTTTCTTGCAGAGCAGCACCGCCGAAACAGCCGGAACCCACGAAGCAGGATGATTTGGTTTTTCCCTCAAGGTAAGCAAAAAAAAAAAAAAAAAGAAGAAAAAAAAAACAGCATTACAATTACCCGCTACATGATATTGTTATAAATTGAAAAATTGTACATTCTATACGGACCAAAGATGAGGTTGACGTCGAAGACGCCGCATAAGAGGCAAACACCGAGTCAGCCCATATGGCTGGCAATAAAAAAGAGTAAGAAAAAAACACAGGCGACGAATTTCACATTCATCCTAAAAATCCGCCCCTGATTACAAGTGAAACTTGAACGGAGTCGTTTTTTGTTGTTTGTTGTTCTTGTAACATTTGTCTGTGCGTTTTTTTCCCTGGGAGTTTTCTTGAAACGTTTTGTTTATTTATATTTGTTGTTGTTGTATGTATGTGAGCACTGCATTTGTTTGTTTTCAATTCAATACTTAAATTAAATGATTCAACAAAAAAAAAAAAAGAAGAGAGGAAACAAAAACAAGCAAAACACAATGTCGTTGTCGTCTTTGTCAGGCAGTTCTTCCTCCTGAGCAAATGTCGTGGAAGTGTTTCAATGCTGTCGTCCATTATACAGAATGGAGTGTTTACTATGTTTGTCATTGCGTTTGCAACATTCTGTTAGATTGTAGATGATCCTTTGGGGCCAAGGGAAATGATATGGGGGCTTGAAATTGGGCCTCTGGTTATAAGCTGTGTACATACTTATTTCCCCTAACATTCCATGAAGGAACAGACGGGGGCACTTCTCTCGAATCAGTGAGCTGTGCGCGATATAATTGTGTGTACTCACTGACCGGGACCTACTGCTCAAAGCCGGCTCCAAACGTCTAATTCTTTTCTAGAGAAGTTTTACATGACTTAGAGAGATTACTCTCTTAGCTGTAAAGTTAGGGCCAATGACCACGACCGACCATAAACCGCACCAAACAGTCACACGTTAGGGACAACTCTTGGGTTTTCCTAGCCCCAGATGCGACACTTTTGTGGAGGAGGAGGAAATGGGCCTCATCAATCAAGATAATTTTTCGATGGAATTCCGGATCATTTTCATGCATTTCCCGGAGCCAATCAGCAAAGACACGACGTTGTTGATGATTGGCCGGCTTGAGTTCTAGTGTTAACTGAACTTTATGAGCCTTAAGACCCAAGTCTTTATGCAAAATACGGTGTAATGACGTTTGTGGACTGCCCAATTCCAAAGAACCACGACGAATGGACAAACCTGAATTTTCATCAACACTTTGGCCTACAGCAGCAATATTCTTCTTCAGCGACGTACAAGGGCTTTATTCTTCTTGTCCTAAAAGCTCGAATTTTTCCACCCAAAAATTCTTTAGTTTTGCGAACTGTGACTGCAAGATTTTCACCATTTTTGTAGTGAGTTTTAATAATTTCAATGTGTTGTTGAAGCGTGTATCGTTCCATTTTTAGTAATGACGTAGTTTCTACTTGTCAAATTTCAAGAAAAGTGGCAGCTAACGAAATACCGGGTGATTCAATAACAGATAAATTTAAAAATATGCAAATCTAGCGTTACTATTTTTTCCCATTCTGCTCATTTCTTTTTGTTTTTAACCCACTTTCTTTGGCTAAGAAGGTTAGAAATAATATTCTCAGTAACTTAATAAAAAAACATTTTACTTCAGTCACATATAATAATAGTTCCTGCCACCTCTACCCAGACCATTACAAGGTTGACCATTTCTTTTAAAGTAAATTCCACATTTTCTTAAATCGCCCAGCAAAACTTTTAAAAGTCTAACACGAGATCTTTACAGTTCTTAAAGTCAATTAGCCCATTAATGCCCAGCGAAAAAATGTCTGTAACGTCTTTTGCTCAGTAACGAAACGATTTTGAAACGATTTCTTTCTCTGTCAAATAATGAAACCTTTTTGGAATTATGCGAATTTTGTACTCTGTGCCGACTGTAATACAACGGAACGCAATCCATAATGGGAGGACATACCGCATTCGTTCCAAACGAACTCTTTCATGTTTTTACTTATATTCTTTGCCCCTTAATGTTCCATTTTCATGGTATGCCATTGTCTCTAAGTTCTTCGTCATCACTTCATTCATACGAATGTTTTTTTTTTTGCCATACTACTCTGTGACGTAGAAGAGTCAAACTCCGATCCGATTCTGTCTAATAGAACCAATAATGTTCGACATTTGGCAAATGTGAAACCACAATTGTAGTACATTTGGAATTGATTAATGATTCTCGCCAGTCAGCCATTTGAAATCATCGTAGTTGTTGTTGATTGCATCCCTAACTCTGCCGTGAAATACTCAACGTACGGGTATCATTTATTATTTCGAAAATAGAGAATGATGTACACAATTCTTCTGAATGCGATGATAACGGCCAAAAGTAGGCGAAAACAACAAAACGAAAGTGTTAAACTTCTATGGGAGCTCCCCATAGGAATAAATCAAATGTTTTGAGGGGTTTTTATTAAATATGGAATTTGAATAATTACAGTGACGGAAAAACCTACGTAAAACTCTGTAACTGAATAGCCAGAGCTCTGTGCCAAGTGGTGGTTTGAATCGGCTATCAACATTTCTAGACTTTTGAAATTTGCTTTACGCTGAAGTGACTTCCCATATTATATCTCTAGTAGATGGTCAACCATTCTATGATAGGTAATGTACGTGTGCTAGTTTCATGTTCATAACTAAGAAAATATTTGAAAAATATTTTGTGCCACCCTATTTGTGCCGCAATTGCGGTGTCGCCATCTATATGTCAATTGTACAGTAGGTGGCTACAAAAGCTCTTCAATAATAGTGAATTGAAATGAAATAGAAAGATTACAATAATAGGAGTATTAAATTCAATATCAAAGAGGAGAATATTTCAAAAATATATAACCTTTGTATATGTGAAGATGGCATGTAGATGGCAGTGGCAACAGCTGATGCTAACCCTCAATAAATTACAATAAGAAAATAGTTTTTTTTTTTTTTTGAAGAGATCATTTGAATAATATTCCAATGAGACTACGGCGACCTCTATGTTATAAGTAGATGAGCCGAAATTTGCGTGTGGCCACCTGTAAAGTTCCCTCATATTTGTAGATGTCACTTGCTGCAAACTGGAAATCAATAAGAAGAACAATCAAGTATAATTAAAATATGAATTTAAAACATTTCCGAATTTCTCGATTTCCTAAGTTTGCACTTTCTTCATAAGTTTCAGTCCTTCGAAATGACCAACTCTGCAGCTGTCAGTCCTTTTTATTCAGTGTCGTCCTTCGAATTTTTGTACAACACCACGCAAAGAATAATCAATTTTAATTTGATTTGAATAAAATTAATAAAAATTATAATTATTAATTTGATTTTGTTTTGGACCCGAATTAATTTTAAGCTTCTAATTCATTTATATTTCATCTTCTGGTTTAGCATGTACACAAAACACATAACTTCTTAAACAAATCCAATATCGCCACCCACACACACACACACTAAAGTTTCTGTCCTTAATCGCCTTTCCGCCAAATATGTTTGTATGTTGTACATACATATGTTGTATGTATTTGTACCCCTTTCCCCCGTTTGCCAAGTCGGCAAACAACAAATCATATTCATCTCGTGTCGAATTTGATATGCGAGACAAATATTGAATACAACAAAAATGCTTTGTTTTGTTTGTCAAATCATCAATTGTACGCGACTGCCAAAAGGGTCCCAGCCAACGGTTTCGTCGCTCGTTGCTTCGGCGTTTCGGGATTTGTGCATGTCTTGTCTGTGTGTCGGTCTACCGACCGTCGATGCTAAATGTTGATAGCCCGGAGGGGGCCAGTGCAAATATTTGCCATCATTTCCATTAGAATTCCGATTACACGCTAAGTATGAGTGAGTGAGTGAGTGAGTACACCCAGCTCCCACCTCCAGTCATCTGGCTCCTTCCCCAGCATAAATACTACGTCGTCCTGCTCATGGAAATCGGTACTCGTACATAAATATTGGCGAATTGTTATTTATTTACTAACCAAACACTCGCGCTCGGTACAATTGATGCCACAACCAACCATCGTCAAGAGCAAATACGCAAAATTTTATTTCTCTTTCTTTTATTTTTGTTGGTGTGTCGACGACAATGGTTGCCTGTACGGGGGTTGGCTGCGGGGGGTAGAGTATGGGAAAGGATTTTGTATTGGGATGATTACTTGCGGGCATAGAATAATTAATAATGTGGCTTAAAGGGTAACAAATGCAATTTCCCTAACACAATATAACAACAGAAAAGGCGATCGCCGGTTAACCTTCACTTACCTTACGTTACGTTACCTTTGCTCCGCTCCGCTCCGCTCAACTCATTTCATTGATCCGTAAGGTGTCGTGTTTGAGTGTGTGTGTGGGCACGAGGGTTGCTCGAAAGGTGTTTCAGTAGAAATTTAAAAGCAAACAAGTCTGGTTTTTAGTTTTTAGTTTATGAAGTCAAACACTTCAATTCCTCTGAGATAAAGCTCTAATGGGGAACCACAAAAATCCATGGGCATTCCTAAACTGCATACGTTCCTCATGGAGAAAATCTCCTTCTCTAGTTTTAGATAAGGCTCACCTTCCTCTGTGTGAGACATAAATCAGCCGCCTATCTAGGCATCCAAAGACAACTTTCTGGAAGGCCTCAGAGAATGCTAACCAGAGATGAGTTTCTGGTAGGCCTTCTAGTAGTTATCAGACACAGTTTCTCCTTGAGATTATTATCTCGGAAGTCTCATAGAACGGTTCCTAAGCAAACCGTTTGAAAGGACTGTTGGAGGGCTTCCAAAGATGATCTTCTATAAGCTCTTTAAATGGGCTCTTATGAGGGCCGTAATTTTTCAGGTATAAAATTTGTTTCAATGAACGAAGAATGTGGAGAGCTTAGCCCCAAATAATAGTATGATAATTGCTTCAATTAATATTTTAGTTGTTTCAATTAATATTTTAGTTGTTTCAATTAATATTTTAGTTGTTTCAATTAATATTTTAATTGTTTTTGGCGATACAAATATTAATTGTTTCCACTAAAAATATTAATTGAAACAATTAATATTTTAATTGTTTCAATGAGTATTTTAATTGTTTCAGTTAATATTTTAATTGTCTCAATTAATATTTTAATCGTTTTAATTAATATTTTAATTGTTTCATTAATTACTTTAACTTTTTTAACGATAAAAATATTAATTGTTTCAATTATTATTTTAGTTGTTTCAATTTCAATTTTAATTGTTTCAATTAATATTTTTATCGCAAAAAACAATTAAAATATTAATTGAAACAATTAAAATTGAAATTGAAACAACTAAAATAATAATTGAAACAATTAATATTTTTATCGTTAAAAAAGTTAAAGTATTAATATTTAATTGTTCCAATAAGTATTTTAATTGTTTCAGTTAATATTTTAATTATCTCAATTAATATTTTAATCGTTTCAATTAATATTTTAATTGTTTCAATTATTATTTTAATTGTTTCAATGAGTATTTTAATTGTTTCAATTAATATTTTATTTGTTTTAATTAATCTTTAAATTGTTTTAATTAATATTTTAATTGTTTCAATTATTATTTTAATTGTTTCAATTAGTATTTTAATTGTTTCGATTAATATTTTAATTGTTTCGATTAATATTTTAATTGTTTCAATTAATATTTTAATTGTTTGTATTATGTCAATTCATATATTAATTAATTCATTTAATATTTCATAAAATCTATATTTGAATTCTAATTAAATTTTCCAAAAAAAATTTTTTTTAAATCAAGCATTTTTTTATAATTTTTTAGAACGAACAAATCTTTTTTGAAGTTGTGCTATTCAATTTGTAACTTTTGATAGCAGAATTTTCATTGGCGACTGCCGGAATTTGTAAACAACTCAAAGGACCATTTCTTTTTTTCAAGACATTGGTGTGATTAAATTTAATTAACAAATTATTTTGCTAATTAAACCATGGGTAAGGAAACCAATTTGACAGCGTTTTTGTTAAAGATCAACGAAGGAAGAAAGCCATTTGGCCTCGTATTTGTAACCGAAGCAATGGAAGTAGAAACCGATTCGTCCTCGTAGCTTCACCTGTAACATTCCCCTTTTGTAGTAAAAGGATATGCTGCTCTGTATGATTGTTTGTAGTTTTTGTTTTGTACTTTTCCCCTTTCTCTTATTCTTTTTGCGTGTGTGTCGGCATTATTTGTCTTCGTCTTATCCGAATTTACAGTCTTTGTCTTCATTTGCGTTGCTTCGTTTCGTTGTCTTTGTTTTAAAACAAACGTTTCGTTTCGTACGATTCGATTGTCCTTTTTTCGGTTGTTTTGTTGAGAAGAGAAAAAGAACCACAAACGTATGTATGTGTGTTGCATGAATGGCCTGTGTGCGTGTGTATGTATGCATATCCTTGTGTCTGCGTCCGTCTGCCTTTAAGTATTGGGCGAGTACATACAATTATGGCATTTAATTTGTTATTGTTTCGGTAACGTTTGTGACACATTCGTGCAAATGCCCATGTAAGGGAATGGACAATGGCAGCGGGACAGTCTGTGCGTGTCTGCCTCTCTCTGTGTGTGAGTGTGTGTGTAAGTGCTGTCTGTAGTTAATGCCCGGGATAAAGCGTGAAATGATGGATATTCATTAATGTCGTCTGTCTAATTTGTGGGGCTGAAATAGTTCTAATATGCCATAATCCTTATATTGGAAATCTCTTTTCTTGTTTTCACTTTCCTTCGTCTTATCCTCCCTTCCTTTGCTACCCCTCCCTTCCTCATTATGTTTATTGTATTTAGTATGAGATGAAAAACAAGCAGAGAAAGATTCATTGTTAAGTCACACTGACTGTCACTAGGAAAACACATTCATGCAATATTCATTTGAACATATGTACGAGTGTCTCTGTATCTCTGTGTGTGTGTGTGTCTATCCGTTCCTTCTATTCATACATAGTTTATTAATTAGGGACTGTCATGTTTTCGGGGATATCAACAGTTCCACAAATCCACAAAAATTTGTTTGGAAAAACTTTGGAAATCTCTTGAATTTTTTTGGGGGGAGGAGGCGGGTGGTTTTTGTCGTTTGACTGAATGTATGCGTGTTGATCGGAACTGTTTGTTAAACCAACTGTGAAACGCTCTGTAATACTTGAGCGTGTATTTGTTAACATTTCACACTCAGTGTCATGTATGTGTGTTAAGTGTGTATGTGTGTGTTGGTGTTCTTATTAATGTCCATGTTTCATAATAAATTTTGACATATTTTTTGTTTGTTTTGAACAAAAGAAGGAAATAAGTTTATGTTTCATTATGAGTCATATGTGAAGGATGAGTGTGTGGAACTTTTCAATTGTATCCAGTATGTTATGTATTCATGTGTATGTATATGTGTGTGTGTGTACACATACCAACATATGCTGTTGTCGACACTACCCTTGGATAAACGGAGACTTGTCCTATTCAATTATCGTGTCATTTTTCTCAATGTTAATTGTTAACTAAAACTCTTTAAGACACCAACATCTACAGGGATTTTGTTTTTCGGTGGGGGAGCGGGGGTGAGGAGATAGTTGGAGGGAACAGAGGAAAAACAAGAAAAATGTCAGCAACACCATGTTGTGTTTATTTTCGAATAGCAGTTCCACGAATTTCAAATTGTTACAAATTGGAAGTCATTAACACAATTTTCCAAAACAAGTGTTAATTAATTTCAATATTTTCGGGCCTCTAGCGGACGAAATAGTTTTCGGGAAATATCTCGAGAATAGCAATATTTAAATCGAATCTTAAATCACATTTACTTGAAAATATAGAAATGCTTCTCTTGTAATACTTTTAATCTGAATGTTTAATCATATTATGTATATAAATTTAAAGTTTCTTGAACAACATATAAATTCAGTTTACTTTTAAATAACTTTTGATTCATATGTATATGCAACTCGCCCCAACAATGTCCATGTGGCGCTGGGGCAATTATTTACTTGTATAAAATTTAAATAGAATTAAATGAATTATTAAAAAAAAAAAAGTGCTAGAACATGCAAACGGAGATCTTGTCTCAACTCAGAGAGCTAACAACGATGACGTTTGAGAACTCACTCATCTTACTTGCTGGTGCTACAACTAGTGTGCGCGCAACCCTCAGTACCTCCTGATTTCAACATGATTATCATCGTGAAGGTCTGAAACATGGTGAGTAGGGTGGAGTGAAATTCAAAAAAAAAAAGTTAACCTCGGAAAGAGATGTAGTCTGGGGTCCTAATGAGGGGAAAAATAAAGAAAAAAATTTTAAAAACATTTTAGGGGTCGCGCCACTCCCTCGAAATTTGGAAATTATCGCTATTTTGGCGTAGATTTTAGAAAGATTCTAAAAAGTTGTATGTCAATAAATGTTTGCAATAGCGTAAGCAATGAAATAAGGGCATGAAAAAATTTAAAAAAATTTTTCTCATTGTTCAAAAATTTCAAAAAGTAAAATAAGTCAAATCGTCCCTTCTTCAGAAAATTGACTGAACAATGAAATCGCCACCAAAGCTACAAATATTAGTCGATTATCCTCATATTTGCCTCAAATACTTTTGTTTGGGCACTGAACAAGCTCAAACTTTTAAATTTCCAATAAGTTAAGTCGTTAATTTTTAGGATTTTTCTAAAATCAACGCCAAAATAGCGATAATTTCCAAATTTCGAGGGAGTGGCGCGAACCCTAAAAATTTTTTAAAATTTTTTTCTTTATTTTTCCCCTCATTAGGACCCCAGACTACATCTCTTTCCGAGGTTAACTTTTTCAAATTAAAAAAAAGCATGTTTTCACTCCACCCTAATGGTGAGCCATCACCTACATATGGGGTTAATACAATTTGCCCCACCGGGCAAAGTACACCCATCAATTGCACCCGGTATATTCCGGCAACCAAATCGAGAATTCGCTGTGTGGACGAATTCTCTCTCTTGCTTAGGTGGCATAGCTCCTATTTGAGATACCCATTCAACATCACTTGGATACACGTGATAAGCTACTGTGAAAATCCACGAAGAGTCCTTGCAAGTTGTTCAGTCCAGGACAAACAGTTTACGGAGGGCTGCTGACCACCGGCGGCTTAAGATTATAGATTCAGATGAGACCGCCTAGCATCACTATTTCCAGTTTGAACTTTGTTGTATCGGTTCAATCACCTCAATTGGATTTGGTAGTCCACCCCCTACGTTCGCATATCAAACTTCAGTTCATATGGAATCCAATTTCTTTGTTTCGAATTATTGTCGACCATTTCGGGACAGGAATTTTCCACCAATAATGCTTCTCCCGCCGTGTCTTCCACCCTTGGGTAATTAATGTTCTGTATCCACTTGAGATTTAAGTATAAGTATTTGTCTTTCAAAAGTTTAAACGAATCATAATATGGTTTATTAGAGAACAACGGCCACGTTATCTGATTTCTCCGTTCTTGGATTTTTGAAGCCACTCACGGCAGTCTCACCTTATACGCTTCTACCAGCAATCGTTGTGCACATTTATTGAAATTGTAGAAGTCAATTCAAAAATTTCAAAAGTTTCGTATCATAATTTCACATCTTTCCACAAAATAAAAATCAGTGTTGCTGATATGAAAGGTTATGATGATGCCACAATTTCAATCTTAATTTACTGTGATGGCCACCTTTTCTTTTTTGGCACACGGCGGAATCTTTGTCGTACACCTGATAGTTTGTCTGTCTCAAATATACAATCCAACCACACGGAGTACATACATTTCAATCAATCTTTCATCTTCCCCAAACGAAAACGAGAAATGAAGAAAATATCCAAAAACAAAGTAAGGAAAGAAAATAAAAGAAAACAATTCGGGTAACACAACTACTCAACTTCAGTTGACTCGACGATAAATCTAATGGAGCATTTGAAGTAGCGTCGGAATGCAGTTTAATAAGTAACAAAACCAAAAGTGCGACCGAAGACGACAATGTAGTCGATGACGACGACCACAGAGACGAGCGCGACGATGACTGTGGCCGGAGTCACTGGAAACTGGTTTTATGTGTTTTGTAACATGCTGACACTATCCGGTTACCGGTTGGTATGGTCATCTTGTGTGTGACGGAGTAGTGTACTCGTATGGTGCACGAACGATGCGGAGATGCGGATCACTAAAGATCCCACAGCGCAACCCTTGGCTGCAACCGGCCAGAAATCATTAAAAGCGTCAACCAAACCGAATGAATCGAACCAAATTGAACGCATTCTGTTGTCCGCCGAAATAAAAAGCCGTCGTTGCGATGTTCGAGCAAGAGGCTAGGCTTTGAATGTTTGGCCGCTTGACTGACATTCCGCCCAACAGGCCGGCCGTTGGCCTAAGTGGCAGTTTGACTAAGTGACTACTGGCTGGATGGCTGGCTGGCTGCTGGCTGGGAGTTTGACTTTGTTGCCGCTGTGCTATCGTTGTCTGCCATCTTCTTTGGTGGGAATTCTCCTCTGTTTGTTATTCCGTGTTCCTTTCTTTGCGTTCGTTCGTGCTTCTACGGCTGCCGCTGGTATGTTTGAGTAATGTTTTAAAACATTTGGCCCAATTGCACATCATCAGTAGCCAGCCATGGCTCTCGTTGCATTGTGTTGTGGATCTTAACTGTAGCCATGGTGCACCACGATGTTGCAGCAAGAAATAATTCCTCGATTGCAAAAATAATAGCAACCGGTTTGACTAGTAGAGCACACTTAAAGTTGTGCTCTCATCTTCAGTTTTTTTCTTCTTTTTTTTTATTTGTTTGTTTCAGTTTGGTTTTAGCTGTTTGTCCGTCCGCTAGCCTGTTGTCGGTGTGTGTGTGTGTGTGGTTATTTTTTGTTTTGTGTAATCGTAGATAGTTGTTGTTGCAGTAATTGCAACAATACCATTAGTGTCCAAAAAGAAAATGAAGCATAAATAATGCAACCGTCCATGGGACGGATACATACATGTCCGTCCATCCTTTTGTCTGTCCCCCCTGCGACCGAGCCAACGACCAGCATGTCAAGTTTCCTTTTTTTTTTTTTTGGTTTGTCTGAATTTCAGTGGATTTGCCGGTCAATTATATTTTTTTGTTTTGCTTTGTTTTTCGTACAACTAATATTCACTTATGCGAGTGGACGTACTACATGCATATTTTATTTTCACAATATCCCATAATTAACCATAATTGTGGGCCATAAAAATGTTAAGGTCCCTCCATCCATCCGTCCATCCATCCGTCCGTCTGTCCACTACATAAGTAATTGCTGTGATCATAGCCTGCCGCAATCCACCATCCAACATTCACCATCTTTCTCTCTTATCATCACCTGTCGGACCGTTGTCTTGACAGTCTCTGGCATGGAACAGTCACAAAGGGAGGAAATGCCACCTGTGCAGGCGGTTTAAAAGAAAATTCCTTGACTTTCATTATTTTGGAAAAGAAAACAAAACAGAAACCAAACAGGATCCGAAATACCAACCCACCCAATGACTTTTGCTGATGACCATAATTTATCAGCCAGATATCATCAGTGTGAATTGTTGTCTTAGCTGTTTTGTTTTTGGTTCCTCTTGTTAGCTAGTCCTTCGTCTGCGTTTTTTTTTTCCAAACCAAGGGAACTCGTCGATGCCATTAGGCAACAGAACGTAGATTTTACACTTACTTATTTTTCTCTCCTTTTCATTTTCATCCTATTTATGTTTTCTGAAGGTGGTCGACGATTTTCAACATGTTTTGCTTGAACACGCGGAGAAAGATTAGCTCACTACACCAATGGGTGTTTAAGGTGACACCTGAACCTAATGTGGAAGTCTAGAGTCCACTTGCAATGACTGTTGATCATGGGATTTGATGGAGGGTTTTGCCAAGTGATAATTAATCAGACCGTTGCTTGTTATCCAACAGCCACCACGATCCTTGTCAGCGACATCAAACTAACAAGAAAACTTTAATAATTTCCCAAATTGGGACTTATTTCATATGAAAAATACAATTTTTTTTGGAATTTCTTCATTTATTTTAGAATTTTGAAATCACTAGAGTTTAAATGAGTTCCTACTTATTTCCCTTAAAAATAACGAAATTTGTGCGTTGTGCACATTATTAATCGTATACTCCTGACCTGGGCCTGCTGTTTGAAGAAGTT
The DNA here is from genome assembly GCA_958296145.1 of Hydrotaea cyrtoneurina. Taxonomy (NCBI): domain Eukaryota; kingdom Metazoa; phylum Arthropoda; class Insecta; order Diptera; family Muscidae; genus Hydrotaea; species Hydrotaea cyrtoneurina. The sequence continues at coordinate 140,852,035 of OY282512.1, forward strand.
AAACTTGACTTAGAGAGTACTCTCTTACCCCAGAAGTCAACGGAATTTACGAGGTGGAAACGGCCGTTATAAAATGTTTTCAATCTTACCAGGATACAAATCAGGGTCACACTTATCCAGCTAAGTACAAAAAAAACCACAAATAAAAGGTGGCGCAAAAGTAATCCTCCTAGTTTTTTTTTCATTTTTTTTTTAATTACAAAAAAAAAACATCGGAAGTTTACTTTTGCGCCACCTGTTAGAACCAAAAATTCGTGTTAAGCAAAAAATGTTAAGAAAAAACCGATTGCTTTAGAAAAAAAAATTAAGTCCCGTTCTATAAAAAAACGATTTTTACAAAAAAAACCGAGTTATGTAAAAAACTGGTTTGCGAGAAACCCGAGTTTTGTGAAAAAATCGTTTTGCCAAAAAACCGAGTTTTGTAAAAAAAAGAGTTTTGTGAAAAACCGAGTTTACAAAAAAAAACGAGTTGTCAAAAAACCGGGTTTACAAAAAAACCGAGTTTCGTGAAAAAAGATTTTACAAAAAACCGAGTTTTGTGAAAAAAACGGTTTTGCAAAAAAATCGAGTTTTGTGGAAAATCGGGTTTGCGAGAAACCCGAGTTTTGTGAAAAAATCGGTTTTGCAAAAAAAAACGAGTTTTGTGAAAAAAACGGTTTTAAAAAAACCAGTTTACAAAAAAATCGAGTTTTGTGCAAAAATCGGGTTTGTAAAAAAATCGAGTTTTGTGAAAAAAATCGGTTTTGCAAAAAAAAGAGTTTTGTGAAAAACCCGGTTTTACGAGAAACCCGAGTTTTATGAAAAATCGATTTTGCCAAGAAAAACGAGTATTGTGAATAAATCGGTTTTGCAAAAAATTGAGTTTTGTGGAAAAAACGGTTTTGCGAGAAATCCGAGTTTTGTGAAAAAATCGGTTTAGCTAAAAAAACCGATTTTCCAAAAAAACCGATTTTACAAACGAGTTTTGTGAAAAAACCGGGTTTACAAAAAAAAACCCGGTTTGTAAAAAAACCGAGGTTTGTAAAAAAAAAAATTACAAAAAAATCGAGTTTTCTGAAAAAATCCGGTTTTACACAAAACCGCTTATTTTTTCATCTAAAAATTAAGTTAATCTGACATCGTTAGTTCAAAGGAAAAATGACAAATAGAACCGACAAATCGGATTAAGCTAAAAACGGTTTTAAAAAATCCGGGTTTTTGTCAAAAAAACGTTTTATATAAAACAGCTTATTATTTTTTAAAAATCACCTTTCTCACCGTTCATCATAAGAGACAATAATATGAGTTAAAATATGTTTGTTTATGAAATTCACTTCTGTTTCGAGAAAAATCATGACAAATATTGGAATTTTTAAATTCTGATTTTCAATTTTAACTACCCTGATATATTTGAGAATTTTCTGTCTTCAGTATCAGGATGTATCGGCCAAAACGGTAAAATGTACATTTGATGGTAAATATCTTCTATATCTTTGTGCCACTTCAAGGGGATTGCAGAAAGTAAAGCTACATTAATTCGGTTCTAAGAAGTAAATGTTTCATACGGTGTTGGCCAATTCGAAATAATTTTAATATATCTACGTACAATAATCACAAAGGGACATTCCTGCCCACATATCTGCTCCTTTGCTAACTAAAAATTTCTTTCGTTGATTTTGAAAATTCCTCAAATAGGAAAACAAAAATATTTTTTTGAAAAATTCTTTAAAGGTTTGCACATCAAAAAGGTCTCCGAGGACCTTCTCACACACAGAAGAGTTAAGAAATTGTTTATTTAATTTTAGAAATATTTTTCAAAATTAATTTTTTGTGAAATTTTAAAAACGTTTATCTGACAATTTAATTTGCTTAGTTTATTCAATGACTTCAGTATGCGTAGTTTCTCATTTGAATTTACAACGGGACAACATCACAGATGTTTCAAATCATTTCCCTTTCCCTCGCTCTCTCTATCACATTCTCTCGCTCTCTCTCTCCCTCGTCTATGTCAGTTGTCAACACCAAATTAGTATATTTCTCATAGTGAAATTCGATATAGAATCTTGTGAAACTACTAAAAGTATTAATAAATATCCATGAATGTGTGAATATTTACAATGTGTCCTAATGACTGTCACAATTAGAATGAATAGTTACAACAACAACGACAACAGCAACACAATAATACGCACAAGAAACTCATATTTTCGAATCCACTTAATCTGAGACATCGTAAATCAACATAAAGTGAAGTGACCGCTGACAAAAACCAATTAAACTCTTGTTGTTTGTTAAGCAAACACAACCCAGCAAACAAGCACGATATGCCAGTACACACCAGCAATAATAGCAACAACAACACCACAAACTAAATATGTACGTACAATACGAAATTACAAAATAAGTAAAATGCCCGAGTACAAAATCATAAGAAGCAATTGATATTTCAAGAAAAGACACACACACACACGGAACACGTTCTCACATTCAGCTTTAGTTACTCTCACACAAACTTGGTCGTTCGTTGTTAACTGAGCATGAAAAAGTCGACTCGGGTGCTGTTGTACGCGTGGCTGTGTGTTCCTTTCGTTCATTTACGATTTTCGGGCTGCATGGCTCGAGTGCATTTTATATTTCTGGGTCTGGCTGTGTGTGTGTGTGATTGTGTGTGAGTTGCAGCAAATCCAGCATATTCTCCATGTTTCCGGAGATAACACAACACAGTTGAAATGTTGTTGTTCGTGTAGTTGGTTATTGCTCTTATCCTTGCCCCCGAGTAAAAGCAAAAGCATAGCATTGTTGTTTGTATTCCACACAGCCAGATTATAACAACACCAGCAATAACACACTGTCTGTTTGTGGATCAGTGTGTGTGTGAGTGTCTCTCTGTGCAATGCCTAAATAAATATTGACCGACAAGAAATACAAAAAAAGGTTGAAATGGAAGTGAGAAAATAAATATTAATTTAAAAACTAATAAAATTCCATTTACTGATCATATCAAATCATGCACACAATAAAAACACATAAATAACTTATGCTGTTGTTGTTGTTGTCACTTTTTTTCGACACATTCTTCATGTTCCTCCTGCCAGCCCTTCTCATTCGTAGGCAACGTGTTGCATGCCAGTACACTTAGAGAAAGAAATTGACGCGGCCCCTCAACATTGTGATCATGATGATCGATGGCGGCTGACATGGGTCTTATCTTACCTGAGATTAAACGTGCTCCTCAAGTGCTGTGTATGTCATTGTACATTTACTTTGGCATTTGAAACGGGATTTAAAAGAAGTTCTGACCGATGTGTCGGCTTAGGCAACGTTCAAAGGTTGCGTCCCTTATTGCTTCTCAGCGGATATCTTATACACTAAATTACGCGGGAAGTCACAATTTGGTGTCCACTTAAAAAAATTTGCGGAAATGTTTCCTATAGCAATTTACTGATCGATTATGGGAATAAAACAATTGTGGAACCTATTAAAATTCACTACAAAAATGGTGAAAATCTTGCTGTCACTATTCGCAAAACTAAAGCAAAATTTCATGAAAAGGATATGGTCCTGTAAGCCGGGTCGTGGTGGCCATTTGGCTGATGTTGTTTTTCATTATTAACTGCCTACCTTCCTCTTTATTATGAAATAAACATCCGATCATTTATCTCACAAAATGTAATTTTTCGTTGAATACCCAAATAACACCTCTTGTTCGAAAATCCTGTATTAAAATGTATATTTGTACAAAGATATAGCAAATTCAATTGTGTCGTATGCGCCACACGACTTTTTGATTTATCGCAAAAAAGTCCCATCTCATGTAAAATTTCCGTTTTGGCGCTTATTTCTTTTTTGTGCTTAAGGCTCGACGAATTTGCGTTATGAATATAATATTCTAAAATATATTTCAGACAAGTGCCCTTCGGGCATTTATCTCCAATACCATGAGTTTTAATTTGAGGCTGGTCGAGTATTTCCATGAGCGCCCCAAAACTCCTATTTAGGTGCATTTTTGTGACATTTTTTTAAAATTTCAGGCAACGAATTTGATATTATGGAAATTATTTCAGACAAATGTTCTTCTACAGTTTTTAGCTGATAGCATTAGCTTTAATTTAAGACCGGTGTCACAAGGGAGTCTATTTCCTTATTTTCCTTTTCGAGCTTTTTTTTTGTCATTCCAGTACCTCCAGTTGCCTTAATTGGGCGCACTACATACTCATCTAGAAGGAAGTAGTGGTCAAGTGAAATAATTTATAAATTCCGAATTTAATCCTATTATTCCTTCAATGTTCAGATATTTCTTGAGTTCCGGTAATTTAAACAATTGTGTACCGTCTCTCCCATTCGTTTTAAATTCTCCATTGGTTTAACAGCAGTTATTGAGAAGTGGCTCCAAAGCGAAAATGAAAAATGACCTCAAATTTGGGCCAATTTTTCTACATCAATTGGGGTTATTTTTCGCATCTAATTTGTGGCAATTTTTCTTTTAAAAAATTTTACACCCAAATTGTTGTAATTTGTTGGTCTTTTTTTCCATTTTCCGTTCTGGGTCTATTTTAAATTAAAAAAAATTTTACACCCAAATTGTTGTAATTTTTTGGTCTTGTTTTCCATTTTTCGTTCTGGGTATATTTTTCATTAAAAAAAAAGTTACCCCAAATTGTTGAAATTGTTTCGGTCTATTTTTCATTAACAAAAATTACCCCAATTTTTTGAGTTTTATTTATTTTTATTTTATTTTATTTAATTACAATACAAAGTAAATTTATATTCTAATTTTTGGGTCCAAGGATAAACCGAGTGACAAAGACTATTTGGCTTGATTTTTTGCAGCGACAGACCAAAGCCTCTGGTGGGAATCGAACCCACAACCCCCACGCTGATAGGCAAGCACGCTACCAACTCGCCTACCGGGGCGCTTAATTTTTTGAGTTTTTTTTATCTTTCTCATTAATAAAAATTACCCCACTTTTTTTTAATTTATTTTTTTGGTTTTGTGCCATTAAATTATTAAGAAATATGTAATACTAGATTTGAGGTAATTTTTCGAACTGTGTTTTATTACGGTGAAGGCATTTTTTCCATTTTGTAAAAATATTTTATGTTTTTTTGAGGCATTTTTTCCATTTCAAAAATTACCCCAATTTTTTGAGTTTTTTTTATCTTTCTCATTAATAAAAATTACCCCACTTTTTTTTAATTTATTTTTTTGGTTTTGTGCCATTAAATTATTAAGAAATATGTAATACTAGATTTGAGGTAATTTTTCGAACTGTGTTTTATTACGGTGAAGGCATTTTTTCCATTTTGTAAAAATATTTTATGTTTTTTTGAGGCATTTTTTCCATTTCCATTTCCATTTCCATAGTTTAGTGAGGGACTATTTTGCAGTATTTAAAGTACGCCATTGTTTGGTCAATTTATCATTTCTTGTATTGGGTCATTTAAAATTGGATTATGAGGATTCAGCAATTAGCTGTTAGTCGCTGGGAAACTTATCCGCTATGAAACCAATTGAGGACACATTTGGTTTTTCTGATTACTTATAATGTGCCCTATTTCATATATCATTTCTTTTTAGTTTCTTAAATTAGTAGCTCCCGAAACGTTTAAATGCCTTCAAAATGCTATTGAAGCAAAACAAAGCACTGTCACTTAAATGATTTGCCACTTTCTTGTTGGCTTATGGAACCAATTGCATTAATTTGACTGCGGAGGTCACCAAGTGCCGATCAATAATAGAAATTATTTCCTCCAAAAATAAATAGCCAGAAAAAATGACAGATGTTGTCCGAATTACTTTGAAGTCATTGATTGTAATCTGTTGTCATGACCGAGCAGCCATGAATGGAATGGCTTTAACACGAATGTAAAAATAATAAGTAACACCGCAGTGAACAAAAGATGAATGACAACAATGGACTGGAAGGGGGAACAACCAAACAAAAAAACAACGTAAAGACAATGAATGTTCAATAATAATAAGAAAGAACCCACAAAACAATACAAAGGTAAACTCACATAAAGACAATGAAGCGGGCGATTGCGGTTAGAAGCGATAACATCTGAAATCAATTTCTGAAACGGCCGACACCGGCTCACGCTTCGTCGGCCATCGCCATCGTAACCGTAGCCTCATGATTTTTATTACTTGTTTTTTATCAGATTTAAATCAAAAATATTTGTGTTTTTTTGTGGGCATTTTAACGCCAAACCCGGGGGTAATGATGAACATGTAACTGTAAACCAAGGGACAGAATAAGTGGGCTTTTGCTCAACGGAGGGAAAAAAGCATTAAAGCCCTAATAAACCATAATTGTGAGAGTGTGATGCAGAGAAATTCCAAACCTTGTGATGCTCCCCAGGGATTCCTTATTTTCTCTGGTTTCTTTATTTTCTCCGGGTATCGATTTCAAACCCTGATTTGTTTTCTCCCCCCCTAAAAACAAAAAACCTGCCCGAAGATGTGAAATTTTTATTTAATTTTTTGAAATCTTTGGTTATCGCTTTCAAAATCTTGGTAGATTGATATTGATGTCACACATTTATTCACACACACACACACACACATACACACATGATGAGGGTACGTTTTTCGGTGGTTTTAATGAATGAACGAAGCAATGTATCGACCTCAATGATGGAATGAATGAATGAATGACGGTATGCATGCCGGGCATGGAGTCGTAGGCTGCTGCTGTGTGTCTGCTGGGGTAGTTTGGCGTTATTTCATAAAATTCCCATAAATAAAGTGTAATTTTAAACTTGAGTGTTCGTTTTTCATTGATTTGCATTTAATGCAGATTTATTTAAAATAAATTATAACATGATGCTGGTATGAAGTGACATCTGCTTTATTTTTCGGGGCTGTCTGATGGAAGATGGAAATGATTCACACAGTGCTGGGGGAAAAAAAAAACGAAAAAGTTGTCATACTGAAACGACACAATTCAGAGGTGATGAGTCTCTTGCAAACATTAAGATATTTCAAGAGAATATTAAAGGACCATTTACGTAGTCTGACATAGTTAATTAAGAACATCAGATGGTAAAACAACCATTTTTAAACCGTCAAATGCTTATTTGCTGCCGAAAAACAGAATTTAGGGCCGATGAGTCACTCTGCTTGCGCTTGGAAACAAATCGGAATCTGAGCGTACTAAACTAACAAAATTTAGGGGCAATGGTTCTCTTTAAGATATTAACATGTTTCAAATGAATATTGAAGTTTTCTGTCAGCTCGAAGGACCAGACGTAGCCAATAAAAAGTACGAACCCACCCCCCCAAAAAAAGTCAACTGAATTCACAATTTCGAAAGTTGCAACTGCTGAAACCAAACTAAAGTAACGAATTCAGAGGATGTGGGGAGTTAAAGTTGCCCATATGTCTCTAAAAAAACACAATTTACTCGCACTCTCGTACTGAAGGAAGCAAACTCAAAGGCGATGACTCTCTTTCATTGTGTCGAAATATTGAGATATAAGGATAGAGGGAGAATATCACAGTTTTCTCTCAACTCGAAGGACCATTTTTGATTAGAATGCAAGTTAGACGAACTGACTAAACAATAAATGTCAGAACTCCATTAAAACATTTCGTACTGCATGAAGTAAACTCAAAGGCGACGACTCTCTTTCTTTGTGTCGAAATAGAGGGAGAATATCACAGTTTTCTGCCAACTCGAAGGACCATTTTTGATTAAAATGCTAGTTACAAAAACGACTGACGACTAAACCATAAATGCCGGAAGTCCCTAAAAAAATTTCCAAATACTGTAAATTCAAAAGATGTTTTCTGAAAGTCGCTGCAATTCAAATTTTGAACACTCAAATTTTCTACCCTCTGGTTCGCACTGAATTGAAGTTGTTTTTTTTGTAACCTATGAATTTTTATTAATTTTTATTTAATCGTATAGGAACTGGGTTTTTCTATTTATGGATTTTTTTGCCCACTCAGTGTAGATTTTTGTCCATCTTCAAATGCCAGGAATTTCACTTACCAATTGGCTTTGATTAGCCGATAACTTCCTGGAGTACCTACGCCAGTCTCCAGACGCCTTGCATTAGCTCGGCAAGTATCCTCGGGTAAATTTACTCGATTATCTTTGCTAGTTCTCAAATCAAGCCCGACTTTAGTATTAGAACTGAGGAGAGTTCTGAGCGCAGACAACATTGAACTCCTCTATGCTGCAGACTGCGCAGGCAAAGACCTTACAGAGGGCAGACGTCCCAAGACGTTTTATGACGCTGTAGTTTGGCTACACACTCTAGATGCCATTAATTGCCATGGCAATATTTGAAACAAATTTGAAAGGTTTTCAAAGTAAATGGTTTTTTATTTTTAAACAAATGCTAGTTCAATACACGCACTCCCTTTCTTGGAAATGTTCAGCAAATGACTGGGGACGTCTGCCCTCTGTATGGTCTTTGACAGAAGGCTTTGTTGATTGTTGGTTGAGGAATGCCCAATTCCAAAGAACGACGCGGAATGGACAAACCTGGGTTTTCTTCAACACTTTGAGCTACAGCAGCAATATTCTCAGTTGTTTTTGAGCGACGTGCACGGGGTTTTATTCTTCACATCACTAACGTGTCCAAACAGCTGGAATTCAATATAATATGATTCAAAATAACACCTCTTGTTGGTAAACCCTTAATATTTCACACTTGGAGAATCTTGTTCTTTCGTTAGAAATTGATTCCCACCAGAGACTTTAGTCTGTCGCTGCCAAAATCTAACCATATGATCTGTGTGATCCGGTTAACTCTTGGTCCCAACATTATAATAAATATTTACTTTGTGTTGTAATTAAATAAAAATAAAATTTTAGAAGAAAATTTTTTGTTTTTTAAATTTTCCAAAAATATGTATTTTAAATTCCTCTTTTAGGAACCCAGATATGGAACAAAAAAGACCAGTCATTAATGATTCTAAAAAACAAAACATTTTTGGTTTTAAGAAATGCACTTAAAAAATTTTTTTGATATCGTGCCACTGTGGCTCGCCTCAACTTCAGCTTCTTGTTATGCATGGCACGCCTCCCTGATCATCATACTCCTGCAACGCGCAGTGGCATTTAAATAAATCATCTTTTTTAATGAGTGCATTTCTAATGTAATGTTTTATCATTTTTCTTCTTAACGGTTTTGTGTTTCGTTTCGTCTCTTCTCTTCTCTCATCAGCAACTCAACTCATCGCTCTCTTCCTCTTGTTTCGTTTCAGAATAAACACTTGACATGTACGACGAAATTATTTCACACTTTAGATGTGAAATGAAATCCGGACCACCAAGTAGTCGCACCACATTTTCGTTCGTCGTTGTCGTCGTGCGGATACGGATATAAATACAGTCAGTAAGTGCGTGTGTGTGTGAGAGTTCGCGAGTCAGAGTGGAAGTGCCAGTACGTGAGCGGCGCGTCTAAAGTTTGTGCGTGCGTGTGTGAGTTAATAAAGGAAATGAGGTGGCATTTAAAACACACACACACACACACAGGGAATACCACAAATAAATGAACTTTATGGGAAAACTCATCACAGCATCGTCGTCATCATCATCAGCAAGCGCCAGAGCCCAAGCCCAAGTGTAGCAGCATTAGTGGTCTCGCCAATTCCAGGGCCACCAAGAAGATGGGGTCCGGTCCATACGTCTGTCCGCTCACTTCATTGCCATCATCATCGTTAACACATTGCATTAAATTAGAAATTGTTTGTTTTGCAAACAAAAACAAAAAATTCGCATTCGTATTGTTTTTGATGTTTGGCATTGGCCAACACCTGTACCCCATCCTAGTTCGGACCCCGAGGCAGGCAGGCGGGCAGTTAGCATCCACAGCAACATCAGAGCATCATAGCAAATGATGCTGTTGTTGCTAATATTTTATTGCCAACAAAACACCGACAGTCGGGCATTCAGAGCGTCAAACAGGCAACAGCAACATTAGTTCACTTCTAAACGAGTGCTGCAAGTGTTAAAGCACTTCTTTTCGTATTTTTTTTGTGTGTGTGTGTTGTTTTCGCGGATTTAAACGCAAAATAGACATGAACGCAGCAAGTGGAAAATATTACAACTCCTGCTCTCGGGGAGTTTTCTGGGCTCACTTCGATGAGGTCCTGGTGCGTTTACGTGCCATGACTGTATATTGCCGGCTTTTCGCATTTAAATCGTGGCTGTTGTTGCTGTTCTAGCCATTATTATCATCATCATTATACAGTTGGTTATTACCCAAACAACCATCCAACCCGCCAGCTCACCAGCCCATCAGCCCACCAACCAACCAACCACACCTCCAGCCAGCCAACCAATGTTCTTGCACAGATTAAGACCGTGAAATATGAACAACATAATGTGTTACATTTATGGCCAAAAACAGAATGAAAAGGAAGAAAAAAAACTAACATCGACATCAACAGCTACAACAACAACATCAACCTTAAGATCTAAAAGTGTTGTTTTCATTGTTGTTGTTGCCTATTCTTCGACTACTTCTTACAATAATGTGTATTAGTAAAGCGTAACATAACGTGGCATCTAACATGAGCTGAGCTTCTTCTTACACTCGGAACACGAACCACGTCTCTACGACCATCGTTACTTGCAACATTATTATTAACAATTTAAAGAAAAAAAAAACAACAACAACACATACACACACACATTGAGAGAAATGTTAAAAACAACGGCTATAAATTCAATTAACGTTAATAGCAAACGAAATACTATTACTTTGTTTTTATACCTATTTGCTTAGGTATACTTACAAAGTATCACTAAGTGTACAGTACTTTTCACAAGAGTGTTGAAATCCCCAAAAGAAATATTTCATATTCAGAGGATCAGAATAGTTATATAAAAAGAGAATTGTAGGGTAATTCAAACAACCTCCACTAGTGTTACTGGTATTGTTGAAATATCTTTTTTTTTTTAATATCTAACAGACGATCGGTAACTTCAGCGCCATCTATGGATCACAGTGATAGTAATGACACAACAATGGCAAAGTTATTTCTGAAAAATTTCTTTGATCGACGACACAGTGTGTCAGTTCTCTTAGGCCCAATAAATGAGTCAAGGTTCATCTTCCTTTAAACTTCAACTAAATTTGTTCAGTCAAAGTTTAAACGTCGGATATTGGCCGTTTAAACTACATTATGTTAGTCATATGATTGTGACAGCACTCACCGATTAAAGAAGAAGAATCAACACTTTTTGGGTGCAACAAATTCCACAAATAAAATAAATTACCTAAATAAAGCGGGTGTATGATTTTGTTGATGCTGAAATTGGTTTCCGATTACCCACCAGTTCCATGCATGCGTTGTTAGCCCCTACCAAAGTTCATGTAGCAGACCTTTTTAAGTCTCATATTTCTTCTAGAAATCTTGTGTGACCAAAATCCACCACAAAAGTTTAATATTGTTTTAATTATTCCTCGGAAACATGTTTTCTGCTAAAAGTGTGAATGTCGAAATTGACTGACCACTTAAAAACGTATTTGAAGTTTTCACAATTTTTTTTTGTTTAAAACCGATTTTTTTAAATAAATTTTTTTATTTATAAAATAAAATTATTTGTTCATGGAAAGGTTTTTTTTTATAACAACGGTTGTTTTGTATAGACTTGAAGAACTTAAAGTAAACTAAAAAAAAAAAATTTTAAAAAATAACAATAATTTTTAAAGAAAAATATTTTTTTTTTTAAAAAAAATAATTTTTAAAGAAAAATATTTCAAAAAAAAAAATATTTTTTTTAAAAAAAAAAAGAATTTTTTAAAAAAAGTAATTCAAAAAAAGAATTTTCTCAAAAAAATAGAATTTTCTAAAAAAAAAAGAATTTTCTAAAAAAAAATAATTCAAAAAAATATTTTTTTTAAGAAAAAGAATTTTCTAAAAAAAAAGAATTTTTTAAAAAAAAAAAAAATTTCTAAAAAAAAATAATTTTTTTTTTAAAAAAGAATTTTCTAAAAAAAAAAAATTTTTTTTTTAAAAAAGAATTTTCTAAAAAAAAATATTTTTTTTTTAAAAAAAGAATTTTCTAAAAAAAAGTAATTTTTTTTTAAAAAAGAATTTTCTAAAAAAAATAATTAAAAAAAAAATTTTTTTTTCAAAAAAAAATTTTTTTATAGAACCAAGTTTTGTTTTGTATAAACTTTGAGTACTTGAAATAAAGTATAAGCAAATGACTTTTCCAAAAAAAAAATTCCATTTTTTTGTATTATTATATTATTTTTTCAAAGAAACTTGTTTTTTATAACACCGGATGTTTTGTATAATTTTTTTTTATAAAATGTAGTCTACAGTATTCCATGGTTTTTATAAATAAATTTTTTGAGATTCTTCTTGTCCTTCTAATTCGCTTTAAACCAAATTTTGTATTCCATTCTTTTGGGGAGGGGAAACAATGTTATTTAATTTCTGCCTCTACAACTATAACTCTCGCTTTATGTCTAAAAAAAAAGTCATCCGAATCAACAGTCCGAAGTACTTAAATGCACCCTTTATTCTTTGTTCTTTCCTATCTGCCCATTTACTTTCATTGTCGTTGTTCGAGGATTATAATATTTGAGAGTATTTGCCTATTTGATCCCCTAGTGCAATTATTTCCCATGATCAATTTAAATACACTCTTGTGAAAAATACTGTATAAACATTAATGGTGTTGGTGTGTGTGTGTGTGTGTATTAGGGTGCTCAGTAATACATTAGAACAACATTTGTAAATGCACTATTACTGTTACTGGTACTAGCACCATATAATCCGTACACATGCAGAGTGGTGTGGCTGGGTTGACCGAACACCCCACTCACCAGTCATTGTTATGGCGTACGACGACTGTGTGTGCGTGTGTGTATATCTTTGCATTGTTTCGAGTGCATGCGAGTGTGTGTTTGCTGTTTTGTTGCCAGCGGAAATTGCATGTGTTTTCTAAATTTTCATCAACTTCCTTTGTTTACCCGTTTTGTAGGATTTCAGTTGCACACACACGCACACTCGCACACATACAGCATACGGTGGAGCAGACGAACACACACTCGGTCATACACATGCAAAATTGGATATTAATTTCGTTCACTCAGTCATTCCATTCATTCATGCATTCGTGGTTCGTTCCTGCGTTCCACCTGTAATGCCAGACAAACAAAACACCCATCGTTAAGAGAGAGAGTGAGAGAAAATTGCATACACATACACACATACACAAGAAGAGTATTAACACAATGAGTGCTAACTTAATATAAACTAAATGTACTTAGCAAAGAATAACATCATCAACCATCCACCAAGTGAGTGAGTGAATGTTAAAAGTAAAATAAAAAAAACAAGAAAGAAATAAAAATAAAAACAGGAAAACAACAACGAAAAACATGAACAACACAACAAAATAAATGAAATACAACAAAATATAAAATTGCAATAGAAAAACGGTTAAAATAACATCAAAAGCAAGCGTGTGTGCACGTGATGTTTTCCGACAAAAATTATCCACGTTAGTCGACGGACGAAGACGACAACACAACGTGTGCTATTGGCAGCGGTGGGGTGGTTGTACCCCCAAAACGACTAGTGTAGTTAACAACAACAACAACAAAACAGAAAATAATACAAAAAAAAACACCATTTACAATAAGGAAACCAGGACGCGGGAAAACAAATCCCCAACACTAATAGTCCACATTTTGTAACGGTAAATGCATAACAGGAGCAACAGCACCTCGTTAATTCAAAGCACCAACAACATCGCCATCATCAGCAGTAACACCACCTCCAGGCAGCAACTGCCAAAACACACGGACAACCACCAACATTAAAACCAAAAAAAGCAACAAAAAAAAAACGAAATACGGACCCCTTGCAACGGAAAATAATCAAAAACCAACACAACAAAAAAAATAAAAACAGAACGCAACGCACTACAGCGTCCCTCCACTTCGCCATTCATCACATCATGGCCGTCAGTAATATCGTTTGTGAATGGTTGCGTGCTCTTGGTTTGGGCCAATATGCCGAGAGCTTTCTCGACAATGGCTACGACGACCTGGAGATCTGCAAGCAGGTCGGTGATCCCGATTTGGATGCCATCGGCGTGGAAAATCCCTCACACCGTCACAAACTCCTGAAGAGTATACGTCAGCTACGCGAAAAGGGTGCTGCCTCTGTTTACTTTATGCTCAACGATCCGAATTCGCTGTCGGGCAGTGCAGAAATCCTGTGCGTTACCCCACCACCCACAGATCTGGATATTGTCATCAGGGAACAACTGGAAACGGACGGAGTCCGTTTGACGGCACATCCTTATTCGACACCGGTAAGTCGAGACAAATTTTCTTTATTATCAACTTATCTCTAAAAATTCCCCTTCCACCCCTTGTCAAGTAATTCAAATACGTTGCGTAGTCGGATTTTTGTGTTGTTTGTTTTCCTCGGCCTCCCCAGGGAGGTCGAATAAAATAGAATTTCGACAGCGCCAACACATGTAGACATTTTTCGTACATTCTGTTGAGAGTTATTAGCTTCTTGGTTGGAAACACCACCTTCCGTCTGTCGGCACGTATTTAGGGATGAAACGTAAATACGTCTCGACTGGAACACGACACGTTTCCATTGCCACATCCAACAGTGGCAGCAGCTAATAATTCAGCCAGCACATACACATTCTAGTTCATATGGCCAAATGTTCTTCGCCTCCAACCACATCTCAAGAGACTTATTTACTATTTTTGGTTTGTGTTCAACAACAACCAGAAAAAAAAAGAAAGGCCAACAATTTTATGTTGAATTAACGCATTATTTTGGGCTTTGGACCCAGTGAATTATGAGTTTTTTTTCTTCGTGGTCGAAAGTGTCGTAAGGCGGTATTTATTAGCAGCATTTGCAAGTGGTTACTTTTGAGTCTCCTCGGGGTGTTGTTGCAATTAATTAGCCATCTCACCGTTCAAATGCCTTTATATTGTTTCTAAATTGATGTTAAACAGCGAAGGTGACAATGGGATTTATTTGATGACCTGTGGTAGCTTTTTAAACGCAATCTTCCTCGACAGGGTTAACTACCGGGTAGATTAACTACCGGGTAGATTAACCACCGGGTAGATTAACTACCGGGTAGATTAACCACCGGGTAGATTAACTACCGGGTAGATTAACTACCGGGTAGATTAACTACCGGGTAGATTAACTACCGGGTAGATTAACTACCGGGTAGATTAACTACCGGGTAGATTAACTACCGGGTAGATTAACTACTACCGGGTAGATTAACTACCGGGTAGATTAACTACTACCGGGTAGATTAACTAACGGGTAGATTAACTACTACCGGGTAGATTAACTAACGGGTAGATTAACTACCGGGTAGATTAACTACCGGGTAGATTAACTACCGGGTAGATTAACTACCGGGTAGATTAACTACCGGGTAGATTAACTACCGGGTAGATTAACTACCGGGTAGATTAACTACCGGGTAGATTAACTACCGGGTAGATTAACTACCGGGTAGATTAACTACCGGGTAGATTAACTACCGGGTAGATTAACTACCGGGTAGATTAACTACCGGGTAGATTAACTACCGGGTAGATTAACTACCGGGTAGATTAACTACCGGGTAGATTAACTACCGGGTAGATTAACTACCGGGTAGATTAACTACCGGCTAGATTAACTACCGTGTAGATTAACTACCGGCTAGATTAACTACCGTGTAGATTAACTACCGGCTAGATTAACTACCGGGTAGATTAACTACCGGGTAGATTAACTACCGGGTAGATTAACTACCGGGTTGATTAACTACCGGGTAGATTAACTACCGGGTAGATTAACTACCGGGTAGATTAACTACCGGGTAGATTAACTACCGGGTGGATTAACTACCGGGTAGATTAACTACCGGGTAGATTAACTACCGGGTAGATTAACTACCGGGTAGATTAACTACCGGGTAGATTAACTACCGGGTAGATTAACTACCGGGTAGATTAACTACCAGGTAGATTAACTACCGGGTAGATTAATTACCGGGTAGATTAACTACCGGTTATATTAACTACCGGGTAGATTAACTACCGGTTAGATTAACTACCGGTTAGATTAACTACCGGGTAGATTAACTACCGGGTAGATTAACTACCGGGTAGATTAACTGCCGGGTAGATTAACTACCGGGTAGATTAACTACAGGGTAGATTAACTACCGGGTAGATTAACTACCGGTTAGATTAACTACCGGGTAGATTAACTACCGGGTAGATTAACTACCGGGTAGATTAACTGCCGGGTAGATTAACTACCGGGTAGATTAACTACCGGGTAGATTAACTCCCACCATACTCCGAATGAAAACTTTTAATTTTGTAAAAGTAATACCCCCCATCTGAAATAGCTTTGGCCGTAACTGTACCAACAAAAAACTACACGACATTATACAATTTGTGATGCTGAATTGGTGCTGCATGCTCGTTACGCTCCCCCCAGGCAAAAGTTAATTATTTCTTATTCTGATCAATGGCACAATGGAAGGGCATAATTATGGAATGACGGAGTTAGCAGGTGAGAAAACGTTTCCTTATTCTTCCACATCAACTGTGGATAGTGGTGGGGAATTACTACAACCACTGTCTATTCAGAAACTATCTCGTTATGCTCACGCCCTCCTTTCCGACGACGGTCTGCTTTATGGCATTCGTCATAGTTTTGCGAATAGAAGAAAAAAGTGACAATATTAACAAACGTAATTATGTCATATAATGAATAAGGGAACAAAATTGAGGCAACAAAAGACCAGGAAAACCAAATAATGAAGCCACTACTCGCACTATGTGTGGCTGTGTGAGTGTTTGTGTGTGAAAAGTCAACCCTCTATGGAGTCACATAATTCGCTTAATCTGGCATTTTTTTTTTTAATAAAAAAAAAAAAATAATTTAGCAACAACTAAATAAGCGAATGAAAGGCGCGTAAAAGAAAAAATGAGGCTGGCGTGTAATTAAATTTGATATGAATGTATTTGTATGTTTGCATATGTGCATGAGCGCCTGCCTGTGTATGAGTGTGTGTGTATGGCATGAGGAAATGATTCCCATTTGTGCTCACATAAATTCAAATCATTTCATTGCATTTCAGATGAAATGAGCATCAATATGCGAGCATTTGTCACGGCATCTCTCTGTCGCGTTTCTCTGTCTGTCACTGTGTGTTAATGCAATCTGGATAATATTCACGAATGTATATGTGTGTGCATACACTGAAAGAAACGTTTACATTGTAACGAGTAAATTTGTAACAAAAATTAAAAACTTTATGGGTTTTTCGAATAATGTTGACCGTTACTGTACAGGGAGCAAGACAATACAAATTAATAGAGACATTATTGTCGTCAAGTCAACGGACAAAGGAAAATAAATTAAATGGAGAGAGCGAGCGATACTGGTTTTTTGTTCTTTGGGTTGCAGTAAAGCGGGAAACGTAACGAGTAAGAGAGTAAGTCATGTATAACTTCTCTAGAAAAAACATTAGACGTTCGGAGACGCCTGTGACCAGTAGGTCGCGGTCAGTGAGCGCACAAATTATATCGTGGTATGTTAATGCTTATTTGGCATTTCAAGGACCCAAAAATGTATTTTCTCTTCGAACAGCAGTAAAGCGGGCAACGTAACGAGTAAGAGAGTAAGCCATGTATAACTTCTCTAGAAAAAGCATTAGACGTTCGGAGACGCCTGTGACCAGTAGGTCCCGGTCAGTGAGTGCACAAATTATATCGTGGTATGTTAATGCTTATTTGGCATTTCAAGGACCCAAAAATGTATTTTCTCTTCGAACAGCAGTAAAGCGGGCAACGTAACGCGTAAGAGAGTAAGCCATGTATAACTTCTCTAGAAAAAGCATTAGACGTTCGGAGACGCCTTCCGGTCAGAGAGTGCTCATTTGGCATTTCAAGGACCCAAAAATTTATTTTCTTTTCGAACAGTGGCGAAATCCTAAAACACCGCAACCTTTCCTTGGCTTTCATGTCTTTTCTTTCAGTGTTTGTGACATTTGTGCAATGTATTCAAATTACATTTTATTGATGCGTTTTTCCCCCGCGGCACTGGCAACTGACAACTGACCTTAATTTTGAGCTATACAACTACTACATATTATTTTGATTACGCTACGGAAACATTCTGTGTTTCCATGTTCAATTTAATCCTCGACAAATGCAATGGCACTTCCTCGTGCTATAGATTTGCTTTGCTCTATAGGAACATATTTTTCTTTTTTGTTGTTGTTTTGCCTATCATGGCAATCATCTCAATTTTCATCACCACCAGTCAGCAAATGGCATCAAATTCACCCTCCCACAAATGGTGTTCATCCTTTTCATCCCTTTGAGCGGGAGGAGGCTGCTAGAGACAGCTGTTACAATTTCATTTGAAAATATTCACTCGGTTTTATTAGTTCCTCGGAAATTTTTGGGATTTTTGTTGTCTGCATTTTCGTTTCAATTTTTTTTTTGTTTTTTGCTAATTGTGATAAAACTTTATTGCCATCATCATCAACAGCTATGGGAACGCAGCGCCGCGGACTGGGCAATGATACACCGGCATTGGCATTTATACCTTGATAGTGCATGAACAGTGAGTGACGGCATCAAATGTTCATAAATGTTCATTTATGGTTTTTTAATGTCCACCACAACAGGGAGTGGGTGGCGTATTTTTAATGTGGCTACAAATAGCAATGACTCCAGTGATTTCGGTGACTCCCGTTTCACAAGTTCTCTGCTCCCTTTTGCTACACCGATATGGAACATGGTCGAAATAATGGCCACTCCATTATTGATAAATTGCATGCATTTTCTGGCGGGCACAAAATAAATGACAATTAAGTATTTGTCCTACCCCCTCGTACAAGAAGGGACGACAGGACGGATGTAGCAAGTGTTGCTATCACACCGCAATCATGTGATGCGTCTACAATCGCCTTCAGTGCAGCGTTTTTCAATTTTAAAATTGGAAAATATTTGTCATCGGCTCTTTTGTGTTGCGTATCATTTCATTTCAGTGTCCTCCAAACGAGAAAAAAGTAATTAATCGAACAAGGGAGTGGTTTTGAAATTAAGGTAGCATTTCATCAGTAGTAGAAAGCGTTCCACACCGCTAAGCTAGTGGTGTTGGTGGTGTGGGAGTAGGAGGCATGAGGGTGACTGGTTCATGTTTTGCCGTTGCCGTCATCCATGTTTAAAGTAATTCCGCTTATTTACACCATTTCAAATTGCTATCATTTTTCATCGAGCCGGCTGTCGGCTGACTGGCTCGTATTAAAAAGTCCAGTTGATTGTACACTTGATAACTTCTAAAAGGGGATTATGATGAGACCCACACGAAAGGAAAAAGCGACAGAGAGAGAGAGAAAAAAATGAAAGAAAATCAAGATTATATGAAATGTACAATTGGTTGCTTGAATGTTGGCACAATGTTGGAAAGGGGTGGCTTGGCCTGCCGGGTTGACTCTTTGTCACCGTGTTTTCTGTTTTCGTTTTTCATGCCTCTGACGAAGATCTAAACAGCTTTATCGGCTTTTTATTACCTAATCCCTTTTGACACAGCCAGTCCTTTTTTTTTTTTTTGTTTGTGAGCAGTAAGTCGTTTTGTGGATCTATCTAAACATTATTAAATTGTTATATCCTGTGCGTACCAGGCCAGATGATTGCAGATGTCTCTGACACTTCAACAGGAAGGTTTATCTTCTTCTTTTTTGGCATCCCGGAGAAACGAAAGCAACAATAGGCATTCGGTTTTGTCCAGGATGTACGCTTAGAAAGCCCATGTGCCCGGGGTTTCTATGTGTCCATCAAATATGTCTAAGAATTCATTGGGTCGTCCATCTGTCTTCCACATTTACATTAATAATAAGCTGGACTTTCGGTTACAATTCAGTATGCGATTTAATTGACTTATGTTCAGGTACCGTTTCACAGAGTCCGGAAGAGCTTTTCACAAGGCCTTCTCACAACGAGCGTATTTTCTTAGAGGCTCTTGCAAATGGTGTTCCTGGATTAACCCTATAAGAAGGCTTTGTTTGGGTTCCTTTAATTAATGGATACAGACAGACGTACTGCTTTTGCTACTATGACCGTATTGGTGGAACTGATATAACCTGTGAATGTGTTCAAGACCGTACGAGAAAATAAAAACACTTGATTTTTTGGCTGAACGTCCAATTTCCTCCAATTTCTTGCTCAAACGTTGACTCTTATTATTTCCAGCAGTTTGGGCCCATGAAGCGTTTAGTGTGGAAGAATTAAAAAAAAAATTAATTTTTGTTCAGCTTATTCGATTTGAGTGCAATTTCACAAAAATTGCTTACAAGTGAGGCTGAGCTTCAGTTCTAACTCTGTGATTTATTTGTACGGAAGATGAGCTACACAGCGATGTTTACAGTTTGGTTACCATAGATACTTAGTTGGTAAAGCAGAGGGCCCATGATGTATTTGGATACTAATTGGCCACATTTCCCAGTTTATCATATTTTTTTACAAATCCGCCCACTTTGGCAACTCTCCGAGTATCGACTACCAGCTGAGATGTAGATGGCGTTGAGGATTGATGACCGTGTTGTATTTCCAGCAATATCCCGAATAACGGTTAATATGCATCTCTGGAACACCGAACACCGAAGAAAAAGTCACAGTCACCTTAATGGTGCTTGGTTATTAGTTTGGGTGCACTTCGTTAACTCCAGGGATGAGTTCTGGGTCACATCTGGGTCTCACTATGAGAGTAGAATGCATTTAGGGTAGGTATTTGGAATATCGCTTATTGGTGTATCTGTGATGGCAGAAAAAGCCGCAGATATCAGCTGGCGGTCTTTAGTTGTCGGGTTCTTTATGATCGCCCAGCAGCTGAGATGTAGATGGCGTTAGGCACTAAAAATAGGCAGCTTGCAGAGATTACATATATGTTAGCGTTGTCTTTTGACCAATTAAATGGTATTACCATTTTTTTTAAATAAAACACTCAGGGGATGCCTCTTATAAATGCAATGCCCCGTGTTAGCGATATGAAAGAAGTGCATTGGAGGGAGGAAAGAGTAAATAGTGTTTATTGATATTCGCCTTGAATTTGGCTATGTCAAGCCCCGAAAAAGGATTCGTTCTGGTAATTTTCTCCATTGTCATTTGTAAAAAAGATCTGATGGATTGATCGCTAGCGTCCTGCGCTTTTTGACAGTCCCTGTTGACTCAGGTCATAATTGATCTGGTCGTTTGGTCATCCTGTGTAAACATAGGGTATCCACAAAGTGATTTTTTTTAGTCTTTCCAAGGATTTTCTTAATTGTCATTTTATTTTTTTAGCCTTTCCGGTAATTATTTGAATTGTCACTTGTAAAAGTCTCGGAATGATTGGTCACTAACTTGCTGGGCGTTTTGGCAACATGTATCTTAGTCCGTATTGACTCAGGTCATAATTGAGGTAGTCATTTGGCCACCCTGTGCAGACATAGGGTAGCCACTATCCTTTTTTTTTTATCCTTTTATGTAATTATCTCAATTTCCATTTGAAAAATTCTCTGAATGATTGGTCACTAACGTGCTGGGATTTTTGTATCTCAGCCCGTGTTGATTCAGGTGGTCCTTTGGCCATCCTGTGTAGACATAGGGTAGCCACCAAATGATTTGTTTTTTTTTATTATTTGTTAGCCTATTTTTTATTTTTTAGATTTTTCTTAGTTGTCATTCGTATAAGGCTCTGAATGATCTGCCATTAGCTTCCTAGGCTTTTTCACAACTTGAATCTCAGTCCATGTTGACTCAGGTCATAATTGAGGTGGCCCTTTGGTCACCCATTTTTTATCCTTTCCGGTAATTTTCTGAATCGCCATTTGTAAAAGGCTCTGAATGATCTGTCTCTACCGTCCTGGGTCTTTTTAACAACTTGTATCTTGGCCCTTTTTGATTAAGGTGTTCCTTTGGTCACCCTGTGTAGACATAGTAAAGCTACCTAGTGATTTTTTGAAAGCCCACACTTCAATATAACAATCCCTTCTTTTATTCCTATATGTTAGAGTTGGATGACAGCTGGGCAAAATCCGAAATGCTATTCTATTAACCCCTTCTGAACATAAAGTATTCACGAAGTGATTTTTCTGAGAGTTTTAGGTCTAAACGACCTACGTTTATTAAATCATCCTACTTTATATGCTTATTGTTTCAAATTATTTGCCATGTTTACAAATTCAAAAGCTCTGCAAGAGGATTTCAAGCGAAGTGGTCTTTTGGGCATTCTGCACCTCGCCCTTTGGGAACGCAGGGTGTCCACGAAATTATTTACTTGAAAACCGTAGACCTGTGGGGCATTCGTCTACAACCAAGTCGAGCATTTTATTTCCTGGCTTTTGAAGTCAGTTGCCCTTTGTTTGTGACAAGTTTAAAAAAGATTTGAAGTCAGTTGCCCTTTGTAAAAATTAGAAGTTTCAAAAAGATTTGAAGTCGGTTGCCATTTATAGAAATTTACAAGTTTCCGAAGATTTGACAAATGTCAGTTCTTAAATCGGCAGAAGCCTAACATCTGCTCTATATTTCTTCATATTCAAATGTTAATGAACCCGTCCCTCCTTGATGATCACGACCTCATGACGCTGCAATATTAAATCAGGTCATTGTTATGATTTTGCTAAGATTAATGGAGACAACACCAGCATTTTTTATTTGAATAAATATCTAATGGCCTCATTTCAAAAAAAAAAAAAAACCATCAAATTCGCTGATCGCTATCTAACGCCAACTGCCCAGTTCTCCACCCACCCTCTCCACGCCATTCAATGGGCTTATTAAGGCGATGTTCATGTTTAATGTTTGGAAATCATTAGCTCTTCATTGATCGTGATATGTAAATGGGTGAATTTGTTCCTTTGAAGATCACTAAATTGTAAATCGTTAAACAAAGAGCAAAAACAATAGAAACGATTCCCATGGGTAAGGGTTTCGAGAAGAAGAAAAAAAAGAATACAAATACTCGCAACCGCTGGGATTTCCCTAAGCATTTGAACGGCAGCATGGCCCGCATCATGCTGCTCCATTAATGAGTTGGTTTATTTACAGTTTTATGTTGAGATGTTGACTTCCACGAATTTTTACGTACCAGTTGAAGATGACGAGGCGATGATGATCAGCATCATCAACCTGATTGTAGTGAATACCATGTGAACAATTAAATGAAGTAAAACACACAAATAAATTAAAGATTTATGACTTTATCTATGCCAGGCAATAAATTACATTAAAATTCAAGGCATCCGCCAGCCAGCCAGCCAGCCAGCCTCCTCATCATCGCCATCAGCTTTGGCATTCCAGCAATAACAAGTAATGAAAAATCAATAAAAAAAAACACAAACAACGACGACGCTATTTTATTCTTATTTAAATACTTTTAATTGGAGTTGAGATTCGAAAGAACTCTTTCATCATCATTATGGCGAGGCCATAAAAAAACAGGGAATGATATCCCCTGAATAAACTGTCAGTCTGTCTGTCCACGGAACTCTCTCGCTCTCGCTCTATCTCTGTCTAGTCTTTGGCCACTGCAGTGACAACACTTATTTATGGGCACAGGAATGCTGTTGCAAGTGTTAACATGGCCCAGTGTTAAGATATTGTTACAAAATATTCCAACTTTTACAACTGCAGTCCAAAGTATTTATGTAAGAACAAGAACAACTATGAGCCGACTACTACACATTGTTCTTCAACTTTGTCGTAGGATGATGTGGATATCGGCGGACGGTACAGGCAGGCAGCAGGTCTTAAGAAGAGCTATCAGTTGTATGGGAAAATTATCATTGCAGTGTTAAATAATGTTGAGTCAAGTCAAGTACCACCACAATGTCTGTCCATCCCAACTACACCGTTCACTGGGTCTTCCCTTTGTGCCTGAACGGACCGGGAGGAGCACCATCGAACCACCAGACGTAACACAAGAAAATATAAGAAGAATGAAGAAAAAAAAAACTTTGTCCTCTGCATTGCAGTGCATTCTTGAGAAAAGATGACTTAGAAATGAATGAACAAAAAAAAAAAAAAGATGATGAAGGCAAAGATTTGGCCGTGTTGCTTGAATTTCCATTTGCCACGAACGTCGCCCGGCTGCCAGGGCGAAAATAACGCATTGGCCAAAGAACTAACTTATTATTCGTTCATTTGTTACGATTTGTCCGCACTTGTTCACTTTTAGGTGGTATTTTTCCCCCCACTTTTCTCCCCGTCATCTTCAGTTAATCGAAAAAAAAAAAACAAAAATCTTGCCAGACTGTTGATCGGCAGTCGATGGTTTGCTGAATTGATTGAATTCATTTGTTATTTGGTTTTTGTTTGTTTATTTTCTGTGGCGTGGGTGGTTTTTCAAAAGTTGTTAAAAGTCAAGAAATGAAAATTGAATGGGCATTTTTGCTCATACACTTCAAACCAACACAGGTCCTTCGAAAAAGAAAAAAAAACATTTCAGAATGACGTATTTCCATATGAGAAGTACTTCTTTACGACGAGCTAACGGTGAAGTCTTAACTTATAGCAGAGTAGATCCTGAGAAAATTCGGCCAGAGAAAGATTTCGATTTTATTGCAATGTAGACAGATTGGTTGGCAAGTGTAAAAGAAAGATTGAACACCATGTGTGGACAAAGTGCACTCTTGATGTTCTGGGCATGAAGATACAGGGTGATGGTCGCTGGGCTAGCCATATAGTCGAAGTGTCGAAAGAAGCATTCAAGTGTTTAGGCTTTTTGAAGCGGTGCAAGAAATACTTCACTCCATCTGATCTCGTAAATATTTACACCACTTACATCCGGCCTAAAATGGAATATAACTCCCATATATGGGCAGGAGCTCCAAAGACATCTTTGCAGCTTTTGGACCGTGTTGGTAGCGTGGGGGTTGTGTGTTCGATTCCCACCAGAGGCTTTGGTCTGTCGCTGCAAAAATCTAGCCAAATGGTCTGTATCACCCGGTTTTTGCCTTGGCCCGAAAATTAGAATATAAATTTACTTATTGTATTGTAATTAACAAATAAATACATAATTTAGTAGTCACCCTGTGTGGTTGCCACCAAGACATTTTCCTGAAAGGCTTATGACCTCATGAAATTGGTGGGCATTGGTAAAAGTGACAAGCTCCGAATGATTGAACACAACTCAAATGGTTTTTTGGACAACCTGGGTCTACGCCATGATTTTTCTGAAAGACGTAGGACTGCCTTCGGTTATAATGCCATAATAAATTGTAATACAACAGTTTGAAATAGGTTGGTATTTGTAAAAGTAACAAGCTGCGAAAGGTTGCCAGCATGTACGTGAATACCCTGTGTGGGTGTAGGGTATCCATCGAGTGATTTTTTTGAAAGGCTTAGACTGTAAAGATCTTAGTTCTTTCTTTTGGTATTTTGGTCACACCGTGTCTCCCTGTGTTTGCACGGAGTGACCGACCTGCTTTTTTCTGTCTCTCTCCTAAAAACATGGACTTGAAAACCTGTCTTGCCCAACACCATCAAATAATTTACTGCAATAACGGTTGACATACATATGTAATAACAATTTCAGAAAGATTTTAAACTGGCGAGGTGGCAATTTAGTCACCCTACAACTTCTCAAATGTGGACACAGGGTGCATGTCATGTGATTTCTCCCAAAGCCTGGACTTGATAGGCATTCGTCTAGAAAACCATATGTTAATATCGGGTTCTCCAACAAGAGGTGTTATTTTGGTATTCAAAGAAAAATTTAATTTTTTGAGTTAAATGATCGGATGTTTATTTCATAATAAAGAGGATGGTATGTCGTTAATAATGAAAAACAACATCAGCCAAATGGCCACCACGACCACGCTTACAGGATCATATCCTTTTCATGAAATTGTCCATAACCAAATTGCAAAGTGGCTGCCCCATGTCCTCGATAGCCTCACGAAATCAATTTTTGAGGTCTTGACTATAGAGAAAATTCGTTCTTCAGCCGGACTGTTCGTTTGTGGAATAATCTTCCTGCAAGTGTTTTTCCTGCCTGCTATGACATTACCAAATTCAAGGCCAACGTCAACAAACACTAGTCCCTCTTTCCTCCCTCTTTCCTCCCTCCAATACCCTTATTTCCCATCGCTAACACAGTGCATTGCATTTATAGGGGGCATCCCCTGAGTGTCAGTCCAAAAAGAGAAAAAAAAAGAAAAAACACGGTCCGGAAAATGTTTAGTTTTGTGAACTCTGACTACAAGATTTTCAAATGTCATAGAAAAAAAGTTTCAAAAGTGACAGCTACCGAAATACCTGGTAATTTAAAATAACACCTCTTTCAATTCTGATTAAAAAAAATGTGGATTTTCATGGGTATTGTACATCAAAGGATTTCGTTTTGCAGTTAGCTTTCTTTATATAACTTAAGCAGGCTTGAATTAAACATAGAACCGAAACGAGATATTCCAAACATTTTGCCAATACGATTTTTCTCATACTTGACTTTTAATATTTTTGATTATAAGAAAAAGTTTCAGCCCTGATTAAAGTTTTACAATACGATTGAGGCGACCTGTATCGCATAACTTGTTCTATTCCACTACCAATACTACTGGAACGACCTCTACTTCAATAGTTTTTCTGCTATCTAAGAAGTTATATGAGATAATGTGTCCAACACAACTGGGGATACCTGTATTTACACCATCCCCGAAAATGTGTCCGATACAGCTAGGACAACCTGCATTTACACAGGCGATTGTGGCGACCTCTATATCATCAGTTTTTATTATCTTCTGTCTAAGAAAATGCTTTCAATACAGCTATGGGCGGCATGTAGTTCTTATTTTCCACCCCTGACGAGAATATTTTTCACCTGTCCCGTCAGTCAGACGGCCCCTGTCTTCGTCCAGTTTGTCCGTGTATCCTTAGGCATTTCTTAATTAAGGACGTTCGGAGGCTGCAAATGTGGTCCCCCCATCCCCACTGGCTGGTTGATTTTGATTTTTGCTGACGTCATCTGATATGAAAGACGAAAAAAAAAACTTTTGAAACACCTCACGTCTCCTGGAGTTGTGCATGTAAACGATATTTGTTCAATTTGTAATCATTGAACTTTTTGATGAGTCCATTTTTGCACAGCGGCAGAGCAAAACGGAAAAAAAAGAAAAGAAAATGTGTTGATGAAGATGAAGTTGGGAAAGGGGAGGGAAAATGAACGCAGAGGAAAAACTACGAGTGAAAAGTGATGACAATATATTGTTGGCTTGTGTGGATTGGAAATACATTATTTGGCTTACAACGGAACAAGATGAAAGGGGAGCGGTGGGGGGGAAAGGAAAAATAAACTTCAACTCATGTTAGAAATTGTTCGTAACTTGCTTTTGACAGCTGTCGTCGACGATGTCGTGTAAATCTTTTATTTTCCTTTTTTTCTCTCTGTTTTTTCTGCTTCTTCTACGCTGTTAAGAAGTTGTTGATTATAATGAAAACATAATGATTTTCCTGGCGAGGTCGGGGTGATACAGGGAAGAAGGCAAAACACTAGGTGCAGTAGATTGACTTATAGTTTTTTTTTTTCTTTTTTGAGTTGTAGATTTGTGAGACACATCGATCATGCCCCCCGCACATCGAGTGTGAACGTGTGCCTGATTTATGATTAACTTGTAATTAATTGTTGGCTGACTGTCGATTTTTCCCATATTCCGATTTGCAATAAAACACCAATTATTAAAGGTTTTTGTTGTTGTTGTTGTTCTTTCGCTTTTACCATAAGCGTATGTGAGCATAAAAGAAAATCAAACACACACGTGCTACAAGGCTCGGCCGATGGATGGGTGGGTGTGAGTTTAGGGTTGGTTGCAGTTTTATTTAACGGGGATTTGAATTTGAATTTTTGGCAACTACGAAAAATCTCTGATTTTCCACGGCACGGCACGGCACGGGATCAAGAATCGAAACCACCATCCGGCCGTAATCCGATGCTCTAGTAGGACATTACCTTTATTTGCTTCATCTTCTAAACCACTACATATGCACTGTGTATATCGTCGAGCATCGCAGCATCCTTGTGGAAGTAGCACAAGCTCAAGTAATTTCATTCATTTCATTACATTTCATTTCCAATAGCAGAGGCATGCTCTGGTGGGAACATTGCAAACGCTGAGGCGGGGGTTGCAGGGTGGAGGTTGTATTACAATTTCCATTTTTATTGCGTTATTTCAATTTTTTCCCCATCGAGCTGCCAGTATTTGTATAAGATGTGGTATACAAATATGTATTAACTGCAAGGGGGAGGGAAGGACACCGGGTAGAAGGAGGAATGTTTTAAGGAGCAGGCGAGGCAAAAAATAAGGAGGCAGTAAGACAGTCACACACACACACACACACACACACACATATTGCCAATAAAGTTGGTTCGTGCTTTGCTTTTATAGTCTTGATTGTAGACGATTTTTTTAAGGATTATTTTATTATTTCTTATTTCGTGCACTTGTTCCAAATTCCTCCCTCGGCCCGGCTATGTACAGTGGGCGGAATTTCTAGGAAATTATGTAAAACTCTTTCAGAAGATTCGAATGCAATTTCACAGCTGAGGTTTGCTAGATGACACAAACAGGGTCCAAAGTTGTACTCGATTTTTAGAACACGACCAATAATTTTCTTCCGGGGCATTTTTTTTGGGCCTTTTTGGGTTACTGAAGCAATTTGCTTAATTAAGTTTTTGTTATTGTTTTACAAATTTGTCAGTTCTTAGAAAATTTCTAACAACAAAATGTTTGATTTTTCACCCGGCTAAAATGTTTTCATTAGGTGTACAATTTTTAGGCCCCTGCAACCATCACGCCAAAATGCCTCAGTTTTTACACGACTCGTGTTTGTCTTCGGTAAGCGGTTTGGGCCGCTTAAGGCTAGACACTATTTGAGGCTAATTTGAAAAAAAAGCGTAGAAATATAGTTTCTTCAAAAAATTTTTGTTTTTAAAAATGTTTTTTAGATACATTTTAAAAAAAAAATTTTAAAAATATTTTTTTTTTATAAACTGTATTCGAATAAATCGTCGGTTGACAAGAAAAACTCACTAAGTACACATTTTAACTAAAATGACTTTTTAATGCTAAGTAC
Organism: Hydrotaea cyrtoneurina; assembly: GCA_958296145.1. Classification (NCBI taxonomy): domain Eukaryota; kingdom Metazoa; phylum Arthropoda; class Insecta; order Diptera; family Muscidae; genus Hydrotaea; species Hydrotaea cyrtoneurina. Next base: position 140,881,108 of record OY282512.1, read on the forward strand.
TATAATTTTCAATTATGTATCACAGGAAAAACTCAGTAAGACCCTAAGTGCTTCCAAAATACCAGTTTCAAATTTTCAAATTTCATTAACCGCGGTCTTTCAGATTTTTACGGCAGGAAAAAATCATGAACGTACTTAATGCATATTTCTAGCTCTGGAACACGTCATAGAGTATGTTCAAATTTTTTTGAAAAGACGTTGTTTATTTCGAATGGGCCTATTAATACAGCGGTTCTTATTTTGGATCATTTACTGATAGCGATAAAAGAGGCCGAAAGGCGCCTGGTAACAAGACTAGCGAATTAGTGGTCGCTTTAGTAAAAACACATATAGAAAGCTTCCCAGTTATGGAATCCCACTATGTTCGAAAGTCCTCAAAGAAACTGTACCTAAATAGTGATCTGTCTATTTGGAAGATGTATAATCTTTACCGTAATGATTTCTGCAAAGAACTCAATATTACTGAAATTGTCAGCGAAAAAACTTATAGAAGGATATTCTGCGATAATTATAACTATTCGTTTTTTAAACCAAAAAAAGACCTCTGTGCAAGGTGCGCTAAATATGATCAAGCCATAAATAAAAACGAGCTGGAAGCAGAGCATTCAATGCATTTAATGAGAAAAACCCAGTGTAATGAAGCCAAGGAAAATGATAAACTGAGATGCAAAAATGATCCTGCGTTCATTACTTGTACTTTCGATTTGCAAAGTGTCCTCCAGTTGCCGTATTCGAGTGTCTCATTGTTTTATTATTCCAGAAAGATATGCGTATATAATTTGACTATCTACGTAGGAAGCGGAGAAAATGCTCATTGTTACACTTGGAATGAATTGAATGGTAAGCGAGGGAGCAATGAGATAGGCTCAATTTTGTTTCGTTTCCTAAAAACATTGCCCTTGACCGTGACAGATGTTTCACTCTTCTGTGACACTTGTGGTGGTCAGAACAGAAACCAGCAAGTAGCAGCCGTGTTAATGTATGCTGTACAACATTTAAGCCATCTCAACAGATTGGAGCTAAAATTTTTAGAGTCAGGTCATTCGCACATGGAATGTGACTCCATGCATTCCGCAATAGAGTCGGCAAAAAAAAATAAAATCGCTTACACAATGTCTGACTGGATACGGATTTTTCAATCTGCTAGATCTTCCAAAAAAGATAAAAAGAAGGGTGAATATCAAGTTCATCTCTTAAAGTTCGCGGATTTCTATAACCTACAGGAACTAGCAGCTACCACTATCAAAAACCGGAACAAAGACGAGTGTGGTGAAAAAGTGTCATGGCTTAAAATAAAGTATTTAAAATTCGAAAAAGAATTCCCAGAAATTTTATATTATAGATACGATCATACATCTGACTACAAAAAAATAAATGTATCCGGAAGAGGTCGCCGAAGGACAATAGTTGAACTAAAATCAGCATACTGTAATATTTTACCTATTTCACAAGCAAAAAAAACTGACCTTGTAAAACTTTGCGATGCTGGTGTAATTCCAGAAGAAGTTATCCCGTGGTTCAAAAGTTTGCCCACTATTAATTTTGTACATCCGGAACGCTTACCAGAGCCATCTAATGATGAAAGCGATATACAGGACGACTAGTGTTTTTTTTTCTTTAAATAAATAAATGATTAATCTTACTAAAAGTAGAATTTGTTTTTCATTATGTGCCTCTATGTTTGTGATCCCGGCAGGTAAAATTCATTAAGTCCTTCATTTCGCACTTTTACGAAGACTTGCATATTTAACACGAAGATACAAGCTCAACTATAAAAAAGAAATATAGTTTTATTATAATCTACGATTTTATGTCGATAACTACTAAAATAGAATTTTGGTACAAAATAATTGCTTAAAACCCCATTATCTCCATTGTGCTGTAGACGCACTTAGTGAGTTTTTCCTGTCAACCGACGAAATACAGTAATATTGTTTAAAAAATTTATGTGAACAAATTTTTTTTTTAAAAATTTATATAAAATTTTTTTTTTAAAAATTTATATAATTTTTTTTTAAAAATGAATGTAAAATTTTTTTTTAAAAAATTTATATAAAATTATTTTTTTTTTTAATTTATATAAACTTTTTTTTTGTTTAAAAAACGCATTTACAATTTTTTTTTTAAAATATGTTAAAATATATATATATATATATATACATATATATAAAATTTTTTTTTTAAAAATTTATATAATTTTTTTTTAAAAATGAATGTAAAATTTTTTTTTAAAAAATTTATATAAAATTATTTTTTTTTTAAATTTATATAAACTTTTTTTTTGTTTAAAAAACGCATTTACAATTTTTTTTTTTAAAATATGTTAAAATATATATTTCTATTTACACGAAAAAATTGTATAACTAAACTTCTTCAAAAAAAATTTTTTGTTTGTAAAAATCTTTCTTTAGATAGATTTTTTTAAAAAAATATTAAAAAAAAAAACATTAAAAAAAAATTAAAATATTTTTTTTTGAAAACTGTATTCTAATATACAAATATATTTTTTAAAAAATTTTGTTTTTAAAATTAATATAATTTTTTTTAAATTTATGTAAAAAAAAAATTTAAAAAAAAAATCATTTACAATTTTTTTTTTAAATATGTTAAAATAAATATTTTCACAAAAACAAATTGCTTAACTAAACTTCTTCAAAACAAATTTTTGTTTGTAAAAATCTTTCTTCAGACAAATTTTTTTAAAAAAAATATTAAAAAAATATTTTTTTTTGGAAAACTGTATTTAAATAAATTCGAAAATAGTTTTTAAAAAAATTATGTAAAAAAATGTTGTTTTTTAAATAATATAATTTTTTTTTTTAAAATGTATTTAAACAAATTTTTAAAAAAAAAAACGCATTTACAATTTTTTTTTTAATATTTTAAAATAATTATTTCTAATTAAAAAAAATTGTTTAACAAAACTTCTTCAAAAAAAAATGTTTGTAAAACCATTTCTTTAGATAAATTTTTTAAAAAAAAATGTTTTTAAAAAAAATATGAAAAAAAAGGTTTTTAAAAAAATATTTTTTTTTGGAAAACTCTATTTAAATAAATACAAAAATATTTTTTTTAAAAAAAATTTTGTTTTTAAATTAATATAAATATTTTTTTTTTTCAAAACAAAAACGCACTTATAGCTATTTTCACAGATATTTCTATTTTTCAGAAGTACTATTTTGCATTTTCTTAAAGTTCTGCACACGTAAATGAATTTCTAGAGAATTGATTAGGAATTCTGACATTTTCAAAAAAAATTTTTTTTATAAAACTTTCTAAAGATAAAAAATGTCGAACTATTATCCCAAAATATTAAAAAAGTTTGGTTTTTGTTCACAAAATTGCCCACTGTACGCGTCTGCTGACTCGTTTCTGCAACTACGGCACGGGTGGGTTTTCTTAGCACTTTCCAAACGCCTTCACTGCCTATTGCCTTCTGCTGCCATTGGGAACGAAGAAGAACTCTTGAGAAATTCAATTTGCCTGCGTTTTCTGGTTACTTTTCATTTTTTTTTTGGTTCATTTTTTTTTGTGTTTACCAGGCTTACCCCACCAGTGACTACAAGTGTACTCTCTACTTTACATGTAAGTAGTACAATATCGTTTCATATCGCAAAACGTTGCCGGTAATGCGAGTGAGTACATAATACGGCTCACCAAGAAGTTAGTTGACTCTTGAAATGGTTTCCATCCTTCACAGTCAACAGTGGACGAAGTGCGGTCTGAGGTGGGGCGGTATGCCAATTGATATAGTAGGAACCCCAATGGAAACGACGCATCCCCCAAATGTGTTCGGGGTATAGCAAATGGATATATTCATACATTCAGTCATTCCGTTCAGTTCAGTTCAGTTCTGTCGGTTTTATTTTTGCATATTGGAAAATAAATAGAAATGTAGTTTAATCGATTTCGATTTTGCACTTAACAGTTGACAAAATTTATTTGAGGATATTCTTGAATTTTTATTGCAACTGTTAAAGTGGAATAAGTGTTGCCAACACATAAAACGTGCTTGGGGTTTTTGCCTTTCCGCTACTCCACATCTTCACATCCCTCCAGGACATGATGCAATTTTCGCATTGTTCAACTTGAAGTTGAACAGCAACACAAGCAGCACCAGCAACGGCAACAATTTGTATTGTGGGTGGCTAACGGAGTTGATTTCAAGTGTATAATAAATTGATTTTTGTTCAATGTGAGATTGTTGTTGTCGTTCTTCTTTTTATTCGTACAATTTTGTTTTGTTTTGTGTTTTGCATTTGACTTTTATGGTCAGTCAGCAGTTTATTGTTTATTTGCCGTTAAATGTATTTGGGACTTAATAAAGTCCATCTTTATGGTCAATTTTATAACGGACAACATGAAGAAGAAGAAGAATAATGAGAGAAAAAAAAAATAAAAACAACACCCAATCAATTGCGGTTCGGTGTGGTAATCATCAACAACGAAATGGACATTTCGAAATATATTGGACATGTGTGTGTTTTTCTTTTTGAATGGAAACATGTAAAAATATTTACAAACAAATTGTAAATTTTTTCATATCATTCAATGTCAGATCGATATTAGGGCCCGCAGTATGGCAAGGATTAGATAATGGTCAAATTTATAAAAAAAAAAGTACTGCGAAGGTGTAAATTAAAAAAATAAATGCTTCCCAATTAAATCAATTTATGTAAATTTAATAAAACTATAAACAAAATAATTTCATTTCTTTAATTAATTATTATCATATTGCAAGAAATGGTCTTAGATAAAAAAAAACGGAAACTATCATGACATCATAGTTTCAGAAAGGAAATAAGTTGCATACTTTCTTGTCTACTCGCTCATTTACTTCAACAGTGTCACAACTCAAAATATGATTTGTCCAACAGAGTCATTTAAAGTTCTCAATTGCTTCTTAGCTAGCAAAATTAGAAAACAACCATAGGATTCCCGAATAAACAAGAGGCCTGACATATGTTTGTATAATACACTGCAGAACAAAAGTCAACTTAGATAAGAGATTTACAGCTTTTTCTTAAATAATATTCTAAAAATAAAAAGTGAATTTTGAATTGTGACTCTATTGAATTATATGAGCGATATGTTCTATTCAGCTAAGTCTTACTCTTTCGCTCTATCGTTTAATCTCATAAAGGGGTTTCCAACAAGATGTGTTATGTTGAATCACCTGGTATGTCGGTAGCTGTCACTTTTACATTTGACAAGTAGAAACTACGCCATTATTTTGCATAAAGACTTGGGTCCTAAGGCTTCTAAAGTTCAGTTAACACTAGAACTCAAGCCGGCTGATCATCAACAGCGTCGTGTCTTTGCTGATTGGGTCCTTGAAATGCATGAAAATAATACGGAATTTCATCGAAAAATCCTCTTGACATATGAGGCGCATTTTCACCTCGGTGGCTACATCAACAAGCAAAATTGTCGCATCTGGGGCTCAGAAAACCCAAGAGTTATTGTTGAGAAGCCTCTTCGTCCTCAACGTATGACTGATTGTTGAGGCAGGGTCATTGGACCTGACTTTTTCGAAAATGAGGTTGGATCAACAGTTACGGTAAATGGATTGCGTTATCGAGAGATGATTAATGATTTTGAATGGTCGGAGTTGGATAATATTGATCTCGACAAGGTCTACTTTCAACAAGACGGCGCTACGTGCCACACAATCAACGAAAGCATTGCTCTTTGACGGGAAAAGTTTCCGGATCGTGTTATCTCTCGAAGAGGTGATCACAATTGGCCACCGAGATCTATTGATTTAACACCTTGCGACTTCTTCCTTTGGGGCCACGTAAAAGATAAGGTCTACGCCATCGGCCCAGCGTCGATTCAAGACCTCAAAGATAGAATTCGTGAGACAATCGAGGACATAGTCGGTTATCATGGCTCTATACCGGTCTCCATTAACGGTAACTGACTCTCCAGCATTATTTCGGAAGAAGTATGACCCAATGACTCCACCAGTCCATAGAGCACAACAAACAGTCAGTTTTTGTGGATGTAATGGCATAAAATGGACGGAGCTTGCGGTGAACTTCGGGAACTGAACCATTACTTTCGAAATAAATTTGCACGATTTGCAAGCGTTGTTCTTTTGTCAACCTGTTCATGATGAAATGGCAAACCAAACTAAATATTAATCACTTGACAGCTGACAAAATGGCCGCCAGTTCAAAAAGTGATGCCAACTTAAAGTTCTATACCCCAATAAAAAACACCCTTTATTTGGCGCATAGGAAGCATGCGAACCTTGTCGTTCGATATTGTGGCTTAGGCTATAAATACTGACTCTCGTACTTTCTTAGAAACCGATTCTCCCTCTGTCTTTGCTGTTAATTTCAGAGTAAGTCCCTCGTTAAGGTTTTAAATCACAAATCGATATAAACAAGTTAGAGCTAGAATAAGTTTATTATATTCTCGTTAGTATAACTAGAATACCGTTCAGTCTCCTGCAACAAAACAATTAAAATTGTTTAATGAAATATTTCATTAAATTAATGTAAATAAATTAAGGACACCTTTACAAGTCAACAAAGGTAGGTTTTATTTAATGACCCAGCATTTTTCCAATCGATGTAAGGCTCGCTATCTTCCTTCCCACTCAACTACTTAGGGAAACGTAGCATCCTGCGTCCATTAAATCTTTTCCAACTTGGACAAACACTATGAACCATTTTACTAATTATGCAAAGGTCTGCTTGTGCCCCTTGTCTACGTGCCTCCCTGCTTTCGGTAACGATTGTTTCAACGTCAACCATTAGAAAAGGAATATTTGCTTGCTGTGTGTTGTTGTTGTGTTGTCCAGCAATTTCCGTTTCATTGTTCTAACGCTCTTTTGATGGCGGCAATATATCTCCGTTTGTGGAATTATTTTTCTTGTTTTATGATCGCTGGGAATGATGAAAGTATTGTTGCTCTTTGACGTGTACGAATGTGTGTGTGTGTGTGCACACATGTATGTAATGCATACTCGTGCTATGCCTTGCAGCTTGACCCATTCTGATTTCTGCTTCAAATGATTTTGTTTTTAGGACACTGATCTCTTTGTTTTGCCTGCTGTCGCCTATTCAGGCTGGGGCTGAGGCTGTGGTTGCCATTTCTGCCTGTCAGTCTTGGTCTCTGTATCTCTGTGTGGAAGTCGCAACGACAAATGTTGTTGCTGCCCACGTTTACGTTTACGCTTTCCGCCGTATTTAACATGAAAATAATCTTTGGATTATGGCTCCTAAAGGACTCCAAACAGACACACACACACACATACTGAGACAGCGAACCAAAACTTGCAATGTTGCTATTACGGTGGGAATGAGAACACCAACACACACACACACATCTACAGTCGAGCATGTGAGTGTGGAGCATTCAGTATATGTGTGTTGGGTTTATTTTATTTGCTTGTGGTAGCATAGGGCAATATAACATGCCACAGAGGTCATAAAACCATATCAACACATTAACAACGAAAGTAAAATACAACCGGGCAAATACATACACACTTACACACACACACACGTACAGGGCAACAGAATGTATTCCTATGTAGCTGTAGGTACGGATGATGTTAGTACAACAACAATTTTAGCCTCATACATCTAAATAAAAGCAAGATTCATAGGAAGAAGAGTCACACAGATACAGGATACTTTTCACAGTTGCCAGTTGTAGGGGTGTTATGGTGGGGTGGGGGTGGTGAGCGGCAAAGGAGTACACACGGCATGTGGAGTTACCTTGTGCCAGTTAACACGAAGATGGAACACGCTGGGAATATAAACTCATACACTCGCATGCAGAGCGACAGAGCGAGCGAGCGATGAAATAGCTTTTGACTTAAGAATACATATGTAGATTTACATGTGTGTGTGTGCGTTGGACCAAGCGGATGTATGGCATCCATGTAAAAAAATAAAACAGAATCTACAAGCAACAAAATCTCAAATGGAAAACCGGGCAAATGAGACCTCAACAAACCAGGTTACACACCTACGAGGGCCACAATAAACACAAAAATGACGTTAACTGGAATAGCAACTACAATATATGTGTATATACAAATTGTATAGGTCCGTACGAGGGGAGGCACGATAACTTTCGGTGATCGGGTTTTTAGTAGAGGGAATTCGAAAACAAAAAAATGGTTTTTCAAACCCCAACACAGCCACAGTGCCTTTTATCGTTTACGTGCGATTTTTGGCTATTTTCAGACTATAGTATACTTTGTTAGTCTGTTCCTTCAAATCATGGTCCATCGACCAGACCAGCAATTTCCAAAGCCATTTAAAACACCAACAGTTAAAGTCGAATAATGTTAAAACAACAGTTAAAATAATAGTCCATTGAAAAATAAAATAATTGAATAGTTGGTATGACTTTAAATATATAAATATATAAATTATGTATTTGATGCTGCTGAAATTCCTGACCGGAAAAGTTAGGAACGTTTTGACTCTTCGACAAATGCCTTCAAATTGTAACGAATGAAGAAATCTCCTGATTGTCTAAAGAAACGTAATAGAAACATCATATATGTTGGTATGTGGCTTGTTAGAAATGGTCCTTCGACCCGGTACAAAGTTTTAGGATTTTGCTAATTTGATCCTTCGACCTAAGCTAACATTTTAATAGACAATAAAATGTCTACACATGGATTCAAATAATAGCGATGAACCATTGGCGTTGGCCACGTTAAGAAACCTTCTTTTGCAAATGGTCCTTCGAGGCTACCTCTGAATATTTTTTAATAAAATGATTTTAAATAACATCGTTAATAAATGTATGGCCCTGGTTGGGTTAGAAAACAACATGATCGGTTTTTAAGCACTAACCTCAGTATTCATAAAAATAAACAGAAAATTCATAAAAATAAAAAAAAAAAAAATTTAACATATTTTTTCCTAACAAAGGTTGTTTTTTGTGTTGTTTTTTAACCCAACCAGTGCCATACATTTATTAACGATATTATTTAAATCCATTTGGTTGAAAAATATTCACAGATTTAATTTTACTTTGGCCGAAAGTGGGGAAATGCTAAAAATTTATCCTATGGTTGGGTTTTAAAGTCTGTTAAGCTGTGGCTGAAAATGGTCCTTCGAGGCAACCCAAAACTGCATTAACGGCGTAAAACATAGGCAAATTGAAAAAAAATAATATAGAAGATCTGTTGGAGAACCAATGTAAGAAAGATCATGCCAAGTGTCACTTATGGATTTGGTTGAAAATGGTCCTTCGACTTGATGCTATAACTCTCAGCAGAACAAAAACTCTCGGAAGAAATTATTTTTAAAAGGGATCAAAGCAAACACAATGCTGGAAACGTTTTTCAATTATCTCGAACTCGATAAAGAAAATCATACAATACATACACAAAATTAAAAAGCAATTATTTATTTAAAAATTTGTCTGATAAAAAAAGTTGGTAAAAATGCCATTTTCAAAATATTCATTACATATTTGCAACTGGAGTGGAGGACAGAAATATAGTCTTGAATTCATTTGAAGCCACTACGGATATTTGGTGCTTATACTCTCTACTCAGTGTCTACTTCAATACAAGCGTGGAGATCTTACAAAACCACAGAATGTTGGTCCTTCGAGTAGACAAAAGAAATCAATTTTATTTATTTTCCTAGTCAACCCAAACCAGAGGCGAAACATTCGATTTGATCGTCGACAATTGTCCAATTGTCCAACCTCCTTCGTCCACTCATATAAAATGAGAGTACCATGTTTTTATTTTGTATTCGTTCTATCCTATTTTAAGATTCATTCATATTTGCCGCCTCTCGTACTTCTTGTTTCAAATTGGGAACACCGATGTACATGCGAATACAAATGTATGTGCTATTTCTGTTATTTTGGTTTGTCGGAGATGGAGGAGATGAGCGGCATATTCCACACATACACTGCGCTAAAACGCTGTGGAAATAACAATTTCAGTTTTTTTCCCTCCATCCTGACTCATAAAAGGACATATTTTATGAGTGCTAACACCACCACCTACACAATCTCCACTAAAACGAGTGGGTACACGAGAGTATGTGCAGGCGCAAAACAAGAGCAACGTAAAAAAGAAATAATAAAAAACGAAATACAGTCATGCAGGCAACATCCTTACACAGCTGTTGAGCAGGAGTAGGAGCTGGAGTCACAGCCGCAGCAGCGGTAGACTAACTAACAAACAATTTTATGTCGGTTGCATCCACATTTGGTGTATGTTACATCCACCAACCAACCTCTCGTCTATGCGGCCCTCCCCAAACATATGGACACAGAACCACCTCATCGTCCATTCTTAAATGAATGTGGAGTGCGAATGTTTATGCCTGCCACTGCTGCTCCGTCTCCAGCTCCAGCTGCTGCTGCTGTTTGCTATTTGTGTGGCAGTAAAATAAAAACAACAGAGAGATGAAGCAAAAAATGCTCACACAAATTTGTAATGTTTCCTTTTTTTTTGTAGCTAAAATGTATTTGCAGTTAGAAGAGATGAAGAAATAAAATGAAAATGCTGTACGTTTTACATTAAATACAACAAATAACAACACGACGACGAGCTGTGCACACGGTGGCGGTGTACGGGCTAGAGCTTATAACATTTATAACTGTACACCGTTTCCATGTGCTCTTCATCGAGGGTTCAGTTGTTGGTTTATGTAAAGTTGACTTTGGAAAATGCATTTGATTGGACTTAATGTAATAGTTTCATTCCGTCAATGAAGTGCCATCATACCATATCATACTAATATCATACGTGATAAATTTTTGATTCCATGCAGGAATTCTGGGACTATCATCAAAACTCAATCGGTTTTTTTATAAACTAGACAGTTTGCATTATGAAAAATTTTTTCCGCAAATTTTTAAATATTTTTTTTTTTTTTATAAAAAACCGATTTTTGTAATCTACTCGGTTTTTTGTTGTAATATCTGTCAAGACATATTTTATTACCACTATCTAAAGGAAATGTTCAGCCTCAAGCCTATTCTCAAAGAATCAGTTTTTTGCAAACTCCGAGTTTTAAGCCAGGTTTTCCTTTTCAATTGACACGGACGTTTTTTTTTTCTTGAATGCCCATCTATTTTGCCATTTGCCTTAAGCAAATATTAGTATTTTTTTTGAAAAACTATTTTTATATTCACTCGGTTTTTGGGTTCATTTTGATAGGGAAATATAATTTGCATATTTTCTATTACACAATCATTCATTGTTTTGTTTACTTGCTCATAAAATATTCGGTTTTTTCTAAAACCGGTTTTTCGGTTTTCCGGTTCTGGGATGTAGAGGCTTTTGTTCGACTTAAGCTGTAATATTTTTTTACCAAACAAATATTTTAAAAAAATAATCGGTTTTTTGTAGAGCCGGTTTTCCGTTATTTGATATTTTTTTACAAAAAAAAAAGATTTTTCAAAAATAATCGGTTTTTTGTCTAGCCGGTTTTCCGTTATTTGATAGAGACTTTGGCCAAGGGCACGACGACATTTTAAAATCAGATGCTTTATGTTTTACTTAGTATTTTATTTCATAATCCTTTTATAGGGTTCAGTTAAAAAGAAAAATACTTTTTTTAACTAGCTCATAATATATTCGGTTTTTTTCTAAAACCGGTTTTTCGGTATTCCGGTTCAGGGATATAGAGATATTTGTTCGGCTTTAATATTTTTTACCAAAAAAATATTTTTAAAAAATAATCGGTTTTTTGCAGATCCGGTTTTCCGTTATTTGATTATTTGATATTTTTTACCAATTTTTATTTTTAAAAATAATATAAAATAAATAAAAAATATGATAGAGACATTTGCAAAGGGCACGACGATGTTTTTAAAATCACATGCTTTTTTTATTGAGTATTTCATTTCATAAGCCGGTTATCCGGTTCATTATGAAAACCGGTTTTTCGGGTTACCATTTAATATTTGAATCAAAAAAATATTTTTAAAAAATAATCGGTTTTTTGTCTAGCCGGTTTTCCGTTATTTAATAGAGACTTTGGCCAATGGCACGACGACATTATTAAAATCAGATGCTTTTTGTTTTACGTTTCAGTTTAAAAGAAAACTCCTTTTTTTTTCACTAGCTCACTAGTTCGGTTTTTTGTAAAACCGGTTTTTCGGTTTTCCGATTCAGGGATATAGTAACATTTGTGTTCGGTTTAACATTCCCAAAAAAAAATGTTAAAATAAAATCAAAATGTTCAAAAATAACAATTATTGGTTTGTTTTTAAAACCGTTTAAAAATTTTGCATCCGGTTTTCCAGATCCATGAGATATGGGGCTGAGAATAAAGAAAGGTTTATGAAAGGGGTTTTAATTGCTTAACATGGGTTTACGGTTCAGTACTGGTATCACTTTTTTCTGCCAATAAATTAAGATTTTGTTCACAAGCTCATGAAAATTAATCGGTTTTTGGCACAATCTCATGTATATTTTAAAAAGTGATACGGTTTTTTGTAAAACCAATTATTAATCTATCTTTCTTATTCTTCCCTTTTTTTCTGCTGAACATTTTGGGCTGTAATATTTTAAAACCCTGTTTTTCGGTTCAATGATAAACGGAAGATATTTCCTTCTACGGCTCAAGTGATTCCGGCACATTTGTTGCCACTAGCTCACGAGAAATGAATATTATCTTAAAAAATAATGGGGGATTTTGAAACAGTTCAGAGGGATAGAGACTCATATGTGTGTCAACAAAAATCTGCTTCCAACATGAATATTTGATGGAAATGGTGTATGCTGCTTTGCACGGTGTAAGCAACAAACAAACGGACTGACTGGCTGGCTGCCTGAGTGAGTGAATACCAAAGTAATTTTTACTTATTTTATGGTTCCCTGTAGAGTGAACCAAATGTACACACACACACACAGACACCAAAAGCAAGCAACAGCGCTGGTAAAACGGCCAAAGCAGATAATGCCAAAGCGTGCTGAACATAAACCTGAAAGTATATGCTCATACCGACCAAACCGGCAGTGGACAGACGAAACAGTCAGACAGTGGCGGCAACACATTCACTTTATGTTCCACTCGCAAATGTTACGCTCCATGCTGCCATCCGGCCAACGGTGCAAAATGGGGATACAGGTGTCTAAGTCCACAATATGGCTCGACAATTGCATGAAAACTCGACAATAATAACGACGACGACGACCTATGTTGTCGTCAGGTCGCAAACTCCCACTGCGCAACGCAACGCAGCGTTACCCGTTACCCACTCACTACACGTCACCACAGAATACAATCAAAACGTACACACTCACGCCGAGCATATGTACGTGACGCACCGTTTAATGTAATTTAAAAATGAAGATGGCAACAACAAAAATGTAATCTTAACATGACAATTATTCCGGTGAACTCTGTGCGGTGGCACTCACTGTGTGTGGCCACACCAGCAGCAGCAGCAGCAGGACCAACACCCGAACCAGCCCAGCCCAGCCCCTTCCGCCTGCTTAGCCACCAGCCGGCACTTCACATTTTCGGCGTTAATTTTTTTTCTGTTTTGGTTTTTTCAGTTGTTGTTGTTGTTGTGGTTTGTTCTTAATGCACTCCAAAGTATGTTAAATGGATAATTATGTCGTATTGTGGATATAAAATGTAATAAATGACTTTTTCTTCTTGTGATGTCTGTCTCCCTTGCCCCCCTCCAGCAACCTCTCTATCTCTCTCTCTCTCAGTGTTTGTCACTGTGTGTGAATTGCGAATGTATGGGGGGGTATTCACTCAACATTTCTTTTCTTATTTCTCTTAAAGCGCTGTAATGGGCTTAATTACAACTTTGATTTGATTGTTTGACTGTTTTGTGACTTGTTTTTGTTATGTGCGTCTCTCTGTCTCTGTCATTGACATCGTCGCCGAGTTCGGGGTTTTTTTTTCTTCTTCTGCATTTCCATGGAAAATGCCAGAATTATTAACATTTATATAGCCGAAGGGATCAGTAAAAGTAAAATTGTCGTTAAATAACATTGTTAATGGGCAAAAAAAAAAAAATATTGATGGTGCGCTGCTATGTGCGTACGATTACTGGCAAAAGTATTCGTCATGCGGCGGAGTCTTAAAGATAAATGCCATGGCCATGTTATGCTAATCATTAGCAGTGATTGGCTCCTGTGGAGAATAAAAAGTTTTGCAATTAGTTTGGCGATTTATTCTAAATCCCAAAAGCAATGCGAACAAATATTAAATCAAGAACGACGTGTGTAGAGTTATCACCTTGGTTATCACCCTGAAGGCCTGGACCAAGAAGTGTCATCACACATGTGGCAACTATCATCACCCCAAGCAATCGCAGTGAACATCGTAAACCAACCAAGTAAAACGACTTACTAGGGAAATGTCGTCCAGAATTGCCTGAATGGGCGGAATCTCCTTCTGAGGCATACCCAGCATCGCTAGCAACTCCAGGCCGTGGTCTTTCAAGGACCACCTGAACCATGGTGCGTTATCCCACTATGACAAACAAATTGTTAAGGCCAAACGGAGAGGCGATAACAAGGCGTATGATCATGGGGCTTCAACCGCCATAAAGAAAACTTCACAGGAGAGGGCGTTTTGTGTGGTCAAGCAAAAAGGCGTGTGGTGCTTCGAGATTACTCTCCAACTCGTAAAGTCGCCAGCATTTACGAGGTGAAAAACAGCCGCTGAAAAGTGTTTGAGGGTCTTAACCGGTTTTGAAACGGTTGATTGTCGCACACACTACCTAGCAAGCCACTGTATGGACCACATGGTATAATAATTTTTTCTAATGGCAAAAAATTTCACAAAAATATTTTAAACTAGTAAGTTGTAATGCGCCTATGGCGCCCGTTAATTTGCTTGAGAAAGTATTTGTTACTTAATTTTAAAAATTTTGTAAAAAATATTTTGAGAAAACTATTTTGTAAAAAAAAATTTCGAAAAAAAATAAAATTGGAAAAAAAATTTTTGTTGAAAAAAAAATTTTTTTTGAAAAAAAAATTTTGTTGAAAAAAAAATTTTTCGTTGAAAAAAAAAAATTTTGTTGAAAAAAAAAATTTTGTGGAAAAAAAAAATGTTGTCGAAAAAAAAATTTTGAGGAAAAAAAAATTTTGTTGAAAAAAAAAATTTGTAAAAAAAAATTTTGAGGAAAAAAAAATTTTGTTGAAAAAAAAAATATTATTTTTTTTATTATTATTATTTATAGAATTATAGAATGCCTATTTAAATTCCTACGTACTGCGTGACAGAGTCAGTGAATCAGTGTATCAGTGAATCAGTGTCGAGGGTAAATATATATTAAGATAAAAGATAAATGGAGTGACACTCTGTGCTTGAAGAAGGTATGCCTTATTTCTTTCAGACTTCAATGCCTCCGATATGGAGATCTAGGTTTGTATTTTTTCACAAAAAACAATTACTTCGTGAATCGCCATTATGGTAGACTCAATTACAGAATTTCGAATAGAGATGTCCTCATTTGCCTGTCCTTGTTTTTTTTTCGTATGTCTTGACTCGATCTTAACGTTTTAAAACTGGCCTGTTCCGATTCACAATTCAACAACGACTCACAACATTTTCCAAATCTTCCTCAATGTTACAGGCCTTAAATATGACGAATACTTTTTAGTTGGAATTAATCATTTCAGTTTCCACAAATGTTTCCCACATGGGAAATGCCAACATTCGCTCAAAGTCTAATTAAATGGAAAACATTAATTTTTTTTTTCTGTGTGCATGTGTGAGTTTTACACACATGATTACTTTTGGGATCAATTACACATGAATGGTAAATTAGAGACTCAACTGGATTTTTTTTTTGTCTGCCGATTAAAGTGAAGCTGACATGGAACGCTTAATTAAATTGATGGAAATATTTCGGTGACCAGTTATGTGGCTAGGTGGAGTTCTACACTTGCAGAGTGGAGTTCACTCAACGGTGACAAATATATCACAACACCCTCAAATACTTGGATTTTCCTTTAGTACGAACGAAGCCGATTGCACTTTCCTTAAGCGAACAATTTTAATTTCATTTGATGTATTCATATATGCTGTGCCCCGATACATGACCGACGTCATGACTTTAATTAATAATATGGAATAAAATTAAAAATGAAAAAAATAACTCCTTTGCTCTAGACTAATTACCTTAGGGTTTCTTTAACAACCGCCCTCTGACAAATGCTGACTTAAGCCTTTTGGAATATATGATCAAAACTACTACTGCCCTCCAACCACCAAACATACAACAACTACTACAAACAATCAGATGTAATCCCTTTATGCCAGTGACAAATTATTCCAAGCCACACAACGTGTGACATTCGCCTTTGATGGCCTCAGACGTTCTTGAAAGTTGTCAGACTGCAGGGTTAATTCAGGACAGGTTCATCATACGTCATTGACGCGTCAGTCAAGTGAAGGTACTTTGAGATGAGGGGAGATGACAGAGACCGAACTCTCTGTTTGCCAACAACACAAGTTGAGGGTGAATGTCAGGGGTTAACTACAGCCAGCCACAGTATTCGTTTCATGTCACTATTTTAAATTGTAAATTTTCGAAAATATTTGCATATTTTCAATTGCATCACATCACTTCGCGTAATTACAAAACAAAAGAGTGTGTAAAACGAGTAAAAGAAAAACAACGACAACAACAACAACAGCAGAAAAAAGCCGCCATACATAGAGGCCCACAGACAGACAGACCGACAGCCGTAGTCGGTATGTATGTGTGTTTTTGTACGCCTGCCTGTACCCTTGCATGTAATTCTGATCCCAAAGGACACCTTTCACTTGTTATTACATTTGCATACAACAGCCCAAAGTTTTGCAGAGCTGGCATAATAAATGTTATGGCCGTATATTAGCACAAAAAGCACAAATGGCCCTGCCAGTGAATGTGCATGACGTCTGCCATGGCCAGCAGCCGGCTAAAAGCAAAAAAAAAAAGAAGAGAGAGAAAACCGAAGCAGAACCAACTCCCCTCCCCCACAAATGTGAGGTTTTATCTCGCCGGCAAAGTTACTAGTACACCACGGCCGTAAGCCGTATCGAGGATTCAACCGAACTCGCATGTATTGCCCGCCATCCCTAAGCTGTTGTCATCTCATCGGCACATTGTTGTCGTTGACGTTGTGGGTTTGTTACTGTTTTTGTTGTTGCACAGTGGTTTTCAACTGGATGTGAAGTGATTCACCTGAGCTTTTTCATGAACTGGGTGAGTCCTGGTTAAAGTGGAAGACAGTCGGGGCGTTTCGTCAAAAGTTAAATTAGAGGTTGGTTGTTTTTCGTCTGCAGAGTCCAACCTGACACTTATCTATGTGGATGCAGTACTTACTTATCTATGTTTGTTATAGTCTGCAGACGTAGTATTACTTCCTTCCGATAGGTTCTGGATATTCGAACACGGCCAATTTTTGGGCTATTTTTCATATAGTACAGGTGGCTGTGCTAGACTTAACCGCTCTGAGAATGTCTTCATTAATTGTGTTTAATTTCGTACAAAATACGAGTATTTGTTTGTGTATAACTGGTAAGAAAAAACAGGTTGCCAGGATTTTCCAGTATTTCTGTTTGGCCGGTTCGAGGGATAATATTTTGTATGAAATATTTGTATGATCTTGCCGGTTAGAGGGTTAAAATCGAAACGAGTTAGCCACAATTTCCCATCACTGGGTGATTCATAGTTAAGCTAGGCGACAGTCGAATGTTTCTAATGTTAAATTATTTTTTTTGTATTTACTTATTTATTAGTAATTACATTGCCTATCAGCGTGGGGGTTGTGGGTTCGATTCCCACCAGAGGCTTTGGTCTGTCGCTGCAAAAATCAAGCCAAATAGTCTTTGTCACTCGGTTTATCCTTGGACCCAAAATTAGAATATAAAATTTACTTTGTATTGTAATTAATAAATAATAAAAAAAATAAATAAAATAAAAATAGTAATTACAATGCAAAGTGAATTTATATTCTAATTTTTGGTTCAAAGACCATATGGCTACATTTTTGCAGACCAAAGGCTCTGGTGGGAATCGAACCCACAACCCCCACGCTACCAACTCGCCTACTGGGGGCTCTTCGAAGTTTAATTAGAAAGCAGTCTTTTAAAGAAAATTTCTTACTCGTTTACAACATGAATCTCTATTGGAGAGAAACAAGCCTGTTCTCTAATTTATTTCCTGCTGACTGATTGTCATAAAATAAGTTGGCCACACTCATAACATTTTCCAAATCTTCCTCAATGGCACATGCCTTAAATATGACGAATACTTTTTAGTTAGAATTAATCATTTCAGTTTCCAAAAATTTTTCCCACATGGGAAATGCCAACATTCGCTCAAAGTCAAATTAAATGGAAAACATTACATTTTTTTTCTGAGTGCAAGTGTGAGTTTTACACACATGATTTTTGAAATCTGTGTGAGACAGAGATAGACTTAACAGCTGTCGGGTTTATGTCAAAGTGGAACTAGATAGCACGCGGTTGCATGTTAACGAAGGCTTTTTTTTTTCGAACGAAGCTATTAGTTTGCACGATTGTCATGATGTGAGTTGGCCACACTTTTTCAACACTGGGTGAATCTAAACTAGCTTAGAATGCAGACGTTAGAGATTGGCTAGAGATTCTCATCTCATTGTCTCGCGACAACGATTTTTCTTCAACAGACTTAAAAAAAAATCTCGAAGACATCACATAATTTCCTAAAAAAAAATTAAAAATTCCATAAAAAACTCAATATGAAAATTTTTGAAAAGTCATCCAAATAATTTATGAAAAAATCGCCAATTTTCATTGGCCCTACAATTAAAGCGATCGCGTCACGCCGCCAGCTTTGACGAATTGTTTCTGATATGCTGTATTTTTGGTGGCTCCAAAACGCTTCCTTTAAGGGATGTTAAGGACGGTTACGGGATTTTCTGTCTTTAAATTGCATTGGACGAATTTTGAGTTATGTTTTTATATGAAAAATGGCCAAAAAAACAAAACCAAATATATACAAATTTTGATGAATTCCAATTTAGTTTTGGGGAATTTTTCATAAAGAAAAATGCCCCAATTGTGTATGAGATTTTTTTCGACAATCTTTCGTTTTTATTTTTGGGCTATTTTTCATAGAGTACAGCAAGAACTCAAGTTGTGTGTCAGAAAAAGGGTTCTATGAAAAATGTCACCAAAAAATAAAAAAATGAAGAATTCCCCAAAAAAATAGTTTTTCATAATTTTTCGGTAACATTTAATTTTTTGTTTTTTTTTTCATACTTTTTATGTGAAAAATGCCACAAGAAATGGACAATGAAAAATTTCCTAATTTTTTATTTTTGCGGAATTATTCGTTTGTTTGGAGAATATTTTCATAACAGAAGTAAATCATATAAATTTTTGTATAATGTTTCAAAATATTTGGGGGATTTTGCATTGGGTAATTTTTCATAAATTGTTTGGCGGAATTTTGATAATTTTTGAGGCATTTGGGGGGATTTTTCAGCTGGTTTTGGAGAATTCTTCATTTGGAACATTCTTAGTATTTTTTTTGGGTGCATTTTTCATAGAGTCAAGAAAAAGGGGAATACTTCATTTGGAGAATTCTTAATTTTTTTTTGGGGGCATTTTTCATAGAGCCATAGAATAGCTAGGCAAAGTTCAAAACCCTTTTTTTTAAAAAATAAAGATCGATTTTGACATCATTTATCCACAAATACAATTTGGACCTTGTGTCTCCGAAATGCTTACCCAATTGTATTTTCCGAAGACCAATTTTGTTGGCCCTTTTCCAAACCACTGTGCCATTGGGCGCTTTTGTTGCTATTGGTGTTGTTGTTATTGTTGAGAATTTACCAAAAAATTATAATTACATTTATTTAAATTATATGCCACAGGTTTTATGTTTCCTTTTTCTGTTATGCCTTCTGTTTTTTCCGCCACCCTGTCAGTCCTTCCGTCCGGGTACGAAAGACAACGACAAGCGGGTGGTGGTGTTGGTGGTGTTGGCACCATTCAGCTGGGGGTTGGACAATGGAAGGTAGAATCGTACGATTATGACAATTTAGCATATTAAAAACCTATTGCTCATGCAAATACCCACTCGCAGCATAAACATAATTTATGGATAGAATGCCAGAAAGGAAGAACACAATTTCACCATATTAAAAAGAAATTAATTAAATGAAGGAAATGAGTATTTCCAACAAATAACAAAGAAAAAAAAACAAAAACAAAACCACCAAAAACACGAATAGAAACCCCAACTTAATAAGATATCTTATGAATACAGACATCCGATTATGACAAACGGAACTACACGAATTAATTCCAAGTCACATAAGCGAATTCTCCGTTTAGAAGCAGGCAACAGCGCCCGCAATAACTTTCGAAAACGACTTGCATTGTTTGTGTAGGCAGCAGTGCATTGTGGGAATCGTTAAATTAATATTCCTGGTATCAGGACAAATCATGTCATTCATCCTTCATAGGTAAGAAGAAGACGGTCGGTCCCCTCGCCCTAATCGATTATGGTTGACTCCCCCACACCAGCGGTTCGAATGACAGACGACGAATGGTTCAGCTGCATGACACAACGCAGTTATGGATTGGTTGGGTCCCCACTCTTCTCCAACGAAAACAAAAAAACAAAGACATAAAACTTCCTACGCCAAAAAAAAAAAATAGAAAAACGTAAAACTGAAATTGAAATCATGAATTTTCATTACAAAACGACAAATTCGAGGTACCAGGAGGCGTAGTCATAAAAACGCCAATATCCCCAACATGCAATGCAATACTAAGACACACAGCCCGAGCGAGTGCATAATGAATGGTGGCCTTTGAAATGTCTCTATGTCGAGGGGCCGGGTGGTGTGTTGTTGGCGAGGGGTGGCGCTTTCGTTGTTTGTAAGGTGCATGAACGATCCCCTCTTCAAAGGATTCGCAGCAATTTACGGCATTCGAACGATTTGACAAATGTATGCATTTTTCGGGCAAAGAATGCAAATTTTAACAAAGCCTCAATATATAGCCAAAGTTCATTCCTTTCTGAACTTGTGGGCACAGTTAGTGGCAAAAGTATTTGCCGTTGGAGGATATCAAATAAAACTCCAAACAAGAGTATTTTCTCTGATTGCAAAACTTCGCGGAATTCACTTATTTGGGCGAAGGACCATTTTTTTCTATTGTGTATGACGTGACTGATCAAAGGACCAACTGACCACCAGTATTGTTTTTCAAATGTAAAAAATCATTGATACACTAACATATAAAAAGGTGTCTCTGAATAAAAGTACAATTTGTCTTTGGATTTCAGCTTCCATTTAACATACACAAAATTGGAGGAAGGACCACTTTAAATTGTTTACAACTTGGCTTTACGAAAGATCACTATGGCCATCAGTTTTGTTTTCCAAATGCAGAGAGAAGTCATTGCTATTGACAGATGAGAATGCGTTTCAAGTTGCAGTACTTCTCGAAGGACCAACTTTATGGGGTGCAGATTAGGCTGCTCGAAGGACCATCTTTCTGGGGCGCATGAACTGGCATTCCGAAGGACTATTTGACTTACTGAGTTCATTGTCTTTCTAATCAAGTTTATTAAGCCTACTTGTCTATAGTGAATGACTTGGCTTATCTTAGGGCCACAGTCACAGGACTTGTAGTGCCCTTTATATCTGCACAAATTAAGATTCCCGGGGAGTTCCTAAAATAGATTTGCATTTAACTGTCTTTGGCTTTATAAAAAATGCCTTAGTAGTCCTGTCAATTATTATTTAAACGATCCCTCATGACACACGAACTTACCCACATGGATAGACACGTGATATAATAAGAACACAGCTTAGTGAGCATCCACATGTTTCCTTCAAACTGAATGAGAATTACTTCTCGTTGAAAGCTTAATCTAAACCGAAATCTCACTATTGATATATGACACAATATCCCTAAAATCACTGGCCTACATGTGAAACAATACAATATGCTAATGTACGAGCGTATCATCCGCTCCTCTCCTCCGCATGATTCATCTGTCAAATTAGGAATAAATTCCACATATTCCATTCCGCTGCAATTGGGTGAGTGAGTGTATCCACATCTTTGAATACGTATCGAATGTGTAAGTGAGGATTTTCGAAGTACGCCTAAATGTGTGCTTAACTAATCAGGATGAATTCAAATACAATTTGTCTCAGGACGGCTGTCGTTGCGAGTATTTATTTTCAGCTTCAATTATTTATGTATTTCTAGTTGTGTTTTGTTGCTGTTGCTACAAAATTGCAACAATTATTCAACTGTTATTAATTGAGAAAAGTGTCAAATACGATATACACTCACACACACACGCACACGCACACAAGTCTAAAGTACTTAAGACGCCCCACCACGTTTACACGTTCACGTTCACATTCTCATCGACTTGGGTGTCTGTAGGGAAACGAGAGTGAGTGAGTCACAACAGCAGCAGCGCCAGCAGGAACCGGAGACGGCAACAGAGTCTGGTGGTGGTTGTGGCGCTTGCTGTTGTTAGACAGCAGGAGGAGCCGGAGTTACACAGCCATCCGTGTTTTGCTGGTTACAAATGAACATTTTGCTGCATGATTGTTGTATCAGTTGAATGGTATCAGTTTTCAAGGGAATTAACGCACACAGACATACTCCTTCTTCGACAAAAAAAAAAAAAAAACACCCACACAGAGACATGTTGTTTCAATTGTTGGTCGCTGGCTCGTTTGGACGGTTGGGCAGCAGCAGCAGCAGGTTGAGTGTTGCTACTTAAATATTATTGCAAATGTTGCCAGTGCGCCGCCACCGGAATACAACAGGCACAGCAACGCAATACAAAGCAATGAAAATTTAATTTTTATTTAAAATTAACATTCAACAAAATGCTACGCACCAGCACCAAACCCCCCCCTCCCCCCAGCCAGCCAGCCAACGTAAAAACAACCAACCGAGCCAGCAAGGCCAGACCAGGCTGGCAGCAGCCATTCATTCAGTCAGCAAATTCCTTCAGCCAGTCAGTCAGTCATTAATTCATTCAGCAGCACGCACACACACACACACACACACAATAATGCTAAAACGATTGTCGTAATAAAACATACGCACATTGTGACGCACCAACCGACACCTCCAATTGTTCATCCATACGCAAGGAAGGCTGGCAACCAGGCAGGATTGCATTATAAAATAACTCTGGTCGTTGTTGTTATTAACAACAGCACCAACAACACCATCCGCAACAACAACAACAACAGCAGCAGCAGAGAAAAAAAAACTGATGAGGTGTTAAAGTAGGTGTTTCAAGGAGGTTGGATAAATACTCGTTCGTTTCATAGCCCATTTTGGTGACGAGAAGATGAATGGCTGGAAGTTTTTCTTGGCAGATTTTTTTTTTTCCTGCTCCCATTTGTTTTTGTTGGTTTCCTCTTTTAGCTCAGCCTTGGAAATCTTCTAATTGTATTAAATACCCGAACAGCACAAGAGGAATAATAAGAATAAGATGTAAAGGGGGGGCGGGGGGAAACGTATAACGACTTACAAAGAAACAAAGAAGCAAACAGACATTCAGCGTAAAAAGAAGCGCCAGCGTTGGAAGTTACCAGCATCCAAAGACAACGGTGGCCACACCGATATATGAGGGTGGTTTGATTACTTTGACTACAATTTGGTTATAAATTCAATTTGGAAGCAGAAATCGGAGAATTTGTTTAATATTCCAGATGTTGGTCCTTCGAGCAAGAACAAATCTTCTAAGCTGGGCAAAGAAAATTGATTCAATTAATAATGAGGAGGAGAAACTGACCCGACTTTTGATCTAAAATGCACCTTGTGGTACAGGGTGACCCAGAATGAGTTACCTTATCAGAAGATGCTTAAATTATCTAAAATACAGCCTGTAGTACAGGGTGACTCAGAATGAGTCACCTTATCCTAAGATATTGAAATTATTACAACGAAAGGCTAATTGGAGAATTCTCAGATGCACTTAAATATAAGCATTGCCGTATGCATTAAATGGTCCTTCGAGCGATCAAAGAACAGATTATTTACCAAAAATCTACCACACTAGATTTGTAGTAGAGGTTGACCCAACATGAGTCACACTATTTTGGCGGTAATTGTGAATTTTGTGGATTTCGACCTTTCATCAGCAACAGGTCAAACACTAGCTGATCGTCTCGATGAGTCGGAAACCATAGGACACATAAGTGGCGATCGAAGGCCTAATGCTGCTCTTTCTGACGAGTACATCCTGCAGATAAGCCGATCAGACCAAACGCATAGTCAGGGAATGAATTATTTTTTAAAGAAACCTGAAACAGCCAAAGGTATTTTCAAGGTCAGTTTTTGGAAGATGAACCAAAAGGACTAACAGCAGTTTCCCATAGAAAACTTTGGTTAATTTTGAAAAACACATTTTGGAAAAACTCACAAAAGACGTCTTTACAATATCTGTGAGGAAAATAAGTGAACCCTTATTGGTCATCTTTATTGGATGATGTCAAGCTACTGAGAATGTTTCATGTGTTTCCCATCACGACAGCGACTTGAAGATGTAATTGGTCCTTCGAGCAATAGTTCAACAGGCTTTCCAGCAATACTGCAATGGTTCTTCGAATATAAATTCAACAACCGCTAAAAATGTATGAAAATACTGGTTGGACGTTTTAGGTTTCCCATTACGATAGTCACTTTAAGATGTAATTGGTCCTTCGAGCAATACTTCAATAGGCCTTCTGGAAATACTGCCATGATTCTTCGAATAAAAATTCAACAACCGCTAAAAATTTATGAAAATACTGGTTGGACGTTTTAGGTTTCCCATGGTCCTTAGAGCAATACTTCAACAGGCCTTCTGGCAATACTGCCATGGTTCTTCGAAGAGAAATTAAACTACCGCTTGAAATTTATGAAAATACTGGATAATATATACCGAAGATATGTTGTGAAACAAGAATTAAAATTAAAATTCTTTGGATACTTTTCCAATAACCCCCCTCGTATTGTTTCGAACGAAGAGGGAAAGCATGAAGATGAAGAAAGATTCTGCAACTGCTGTCATTTAACATAAAACGCTTTACAATATATAAACAGCTCAAAGAACCGGGATGAAATTTATAACGAGGGTTTTCGGATTAAAGGCATCTCAACGCAACGCTGCAAACACAACAAAGGACAACAACAAACATAACAACCTCAGCAAAGGATGTAGCGAGAGCGAGTAAGAAGACATCATTGAGGAATGATATTAAGAATAAGAAAACACTTAATGCTGTCAGTAGATGTTTTACAGCTATTCCGCCGGATTCCAAAGCCGTAACAAACAAAAACCGAGTAAGCGACCGATTTAAACTCAACACCAGCTCTAACAACGATGGATGGACGCATGATGGGCTAAGGCCTTGTACCTTCTTTTTGCCCTTGCGAACGGACCGAGGGCCGCACGTACACAAGAAAATACCGCATTCAGTTGTCAGAGCAGGGGGGGTGAATCAAACAACAACAACAAGTATATGCTACATTACCGAAAGGCAAAAGGTAGGGTAAGTCAGACAGACAGACAGGCAGGCAAGCATGTGCAATAAATTTTTCAATGTCAAACGAACGATCCCACACAGCAACAGCCAGCCAGCCAACGAACGAATGAATCAAGCAGCCGGGGTAGCTTGGCTACATTCATATTTACTTTTGTGCCTGAAAAACTGGTGGTGCTACTCTCTACCCCGGATGAGGACAGCAAGACGATACGACGACGTCGGCTGACTTTGTGATAAATGTGCTGCTGGTGTTGCAGTTCGGTGCCGCAATTGCTGTTCTTGCCATCTACAGATGAAAACCAAGCGTTTGGACCAACTGCAGACCAGATATAGGAGTAGATAGATGCTGTCGCTCCGTCTATCTGCCGCATCTATCCGTTTGCGAAATGTGTCTAGAACAAAGTTGATAAGTTAGTAATCGTACAAAGCGATAATAAAGCATTTTTTCATTTCGTTTCGCTGATGCGGCAGCGGCAGCCACGTTCCCAACTAACGCATCGAGGCAGAGATAAAAAGGATACATGTACAAAAAACTATCAAGAATATGGCAACGTGTTCATGCAAGAAACTCTCCATGGACGCTGATGGAAATGAAGTACTCGTGCGTAATATGATGTACTCGGTGAGCGCAATGGAATGTTCTTCAAGACGCTTGTAACATATTCGAATATTTTACATTAGTTGAATAACAAATTCGTAGTTCAAGGCAAAGATTAGAAATTCAATTGATAAGGATTCCATTTTTTTTTGGTAAAAAATATCGACTGACGAAAAGAGTTGGTTCACCGAGCCAACGAAAACCAAATCGGGTTTTTTTATTATTGAAAAGCTGTAGCAAATTATGATGAGGGCCTATTAACGAAAATCTTAGTGATATTGTTTGAACTAATATGGTCCTTTGAGAATTTTTTTTAAAAATTCCCTTGCCGTGGCGTAAATTGTCTTTCGAGGTAGCCAAGACCCCTCAAAGAACTGAACGTAATTCAATTTAAATCCGTATTTCCATCGAAGAACTCGAATTTAAAATTTCGTTTGAAAAAAAAATGGCCAAATAGTATCGTCGTGAATGCTGACACTGTCAAGTGCTCTCCAGTGAGCTACTGTCTGAATGGTCCTTCGAGATCGCGAAGAAGTCTGCAAGATTCAGTCAAAGAAGTGAACACAACTTTATCTTGTCACTCAGTTCATTCATCGACGATTACAAATTTGAAACTTCGTTTTGAAAAGCCATTAGTCATGGCACTTGCAAATACTGCCTTGTCAGCTCCAGTGTAAATGGTCCTTCGAGTAGCAACAATGTCGGCAAACAACACTCAAATATCTGAATAACTTTACTCAAGTTTAAAAAGTCCTCTCACTGAATAAACTTTATAAGAGACCCAACAAAGCTGTCCCATTCACCAAGAAAATGGTCCTTCGAGGCGAAACCGAAAAAGATTCAAAGTCGAAGTCAATACTGGCCAGATCGTCTCAGGAAATAAGAGCCCAAAGTTTGTCTCCGCCAGGTCGGAGCAAATGGGGAGCTGTTCAAAATTACACCAAGAAAATGGTCCTTCGAGACGAAACTAAAAATACTACAAAGTCGACTGAAGTCAATACTGGCCACATCGTTTAAAGAAATAAGAACCCAATGTTTGTCTCCGCCTGTTTGCCAGGTCGGAGCAAATGGGGAGCTGTTCAAAATTACACCAAGAAAATGGTCCTTCGAGACGAAACTAAAAATACTACAAAGTCGACTGAAGTCAATACTGGCCACATCGTTTAAAGAAATAAGAACCCAATGTTTGTCTCCGCCTGTTTGCCAGGTCGGAGCAAATGGGGAGCTGTTCAAAATTACACCAAGAAAATGGTACTTCGAGACGAAACCGAAAGAACTTTAAAGTCTACTTAAGTCAATACTAGCCAGATCGTCTAAAGAAATAAGAACCCAATGTGGTTCAAGTTATCCTCTTTATTTTAACGGCTTCTGCAGTAGTCGCTGATCGGCCAAGTCTCATGGCATGCCTTCCAATCACACATTGACCAACGCAATCAATAAGATATCAGCCATTGACAGCGACCTCCGCATTCTGTGACAATGTTTCTTATCTAATGGACCCAATCTGTCTGGATTAAATGCAGCCTCGAACGGATGCCCACCTATTTCGCTAAATGTTCGATGTGCTGGCTATTGCTGGTCTGCTCCGCAGTTCCCTGTGCTCCGATACCCAAGTGAACTTCTGACACATTTCGTTAGGGGATCTGTGACCGTCTAGGGCTGCTGTTGAGTTAAGGAGAAGTAATCCAAAGATTTAATGACAGCTGCAATGTCAGAGAATATGTTTAACCATACTGTGGACATTATTTATCAGTCATTCGGCTAATTCTTGACCAAAATCTCAGCCTGATAAATACAGCGGTGTCAAGTAGTCTCCAATTGTTAATTAGCTCTAGGTCTTTGGAGTACATCCCGTAACCGAGTTGATTTTACAATTTACAATTGATTTAAAAGTCGAGTCGAGAAAAGAGGATTTCTTCGCATTTCCTGAATTTTTATAAAATTAAGTCTTTAATTGGCATTCCTTTAAACAATTAAGACTTTGAGTTTGCAAAATTAGTACTGGAAATATTGGCAAATGTCAGCGTTGTTGTTGGAATAAAGTGACATGTAGGTGGCGCTGAGGTTTTACTGCTACCAGAGCATACTAATTCATAACTAGGAGAGCGAGAGAGATTATTTAACAGATGTTAGCAAAGGAGTATTTCAAATATTTGGAACTAGTAAGTTGTAATGCGCCGTTGAAATATGCAAAAAAAATTTTGTTGAAAAAAAAAAAATTTGTGGAAAAAAACATTTTGTTGAAAAAAAAAAAAAAATTTTGAAAAAAAAAATTTTCTTGAAAAAAAAAATTTTTTTTAAAAAAAATTTTTGTTGAAAAAAAAATTTTGTTGTTGGAAAAAAAAAATTTGTTGAAAAAAAAATTTTGCGGTAAAAAAAAAATGTTGTTGAAAAAAAAAATTTTGTTGAAAAACCAAATTTTTTGAAAAAAAAATTTTGTTGAAAAAAAAATTTTGTAAAAAAAAATTTTTTTTCACCTCAATGAAATGTAAGAATGCGTGGGCCTAATATGTTTTTGATTTAACAAAGAGCTGTGGAACATTTACGATTTAGACTTCAGCGACCTCTAGTTTCCCAGGTTGCCTTTCTCCAAAACACTTTGAGCTACAATTCCACTCAAATTATTGTTCCCACCCTTTATATGGCTCTTCACGATGGTGTCGTGTAGTGTATCTATGTATCGCCTTAAAAGAGTATACGCATTTTCATACATGTATACCCTGCCTTCCCCACCAGCTAGCAGCATTTGGTATGCTACAATTACTCTACAAGATGTAAGATGTTGTTGCCGCTGATGCTGCGACTGCCACTGCCACTGCCTCTGTTAAAAAATGAAGAATGTCTTCATGTGTAGGGACGGACGGAGGGACGGCTGCTATTGCTGCTACTATGGACTACTCTGGGGTATGCGAGGTATTTTAATCGCGCGCTATCGAGACTTCATTAGTGAAACAATATCCAACATTTCCTTTTGCTGTAACCAAGAGTGGATGTGGCTGTGGATGTTGCTGTCGTCGTTGTCGTTGCCGTCATTGTTCGTTTGGTACGGATGCTGTTGGTTGCACAGTTAAACGCATTTGAATGCAGCAAATTTGTGCCATTGGTTAATGCATGTTGCTGTTGCACGGCGACAAACGAGCGCATCTGAATGGCTGCCTGTGTCTGTCGAAATGTCTGTCCGCCCATCCACCCATCCGTCCGTCCACACGTCTGTCAGTCAGATGGCTTGCGAGTATGTGTGGTAACACCTTGAAACTCCTCACTCATACATATTTGCGTACTAATGGTGCAGGCAACTGCAGACATTAAATGTAAAATGCAACACCGACAAACAAAAACAACACTAAGGGGGCAGGGCAGAGGGGGGCACAAAAACTACGACGAGTACTTAAGTGAATTCGATACTTGTGTCAATGAATTGTTTTAAAATTGTCTTTCACTTTGACGTGGCTCTTCAAGCGAAATCCCCCACTCTGCCCAGCCCTTTCATTTCTTTCAAATGATTTCGTGGAAATGCAAAACGTACTCGGGCTTCCACATTGCACAGTTACAGCTACGGCTACAGCTACAGCTACGGATGGCATGGAATCCGAAAATATGTTTAATGATTGCTGCCTGAGCACGGCCATTATCCAAAAATATGTGGACACTTTGCCGTAGTTGGACATTACACGGCCGGCGCAACGTGAAACCAAAGCCATTATTGCAACGGCATTGGTTGCACGACAGCGGCAACGAGCATGGACTACGGCATCAGTGGTATTGGTATCGGTATCGTGGTATCGGTGTGATAAGCACCCGTTGCATTAATGTTTCATAAAACGTTTCGTTTACACCTTCGTCTCCATTGTCAAGTGCATGACCGGCACCATTTAGAGCTTTGGTGCTGGTGCTCTGTGTGTGTGTGTGTTGTGGCGGAGCTGGTCTGGTCTGGTCTGGGCCAGCAAATGCCATTATCTCATATCTGATGTGTGTGTGTATGTGTGTGGTGGACGAGTGCTCCTGGCATTAGCACTTGTAAATTGCATGCGCACACATATTTCTTTAGCCACGCGTGTGTGTTTGTGTCTTCACGTGTAATTATGTCTGACTATTAGTGTGTATGGGTCCGGTGCGGTTAGTTGGTGTTGGTGTTCATTTATGCGTCGTCGGTCGTCTGTCGCCCGTTGCTGTTACCTTTTGCCAATGTCATCGTGCGCCGCCATTCTCTAATCGAAAATTTCCATAAATTCATTTTTGCCATTAGACGTGGAATGCTTTCATTTCGTGTCCTTTCCATTCTTCTAGCTGAACTGAATTATTTCGCCCGGACAACAACGTAACGCTACTTTATGCCGTGACCACCACACATACACTCACAACGGATCGTGCGGAAGAACAAACACCTACGCCCCTCCATTTCCGTTAACTTCCTGTTGCATGCCTGTCAAATACTTGCTCGTTTAAAACAAAAAAAAAATGTTAAATTAGTTATTGTTTGCGGTAGATGGATTGCTAAGTATTTAGATGGCTCTGATATGTTATACGAAAACCCAGCAAGAACGGCAGCAAAAAAAACCAAACACCATTTACAGAGTATCAGGGAATATCTGATGGCGGCAATGGCGACAAGTTTGTATATTTGTCTATGCAGCCGGAATATTAATGAGTTGCAAAGTAATGCTTGTTTTTCCTTTTTTTTTTTTGTTCGATTCATTCTGATAAATCGTCATCATCATCATCATCATCAGCATTGCTGTTGTAAGGCGTGGAATGCCAATTATACAGAGTAGTATGCCAAGGCGATTTTTAAAATATGCCGGACTTTGATATGAAATTATCAAATCTCAGTGGTGCGTCAACATTTCGAGTTTACACAGTAGCAGGCAAAAGTTGTGTCGATATACAAAATATACGTTTAGGTACTCTGTTCCTAAACGGAGCCTCAACTGCCTAATGAAACGGAGGATTAGTCGCTACTAGATCCTCTATTGGCAACACATTGTAGTAGCTTCTTCAAACACGGCAGCTTTCTAGACCACAAGCTGTTATTTGTCTCTGGTTTTTGTTTGTGACTGAAAGCTTAATACTTTATTCAATTTTCAATAATCGACAGTATTCTGCCTGTTCTGTTTATTAGTTCCCTCGGGCGCCAGATGCCGCCAGGAAGGGAATGATTAAGCTAGCCTGGTCTTGAACACCGTTTGAAAGAAAAGTGGACCATGGCCAATTGTTGGCGTGCAACTGCAAATACTGCCCGCGAAAATCTCAATTTTTCAAAAGCACCATCAAATTCTTCTTTTCGGAGACACATTGGATTTGTTATTAAGAATCGATTTGTTTTCTTTTTTTTTTTTTGGACAGAAAAGCGTGTACAAAAGATGTATAGAGGTTTAAATGAAATGGAGCTGAAACGTGATCGGAATAGGTGACAATTGAACAGGCTCTGTGTTTTTAATTAACACATTTCTTTTATGAGCTTCTATAGATTGGTCAACGACTGGGCAATTCTGTTCCATTTTTTTCTATTAATTTTATTTAACAAATCGACAATATGGGAATCGTTATAAAATGGGCTTCACGACGTTATTCAAATCGGGATTTCAGATATTCAGGGGTTTCCAACAAGAGGTGTTATTATGGTATTCAAAGAAAAATTAAATTTTTTGAGATAAATGATCGGATGTTTATTTCATAATAAAGAGGATGGTATGCGGTTAATAATGAAAAACAACATCAGCTAAATGGCCACCACGACCGCGCTTACAGGTCCATATCCTTTTCCTGATATTTTCCATAACCAAATCGCAAAGTGTCAGCCCTATGTCCTCGATAGCCTCACGAATTCAATCGTTGAGGTCTTGAATCGACGCTGGGCTGTTGGCGTAGACCTTATTCTTTACGTGGCCCCAAAGGAAGAAGGAAGTCGCAAGGTATTCAATCGCCAATTGTGATCACCTCTTCCAGAGATAACACGGTCCGGAAACTTTTTCCGTAAAAGAGCAATGGTTTCGTTGCTTGTGTGGCACGTCTTATTGAAAGTAAACGTTGTCCAGATCAATATCATCCAACTCCGACCATAAAAAATCATTGATCATCTCTCGATAACGCAATCCATTCACCGTTCAACTGTTGATCCAACCTCATTTTCGAAAATGTCAGGTCCAATGACCCCGCCTCAACAATCAGTCATACGTTAAGGATGGAGAGACTTCTCAACAATAACTCTTGGGTTTTACGAGCCCCAGATGCGACAATTTTGCTTGTTGACATAGCCACCGAGGTGGAAATGCGCCTCATCAGTCAAGAAGATTTTTCGATGGAATTCGGGATCATTTTCATGCATTTCAAGGACCCAATCAGCAAAGACACGACGTTGTTGATGATCGGCCGGCTTGAGTTCTTGTGTGAACTGAACTTTAGAAGCCTTAGGACCCAAGTTTTTATGCAAAATACGTTGTAGTGACATTTGTGGAATGCCAAATTCAAAAGAACGACAAGGATTGGACAAACCTGGGTTTTCTTTAACACTTTGGGCTACAACAGCAATATTCTAAGTTGTTCTTGAGCGACATGCACGGGTTTTATTCTTCACATCACAAACTTGTCCCCACAGCCCGAAATTTCCAACCAATTTCTGTATTGCGGTCCGCCAAGGTGCTTCACGACGACCCAAAAAAGCTTAAGTTTTGCCAACTGTGACTGCAAGATTTTCACCATTTTTGTAGCGAATTTTAATAATTTCAATGCGTTGTTCGTATATCGTTTCATTTTTAGTCATGGCGTAGTTTCTACTTGTCAAATGTCAAAAAATAAAAGCTTTAAAATGACAGCTACCGAAATACGGGATGATTCACAATAACACCTCTTGTTTGAAAACACTTTATGTTAGCTGCTTTTACTACTGATAAACATCCAATTTTGA
The DNA here is from genome assembly GCA_958296145.1 of Hydrotaea cyrtoneurina. NCBI lineage: Eukaryota > Metazoa > Arthropoda > Insecta > Diptera > Muscidae > Hydrotaea > Hydrotaea cyrtoneurina. The sequence continues at coordinate 140,914,093 of OY282512.1, forward strand.
CAATTTTTAAGGAACAAACAAATTCGTTTTATGGAAACAGGCAGTTAGTCTATTATGCGGCGTCGGGCGCCATTATGAACGTATCACAGAAACATTTCGATTTATTAAAGTACAACTAAGAAATGTGCTTTAAACGTCGTGGATCTCGGCGCCATTATAAACTCAGCAAACATATGTTTTATTGTGAAACATATTCTTTTTCCAATTGCGTTTCTGGATTTTAGCTCTGTGTGCAGTAATTCAACGTTCGTTCATCGCTTGACAATACTGACAGCCAAGATTGTTTGTGTCTTTATAAGAACACAAGAAATGTGTCCTTTATCTTTTTAAATGTTGGAAGAAAACTCTACCACGCTGCTCTTAGCATCATTTCGAAGGAAATAAACTTCATATCTCTGCCTCTCTCTCTCTCACTGACTAATAAATATTAAATCCATATAATATATTTATGCATACATGTGCTCGTATGTGAGCGGAATTTATTACATTGTTGTTTCATTATCAAAACAACAAAAAAAAAATAACAGAAAATTTCATTGCAAAAATCCAACAAAATCTACATAAAAAAATTTACTCGTTTCCGTCGTTGTAACTTTTTTGTATTGTTGTGTTGTTCCTCCACTTTGGGTCTCAGCCTCTATAATCCCCGAACAACAACCACCAGTGCCGCCGCCTCCGAATGAAATAAAACGAACAAGTTGAAATTGGCGGAAAATGTTTATAGCCGCATTAAGGGTGAATTTGCTACAAGCAACAACACCAACAGCAAATAAATGAAAAAATAACAACAACAGCTACAAACGTCAGACGGCAAAACATAGACAGAACAAGCAACAGTATAATTTAGCGCACCATATGTCAAATTCTCTGCGACGACGACGACGAAGACGACAACGACAACCACTACAGAAATCTCAATGGATGAAAATGCCGCAAACTGTTATACTTCGCGTTGTATAGCTGGCTGAGTAGGGGGAGGCTAACCGGAGTACAACATGTTGTATTACAAGCCAGCAGTCAATTAACAGAGTTGCCAGCCAGTCCGACAACGGCAACTGTCTTGAAGAGTACACGAGTTAAGAGAGAGAAAGAGCGAATGTTAACTTCGGTGCCAGTAAAAGAGAGACACAACCCCAAAAATCAATAAGACATGTGCTTTAACAAACCAAATGGTTTTGAAATTCTATACGTCTCTATTGGCAGTAGACAATTACTCGTTCTAGTCGTCGTCGTCCTCGCCGTGCTCGTTGACAGAGTCATTGTGGTTTTGTATGTACATGTGTGGCGCGTTATAGTGAACAACTTTTACTTTTTTACAATTCCTTGCACACACACGAGGGCTCACACCGCCCGTTGCACACTTGTTCCTTGGGAAAATAAAAAAAATAAAAGCAACAAGGACCAAGTGAAAGATCGATGCTTTTATGCATGCATTTGTCGTACACGTCGTCGACGTCCTCCTCCTCCTCCGCCACCTCGTCCTCGTCATGTTGTTTGTATTTCATTTACTTTTTCAATATTTTCCTTTTGTCCAATTGCCTTTGGCCGTATTTTAAGTTTTGCCATTCAACAAAACATTAATGAAGTATAAATTGCTTGTAACGAGTAGGAAAATATAGAATGGCAGCAGAATGTCGACACAGAGAATGCCCGATAAAGAATGACGATGAATGAGCGTCGTTCAACTCACACACACACACACACACACCCAAGTGCATTAGCATTGACAAAGCGCCATAATGAACTTCAAGGATTATCTCTGTCTTTCTAATATCCTTAAAATTTCTTCATGTTTTGTTTCTGGTGTTCCGTTCCTTTGCCATCTTCAAACATGACGATTATAAACTTACAAACAACATGACAACGCTTAAGTTCTAGGACATTTTTCCGTTTCCGTTGTTTTGGGCTGAGGTGGTTTATTTATTGTTTGTGAGGCGGAGATAAGACTTGTCGCTTTGATACACAATTAGATGACAATGCAACAGCGGCAAGTCTTGCAATTCATCAAAGACATTTTGAAATTCGTAATTAGTTAGTTAGCCGGCTTTAATCGCTTTATTGTCTAGGATGTTAGTTTTTGGTGGAAGCGACATTATTATGTATTAAATGCAATTTCCAAAAATGTGCCATTGTCCGAATTTTATACAGCATCAGGTGTTCATATCTATGCAGAAGTTTTTCCGTATCTAAGATAAATTTAAATGTCCTGTAAATCCTTCATTTTGTAGCGGCATAATCTTGTGGGGTGAAGCAAACGAGGATAAAACCAAAACCTTGCTGAATTTGATCAAAATAGAAACTATTAAGATCATAAGTATTGGAGAAGTTGGTAACAGCGTCTGTAGGGCATGCAGGGTGGATGACGAAACATTGAAACATTTCAATGACTCTTTAACAGACTTGATCCAACAGAGGGGCCTAGACAGGAATCCAATTAAGGTATAGGTCAATAGTACAGTGTTCCTACAATAACTTCCCAGCAATAAGCCATGAAACAATTAGAGCGCCCAACAGGTCGAACACTGGCTTGTGTGTATGTTCAAGGACATGTGGTGGAGCAAATCTACCGCTTCCTCTCAACCTGACCTAATCTAGCTGCAGTGACAAATTTAGGCCTTACATTCTTTTGTCTTAATTAGAGACAAAGTTACATTAGAGAGAATAAGTTTGTTACAAGGTTCCTCAACTTTATAAACAAATTTTAATCCTTACATTCTTTGTTGGGCGCCATTATGAATTCATCAAGCAAACTAAATTTGACATTTAAACTTAAGTGTGGGCTATTACGATTTTTTAATTGAAAACTTAAAATTTATCAAACATACATATGTAAATAAAATTTTGCTATTTAGTTTTTCGTAGCTGTAAGGGGAATTAACTTCGGGCGCCATTATGAATTTATCGAAGAGAAATTTAAATTTCTGAAATTAAAATTGACCTGCCAAAGCAGAAATGAGAGATTTTTTGAGCATTTGTGTACATTTATTTGAATTGCCAATCAAGTTTCTTCTGTCACAGATTGAATGTTCATTGTAGCAAGGTTGTATCTTGATGTATTGGTCCTTCGAGTTGCGTCTTACTTACTTATTTCCCTTAACATTCCATGAATGAACAGAGGGGCAACTTCTCTTGAATCGGAGAGCTGTGCGCGATATAATTCTGTTTACTCACAGACCGCGACTGTTTAGAGCCGGCTCCGAACGGCTAATGATTTTTCAATGTCTTCACTTTTTTTTTTAATTACACGATTAAAGTCCAATCGCAAAGCTAAATTCTCTACAAAACATACTATTTGTAAAAGGGTGAATTTTTGGTCAGCCGCCAATCTCAGCCCGAAGAATTGGTCCTTCGAGTTGCTCAAGAGAATAAACTTTAATAGTAAATATTAAAATATAAGGAATCTTATCAAAGCGGAACGAAAACGAAAATTGAGGGCTCAACTCGATTGGTTTTTGACAAAACCATAAATATTGGGGAAAAAAATAAATATACGGGTATTTCCACACGATTTTTCACGATATAAATCTGAAAACTGTCTAAATGGTCTGGAAAGTCCGCTCGAACTTGCATTCTCTAATAAAATACTCGTTTATATTAAAACAACTTAAGACCTTGCATTATGCTTGTAATTAAGTCTTAATAAATAAATAAATTCTAGGATTATTTTATACTAGTAAGTTGTAATGCGCCTATGGCGCCCGTTGAAATATGGAAAAAAAATTTTTGTTGAAAAAAAAAAATTTTGTGGAAAAAAAAATTTTTGTTGAAAAAAAAAAACAATTTTGTAAAAAAAAAAATTTTGTCGAAAAAAAAATTTTGTAAAAAAAAAATTTTGTAAAAAAAAATTTTTGTAAAGAAAAAATTTTGGAAAAAAAAATTGTGGAAAACACAATTTCTGTACAAAAAAAAAATATTATTTGTTTTATTATTATTATTTATAGAAAATTAAAATGCCTATTTAAATTCCTACGTACTGCGTGACAGAGTCAGTGAATCAGTGTCGAGGGTAAATATATATTAAGATTTGAGTAAAAGTATCTCCATAACACCCTTTACTGCAGGGTGTTTTTTTCTTTTGCACTTTAAAAATACATACCGACTTGTACGACAAATACAATTAAAATCTTTTCTTGGCTTAAGCTTTTTGGGTGGGCTGGTGAGGGGGTAGATAATTGGGACAACTTTGTTCGACGATTCATCGCCTTTGTGTTGCTGTCGAATTACTCGTATTCCCGTACGTTTTATTCGAGCATGTTTTACATTTCCTGTCAGCTTTATGCTGACACACACACACACACACACTGACACATCCCCATTCACATGAAAATACAATTCAATTGTGATTTTGTACTTTACTAACAGTCTTTTTGTTTTCTTTTTTTTCTCTTCTGTTCACTGTCTTTTTAGGTAAGTGTTTGTTGCGCTCATGTCGTACACGATGATTATTTTGTATATTTGACTGAAATACACTGCGGATCATCGGCATCAGGTATGATTGATTGTCCACTCTCCCATGAGGTATGTAATCGAACTATTTTTGTATATTGATTTATTGAGCAATTTCTGTGTTGACATATTTGAGTTGATTGACTTCTATCGACGGAAAAGTCAAGATCAGACAGTTACAGCGGTCATTTTGTGGCATCCCTGTTACTTTCTGATGTTACGTTGGGCGCTAATTTCCAAACTACATTGTAGCTTGTTCACAAATTTAGTTTATGTAGTCTATTGACGTTCAACTTAAACTCAGTTTGTATCATCATGATGATATGTTAAGATCTCTTGAAGTGTCTGGTTTTACGTTGGACGCTATTTTTCAACCTAAATTCTCTCTTTGATATATCGTCACCAGAAATCCAAAATGACTTAACATGCTTTTTCATAAGTTCACAAGAGAAGCCAAATACTGTCGTACAATCTAAACACTCTTCCTGTTACTTCGTATGGGAAGTCTAGAATTTTGCATAGAATGGCCTAAATATTTTACAAGTATTAATCAGAAATACGATTTGGGTTGTTTTGGTGAGTGGTCATTTTGGATTTCAGATGACGATATGCAATAAGAGTAGAGTATTGGCTCCTACAGTAACAATTCTGTTGTCAGGTTGGTCGCCAATTTTGTTTTTATTCAACATATGTCATGGGGGTATGATTTTGGCGCCCAGCGTGGTAACCGAGTATTTACTTTGGTGATTTTCTATTTAAAGGTCTAATTGTTTTTTAAAAAATATTTTCGCTTTTAAATGTTTTTTGAAATGTCAATTAAAAATTGTTCAATAAATTATTTTGTTTTCTTACCAAAAATATTTTCTAATAAGTACGATTACATATTTTATTAATATAAAACCAAATATTCCTTTAAAAATTCAAAAAAAAAAAATTCTTGCTTACCTTATGCAAGTGATTGGCAGTGTATGGTAAAGAGTATGTGTAACATCGTCACTCAGTCATTCCTTCAGTACTGTGGCATCCTAATGAGTGAGTGGCTGGGTTGCCAGTGTAAGTGTGTGTATATATTTGTGTCATTTTCACGTATGTCTGTCGGTCTGTCTTTCTGTATGTGTATTAACTTCACTGTTGGATTTCAGCTTTTCTGTTCTTTTCCCTCTGTAAGTTATACGAGTACTCTAAGTACATACTTATAAATATAAATTGTGTAAAATTGTAATGTGAGTAATCTCATGTCTGTCTGTATGTATGTCTTAATGTATCAATGTATCGTATGTATGTTTCAATAGTTTCTTAATTTGATTTCTCTTTTTTTTTTGTGTTTGGTTGGTTTGTTTTTCTGTTTATTTTTTTTTTCCATTTTGGTTTTGTATGTTTTTCCCTTCATCATCATTTCATTTGTAAAAGCAGAAAGACAGTAAAAATGCATGTAACAACATCTCATTCGTACATTCACTGACTCACCGTGGATACACTGGCGTATCTTCACCGGTGGATGCGATCATTTCCATGTAAACACCCACTCTCATTTCTCATTTCATTGTGTCGTGTTTTTAATCGTGTTTTAAATGTTTTCCCATGTGAAGTTTACAAGATGTTGGTTGTCAAGTCATGGCCAAAATTATGTTAACATCGCATTTATTTGGTATTCTGTTTGTCTAAGAGTAATCGAAAGTCATTCAAAGGAATGCTAAAGTGAAAACAACTACCATTTTCGTTCGATGGCGAGGGTTTTTGAAATACTCTCGGCAAATGTATTCTCACAGTTGTGAATATATTAAATTAAATATATTTCAGACATTTTTGTGTTTTTTTTAAAGACCATAAAATAGTATTACTCACATTTTCGTTGGGCGCAAAATGACGTTATTCTAAGATTGTGTTAGCCTACTGGGAAATATTTGAGTTTTTATACACTCCATCATAGGATGGAGTATATACTAAGTTTGTCATTCCGTTTGCAACACCTCGAAAGAGTGATCTGCGACCCTATAAAGTATATATATTATCGGTCAGTGTAACATTCTAAGACATTCTAGCGATGTCCGTCTGTCCGTCCGTCCGTCCGTCTGTTGTCTGTTGAAATCACGATAGAGTGCGAACGACCAACGCTAAAAAGCTGAAATTTTTGCCCATAAGCAGGTTAAGTTCGAGAATGGGCCATATCGGACCAAAGGGGAAAAAGTTCCCCTTTACGGGACTAAATATATTCCGGCCATAATCAAATTTTTCAAATATTTTTTTTCACTACATCTAAGTTCTAAGTTTATATAATTTACAGATGGGGAAAAAAATCCCAAAAATGGGCGTGCTCATGGGTTCCGTGGACCCTTGGGGCCCAAAAAAGGGCCCATGATAAACATGCGCATATGGGTATCGAAGTGCAACGAAATTTACTCACGAACCCAAATATTCCTTTATTTTCATGATTTGCCTAAATTTTTTGATCCGGTTTCTGGGACTATCGGGTCACCAGCGGCCCAAAAACCGTCCCTTGACAAACATGGACATATGGGTATCGAAATGCAACGAAATTTTCTCGCGAACCCAAATATGCATTTATTTTCATGATTTGGATAAAATTTGTGATCTTGTTCCTGGGACTATCGGGTCACGAGCGGCCCAAAAACTCAGTTAGTTTTCTTATTTATTGACTTTTTAAGGATCCATGATGGAGGGTATATAAGATTCGGCCCGGCCGAACTTACTATTTGTCCACTTGTTTTAAGATAAAACTAGTTAAAATGTTTCCAATTCTATAGTGGATCCATTTTTTGTTAATATACTCGTAATGAAGATGTATTTGAAATTCCCTTAGACCAACGTTGGGCGCCATTTACAATAAAAAGTCTTTTATTTGCAAACTCGGAGTTGCGATAGAATTTTAATGAGACACAAATAGCAAAGACTTGTTTCAGACCGATAAATAGATTCCCCAAACGGTTTTCATAAAAAAAAATTTTTTATTTGTTACAAATCGTCAATATTGAAATCGTTTTAAAATGGGTTTCTGACTTCATTCAATGCTGGTGTTCAGATATCTTCTAGATATCGATATATGAAACAAAAATTAGTTGAGAAACTTAGGTAAGGCTCACTCGGAGTAATGCAAGATTCAAACTTGGCTGAGTGTGTTTACAATTAAGGTAAACAAAATAACTACAATTTCTTCGCAATATACAACTAAAATTCCTACGACTCGAGTTGGGCGGCAAGCTTCTTAATTGAATACATCGGTTAGTTTTTGTACGCAGAACTGATTTTAAATCATTAGTTGATAGACTACGAAATATTGTTTTTATTAAGACTAAACCCGTTGAAGTAAAAACATTATTTCGGTTTTACTAGCATGTCTTGATTTAGTGTTAAAGGGCGGGCACATAGTTTGGTTTCGGAACAGCTCGAAGGACCATTTTCGAAATTGTTGACATATGAATGATAATAGTTACTCTATCGTTTCTGCGCCCTTTTAGCAACTCGATGACTATTCGTATTTGTTTTGAGCCGTGTCATACCATTTCTTCTGTATAAGCCGTATTTGGCTGTCTCGAAGGACCATATTCTGAGAATCTGGTTTAAGGGGTATTGTATGCTTCTCGAAACCCTATTATCATAAATGTTGACTAGACCTGCCTCATTAATATTTTACGAATTATCAACATTTTTCTTTGGATTTGCCATTTTTTTCTCTCAACTTAACCACCAGCTTAGTAGCAGAACTCGTTTTTTTTTTGACTAACACTAGGGAATGCCGCCAATAAATCCAATGCACTGTGTTAGCGATAGGAAAGACGGGTATTGGAGGGACGAAAGAGGGAGTAGTGTTTGTTGATGTTTGCCTTGCACTTGATAATATCATAGCAGGCAGGAAAAACACTTGCTGGAAGATTATTCCACATACGAACAGTTCGGCAGAAGACAATGAACGGATAAGACTCCCTGGATAGCCGAGTATTCCGGCTAAATTTTCTAACTTCAGGGATCAGACGACGAACAGATACCATTGAAATATCTATAGAACAGCGATACACAACCCACGAAGGAACGAAGGAATGTTTAACGTTCGTGGTTGTGTGAACACTGTGAGCAAAAGACCTAATGGTCTTTAAAGATCCAAATTCGAAAATGTTAGTCTAACCCAGGTCTGTGGAGTCGGAGTCTTACAAAATTTGCCCAGAGTCGGAGTATAATATAGAGTATAGGAATAGTGGACGAATTGTGTTATTGAACAGCTGAAGTCGTCGTCAAGCTATTTAAAAAAGCTGTCATCGGAGTCGGGCCTAACAACATTCTGCATAACAGTTACTTTGTCATTTCGGGCCATATAATTATACTGTTCCATTGAGGTATTTTCCTCAATTTTCCCATGTTTTCTGGTTTGGATTATCTTAGAGAATCGTGTTAGGAGTAATGTGCAATGCGATATTATAAGCTTCCACGTTGGGCGCCAGTGACATTAATTATTTTTGTAACGTCTGTATAGAAATCGTTGTAATGGTTTTAAATATTTCTTTTCACGTATTGCAATTTTCAACTAAAAAATGTTTTGTCGCAAAAAGCGGCTCTACCTCCCCCAGATGTGAAATACATATAAAGTAGAATTTGCTACTGCCCGCCTGACTTTTCTGTCAACTTTTTTTTTGGTAAATTTTAATAAAATCTAGCTCGAGATCTTATGTTTTTTTTAATTGTTGTATATTTATTTTGCCAATGTAATCGCAATTTAAATATTCTTTAGAACGTCGTTTATATGCCAGAATAAAAATTCGCCAAAATTGTGCTGAAATTCTTCCGATTTCATGTGCTTGTAGTAAGAAATATTTGTACTATATTGAAGTTGTCCAGCTTATATTTGCTCACCTAAGAGTCACGTTGGGCGCCAACTATAAGATGTTCAAATGTACTTATAAATAAAATCCTCATTTCCCTTTCATACAAATATTCTTACGGCATTAAAGTAGTCAAGCATATCTTTGCTCTCCTAAGAGTCACGTTGGGCGCCAACTATAAAACATTTCTATGATTCTACTGATCCAATTTGTAGATGTACAAATTAACTTATAAATATAGTCCTCCTTTCTCTTCACACAAATATTTTTACTACATTGATGTTGTCAAACATGTCTTTCCTTTCCTAAGTGTGACGTTGGGCGCCAACTTTAACATATTTCTAAGATTCTACTGTAACTGATCCAATTTGTAGATGTTCAAATGTATTTATAAATAAAATCCTCATTTACCCTTCATACAAATATTCTTACGGCATTAAAGTAGTCAAGCATATCTTTGCTTTTCTAAGAGTCACGTTGGGCGCCAACTATAAAACATTTCTATGATTCTATTGATCCAATTTGAAGATGTTCAAATTTACTTATAAATACAATCCACAGTTTCCCTTCATCATAGTATCATGTGATATGTTCGGTATATGATTCACTCTTTTCGATAGCTGTAATATCTAACCATCGCTAAGAATCCAATTGGGCGCCAACTCAAGTTTCTAAGTGTTAACTCCGACTGCAGCAATTTATTTCCCCGCAACAACATATGATCTTATGTACATGTGCTGTATCTGATCCAATCCCTATAATATGTGTGAATAGTCTAGTTTCACTAAGAATCTTGAATTCTTATTTTTCAGTTTCTAAAATGGTTTATTTAGCAGTTATTTTACTGAATTACACTAATAGAGCAGCTTCTTTTTTTTAGGGGCTTCTTAATATTGGATAATATTCCTGCAAAGACTTCTCTCTCTCTCTCTCCTTCTTTCCAAGAATTACTCTCCACATATATTCCTACACCAAATCTCACCAAAGCACTTTGTTTACAAATTCCTATTCCTTATGGCTGCGACAATATCTTTAAATATAATGACCGAAATAACAACAAATGTCTTCCGGTTCAACTTCCGACAACTTTCCAAACCTCTCAAAGTCATTCCATTTGAAAGAGATTGCGTCTGCCAATGGACTGCAACGGCGCCATTAGCCGCCCGTAATTGAACTGCTCTGTCGGTCTGTTTTGTGCAGTTTTTATTTTTAAGCCATTTGCCAAAAATACCATTTATTTTCAGATAAATCAAAACGTAGACAAAATATTGTCAAAGACACACAAACAAACAAACAGAAAAAGCATGAACATGAAAACAAAAAATGAAAAATAATGTAAACTCAACATTATTAGAGACAATATCCTTTGTAGACACATTCATGTCTATAACAGCACATTCATGCTCCTCATCCGACTCCTGCCACTGTCGAGTTGGATCCTTTTCGCCAGAGCAATTAGAATAAATTACAAAGTCAATTACCTTAAAAAGAAGCAAATGCAAGAGAAAGGGACACACAGAGGATGGGTGGGGGAGAGGGAAAATAACGACAACACAAAAAAAAAAGAAAAGTTATATTTGTTTTGCAAATATTCACATTTGCTCTCTTTCAACAAAACATGAACACGGCAAACATTCGAAACGAGTCGGACGACGAGGAGGGAACGAATGTTTGTTGCACACACAAAAACCAGAATCCGAGATTCATAAGTGATATAAAAGTTTTTTATTTAACCTTCCGGGGCGGACATGTTTCAATATTAAAGAGATAAAAACCCCGAAATCACTTCACACAACCATACACTGACGAACGGAACACAAACGGCAGCAGCGGTAAAAACTTTCACATGTGCACATTATGTCCAACGAGGGTGGTTTGAACAGTATAACGAGAAGAAAACAAGATCCTAATCAGGTTGGATTGTATAGTATAATAGTCGGTCCATGTTGCCCCGATACTCTGAAAGATGGTCTCGTATATGAGTTTCTGCCAATTGTATATTGGTTAAGAAATAGATCTGCAAGCAGTGTTAGAGAACCTCCCTTCTATTTTTGAGTGTTATTGTCTCCTCGAAGGACCATTTCCGTCTAAGATATCCCCAGCTTAGTAGCTATTTTCAGATGCAATTAATTCTTCCAGATAATTCTGCCTCTGTAGGCTTTTTACTAAAGTTAACATAAAATGAAATTTCATTGAAACTCATGTTGGGCGCCAGTCTTCTTTTAACTGCAAATGTATACAATTTAAACGGTGTCCAGTTGAATTGAATGTTGAATTGAGTTTCTCATATTGAGCTCGAACTGATAGTGATATTATTTCTTCCACCGCGTTGGTCGCCAATGAAGTAATTTCTTCGAACGGAAGATGGTTCGTCTTTAGAGGATTAGACTCCATTCGTACCATGCCAAAATTGTAACGTCAAGTAACGCCAGTAAAACGCAAAATGATTTGTAAATACAAAAATTAAAAAAATTCTAATGGACATTTTTTTAAAAATAAACTATATGTCAAACTAAATGCAGACATATGGGACGATAATTACTAATGGAAAATAAAATACATATACAAGTATTAATTTCAGTAGTGACCCGAAGTAACTGCCTCGTGCGGGCTTTTAAATACCAATGTCCTACTTACACAGTCGCCGGCTTTTAGTTTATAAACCGTTCTTGGAAAATGTAAAGCAGCAGAAGTTATTTGCCTTACGGTCCAATGTCGACCAGAGGTTTTACAGCCCATACAAAAAGCATTTGAAGAGCAAACTCTTTGTGGTCACACATTATCTGTGTTTCTCGTAGGCCTACTCGAAGGACCAAATAATGATAACATTGGCATTTTTAATATCGATTCTTACTTGGTCTTCACTTTCAGACTAATGAAACTCCTTTATCAAATGGTGTTTAAGTTCAACAGCTTTACCTAAGGCGGTTGGATTTTCCATCCCCCCGAAGGACCAATTTCCACAATTCCATTCACTACAAATTACATGTAAATTTTTGTCTTTTTTTTTTTTTGGGAAATTTTTCCATCTACCCTCGTCTTATGATACATATGTGACCTCCAAACTCGCACTGGTATTTGAGTTGGAGTTTGCACAAACCAACAAGAATGCGAAACCCCCTACACAAATGATGTCGTTGAATTTGTCAGGGCAGGGGTGAGGGGCAGGCGGGAGGAGGCCGTTGTTATAATGGTCTTACTTCTTCGTGCATGTGGCTGAACATCATAAACAACCTTAATACCGGAAGGAAACGTCTGATGACTATTCACATTTGCCTTTTTCCACACTCAGCCGAGGATATATGACTTTTGTGTCTCGGCGTGTGTGTGTGTGAGTGCGCCTCCATCAGGCCTTATTTGTCTGCCTGAGAGCATCTCGAAAGAAAGCGAAATGCGATGCGATGCGAGGTCATAGAATAAATACAGTTATTTTATTATTCCAAATGTGAATTATTAGTATATTTGAATTTGTCCCGAAACAAGGACATTAACAAAGTCATGCCCACATACACAGATGGCGAGGGAGTGAGCAGGGTGGAAGAAGGTCAGAAATTATGGCTGCTGGAATTGTGTGGAGGGGGGGACGATTGGGAGGTGGGTGGATGAAACAAAATATTACCCAGCTAAGCTAAAGACCGTTTTGAATTATGACTTTTTGTGGCGATTTCATTATGCTTTGTGTTCGGTCGGCAGCCGTTCTCGCCATAATCATCTTGGCCGGCGCGTACATGGTTAGTGTTGTTTTAGACATGCTCTCGATGTATTTGTTTATGGCCCAAACATTCTGTTGTTTCGTTCGGGCTGTTTACACATTGTGAATACCTGATTTGATTAATGTAATAAACATTTTCCGTCCATCCATCCGTCTGTCTGTCCCACCACACATCCACCCTTTCCTCCCTTCATTGTAATCACGAACCGAACTGAAATCGCAAGGATCCCTTTAACAGAGTGTTAATCCGGCTACAAATTCTAACCATCACCCAGCCGACCATACAAATAATAGTCAAAGTTATGCTTGTGTGTGCGACGTCGTTCATAACTAAATCGGATATGATTTTGTTGTGCATATCAAAGCCATAATTGCGTGTGCCCGTGTGTTGTTAACAATGAAACATCACTCCTACCATTCGTAAGATGGCCTGCCTGCCGCTTCATTAGGACACCCCTTCATTTTAATCATACGCCGGCATACAACTCGTGTTAGTCCAAGCTGGAGCTACAGCAAGTGAGTCTCTGTATGCGATGCGTACACATGCGGTACGGCGGCGGCGGCGTTCCTTGCCAGAGCAACTGGGTGTGGGGGGGGGGTATATTTATTTAATCTTGTTAGCAATGGTCAATCAGTTGTATTTGTTTGTAGTTGTAAGGATGCGTGTGCGTATGTGTGGACCACCATTCATTGCCGCTATGCCTCCATGGCTGGCAGCCATTCATGCTGAGCCATTCACCATATGTGTGTGTGTGTGCTAGTAAACACATACATGGGAGAGTAGTGTACATATGTTTTGAGTCATCACAAAATTCTGGCTGGGCACAGTGGTTCGAAACCCACTGACTGTGAAAAGTAGAAAAGCTGAAACGAAAAAATCTCAAAAGTTCGCCAACATTTTAAGAGGAACAGGAGAAACTGAGTCGTCACTAAGACTGAGTACGGCCCTGGTCTGATGGACAGTGTGTGCGACTATCACACAGTAAGGGGTTATCCATTTTGCTTTCTAAAAGTAAACGTAAATAAAACACATAAAATATTTTGTTCATGATTTCCATTTATTTTTTTATTGCAAAGTTTGAACGTTGACATTATGTGTAAAACACTACATCATTTAAATGACCACCACGCGAAGTGTTGCAAGCGTTGATTCTTTTGAGGAATTTTTGGACCACTTTTTGGCACATATTGGGCGGTATCTCCTCCATAACATGACGAATGTTGGTTCTTAAGTGCTCATGAGTTAAAGGTTTATCTGCATAAATACGGTCTTTTGCGTAGCCCCACAAAAAAAAAGGCTAGTGGTGTCAAATCGCATGGCCAGTTGATGTCGCCACGAAGAGAAATTACGCGGCTAGGAAATGTCTCTTCCAATAAAGTCATATTCGCTCGAGTTGTGTGGCATGTGGCACCGTCTTGTTGAAACTACATATTCTACAAGTCGTATTCTTCAATAGCAGGCAAAAAAACGTCGGTTATCATACGACCATAACGCTCCGAATTGACGGTGACAGTCGTTCCCTCGTCGTTTTTGAAGAAGTAAGGTCCAATCACACCTTCGAACCAAAGAGCGCACCCAACAGTGACTTTTTGTGGTTGTAACGGCATCTCTTTAATTACTTGAGGATTCTCAGACCCCAAATACGACAACTTTGTTTTTAACTTACCCAATGAGTTTCACATCCATGAATAATGAAATGGATATAACCATAATAAATGGATAACCCCATATATTCAGGTTCGTATCCTGCTAAGAACATCAAACGCTTTTCGGAACAGTTTCTAACATGCAAATGTCGGCGACTTCTCCAGATAAAATATTATTCGTTCAGAGTAAATAATATCGGGCACAGCTCACCGATATGAGAGAAGGTCCCACATGGAAAGTTAAGGGAAGAGATGCGAGCCTAGACAAATCTGGCCCACAACGCCACCTACATTTCAATTATTGTAGATTCTAATGTATTTTTTATAAATGGATTTGTCAAACAGCGTCAGGCAATCATGACGACGACCGTCAGCATTCTAGTCTCACGAACAAGTTGAACCCTGAACTTGTATACAGGAGACGCGATGGATTTACTGGTCAATGAGATTGAGCGTTTACATTGCGGTCTGGTCAGGCGCAATCTCGTAAATATCCACTCGATACGAACCGCATGTATCTCAGTTGAAGGGGAATTGTATAGAAACCCGGGCTCAAATAGTTCGACGTCCATTAAATAAAAAGTTCCAGTCTAGTTGTGGCAAAACATCGCCCTCAAAATCAGATCAACATTTTCCATAAACCGGTCATCCAACTCATCTTTTTTCTTGATGTTCCATCTGTTAGAAGACCGCAAGAACATTCCCGGCCACTTTCTTGTGTCTACGACCAGTTCCTAGATATTTTTACGTGAGCTTCGAATAAATGTAGTGAGCCTTTAACAGAGCAACTGTTGTTGTCGGCGCAGTTGCGACAGTCGCAGGATTCCTTGATTTGTTATGTGAGAAATACCCACATGTCTCAGAGTAGAAAATGCAAACATCAAAAATATATTACCTGGTTCTCGCTCTCGAAGGACCATTTTTAATTACTGCAACGGTAAAAAAACATTATCTCTTAATTCAAAAATCGTATGTATGTGATGATAATATGTGATTTGTAGATTTCAACACATACAGTCATTTTAATTTGCTGTAAAATGAATGACCAAAGTCAGGCATGTCAAGTCCCAGTTAATAATTTCTCAAAGAACAATTTTTTTTTATTTTTTTTCTTTAATTGCAATACAAAGTAAACTTACATTCTAATTTTGGGTTCAAGGGTAAACCGGGTGAAACTGTATGGCTAGATTATTCAAGCGACTCCCCTACCTAGGCGCCCATACAAAAAAAAAATTTATCTTGTTTCAAAATCTTCTTACGTAGGTACATTCAGTGAATATTCTGGCATTTGGTATGATTTTCATTACTTTTCAGTGTCCATAACGTCAATTCCATAAAACATAACAAATTGTCATTTTATATACGTCTTTATTTGTTTGCAACTCACGTTCGTTAACTCTCGCTAGGCGCCAATTAAAACAAACTTTTTATGATTGTGCGTTTAATCACTGTATCACATTGTAAATGTCAAATTATTCACCATGGAATGCAATGTCTACTTCTTAAATTTTTCAAATTTAATTTATTTTCTCTACATCTGACCTAATTCCCTTAGGCCCTACGTTGGGCGCCAATAAAGCAATTACCTTCGTAATCCTGAATATGTTTAAAAAAAAAAGTCGGTCATGTTATTTTATTCTCCTCTACAAGATCCGATTTCTTTACGTATCAGCAAGCATGGTAATAATTTGAAAGGTACATCATAAACATGCGTTGGGCGCCAATCATCATTAAAACATAGACTCCCTTTGTTCCACAAATATACGAAACTATTAAAGTTCTTAAATGCAAGAAGGATCAGCTACCGCTGTGGTAGGCAGCACTGAACCACAGTGCATCACAGTGTGCGTATTTTACAAATATGTACATACTCTCATATGTTCAACGACAACAACAAACTCGTAACATCCTGCAGTCGTCCTGCGTCCATGCGTCATAATCACCACTACCCTTCGACATCCCCCCACCCAACATGCGGGACTTTAATAAACGCAAAAAACCAAGGCTCGCCGTGCGGATATGTTTATTCATCAGATTTGTAAGCCAAACGTTACCGTTGTTCCGCTCCCTCCCTGCTTCCTGATGAAGGTCCTGTGTCATGCATGTGTGTGTGTGTGTTCGCATGTTCAGATTCGTATGTATTAACGTCGTCGTTACGTATGTTTCGTAATTCTTTACGTTCTTTATTTTTTGATGAATGTCCAATGCTTTTAAGCATATTAACATTCACGCAGTCAGTCCATTTGTTATTCGCACGACGGCTACAGCGACAACGAATGAATGAATGAATGAATGAATCAAGGCATGAATGTTCCTTTTTTGCTCTCGCTCTCTCTCTCTCTCTCCGCATTTCACCATTTTCCATATTATTTCTCTATTTTCAATCTTTTTATGTGTCTGTGATGCCGATACGCTTTTCCTATTCAGTTTGCATAAGCAGTTCTGCTGTTTTTTTTTTTGTCGGCGGTTTTACTCTAAAAAGGGGGAATCATGCCTGATGATGTCCTTAGCGGCAGGAGGTGAGGTGGCAGTGGGCTTGTGGTTAAATCTTTGTTAAGTTGTATTTTCTCTTCGTTTTTTTTTTAATGACATCTGATAAACTTACCGAGATTTATTGTGCCAACAAAGAGATCAAGTTCGAGATCTACTCTGATTGTGTTTCACATTTGTTTCTGTGGTTGTTGTCAGCGACGTTAAGTGTTTGACTGCCAGTGGCGGTGGTGTGGCAGTTCAAAAGAAATGCTCACTTTCATGTTTTGCAGTTTATTCAAAATATTATCCGTTGGGCGGAGTAAACGAATGATGACGAGAAGAGGTGATATAAGAAAATAACGATCCTGGACTATAAATCTGCATTTGCGTTTTTCAGTTTCATGAACTGGTAGAGACGATTTATCATTACATTGCCCGCTGAAGCCTCACAATATCTATGGACCCACTTCCAGTCCCAGATTGTCGTCAGTTGTGAAATGTTTGAGGTTCGCTTTAAAAGTAGGTGATCTTTGAGACTTTAGCGCAGTGAATGATTGGGGTTTGTTCGTGGCTTGACTTGTCAGTAAGGATTATGTTAAGGATTCTGCCACCGCCCATCGCTGTGAACCAGTTTCCTTCATCTTATCTTCCTAAAAACCCGGCTGGCCTTTTGTTAAGGAGACCTGAGATATAAGAAATATAATATTGTAGAACTTCATAGCTGCTGTTAGCCCGCTAGTCAAAATTTGGCGTTATGAGACCTCAAAATCTTTGCTGATGAATTCAGTATTCTATAAACAATATGTAACAATAAGTTTAATATGTTTCAATCTCACATTTCTCCGTTTGACAATCAATTTGGCGCCCAACGCAAAATGAATTTAGCATCCTCTACCATGCTTGCCATGTCCATATAAACAATTTGAGTCACATTATTTTAGAGAAACGAGGAAACGCATCAGAACCTAGGTATCATCAGCTCCTTAGTAAATGGCATCTGAAAATAGATTAGCCGATTAAGAGTTAGTGGCCCAGAATTAGTGCCTTACCTCGGAAAAACCATCACAGTTCTTGTGTACAGGTTTCTGGTGGCATTGGTATGTCTGCAGTGTTATTAATTCTGACCCAGTGCTTTAATAAGAAAAATCCACTTTTCTCAGATTTAAATTATGAGACACATTCTTTAGGAGAGACTTGTATTTGCATATGAGGGAAGGTGTTGCCGATATGGTCCTTCGAGACAAAAAAAATCCTTAAAATAAAACAGAACAGTTGTGGTTTAATTTCTCTAAAGTTTCGCTATAAAGGACCATCGTAGACTATGATCCGGAATAACTGCCTGTTTCCATAAAACGAATTTATTCGTTCGTTACAAATCGTTTATATTAGAAGTGTTATAAAATGGGTTTCAGGCATCATTCAAATCTGATTTTAAGATATATGTTATACTAGTAAGTTGTCATGCGCCTATGGCGCCCGTTAATTTGCTTGAGAAAGTATTTGTTACTTAATTTTAAAAATTTTGTAAAAAATATTTTGAGAAAACTATTCTGTAAAAAAAAATTTCGAAAAAAAAAAAATTTGTGGAAAAAAAATTTTTGTTCAAAAAAAAAAAATTTTGTTGAAAAAAAGAAATTTTGTTGAAAAAAAAAATTTTTTTTGAAAAAAAAAATTTTTGTGGAAAAAAAAAAATTTTTGTTGAAAAAAAAAAGTTTGCTGAAAAAAAAATTTCTTCAAAAAAAAAAAATTTGTAAAAAAAAATTTTTGTAAAAAAAAAATTTTCTAAGAAAAACAAATTTTGGAAAAAAAAAATTTTTTGTAAAAAAAAAATTTGGGGAAAACACAATTTCTGTACAAAAAAAGTATTATTTTTTTTATTATTATTATTTATAGAATTATTATAGAATGCCTATTTAAATTCCTACGTACTGCGTGACAGAGTCAGTGAATCAGTGAATCAGGGAATCAGTGTATCAGTGAATCAGTGAATCAGTGTCGAGGGTAAATATATATTAAGATATCGACATATGGAACACAATTCCAATAAGAATAAGCTCTCATTACTGATTAGAATCCATTTACTTCCACCTTCAATTTTGACATTTTGCAACGAAGGAACAAATTCGTTTTATGGAAACAGGCAGTAAGACTAGGTCCATGTAGTCGGATGCCTATACAAATTTATGTTCAGCAGTAATGGTATCCATGCAAATCGGATATATCTACTTTTAGTAGTCATGGACTTAGATCAGTGATGGAATAATACCGGGTGGGCAATGCTGCTTGCTTGTATCCCCGTTGCTGATTGAAAGATTCCCTGTCAGAGGGAAAAAAGTCTATCCTGTGTCAAGGCTATAATTTTTGCGGAAAAAGTACTGAAATGGAATTTTTTCAATAAACGGAATCCTCTCCGAACAAAAATCATACAACTTGGCCCTCTGATGTGCCCATAAAGGGCGTCGATACATGTAAGCTGGTAAAACCCAATTTGGTGAGTGGTCTTCACCGAGCATTCCGACAATTTACGCCTTCGGATTTCTAATTGCAGTGGGCCCCCCCAAATACACAGCTGCCAGACCATTACCACACACCACACACGCATTACTTCAATTATGACAAATAATGTTGTTTTTGTTTATGACATTATGTCGCTGTCGCTGTTGCTGTCTTCTTTCAAAGCTAATTTGCTCAATTAGAGATCAAAAGCTGAGTTATGCCCTTGCTACCCCCAACGCCCCACTCTCCGGCGAATGTCTGCCATTCATTGGCAAAGAAACCTTCTACGGGGATTTATCATACACTGTACTCTACGGTCGTCTCGACATTCGTCAGTCTGCCATCCCGCGTGTCGGTGTGTGTGAGAGAGTTTTTGTATGCATGCGTGCGTGTAGGCTTTGGGGACGACGCGACGACGATGATGACGACGATGTATTACACACAGATACAAATCTGCGGTTACTAGGTACGGGTACGGGTAACACGGGCAGTAAGTCTGAACTGTTTGCCCTTTTGCCATCGGTTGACAATATTCAAACAAGAGCGGGCGTGTGGGCGGGCGGCAGCAGCACAAAAAAACCACTGATTTGTTAATAATCCTTTTATGGCGTACAATAGAGCTCGTTAACTTAATGAGTTTAACATAATGTGGCGCTTGTGGGTACAACAGCGACAACAAAACAAATAATAAAGAACAGATTTCTATTTAAAAAAAAACAAAAAAAAACAGCAACCGGATCCATCAAACAGCTGGAATTCCCTGTCCAAATTGAAAACCATATCCAGCCAGCCGTCCTTCCTATTCATCTAACCCACCAGACAGCCCGGCCGTAGTTGATGATAAACGTTCTAATCTTGATTTGTCTCACTCCTTTGCTATTTGGGGCGAGCTAATCTATTAAGGCAATATTTTAATAATTTCCCTAGAAAATTCTCATTTCAAATGCCCATCGTAATGTAAACGCGGGCCAATTGTTTCTGGTCTACTACATTAGCCAGTGCCATTACCATCACCCTTACATTGCGGGCATTAAGTATTTACTCTGTAATGCGGAGTTCTTTTCCTCTTTGTTTCTATTGAATTAAATGTATATTTCCATAAATTTTGTTGGGCGATAATAAATGAAGGACCATTCTCAAGTAGACAAGGAAACAAATCAATGTCAATTACGATTTCCATTTGCCAGAATATTAATGGTATCCTTTACGATCCCGCAGAGATATGACCACCAATGGCACCACCCTCCAAACTCCGTTTGCCGCATATGTCTGTCTGCTTGATGGTATTCGAGGCGGTGGGGCATCGGACTGATTGTTATGGAGGCAATTCAATTGTTTTTATCATTTTTGGTTATTCATCATCAAATGCTCGACAATCGTTCCTGCTGGCGAAAGCGCTCCGGAAAGTGTGCTTGGCAAATATTTGTAATAACTTGGAATTTGTCAAATTTTTGTAGGAATTGTTGAATTTGCATGGAGCAGCAGAGCAAGACAAAACGGATACAACAAAAATTCTGCGGTCAGCCTTAGGAAGGCTGAGCATTTTTGTTGTGGTTCAGGTTTTCCAATTATCTTGTTTGCTTTTCTTTGAGATTAAAACGTTAGCTGCCGCGTTGAACTTACTTAGGGTGAAATAAGCCAACTCTTTGGAATGAGGTCATTTCAGAGGAGATGACCTTTTAGGAAAAGTTATTATTATTATTTATTTTTTTAACAATATAATTACAAATTATATGCTAAAGTATGGGGGAGCAATGACATCGTGGACCTTCAGCTCGTTGGGAAAGTTAAACAAGTGCAGCCTTGGAAAAATATGACCAAGCATTTGCTACATTTTTCGCTATCTCGCTCTTCTCGAATGTCTTAGCATCAGAATAAAAAATATACACCAAGAATGATAGAAAGAAAGAAAGATGACGCCATGAGCATGATTTCCCCTTAGATGACGTAGTTAGTCCCTTGTCAGGGTTGCCAACTCTATGCGTTTGTACAACGAGTAAAAAGTTTCAGATTGGAAGACAGCGTAAGAACTATTCTTGGCAACCCCACAATTGAAACCACTTTGACTATTAGCCAATAGGAACACAATTCGCGTGACGGAATGGCGTATTATTTATTTCTACCATTCTTATCATTTTTGCTTCGTGTAATCAATTGTCGAGAATCTATCGCAAAGTCATCAATCGCTTCATAAAGTGCCACTGGTTCTTGAGGTTAGATTTGACTAGTTGCGGCAACAATGAGCCCTTTAAGGCGGTACAGTATCGTTAGTAGTCCTAGAAATCTCTCAGAGTCAGCTCAGATTTAGATGGCGGAAAATTTCATTTAATTTCAGCTCGAAAGGATCACATCATTGCTTTATGCCTCTCATTGTATGGATTTCTTTAATGCTTAGACTGATGCCAGGAAGCGATCCGTTAGGTTAGAGGGGTGTAGGGGAAAGTAAACATCCAACATACGGCATCCTAAATACAAAAGGGTCACAAATCAAAATTGACAACAACATAAACTGACTTTTCTTCCATAAATTAAGTTAGAATACACATCTCTATCTGCAAAATTTGTTTTCACATCACTGTCTTCTTTAATGGGAAAAATTCATGTAAATTCTGTTTTTATGTAACAACTATTTTTATGTAAATTTGTTAGCCTCTCCTCAAAATTTCAGAATTTTGAGTTGTGACCCTTTTGTATTTAGGGCGCGATATCTAGCCTTGACATTGAAGATACTTTGAATAGCGAAGCATACAAACGATTCCCACCCTAAATCTCATTAGGATCGGTATTTCATAGCCCTTGAAATAATCTATGACAAAACCGAAATCGGAATTATTATCCTTGTCACCAACAAGACAATGTCGGAATCAACAGAGGGCTGTAGGCTGTAGGTTTGTTTAAAAGTACGATTACATGACCTCCATAAAACCGTATTAGTAATCGATCATCTGACCAGCAACGAGTGTTCAGCGACACCTGGTGGTGGATATATAAACAACACCTCTGTGATGTCAGACTATGGAACCCCTTATCATGCCTGAACCGCCAATAAAAGAAGCATTTTGCTGACATGGGCATTGAAACTCTACGTCTGGTGCCTCTGTATCGCCTAAAACATTTCCTTAGCTGTTTTTTTGCCGGAACCTGGCAAGACCATCAAATATTTTTCAACAACAGCCTCCACCTCGTAAACGCTGGCGACTTTACGTCTATGCGAATAATCTCTAAGCCATGTAAAACTTTTCTAGAAAAGCATTAGCCGTTCGGAGCCGGCTTTAAAAATTAGGTCCCGGCTCACTGATTCGGGAGACGTTCCCCGTCAGTTCCTTCATGGAATGTTAAGGGGAATAAGTAAGTAAGTGTTTTTTTTACCAGACAATTGCCTTATTCTCTTACTTCCTTACTTAAGTTGGTTCTACCACGTGACGTTGGTTTTAACCTTCTTAATACATGATTTCCTAGCACTTTGCTCTTGTATGTGCTTTCTCCAGTTCATGGTCCATCAACCGAGTGTCGGCCGAATGCCCAGTCTGCATGATACTCTTGAGACCAGAAGAGTTCGTCTGGTTACATATCAGCAAATGTTTCTGTACATGACCTCAGTTTTGGAAATTCCCTTAATTATTTCTAACTGCAATGTTTTCTTTTCATACAAATTCATAGCATTCGATTAATTTCCGAATATGATGATTTCGTACTTATAAGATAAACATTTGTCCTGAAACCAGGACAAACTTAATACACACATGAAAACATGATAAAATTAGAAATCAATTTAAAACATTTTTTTTTCTCTACTTGCTTCCGAAAGAAGATTCATATCATGCATGTTGCATGCAACAAAAACTGAATTCACGTCATGACATCAATTAATCATTTGTATGCTTTGTAGAAAACCAAACACCAGCACCATTTGGAGTACACAGATCTGCATCTGGATCTTAGCCACAGTAGTTACCTATAGTCACCTAGAAAAGCATCAAGCATCTAATGTCCATGACAAACCTCAATACACTTGAGGCAACCTTAGAATCCTTTCCTATCAACTAATTTGCATTCCACATCAACAAAAAATTAAAAAAAAAAAAAAAAAAAGAAACTGTGCCATTTACCACTTATCAGTTTTCCGCCCGTAGTAGTGCACCTTCTAATTTTGCCCCACCTGCCATCCGCTATATTGAGAACACCACCCTAATTCCAACCGCCCAGCATGAGAATGTGCTGGTGCACATAGTATCGCAATAGCATCATAGCCTTGGTCATAGCTGGTATTCATTTCACTTCCATTCCACCATATTTAGAATTGTTGCCATGTCGGGTGATACAGTGGTTCGAAACAGCGCCAAAGTAAAACTGAAATATATAGTGTGTCTTCTATATAAGTAAAATGGTTCGGTATCTTCACGTCGGGCGCCAACCCGGATCATATTGTACGAGTTGGTGATGATTTTCGAAATCTTCTTTATATGATTGAAAAGAGTCATTTTGATATCATTTTAAATAGTATAGAGATACACGTTGGGCGCCAATTTTCAAATACGGTATTACAAATGCCTGATTCCCTTTCAAATAATAAAAAAATTGTATTTGCAACTTAGTGAACGCCACTCAATGTTTATGTTATAGCTTTTCTCCCATATAGTTCATATATGTCTACGTTGGGCGCCAATACAGAATCTTAGTATCCGAATTGTTTGGAAACGGTATTACAAATACCTGATTCCATTTTAAATAATAATTTAATTGTTTATGTGATAGCCTTCTCAGGAGTTTATATATGTCTACGTTGGGCGCCAACATACAATCGTTTTTCGTTTTGATGATCATGTTCTTTAAAAATTCCGTATACGAAATCAATTTGTCTCTGAAATCCATACAAATTAGCAAAAATTTGCATATATATTTCATATCTGCGAAAGTATTCTCAACAGAAAGTATCACTTCTGGCGCCCAACAGCTTGAGCCCAACTCTAGTACGATGAATCTCACCACAGACGGTATACCAATAATTTATGTATTTTAGAAGATTCAGAACATAAACAAAATCGAATACTAAACATTCGTGTGTTGTTTCGTGACACTGTGCAACTGTAGGCACACACACACACACTCATCTTTGGTTGCATTCGTACATTTTGTATGTGTGGCAAACAACACTCTTGTGGATGTTGGTTGTTGTGCTAAAAGTCATTTTTCCTCATCAAATAACCGGGATACATTAAGTTTCATTGCATACCTTAACATTTCACATTTGAAGCGTTCATCTCAACTCATCTCTGATCTCATTCATTCTCCCGTTCCATTCCATCCAAACACACACACACACTCAGTCACGTACTCACTCACTCACTCATATGCTAGAAACCTAGATAGAAGTACAACAAAAAAAAAAAGAAGAAAATACTAAAAATACCTGGTAGATGGTTTAGAAGGATACATGCACAGACAGACATGGTCATAGTAAAGTAGACAATCACACACACCCACAGATGTAGATGGACATACATATGTACATACACATACATACATTGATTGTTGTTGTAGCTGTTGTTTTGTCAAGGTAGTATCCCTACGACATGCTTGAAAATGACACGATGAGCTTAAGCAACACAGCCCGATGTCTGTCTGTCTGTCGGCCCTTCAGACACCCACACTCTCAGAGTAGGGTAAAGCAAGACAAGCGGAGCAGTGTGGCTATGTGTATGTGTGTGTACAACAGAGAGCGAGAGAGAGAGAGAGAGCAAGAGCGAGTTTTTGTTGTGTGTTTATGTGTTTCCCTTCTGTTCTTTTTTTTCCATATAATTTTAGGATGGACAACGTGGTCATTTAGAGGGCCTAGCATCCGTTTATTGTGAATTGTTAATGGCTCCCTTTGGAGATATTTTAAGTGCTTTAGAAAATGCTAGACAAGCAGCATGGGCTGAACGCAGCCCCATGAATCCCGCCGGTGGCAGTGGGAGTAGCGGTAGTGGCAGTGGCGTCAGTGGCATTGCCACACAACGACTCCACGGTCATCGTGGCAATTCCAGCCGTGGCGGTCATCTAACCAATAGTCATAGTCAGCCAATATATGTGCCAGGAAAATACTCGGTATGTATCAACAAATCCTTCCCCCCACCCCCACAACTACTACTACTACGAAACCTACAACAACTACTACTACCAACACTACAGCTAATACCAACACCAACTAGTTATCGCCAATACATGTACACATACAATGGAATGGAAGATCTCTAGAATAGAATAGAAGAATTGAATTTCGTTTTGGTTATTTTTTGTTGTATTTGGTTGTGTTTTCGGGTCCGTTGTTGTTCTCTGCGGCATAAATTCAATAATCATCAACAACAACAACAGCCCAAATGCAGAGAGCAACACTGGCAACAACTCCTAGAAACATCATACACAAGACGTACGTTATGATGCATGTGTGCCTGTGTCTGTGTGACTGTGTGTGTCTGCCTGAAAGTGTGCGTTTTGAATTGTTATTTTGCGGCTTGTATTGTGTAGAAGTTTGTGTGTGTTTTTTTTCCCTATGTTTGTGAATTGTATGCATGTGTATGTGCCAAAGGTGGTGACGGTTTTGATTAAGTGTTACAATAAACATACATCATAATGAAAAAAAAGTTTGTTGGGGTGTCTGTGGAAGTGTGTGGTTGTGTGCGGTTTTATATTTCACTCATTTACACACACTGAGATAGACACAGAGGCATATACGCACACATGTACTTTGCCATATGTATGTAAGAGGGCTGCCGAATAAGTTTGGTAAGACAATGAAAAAGGGATGATTTTTAAAATGGGGTTTGAAATGAAATACATAAAATTCTAATTCGAATTAGAATGTTCTTTTAAGAAATACATTAAAATTAAAAATTAAATCAAATTTCTAAAATGTAAACAATTCTATGTGTAATTAAAGACACCAATTGAGATTTCCGGTAAGAATTTCAGAAATTTCTTGTTCGTCATTTTAAAACTATTTCAATTGAAACGAAAAATGTTTATTTAAAATTCAAAAAATTTATTTCGAAGAGAAATTCCTTTCAAGGGACCTAAGGGACTCAGAATTTTGTCCGCTTATGAGAGAAGTACACAAAAGGACTGATGGATTGGTACTGAAAAAAGTGTCCCTTAATGAGAGATGTCCACTTGAGAGAGGTGTCCGCAAGAAGAGAGTACACTGTAATTGGTAGTCCTTATTGAAATGTTTTTCAATATTTTTTCAATTTAAACTTAATATTTCCTTGAACAATGAAAACCCCTTCACTTAATTTTAAGAAATTGCCTTCATGTTTTCATTGCAGTTGAACTGTTTTACTTTCCCTTTGATACAATTGTACGTCCCGATGGAATCTGAAATTCAGAAATAGTTTCATTTCCAGTTGAAGTTCGGAAAGTTTTATATAAAATTCTGAAATTCCGTAGATATTTCCAAATCAGCTCCAGAAATTCATAGTATTTCCGAATTTTTACACAGCTGAAGAGAGGATCCATGGATCACCCCTGTGCTCCCTACGTTTAAGCAGGAAGTCCAACAAATTAGTGTGCATTAATAAGCATTAGTGGTGTCCATGGTGGATCATCAGAATATACTAGATAGACCTCTGTGAAGCAGGATTTATATTCAAACAATTTTGGAATTCCCCCACTGGGTTCCCCAATTTGGAACATGACTGCTATGACCGGATATCCATCACTTCGCATGTATGTCAATATCATCACTTGGATCTGGTCTCAGTTTCCGTACCCAAATTCCGCACCCAAATTCGTTGAAATCACAAAAAGCAGTCTATTTTTTTTATTCGTAATGACATGTCCTTGTGGACATGTATCAATGTTAATGGTGCATTTTCTGTTTGGGTCCCCAGAATTTAATGGGACCAATGCTGAATGTATCTGGATTCGTGAAAGACTAGCCTTTGGTTAGAAAAGACCCACTGGTTGTTAAAGACCCTGTATTTCAAATCCAAAGCAAATTCCCACAAAAATAATTTTCAAGTGGTTTTTAGCACCTTGAAGAGGACTTCAACATCAAATATGTCCAATAGGGTGGAGTGAAATTCAAAAAAAAAAAGTTAACCTCTGAAAGAGATGTAGTCTGGGGTCCTAATGAGGGGAAAAATAAAGAAAAAAATTTTAAAAAATTTTTAGGGGTCGCGCCACTCCCTCGAAATTTGGAAATTATCGCTATTTTGGCGTTGATTTTAGAAAAATCCTAAAAAGTTTTATGTCAATAAATGTTTGCAATAGCGTAAACAATGAAATAAGGGCATGAAAAAATTTAAAAAAAATTTTCTCATTGTTCAAAAATTTCAAAAAGTAAAATAAGTCAAATCGTCCCTTCTTCAGAAAATTGACTGAACAATGAAATCGCCACCAAAACTACAAATATTAGTCGATTATCCTCATATTTGCCTCAAATACTTCTGTTTGGGCACTGAACAAGCTCAAACTTTTAAATTTCGAATAAGTTAAGTCGTTAATTTTTAGGATTTTTCTAAAATCATCGCCAAAATAGCGATAATTTCCAAATTTCGAGGGAGTGGCGCGACCCCTAAACATTTTTTAAAATTTTTTTCTTTATTTTTCCCCTCATTAGGACCCCAGACTACATCTCTTTCCGAGGTTAACTTTTTCAAATTAAAAAAAAAACATGTTTTCACTCCACCCTAATGTCCAATACTCTACATGGGAACTGTATCACACATATTAAACGGGCCTCGTACCTATGCATATATCGCCGATAGAGATATAGACATAAAACAAAAAGTTTTTTCGAAGCAGACTATTTTTGGATTTTCGTTGATGGCAACATTTGTTTTCCCTTCGTTTTCATCTTATGATGTTTTTTTTTCTTCTTCTGTTACCCACATACAATTTGGTTTTGGTTGGCTTCCTTGTTCCGTTCTCAATTCCCTTGATCCCTGGAAGAATGTTCTGAAGATGGAAGAGCAAAGCAGCGAACTCCATAGACCAACAACAGTAACTTTGACTTCGTTTGCCGATTGAGCGCAAAGCAAGCAAACCAAGCCCGTCCGCCAGCCAGCCAACCATCTAACCAGCCAACAAACGAATGTGTAGTGTTGACATGCCCTTTGGGGATTATCTTCTATTCCAGGAACAGAACGAAGCAGTACAGTACTGTACACACACACATACACACTCCCATGCATGCTCTGCATGTGTATCCTTACCGCCTGTCTTTGTAATTCCCATAAACAAAACACTCGTCGGGCAAACAACTTCATATGTATGCATGAGTTTCTATCTCTGTGTCGGGGTGTATGTA
The DNA here is from genome assembly GCA_958296145.1 of Hydrotaea cyrtoneurina. Lineage (NCBI taxonomy): Eukaryota > Metazoa > Arthropoda > Insecta > Diptera > Muscidae > Hydrotaea > Hydrotaea cyrtoneurina. The sequence goes on from OY282512.1 coordinate 140,942,987, forward strand.
TGTGTGTGTGATAGACTTGGGTTTATTTGCAACTTGCAGCTTTTCTACCTTTTTTGGTTTCTTTATCTACTTACGTTTGAACGTGTACGACGAGCGAGCGACTTGCCACGCTGTGTCCTCTTTTTCTTTTTTCCACTTTTGTTGTTGTTAATATAAAGCAAGCAAATTGTTTTTTATACTTGCAACACAACTTGACTCGACAATAAAAAAACGAAGACACCGCCGACACAAAAAACTAAACTTCAAAAGTCATGTTATGTGTGGGTGGTGTGGCGGTTGAGAGAGGGGAGATAGACACAGACAAATATGAAGAGGCCCAGGATGTGTCTCTCAAGGAATATGTTGAGCGTGTTTTGTTTTTCATCTTGAAACAGCAAATGATCCTCATATGCTGTGCGAAGGCACATAGGGAGGACTAAATAGATGACAGCCAGACTTGAGAATTATCTTTCGTTTACTCTGTGTCTGATAGAATGTGTAGCATACCGCTTCAGAGTGTAGCGCACAGGGAAGGAAGGCATCATCATGTAACGACGTTTGGGATACAAATTGCTCATACGGCACCTGGGCCGTAACGAAAGAAACATCTAAAAACAAAATTGTTGACGAACTGTTAACAAAAAATTAAAAAAAAAATGTCGACGAAAAACGTATTAATATAAAAAATGTCAATTAAAATAAAAAAAAATTGACAAAAAACGTAACAATATAATAAAAAAAATTCTATAGAATTATATTTTTTTTAAGAAATTATTATTATTACATTTTTTTGTTTAAAATATAAAATTTTCACGAAACAACTATAACATGTCGTCGAAATTTTCTATTAGAAAAAATATAAAATTTCGTCGAAGTTTTCTATTAGAAAAATATCAAATGTCTTCGAAATTTTCTATTAGAAAAATATAAAATGTCTTCGAAATTTTCTATTAGAAAAATATAAAAAGTCTTCGAAATTTTCTATTAAAAAAAATATAAAAAGTCTTCGAAATTTTCTATTAAAAAAAATATAAAATGTCTTCGAAATTTTCTATTAAAAAAATATAAAATTTCGTCGAAATTTTCTATTAAAAAAATATAAAATTTCGTCGAAATTTTCTATTAAAAAAATATAAAATTTCGTCGAAATTTTCTATTAGAAAAAAAATATAAAATTTCATTGAAATTTTCTATAAAAAAAATATATGAAATTTCAATGAAATTTTCTAAAAAAAAAAATATATAAAATTTCATTGAAATTTTCTATTAAAAAAATATATAAAATTTCATTGAAATTTTCTATAAAAAAAATATATGAAATTTCATTGAAATTTTCTATAAAAAAAATATATGAAATTTCATTGAAATTTTCTATAAAAAAAATATATAAAATTTCATTGAAATTTTCTATAAAAAAAATATATGAAATTTCATTGAAATTTTCTATAAAAAAAATATATGAAATTTCATTGAAATTTTCTATAAAAAAAATATATGAAATTTCATTGAAATTTTCTATAAAAAAAATATATGAAATTTCATTGAAATTTTCTATAAAAAAAATATATGAAATTTCATTGAAATTTTCTATAAAAAAAATATATAAAATTTCATTGAAATTTTCTATAAAAAAAATATAAAATGTCATTGAAATTTCCTATAAAAAAAATATAAAATTTCATTGAAAAAATATAAAAATATAAGACTTCGTCAAAATTTTCTATTAAAAATAGAACAAAAAAAAATTTAAAAATTAAATTTCGTCGAAATTTTCTGTTAAAAAAAATATAAAATTTCGTCAAATTTTCTGTTAGGAAAATATAAAATTTCGTCCAAATTTTCTATTCAAAAAATCCAAAAAAAACTCGTCGAAATTTTTTATTAAAAAAATATAAAACTTCGTCGAAATTTTCTTTGAGAAAATATAAAATTTCGTCGAACTTTTTTATTAGAAAATTATAAAAATATAAAATAATTCCATTTTCCTATAACAAAATTGTTCATACGCCACCATATTCGTTAATTTTCTTTCTAGATATCTTGAAAAACACTTCAATTATTAATTGTTCAAATTGCTCACAATTTAGGTATTTACCAATGGATTTTTGAAAAAAAAATCTGCTCAAGGTTTAATTTGTCTTTGGGAATTTTAAATTCTTTGCCCTGTCATAACGCTTTGCTATAACGCTTTACGAATGAACGCTTGGCCAAAACAATTAATGGCGATACGTCTTAATGGGTATTGGCCCACCTTTGCCTTTTGAATTTAACCATTAAGTCTGAATGACTTTGTCACTTCCTTTTGAAATACAATCAAAAACAAAACACAGAACAAAACAGACATCAGCCTAAAGTTCTAATAAACGGAGACATCAACGGCAAACAACTGAATTAACCATTTCAGGGACTGCCCTCTCTCCCCTCTGGCCGCTGCACCCACCTTTGACAATGACAAAAGTTTTTCGTTTTGTATTATTTAATCGTGTTTATTACGCTTGTTATACACCGAGGTCGAAGAGGTCTGTTGTAGTGTGTGTGTGTGTCTGCGTGTGTTTGTGTGTAGTCGACGGAAAATGATGACCTCCTGGACGTATGATTAACATTTGATTTGCTCAAGTTAAAAATCCATTTGAACGAATGGTTATTTTTTATGGCCTGTTGTTGTCGTTCTTGTTATGGCTCTTTTGTTTGTTTGTTGCTGTTGGTTGGTTTGTCAAAAATACAAAAAAAAAAAAAAAAAACAGAAATTATTTAACTTTGTTTAAAGTTATGAGGAGTACAACAACAACATTACATGAAGCCGCCAGCAAGGGAATAGAGAGTGGATTTATTTTATTAGAAACTTTCTCGGCGTTTTTTTTTTGTGTGTACTTCTGTCCCGTCTCCCGTGTGTTTTGTTCGTTGGCTGTTCTCCTTTTTGTGTGTGTGTTTGTGGTGACTCTACGGCTCCTTAGGCCGGTTTCTTGTGGCATTCCTCGTGAATTGCTTGATGGCCTTTCACTTCAGCTCTGTTGTGGTCCGGTTTTTAGTTGTGTGTGTGTTTATTTTTTATGGCTGTCAAGCCAAGTATTTCTCAGCATTTTGGAGTAGGTCTTTTAGTTTTTTTTCTCTGTTGTTGTTGTCGTTGTGGGCCCTCAAGTAGTCTCTTGAAATTATGCTACTTAACAAACTTTGACAACGTTGTTAACTTGGCCATTTATTTGTTTTGCTTGGGTGGTTGGTTGGATGGGTGTGCTGGGTGGGTGGTTATATGTCCTTATTATTCCCCAAGGTGTTGAGCCAAAGAAGCCACTTGAAGGAGCCGTGCTTTTTTTTTTTGAAAACCTTAAACGGAACTGCTGCTGTAGCAACAAACCAGGAAATCAACACAGAAATTAAATGTTCATTCTTTTCGGTTCCGTTCTTTTTTGTGTCTTCATTTCTCGGCCGCTGTGTTTTGATGTTGATGTTTTTCTTCTCTATTTTATTTTGTTGTTGTTGTTTTTTTTTTGGTTTCTTTTGATGGCCTTTGTGCTTATGCTTTGTGTTAAAGTGCTTGTGAAGAGCGAAGGTAAAAGAAGTCCTTGTTGGCCTTGTCCGGCGGTGTTCGTTTTGTGGTAAGTTGTTGGTGTTGGATCTCTTACTTCCTTCCTGACCGACCCGCCCCGTCCCCGACCTGCTCTTCCGACCTGACCTGCATGTCCTATAACGGCGTAATAGTAGTTGTTGTTGTTGTGTTTTTTCATCTTTTTCTGGTTCGTCTTCTTTATTTTAAGTACCTAACTTGACCATGAATTATGATGGGGCCCAGTCAGCCAACAAAAGAAAACTAATTTTTGACTTATTCCATTTGTTTTTGTTTTTTGTTTTAATCCAATTTTTTTTCCTCCCCGTTTCTTTTTCTTTTTTCCTTTTCGTTTTATGTTTTCATTTTCATTTTGGGTTCGTCCCTACACCTGCAGCCCTCCAGTTGCCTATCGGACAAGGAGGAGGACGAGATTTACGGTTTCGGTTATGGTGTGTTCGCACCACGCGTTGGTCGTGGCGCTCTAACGCAACAGCAACATTTTATACAGCAACAAACGCTGCAGCAGCAAGCCCACATCAACCAGCAACAGCATCAGCAGCAACAGCAGCAGCTGTCATTAATGCAAGGTGTCACCCAGCATCATCAATTACAACAACGTCATCCTCAAAGTTTACAATCCATCCCGCCCAATGCTGCCCATCTGAATTTTGTACAACAAAAGTAAGTTTGCCATTTCACAACAACATTACGCGCTACAATACATTTTGTTAATATTAAAAATAAAAAAAAACAACAACAAAATCTAACAAATTTATGGTTTCCTTCCATCCCATCTCATGCTTTCTTTGCAGTTGCCTGAGTCCTCGCTCCGCTTATTTTTATGAATTTCCACCGACGACGGGTAAGTTTGATTTTTCTTTTAACTCGAAAAAAATAAATTTTAAATTGTAAATTGTGAATATTATGGGCCATAAATCCTTGATTTTCATTTCAAATGAATTCTTGGCAATTTATTTTTCTTTGTTCTCCCTCCTCCTCCATCTACACATCATTTAACATTTATTCTTTGTGCCATTATAAATAAGGGCCAAATTTCTTTTACAAAAAACGAAATAAAATTCCCTCATATTTATTTTACACTTTTCATTTTGAAATTGTGTTATTCATACAATGTAAATTTAATGTCTTTGGAATCGATGCTGGCCTGAATTGCGCAGTTTCCTGTGTTTTCAACAACAATGGAAATGAACACGCTCGAATGAGGTCCTTTTCCCCCCCACCCCCTCATCCCTTCATTGTACTTTGTGTGCTGGCATCGTGCATGGTCTCTAATGAAGGCTGCGAAAAAGTTATAAAAGCTTCCGGTTCAAATTGATTCCGCAGGAAAGTAATTTGGAGTATTCGTTAAGACCTTGCCCTTGGCGAAAATACGGTCCAAACACGCGTCGGTATTATTGCTCATAACTGCCCCTATGTGATGGGAGAAATAAAATTGGTGGATTTATAGAATTGCTTAGGAACACTTTTGAATGCATTCACATTTGTACGTGTCTTACAGTTTGGCAGAGCCGAAAGTCGACAATCTTAGGAGGTCGACGATTATCTGTAAGGAAAGAGCGGACAATAGCTGTTACGATTAAAATAACATATAATTCAGAAATGAATCACTAGATAAACCACGCGTTAAGATAACCCGAGTCAATAGAATTTTGAAGCTCATCTGGGAGCCCGTAACAGTCAGGAGCTAAAGTGGATCGATTTCGGTAATAAATATCCAAAGCTGCGTGAGTGCACATCATTTACTTGTCCAGATGCAAGAGATTTTTCGAACCTTCAATTAGTTTCAGGTTATATTCACATAATTCTCCTAACCAAAACGAACTTTAGCCAGAGTCCTTCCAAATGTTCCTTTGCTGACGTGGGCATTTTTATGTTTGCCCCAAATTGTGGTATGACAGGCATTCAATCAGCGTTCTAGATTTGGAAGTTCTTATGTGAAATATATTCAAATTCCAAACTGATTCGAATGCCCGGCTGCAAACGAACTTCAAAAAGAAATTCAAATTCTTCATGTCCATGTTTTCCTCCATTGAAGTGTTTATAACGCTCAAATGCCAAATGTCAGTACAGTAGACTTGTGCAAAAAACACAAAACATGTCATAAAAGCCATCCCAGCCCCCCCCCCCATCGAACATCCTCTTCCTGGCCACGGCCTCTTAGCAAATTGAAAATCTTTACGGGTAGAGGAAATAGATAAATGGTCCCCAATCAAAAAAATGAATAGAGTAACGAAGATCGACAAAGGGCGAAAGTACCCAGGAAAATTGTAATGATGTCACTGCAGTCAAAGAGGAAAAAGAAACTCAACTCGTCATTGCCAAAGAAAATCAAAACACTTGAGTATGTGTTTAAACATAACAAAACTAATCATGTTCTAGTCCTTTCGTTGTAATTGTAGTTGTTCGTATTTGTGATGTATTGAAGTTTTTTTTTTTTTTTATATATGTATATGTGTATGTTTTACTAAGTTTTCTTATTCTTTCTTTGCTTCTTTGTGTTTCCTCCAGAGGGTCGTGAAACTAAAAAACGCACAACTTTGGCTCGTTTGTTAAAAGGTTTGAAGACCGTGAATCGACGGGATCGCAGCAGCCATCAAAATACAGCAGCTCAAGCACAAGTCAGAGTAAGTGTGCCATCAAACATGTATATTTACAAGGGAAGCGGTTAATGTGGGAAAGTGGAATAAGTCAAAAAAAAGGGAAAACCTATTTATAGTAAATTTCAATGAAATTTTATATTTATTTTTCATACAAAAAATGTCATTGAAATTGTATATATTTTTTTATAGAAAATTTCAAAAATTTATATTTTTTTATGGAAAATTCCAATGATATATTTATATTTTTTTATGGAAAATTTCAATGAAATTGTATATATTTTTTTTATAGAAAATTTCAATGAATGAAATTTTATATTTTTTTTTTATAGAAAATTTCAATGAATGAAATTTTATATATTTTTTTTTATAGAAAATTTCAATGAAATTTTATATATTTTTTTTTATAGAAAATTTTAATGAAATATTATATTTGTTTTTCATAAAAAAAATTTCAATGAAATTTTATATATTTTTTTTTATAGAAAATTTCAATGAAATTTTATATATTTTTTTTATAGAAAATTTCAATGAAATTTTATATATTTTTTTTATAGAAAATTTCAATGAAATTTTATTTTTTTTTTTATAGAAAATTTCAATGAAATTTTATATATTTTTTTTATAGAAAATTTCAATGAAATTTTATATATTTTTTTATAGAAAATTTCAATGAAATTTTATATATTTTTTTTATAGAAAATTTCAATGAAATTTTATATATTTTTTTATAGAAAATTTCAATGAAATTTTATATAGTTTTTTATAGAAAATTTCAATGAAATTTTATATATTTTTTTATAGAAAATTTCAATGAAATTTTATATATTTTTTTATATAAAATTTCAATGAAATTTTATATATTTTTTTTTATAGAAAATTTCAATGAAATTTTATATATTTTTTTTTTATAGAAAATTTCAATGAAATTTTATATATTTTTTTTTATAGAAAATTTCATTGAAATTTTGTATAAAATATATAAAATTTCATTGAAATTTTCTATAAAAAAAAATATATAAAATTTCATTGAAATTTTATATATTTTATACAAAATTTTAATGAAATTTTATATATTTTTTTATAGAAAATTTTTTTTATAGAAAATTCCAATGAAATTTAATATATTTTTATAGAAAATTCCAATGAAATTTTATATATTTTTATAGAAAATTCCAATGAAATTTTATATATTTTTTTTATAAAAAATTTTTTTTATATATTTTTTTATAGAAAATTTCAATGAAATTTTATATATTTATTATATAGAAAATTTCAGTGAAATTTTATACTTTTTTTTATAGAAAATTTCAGTGAGATTTTATACTTTTTTTGATAGAAAATTTCAGTGAGATTTTATATTTTTTTTTCAGTTAAATTTTATACTTTTCTTTATTTTTTTTTAGAAAATGTTACTTAAGTATTGTCATTACTTAAGTATTATTTCGACTTATACCACTTCCGCCTTTAGCCGCATATATCCCTCTACACACATTCAATTGGTTATCCGCGTACATGTGTAAGTGTGTATGTATACATACGCTTTTCTACATAATCAGACAGTAACACTATATCATCGGAATCAGCGATTATCATAAAATATTTTAAATATTTACATACTCGATGTATTGTTGTACTCGAATTGTTTGTTGTTGGTGTTGTTACTGTTTTATCGATGTCGTTGTTGTTATTGTTTGATAAATTTTAATGTTAACCAGACACATATTCAAAAAACACACATACACAATACAAACGCAATCATGCAACTGTTCGAGTGTGTGTTACTTCAAACGTTTGCCAATAACTGAGGGTGGGCGGCATGTGGGGGGCGTAAATTTGTTTCGCATAAATAGATGTTTTGAGACCGTATGTCTGTCTGTGAACAGTAAACAAAGCAATTCCTTTTTTACGTTCTTTTTTTCGACAGTTTCTTTTCTTTGCGAGGATTTTTATTCTTTGCGTTGTGTCTTTTAGCCAGAAAACAACAATAAAAAAGTAACGACACCAACAACAACATCGGCAATTTCATTTCGTTTTTAACATTAAGCAACCAACCAACATCGTTATGCAAACTTTTAGACATGTGTGTAAATGGGCGATGTAGTGTGAGGGTCGGATAGGCGAGAGTGGCTTGGAATGGACCTAACGGACACGAAATAACTGCGACGAAACTTCTCATAAAGAAATTTCATTGAAATTAAAAAAAAAACCTTTGACGAAACTATAAAAGAAAATTCGCAAGAAATTTTCTATAGGACAAAATGAAATTCCCGTGAAATTTTCTATAAAATAAAATTCCCGTAAACTTTTCTATAAAATAAAATTCGCCTGAAATTTTCAATAAAAGAAAATTCTATAAATAGAAAAAGAAGAAAAGAAAAAAAATTCTCCTCAAATTTTATATACAAAAATTCCTGTGAAATTTTATAGAAAATAAAATTCGATTGAAATTTTATAGAGAATAAAATTCCCTTGAAATTTTATAGAAAATAAAATTCGATTGAAATTTTATAGAAAATAAAATTCCCTTGAAATTTTATAGATAATAAAATTCCCTTAAAATTTTATAGAAAATAAAATTCCCTTGAAATTGTATAGAAAATAAAATTCCCTTGAAATTTTATAGAAAATAAAATTCCCTTGAAATTTTATAGAAAATAAAATTCCCTTGAAATTTTATAGAAAATAAAATTCCCTTGAAATTTTATAGAAAATAAAATTCCCTTGAAATTTTATAGAAAATAAAATTCCCTTGAAATTTTATAGAAAATAAAATTCCCTTGAAATTTTATAGATAATAAAATTCCCTTAAAATTTTATAGAAAATAAAATTCCCTTGAAATTGTATAGAAAATAAAATTCCCTTGAAATTTTATAGAAAATAAAATTCACTTAAAATTTTATAGAGAATAAATACCCTTGAAATTTTATAGAAAATAAAATTCTAAAAAGAAAATTCCTGCAAAATTTTCTATAAAAAAATTTAATAAAAGAAGCTTCCTCTGAAAAAATACCTACGAAGTTCTAGAAAAGAAAAAAAAAATGCCGACGAATTTTCTATAAAATAAAAAACCGTAAAATTTTATGCAAATTTCATTGAAATTTTATATATTTTATACAAAATTTTAATGAAATTTTATATATTTTTTTATAGAAAATTTTTTTTATAGAAAATTCCAATGAAATTTAATATATTTTTATAGAAAATTCCAATGAAATTTTATATATTTTTATAGAAAATTCCAATGAAATTTTATATATTTTTTTTATAAAAAATTTTTTTTATATATTTTTTTATAGAAAATTTCAATGAAATTTTATATATTTATTATATAGAAAATTTCAGTGAAATTTTATACTTTTTTTTATAGAAAATTTCAGTGAGATTTTATACTTTTTTTGATAGAAAATTTCAGTGAGATTTTATATTTTTTTTTCAGTTAAATTTTATACTTTTCTTTATTTTTTTTTAGAAAATGTTACTTAAGTATTGTCATTACTTAAGTATTATTTCGACTTATACCACTTCCGCCTTTAGCCGCATATATCCCTCTACACACATTCAATTGGTTATCCGCGTACATGTGTAAGTGTGTATGTATACATACGCTTTTCTACATAATCAGACAGTAACACTATATCATCGGAATCAGCGATTATCATAAAATATTTTAAATATTTACATACTCGATGTATTGTTGTACTCGAATTGTTTGTTGTTGGTGTTGTTACTGTTTTATCGATGTCGTTGTTGTTATTGTTTGATAAATTTTAATGTTAACCAGACACATATTCAAAAAACACACATACACAATACAAACGCAATCATGCAACTGTTCGAGTGTGTGTTACTTCAAACGTTTGCCAATAACTGAGGGTGGGCGGCATGTGGGGGGCGTAAATTTGTTTCGCATAAATAGATGTTTTGAGACCGTATGTCTGTCTGTGAACAGTAAACAAAGCAATTCCTTTTTTACGTTCTTTTTTTCGACAGTTTCTTTTCTTTGCGAGGATTTTTATTCTTTGCGTTGTGTCTTTTAGCCAGAAAACAACAATAAAAAAGTAACGACACCAACAACAACATCGGCAATTTCATTTCGTTTTTAACATTAAGCAACCAACCAACATCGTTATGCAAACTTTTAGACATGTGTGTAAATGGGCGATGTAGTGTGAGGGTCGGATAGGCGAGAGTGGCTTGGAATGGACCTAACGGACACGAAATAACTGCGACGAAACTTCTCATAAAGAAATTTCATTGAAATTAAAAAAAAAACCTTTGACGAAACTATAAAAGAAAATTCGCAAGAAATTTTCTATAGGACAAAATGAAATTCCCGTGAAATTTTCTATAAAATAAAATTCCCGTAAACTTTTCTATAAAATAAAATTCGCCTGAAATTTTCAATAAAAGAAAATTCTATAAATAGAAAAAGAAGAAAAGAAAAAAAATTCTCCTCAAATTTTATATACAAAAATTCCTGTGAAATTTTATAGAAAATAAAATTCGATTGAAATTTTATAGAGAATAAAATTCCCTTGAAATTTTATAGAAAATAAAATTCGATTGAAATTTTATAGAAAATAAAATTCCCTTGAAATTTTATAGATAATAAAATTCCCTTAAAATTTTATAGAAAATAAAATTCCCTTGAAATTGTATAGAAAATAAAATTCCCTTGAAATTTTATAGAAAATAAAATTCCCTTGAAATTTTATAGAAAATAAAATTCCCTTGAAATTTTATAGAAAATAAAATTCCCTTGAAATTTTATAGAAAATAAAATTCCCTTGAAATTTTATAGAAAATAAAATTCCCTTGAAATTTTATAGAAAATAAAATTCCCTTGAAATTTTATAGATAATAAAATTCCCTTAAAATTTTATAGAAAATAAAATTCCCTTGAAATTGTATAGAAAATAAAATTCCCTTGAAATTTTATAGAAAATAAAATTCACTTAAAATTTTATAGAGAATAAATACCCTTGAAATTTTATAGAAAATAAAATTCTAAAAAGAAAATTCCTGCAAAATTTTCTATAAAAAAATTTAATAAAAGAAGCTTCCTCTGAAAAAATACCTACGAAGTTCTAGAAAAGAAAAAAAAAATGCCGACGAATTTTCTATAAAATAAAAAACCGTAAAATTTTATGCAAAAATTAAAATTCTCTTCAAATTTCCAATAAGATAGAATTCTTCCAAAAATTCCCTATACATAAAATTCCAAAAAAAATCCATTGACATTTTTTTTTTATAACCCTTTTTTCCCTTGACATTTTCTATAAAAAGAATATTCCCTTGACATTTTCTTTAAAGAAAATTCCATTGTTTTCCTAAAAAATAACTTTTTATTTAAAAAAAAAAACAACACATAAAACGCATACAACTTTCAATCGCCCCTCGTATGTGGGAGACAGTATAAAGAAAGCTTTTAATATCCACATTCACATATAAAGAAAGTAATGCCAGTATATTTACTTAACTGAGCTGAACCAGGAAGAGTGTTGGGGTGGAGGGGGGCAAACCGGATGGGCGGTTGGATTTGAGGTTGCCATCAACATATAAGAAGCGGATTCCCCTCTGTTCAGCCATCATTTGTAGCCCTCACTCAAATCCTCATCGTTTTGCATTTTGTTGCTGTCGTTTTTTATTTCTTGTTGTCGGTTTGTTGCCGTAGATTCACTGAATAACTGAGAATATTAAAGTTATGGTTATGTGCTAAATGATAAAAGAAAAATACCACCAACAACAACAAAAAGAGAACACAAATCTTCCTCCGTGCCCAAACTCCAGAGTGGCCTGGACGGGTAACATCAATGACCTTTTTCCAGTTTCCGCCAGCAGAATATATTTTGGGGGAGGTGGGGCTGGCAAAGTGGATGTAATCCCCAAACTAAAAATGTTAATTTAATCAAAAGGAAAAACTGTGGTTTGCGTACCACATTCGGGTTGGTGGTGCGGGCATGAGTTTCGCTTAATGCTGGTTAAAAAGCCATATTTTGTACGAACCAGGCGAACCAGGCGAACCAGCTCCGCCAACCCCCGAACACAACTTACGAAAATGAGCCCCAAAGTGGGCCGGGTTGTTGTAGTTAAAAGGAGAAATCACAAACAATAAATATTTTTTATATCCGTAAGCAATTAAATTTTTTTCTTTCTGTACACTTCTTTGCCGTTCGCCCGTTGGCCCTGGCACAAAACGAAGGATACGTTCCCGAAACGCATGAACACAGAACAATAATGCCACTTTCGCCCGTCCTTCCGAACGACCGCCCGATTGCAAGGACACATTGTTGGGATTCTTCTTGAGTGTTCCCTGGGAGAGATTTCAATTTTTTATCAGGACCTCCTTTAGGTTACCGTGTACTCGTTCGCTCAGTTCTTTGTTGTCCCATTCCCTTTTCGGTTGTCATCTTTTGCCACCGATTCTTCTGTTTCCAAACTTGACATTATTAATTAGAGGTTAATGCTTATCTTGTCGCTTCAAGAGTGTTGGTTGGGCATGAATCCAATGACGCGTCTCCTGCGACGAGCAGGTGATAAAGCACGCAAAGCCGGCTTGCCGAGCGTCGACAAAAGCATAAGGTGGTTTCGCTTTTATTTGCACACGTTGCTGCTGCTGTTTACTCAACTCGTGCTACCCCAGCACCTGCTCGTACTGCACTCCATTCAGTTGGAAAACATGGTGGTTACAAAATGTATAAATCTAATTACAATGACGATAATCATGTTGACATGAAGTGCCAGCATAAAATTGCATTTTCAATGAATGCCAACGAAATGGTGGGAGACATGCGTTGGGCGTCGCAACGTAGAGCATTTCTCAATGCTGACAAATAAAAGCGCATCGTGGGCTTGGACAAATGGTAGATATCCCTCCAAAGTATTGCTAAGGGTCAGAGGTTTTTGTTTTTGTAATGAATTCAGATAAAAAAAAACTGTTCGGTTGTGTCGTTCCAGGTATGAATGGCAATGCTGTGGTCCTTTGGGGGTTGGGGGGAGACTTCTCCTTATTACACCTGCATTGGATATGGAGTTCTCTTCATACACTCTTTCAGACACTTGATCTGACTCTTTGTCTAGGCCTAAAAAACAGATGTTGTCGGCTGAGTTATTATTATAAGGTAGTAATTAATAAAAGCGTAAGTTTCAAAGTAATGCAAATAATTACACTAGTCAACAGTCAAGATGTACTCGGGATGCGATAATTTTTTCTGTGTAGATAACCTTGACATGAGCTCGAAAAACGCAATAAATTTTTTTTTTTTCGTTTGGTTTTTGTTTTATTTTTTTTTTTTAAATTTTAAAAAAATTTTTTTGGTTAATTTTTTTCGTCCGGCATAACTCGGGAACCACTAGCCCGATTTAATTGAATTAAATTTTAAAAAATTTAAAATTACAATTCCCTTAATCTGTTCATATATTGTTTTCCTATACAAGCAACAGTTTCCAAGTTAAAAATGAATATATAAAGGAAAAAACTTATTTTTTGCCTAAACATTTAAATTTTTTTTTTTTTAAAAATCCAAAATGAAAAAAAATGTCAAATCTTATTACTTTTACGTAAAGTCACATAACCTATGAGCAAAATGAGACAAAGATCATGAAAATCGATGCACGCGTTTCGCTTTTATTCGCAATTGAGTAAAGGTATGAATTTCAAAAATTTGCTCGACATATGCACAACTTTGTCTATGGTAAGGTTTTTTCTTTTTTATTACAAAAAAAATTAAAATTTGTTGGGTGACAAAAATATATGAAAATTTGAAATTTTTGAAATTCATACCTTTACTCAATTGCGAATAAAAGCGAAACGCGTGCATCGATTTTCATGATCTTTGTCTCATTTTGCTCATAGGTTATGTGACTTTACGTAAAAGTAATAAGATTTGACATTTTTTTTCATTTTGGATTTTTTATGGATTTTTTAAAAAAAAAAAATTTAAATCTTTAGGCAAAAAATAAGTTTTTTCCTTTATATATTAATTTTTAACTTGGAAACTGTTGCTTGTATAGGAAAACAATATATGAACAGATTAAGGGAATTGTAATTTTAAATTTTTTTAAAATTTAATTCAATTAAATCGGGCTAGTGGTTCCCGAGTTATGCCGGACGAAACAAATTAACCAAAAAAAATTTTTTAAAATTTAAAAAAAAAAAAATAAAACAAAAACTAAACGAAAAAAAAATTTTTTATTGCGTTTCTCGAGCTCATGTCAAGGTTATCTACACAGAAAAAATTATCGCATCCGGAGTACATGACATTTTTTTCATTTTGTTTAGTAGTGTAATTATTAGACAACGAAATAAAAAAGAAGATTGATTTTAGCTTAAATGTCTTAAAACAACAGATGTTCTCGGCTGAGTTATTATTTAAAGTTAATGGATAGCGTAATCAGTTATTGTTATTAGGCAATGCCAATTTATTGTGCGGACAATTTTTAACAAAACATTTGGGTTTTGACCAACCAACCTCATACAACTTTACAGGACAACCAAAAGAACTGACAACACTTTGTTCGTCCATTTTGAGAAGAAAAAGATCTAAAATAAATTTTGCACCACCCAAAGTTCCTTCTGAACCGAAACAGCAAAGTAAAAGACGATACTTACAAATCTTCGCCTTACCCTCAACCTTTCATTAAAGAACAAACGGACAACATTTTCCAGAAGGGTAGATGCCTTACCTTTGGAATTTGTATACAGTTCATGAACACATTTCTACCTTAATATGGTCCCCAGGGACAGACCGAAGGACAAACACAGATGTCTGCAATGATAAATGGCAAAATTCACTTGGAGTTTTCGTTTGTAATTAAAGGCAGCATAACTTTAAACGTTGTCTATGAAATATTACAAACATCTTTAAAGGTTATCTGATACAGTTGGGCCAGTCTTTGTCTGTCGTGGACAAGAACTACATATTTCAAAATATTTAAAGGTTATCTGATAAGTACTTCAAGGTACGGCACCATACCCAGCACACAACCAACCCCTAGTAGAGGTCACTCATACATGGCGATTATTTTGAAAATCATTTTTTTTTTATGAATTCCATTACATTTTCTCTATAAAAGACGTAAAACTAATGATATCATCTTTTCTTGTTCTTGTTTGTTTTTTTTTTTTGTTGCAGGCGGCAAACGAGCGTTTACGGCACTTTCAGACCCTAAACGGTGGCCATCAACACAGTTTCGAAGAGACAATCCATAGGGTAAGTACGATTTCATATCTGAATATGAACACAAAAATAACAAAAACAACAACAACAACAGTGGTAGCGGCTGCGACATACAAACATAAAATGCGATAGTAAAGTTCCAGGAGTAGTAGTTGAGCGTTGAAGGTGAACGATAGAAATCTTATTATGCACTCCAATGAGTATTACCGGGACTTACAATGCCATACACGACCTGCTCATGCTCCTGCTCCGGCTCCATCAATGACTCATACATATTCACATATTCCTAAGGGCTGCGGGAGGGCGGTGCACAGTAGCTGTGGTAGTAGGAGCACGAGTGCTGTGCTGTGCCCGGAGCTCCAAAGTCCTTGTTTTATAATTTTGAGGGGCTCCTAGGGAATGGGTATGTGGCGGATCCTAAATGTTGTAGACAAAACACCGAAGCATAGAAACTAACATTTAAGAGTTCATTGCCGCCACCGTTGTCACCGCCTGCCGCCGTCAACATTCATTATTAATGGCAAACAACAACGACAACAACAAAAATGGGAAAAACATAAGGCCTTAGCAAGTTGCACATACCACTCACTACCACGATGAGAACATCAATACACACTTAGTGACAACAACAATGGGCACATCTACCGTTACAACAAAAACAACAACATGGCCAACAACTGCATTAATATCAACAACAACACCTTGCTTGGAAGCGGTGAACGAGTGTCATAATATTTACTGCAAGCAAACTTTTTTAGATTACAAGACACACTCACCCACCGACAGACAGATAGACAGATTCAACAACCTCCTTGGTTTGTCCGGGTGTTGGCGGGGCCATCATCAACATCCAAACAGCCGGCACTAGCATCACAAGCACACATCTCAGCCCAGCAGACAGTCGAGCTCCTCCTCTATCATTATCTTCTCAGGTTGTGTGGGTTTTGTTGTTGTTGTTTCATTATTTTTTTTTTTTTTGTCATAGGGAAATCATTAAACTTGGAACGGTTGCTAGATAGAGCTCTCGTCGGAGGATATTTTCAACCGGCACGATATTTGTGTGTATGGCCCCTAAAAGTAGACTTGAAAATATTCTTTAGAGTGCACAGTATACGCACACAGCCACACACATACACTTACTTACTTACACATATGCCGACAGGCGCTCACCAATAAGATGTTGTTGCTTCGGCTACCGGCGACAAAGTGTCCTTTGTACAAGAACATAAAGTCATTCGCCGCACAATGTATGTGGGCATATACGAGGTGTGGCTTAAAAGTATTATTTTGCAGAAGACTGACTTCGGGTTTCTTTCGTGAAGGATAATGGCTGGGAAGAGGACATAATAAACTAAAGGAAAACAAACATTTGTCGTCCTACGTGGAACTCTATTCAAATTGCTTAAAATCTTTTCTGAAATCTAAATCTTTGATTAAACGATGTTTAACTTATATTCAAAGTATGAGGAAAACTCTTTTGGGCTAACAATTCCAAACCCAAACAGGAGGACCGACTATTTCAGTAACATGAAATGTGGGTCTATTTAAAATCAATTCTAACGCATGCGTTTGTTTTGGTCATAATTGTATTTTAAAAAGAAATAACGAGTAACGAAGGTTTATGTTAATGAAGTGCATATTTTAAATATGAAAAGTGTTTCGGTCTTACCATAAATAAGCTTTAAATGTAATATCTACAATTGGCGCCCAACGTGATCCTTATGAAATATATATATGAGATCTCCAGAACAGAAAAAGTTGAACAGAAGAATTTTCTGTAATTGTTTCGTGTAGAAAATTCTATCTGGATCGAATACCACTTTAGGAGCAAATAAAAAATATTTTGTCTTAAATATATAAAAAAAAAATATTTTTTTCATAACAACACCAAACTTTAAAAGAATATTCTGTAATTCGGTACATGGAAATCTGACTGGAACTAACTGCAGTTTAGTGGTCCATATTCTCCGAAACGTTTTATAATTGGCGCCCAACGTGATCCGTATGAAACATACCATCTAGAGCGAGTTTCCCAGTAAGAGGAAATAGCCCCGGAAAATACAATCTCTAGAATAAAACAAATGTTTTTCAGGCACTGCAAAATCATTCTGTAATTGGCGACCAATTGGAAAGGGGCCTACAGATAATACTGTCTGGAGGCAACTCTTCTTTAGGAGCACATATCCTCGGAAAATAAAACAAACGGTTTAGTCTTATACTATTTCAAGCTTCCAAGGAACAACGAAGAAAGCTATCTATAAAATCTATCTTTCAAGCTTTTGAAGAACGGTTTGTTATTGCGGCAGAAAATCTTCTAAAGGCTCAGACTAAGTTCAGTGTTAGGCGGAATACACGGCTTTCCAGGCACTCTCATCCGTTCGTTGTAAATTGACGGGTTGATCGGATGACGCACTATAGGGAAAATTCGGCCTTCAGCCGAACCGTTCGTAGGTGGAATATTCTTCCAGCGAGTGTGTGACATTCTGAAATTCAAAACAAATGTCAACAAACACTACTCCCTCTTTCCTCCTTCCGATACCCTAATTGCCTTCCGCATTTATAAAGGGCATCCCCTGAGTGTTGGTCTTAAAAAATAAAATTTAAAAAAATATGTACAATTATATCGCGCGAATCTCATTGATTCGAGAGAAGTTTTCCGTCTGTTCCTTCATGGAATGTTAAGGGAAATAAGTAAGTAAGTGGTTGAAGCCATCGTAAAATTATTTTGAAGTATTCTATGACTTAGTTTTCCATCTAATAATGCTGGTATTTCCATTGGAAATTAGTTGGAGGCGCAAGCATTTGAAAATGTTTGCATTATTGGCGCCCAACGTGATTCAGTCAGAAAAATGATCAGTTAGACTAAGACTCTGTTTGTCTTCATTTAGGAAAATGTGACTCCTATATGCTGTGGCTTCATTTGGCTTATTGCAAAATGTTTATAATTTTTTAGGAAGAGAGCGAAGATTTATTTCTTTAGTTGGAGACCAACATTTTAGCTTCAGGGAAATAGAAAGAATTTTTTGTTTATGGAACTTTCTGAGTTTAGGCTTCCTACAAGGTAGATCACTTATATTCTATGAATACCTTTTTCTATCAGAGTTATGGCTTCCTACAACCTATTTTTTTTGTATGAAAACTTCTTTATGTCTCCCCTGTGCTCTCTGAAAATCATCTTTTTTTTTTTGGCTTTCGGTATATGTAATTTGTTGGGCTTAAGAGTTTGGCAACCTCCCTCGTATTTTACGTATTTTACGTTTAGAGGAAAATTTAATGTAAATATTTTGACGCTGCTGTTATTTGTGTCTCCTTCAACGTACGACGATGATGATGCGAAGAAGAGTTGTGTGGGAGTCTTTGTGCGTATGTCTGTGCGGGTGCGGGTGTGTGTATGTGTACATATCATTTCCAGCAGAAATTGCCTTACAAGGATACACTTTAACTTTTCAACAGCAGCCCTCTGTGTACAGGACTTGTCTTTGGTGGCAGGTTTTTGTCTTTATTTAAAGTTTAGCTTTGTGTCGTCCTTTTGGTTTTTCTTTTCTGTCTCCATATCATGCGTGGTGGTGGGGCTGCTGTTGCTCTTGGTGCTGCATGTTGGTGGCATGTTGTGTCAATTCATGCATGTGCTCCATCGTTCGTTCGTTCCTTCGTTAAGGAACGAGATATTGTTAAGTCCTTCCGTTTTTTTTTTTGTAGGTTTTTTTTTATTTTTGAAAATTTGCAGGACGAACGGTAATGCTTAGCATTCAGTCAGTCAACGGGCTTTTGGATGCATACTCAAACATTATACGTGTGTGTGTGTGTGTGCGTGTGGCGTCCATAAGTCCTGTCTGCTGCTGCTGTTTCCACAAAAAATTTCTTCAAATTGCACTAAATATTGCTTGGCTCAGCAAATTCTATTTTTTCTTTTCTGACACAAAAATCTAATGTCTGTTGCATTCGGGCATGTGTCTTTGCTGGCGGCGGGGGCGATGTTTGCTAGTAACATGTGTTTGTCTATGCGATTTTGTCACATCTGCCGCTATTACTTGATGATGCCGTGCGACGTTGCCTCTTCGGCTGGGGTTGGGTGATTGTGTTGCACGGCTTGTATGTAAATGTTTGCTAAAAGTTTTCGACACTTTTCTTGTTGTTCTCAATGATAATTTCTACTCACTCGCTCGCTCACCCTCTAACTGACGTCTTCTCTAAAAGCGTTGTTCTTTTGTGGGGGGTTTTTTTTTCGTAACACATTTGATGTTGTCGTCACTGGCTGTGTTCTCGGCAGGATGTTCAACTCCTTAAATTGCCCTGCTTTTTTGCGGTGTTCACTTTTTGGGATAGTTTTCAATGTTTGTGTTGTTAAAGTGTTTTAATCTCTTCTCGTCCTAGTTTTTTCTATTTTTTTTGTTTTTACTTTGCTTGATGCTTGTGAGGCAGCTCTTTCGTCTTTTACTTCTTTGGTTTTAATTTTGAGCGTTGGAGCGGTTGGAAAGTGCGGCGTGTTTGCGCATACCGCACACTTTGTAAATTGTTTTACACTTGTCGGTGTTGTTGATGTTGCTGCTGATGGTGTTGGCTGTTGGTGTTGTTGCCATTGCTGTATGCAAAAATGCCTTATCATTTAAATGCAATAACCAAACTATAAGTACACTTGCTACTTTGCGACTACTTTTCTTGCATATCATCATCGCCGACATCAGTAACAGCCTTCCGCCTTACTGGGCTGCGTGTTGGTTCATTCATCCGTCCGTCCGCTCTTCCGCCTGTCTGACTAGCTGGAACTCTTTCGATGTCTCGTTTTCTTTACTTGCTTTTTTTTTTTGTTTGTTTGTGTTGTTTGCTGGGTTTTCTATGTGGGAAAGTTCATTTTAATTAAGTATAAATTACAGTTGTGCGTTGTGCGGGTGTCAAAATGGTATTCAAGTGATTTAAAAAAAAAAAAACGGAGAAAAAACACAAGAGAAATTCTAAGACACACTGTGTGGAGGATGTTCGGGATGGCATTATTGTTTGCCAGCTCTTTGCCGGAAAAGAGCTCATAAGGCAGCACACATAAATTTATGACTAAGCATACCTACTTAGGTATTGTGCATCGGTTAGAATGACACTGTGGTCCACATGAATAGGGAAATATAAGAAAACGCAAAAATCCAACTTTCTCTCTCACATTAGTAAAGCTCAAACAATTGTGGAGAAATTTATGATTCGTGGGCGCGAACGAATAACATGGATGCAGAGATTGAGATAATCCTTAAACTGTGAGGTCAAAATAATAGCACCATCTAAAAATATTTTAGTTCAGCATGTCATTTTTTAACAATAGAGCCAAATAATAGCACCATCTAAAAAAAATTTAGTTCAGCATGTCATAAAAAGATCTCCGTTAGTTGGAAGCTCATTTCAAATAAACCAAAAATTAATTACCATTTTTCAATAGTTTAAATAATATTTACACTATTGTTAAAGAACTCAGGAAAACACGCGCTCAAAAAATAGCACCTCAGCAGTTTTTATGTTATCATAAAAGAAATTAGGCAAAACTTTACAAAATCATTATAATTTTTATAAATGACATAAATGACATTTCTCAATACTCTGTTGAATATCCTTTGGTCCTGAACTGTTTTCCATTGCATGAACTCAATGTTGACATGGGAATCGAGTTTTATATCTGCTGTGCGACCTCTTAAAGCTCATTATTGCTTGTGAGTTTGAGTGTCGATACTCATGTTTCATGTCGGCCCATAAATATTCAAGGGGCTTCACATTTGGCGACCGCGTATTAGTTTAAATATTATTTAAACTTTTGTCAAAGAACTCATGAAAACACGCTGTCAAAAAATAGCACCACATTAGCTTTTTATCATCATAAAAGAAATTAGGCAAAACTTTACAAAAACATTATAAGTTTTCATAAGTAAATGACATTTCTCAATACTCTGTTGAATGTCCTTTAATCATTAACTGACGCCCAACGGTCTTCCCTTGAATGAACTTAATGTTGACATGGGAATCGAGTTTTATATCTGCTGTGCGACCTCTCAAAGCTCATTATTGCTTGTGAGTTTGAGTGTCGATACTCCTGTTTCATGTCGGCCCATAAATATTCAAGGGGCTTCACATTTGGCGATGGTGTGAAACACTTTATTACATTAGTTTTATTGCTGGTGTGCCTTGGGTCACTGTCTTGCCGGTCGACTCAAATCGGTGGTATTTTTTCACCACTAACGCATGTAGGATTTGTACATACAAGGCGGAAATTGCAAGTCTCTTTTATCCAATATATGGGCCATACAGCTTGATACAGAAACACGTCCACGATATTATGCTGTAACGTCGATCTTTTACAGGTTATGTTGTAACGTCCTGTTTATATTCGACTCTTCCAACAAACAACCATGAGGCGTTTCCTTCAATCAGGACCACCTGTCCATAAAATATTTCTCCACTTTTCAAGACATCGGTCAACATAAGATACTATTGGTGCTATTATTTTCAGCGGCACTGTATATAGTCGGTGTCTCACAGGAAAACACTTTGACTGATCGCATCAGTTTCATTTCGACAAAAAATCACAACGTCTAATATTTGAGAAACGTTCCTCGTTTGAGCCCTACGACACTGTTGATTATCAGCTGTACGGCTTTATGTGTATGTTCGATGATCGGTTAACTTCATTTTGCATACCGAATAAAAATCGTACTTATGGTTTAGCAGGTTTGTAGGGGAGACAAATGTTTTCCTCTTGTACAGAGTTCACGATTTGTGTATGGCTGGCGACCGTCTGGCGGCGACACATGCGTCATATTAAATATTCGATACGATTTTTATATCGGGTGTTTTTTTAAGAGCTTGAGAACTTTAAGTGGTAATAGGAGACAGAAATATTGTTGGAATAATTTGTTTTTTTTTATTACAATCTGATAATTTCATAGCATTTGTTTTCAAATATGACTTTGATCAGTTAAATTTTTGACAAGTTTTTCCAATAATTTTGGCCTTATGGCGTCATTTGTGGCTTTTAAATTTTTTGTTATTATAATCTGATAGATAATTTTATAGCAATTGTTTTTGAAATGCGAGTTCGATCAGTCCAATTTTTAACTAATTTTTTCACAATAAATTTTAATAAATTTTTTTACTACAATCTGAAAGATAATTTTATAGCAATTGTTTTTTAAACATGAGTTTGATCAGCCAAATTTTTAACTAATTTTTTTTAATAAATTTTAATAATTTGTTTACTACAATCTGATTGATTGATGAATTTTATAGCAATTGTTTTTGAAATACGAGTTTGATCAGTCCAATTTTTAACTATTTTTTTTTTCAATAAATTTTAATAATTTTTTTTACTACAATCTGATAGATAATTTTATAGCAATTGTTTTTGAAATGCGAGTTCGATCAGTCCAATTTTTAACTATTTTTTTTTTTCAATAAATCTCGCCGTATGGCGTCAATGGTGTCTTGTTTTCATAATTGTTTTTACTACAATCTGATTTTTTTTACTACAATCTGATTTTTCCAATAATTTTGACCGTATGACGTCAATGGTGGCTTCCACTGCTTCAAGAGTTGCCGGTTTGTCGCCATAAATAAATGACTTAACTTAACATCGCACGCTTATCCTTATGAAAATGATTCCCAGTGTACATATTAAAACTCAAACACATCCATCCGTACTCACATGCCGAGATATGCTCTCATAAGCACGAGTAATTGAATTTTGTTGTTGTTGTTTTTGTTCCTTATTTGCCATTAAGATGCTGATTGTTTTTTATTGTCATTTTTTTTCCATATTTCCTTCTCTTTTATTTACAGTTAAAAGTACAAGAGGCAATGCGTAAAAAGGAGAAATTCCAACGGGAGCACGAAGAGGTAAGTCCATAGTCTTAAAATACACATCTGCGTGTGTGTGTGTACTCACATGCACATTCCTGTTCAGCAGCTCCTCCGGATGCATATATGCTCGACATAATGAAGAGTCATATAATGCATAATTTAGTTATTGCATATTCCCTTCTGTCACTGCTGCTGCTGCTGCTCACACACAAATTTGTATGCATTTATGAGCATGTGCGTCTGTTGTGTTGGTGTATGTGTGTCACATAGTAGTGTGGCTGAGTGCCTCACTGAATGTCTGTTGGTGTGAAATTCATTTCGGGTCATACGTTACGTATGAGGAATATTTGAAGCACACACACACCCACCACGTTGCGTATACGCATCGATGCCAATTATTCTATCGCAAAGACAGACAACAGTCAGTAGTAAAAGTTTACATTTCCCAATGGGGAATGGTGTTGGTGCTTGTGCTTATGAACACAATTATGATGATATTTAACAATTGGAAAGCTCCGTTGTGAAAAATGCTCTAAAAAATTAATGCATTTGTTATTAAAGAGTAATGCATTGGTATATGAGAGGTCTTGAGATGCAGTCGTTTGGAATGGCACTGGGTTGACCAAGTTGAAGCCTTAGCTTATGACATACACCGTCATGAACCTCCATGATTATATTGAAAGTCTTAAAGGGTTATCTAGAAAATAAATAAGTCTTTCGGAGTGTTGAACAGCTCCCTGATTTCCGGTGGGAAATGCCACGCCAGCATTTTATATTTTCAGATGCAATGAGTTCTCGGATTATTTAAATTTCCCCCGACTTTAAAAGATTGCTATTTTTATTATATTTTTTTTCTTGAAAGTTTCCCCATAATTTCAGCTTATTATGCTGTACCTACACCTTAGCGACCAACTGTTCATTCTTCCATGTGCCTGCTGTGTCCCCCTGGTATTCTCCGAATATGTCACATATTGTGACTTGTGTCTCGTTGGCGTAATACCCATTTCGGCTCATACTCATACAAATTCGAAGCAAAAACACGCACACACGCATAAATACATTAAGTATACGCATCGATGACTGTTACTCAAATGGAACATATGTATGTCTGTCTTTGTAACTGACTCGCCTTTCAACTCTGCCTCTACCTCCGCCTTTCATTGTCGCATCTGTTTTAACTGAAGTCAGTCGTTTGGGAAAGTCTGACTGGCTGACATAAAATGCATATTATACAATATTTTAATATTATATTTAAATGAAAATTGTGATCTCGTTTGGAGTTGATTCCCCAGATTGTGGGTCACACTGGTATTTGGAGTGCAATATAGCAATATGAGTTGATTATGCAGACGTAGGGATATTAGAGTGGTGCCGGTGGAGATATCGCAAGGTCCTTGACTGACAAGGTCTACTGATTGTTGGTTTATAATTTGTAAGCCCACTGACTCGCTTTACTGTCGGCTATTCCTAGAGACGTTTTTGTTGCCCTAGAGATTACTCTCGGCGGCTGTGGTGTGTTAGGTAGTGTTTGCGACAAATACAAATTTATCTGTCGTATGACACCTTATAAAAGCCGGCGTCTTTACAAGTAAGAGAGTAGTCTCTAAGCCATGTAGAAACTTCTCTAAAAAGAGCTTTACTCATTCAGATTTTACCTTAATTACACTGTCCAACAAATGAAGACTTTTTGAATGGAACAGAATAGCGACCCTATAATTCTGAAAGGGTATGTTGGGTAGATCATTTTTGTAGAACAAACTTATGGTCCAGCACGTCTGAGTTTTTTTTTACAGTGGGTCAAAGTTTTCATTTTTTGGCGAAGGTTGCATTATACTATATGAAAAAAATGCTGTAAGTTAAGGTCTGAGAGAATTCTTATGGTCAGAGTTGTATTGTGGAGTTGTATGAGGATTATTTTTGTGAAAGATCTTAACCCTCTAACTGGTCTCTTTATGGGTTAATTTGACCCTTTTTTCGAGAAAATCAAAAAATATCCTTTAAAAAATGACATTTAAGGATTAAAATATTCTACGAAAATGTTTGCCGTAAAATTTCAGTGGGGGTCACCAAAGACACCAATGTTGTAAATAAAGCTCTTTACGCTTAATTAGTAAAATTATAGTAATTAAGGTTTTCCAAGGTTTTCTTTAAAAAAAAATTGAGATGAGATTGCAGAAAATGCAGCTTTACTGGCATCTTAACGCCAATATTGTTAAAACCGATTAGCATGCTTTTAATATTTTCTGCAGGTGGAAACAACCACTGACTTATTGTAGATCTTCTGACTAGTATACTAATCGGGGTTGACTGTGTGACTGTTACACACACCACTTACCAGGCCAGGGCCTCTCACTCATACTCTGTCTAAGAAGTAATTGCTTATTTGTTACAAATAATTATTTATTTCAAAATTATTTTTCGCCGTGAGTTTATAGAAAAAGACCAGAAATCACACGTTCTATTAAACCAAGAAATCTGGACATTCTGCAAAACGAAAAGGCCACCCTTTGCATCAAATTTTCTATCAAGCCAAGAGACCACCCTTCCACATTTTCTACCAACCTAAGAGACCACCCTTCCACATTTTCCGATCCAAGATCCCAACCT
The DNA here is from genome assembly GCA_958296145.1 of Hydrotaea cyrtoneurina. NCBI lineage: Eukaryota > Metazoa > Arthropoda > Insecta > Diptera > Muscidae > Hydrotaea > Hydrotaea cyrtoneurina. The sequence continues at coordinate 140,968,751 of OY282512.1, forward strand.
TTCTGTCACATTTTTCTACCAAGTAAAGAGCCCACCCTTTTCCCACATTTTCTACCAAGCTAAAACATCACACTTTCTTCAACATTTTCTACCGAACCAAGAAACAACACTTTCCACCAGAATGCCACATTTTCTACCAAGCTACAAAAAAAAATCACACTTTCTTCGACATTTTCTACCTAACGAGGAAACAACACTTTCTACCAGACCCACCCTTTTTACCACATTTTCTTCCAAGTAAAGAGCCCACACTAAACCTGCATTGGCAATGTCCAGCACTAGCGTCTGGCTTAATAATGAGAATAAATACAACCCTACAACTTCAGTGGCAAAATCCAGCCCTGGCGGCTGGAAAATCTAATAAGGACATGGACTGCATTTTCAAGGCTATGCCAGACAATATGGCTGCCTTAATTGTCATAAGGTGACAAAAGATATAGTACAAATCGGTCTCATGATTTCATTTGATTTTGATTGGCCACAAAGGCTCCAATCCAATTCAGTCCAGTCCTCTACCAAACGCCTTCGAAATCGTTTGCCCATCGCATTGGGAATGATATAATATTCACATTTTGCCGGGTTCTATCTTGTTTTGAGCCTCCGACCACTATCCGCCTTTGACTATGGGATCATCGGAAATGACTTACAACAATCGTTTCATTTGTATAATAAACGCATTACAAATTTATATTTAAGGATAACAACGACACAATGAGACAAATATGAGAATCCTGTCACAGTACATGTGTATGTGTTCATGCATTTGTCTATGTGTGTGTGTGCGATTGTCTGTCTTTATTGGGTATGAATTCAATTGTTATTGGCCAAACGTCATAACAATGTGTTGAGACTACGATCTGTATCTCGGTCTGACAGTCGGTCGGCCTCTGCTGTCTGTTTGTGTGGAGTTTATTTAAATTTTGCTGTTGATATTGGCTTTTAAGAGATGGCAATGCCACGGCGTGTGTGTGTGTGTGTACCTACTACATACAATATTTGTACAGATACACAAACACGCATATGTATGAGTGTGTTAATTTGACAATATTTGCGAGAATTGTTATCTCCTTTCTGCACATCATTCATGCATTCATTCATACATTCCTAGATTCCTACTTGGGGCACACTCTACACCACTCCTCTCCACTCATCTGTGTATCATGTTTCCATATGTGTGTGTGTTTGTGTGTGTGGATGTTTTTCATAATTTATTGCAGTATTTTGTCATTCATTCATTCAGTCGCTCGTTCGTTCATTCATGCCATTCTTCTGTTGGCTAACAAGGCAGAAAGGCACAACAGCTCTTAGAGAATAATGGCAAAAAGCCTTATGCTGCATTACAGCAACAATAACAACAACAGCAAAAAATGATACTTTGAGAATTTGTTGTATTTGTCTTCTGTTTCCCCCCGTTATCGTTATTGTTGTTCCATGTTTATTTTCTTCATTCATTCAGTTGCATTTCTTCATGGGTTGCACAATTAAAAATTGTCTTTGGCAACCTAACAACATTTGGCTTTGGCTCATGGTACTCATACACACACACACACACACATGTTCTCCAGTGCATGAAAGCCCAATGAGTGTGTGCACATGTACATATGTCTGTCTGTGTGTGTGTGTGTGGGTATATAACTTTTGTGCATTATTATTTTATTGTTTGTAATGTTACAGTTTTGAAGTTGGCGGAATGTAGAGTAGCAATGACTCGTTGACGTGTGTGTGTGAGAGAGAGAGCTCTGCGACGAGTATGTGTTTAGTGTAGTTGTGTGTGTGTTTGTGCATCTTTCTATCGTGTGTATGTTTCTGTTCTGTTCTTTTCTCTCCTTGCACTATATTTAAACGTCGAGGAAGAAGAATAAAGAAGAGCCACTTTTTTTTATTGTTGGTTGGCATACTAAGCCCAGTTAACTAGAAAAACGTCTACAAACAAATGAACACACATGCACTCAAACACACACACACAAACACATTGTTACACAGTTATCTGGCAAACAATGAGAAGAAGAAGACGGAACAACCACGACAGCAATAACCAAAATGACTACCATTTACTCCGAACTTCAATTCATGTAACTTTGTACAGTACGGTGCATAGGAAAGTGTTCATAACATACACAATAGGGTGGAGTGAAAACATGCTTTTTTTTTAATTTGAAAAAGTTAACCTCGGAAAGAGATGTAGTCTGGGGTCCTAATGAGGGGAAAAATAAAGAAAAAAATTTTTAGGGGTCGCGCCACTCCCTCGAAATTTGGAAATTATCGCTATTTTGGCGTTGATTTTAGAAAAATCCTAAAAATTAACGACTTAACTTTTTCGAAATTTAAAAGTTTGAGCTTGTTCAGTGCCCAAACAAAAGTATTTGAGGCTAATATTTGTAGCTTTGGTGGCGATTTCATTGTTCAGTCAATTTTCTGAAGAGGGGACGATTTGACTTATTTTACTTTTTGAAATTTTTGAACAATGAGAACAATTTTTTTAAATTTTTTCATGTCCTTATTTCATTGTTTACGCTATTGCAAACATTTATTGACATAAAACTTTCTAGGATTTTTCTAAAATCAACGCCAAAATAGCGATAATTTCCAAATTTCGAGGGAGTGGCGCGACCCCTAAAATTTTTTTCTTTATTTTTCCCCTCATTAGGACCCCAGACTACATCTCTTTCCGAGGTTAACTTTTTTTTTTGAATTTCACTCCACCCTAATACACAAGTCTCCAGAGCAGGTCGTTTTTAAAAAAAATATCTTTAAGCGTTTCTATTAAAAAAAAGTATTCTGAAATCATATGGCAGGTACTGGATAAAATAGAACTTCAAAATTTGCGAGAAGTTGTGCAAACTAATCAGGTAATAAGTTAAATATTGCAGAGTAATTTTTACAGTACTTTGATTCTCAAAATTGTAGTAAATGTACTGTATAAAATGTAATTTCGGCGAAATCTCTTCCAGAATTGTTAACACACATTCGTTTATATATTCATAGATTCCAGAGACATTTTGTACAGTACTTTATCTAGAATCATGATTACTTCACATCGCTTTCTCTCCATCATACATCGCTCTAATATTAATGAATATTTTATTTTCGAGAAGTTTTCCATGTCTATCTTACTTGTAAAGTCGCTGGCATTTTTAACAGAATTCGAATCACAGAAGTAAAATAGGGTATCGGAAGGAGGAAAGAGGGAGTTGTGTTTGTTGATTTTTTGCCATGAATTTGAAAATGCCATAGCAGGCAGGAAAAACACTTGTTGGAAGATTATTCCACATGCGAACAGTTCGGCTGAAGAACGAATTTTCTTTATAGTGCGTCGTCCGGTCAACCGGCCATTTGACAACGAACGGATGAGATTCCCTGGATAGCCGCGTATTCCGGCTAAATGTTCTAACTTAAGGGACCAGACGACCGTGGAAATACCTATAGAATAGCTATACACATCCAATACATACACGAATACATTACATACATTTATTAAATTAAATTTTGAGTATTTCGTGTCATAAAAACCTCAATGGAAGAAACAAAAATTCCGAAAGTTTACAATTTCTCAAACTTTGCTTAAAAGTTAACGTCATACGGATTTTGTACAGTACATTAAAAATGACAAACGAAAGTTTGTTACAAAATGTTTTCCGAGCGAGAGCCATAAATTTATTTGATATTTACTACCGGTGAATTTATACAGTACATTGTATAGGATAATCTATTACACAACCGAAAGTTAGCATTTCCTCAAATTCGCTTACCTTGCTCACTACATGCGGTATGTGTACAGTACCTTACTAAACCTTCAGAAATGAGAAACGAAAATGTATTAAAATATTTTTTTTTTTGAGCGAGAGCAGTAAATTCAGTTACTATGATATTTACCCCCGGGTGGCTTTGTACAGTACATTTTATAGGATAGCTACATAACATTGTTTGTCCTTTATCACACGAAACGGGGTGTTCTTTAGATTGTCACGCAATTTCATCCTACCCAAAATTATATAATGATTGAACATTTGTTAAAGTATTTGATATCTGAATTTATGCCTGGTTTTGTATATTCCCGAAGTCCCAAGATCATTTACTCTTTATTTAGAGAGTCGGAGGATTTTATCAAAAATCTAGTATTTGATCCAATAACAAGAACTTTTGTTTTGACTGTGCTGTAATAGTTTTTTTTCGTGAACCGTGTTTGACTTTGACTTTAGTTTAAGTGAAATGTAGGTGGCGTTGACTGTCAGACTAAATCATACAGATATAGCAGGGAAACGCAGGCTCCCTGCTAAAAACGTATGTCAAAGTCGTAGATGTCACGCAGTGGGGATTTTCTCACACTTCTACTTTGATTATTTATCAACTGAGATGTAGACGGCGTTGTCTGCCAGACTACTCAACAACCTAAAACAGAAATATGTAGTGGGGTAACGCGTAGGCTTGTGACTTAAACTGAGTTTGACTTCGAATTAAACAAAAATTCGTTTACTTATTACTTGAAATGCAGGTGGCGTTGTCTATCAAATTACCCAATGAACTCAATCATAAAGATCGAGCTGGGAAACGTTGGGCTGTCACAATCATACAGATGAGCTGTGTTTAATTTATTACAAGTAAAGTTTTACAATAAATCAATTGGGAATGTAACAGGCGATTTTATAACTTCTCAAGTGAGATATAGATGGTGTTGACGGTCAATCTAGGTCATAGGTCATATATATCACCAAGTGGAAATGTTTTGATACATTTACTTTGCCGAAATCCCACATCAAAATGCAATCATAATTTGTATTTATTTACTAGTCTACGGAAAAACAAATCATTACAGAATTAGCTTACATCTACAAGTAATATAAATGTAAAATTTCAATAAATTTATTAATAGAAAAACTTGATTTTTGCCCATCTACATGTCGGTATGTGATCTGAGGTTTTACTTATTTCTATTACGACGCAAGATTTTTCAAGGAAAAATTCAAGAAATCATCTCCAATATGAATTTCTTTTAAAAACCTCCAAACAACACGCTCTTGCGAAAACTTCTGTAAGTTCTTCTTTCACAGACCATGTGAATGTTTGTCTGTGTGTTTGTGTGTATGTGTATATGATTCTGTATATGTGCAATCACACATACATTGCGGGGCACATACAAGGCACCGAGCGAGCAGTTCCTTTAGTCTTCCATTTTTCTTCTATTTGAACAAAAATTGTTGTGGTAATTATGCAAAAGGTGATTGTCCTCCATCCAAGCCAAACAAAAACAAAATGCAAAAAAAAAACAAAAAAAAAAGAAAGAAAAGAAAACTCCAGCGACAACACCAAACAAACACACAAAAATGCAGCAATAACAAGAAGGGAGGAGGAGCAGGAGGAGGACCAACAGCAGCGGCAAGGAAAAACTCTTAGTCTTTATAACGAAAAAAAAAACAAAAACAACAACAGCAGCAACAAAAGGCGAAACTGCAGAGGGGCCCCGAGTGAGCTCTTCTGTTGGCATTATTATGCAACCGTCAAAAAATCTTAAATTAAGAGAGCGCAAAAAAAGGAAACGTGAAAAAGCACCCCTCCGTTTTGCAATTTTTCTTTTTGTCGGTTCGTTGTTGTTCTTGTTGCTGTTGTTTTTCCTGCTCACCGCTGGCTCTTTGTTTTTTCGCATGCAACTAAATGCATATGAGCAACAACATCATCCCGCTCCATCAGGAGGAACAGCTATCGGAGCAGGATGATGAAGGAAACAACAACAGGAGCAGCAGTCAGGCAGGAGCAATAATGAATTTTATATTTACTGCAAAAAAGTCAATTTTAAACATTAAAATTTAATTCACTTGAGTTGTTCGACGACGACGACGACGACGGCGACGATTACTGCATTTCCAGCATTTCGACATTCCAAGTCCTTTTTATGTTGCACGCTGTACTGGCGCTGCTCCTTTTTGCGTATTCCACTCGCTTATTTGTAGACGATGAACATTTGAATGTAATGACTCTGCCATTTGAATTTGCAACATGCACCACACACTAGCCCCGGCACTCTTTCCCCACGATCTGTCGTTCTAAGTGTGTGTATGGCATTTTGATACATTCACCCGTATCCTTCCGTATGCCATAGCCCTGTCCTGCTACGGAGCACGTGAGAAAGCTTTTAGCTAATTTTTATCTATCTCAAAAGAAACGATGATTGCTTCTTTGCCTCCAAAAGGGAATGACTGAGTGCTCCGCCGGGGTCCCCTCGATGCCCCGCCGACGCTTAAGCGTACTGATTTCTGTGTTTACATTCCATCTACTGCAGCTATTGCTCGTAGTGGTGGCATTAAAGTGCACCATTTACCATGCAGCTCACACAGTACAGAGGCAATAAATTCAACATCACTTTTATCATTTTATTATACTTTGAATACCGGCCGTCCGTCCCACCGTTCGTTTGTTCCTTCGCCAGTTGTTGTCTGTCTGTCTGTCCGACTGTCGTTCATTGATTTCGATTATGCAGTTAAGCCACTCACTCACGCGCAGCACAGTGGTAAGAAACAATGCATGTGTTGTTTATTTGTTGAGTATTAAAGGGCCAGTTCCGCCTTTGGTCCTGGAGGGAAACACTGAACTATTAAACTGACAAGAAATCTGAAATCTGCTGAAATTTAAGGGTATTCCGGGGGTAGTCTTGACAATTGGAAATTTGTAAACCCTAAAAACATAATGGATTTTAGGTTTCAGCATCGAATAGATCAGACTTTGAGGAGGAAATAAATAATTTATTTGTCCCTGTAATTTCTAAGCTATTGAAATTGGCTCTCATTCAATGAGACTTTCTAATAGGACTTCTAAATAAGAATATCTAGACTGATTGCTTTAAGGAGCAAAATAAAAGGGATTCTATTGAAGTTTCATAAAAATAGCGTGTGTATTTACTTTACTTTTTTTTTTTAATTTGAGATTTAGATTTTTTTTTTTTAAATGTAATTTAAATGTAATCCAATGGAACTCTGAACGGGCTTCATAAGAGCTTTCCGCATGTCTTGCAAATATTCCGATTCATTATTTTAAGCTGCATCTGAAAACACTTCACCTTTCTCTCATTATTGCAATTATTCTTTGCCGCTGCTTTAAAAAAGTTCACGTAACGTACCAATACGACCATCACTCGTTTTCCATTGATTTTTTTTAAAAATTTTTCAAAGGTCCTTTGCATTCTGGGTATCCTTCCTTTATGGAAATCTCTCAAATTCCTGCATGCAAAGACCATACAGAGGACAGACTTCGCAAGTCGTTTTTCTGAACATTTCCAAGAGGATATTTAAACAGTATTTGTTATAAAAAAGTAGCTATTTGTTTTTAAAAAAACTATTATTTGCTCTGAAATGACTTGCTGACTTATCATCAAAAACATGAATCCAAAAACAGATGTTGATGATCAGCTAGCACTTACTGTGCCTTAGGCGATTTCTACAACAAATGAAAAAGGGGAATTAGTATCGTTCCTTTATAGGAGTACACCGAAATCTAGTCTTTTATTCGGGGATCGATTAAACTCCAAATTTAACCATGGATCCCAAAAATAAGATTTATTTTGTGTGAAATTTGTCAGCAAAAGCATTTTCACATCTTCCTCGTTTTATTAAGTGTTTAGAACAACTTTGTTACCCACTTCCGTAAAATGTATGTAGTTTTTTTTCTTGCATTATTCTTTATAAATATTTTTTTTTTGAATTTGACAAACTCTAGGTGTTACCCACTATAAATGCAATGCAGGACAGTGAAAGAGGCAAAAACTTATTAGTGTGTTTAGACATTTATCTGGAATTTAAGTATTTCACAGCTGCCAGGAAATACACTTATTGGGGAAATATTTCACTTACGAACAGTTGGAATTTTCTTCATAGTGAAGCAGGTCCTTCAGCCATTCCATGACAATGAACGCATGAGCGTCCCTGGATAGCCCCATATCTGAATATGCAGAGCTGCTCGTTTCATTAATAGTTTTCCTTATTTTTAACTAGTAAGTTGTAATGCGCCTATGGCGCCCATTGAAATATGGAAAAAAAAATTTTTCTTGAAAAAAAAATTTTGAGAAAGCTAATGCGAAAGCGAATATTCCAAAATGATGCGAATAATTCGCATATGCGAATGTCTAAATTCGTAGCGCAGTCTTATTTTTTTCGAATGAGAAAGAGAATACTGAATTATTTTGTTTATTTTTTGCAATAGTAAATATACCGAACTAGTAAGTTGTAATGCGCCTATGGCGCCCGTTGAAATATGGAAAAAACATTTTGTTGAAAAAAAAAAAAAAATTGGAAAAAAAATTTGTAGAAAAAAAAAATTTTTGTTGAAAAAAAAAATTTCTTGAAAAAAAAATTTTTTCTTGAAAAAAAAAAATTCTTGAAAAAAAAAATTTTGTGGAAAAAAAAAATTTTGTTGAAAAAAAAAAATTGGAAAAAAAATTTTATAAAAAAAAAAATTTTGTAAAAAAAATTTGGGGAAAAAAAATATTGGTAAAAAAAATTTGGGGAAAACAGAATTTCTGTACAAAAAAAAAATATTATTTTTTTTATTATTTATTATAGAATTATAGAATGCCTATTTAAATTCCTACGTACTGCGTGACAGAGTCAGTGAATCAGTGTCGAGGGTTAATATATATTAAGATACTTATTTTGCGAATGATTCGCATTCGCATATGCGAAACATGCGGTTCCGAACATATTTGTTGTCGCAGCTACTGCAATTGTATTTAAGAGAGGTTCTCAGTAGCCTAACTCCAACACTAATTTATTTTAAATCTCAGGGTCGTGCTATGTGTGTGACGATCACTGGCTGTAGTACCCGACAGTGTGCCAGCATCGAACCTCCGCAGGCGCTATTTCTGCAGAAGTCATAAAAATAAATTTTTAGATTCTCAGTGTATTAACTACATTAGATATTTCGGTCTCCTCTGACCTAGCTTTGTTTGAGCCGACTCCTGGCCCTGAGTGTTTTTGTGTCAAACAGTCGTAAAGACATTTTTTAGTTTCTTTCTCGTGGTAGCTACGGCGGATGTCGTTGGTAGGGATTTGCGGTGTCGGAACTCCCACACTACAGGAGCTCTCTCTATCTCTCTCTCTCTCTCAATGGCCTAGAATGTGTCAACGCTGTATCTCCTTCTCATGGAAACTAACAAGGAAACTCATCCAAGATTGTAAAGTGAGAAAATTTATTAATAATAACTCAACTTACTGAAATGGTTTTAAGTTGAATGCAATAAAACAATTTAGACACTTTCTGTAATAGAACTTGCAGAGGTGGAACTAAGTTGTATCCGAGAAGGTAAGTCCATGACTGTCTGCAATACATCTTGCTGAAATAGAAGTAAGTTGTATACGAGAAAGTTGTTCTATCAGTTTCCATTCAATACAACTTGCTGAAGTGAAGTTAAGTTATGTTGTATGCGAGGAAATAGAAAAACCCTTCTTCTCCAATAGAAATACAAATAGAAGTAAGTTGTACAATACAACTTGCTGAAGTAGAACTTAGCTGTAGGCGAGAAAATAGTTTTGTGGATTTAAGTCGCAAGTCACAAATAATTCACTTTCTGCAATACAACTTGCTGAAGTCAAATTAAGTTGTATGCAAGAACATTTTCATGCAGTATTTCAGAGAAGCTGTGAATCTCTGAAACAATCACTGCCTTTTCGGCTTGCTTGTAACGTAAGTTAAGTTCCGACATATTTATTCTTCAGAGATGACTTATTTTGAAATCAAATAGATAGTTCAATATTTCGTTAATGTCTTTAATATTTTCTGAAATTAATATGAATCTCTGAAATACTCACTGTCTTTTTGGCTTGCTTCATATTAAGTTAAGTTCCGAAATATTTATTCTTCAACTATAATTTTTACTTTCTGAAATTTCTCTACCATTTGAACTCTACATTTGATTCAGATCCTCTCCTAAGGTTTCATTTGCAACCACTGTGTTCACGCACGTTCAAACACAGCCATAAATCGTTCCATTCTGCATCTGTGTACACAAGTGTGGGGTTCGTCCTTTTGGTTTTCTCTGTTTTTAGCATTTAATTGACGTTTTTTTCTCTCTCTCCTGATGCAAAAACAGCATCAGCATGTGTATCTGTGTGTGTGTGTGTGTTTGTTTTGCGGGTAAAATGTCGAAACAATTTCACACATTTTAACCCGGCAACAACATATCATACTTTGTGGTTTTCCCTATGCATAGTCGATTGTACATTTGAATAACTCTTATTTCATTTTCGTTTCGTTTTTTTTTGTTCTGTTTATTCCACAGATACTTCGTGACATTCGAAAGGGGTTACTGCAAATGGGCCGGGAGGGTAAAATCGGTAAGTTTACTATCTGCCACCACCACCGCCGCTTTCTATATCCGTGGCTTGCTCTGAAGTTTTATGAAAAATAGTTTATGTCAATATGATCTGTGTTGAAATTATTAATTTATGTTTGGTTTTATGCGTTTTTTGCCTTTAATTTTTGTGTTGATTCTCATTGTGTTTTGTTGCAGATGACACGTACATGTACGATGATGCTTTACGCGGTCCCCATTATGCTGTTAGTGGCATTCATCCCCATGGCCATTGGTATGATGAGCCGCCCTACGAAAGTGATCCGGATGATTTCCTTATGTCGGGTCTTAACTGCGGCCCAGCAGCAACAATACAGGTATGTCAGGTATTGTTATTCAGCCGAAATTGGTTTCGAATCAAATACACATTCGCCTTTGAATCACCTTTTATATTTCCATGTATTTAGGTAGAGTTGAAAGACAGAGCGACATGCTGAATTCAAGTGACTTGGCCGTTACATGCGAGGCTGGACTCGTTAATATTTCAGGACGAGGTCTATAACATGATCCCGAAGAAGGTCTTTACAGACTTTTCAAGAAGACCTTCCGGACATTCTCCTTCTTTAATTATTTCCACATCAAATTTTCGAACAGATCTTTCGATACCAAACGATTCCTGTGTCTCGGCCACAGCTGTCCGCTGTGAATTAACTGTAATTCACTTTAATTTCTCATTCAAAATTAGCACCTTCTGCTTTCGAGTGTCCGTATTTTTGGCACACATTTCCAATTTAATTTCAGGCATTCAATTAAATGCCTTTTTAGGACTGCAACAAATTGTTGGAACATTAAGTTGAACGCTTGTCAGTGGCTGGGGGTCAATTGCACTAACTCCGAAGGTACCGCAACATTGAACGTTGACCCTTTGTTGGGCGACCAGACACATGCGAACGATAACCATCTGTGGTTCTGGTCTTTGCATTTTAGCAGCAGAAACATCAGCAGCATGTGTGTGTGTGTGTGTGTGTGTGTGTGTGTGGTCTGCACAAATAGGGTATCATTTGTTATTAAATATTCCCCTCCACCCAAATTTCAGGGAGGGCAGATAAATGTACAAATAAAAAAGGATAAGGGCAAGTTGGTTGACCACCGCATAAAAAGGCTGGCCGACATGTGTGCCAAATGTATGTCTGTCTGTCTGTCGGTCTGTCCATGCACTTTAATATTCTTGTTCTCTTGGTTTGGAATATCCAAACGAGTAAGTACATATACATATGTATGTATGTGCCATTTACCAATAAAAATGTCATTCAACTAAATGTTTATTGTCCCCCCAAACCAAACAAAAATGAGAGAAAAAAAACGTCAACTTCCCCACAATAGTTTTGACAATCAGCTCCCAAATGCATTCATCCAAAAGCAGCTCCGTTCGGTTATTTTTCCTGATCATCTTAGCATTACATATGTAATCCCCGGCATGTCGGTCTGTCGGTGTGTTGTTTTAAAAATGCTCGTTCTCTTCGCTTGTTTGGCATTAAACTTTTAAAAATATGAAAATCAACAGGGGAAAAAAAAAACAAGAAAGGAAAATCTATGAAAATGTGCAGCAGCAGAATCCTCGAGCTGTTTGCTTATCCTTGCGTAAGGAATAAAAAGTGTTGCAACAAAGTTGCCAGTTTCCGATGTAGTATATATAACCGGATGCCAAAGAGGTTAAAGCCATTTAAGTATACGACTTGAGTGTATTTATACGCAGCAGCAGCAGCAGCAGCAGGATAATGCGGAGCAGCAGGTCCCAACAAAATGTTGACAAAGATGAAGGATGATTGATTTGAGTGAAGGGTGTGATTTGTGGCAAAATATTGGATGTGTCATAACAAAGTGTTTTTCTTTTTTATCCACATCCAACTACAGAGATTCGAAACTAATATATTCTTGTGTCTGCATGGCTTTTTTGTAATCCCATGTGTTTTTTTTTTTTCTTATAGGGTGGCCGTGTTCGTTTCTCATCGAATCGTGACAGTACTGGTGTCATTTCATTACGTTCAGCCGGTGACATTTCATTGCCACAACGAGGACCACCGCGAAGAGGTCTAATCTTACCTCAGCAACCACCGAATCCACCGACAATAATTCCTTTAACACATGCCAGGTAAGTGTCGTCTGCAACAGCTCGTACATCACAAATACACGGCAGGGCATTTTATTATAAATTTCTTAAATGTCTTATTTAGTACAAATCCTTATAATCCTTAAACAATTAAAGATGCTTTAAATTTGTTTGCTTTCAATTTACTCGGCAATCACGTCGACCAAAGCGAAATTTGCATAAAATATTAAAAACCACACAGAGAGCAGAGCATTTAAGAAAAATACGTCTATAAATCTGTTAGGGATCAACTGAATATTGGAATATAATCTTGAGTAGGTACTATTTTGTTCAACCTATTGAGAAGTGTATGGCCAACACCAAGAACAGGTCATATATTTCAATTGGAATTTACTCAGGTTTAAATTGTTAACTCCTTGTGGATCAAGACTCGAAGGGGGTTGAAAAATTAATTTGTTCTTGTGGACCTAGACTCGAAGGGGTTGAACAATTTTAAAGATAAATTCAAAATCAATCTTCCATAGTTAAGCCAATTTTCCACAGTCGTCTTTAATTTCTACTAAAAATGTCTTTAGTAGCTCATCAGCTCCTTACGGAATAAAAGGGAAACTAATTGGAAATCAGTGGTATAATTCAGTATACTCATGGATCGGAACCTTTTTGACTAAAGCCGGCGACGAATTTCTTAAGCTTTTCCCGAATTTACCTTTTACAAGGCTTAAGAGATTGAATACAATTCGCGTCACTGGACTCAGCGACTGGCGACTCTCAGCGATTTTCCTCCTCTCCTTTAAAAAAATCCCATGCAGAGTCCCCTCTGGCCTCATTGTGTTTTATCTCTTACCCCTAAAGACACCGGTAAATGAGTTCGAATTACTTCGAACCGGATTTTTTCAATTTATCAAGGTCTTTCATGTGTTCATCCAGTTGGTATTTACTTGGTGGTTGTCATTTAACGCCTTTCTGGTAGAACATTTGAATTTGTGTAGGCCGATTTGGCAAAGACAGCGCCCACGTTCTAGGTTAACCCTTTCCATGGATTTGTCGAATATATTCGACACTTCACATGATATTCAGCACGTCAAAAAAAATATATATATTTCCCACGGAAAGGATTAACTACGTGCAGATCGAGATATATCTCATACATCTCAAGAGTCGTTCTTAGTTAACACCGATGTGGCCATAGAGTTTACAAACGATTTCCCACCCACTGTCTCATTTCCTTACGCAAGTATTCATGTTTTGGCGCCATAAAGAAGCACGATGAAATTGTGATTGAATTCTTTGCTTTCCTTCTATTCGATTCAACCGCCAGTCTTTCCATTGATGACAGAGCCCAAATTGGCACATTCTTCCATTACATTGACGCTACAACTGCCGACCTTTACTAAGTCGCATGTCTGTCATCGGGACGGTTGGCCAGCATTTGCATTTCCAAGGCAAAGCTTGATCCGGGCTTTGATCATCCCCATTGTTATCGATTCGTCTCCAATTTCTTATGGACTCTTGACAAAGCTTCAGTTACAACACGCGACGCAAATGTGGCCCCTGTTGTTCACTGTGCCCGTTTTTTTTTACACTGCAGCTTTTTCCAATATTTTTTCCATCAAAGTATTAAAGACATGATTTCAAACAAATGTTGTCCTATCGTTGTGTCGAAGGCTGCTATATAATCGATCTCACAATGTTGTTTGGTAGCTGACAAACTTGAGAAGTGTTGCTTCCCAAACCTCAGTGGGTGAGTCTTAAGTTGGTACTTTCACTTGTTGATAGCATTTTTCTGGGGACGTTTCTATTCTCATAGACCCCAAAGGCCTTCTTTTTTCTCTTCCTGAACTCTCGATATCGTTCCAAGTGCTGTCGTTTACACCACGGCTTTAATCTCTTGGTATTGGTTCATTCCTTTTCTTAGAGCAGAATTGGATAGGATAACTAAATATTGGTTTCTTGGATTCAAGAACATGAATATGACACTTTTGTCTTCATTTCATATTTCAATTATTCTCTATTTCATGTCAAGTTAACTTGCAATAGGTGATACCAACACTAGTGTCTCCCAAATGGATTTGTCAAAACATCGAAAATATAAAAAAACCATTTAACTTTTCGTGGTAGCACATTTCATTGGTGTTGGCAACACCACCGCCTGCATCCTTCCGTTGCGTACTCGACTCGTTGGCTTTGCAAACATTTCTTACCACCAACTCAAGGTCGATTGTAATGATAGCTGTCAATTAAGGATGAACAGCATACGCCTCTTGTGTGATAATGACAAGGAGTAGGGGAGTGTGAGCAAAAGGGAAAGGGAAGAGTGGGCGGAGCTGCAAAGGAGGGTATAACAAATTCGTTTCAGACGTCAGTTGTCGAATTAATTAATCTCTCGAAAGTTTCTTACTGTTGGTGTTGCTGCTGTTTTGTTGTTCTTTGGGCGGTGTGTGTGATTCGAGTGTGTGCGTGTGAATTTTAAACTAAAAACTTTTCTTGTCTACAGACACTAAATGTAGTTTTACAATCGTTTACGTGTGTGTGTGTGTCTATTTCCGACCAAATGTTCGTTTTGTAATATGGACTAAGAAAAACTCATATCTGTTCCGAAAAAGGTGTTCCCTGTGTCCATTCATTCAAACGTTCAGTCATTCATTCACTCGCCAAATTGTACGTGTGTGTCTGACTAAGTTTTTGAGCATGGCAACGTGTATGTGTGTGCGTGTATTGCGTACGTGCTGAAATATCAAAATGGAAACAATCAAATACACCAAAAACACACACACACACACACCCACATAGACAGACACTTGCACTCTCACAAAGTTATCAATGTATAAAGATCTCACCCATACACTCATAAAAACAGAAATACAAATACACAAGTTCCAACGAACGAACATCTAGCCGACATACGTACTCGTACATGTGGTTGATTACGTTAAATATTGATACAATTTTTATTGTTGTGTATTGTTTGCTGCTATTGTTGTTGTTGTTGCACCCAGCCATACACCGAACACCACGTACCTTTACGTACGTTGGATATATGTATGTGGATTTTCATTTCACTTCCAACAATCATCCGTTTGTGTTCTACTCTATTTAGTGCTCATCTTTCCATTTCTCATTAGTTGAGTTTGCTATTGTTGGTTTTCATAGTGCACAGTGGGTTTGATTGAAATGGATAGGGTTGAAACTTTGGAATTATTCAAACCAATTGGAACAAACAGAAATAGAATACCATTAACAACAGTCACGGATCCCAAGAGGATTGGTGTCTCTGTAATGGTATCCAAGTTGAGGATACATGACCACCTGCAGACCGGCAGTTGGAAAACCGAAGTTGTCAAAGGCTTTGACCGTTGAAAATCGGGAGGGCTATTTAACAAAAGACATCAAAAGACAAAAAAAGGGCTACTTAGACAAAATCCAGGAATGTCGATTGATTTATCCCACTGCTGGCACCGATACGATCAAATGTTTCCTAACCACACCGAATTTCACCTCCGTTTAAATGTTGCAATTTATCTCCTCCTTAAACTGTGAATACTCTTTATTTCAAATTTGGTTTTGTTCGAATTGGTTGTTATGATTTTAAGCCACTGTGTCGTGCCCTCTTATTGTTCGTATAGGGTTTGAGCTTTTGCCAGATACAAATCGGTTGATTTTGCAAAAGTGTTGCTGTTGATGTAGCTTGTGTTATCCTGGACGAGAACAGTATTTATCCTTCTCTGGGGGGGTGGGAGAGAGAGTAGGGGTTAGTGCGTGAGTCTCTCAGAGTGTACGTCTGTGCGTGTTCACAATTCGAAATTGATGACTCTGAATGCTTTTGATTATTATTGTTTTCTGTTGTTGTTGTTGCTGCTGCTGATGCTTCTAAGGCCATAGTATTTGCTATTGATGTTATTATTGACGAGGACAGACTATCCAGGACATGGATCTATCCTCGCCACCTCGAAACACCGCCCCCCCCCCCCCATCTCTCTTAGTTAGTTAGTTAGTTCTGTCTCGCCAATCGCCCTGGACAAGTACTTTGTGGGTGAGGAGGGAGGGTTGTGTAAATGGAATGGGCCAATGAATGAATGTGGAGGACCAAAAACATCCTCGTTGAAGACTGTTTGTTAAAGATAACAACTAAAACGACAGCAGCAGCTTTGTTGTATTTATCCTGAGAGGAAAGTTAATGTTTTGTTTGTCGGCATTTCATACTCGTTGAGAAACGAGTTCTAAGGTAATTTATATGGATTATTGGAACGTTCCCTAATCCTTTGATACCTTAACCTTTTTCCTGTAGCTGCTGTTGTTGTATTTTATTTCTTGATATTACATTTTGTTGCTGTGCTCCTCTACATTGACCTGACACTTGGTCAAATGGTGGATTTCTTTGTTCGACTTTGGCTTTGGCCGGATTGGAAATGCCGGCAGGCGGGGAGGTGAGCCGGAGACGAGTGTAAGGAATATAAATGATTGTATGATGAATTAGACAGCAGTGCTATTGTGTTCGAAGAATGCCATTGTTGATAGCACTTGCTTGGAGGATGAGGGTACAAAACTCTTTTGGTGCTTTCGAACGACGACGATGGCGACGACGTCGCCGAAGAAGATGATGATGATGGAGCGGATGAAGATGCTACCACTGCCGCGCCGTTGTTACGTTTGGCAAAAGGGGTCGAATCGAAGCGGGTTTGGGAGTTGTTGCCGTCTATGTCTGGATTTGACATTTATTTTATTTGCTAACCTGACAGCAATTTAAAAGTCAAATGATTGTCATTGTTGTGCTACTTAAGTGGTCACTTTTGGGGCATGCGAAGATTTCTGCTAAAGACCAATATTTATTGAATGTAGACAATTCATTAAGGGATTACTTTGATTGCACTCGTTTTTTGCTAGACGTACGATATTTTTCCTTGTGACTTATTTGTTGTCATCCATTCCTTATGGCATATTTATGTGTGGGCATGAAAATACATAAAATGGTTTTAGGATAACTCGTAAAATTCCATGTCGATTAAGTCATATCTGTCAGGCACAGAACATACTTCACAGGGTTCCACAAAGGCTTAGGCCAGTCAGTAAGCACAAGAGTCATTATGGTCGAAACTAAGAAGTAATGGGATATTCGGACGCGGAATGTTAAATATTTTTCATAACTTGTAGAAAGTGTGTAAGAATGTTTAAGCAATAGCAAAGCAATAGCAAAGCCATAGCAAAGCAATAGCAAAGCAATAGCAAAGCAATAGCAAAGCAATAGCAAAGCAATAGCAAAGCAATAGCAAAGCAATAGCAAAGCAATAGCAAAGCAATAGCAAAGCAATAGCAAAGCAATAGCAAAGCAATAGCAAAGCAATAGCAAAGCAATAGCAAAGCAATAGCAAAGCAATAGCAAAGCAATAGCAAAGCAATAGCAAAGCAATAGCAAAGCAATAGCAAAGCAATAGCAAAGCAATAGCAAAGCAATAGCAAAGCAATAGCAAAGCAATAGCAAAGCAATAGCAAAGCAATAGCAAAGCAATAGCAAAGCAATAGCAAAGCAATAGCAAAGCAATAGCAAAGCAATAGCAAAGCAATAGCAAAGCAATAGCAAAGCAATAGCAAAGCAATAGCAAAGCAATAGCAAAGCAATAGCAAAGCAATAGCAAAGCAATAGCAAAGCAATAGCAAAGCAATAGCAAAGCAATAGCAAAGCAATAGCAAAGCAATAGCAAAGCAATAGCAAAGCAATAGCAAAGCAATAGCAAAGCAATAGCAAAGCAATAGCAAAGCAATAGCAAAGCAATAGCAAAGCAATAGCAAAGCAATAGCAAAGCAATAGCAAAGCAATAGCAAAGCAATAGCAAAGCAATAGCAAAGCAATAGCAAAGCAATAGCAAAGCAATAGCAAAGCAATAGCAAAGCAATAGCAAAGCAATAGCAAAGCAATAGCAAAGCAATAGCAAAGCAATAGCAAAGCAATAGCAAAGCAATAGCAAAGCAATAGCAAAGCAATAGCAAAGCAATAGCAAAGCAATAGCAAAGCAATAGCAAAGCAATAGCAAAGCAATAGCAAAGCAATAGCAAAGCAATAGCAAAGCAATAGCAAAGCAATAGCAAAGCAATAGCAAAGCAATAGCAAAGCAATAGCAAAGCAATAGCAAAGCAATAGCAAAGCAATAGCAAAGCAATAGCAAAGCAATAGCAAAGCAATAGCAAAGCAATAGCAAAGCAATAGCAAAGCAATAGCAAAGCAATAGCAAAGCAATAGCAAAGCAATAGCAAAGCAATAGCAAAGCAATAGCAAAGCAATAGCAAAGCAATAGCAAAGCAATAGCAAAGCAATAGCAAAGCAATAGCAAAGCAATAGCAAAGCAATAGCAAAGCAATAGCAAAGCAATAGCAAAGCAATAGCAAAGCAATAGCAAAGCAATAGCAAAGCAATAGCAAAGCAATAGCAAAGCAATAGCAAAGCAATAGCAAAGCAATAGCAAAGCAATAGCAAAGCAATAGCAAAGCAATAGCAAAGCAATAGCAAAGCAATAGCAAAGCAATAGCAAAGCAATAGCAAAGCAATAGCAAAGCAATAGCAAAGCAATAGCAAAGCAATAGCAAAGCAATAGCAAAGCAATAGCAAAGCAATAGCAAAGCAATAGCAAAGCAATAGCAAAGCAATAGCAAAGCAATAGCAAAGCAATAGCAAAGCAATAGCAAAGCAATAGCAAAGCAATAGCAAAGCAATAGCAAAGCAATAGCAAAGCAATAGCAAAGCAATAGCAAAGCAATAGCAAAGCAATAGCAAAGCAATAGCAAAGCAATAGCAAAGCAATAGCAAAGCAATAGCAAAGCAATAGCAAAGCAATAGCAAAGCAATAGCAAAGCAATAGCAAAGCAATAGCAAAGCAATAGCAAAGCAATAGCAAAGCAATAGCAAAGCAATAGCAAAGCAATAGCAAAGCAATAGCAAAGCAATAGCAAAGCAATAGCAAAGCAATAGCAAAGCAATAGCAAAGCAATAGCAAAGCAATAGCAAAGCAATAGCAAAGCAATAGCAAAGCAATAGCAAAGCAATAGCAAAGCAATAGCAAAGCAATAGCAAAGCAATAGCAAAGCAATAGCAAAGCAATAGCAAAGCAATAGCAAAGCAATAGCAAAGCAATAGCAAAGCAATAGCAAAGCAATAGCAAAGCAATAGCAAAGCAATAGCAAAGCAATAGCAAAGCAATAGCAAAGCAATAGCAAAGCAATAGCAAAGCAATAGCAAAGCAATAGCAAAGCAATAGCAAAGCAATAGCAAAGCAATAGCAAAGCAATAGCAAAGCAATAGCAAAGCAATAGCAAAGCAATAGCAAAGCAATAGCAAAGCAATAGCAAAGCAATAGCAAAGCAATAGCAAAGCAATAGCAAAGCAATAGCAAAGCAATAGCAAAGCAATAGCAAAGCAATAGCAAAGCAATAGCAAAGCAATAGCAAAGCAATAGCAAAGCAATAGCAAAGCAATAGCAAAGCAATAGCAAAGCAATAGCAAAGCAATAGCAAAGCAATAGCAAAGCAATAGCAAAGCAATAGCAAAGCAATAGCAAAGCAATAGCAAAGCAATAGCAAAGCAATAGCAAAGCAATAGCAAAGCAATAGCAAAGCAATAGCAAAGCAATAGCAAAGCAATAGCAAAGCAATAGCAAAGCAATAGCAAAGCAATAGCAAAGCAATAGCAAAGCAATAGCAAAGCAATAGCAAAGCAATAGCAAAGCAATAGCAAAGCAATAGCAAAGCAATAGCAAAGCAATAGCAAAGCAATAGCAAAGCAATAGCAAAGCAATAGCAAAGCAATAGCAAAGCAATAGCAAAGCAATAGCAAAGCAATAGCAAAGCAATAGCAAAGCAATAGCAAAGCAATAGCAAAGCAATAGCAAAGCAATAGCAAAGCAATAGCAAAGCAATAGCAAAGCAATAGCAAAGCAATAGCAAAGCAATAGCAAAGCAATAGCAAAGCAATAGCAAAGCAATAGCAAAGCAATAGCAAAGCAATAGCAAAGCAATAGCAAAGCAATAACAGTGGCCTGATTGCAATATCTATAAATTACGTTAATTCAAGCTTTTAGTGGATTGCATCCAATATTGTTTATTTCCTTAAATCTCTGGCTTATACATATTTTTCTTCTCTTCCAGATCACATGACCGAGAAAGTGGTGATTATGCCGGCTCAATATCAGACCTCCAAAGTGTTACCTCCCGTCTAAGCACCGTGTCGGTAAGTCGCAACTCCCCATCAAGCAAAAGTCACACCTGTGTGCGTTTTTTTTTTGACTGTGTCAGCGTGATTTTATTTATTCTTTCTGCCAGCCGTGTTCCCCCTCCTCACTCCTTAACGAAACTATGTGAGCAATTTATTTGCGAATTAGTTGAAATGGTAGCGTTAATGCTGCACAAGTGCAAATAATCTGAAAAGTCAGTCCGAAGCTTTAATGCCAGGCCGTCTGCCGACTTTGCAGCCCCCTCCCTCCATTTAAAAGTAAGAAAACAAAAGATTTTTCATTGTTGTCCCAAAAAACACGGATTGATGCGGAAACACACCGAACGAGCCAGAGAGAGATTCGCACTCGAACTTGCCACGAAATTGATAAAGTGCACTTGAGCAAACAAACTTTTATTATTGCAGCAATATTTTCGTTTCTGCTCAACCGGCAGCACTTTAAACCCAAAGCGAAAATCCACACAAATAGAGGAGGTGTGCGAGTGTGTGTTGGCCGCATTGGCCCACACTCCTTTTGCCAGCACTCAACATTTGGTTGTCCATTTTCGGTTGTCTTTGGTCTGTGCTGATTTCGATTTGCCTGAATCGCTTAAATATCTGTTTGTATTGCGAGAGATTGTTGCCATTTGCCCCAAGGCAAATTGTGTTTAGATTCTTTGGACCGAAAGACGTTGTGGTGTTGTGACCCCGGCAGACATTAAACCCAAATCAACGAGTCGGGCCATTGCCACAAGTTTTCGCCAGGGATTTATATTCCCTGCACCAGCAGCGCCAGAAGAGTCGGCCACATTTAAAATGAAGTCACGTTTTGTGTTTGAATTTAATTGTAATTTAATGTGAATGTGAACAGACAATGAGTTTTAATTTGATTTGTTGTTGGCCTCCCTTTCCATGACCAGACATTCGTACACCCAAAACTCATTGCAATCAATTTCTTTATCTTGTTTTATTTCGTTCTCTCCACAGATTAGTACCAATAATTGCACGGCTCGTTATCGTACCCTGAGTGGTGGCCTTGGCAATTCACCGTCTCTGTCACCGAGTCCTTCGTCGGACTATGAGGATATTGGGGCACCGCGTGCTCTACCCCCAAGTCTGGCGGCGAAGGCAAAAAAGAACGGAGCGATTGCAACCAAATCAAATACAATTAGCCAGAAGGCGACCATACATCATGTAAGTACGAGTACGGCTTGTGGAATGCGTATTTAAAGGAAGAGGTTTATAATTATGTTTAAAGGACTATCAAAAACGCACCGTGTGTCATTGCAATATTCTTTGGAATGGAATTTAGACATCTTCGTTGAGGCAAACTAGCCATTAGATCCGATCCGGAAGTGCGCTGAAAAAATCAATTACAATTTGCCAATTGTTGTCAAATTATGAATCAAATACATTCGCACGTATTTTATATATATTTCAGGTTTAAAAAAGAAAATATATTGCATACTTTTCGGCATTGCAGAAAGGCAATTTGTAATTTATTTTAAACTAGTAAGTTGTAATGCGTCTATGGCGTTGTGTGGAAAAAAAAAATGTTTGTTGAAAAAAAAAATTTTGTGGAAAAAAAAAATTTTGTGGAAAAAAAAAATTTTGTTGAAAAAAAAATATTGAGGAAAAAAAAAATTTTGTTGAAAAAAAAAAAATTTGTGGAAAAAAAAATTTTTGTAAAAAAAAAAAATTTTAAAAAAAAAATTTTGGTAAAAAAAATTAGGGGAAAACACAATTTCTGTACAAAAAAAAATATTATTTTTTTTATTATTATTATTTATCTTAATATATATTTACCCTCGACACTGATTCACTGATTCACTGATACACTGATTTTTTTTTACGAATTTTTTTTTTCAAAATTTTTTTTTTCAAGAAAAAATTGTTTTTCCGTATTTCAACGGGCGCCATAGGCGCATTACAACTTACTAGTAGAATTATAGAATGCCTATTTAAATTCCTACGTACTGCGTGACAGAGTCAGTGAATCAGTGTCGAGGGTAAATATATATTAAGAAAGATTGTCATTAACACAATCAACTTTTTAGAGTGACTTTCAGTTCAACATGGCTAGCATGAAAATCGAGTACTCAGAAAGAGCTTTTCTAGAGAGCTTTTCTATTAAGGATTATCGTGGTTACAAGAACTAAAAATATTCATATGTGTAATGAAATATTTTAAATGGATATAAGTGGACAAATTTTTGAAACATTGTCAATAATTCAGTTTATGAGGGACACCGTAAGGTAACAGCTCCATACAAACGTATTCCAAACTGAAGAACACGAAAATTGGAGCAGGTTTCACTGAACAATTTCAGTAAAAACTGAAGTCACGAAATTTTCAAATTAATTTTTTAAACGAAAAAAATCGTTGTTTATAATATCAATGAACTTTGTTGTATTAATCAAGAATTGTTCATCGATATTACGAAGGAATTTTTTGCAGTGCCGCTATTCAAGTTTACAAGTAATCGAGATATTCAATTGTTGTGATATTAAAATAATCAAACAATCATAAATCCAGTATTCTCAGTGTTGAAAATATTTCAGCACTCAGAGTCACAGGTTAAATTGCAGCATTGTCCAGCGAATGGCGAACGGCCTTTCTAAGCAAGTGCTCTTGAGATTAGTCTAGTCCTCGACAGTCTAACTTGTCGATGTTGTTGCTACTATAGGAGTATTTGCTGTTTTTGTTTTATAATTAAATTGTTTAGATTTAGCAACGGTGCGTTTATTGACTTCAAAGTTTTCCTAACAAAACAAACCAAAGACTTGCATGGAATTCATGTTTCTCTCTCTCTCTCTCTCTCTTTTCCTCTTTTACTTTCGTTTTGTTTCCAATAATGCCGCTGATGCCTGGACCATGATGGGACGTCGGTCGGTCCAACCATACATAACAACAACAACAACAACAACTACATGGACCTATAATTGACTGTACGTCAACAAATGTGCGTTGCATTGGACGTTGTTATGGATGGATGTGGATGGGCAAATGGTGGATGCGGACGATAACTGAACGAATGGGGCAACAAAAACTTTGCCTGCTGATGGAACGACGACGTACGAACAACAACCAACAACAACAACTTTAAACATCCACATCACAAATTTCGCCAACTTGGACTGGGCGAATGTGAATGTAAATGCGAATGTGAATGGCTTTCGCTTTTCTACACTTCACTATTGGCGCGGTGGCTGCAGACCAACGAAATGCGAAGCTCGCAAAAGGAAATTGGCACATTTAATGAGAATGGAGTGCGAAACTTTGTTGCCACAAAGGATACATCAAGGGATTTCAGCAATTCCCAAGATAATACGGACCGGGGCAGTATGAGCGATCAGGCCTTTGCATATTCAGCGAGTTCCGTGGAAAGTTTACCCAGTGCTTCCGGCTCAAGTAAGTAGTTGTTATTGTTTCCTTGTTGTTGTAGTTGTTTTTTGTTTTTTTTTTTTTGTTTTTGTGTGTTAATAGTTTCCAGGACATGGCATAGTTGTACGTTGTACATTTGCTGGTTACTTGGAAAGCAGCATATCATCTCAGTTTAGTCTATTACCAAACAATTGTAATAGATGGATTTAGATACGAACGGATATGGCTGCTGCTGCTGTTGTTGTCTTTTTTGTTGTTGTTGTTGTGCTGTGTTTGATTGCCCGTATTTTGTTATTGTTGTCTTCACATATATACAGTTAGTGTTTTGATGGCTCTGATGGCATGACGAGGACGTGCACGTGCACGAGTACAAGGACATGGACGACGACGAGGATGATGATGACGATGATGGTGATGTGTATGCGGATGCTGGCCATGATGTTGTTTTTCGTAGTTGGGTTTAAGTGGTTTTTTGGTTAAAACTGTGGAAATTTTGAAAACTTAATGAATTTTTAATATGCTTCCGGAATGTTAAAGCCTTTGCATGGCACCCGCCAACACTCACACACGCACACAGACAAACACATGAACAGGCCGACAGACAGACGGACGGAAAGCTTTTAAAAGGCAATTCTACACATCCGTACTTATGATGTCTGTACTCGTGTGTACGTGCGTCTTGCACCGTGGTTCTACAGACGAATGACGAAAACAAAATGTCGATAAACTACAGAGGGGGATACTGGACTTTCAGCAAGT
The DNA here is from genome assembly GCA_958296145.1 of Hydrotaea cyrtoneurina. Lineage (NCBI taxonomy): Eukaryota > Metazoa > Arthropoda > Insecta > Diptera > Muscidae > Hydrotaea > Hydrotaea cyrtoneurina. The sequence goes on from OY282512.1 coordinate 140,993,471, forward strand.
CGCAGAGCTACTCTGGGTCAGCTATAATGAAGGTGGAACAGATCAGTGTTACAAATTAGTAAACTTTCAATTTACTAAATCATCTGCTGAATAATAATAAAAAAAAATCAGAAAATTCAGTTTGGGGCTAATCTGACAAGGTCAGGTGTATTGTTTTACAGTTTAGAGGCGGTCAGGATTTTTAAAATCCTGATTAACTACATAATATATTTGAAAATCAGTTGATGTTTACAGCAATGTACAAATTGCGAAATTTGTTTCATATTCGAAACTAACTGTCTGGCCACTAGAGGACACCCTGAACTGGCTAACAATATTGAGTTTAATAGATAACAATTTTCTGGTTACAATTGAACTATTTAAAAGTGAAATATCGTGAAATTTATTTTATATCTAAAGGGGATCCATCGTGAAGCGCAATCGGCCACCCTACACTGAAACAGGGTGACTATAAGTGTTAGGTTTTTAAAGCATAAAATCTTCTACATATATATTTGATGGAAACAAAATGAAAAGGAAACATGAAAATCTTTAAAAGTTCGTAGATTAAAGGCGATTTTCATAATTTAAAAAACTCGGCAACTCTTTTTTTATAGGGATACCTTCACTCCCAAATGAGGTACCTTCATTTAATTGTGAAAATGTTTACAATTTAAAAAACTCGTCAACGTTTTTTCCATAGAGTTACCTTCATTTAACTGAGAGGAAATGGAAATGAGTTCATCGATTTTTATGATTAATATTTAATTTTAGTCATATGTAATTTGACTTTACGTGAAAGTAATAAGAAAATCTTAAAAATGTTTGACATATTTTTTCGTTCGGAATTGTTTTTAATATTTTTTTCTAAGATTTTTTGGAAAAAAAATATTTTGTTTTTCATAAATTTATTTGTAAATGCTAAACTGTTGATTGGGTAGAGAAAAAGTATACGAATAGATTAGAGGAAATGGAATTCTGAATTTTTCTAAATTTATTTGAGCAAAATCGAACTAGTCCTTCTGCAAACTAATTGTTGTTAAATAATAAAAAAAGAAAAAAAATTAAATGGTCATAAAAACAAATTCGCCAAACAGTTTGGGGGTTTTACTATAATGACCTGATACTTTCACCCATTTTTCGGTCGTCGTGAAGCACCCTATCGGACCGCAATACAGATATTGGTGGAAAAATTCGCTCAAGAACGACTGAGAATATTGCTGCTGTAGCCCAAAGTGTTGAAGAAAACCCAGGTTTGTCCAGTCCTCGTTGTTCTGTGGAATTGGGCATTCCACAAACGTCATTACACAGTATTTTGCATAAAGACTTGGGTCTTAAGGCTTATAAAGTTCCTTTAAACACAAAAACTCAAGCCGGCCGATCATCAGTAACGTCGTGTCTTTGCTGATAGGGTCCTTGAAATGCATGAAAATTATCCGGAATTCCATCGAAAAATCATCTTGACTGATGAGGCCCATTTCCACCTCGGTGGCTACGTCAACAAGCAAAATTGTCGCATCTGGGGCTCGGAAAACCCACGAGTTATTGTTGAGAAGCCTCTTCATCCTCAACGTGTGACTGTTTGGTACGGTTTATGATCCGGCGGCGTAATTGGAAGTTAGTTTTTCGAAAATGAGTTTGGATCAACGGTGAATTGCGCTATCGAGAGATGATTAATAATTTTTTATGGTCGGAGTTGGATGATGGTGATCTGGACAACGTTTACTTTCAACAAGACGGCACTACGTGCCACACATGCAACGAAATCATTGCTTTTTACGGGAATAGTTTCCGCACCGTGGTATTTCTCGAAGCGTTGAGCACAATTGGCCACCGAGATCTTGTGATTTTGCGACTTATTCTTCATTTGGGGCTACGTGAAAGATAAGGTATACGTCAACAGTCCAGCGTCGATTCAAGACCGCAAAGATAGAATTCGTGAGGATATCGAAGACACAGGGCTGCCACTTTGCAATTTAATTATTGAAAATATCATGAAAAGGATATTGTCCTGTCCATTTAGCTGATGTTTTTTTTTCATTATGAACGGCCGATCATTTATCTGAAAAAATTCCACTTTTCTTTGAATACCAAAATAAAATGGATTTTTATCAGTAATGAGGGCTTATTCTTTTAAGAGTATGTCGATATCTAAGATATATCAGAAGACCAGAGTTCAATAATGTCTAAAACCCATTTTATAACGCTTCCAATATTGACGATTTGTTTGCGAACGAACAAATTCGTTTTATAGACACCGGCAGTACATAATCTTTAATAATCGAGATATGCCAGTTTTGCTAATGAAGCTTCTTCATGGAGCTTCTTCATATATTTCAAGTACTAAAGAAAAATTCTCTCCGGATACTTTGAAATACTACAAAATAAGCTGTTTTTTCTTCTTCTTAAATTAAACATTGTAGTTTGTGAAGGAAATCTCACACAGTTGTTACTCACCATTCCGGGCGGAAGCTATTCCTCTACCTGCAACACATTTGTGATTAATCTTTAAAGTAAATGTTTTCCCTTTCCTAATCACTGTGTGTCACAAGTACATGTATTGCTGCAAAAAGCCAGTGTGTGGGCATACATTTGTGCTTCATGCTAATGCAGAACTATCTCGACTTCTATGCCAAACCACCCTCCTTTTTGGCTGTTCTTTCCTCTTTGCCTTACCCTTAGCCAGGGCAAACTCACATGCTGGCTGAATTTACTAGACAGAGGATGGGGATTCCATTGGTTTGGAGGGGGGTAGGATAGGGATGGCATAGAATAGGATAGGATGGTTTGTAAAGGGGGTTGGTTGGAATTTTTGTGTGAGCTCTCCTTTGTATGAAACTCTATTAATGAACAACAGCAACAACAAAACAAAACAAAAAACAAAGTTTTCCTTCCAAGTATTTTCTTTGAATAATCCACTGAAAAACAACAACTACGACGACTACGACTACGATGACGGTAACAGCACTTGATATTTTGCGACAAAGCAAAACAACAAAAAAACACAACTAAAGTTGTTGCTTTGAAAAATTGATGAAAATTTATTTTGTTCCCCGAAAAAAAAAACACACGCAACAACAAAAAATTAATTAAAAATACTTAAAATATTTCTTGAACAAACTTTATAACCAACAGCATCCCCCCGCCCCCCTCTCCACCACAGCAATACAACTTCTCTATTGACTCACCCATGCATTCGTTCACTTACAGGCACTCAGGCGTTAGTACGTCCAGGCAGTCCGCAAAGTTCCATTTCAACCGATGATCGTACCTCGTTAGCGCCGCCAATATGCAAAGCAAAGGCTCTCGTCGACAGTATGCCAAATCCTTACGATAAGGATGCACTTAAATTTAAGGTGAGTATCGAAAATCAAACGACCCAAAAGACCGTATAATGCCAAGAAATTCCACAGTAAAGAGCAGACAAACACCGCCGAGGAAAAGGTGTGTGCCACATGCACCGTGCAGCCAGCAGCTCCTTTTCCTTGGCTGCACACTCCATTGAGTTTATGATGGATGTGCCTTTCAATACTAAACGGAAAATGTTCCGGTCCTGTTTTTTTGTTTTTGTTTTTGTTTCTTTAAACGTCTTTTCATCTTTACATTGTGATGATACTAGCATAAGTCGTTCTTTAGTGTCCTGATTTCGCCTCCCCGTCCCTTTTTCAGTTGACTCTTTGGTTATTTTGTGGCACTTAAGTCATCCTGTTTTTGTGTTTCTTGTTTCTTTTTTTCCACTCTGCCGTAATAATTTCCAGAAAGGTGACATAATAGAGGTGCTTTCAATGAACGCCTCGGGAATATGGAAGGGTCGTTGCCATGGCCGTGTGGGTCATTTTAAGTTTATCAATGTCGAAGTGTTGCCAGATCAGCGTCTAAAGCATTCGCACAGTAAAACGTTAACGGGCCTGGCGGGCAAAAGCATAAGTGCCGCTTTGGGCGGTGGCGGCCGGCATCTGTCCAACGTCAATGGGCCGCATTCGGTGGAGGACTTACTGATGCGCATTGGCTTGAAGGAGTACACATCTGTGTTCGTTTTAAATGGGTAAGTGTACTTTTTTATTAATTTTTTTTTTTTAGTTTACTTAAAGTAAACTTTGTAAGTGTAGGGAACCTACGTAAATATTTAGCAAATGCTGGGGACAAGTTAGGTTAGGCATGGTCACAAATCAGAGAGAAGGTGGCGAGTTTGCACTGTAAAAAAAAATATCTCTTGCTGTAGTTGTGACAAAATTACCATGAATTTCGATTGATAACACTTTGCGACAGCCACAATCGGTTTGGGATGAAACCACCGGGGAAAGTTATATCGGTCAAAAAAAGGTCATACGTGTTCCAGCGTTTCGCTGGGTCTCATCTAGGAATCGAGATATATCGATTTGAAGTTAGTAAGTATCGTATAGGGGAATTTGTCACGTTTTAGGCTCTTTTGTTTGACATAACTTGAGAACCACTCGTCCGATTTAGCTGAAATAAATTTTAACAAAACCAAGAATTACAATTCCCTTAATCTGTTCATATATTATTTTCCTTTACAAGTAATATTTAGTTTCCAAGTTAAAAATAAGCGCATGAAGAAAATTTTTTTTTTTTTTTTTTTAAATACATTTATTTACATTTTAATAGGACTTGACACTTTTTACCGTTTTGGATTTTTTATGAATAAAAAAAAAAAAATTTAATTTTTAGGCAAAAATAATTTTTTTTTTCATACATTTATTTATAATTGCGAAACTGTTGCTTAAGTAGGAAAACGGTTTAAGAACAGATTAGAGGAATTGTAATTCTTAATTTTTCTAAATTTGTTTCAGCTAAATCGGACGAGTGGTTCTCGAGTTATGTCAAACAAAAGAGCCAAAAACGTGACAAATTCCCCTATACGATACTTACTAACTTCAAATCGATATATCTCGATTCCTAGATGAGACCCAGCGAAACGCTGGAACACGTATGACTTTTTTTTTTACCAATATAACTTTCCCCGGTGGTTTCATTCCAAACCGATCACTGACCCTTACCATTTGTCGCAGAGTGTAATCGATGTCACACGTTACAATTTGTTGTTACAATTTTGATTAATATCGCCCGCATGTATTGGTAATAGTTTGTAGAACTGTGACGTAAGAATTATCCAGAAAAATAGTTTGTGTTTTGTGCTTTTTTAGGCCTTTAAAAATAAACAATGACCCGATTCACACGATGACTTTCCACCCAGGTTGAGCAGGCAAGACGTTCGACGATTGTAGGCGAAGGGGTTACAGAAGCCGGACGGCTACCAAAACAGTCACGAAATGGAAATTGGGTTGAAATTTGACTTTTCAATTGAAAATTGAAGAAAAAAAGTATTTTTTTGATATTGTCAATTGTATATTTTTTATACAAAACAAGAATACAACTCAGAAAAATGCACGCATGTTTGTTTCTGAACAGTCATCGTGTAAATGCTCATGACTTTACGAAGGGGTTTCACAAAGAAAATTTGTAGAAAAACTCTGGGGAACAAGTTGTCTGGTAAATTGGGACTTTGTTTCTGAACAGTCATCGTGTAAATGCTCATGACTTTACGAAGGGGTTTCACAAGGAAATATCAATTAAAACTCTGGGGAAGTCTGGGAGTCATGGTGTTCATAAGTTCATAAAATTTTTTATTAGGTTTAAAAACCGTTTGGTAAGAAAAACGTGAGCAAATTGCTTTTGTATTTTCATAAATTTTTCTTGACAAATGTTGGTAAATCTGTTTTGTAATTTTTATTCAGTTTCAGCAATTTATCACATCCGTTCTTGCTATTTGTTAACCATTTTATTTTGTTGTATTTCCTTTCTTCCAATTCTCATTTAGCTACGAGGACCTGGAACTGTTCAAAGAACTTGAACCGGCCGATTTAGATTATTTGGGTATTGTGAATCCCGATCATCGTACGAAATTATTAACCGCTGTGCAGCTGTTGCATGATATGGATTGCAGTAAGTATTGGCTTTCATTGTTTTCATATTTAACACCTCGGCTACGGTGCTATTCGCAAGAGCGTGTTCAGCTGACACCTACCAAATCGAGGATAATTGTAACGAAGGACATATTGTGTTTACTATTTTATAATTTTATTCTGGCGCTCTATTGGCTGCCAAACGATTTGAACAATCAAGTCACATTCCGCATATTTTCAAAACATGCCTTCTCTTATTTGGAATATGTTCTAAAAACTGGCACCCAGCGCACAGTTGGGGAGTTCGAAAAGTTGTTGGGAAACAACTCTGCCATTTGCAATTGGCTTATCCTTATTCACAATTAAAAAGTAGGCATATTGGACTATAAATATATATTTGGCGAAAGTTTACATTTTTCTGAGAACACTGGGTCCATCTTCCACACTCAAGATTTAACACACTTCGGGTAGGTGTTAAAGAAATTTCAATCAAATGTGAAACTTCCATTGCAAATGGCAAAAAATGGTCTGGCCTGTGTGAAATTTCAATCAAATGTGAAATTTCCATTGCAAATAGCAAAACATTTTCAAATTCCCCCACTGTGCCAACACAGAGATGTGTCTCACTTTCAGAAATGGCGTTATTCAAGTTAATGTTCTTGTCGCATCTTTTCTTTTCATTATTATTTTCTTTGCTATTTGTTCTTGTTTTATGTTTCTTGACGCTAATGAAGTTTATTTCCTGATGCCTCTTAAAACATTACTAAAGTTCGATCCTTGCTTGGAAATCCTTCATACCAATCACTCATCAATTTTTATTTTAATTGCTTTAAAATTAACTTTCGGCCGAATACCCTCTTGCCAGAAGGCACTTACAATATTGATCACATGCTAAACCTTCTCCTCTTCCCGTAGCATCGAATTTCCCCCAAACAGGTTCGGATGTGGACATTGCCGGCTCCAGTTCCGAAAATGACGAGGCCCGTCTCAATAATATCAACAAGAAACATGCAGCATCACCCTTCGGTCGTCGGCATTTCCCACGAGATTCCGGTTGTTATGAAGGCTCACCCGTACCCACCTCGCAGACATCTACGCAGGCGCTGGCCTCCACCGACGACTCGAACAGCCTGGACGATGTGGTGTCCAAGTGTTCGAGCGAGATAATGAAACGGGTGGAGAGTGCCAAACGTGTCAAAGATAATCCCTTTCGCACAAACACCGCCCTGCCGCCACGAGTGGGCAAAAAGGCTCTCTTGGGCGGTGGCGGTCTCATGTCCGATGATACGCTAATACGGGGCGGCGGTCTCAGCGAAAAGTCCAGCGATTCGGGCGTCAGCAGTAGTTCCTTGTCTTCGGGGCCCATGAAGAACAGCACTTAACATTTACCCACCATACTCGCCCATGAGTTGCTCTTGGGCGTGCCCATGTCCAGCAGTGGCGAGACGCTGTGCGGTGCCATATCGCCCACCACCTCGGTGGCATCGGCCGGTTTGCCCGGTGCTGCCGCCAATACTTCCAATTACCTAAGATCTTTGGCGGCCGATGAGAACACCTGCAACACCCTACCCCATGTACCCACGAGTGCATCATCAATAGCGGCTGCCGTCCAATGTGGCGGCAGCCAAACGAATGCCTCCGGCATACCCCCCACCAATTTGCAGCTAAATCGTAATCTCGTGATGCTGAGAAATCATTTGCGCAAAAACACCAGCACCAACACAACCCTCAGCAGCAGCAGCACAATCTCCGGGAGCAGCGGCAGCAAAGAGCCTGCGCTGGGGCCACAAGAACAATAGCCCCTTGGCCGAGTTTATGATTTGCAAGGGATTCTTTTCATTTGCCATGTTAAAGATGAGCGCCAATGCATCTTTGCAACGACTGTTTACGTATTAAAAAGAGCCTCCTTCTAGAGGGCGCTAGCGAGCGAGAGAGAGAGAGAGAGAGGGGGTGCTCTAAGCCGTGTATATTTTATGTATTATTTGTTTTTTTTTTTGGTCCCCTTTATTTCGTTTAATGTTAAGTTTATTTTAAAATGTACTCTTTAAGTATTGCCATTAAGGTTACACTGTTACACCGTTTGGTTGGGGGACCAGCAAGAGGTTTTGATGGTTCTTGCACGATGTTGTTGTTAAAAACTTGGAATCAACTAGAAAATGTAAATGCCAATTCAGACAGTGTTAAGATTTTGGTATGGGCTAACAAGAACTTTCCAAATGTGGAATTTCTCCAAAAAGCATCTAAAATGTGTTGGCCCAAAAGAAAATTTAAATCCCGGTGAAATCATTTGCACGAAAGACTGTTGAATTGAAAAGAAGTTCCATGGTTGTTGGCCTTTAAAGAATATCCCTTAAATGAAGGCCTAAATATTGATAGCTTTAAATGTGAGGCAAATACAAATGCGCCGTAAACCATTTTTACAAATCAGTCGCAATTTCATTTCATTTATGTGCACAGATTTTGTAATTTAAAGCCTCACGGTCAATTATTATAAATTACAATCGAATTTCCAACCATTTGAATCGACTTACTAAATATTATTAACGTTAGCTTTGTTGTTATTTCTCTAGCATGCAAGTACTACAGACTACAGAGCATTTCAGTCTTAGTATGGCTTTATTTTTCCCGTATGCATTAAGAAGAAAATTCCACTTACGACATCAAAGTCTGTTTTTATGCCCATCCGGGTCATGCACCGGTTTTAGTAAATAACCCAAAGTTGACAGCTGCAGTGTGAACGGCATTTTTGAAATGATTTATGTCCGTCCACCAGTATATCCAATTTTTTTTTATTATTATTAAATACAAATTTGGCACAGTGTACTTTGGTTTCGAAGATATCCCATATTTTATTGTCTACTTTTAGGAGTAAACAAAAATTGTCTAGGTTTAGGAGTAAACAAAAAGTGTCCACTTTTAGGACTCCAAAAACAGTGGAAATGAATGGAAATGCTGTAGACAGCTACCCGCAGACAATCGAAATTCCTCAGTAGCATCGTTGACACATTTTTCAAATGCAGATGTCGGAGTGGAAATCGTTCGTTGAGTCTTCATCGAAGTAAAATACATAAAAATTAAATTTTTCTGTGCCCTAGAAAAAACTAGTCAACTTTGGATATTCCTTTTTTTAAATATACACTATTGTTAGTTTCTCAAAGTTAAGACCCAAAAAAGTAGTGATAGACCCGATTTATACGATGACTTTTTGCTTGATTTTAAAATCATGATTTTCAAGTTATACTAAATGGATCTAATTAATATAAAAGGGTTGTAGTTAATTATAACATTTAATTTGCATTTAAAGAGTATTGAATTCCAATCTACCTTGAATATGAAACGATTTTTTGCAGTCACAAAATTTGAGGTTTTTTTAAAAATTTATTTTTGACTTCAGACAATTTGAGGTTTTTTTCAAATTTCTTTTCGACTTCACTTGTGTGAGGTTTTTTTTAAAAAATTTATTTTTGATTTCACACATTTTGCTTATCGGCATTTGTTACGAATCAACATCAAAAACAAACAAATGGAGTCGCTGGCACAAAGTCGACGTACATATAAATTCGTATGACTGGAAGAAAAACCGAAAGAGAATTAAAAAAAAATCATGTCAAGAGGTTTTCTTGACAATTTCTTTTGAAACACCTTCGTAAGATTTACTTGGCCGAACGATCAATACACGATGACTGTTTAATAACAAACATGCGTGCCTGTTTCTGAAGTGTATTCTGCTTTTGTACAAACAATATAAAATTGAAAATGTCAGAAAAATTATTTTTTTTTCAATTAAAAAGTCAAATTTTCTCCCGATTTCCATATCCTGACTGTGACCCTCTTGGTCACTACACCCTTCGCCAATAATCGTTGAACGTTATGCGTGTTCAATCTGGGTGAAAACTCATAATGTAAATTGGGACGTACAGTTATACGCTTGTTTTTTAAAAAAAAAAAACTGCAGAACTTTCTAAAGTGTAGCACTGTTTGATACAGTTCTCCGGCTGAACTCTAAAATTGTGAAGATTGCTGGGAAATTCCGAATTCTCACTGACAAATAACCTTCAGCTGTCACTGTCAGCATCTGAAAATATCTCCCTGGACACACTCGCGGGTGTGTATCACAGTTTTAGTCCCGATTAACACCATTAATTTACCCTGGGATTTTTCTTTTAAAAACGTCAAGACGAGTCAACGTTTACATGATGACTTTTTAACTCTGAAAGTTCAGATGTATTTTTTGGCACATTGTGTCCTCGATTCGACGAAGAATATCCTTTCAAGATGCAATACAAGCATACCGGTTTGCTACCCTTTTTACTTCTCTACATTCTCATTGCCACCAATTGTCGAATGTGAAGCCTGACCACCTTGGGTGGAAAGTCATCTTGTAAAACGGGTAAAAAATTATTTTATGTACAGAACAGAAACAGAAATGAAATGTGTCTAGCTGAACTCTGAAATGTTTAACAAAATTTATGAAGGTTCGCCGCCAAATGTTAGAACGGCAGTCGCAAAAATACCAAGCAGTCTTCATTCTAGTCCTGTAGCAAATTTTAAAATTCATTAAATTTATTTTCATTTATTTTACAAAATCTGTTTCACTTTGTTCCGATTCACACATTTTTTATGATTACCTGTTGTGCTCACACAAGGAAATTCAGAAAATCTAGAAGTTCCCTGGTCTGTTACTTTATAGAAGGTTGAGGATAAGGATCTGCAAATGATTTTCTGTGGAAAATAATTATTATTTAGGCTTTCATTTAAGTTAAAAACATGTATTCTTTCAAATGCTGACAAAGGATATTCAAGAAAAGGTCGTATAATTAGAATAATTAAAGAAATTGAAACCATATATTTTGAAAGTCTCATGTTTAGACAATCCTTAGTCATTTTTCGTTCTTAATTGATAATGGAAAAATCGTCAAAATGTTCTCCTGCACCGCCACCCCCCCAAACAGCAGTATTTTGTCTAACAGTGTTAATTATTATTATTATTTGTATAATTCTTATAACAATTATGATTAGTTTTACGTTTTTTTTTTTTTATTTTTTTTTTTAATTTTGAGTATAAGTAAGAAATGCTGTGATTCTTTAAATAGAAACAAAAAGAAAAATATTCTTTTTTTGTTTTTGTTTTGTTTTGTGTATAATGATGTTTCGTCGTTCAGTTCAAATGTACAGTGTATAAAATTATGAAACAAAACAATTGAAAACCAACAACACCAATAACAACCAATCAACACACAATAGAAAGATTTTTTTAAACAAACAAAAACAAATAAATAAGTAATACTTTATATTATACGTTATGATACGTTCTCAGGTGATGGCATTTATGTGTAAAACAAAAAAAAAAAGCAAAGAAACAAAAAAAAAAAGCAGAAATATTTAACCACATCCAAACCACCAGTCCAGTTCAGTTCAGTTCATCCCACTTCCCACGATAGTATCGCTCTGTTGATAATGTAAATACGATGTTTACTTTCTCCACTTAGTTTAAGTTCAGTCAAAGTTCAGTGATACAAGAAAATAAAACAAAACAAGAAAACCGCAGAAGAAAAAAAAACATAACCAAGACACGTCCAGTATAGATTCATAATTTGTTGTTTCTAGTTTAGTATTTTTTGTTTTTAAATGCAATATCCTGTTTCCGATCATTAAGACTTTACCCAAGAGAAGACATTTAGGCAGCAGTGGCAGCAGCTTTTCAACCAACTTTGTGATATCAATAAGGCATGATTTGATTTTGAGTTTTTTTTTCGTTTCTTTCGTTTTTTACTTAGATTTTTCTTTTGCAAAGTGTTTTTGACTTGTTCTCTTTCTTGTCCCTGCTCGTCTGCATCTTCTTTAATTTGGTTGTTATTCCTTTTGTTTTTATTTTCCCTTCAATTAAACATTCAAACGTAATAGAGACAGACTTCCAATCGCAAGCAAAACCAATAGACCAATGTGAGTGCCAAGGAAAAACTAAGTTTTTTCTTGGGCATCCACAATGACAACGTATGATTCCTATATTTCGTATGCATTTATATACGTATAGACAAAGAAAAAATAATAAAAAAAAAACAATACCAATACCAATACTAACACACACACACAGACACTTAAAAAATAAAAGCAATAGACCAATTATGTGCTTTTTTGTTCTTGTTGTTTAAGAATGTGTTTTTCCCTCCCCCTCCATCATTGGCCTATCCATTTGTGTTTGAAAGTTTAAAAATCAATCAAAAATATTTTTGTGTATTAAATATTTGTAGACAACCATGTTTTAACTTTCGATAAAAAATTACCATTTCATAAATTTGAGGTCACTTTTGGTACTTAAAACAAAAATATAAATAAAAAATAAAAAATTTCAAAATATAATTTATTTTTGTTTTAACTAAATTGAATATCCCCTGTACCCGTAACCGTTGTAAAGAAAAATTATGAAAATCGTTTTTGTATTTTCATACATTTTACTTAACAACGATTTGTAAAGCTGTTTAAGAAGAGACATTTTGTATGGAAAAAACGTAAAACTGTTTCATCATCCTAAAAATATACTTTAGTTTTTTAACCACCGATTAGACAGTCTTCCGTTGGCGCTCCAGATTGCACATCAAAGAGCTACCACCGCTCCACACAAACAGAAGGCTTAAATGCAAAAAAATTATGTTATAAATCCCTTTTTTAAAAAAAAATTTCAATTTAAAATTCTAAATTCAATTTAATACATAAATGGGAGGTATAGCTTTTTTGAATTAAATTGAATTTTAAATTGAATTTTTTTTTTAAAAAAAGGGATTTGCAAGACAAGTATCAGTTCAATTAAAGTCTCTAGTACTACGATGAGTGCCAGTGACAGTCGTTCCCTCGTCGTTTTCAACGAAGTTAAGTTCAATCACACCTTCGGATCAGAGAGCCCACCAAACAGTGACTTTTTGTGGATGTAATGACCTCTCTTCAATTACTTGAGGATTCTCAGAGCCCCAAATACGACAATTTGGTTTATTAACATACCCAACGAGTGAGAAATGTGCTTCATAATCATAAACCATAATCTCCTCTTAAAGCACGATATGTGGCTGTGCCAGAATCACCATTTTTCTAGTAGATTTTAATAATTTTTACGCGTTGTGTAATAGTTAAGCGATCCATTTTCGTCAATGTCAGACTTCCAACTGAAATGAAAAAAAAATTGGTTTTACAAGATGGTTTGATAGATTTCAAATTCCAGCCCTATACTTTTGAAACCACGAAATGGACAACCCTATATAAAAAAAAAATATAAAATTGTCAATGTAAAAAAAATATGTTTTTGGAAATTTTCAATTGAAAAGTCAAATTTCCCCTCAGTTTCCATTTCGTAACTGTTTTGCTACCCCTCTTGCCACACTACCCCCTTCGCCAACAGTCGTCGAACGTCTTGCCCGTTCAACCTGTATTGTATCAACCTGTATCATTGTGTAAATCATGTTACAGTATAAAGAAACACTTTATCAACACCCGTTTTTTATAAAACGTCTGGTTTTTTTGTGGTGTTTTAAAATTTAACTGTTTTTATAATTCAACATCACTTATTCGTTTCGAATGATTTTTTCGTGGACGAAAATAAATTTCCATTTACAAAAAGGTGCCAAAAAGTAATCACGCAAATTCCTCTACCAATTGCCAACTGAACTGATAAAAAGTTTTCTTTTTCCAAAATTGTTGATTACAAAATTTTAATTTTTATTGAGTTATTACATGGCACAATAATAGAAGGTAGTGCCAATTTCCCAACAACAAAAACTCAGATACAACCCTGGGTATTTTGATTGTCAAATTCTGATACATAAATGACAGACAGCAGACACTTACAACTCATGGAACAATTTTTACGAACTATAAATTTATTTCTAATAGATTTGAAACCCTCAACCACCAGGTCACTGAAATAATCCCATGCTTGGAAAATCATCCAGACCAATCGTTACTAATATTTATTTTCAATTATGCTTTCTTAGAAAATGTAAGGAAGTTGAAGAGAGAGAAAATGACTCACGATATTGAAACATTAAAGTATATTCCATATACGGTGAAGTCGGCTGTACTTTGAATTAAACCCAATCAGAGGAATGAGAGTTTCTGCACAAGCCTGTGTTTCTCTAAGTATGATGGTTGTTTTTTGTTAGTTAGGATAGTTCCCCGTCAAATCCTAATTTAAAATGTAATGAAATCGAAAGTTAAATCATGGTTGTCTTATTTTTATTTTTTTGACTCAACGCATTTAAAGTTAAACTAATTTCCAATAAAAACCAACAGAAAACAAATGAAACAAAGAAATATTACAAGAAAAGCCAAGTATGAAAAGCAATATTTTCAAATATAATTAAGCAAAAGAAAATGTTTCCTTTTTATTGTTTGTATTATTTTGTGTTCTATTTAAAAAAATCTTGTTTTTTTTTGTAGATATTCTAGTTTAGTATAAGTGTAAGTAAACCAAAAAAAAAAAATTATAAGCTGTGATGTTCTGTAGCCAAAAATTCGTGCGAAAGTAATGTAAAGAATATGCCTGTAATGTTTCCAAATCAAAAAAAGAAATCACAATTTCGAGTGAGTAAATAGTAATATAAGTAGAAATCGTTTCTGGAATATAAATAGTCGATCATTATTGATTTTGTGCTGCAGAATCGAAATCGGTTTTCCAATCTTCGAATTAAAAAAGAAAACACAATTTCGAGTGAGTAAATAGTAATATTAGCAAAATAATAAAATCGTTTCTGGAATGTGAATAGTCGATCCTTATTGATTTTGTGCTGCAGAATCGAAATCGGTTTTCCAAATCTTCACACCCTGCAAGAGTTTTTGGATCTTCTTATTTTTCGAAGGTTCACAAACACTTCCGAACAGAACTTACTTATTTCTCTTAACATTCCATGAAGAAACCGACGGAGAACTTCTCTCATTCTCTGTGAATGATATAATTGTGTATACTCACTGACCGGGACCTACTGTTTAAAGCAGGCTCTGAACTCCGAAAAGCATTAGCGCTTTTCTAGAGAAGTTTTACATGGCTTCCGAAAGAAATCATTCTTTTACTGAGAGACATTCTATCCCAATGATATTCACTCTTCTAATTTGAATATATTTTCGTTCCGTTTAATATTGCATACTTTTAGGGAGTAGATGTTATCAAATCAGTGCTTTCAGAATCAACAATTGTTCCCTGCATCAATTCATCTAATACTGGCTAAAGGTTTTGGCAAAAGGTAATCTACTTTCGCTTGCAAAAGGTTGACGGAAGATAGGGAGATTTGAGAACATAGATGGTGCATTATACAGACAAAACAATTAGTTAAAGATTTGGCCAGACTCATACAGTCAAAATGAAAATGGTCTTTAACATAGAAGAATGTCTACGGAAGATTCGAGAAATGTGCTCTCAGCCCGCCGGAGAAAGCTGTGGTGAATCGGCTACAGTTTCCGAAATAGCCAAAACTGGAGATAGACAAGTAATTATCGATGAGACGACTAGCTGTGACAGTTCCAAGTTCAAGACCAACACTCAGCTGGTACGATCCCTAAGCAAGAATTCCCAATATTGCTGCCAATTTGATTGTTTTCGAAATGAATGTTGATCGGCTTCTGCCTTTTAATTTAGATGTCATCACCTGTGTAAAGACTTCTTTATGTAGTCGCAAGTAACTTTCAAACCTTTTCAAGAAATGGAAACATATTTATATCCGGGAAACAGCAGACTTTGATTTTGCCATTCACTTTTCAGTTGGTAATCCTGAGTCAGTAGTCTTAGACCCGATTTAGAGGATGACTTTTTGCTTAGTTTTAAAATCATGATTTTCAAGTTTGTAGGCGGAAAGTCTAGAGAAGATTGCGGGGTATAAAAAAAATCACAAATTTGAGGTATTTTCTTTAAATTTCTTTTTGACTTCACATATTTTGCTTTTCGACATTTTTACGAATCAAAAAGGTTTAAGATTCAAAAAAAAAAAATCAAACGGATTGGCCTGCAAAAAGTGAAGGAAGCAAATCCGAAAGACAAATAGAAAAATCAAGAAAAAAATATATTCAGCCCTATTGCTTCTTCTTGTCGACGTCGATATCAATTCTATCCCAAATCGGTACTTTTTGAATCAGTCGATACTTTAAAAGTTTGCCCAACTTGCACCGCCTTGAAAAGCCTAAACCACTTGATACTGCTTTCGATACTTGGAATATATGACTAAACCAGCGACTATCAACCTGTATCTGTATCTTCATGCCCAGTACATCAAGAGTGTCTGATACGTCAATATCCACATCGCCATTAGTGGAACGTTTGTGTGACGGTCTGTTCATTTGACCGTCGTCTAATTGCGATTAAGTGAGTCATTCATCGCTCGCCTTTTTGTTATCGACCTCCAAAGGACTTGGCTTCACTTTAGATTTAATAAACTTTGGCAAATAAAAATTGCAGTAACAGAGTCCTAGGGTGATAAGATTAATCCGGGCTTGATGGGTTTTATTGTAAAGTGCTGGCAAAAAGTTCTAAACTACAGTTCTTCTCAGATCTATTTTTTCCAATTGAAACAACAGATCCAAGGGGCTCTTCCAATACTGTTTTTTGTTTGTGAAGGTTTTAGATTTTTACTAGATTTCCGGTTTTAGATTTACTACATTTCCTTTCAAAATAATTCCTCTGTTAATGCTTTAACAAGAACATCATTTGTTGCGTGAATTTGATTACTTTCGAACGAATTACGGAACACCATGGCAAATTGTAATATGTGTATGTAGATAAACGACGATTTTTTTTCATTAGATATGTATTTTTTTGGAATATTCTCAGTGTATATAGTAGAAGTAGCCGTAAACGTTTAGCGATCAATTGGTCAAATTAAAATGATACAAAAAAAAAAAAAAATGAATATCAACTCATCTTGAAGCCATACAATCAATCCACAACAGCAGCAAGTAATTTTTAAAGATAATACGACGATGACCACGACGATGATGGTGATGATGAAACAAAGTTAGCAATACACATAATCAAAATATTTCATAATTAAAACAAAGAAATGAAAAAAAACAAAAATCGAAACAAAAACATTCTCTTACAATGAAAATTTAAATAAATTAATTTTAAGATAAGTAATGAAAACAACACACACACACACAGAATTATGAATTAGTTAGCTCGAAACAAGAAACGATGGTTTTCCGCAAGAAAGTTAAGAATAAGTAAGGAACAATTTTAGTTGGCCCATATTTTAGGTTTGTTTCTTTTTCTTTCAGTCGTCGTCTAATTCTTGTGAAAACTACTGAACGATAATCTATTAAATATTTATAATAAATAATTAACTATAGCAAATATTAACTGTTATAAATAGGATTTTCAAAAAGAAAACAAAAACGAACAGAACAACAATTAGGGAATATATGTGAAGACAAGATAAAGGTTGCAGCGGGTTATGTGGAGAGAAGGCCACACGGACAGACAAAGAAAAACAAACGTTTAAAAGCACATTTTTAAAATAGGCAACGCTTCTTTTTTTATACCGTACCATACACACATACATATGCATAAATTTAAAATCTGTAGTAAATATTGCCATTTAGAGAGACACTTGAAAACTTTTGCATTTTTAAAAAAAAAACAATGTTAGAAACTTGATCCTTTTTATTTGCATTTAAATAAGGACATAATGTCATGTGTAAAAATAAAAAATTTAACCCAAACTAAAAAAAAACACACACACACACAAAATTCAAACTTTCAACGAGTTTTACCAAGAAAAACAAAATTTTTTTAAACGAAAAAACGGAAGGCAGAATTTTAAGATTTTTTATTTATAGACGGGTATAGAATACTTCATGAATTGTTAGTTTAAAACGGAAAATATATTTTAAAATTCCAAAACGGTGTGACACTCTATAAGATTACACTAGTCTACAGACATTCGAAAGAATTAAAGGAAAGGAAAAAAATGGAATCTACAATGTGCACACTTGGTGAGACTATTGTGGTTTTATGTAGTTCTGAAAAGATAAACTCGAAAATTGGTAAAACAAAAAAAAATTAGTTCCTGAGATGAAACAGAGCCAAGGTTATACATGACGATTCACGAGACCGGTCATAAGGTCCGTAATACCGACTTCAGACTTCTTCGCCAAATGTTCTAAAAAAACGGCTTCGTATAACAATAAATATCATAAACTCGTAGTTTGATGATTTTTTTTTAAATTGGTAATTTTTGAAAACCATTACTGGCAAAGCACTGATTTTAAAATACCGAGTGGCTGAAATAATAAAAAAAAAAGTAATCAAAGAAAAATGACATTTCTTGAGATAAATGATCGGATATTTATTTCATCGAAAATAGAAGAGTATGCCGTTAATACTGAAAAACAACATCAGCCAAATGGCCACCACGACCACACTTACAGGACCATATCCTTTTCATGAAATTTACCATAACCAAATCGCAAAGTGGCTGCCCCCTATGTCCTCGAGAGCCTCACGAATTCTATCTTTGCGATCTTGAATCGATGCTGGGCCTTACCTTTAACATTGACCCCAAAGAAAGAAGTCGCAAGGGGTTAAATCACAAGATCTCGGTGGCCAATAGTAATCACCTCTTTGAGAGATAACACGGTCCCGGAAACTTTTTAAGTTTTACGAACTGTGACTGCAAGATTTTCACCATTTTTGTAGTGAATTTTAATAATTTCAATGCGTTGTTGAAGCTTGAATGCGTGTGAATAAAAGCTTCAAAAGTGACAGCTACAGAAATACCGGGTGATTCAAAATAACATATCTTGTTGGAAAACTCTGTAATCAATTGTTCCTTCTTTTTAATATCAGAAAGCGACTCTTTTAATTTTAATAAAAATAGTTGCACTGGTCACCCACAGCTTTAACAATGAGAGGTTGTAGACAATTTTCGAACACCAAAATTTTTGCAGCTATATGATTAGTAGTGGGCGCGACTATTGCACAATAAATTCAGGTTCAAATGCGGGCATAACTTTTAGACCATTTGTTCGGTTGCAAATTTCGTCGTCTTAACGAACAAAAGAATAATTTTCAAAAGCCAAAATGTTCAAAGATTTAATAAATTTATATTATTTTTAGCGTATGAGGAATATGGTTGTGATCGCCAGTGCTCATACGCTCTGGTGGACAAAGGAGGCAATTGGAACCATTTCGTTCGCTCGTTAAAAATCGTCTATAAAATGGATGCCAGACTTCATTTAATCGTGGTTTACAGAAATATTCCAGATTTTGACATATAGAACACAAATCCTAAAAAAAAAAAGTCAAGGATTTTTATTTAAAAAAAAAATGGAGCGAAATCTGTGTCTTCACACAATAGAATAATTATTAAAAACAACAGAGATAAATTTCCTGTGGACGGTCGCGGTGCAATCGGGAGTATGTGAGGCTATCACACGGCAAACCGAGTTTCGTATCCTGTTAGGAATATCCAAAATATTACAGCAGCCATTTGGTCAATTCCAACGACTTTACGAGTCTCATCCTAATATAAAACTATTCTAGAATCGGCATTGTTCGTTCGCAGCTGACATTAGGACTCGACTAGTCAGTACAGAAATGATATCGGGCACAGCTCACTGCTCTGAGAGAATTTCACTGTCGGCCTCAAGGAATGTCGAGTAATAGATTTAATTTTGCCAATATAAATTAGCCGACTCGCAAGTCAGTCTGTATTATTTGTAAGCCGTTAGATAAACCTTTTTGTTTTGAGCATTTTCTGAGTCGATTGATATCAGGGAAATATCCATTCAGAAAATAAAAAAAAAAACTATTTTTCATAAAAAAATTGCCATGAAGTTTTCAAAAATTTTAATCGAAATTGATCGGAATATTAAGTAGATTCCTAAATTATAGAGTTTATATAGAGTCTAAAATATACAAAAAAAAAACCAACAACAGTATCATTCAGTGCGCCAAAAATAGCTGTAGACTAGTGTAATTTGCGTAACAGCTAGAACACACACAAAAACAGAAAGGATAATGAAATTACAACAAAAAGAAAACGAAAACGAAAACAAACAAACAACAATTATTAGCAATTCAAAAAAAGTATCCAACAAAACAAAAAGACGCCCCTCTCAACACAAAAGAAACGAAATGACGAGGAAGACGACAACAAACAAAAAGTGAAAAAAAGAAATCAATTTAGCCCAGAGTTTCATAGTTTAAAACACAAGACAAGAAAAACACTTTAAATTTGTAAGTCACAAGAAAAGGAAACAAACGTACAGTCAAAAAAAAAACACACAACACAACAGAAACAAGTGAAAAACAAAAGAAGACGAAAAAGCGAAACAGAATAATTTATTTATGAGCCAGTATTTGCCTGCAAGCAGACCAGCAGTGTGTAGAGAATAAGTAAAATAATAAATGAAGTGAAATGAAATGAAATGATGTCAAAGCAGAAAAAGAAGAACAAAACAAAAAATCTAAAAAAATAATATAAAATGGAAACCGGTGTATGGCGTAGAAGACGCCAGACGCCCCGACTCAAAGCCCTCCAATCCCATCCCTTACCCTCCCGGCCCCCACCATTTCCCCCCGAAGGAGAACAACACCATTTCTACATAACTACCTACCTACCAACAGACACAGATACCCTACATGAATTAAATACCACATGCATTATGTAAATCTCCCTCTCTATCTAAATATAACATCTACACATTATGTACTTTATAACTCGATTAGAGTGTATAAGTATGAAAGCCACAGAAACAAAAGGAATGCATAAATAAATATGTGCTAGACTGCATCATCATATGCATGTTGCATACTCCATTAGTTGTCGTATAAAAAAAAACACACAAAAACAAAAAATTTAATTATCCCCAACCACAACTTATTGTAAAACAAAACAACAACAAAAACTAACTTTTTAATAATAATTTAAAAAAAAAACTGAATTAATTTAATTTAAAACAAACAAAAAACAAACAAACGTAATAATAATAAAACAAACAAACAAAAAATCAATGAAATTAAACAATAAATAAAAAAAAAACGAACATATCGTCAAAAATCTAAATCAATGCTTGTGATTAATTGGTTTTCTTACTTCCGCCATAGAGTTTATGGCAATTATGGTAAGTACACAAATGAGATATGAAAAAATACCACAAAATCCAATTAGAGCAAACACACACGTACACGCACACATACTGCTATGGCACTGTGTGTGTGTTGGTGAAATTATTCAAAAATCAAAATAGTTTTGATTCGATTTTTTCTCAATCACATGCGAACTGTTTTTTTTCCAATTTGTGTGTGCTTCACATCAGTTTTCCTGTGTATGGCGTTGTTGAATCACAAATCTTAAGTATTTGCAAATTTTTAATTTCGTAGAGCATGTGAAATTTGACTATTTTCATCAGCCCTGTCACAGAGCTCAATTTCGTTCGAAAATGAAATCAATTTCGTTTTATCCTTCTGCTTACTTATTTAAGTGGGCTCTACAACCTGTTGTTAGTCTTGGCCGGCTTAATAAATGATTTCCAAGCATTTCTGTCTTCTGCTTGTCTTCTCCAGTTCGTGATACCAAGGATTTTCATGTCTTCTTCCACTTGGTCCCTCCAGCGGAGTCTCGGTCTTCCCTGTCTTCCGTGGCAGTTGTCGTCCAACGCCTTTCGGGCTGGAGGGTTTGGATTCATTCGACCGACATGACCCAGCCAGCGCCATGTCGGGGTACAGCTCACGGTTCATTCGACGTCTATACTCCTCGTTAACACAGATCGGGCCATAGATTTTACGAAGGATTTATCTCACAAAAACACCTAGCACAGCTTCATCTGCTTTCGCTAGTACCCATGCTTCAGCGCCATAAAGAAGGACAGGCAGAATAAGAGTGTTGTACAGTGTTATTTTAGTTCGACTAGAGAGGGCTTTGGACCTGAATTGTTTGTTGAGCCCGAAATAACATCTCTTTGCCAGCACGATCCTTCGCTTTATTTCGATGCTGACATTATTATTTCTATTAATGGCGTAGCCGAGGTATACAAATGCGTCCACTACCTCGACGTTGCAATTGCCGGTCTTCACTATGTCGCCTTTCTTTCGTCGCGACCTGACAAGCATAAATTTTGTTTTGTCCTCGTTCACCATTAGACCCATCTTCGCTGATTCCTTCTCAATTCTGGAAAAAGCACCAGTTACATCTCTTAAGTAATTTAATTTTATAGCCCTTTTCTTTATAATTTTTTTTCCCCAAAATGATCTTAAATAGCTGCTACCGAAGCAAATGTGCTTTATTCATCTTTCAAGAAGGAGAGCCGTTAAAACAACTTTATTTATTTAATCTCAAACTTCAACCATGTATTTTTCTTTCTCAAAAATCGCATTGGGTTCTCCAACAAGAGGTGTTATTTTGAATCACCGGGTATTTCGATAGCTGTCACTATTTATTAGCTGTCACCATTTTATAACGCTTCCAATATTGACGATTTGTAACGAACGAACCAATTCGTTTTATGGAAACAGGCAGTTAGTTATTGTGCCATGATTCATACGTAAGAAATTTGTTTATTTTATTTTATTTTCTTATTTTTTTTTTTTTCATAAATACGTATAAATCTACAAAAGCACAATTGTATCATCCACTTCGTCACTCGTTACTATCTGTGGATAAAAGCTGTGGCAACAAATCTATGACACAGATCGCATGTGCATAACTATCTTCAAATCCCGGCGTATTTAACGCCAAAAGCCGTACAGACGTTGTGCTACCGGTAAGTGGCAACTTTTTGACGACAATCTGTGAAATCATGGAGGAATGTTCACCAAAATTACGATCCAGCACCAAAGGCGTTAGACGACAATTACCTGGGAAAGTACTGTCATGGCAGGCAGCAAATTTGGCGGAAAGACCAAGCACAATAAGAAACCGAAAAGAATATTCGCTCACCAACATCAGCTGGTAGATCCACCTTTATTATGAATTAATTCCTTTTGCTGAAAACTCTGGTTACAAACTAATTTTGGATGCAGGGACAACATTTGCGGCCTCATTGGAATTCATTTTACGTGGGAATAGAGTAATGGAGGTAAGTGAGTGTAATAAGAAATACGAATGTACTAGTAAGTTGTAATGCGCCTATGGCGCCCGTTGAAATATGGAAAAAAATTTTGTTGAAAAAAAAAAATTTTTCTTGAAAAAAAAATTTTTGTGGAAAAAAAAAATTTTTCTTGAAAAAAAAACATTTGTTGAAAAAAAAAATTATAAAAAAAAATATTTTGTTGAAAAAAAATTTTTGTAAAAAAAAAAATTTGTATAAAATAAATTTTGGAAAAAAAAATTTGGTAAAAAAAAATTTGGGGAAAACAATTTCTGTACAAAAAAAAATATTATTTTTTTTATTATTATTATTTATAGAATTATAGAATGCCTATTTAAATTCCTACGTACTGCGTGACAGAGTCAGTGAATCAGTGTACCAGTGAATCAGTGTCGAGGGTAAATATATATTAAGATATAAAAATTACAGGAACAAATGTTCTTACGAATATATGAACTCGGGACACTGAATTATAATCCCCGTTCTGGGTAAGAGAGATAAAGAGAGAGAGAGCGCGTTAGCTACAAAAAAAAAAGTGTTTTTTTTAGACATGTGGTTTTGGAAAATTTAAGAATAAAAACGGACAATCTTTAAGTAACTACGTATTTCCCTTAACATCCCATGAATGAATAGACTGCACACATCTCTAAAATCAGTGAGCTGTGTACGATATGATTTCTTATACCCACTGATAGCGACCTACTGTTTCAAAGTGACCTCCGAACGGCTATTGCTTTTTCTAGAGAAGTTTGACATGGCTTAGAGATTACTCTCTTACAAGTATAGTCGACGGGATGTAAATGGTGGAATCGGTCGATCAGGTGCATAGGATTTGTGCAGATACAATTGCACTCAGTAAAAAAGAGATCAACATGTCTACGAATAAAGCTCCATCTTAGGAGCTGGCTGAGTTGGAAACCTTAAAAAACCATAGACTACATGACACCGATCTCTACCTGTACGACACATGCCTAAGAGATCAGTCTTCACGACACAGTAACTCTAGCCAAAGGCATTCATTCGTATACAAGAGATTTCGGGTGTATGTCAGTCTGTCCTTACTGGTTTTTAATCGTTGTGATTTTTTATTCTAACTGCGCAGCGCTAAACGTCTCTTCACGTTTGCTTTGTGGTTTCACCGCATTTCTAAAGCCTTCACCCCTTTGATGGGTATGAGTATTTTGTTCATCATTTCGTTTGCTTGTAGGCGTGGTTGCTGTCATCGGAATATGGGTGTAAGATGCATTTTAAAATGATCTTTAGATTCTAAGAAGCTCCATTGTTTTGGCTATGGTGATAGCTTTGGCTAGTTTCGTAAAGTTTGCAGCAAAAATATCTCATATAATGGATTTGAACACAAATCGATCGAACGTTATTATATTTTGGCCGACGGAAATACTTTCCCAACCACTAAGCAGCTTGACATCTTCAGTCTGCCTGGGCGCATTTGACATTTTCGGTTGTTGTTACTTTATGGATTTCGAGATACTGTAGATCGCTCAACATGATGAAGGGTGTACCAAATTTGTTTTTGAAATTAACTCAGTTGCGTTTTTATTGACAACACTTTGGTTTTCAATTTGTATTTCTCGTACCATTAACGCTTATTATAATTGTTGACAAATATTTGTTGAAATTGTTGTTTTTTTTTCTTTTTGCTAAATATATTCCGAAAAACATTTCTATTCAGTTCTATCCATGCAAGGATGTTATTGTACGAAAAGTAGACGCTGTAAGAAATATTAATTAAAAAAAATACAAAAAAAGAACAACTTGATGTGATTATAAAAAAAAATGCAATCTGCAGAACTAAAGAATCACAGGGGCATCCAAAGCTGTTACTTAACCTTTAACTCATAGATTGAAATATCAAAGTGACTACTGTGAGAGGAGCAAAAGGACTACGTGAGACAGGAGAATGGAGGAGGGAAGTTATAGAAGCCATACGAAGAATACGCCATTACGTATGCCAAAATTCTTGGTAAGCTTAATTAATTATGTGTGTCAGCCACCCTTCGAATTGCATTTACACGGTGCAAATGATTTCACACATCCCTAAAATCAGTGAGCTGTGTACGATATGATTTCTTATACTCACTGATAGCGACCTACTGTGTCAAAGTGACCTCCGAACGGCTAATGCTTTTTCTAGAGAAGTTTGACATGGTTTAGAGATTACTCTCTTACTTGTATAGTCGACGGGATGTACAAGGTAGAATCGGTCGATCAGGTTCATAGGATTTGTGCAGATCCAATTGCACTCAAATATAGACAAATAAAACTATAAAAAAAAAATAGTAAATAAAATTAATAAAAATAATAACTTCTGCGTAGATTTTAACATGGGACTTTCCGCCAATTATGATAGCAATAGCAGCTTCCATATTTCCCCTTCTCATGCCACCGACGTTATGTGAAAAAGTGAGCGATTGTCAGTTCCAGAAATTGAAATTGCTAAAAAAAAATTTGCTTCATTTCTAACTTTTTGTTTCAAAATTTAAACGTACCCAGTCTATTATTTCAGTATCATGACAAAAAGTACCATATTTTAGCTGGCCTACATTTAGGCGTTTCTAATATTTGGCAGTCGATTTACATAAAATACCCGTCCGTGTTTACTGTACAGTAGGGCGTATCGACTAATATTTCGTTTGCTTTGGAATAGCAAAAAGTAAATGTTGGCCTTTCTCATAGTTGGTACTCGATTTGAATAAAAATCCCAACCTTATATGAGAGTTATATTCAATTTTAGGCCGACTGTAGATGAGGTGAAGTATTTCGTGTACAGCTTTAAAAAGCCTAGACACTTGAATGCTTCTTTCAACACTCCCCATATATGGCTAGCCAGGCATCACCCTGTATGTTCATGCCCAGAACATCTAGAGAGTCTGATACGTCTATAACCACATCACCCATAATAATTGATTGCTAGCTACCTACTTTTCCAGCGATTTAGGTGGTAAGCCAAAGCCATCGCAAAAGTCCCTGAACATCAGTTCATCAGGCTAGAAAAAAAAGTGACTCGTACTTTTCATAGAATTAAATGTACAGAGTATAACCGTCGGACTCTGTACATGTACGGACGGACATTAATTAATCGATTCCAAACACGACTCTGCCTAACAATTTAAAAGTAAACCGCTAATGTCTGCAATCGTCTAACTCGGACACTCATAGGGCACAACACAAACTGTCGCCAAATGTGTGTCTTCTCATCTGAGTAACACTTGACAATGTAATTGGTAGGATTTCATAAGCATAAGAACAAAAAACAAAAATAAAAACAACAACAACAACAACAATGAAACCTTGCTTTTGATGCTGGCTGTAATGGGAAATAAAGTTAATTGAATTGATTTAATTTATACTACACAGAAAATAATAAACCACAAATCAAAAGCAAGTGACGTGCACAAGAGAAGAATATCAAGCTATCCAAAATACGTAGAACCCACAAAATATTTTATATGGGTGAAATATTTTATATGGAACAGTCGTACGGTTTCGTCCAATTAAACGACTGATAACATTTATGATAGGCTATTGCCACGTTTGAGTTGTTCACAGTTGTTCATCTAATTTCACCAAATACTTAATATTTTTTTGCACAATCCCATTTATAGAAATTCTAGATTATAGTCTTGATTTTAAAGACCCACCGATGGGCAGGAATAACTCATAAAGCCCCTAATCGGATAGTTCAAATGAGATCTTATCTAATACTATACGGGACCATAAACAATTTGTAAGATTGGAAAAAAAAACGAGTTGAGTCGGAAATTAAACTTGTCAAATGTGAAAATAATTTTGATTTCCATGTTAACTGTCTGTTTCCCTAAAACAAATTTGTTCGTTCGTTACAAATTGTTAAAATTGAAGGCGCAATAAAATGGATATTTGCCAATAGTGAGAGCTCATTCTATTGATATTGTGTTCCAGATGTCCATATCTATCATATATCTTAAAACCGGAATTGAATAATGTCTGAATCCCATTTTATTACGATTCCAATATTGAAGATTTGTAACGAACGAACAAAATCGTTTTATGGAAACAGGCAGTAAATATTTTTATGGGAATAACATTTACACTCATGAACCGGTTCTAATTGATATAATGCGACACAGTACAGTGGGCCAAATCCCATCCATAACGCTCCGAATATTCTCCTCCAAGGCGACAATCGTATCGGGCTGATCTTCGCAGACAAGCGACTTCACATAACCCCACAAAAAAATAGTCCAGCGGTGTTAAATTGCACGATCTTGAAGGCACGCCACAGGTCCACGACTCGAGAGAATGCGTTCACCAAAAGTTTCCTTCAATAAATTGATTGTTTCGTTGACTGTATGGGATGTAGCGACGTATTGTTGCAACAAACATCAATATCCGCCAATTCAGGCACGAAAAAGTCATGCGAGGACTGATCGGAGATTTGATTGTGGGAAGAACTTCCCATGAGTGTTGTGTTGCATCGCATCGCCACAACTGTACCACGGAGTTGACCTCGGCGGTCTCCCTCTTGTTCAGCACCCTTTACCATCGTTTTTTTTAGCATATTTTCGAATTGAAGGGATTTGGTTCAGGATCTTTGCTTCATGAAACCATGTTGGACGAGCCCTTGTCTAAAGCTGTCATTACAGACATAATGAGGTTTTTAAATTCTCTTAAAATTATACAACTGCAGATGAATTTACAAAACAAAAAATCTATTATTACCCAATAAATCCGTTTTAAGTTGACCACTTTTGTTGTTTTTTTCGGCATATTCTCAACCACAACAGCAGGTTTGAGGGCATTGCCGCAGTCGTACCAGGCGACTTTTAGCAGTGCCGACTATAATTCTATGGAATGTAAACTATGGTGAACTTTGACACAGCCAAAATGCATGAAACAAACTCCAAACATTTTGATGTTTTTCCATGCACCGTCACCATCGCATACTCACAAATTTTCACTAATACTATCATAATACTGTTTCTGCATTTTGATCATGTAAAAGGCGCTTTAGATTCGTCTCGGACTAATATAACCACGTTTTACTTGTTTCTTATCAACCTATCAGAGGCCACTGGGTGCCCCTAGTGACCGACTGATGAGTTTTCCTTATGTGCAGTAAATGAATTTCTTTTTGAAACCACTTTGATAATAATGACACAATCCAGAGTTATAGCATCTGTTGCTTTTGTGTCTGTACTCATTTAACGAAGATGTACTCGGAATTGCTTATCGGCAATTTTAAAATTGGTTTTTCTTGAAACACACAAAAATGCTCCATTGTGGTCTCATTATGGGAATAAACAAATCGAAGTCTGCGATTATGATGGGTTATAAATGAAATTGGAAGACATCAACAAATCAAAGAGGATTTCCTTTTTAATATATTTTCAAAAAGCGTAGAATTTTTAGTTGGCTGTAGTGCCAATAATGGTCGACCGTCAGGTGATAGGTGGTAGTGAGCTTATAGAAATATTTTTCAGCATCTGGACTCGTAAATGCTTTTATACAAAAATCATTAGTCCTTCGCAGTCAGCTATGGACAAAGGGCAAGTGGGTAAACATTGTGATTTAGTCAACATTTAAAAAAGAAAAACATATAAATTTAATTTTGTTTATTTTTTCTTCCTTTTTTTAATTTTTTTTTTCAAATTTTTTATTTCAAAATAAGTGTTTTTTTTTGTTAATTCGAATGCGTTGTACAGGGTTCTCCAACAAGAGGTGTTATTTTGAATCCCCCGGTATTTCGGTAGCTGTCACTTTTGATATTTGTTATTCGTTGAGATTTGACAAGTAGAATCTACGCCATTACTAAAAATGGACCGATATTCGCTTCAACAACGCATTGAAATTATTAAAATGGTGAAAAACTTGGTGAAAATCTTGTAACAGTTCGCAAAACTAAAAAGTTTCCGGACCGTGTTATCTCTCGAAAAGGTGATAACAATTGGCCACCGAGATCTTGTGATTTAACACCTTGCGACTTCTTCCTTTGGGGCCACGTAACAGATAAGATCACGCCAACACCCCAGCGTCGATTCAAGACCACAAAGATAGAATTCGTGGGTGACAGTCGTTCCCTCGTCGTTTTCGAAGAAGTTAAGTCCAATCACACCTTCGGACAAAAGAGCGCACCAACCAGTGACTTTTTGTGGATGTAATGGCCTCTCTTCAATTACTTGAGCCCCAAATACGACAATTTTGTTTATTAACATACACACTGAGTGTGAAATGTGCTTCATAACCATAAACCATAATCTCCCATTAAAGCCCGATGTGTGACTGTGCCAGAATCACCATTTTTCTGGTAGATTTTAATAAATTTAAGGGTTGTGTGATCCATTTTCGTCAATGTCACACCTCCAACAGATTTCGAATTCCAGCCCTATACTTTTGAGACCACGAAATAGATAACCCTATACAACATTTACTAATTTACATAAAATGCGTGCTCATTCTGTCTTCGTGGTGACCTCTTTAGGAAGCCCCGTGCGCCTGTACTTCTAATATGGCTCACCAATACTTTATGGTTGTTATCGTCATTTATATTCGTATGTTTATAAACACTGTGCATTTGGACTTTAATCTCATCGTGGGGTTTTTCAATTGGTATCTAATGACCGCACGATATTAAATTTTATAATTTTTTTTCAAACACCCGCTAAAAATCCTACATCATCTCTTCAATAGAGCAGTCGGTCGGATATTTGGTAGTGTTGTCATTATTTTTTTTTAATAACAAATAATTTTATCATTTTCAGTTGGGAGTGCAAAAAAATCAATTTTTACTATTCTGTCTTTTCCAAAAAATATCTGATTTTGTTGGGCGCCCTATTGTTCGTTTCTAAGGATTTATTTGTAGTGCTCTGGAGTTTCCATCTACTACTCCGTTCATACTCAGTTCGTATTCCTGTATATTTTTGAATACATGGGTTCACGAACAAAATGTAATTAAAATATATTTCAGCTCAATATATCATCACATTTTAAGGGCCGGGATTTTTTTTAAACTCCAAAGGCATACGGACCCATAGCCCCGCCTCTTTTTGAGTTGTTTTCTAAGTGTCTGCCTCACTCTGCCTAATGTCTGCCAAAAAATTAAATAATGAAATATGGTTTTCATTTCTTAACTCAGAACTTTCACCCTTTCGGTCCTTGCGTCACAGCTCTCCTAGAAGACTTGCCTACTTAGTCCTTAACTGTACCCCCGGAAATCTTCACCAGAATAATTGAATTCGTTTTCCGAATTCCTCTTGCCACCGTTATGGCACAGAAATGTCCAAACAGTGTTTCTCTCAGTGTAGCCGCACACGTAAAATGTACGAAACATAATCACAGATAGATAAGAATGGGGAAGACAATGACTTTAGTGATAATATATACTAAGAAAAGTGGGTATGTGCTTTGCCTATGTGCACACACACACACGCATAATGTATGCATAGAAGTGTGTACATATCCAAACATACGAGTATTTGATCAAATTGTGTATGATCTTAAATTGCTAAATTGCCTTTGTTTATTATTTTCAATTTTGAGAATTATCACTAACTTAAGCCGCTCTTTCTTCTTGACTATGACGTTGACGATTCCCCATACCCATCTCCATCCCAATCCCATTTCCATCGCATTGTTTCCATTTTACAGTTTCTCAACAGATAGATTAGCTTCATTCAGTCTGTTTTCACTTTTCTCCGTTAGTGTAGTACGGCCGTAACTACAACACTAATGTCTCGTGCCCTGCTGCGTTAGTCCCAGAGTAGTGCTGGTAGTGATCCGAGTGACTTCGACACCACAAATCCGGGTGGATAATATGCAATTGCTGGCCAAAGAAATAAACAATCGGACGTTTACCATTGATTTTCCATTGGACTGATGAGCAGATCGAAAACAATTTGCAAATCATCATTGTCCCCATATAATGAGCCGTAATATTGAAATATTACCGTGGTGGTGTTGTGTTTTGTAGTGTTTGTTGTACTCGTCGTGTTGAAATACTGAACTCTGTTGTTAACGACAAATTGTGTTGGTGCTGTGTTTTTTTTGTGTGTTTGTTTTGTTGCTGCTGCTGTTGATATCGTAGTTGGCGTTGCTGTATTCGTATCTTAACAATCACTACGGTAACGACGATAAGTTTTTAATCAGTTAAACGGTTTATGGTAATTGTTTCCTTAAATGAATTCAATTAATCAAATTGGTCTCTGTCATTTTACACCAAAAACGATTGAAAGTGATACCGGGTGGTGATAACGACCGCTGACATGCAAGGCGTTTGGAATAGGGACATTGTATAGTTAAGTGCAGGATGGCCATTTTTATTGGCCATGGATCATGGACACTGACGTTGGACAAAAATGCAAATCAAACTACATGGAGTTGTAAGATTTGAGGCTAACGACTTTAACTTGGAACCGCTAGGCTAATTGTAATTTAACTAATTACAAAAGTTAAAGATCGGGAAATTTCGAAAAAAAAATGTTTTGGTTAGATTTGCGAAATATTGTGATATAGACATTAGGGTGGGTCAATTTATGTGGGAGAAAGAAAATCAACAAGGTATTTGGCAAAAACGAAAACTATGGGAAATTCTAAGAATATTTCAACAAGAAACCATGGGTCTAGAAAAATCCCTAGCTGGCGCAAATGGGTTTTGTAAAAATTGATATTTTTAAAATATTTCGTACAAATAAAATGTTGACAATAAGAAAACATATTTTATAATAAAAAAACTTTGTACAGGGTGCGCCAAATAACTTTTTTTCTTTTTGAAAATTCTATAAAAAAACTACTGGATATTTTCTCAAATTTCTTTTATTGAAAGTACAATCCTTCCGGTTAATAATGGAAAATAATTTCATTCAAAGTAGCCTAACGACATCAGCTCTGCGGCTGATAATGTGATCTTCAAAAACAGGACGCAAAACATCGAGTGTAGCTTCGGCTATGTGGCATGTAGCGCCGTCCTTTTGCAACCAAATGTTGCCAATATCCTCATCTTCAATTTTTGTAAACAAAAATTCGTTCAACATGGCCCGATAACGAAAATAACGAAAACGAAATAAACACTAGTTGAAAAAAAGTACGTTAGATGGCGGACCCTTTATTACTTATTTATTTTCCTTAACATTCCATGAAGGAACAGACGGGGAACTTCTCTCGCATCAGTGAGCTGTGCACAATATAATTTGTATACTCACTGTTCGGGACCTCTTGTTTCAAGCCGGCTCCGAACGGCTAATGTTTTTCTAGCGAAGTTTTACAATGCTTCGAGATAACTCTCTTTTTTCGCGTAGTTGGAAAGCAGCCGCTGAATAATGGTAGTCGGTCTTAAGAGGTTTTGAACCTGGGTTTACTTGTGTGCCGTCCACAAACTTTGTATATTTTTCGCAAATATAAACCATTGTCAGGTTTGTAATATTAATGCCTTAAACTAATCTCTCACTCTCAAACCAGTTTTTTACATAACTCAAAAACTTTAAATAGATCAAAAGTTACATACTTTTGGCCAATGAAATTGGTTTCTGGACCACCATGCATCGGTGGGTATTCGTTTTTTTTTCGCCAGAATTCAATACTAATTTTTATACACTCCATTATAGGATGGAGTATATACTAAGTTTGTCATTCCGTTTGCAACACCTCGAAAGAGTGATCTGCGACCCTATAAAGTATATATATTATCGGTCAGTGTAACATTCTAAGACATTCTAGCGATGTCCGTCTGTCCGTCCGTCTGTTGTCTGTTGAAATCACGATAGAGTGCGAACGACCAACGCTAAGAAGCTGAAATTTTGTAGGAAGATGTTTTTTGCCCATAAGCAGGTTAAGTTCGAGAATGGGCAATATCGGACCAAAGGGGAAAAAGTTCCCCTTTACGGGACTAAATATATCCCGGCCATATCAAATTTTTCAAATATTTTTTTTCACTACATCTGATTTTTTTTGGTAAAGTTGTTCTAAGTTTATATAATTTATAGATGGGGAAAAAAATCCCAAAAATGGGCGTGCTCATGGGTTCCGTGGAACCTTGGGGCCCAAAAAAGGGTCCATGATAAACATGCGCATATGGGTATCGAAGTGCAACGAAATTTACTCACGAACCCAAATATGCCTTTATTTTCATGATTTGCCTAAATTTTTTGATCCGGTTTCTGGGACTATAGGGTCACCAGCGGCCAAAAAACCGTCCCTTGACAAACATGGACATATAGGTATCGAAATGCAACGAAATTTACTCACGAACCCAAATATGCCTTTATTTTCATGATTTGGATAAAATTTGTGATCTTGTTCCTGGGACTATCGGGTCACGAGCGGCCCAAAAACCGGCCCCTGACAAACATGGACATATGGGTATCTATTATTTCTGCTGTAAATAGATCGCAAATAAAGAGAATGAAGTAAAAAAAAAAATATGGGTATCGAAATGCAACGAATCCATGATGGAGGGTATATAAGATTCGGCCCGGCCGAACTTACTATTTGTCCACTTGTTTTTTTTTTTTTGTGGAATATTTCTCTGAATGTTTTCTATCTTGAAGTTGTTGTTTTCCTACTTTTCACAATTTTAAATAAAGTTTTTTTTTCATTAATTGTCAACACATTCTTAAATCACCAGAGCTTTTTCTTCAGCTCATCACCCCGAATCCTACCCTGAGTCACCAGAGCGGTGACTCAGGGTAGGAGCCAAGTTTGCTTATAAGATTGGGGCCGGTATGGTGGAAATGACGTTTTCAATTGTTTGTAAGACGATTTTTTCACTAATTCTAAGAATGACTCCTTTGTTGGTGCTTGACCTCTTATCGCATTAAGCAAATCGTCCATTGTGTTTGATACTATTTGGTTGTGAGCATTATTAGATTCAAAAAGGGACTATAAATAATGATTATTGTTCTGTTTTTTTTTTTAAATGAAAAAATTAAATTATATATATAAAGGAAAAATAATTTCATCATAATGAATGTTTCTGGACAATCCTTGCATTTCCGTAATGATTTTTAAATTTTAGATTTTTAAAGTTTTCTTCAATGGCAATGATTAATTTGGAGTAATATTACAAAAATCAGGCCACAATCATTATTTTGGAGGAAAAAAGTGAAAATAAAACTTATTTATGATTTTTTAATTTTTCTCTCTCAAAATGAAACTCACTTCATTAAGCCAAAATTGCGCTGTAGAAAAGAAAATGTGTCTAGTAAAAAAAAAAATAAAATTTATCCTTTTGGTAGAAGCAGCAGAAGTTTAACATTGTCTAGGCGATGCAGGGGGTCGGGGATTGCATTATGAGGGGGTAGTGTGTCGGTAAGGTAGGGGGTATAGAAGGCCGTTAGAGCATTTAGCCGGAATACGCGCCTATCCAGGGTCTCTCATCCGTTCATTGTCAAATGGCCGGTTGACCGGACGACGCACGATGGAGAAAATTCTTTCTCCAGCTGTACTGTTTGATAGAATTTTCATACCATTCGATTTCCCCTTTAATTTTCAGAAAACTGTCGCTCTTGCAAAACTTGTGTCTATACCCTGAGATGTTGTGTTATGGGCAGCGTTCTTCGCTTCAGTAACATATTTAGACTCCACGTCGTACCATAGGTTTCGTGTGCAGAGCGGTACCCTTATTTTTAGGGAAATACATTTCCATCAGAAGAAAACTACCTGATAAAATTTGTCTAAGACATCCTCGACTTTTTCTTCTGCTCCTTTTCCAGAATAGACGTTCTACAGTCTAAAGTTTCCTTTCAGCTTCGACGCAATAGACTCGAGTTAGACCCTGTATGAAAAACGTAAGTGAAAAATTCTCATTTCACGGTAGAATCACTGGAGAGGACTGAGCAGCAGGTCAATGACATTTACTAATATAGTCTATTTTCCATTTTTACATCTTCCCGAAAGAGACATTAGATTATTATCTTCTGAGGACATATGACTTTGGTGTCATTTGACTGCCTGTGAAACAACCAAATTGTTCTTGCCTCTCCTAAAACTCACATGGAAATCTTAGTGCCCGCATAAAAAACTCGACAATAAAAATATAAACATGATAATAAGGCAATCACAATAAAGACTTTAAACTAATTTAAAAGTATTTGAACTAAAAATAGTCATGCCATTCTAAAGTAAATAATAGTAATTGTTATATGATGTCAATATATTTGAATGTTGGATAATTTTCAACAAAGAATGGGAATATTTCCGCAGATCAATGGCAAACATTGCCTTCAAGTTAGGGGTTGAGGTCTGAAAGGAAGAGGTAATAAGCTATTCTACTATTTTCATTCCACCATCCGGTAAAGATCATCGAACGATTTCTGGGGTTAAAAAAGGCACTTTTTAAAGACATTTTTAACGGTTTAAATTCTTATTGATTTCTGGAATTCCTGCTTACTGCTGAAACGTTGGTTTTTTATTCTCCTTTAACACAACCAGTAATCATATACTCATCTACAAATTAAAGGCCTAAACATTCAAACCCTTTTTGGTCTCTATACAGTACGCCAGGTACTGTAGGACAAAACCAAAATGCAAATGCATCGACGGCGAGCCAGCGAGCAAGAACAGGTTATATCTACATATTTTAATCAGATGCAGTGCGAAAATGTCATTATCTTGTCTAACGTTTGCTTAGATTATGGCAATTTTATGTGCGAGATTTAAATGTTTACACACGGCAGGCACGGCGACAGAGCGATATTAGACAGCTAGTAGAAGTACCTACGTAACGTCTGAAAAGTGGGAATAATTAACTGCAACGTATATTCCGTTGAGAGAGGAAGGCAGACGACATGCAGAAACGACAAATTCACGATTTAGGTGGCCCACTTTTTGGTTTTTGAAACTCACACATCCGCGTGTCTAAGAATGGAATATGGGTCATCAGTTAATGAATGGGACATTTTTGCATATTCTCCGCTCTGAGTGCTGTGTGCAGTTGGTATTATTACATACGCACACACTCACAGATACTCCAAAAATATTCACACTGCATTCACTTGATGCAATTCACGCACACACTTGTACCAGTTATGTCAGAAAACAACGACAAAGACAAAGGAAAAGGAAAAGAAACATCTTTGTTCCGATACCTTTCGTTCTCTTTGGTGACAACAGTGGTAGTAGTACCCTTAAGGTGACACATATACATACACAGACACACACACACACATGTAGTACATGGAAGTAGACTCTATTTCATAAAAGAAAGCCTTAATAAATATAAAATACACACATACAAATGCTTCCATCTGCCACATACACAGACATACAGACATTCATTCGTTCACATGCTCCATAGATTTACTATATCCGACTGTCTTAATAGGTGCTTATAAAGATTACCACCACTCCAAAGCGTTGTCCCTGTCGCTGAATGTGCATTCACTTGCACACACATGGACAGGCAATTCGTGGGTATTGTGAAAAAAATGACTAAAACTCTTTTAAGAAATTTAGAAAAAGTTACATGAAAAGAATATGATCCTGTAGGCGTGGTCGTGGTGACCATTTGGCTGATGTTGTTTTTCACTATTAACGGCATCCGATCGTTTATCTCCAAAAATACTATTTTTCTTTGAATGCCAAAATAACACCTCT
Organism: Hydrotaea cyrtoneurina; assembly: GCA_958296145.1. Taxonomy (NCBI): domain Eukaryota; kingdom Metazoa; phylum Arthropoda; class Insecta; order Diptera; family Muscidae; genus Hydrotaea; species Hydrotaea cyrtoneurina. The sequence goes on from OY282512.1 coordinate 141,030,022, forward strand.
TGTTGGAGAACCCTGTATTTCTTAAAGGTCTAGTTGAAGCTAGACTGGAACCTAAAGAGGGCGAAGTTGTAAAGGCCCAAGATCGGAAAACAGAATAGAAATTGTTATAAAGTTTTGGAAAATTTTAAATTTTTCGCAAAGTAAGAGCAATTTTCTCTAAAGTCCCCAAAAAAGAATGCAACGATTGTCGAACAAGTTTATTTATTTAAAGAAGTATTGATTTGGAGCCCTATATGTATATCAATGGCATCTGAGTATGTAGTCGAATTCGGATAAGCGCACGCGTTTTAATTGAAAAAATCGCTTAAACACTAGTAACTATTGTTCTGGATGATTTTCCATGCACTGTACTTCGCTTAAACGAAAATCTGCTTTATCGTTTATGTGAAACACGTTTTTAATGAAAAGGTGATACGAAAACTGCTTTATAGAAATCCATGCCACTCATTAAAGTACATAACCAGAAAAGCGATAATAGAGGAGTTGACGCATATGGTCAATGAAAACGCTGAAAATGCCGCAGGTGGTTCACTAGAATTTATTGTGAGGACATCGTATTTATTTATATATTTATTGCAATAAAAAAATTATAATAAACTAAAAATATAAGGGCACTAGCAACAAAGGCTGTCGACCTGAAGAGACAATAGAATCAATTTATGTTATGAAACATTTTTTGGAGTCTTTAGAACTAAATCTCAAAAAAAATTTTCATTTAATTTTTTTCCCATTTATTTGCACAGATTTTGTAATTTAATGCCTCACGTTCAATTATTATAAAAACTGCTCCAAATTATCTGTCAATCGCATTTAACACAACTCAACTAAAAGAAAATAAGTGACTCTTGTCATTCAAGCTCATTAATAATGAATTTTAATTTTACATACATGTATTTTAATAGCTGTGCCACAATCGTCTATCTTCGATTCATAGAACAATTTCAAAAGTACACGCTCAGTTCGTGAAAGAAGCATCAATTATCCGAAGTCCTTTTTATTGAATAACCCGCATAAGTGAAAACAAGTTTCTTGAATTTTTTCATTACCGATAGAATTTTTTTTTTTTAGAGAAACCCGCATAAGTGAACTAAATTTCTAAAAAAAATTCATTTCCGCTTAAATGAGTTCGGTCAATTGCTCAATTTCTATGCGAGGAACAAAATCAACCAAAACGAAGACAACGGGAAATTCCGAGAATATTTTACTGAATAAATTCATACGTTGCGCAAATCCAGATGGATTTTCATTTTCAAATCGTTATTTTTAAAAATAGTTGCTACAACCAAAACGTGTTTCGTACAAACAAAATGTTGACATTATAATAATGACCAGAAAATGCACCTTACAATAAAAAAAAACCATGACACAGAGGAACAATCAACTTAAATCACATTTAAAATTTCAAAATCTGGAAAAGTTATATAATGGAAATAATTTAATGTTGAAGCAGCCCATAAATTACATTCCTATTTGTTTATACTATTTTCATAATTCTTTTTCAACCTAACGACTATTGTAAAATACAACTCTGTTTGAAGTCAATTTAACTTAGGATCATTTGCAACTCTGTATGAACAGCTGATTTTATTTACAGTACTACTTTTTTGCAACCATGTATATTTATCAAATTCACTACATTTATTATACAACCATGTTCAAAAAGTGTATAAAAGCAGACCAGATTGCACAGATAATTTCAATTAGCATTCTGCCTTCAAAGCGACAAGTAGTGTGCCTAGAATTAAATTCCGGACGGCTGCTTTCGCTGCGAACAAGAAAATCTAATTAAATAAAGTATTTCATTTAAACCAATTTAAATTTCTGTTTTTATGAATAGAATATACAATCTTAGAAATAAGATTGTTTCAATGTTCAATATTTTGTATCGATCTTTTTCAATTATATCGAATTTAGAATTTTTTCAATGAGTTCAAGCTCGAGGTCAGGAATTTTTAATAAAAAATTTATTTTATTTAATATATTTTTTCAATATTTCGTTCTTCTTTGAAGAACATCATCAGGGAGTACAACAACAATACCAAATAAATAAAACACACGCAATGGAACGTGTTGCTTCTTCATCAGAAGTTGTCGTACAAATGTTAGAAATTACGTCAAACGGTGTAAAAAAAAAACTAAAAACATGTGAAAGTGAAGTTTTTTTTGAAAACCTAAAAACACAAAATCTCTAGTCTAGTCTACAAATTTAAAAAAAAAAATTGACTGCAGAAACGAAGCATGTTTTTTAACTAATTTCGGTGCACATACAAATTGGGCTATCACGTCTTGTTTATTTCATATCACATGCTGTATGTGACTTCGATTATTGTCTTGTCTTCCCTGTCTGCGTCTTCCGTGGTCGCCTGTCTGGCTGGTGAGTTTTGAGACCCTCGATGGGGTCATCGCTGTATTTTCAGGCGCTTAACTAAGTTTATGTCGAAGAGTAGCTCTAACATCTCTCGGCTTCTTCAAGAACAACGCCAACAGAAGCTACTCCCTCTGCCTTCCCCTCCAATACCCTTATTTCCTATCGCTAACTCAGTGCATTACATTGCCATAGGGTTGGTAAAAAACAATGGTTGAATGGAATAAAATATCCAGGAAATGGGACTTTCTACTCCGACCTTTCACAGCTAAGTAGAACCCGAAGAATACCTTTGTTGTTTGGTCTTGTAACAGATATCACTCGTAGTTTAGTAAAAATGGACTTGATTAGTTCTTGCAGTAGACTGACGAAATGGCCGCTGTAAAAACACACATGCATTTAATCAAATATTTACAAAATAATTCTCGTTTTATGGTTTCTTTGTTGAACAATTTAAGAGCCGTATCATAAAACAATTAGAAAAACTCAACAATATCTTATCTGCGCGCCCAGAGTCACCAAATTGTTGCGGAGGAGCGACAGAGCGATACGTTAATTTCATTTTAATTCCAGTCGTTGACTCCGCGAGGCAACACCATTCCGACCAACAAGTGCCGACAAGATTCAAATAAAAAAAAAATATCTCAAAATTTGTGCATGGATCTTAAATTCCAAGTGACTTCTCAGCGGGCAACAAGACAAGATAAAATTTTGAATGAAATTAAAAACGACAACAAAAAATAAATACAAACAATTTGTGTGCGGTAGCCTTAATGTGGAGAAATAAACAAAAGATTTAAAAATAATTATAATAATAACACTGACACAAATACATATGTATACATTTATTTATACGTATGTAGATGCGTTTGTGTGATAGGGAAGTGTCAACAAATCCAACACGTGAGTTTTATTATCAGCCAGAAACAACAAAAAACATCGGTGAAATGCCAATAACAATTTCCTATGTGTACTGTGAGGGAATCGAAAACTGATAAAGTGACCAAACACTTGTCCATGCGGACAGGGTAGTAATTTGCGGGCATTCGATAGTCTATCTGAAGTCATAAACCCGCCAAATAAAATGTAGAAACGAATAACAATGGAAATCGACAATTGGCCTTGGTCATGGTGGTGAGACTCTCAAAAAAATGTAAATTCTAGAAATGCAATTCCGAGGTTTATAAGCAAATTGTGTTGTAAAAATGTTTCCCTTTCATACAGTTGTGCAGAAATTCGCTATAGAACTTTTCAAATATACTCAGCTGATGTTAGAAAAAACGAAGCAAATGTACCTACTTTCACATTGAGCAGCCCATGGAGCTGGTGTATTTTCTCTGATCCAGATGGATCCCCAGCTGATTCTTCACCTACTGGTTCTTCAAACAGTGTCAAAATCAAATCATTTGAACTACAAAAATGTACAATAGGGCGTACCTCAAAAAAAAAGTTCGCCGTACACCTTCGAATATGAAGTATTATTGAAAGGTAGTTTCAAAAAAATTTTTTTTTATTTTTTTATGCCGAACGTAGGGGTCGCGCTTTTACATTTTTCTATATAACTTCTGCATTTATAAACGGATTTTAAAGTGTGATACATCGATGTTTTTGTCTCGACGAGGCCCCTTCTGGTACTTACCCATCATATCTCAGTTGCTACTACCCTAATGTACCACTCTAATATCAGAAAATTAAAGCTCGCATAAAATCATGAAACTCTTCCTAAGGAAGTATGTCGAGACAAAAACATCGTCGAGACAAAAACATCGATGTATCACACTTTAAAATCCGTTTATAAATGCAGAAGTTATATAGAAAAATTGGTTTTACATTTCTTGAAAATATTAGGAGTTCTATCTAGGATAGTTTTATTTGCCATGAATGCAAATGCAATAGAGTTCACAAATCGAACAAGTAGACCATTCATCAGTACTAATAGTGTTGATGCTTTCGGCCAGGCGGGATCGAAGGATGGCCAGTACCGGCAGGTCTACAATTCCATGAAGGCGCAGACGTGGAACTTCTCTCGAATCAGTGTGCTGTATACGATATAATTCGTATACTCACTGACCGGGACCTACTGTTTTAAGCCGGTTCCGAACGGCTAATATGCCGCCTTTTTGTTATCGCCATGATTGCCTGGCTATCGCAAGCATACGCTTTTCTTGCCATCGTTCACCATCACATCCATTCTCGGCGATTTCTTATCGATTCTAGAAAAAGCGCCAGTTACAACTCGCTATCCTTCCGGCGATAGCAACATATCGTCAACATATACGAGGAGAATGTGGCTATTGGTTGTCAGACTGTCGGTTTAATTAACTTCTGCATTTTCCAATATCTCTCCCTCAGAATGTTAAAGCAGTTACACGATAACTTGTCGCCCTGTCTGAGATCTCTCATAAAAGTCAATGGTCAATATCTTGTTTTAATTATATGATATGTGGCTTTATAATAATTAGGAGACTTTATAACGTGGAGACTTTTTGTCGTTCTCATTCTTCAGGCGTTTAATACAAAATTAGGAGGAACATATTATATGATAACTACCACGGAAGGTACAGACAGTGAAGACCTAGATCAGGAGCAGTACACAATTTTAGGGCAATAGGCGAGTTTTTCTCAAAGTGAAGATATCCCGATGAGTTCTAAACAACAAAGTTGCCACTTGTTGGATATAGAGGGGAACAATAAGGTAGGACGCCAGAGGCCAAGCCTCCTGCTATCATCTAGATATCACCTGCGTTTCATAGCATTAAAGCTATGCGAATACTATGACCTCTTTGGGAATAATTGCTCGCTTTCAATCAAAGTATTTATATCCACCCCGGTCACAGGTTTTCATTTGACAACTTTTAAAACGTTCATTATTGCCACAAATCGGATGATTCTTTGCCGTTTGTGTGAACAATTTCTGTTTCTAAATATTCCACTGACATTGACTGCTTATCACAGTGTTGTGTTATCGCGTGTTAACATTTATCCAAATGTCATAAATTGGCAAATGGGCCTATAAAGTTAGAACAAATCAAGGCGTGCAAATACGCAAATGACTGCTTAAATCTGCCATAAAATCCATATTTAGACCGACATAAACTACATATCAGTCAATTACATTTTAACTGTATCTCTTCTCTTTGTGGCCAAGTCATCATTTAGATAAAGACAATTTAAATTTAAAGAGGTTGGCGGCGAAATGAAAGACTCAAATATGGATAACAGCAAAAATGGCAACGTTGACATGGATCGATCGCAGGCAGCGGATGCCGCCGAAGAGGATCCCTTTCAGGCCATCATGGAGAAGGCCGGCAATCATGGACGCTTTCAGAGAATCTACAATATAATATTTGTGATGGGGCTGTCGATGGCCGGTGCCATGTGCTACATGAATATTATTCTGGCACTGAATATACCCGACCATTGGTGCACGGTGCCGGGCAGGGAGTCAACGAATTTCACTTTGGACGAATGGCGTCGTTTGACATTGCCCACGTAAGTATCCGTTGTGTCGATGTTGGGTGGGGTGGGTGTCGGTTTGTATGTGCATGTGTGCGAGAAAACGCAATATGAATGATAAATATTTGATAAGTAATTTTTGACAATTTTGTGACATTTTGCGCTACTGCTGCGGCTGCTGTTGTACGTAGCCAGGCCAGGCTGTGAAACATTTGCCCTCGTCCTGTGTTTCGCATCCATATACACATGTGTGTGCGTGGGCACATATACCAATAGCTGTTATAAATTGTCAAGAATTGTGTTTAAAATTTCATTTTTCAAATTTGCATTTCATATAAATGTCATCATCGAACAGGCACATGCACATACCGGCACAAATGACAACGTCGACTATTGATATTTTACAATATCCTTTTGATACATTCGAATTCATTCTCTGTCTTTCTCTTCCACACACACACACACACACACGCACACACTTCCAAACACAGACAGAAGGACAATCGTGGTGCGGAGAAACACAGCAGCTGTCAAATGTTTGATGCGAATTTTACCGAAATTGATGACTGGCAGAATTGGAATTCAACATCAGCAAATGTAACAGGTTAGTTTTGCTATGCGACACATATGAATCCAGCATACACACACATACATGCCTATGGTCATGCACATATTGAGAATCGTATACACAGCCAGAAACACAAACACTCGACAACATCGGTGTAAGGACACGCTGTGCCATAAACTGAAACTATCGGAATAATGGGAAACGGAAGTTGCCAAGTATAATTTCACTGTCATTTTACAAATAGCGACAAAAAAAAACCCAGATAATAATTTTGAAATACGAGTATGAGGTGAAAATTAAAGCAATTTCAATTTCATTGCCCTCAAAGTAGTCGGTGGATACTTTTTGGAAAGTCACTTTGGCATGGGTTTGGCCTGCTAGTACAGGTGATAAAATAATTTATGGACCGCAATATCAATTGCACTGTGCTACAGGCCAAATGACCCATTGCAATAGATTTGATGGGTGTCCAGTATCAGAAAGGTTAATTTAATTTCGATGTTAACAAGTAGAACAGGATTTGAATGAACAATTTTTGGCCTTTTAAATTCATCTTAGGCTCTCTGGCGTCTGTATCGCCGGCCGTGATGTGATTGTTTAGGTAGCTTACAATTTATTTTTAAGAATCCATTTTCTCTTCGTAATGGAATCAACAACCTCATGCACTTTTACTCTTCGATCGTCCAACGCCATATCATGGATTTTTACGATATTTTCGGGTGTATTGACCTCAATTGCCCGTTCAATTGTCCAGAACGTTCAGCGTCACAGCGAAAGTCAGTAAACCATTTTTTCACCATAAAAATCGCTGGTGCAAAGTCTCCATAGTATTTATCAAGGTTTTTTATGGTTTGATTGACGTTTTTTTTTCTACAAAAAAGCGTGTACTAGAAAAATTCACTTGTTTCCATTTTTAACAACACGAGGTTGTATGTTTTCAACAGTTCTTAAACAGAAACTAAATGGCGGAACTCTCTCAAAATTTGACACTAGTCTATTAACCGATGGTACTTGATGAGAGCAGTGTTGCATTTCATATAACTACGAGGGAAATTGGAAAATGTTATCTATCACTGTCCAGATGTCACTGTCCAAACGGATGAAGGTAGAATCAAAAAAGTTTGGGAGTATGTAGCCCTTGCAGCCTTGACATCCGCTAAGAACGGATTCAACAGAAATTAAATATTGTGATTTTTGTTGGAGAATTTGTCCACAACTACTCTTCACAACAACAGGTAGAAATGGGTAAGAGATGGGACGAAAAAACGGCCAAAAAGTACCAAAACGGGATAAAGAGGGAGAAAAACGGGGAACCAATTTTTTTTGGCAACGGCGGTGGATAATAGTAAGGTACGAAAAAGAGGCCAAAAAGTGCCATGACGGGATAAAAAATGTACAAAATGAAAAAAAACGAAAATGTGTAAAAAAATTAATCGACGGGAATGGACCAAAAATGATGACTTAATGATGGAAACGGTCAGTTCGTTTCGTCGTTCTTGAAATATCGACTCTTGATCAGTATAAAATGGAGTAGGAGTTGTCCTTCCGGTTGTTTAAAGCGAAGAAAAACTCCAGTCGCAAAAGCCTATTAGCATCCAACTTGGCAGATATGAGACCTAGGTTCTAAAGCGTGGGATATTGAAAATATTCCAAATTGAACGAAAGTGAAAGAAGTTTAGTCATTCCGTGTGTAAGAGCTTGATGTATATACACACACTTATTCTCGATCAGTGTACAATTCTAAAGCCCCAAGTAGTCAACCAATAAAGTAGTGTTATTGTAACCGTACAACAAGTACTCATCAAACGTAGACGTATTTCTTGATATTCGCTTTGTAGAATGATTCGCTTTGTACAATGTCGTATTAATGTTGTTGAACAGTTTTATTTTGGTTCACAATCCATGTATTTCCCTGTATTTTTTGTTAAATAAATACAACGCTCTCTGACGTTGCTCTCTACTTCAAAATCTAATTTCTGCAGGTCTTTACGTTTTCACGTACAAATCTTAACTCACACTAACCACTTACACAAATATTTTCCATAAGCTAGGTTGTGCCAGCTGATTACTTGTTACGTTTACTGGTTGGCTACTTGGGGCTTAAGACAATCTTGCCCTGCCAATTTTGCTGCAGTTTCTGGTATATTTTATTGCTATTTGGTCAATTTTGTAAGCGGTGTGCCCGAAATTTGAAATGTAATTACACTGCCCCAATTCTTCGCTTATTACCATCATAATATTAGCTCCACTGAGCCACGAAACTTATTTTCGATTTAACTAAAAAAGTAAAAAAAAAAGTCGACACCGAAATTTTCTCAATTTTTCAATTTTCTCTACTTTTTCGCAATCAAAAGTCGAACTAATTTAAAATGTTTCATTACTTTTGTAGCAAAAAGTCGATTAATCGAATTTTCGTGAGTCAACTTATAAAACTCAAATTAAAATTATATCTACTTTCAAGATTCTGTAATAAGGACCCCTTTTAAAAATTGACAGACCAATATCAGTACGGAATGAAATGCTGCAAGAAATCACGTGGCACCTTGTATCGTCCATTTTTCTCATGTTTCATGCCCCCCCACAATAACTCTAAAAATAAACTGAGCCTTCGATTGGAATCTTCAATAGATACGAGTTTTCTGTACTGAAATTTCATATTTTCAAACAACTTCCTTTCCATCGAAAGTGGGTCATTTTATAAACTATTAATGCCATTGCATAAATAGACAAGCCATATACTAGAAGACCAAAAGTTATATCTTCATAAAACTTTTCTCTAGAATAGGTTTTGTAATAAAGTCCCTACACACACTCACACACATGCTGATTCAGCATCACACAAATTAGAAAATAATTTCTCTATCAGATCTAAATCGACAAATCTTTATCAGACTATATGATGCTTTCCACAAGGTGGACAATAAAAACATCGTTGGAGAATATGGTGACGACTACTTCATGTCTGTTGGAAGAGAGTCTGGGACACCAGGTGCCGTGCATGGCTGCCGGCAAACAGTCCTTATTCCAATGACGTGAATTGTTTTGTATGTTTCACCTGGTGATGGTGATGATATATGCAAATCTATATAAGGATGTATTGACGGCAAACGACTGTATCCTGTGCTCGTTTTTACATGTGAGTGCGTCTGTGTGAGTGAGAGTGCGGGTATAACGGTGTGTGTTTCGTTTGATAGAATTGATTTATTAAAACTCATGCACACAGACACACACACACACACATTGGTATATGTTTGACTTTCAGTCTCCCTGTTGAACGGATTGTCCGCCCGCCCCCCTCACGCCTTCGACCCGTCTGTCTGTCGGTTATTTGCTCATACAACAACATAATCATAATGATGTCAGTACACCGGTAATACTTTGAGTATTACAGACATTTGTACACATGTACGTACATGTGTCTGACTGAACATTTTAAGGTTTGTATGTGTGTGTGTGTGTGTGAGTGTACATGTGCTGATATTGAGGTAAATTTGATGTAATGTTACATAATTCCCAGATGAAAACGGAAAATTTGGTTGTCGCCGTTGTTGCTGCTGTTGTTTGAATTGTACAGACAATCCGAACTCGCACATCATTCGTCTTTCTAAATGTTCTCCATCCACTTCTCTACGTGACGTGTGGTTGGAGGCGATATTTGTTATTTTTTTCCTATTTTTAATTTTTATTTGTTGATTTTTATTTTGCTCTCGCTCTCTCTCTCTCTCTCTCTCTCTTTCAGTTATTTGTCTTTCATTCATTTATTTATGTTTTTGGATGTGAATTAAAATGTTCCTTCCTGTTTGATGTTGCAACATGTAGAACCATTCACACGCTCTCAGACTTTCCCAAAATGTGGTACAGTTCGCTTCCAAGACATTGTGGCGCCATTTCAAGAAGAAGACAGTTCTGAACTACCAACTTTGAGAGCATTGTAACTGATTAACACCGAGATCCTTAGGAAAACCTTAAGAAAAGTAACAACCATTCGCTCACTGAGAAGATTATTTAACAAAAGTTTCCGAATCCAATTCCAATGTCTGTAGATAAAGAAATATATGTCTCTCAGACCATCCCTTGAGCACAATTTCGTTTCCAAACGTGATGAGGAAATCAGAATCAATTGTGGACAATAATACCATATACATATGAAGTTAACTTCCTGATTCCTAATGAACATAAGCTCTGCGTGTTTTCTCCAGTTCATGGTACAAAGGATGTACATTAGGGTGATGTGAAATAAAGAAAACTCACAGTCCGACAGAGATGTAGTTTGCGATCCTTTATAAGGAAAAAGACTTAAATTAATAAAATTGTGAACGTTTTTTGGTCAGAAAAATTTTCAAAAATCAAATGTGAAAACAGTAAATAAACATTCACAAAAATTGCAAAATACCACTAAAAATTAAAAAAAAAATGCAAATTTTTCCCCTATTAAGGATACCAAAATACATCTCTCTAATTATAATTTTCAAGTTAAAAAAAATGTATCTCCACCCTAATGTCTCTCTTTGCCTCAAATACTTTCATTTGGGTACTGCTCAAACTTGAAAATTTTCATTAATTTTTAGGATTTTTGAAATAAAGCACAAAGATTCAAATTAAAAAAAAAATGTTCTCCACCCTAATGTACAGGTATTTTCTACCTTAGTTCTTGAACCGAAGTCCCTCTTTGCCATGAACCACCTCAAAATTGTAAATGTGAAAAATTCAAAATAAATATATATTTTTTTTCTCCACCCTACCTTAGTTCTTGCACCGGAGTCCCTCTTTGCCTTAAACCACCTCACACTTGTAAATTTTCATTATTTTATGGATTTTTTCAAATCAAGCTAAAATTGCAAAATGGCAAATTTTGTTAGACGTGCTAAACATCATACGAAGTGTCTAATATATTCGACAAATCCATGGAAAGGGTTAAGGATCGAAAAGTAAATCCCTCTCCAAGTTAAAAATGGTCAAATTAAAAATATATTTTTTTCTCCACCCTAATGTACATGCATTTTCTACCTTAGTCCTTGCACTGGAGAATCTTTGTGCCTTGAACCAGCTCAAACTTGAAACTTTTTATTAATTTTTAGGATTTTTTTTAAATCAGGCAAAATTTTAAAAATGAGAAAGGCCCATAATAACTAACAGAAAATTCGTATTTTTCCCTTATAAAGAATCCCAAACTACATCTCTCTCCCTATCTCTGAAGAATTCCTGGCTGGAGCGTTTAGATTCATTCGGTCCAGTCAGCGCCATCGCTGGTACGGTCATTCTTTATATTGAGCCCAGGTAAATCAATTCTTTCCCCGCCGACACTTTACAGCCTCAAACAATAACGTCTGCTTTCTGACAAATGCATATTGTGTAAGCCTTAAAGAATTCGTCTAAAACTTCCGCCATTGACCCTGAATGTTAGGCAGACCACTTAATTTTTCGCGGCATAATTTCTCAAGATACTACTGTACACTTGTAAGTATGAGTGTGTTCGTGAATGTGTATGACTTTATTATGCAAATGTGGTGTGGTTTGTGAAACATTCCACACGAACACAAGCACACATAATTACAAACATACATGTAAAAAGCGAAAAACACACAAATACTCACACACACACACACACACTCTCATGGCCCCAATGGAGCTGATTCATAATTTAGCATTATCTGTTAGTCGTCGTCTACGTTTTCAAAGTTATTCAATAACTTTCAATTATAAAATAGAAAGCAATAATTTCTTGAGAAATCGTTTAGCACAGCCCTCGGTGCACACCAACACAGCTGGCATAGACAAACTAATACTAACACACACACACACACACACACGCATATCGTTATACGCTCACAAACACAGTCATACACACACGCGTATACCGGGAGTCATAGACAAACGTAGCTAACAAAGTTTTTCCATTTGCTTAACATTACTTTTTACAACTTTGCACTTTAATGCGTTTCACTTTAACTAACTCGGCGAACAAATGTAAGAACCGTCGCACAGTGTTTTTGCGTGGTGGCAAATGTGCGGCAGTCATTTGGAATCGGTGATCAGCAACCTTATTTGTTTTAAGCTAAGCTGTGTTAGTGTACGATTTATCGATCGAACCACGGTTTACTCTTGGACCCACAATCAGAATATGAATTTTACTTTGTATTGTAATTACAAAAAAAAAAAAATGATGATTCAAGTCGCCATTGTTTCGTAACATGATCGAGAATTAAATGTCATAATAAAGGGTGTTTTTTATTGAGGTATAGAACTTCGAATTGAAATAAAACACAAGAAAATCGTTTTAATGTCCATCAATTTATTGGAAGGATAATTTTATGCCATTAATGTTTAAATATGATTTCGGGCATGTGACCGCCGCGGCTGGCTCGAATAAAGCCAATTCTACAGGTCCAATTTTCAACCACTTGTTGGAACCACAACTCATCCACATTCATGCCATCCAATTCGGGAACAAAATAGTCGGTTATCATGGCTCTATACCGGTCTCCATTAACGGTAACTGACTCTCCAGCATTATTTCGGAAGAAGTATGGCCCAATGACTCCACCAGCCCATAGAGCACACCAAACAGTCAGTTTTTGTGGATGTAATGGCATAAAATGGACGGAGCTTGCGGTGAACTGCGCGAACTGAACCATTACTTTCGAAATAAATTTTGCACGATTTGCAAGCGTTGTTCTTCTGTCAACCTGTTCATGATGAAATGGCAAACCAAACTAAATATTAATCACTTGACAGCTGACAAAATGGCCGCCAGTTAAAAAAGTGATGCCAACTTAAAGTTCTATACCCCAATAAAAAACACCCTTTGAAAATTATTCGAACACTATCAATTCTTGTTCGTCGAGACCCACTCATTCCTACTGAAATCCCGAATGCTTGAGAGTTTTGAAATAAGCCTCACATGTGGCTGAGTTGGAAGCCTCGGCTCCCAAAAAACTGTAAACATCCGCCAAGCAAAGATCATGCAAAGGGCAAATGTCCCAAGTCGTTTTCGAAAGCATTACATCGGAAGCACACTCTAGACACCATTTGACAGTTTTACAAAGGAGATCAGAGAAAATTTCTTTTTCTCTGCTGATAATATTTCCTCGTTTGGAAATATTTAGCAAATGACTTAGGCCGTCTATATATTAAATGGCCTTGGCGGCAAAATAAACATCAGCTGTTCCTCAAGAATATTTGAACTGTTTGTTTTCAGTAAGCTTTTGTGAGGAAATACAATTATTAATATTTTCCTCTATGGTATGAAACCACCGTGCCATGACTTCTTCATTGGTGGCGGAACTGGCAATAGAGCTGGTGTTGCTGGAACTACCAAGCAAAACACCATCATCATCGTCGCCATCGTCATAGTCATCATCGCCATCATCAGCCGTCGCAGCAAGCAACAACCGCAAAAACTGCTGTTGCTGCATGCCATGACTTCCGATATTTAAACAACCAGAAATCTTATTCATTCTGTTCTCAGAGTTTGCAGGACTCTACTGGTCTTGTTGTTCTTTCATTCATTCATTCGTTCATTTGGTAATTTCTTTGTTGTTGCTTTTGTTATTTCAGCTTGCAAGAACGGCTGGAGTTATGACCAGACGTGGTATGAGGACACAATACCATCCAAGGAGGATTGGGTCTGTGCAAAGGATTTGTTTGTGACAAATGTTTTCGTTGTTGGACGCGTGACAGAAGTTGTGGGTTCATTTCTGCTGGGACAAATGGGTGACATGTAAGTCCAGTCAGTTAACTTCACTTTACGTTTTAGTTTTCCAGCATTGTGCCCATCATCGTCATCAGCTTCCAAACTAACCTATACAAACATTTACTTAACATTCGGATAGCAATTGTTCAGAACGGTGGTGGTGCTGAACAATTGCGGGCAATTGCTGTGCTGCCAGAGCATGCAGTGGGTGACAAAAGCGTCGAGTCAAGCAAATCAAATTAAAAAGAAAAAGAATACATTAAATTCTATTATTTAAGGATAATTGAAAAACGTTAATGCGCCCCTGGTTCGCTCTGTACGCATTTCCCTTTACAATTGTTTTTTTCTTCTAATGTTTTTCTTTACTTTTTGTGTCATTTGAATTCATTTAGTTTTGGTCGTCGCTTCGTCTACTACATCAGTGTGGTGTTCTGTTCGATAGGCAGACTTTCATCGATTTTGACTACAGCTCACTATACATGGTTCCTGATATTCTCCGGTTTGGCTGCTCTTACCATCAACAGTCTGTTTCAATCGCCCCAGATTATTGGCATGGAAATATCGAGAGAGTAAGTGTGACCAATCATTTCGTTAACTTTGTACATTTTTAGGTTATGTTTCCTATATAACTTTTTTTTTTTTTTTTTTTTGTAAGTGCATTTAAGTGTGAACAAAGGTTGTAGCTCACCAAAAGTTATAAAAGTTATGGATAACCGAATCGTAAAGGTTTGGGTCTGGGACAAAAAAGGATCCATTGAATTTTTAAATTATCTCAACCGATGGTCGAAAGAGAGTCCCTCGATAGCCGCCTAAAACATCGAACATGAGAGAAGTTTTCTGTCTTCTGTTTTCAGTGAATGTTTATTGTAAAACATCAATTGTTTCGTCTTAACTGAAGCGAAATCGTCCCATGGCGTGCTTGGTGTTAAATAAATCGCGTGTAAATTCACTTGTGGGGAACGTACATATTTACATATTATAAAGGACTAAATATTGGAAAGTTTTAGTCCTTAACAATACGTATTTCGAAAAATTCCGAATAAGAAAGCTGCAAGTGCTACACACTTCTGCTTCCCGCATCAGCTGTCTGTCCTGGACAGTCATGAATTAGTGAGTCACTCTCTCTCTCTCTTATATAGTTCGATTAACCCATCCCTCCTTAAGGGATCTTCCCTTAGCACTGTGCTATCCTTACTTATTCTATACTCTTAAAAAGAAAACAGAAAACTTTTTTGATGGTATTTCTGTAGCGCAGTCTTTTAGGCTTGTCACAACGAATATTTACAGTTTTTTTTTCAGTTACTCTTCATTTAATTACATCAATTTTTTGTTTTGTTTTCAAATTCCAGAGATGATCGCAGTACAATTGCGATGTATCAGAGTTTTGGCTGGTCGATTGGAACAACGCTGATGCCGCTGCTGTTCTGGTGGCTGCGAGAATGGGAGCCCTTCATGTGGATAACAACGGTGCCGACAGCAATAGTTTTGATTTTCTCCAAGTGAGTAGACCGAGGAGTACATCTTTTTACACGTAACCCAAGTCCACACACATACACACCCACTTACAGTCATTGGTACAAATGTAAGTGTGTAGATGCATGAATGTGCGATGCGAGGATATGCGAATGCGGTCTGATCCTTTTGGGGTTTTGCGTTTGGTTGTTTTCGCATTTTCGCATTTTCTTGTTTTCTTTTGTTATTCATTACGACAATTTGCAAAAAGAACTACGGCAAAAAGAAACTCTTTAAGCTTTGCAAACGAAAGCAAAACAATGACAGCACCACCAGAGCCAACAACATATTGTTGGTGTTGTTGTTGTTGTTGTTGCTTTGCCAGTTGCCAGGTTTTTGTGTACTTCTTCGTCCATGGTCGGGGAAATGCAAGTGTGTGGGGTGGCTGGCTGACTGGCTAGATGGGTTGCCTGGTATTCCCAACGACTCATTGAAGCATAACGCAATTGCACGATGTCTTCTTATGCTCAATTCCACATGTATGAGTCGGTGTCTATGTGTCTGTCTGTATGTGTGTGTGTGTGTTCATATGTTCAATTCATTTGAAATCCAATCAAATTCATTCGATTGTTTTCAATTTCTTTCGATAAAACAAAACAGCAAAAACGAAACCCGGAACCTTTTTACACAATGTTTTGTTTTATGACCGACCGACCGACCGTCCGAATATGTGTACGGACCGACGGACAGCGGTCTTGGCTAGAATGGGTCGGGCCGGGGGTGAGGGAGAATTGAGCACCATGGTCTGGTTGCTATCTCCGTTGGGGCTTTATTCGTAATTTTTTATGCCCTCTGTGCGGTGGTCGTAACATTGTTTCAATTGAATTTTCCCTTCTGTTTTTTTTTGTGTGCTAGTCTTTTCCCTGCCATTCATTTGATTTCATTGTATTTTCATTTTCGTTTTCTATTTCTGGACACACGAACAGATACGTCATTGAATCGCCACGCTGGTTGATTAGCAAGAAACGCTTTGGCGATGCGATTAGGCAATTTAAGAAAATTGCCAGAATCAATGGACGTCAATTTGATATGAGCGAAAAGGAGTTGGCCGACATCTATACGAGCACCGATGAGGAGTCGACCTATGGCATAGCATCGCTGTTCAGCGGTTGGCGTTTGGCCCGCAACACCAGCATCATGGGATTCAGTTGGTAAGTGACTACAATCAAAGATATTTGTTAAAAACAAAACAAAATTAAGCAAGGGCTAAAGTGGGGCGTGGCTGACTATGTGATAAAACTCAGATCATGTTCTGAAAAGATTTTTCGTAAAACTCTATTATTGTGTCGTTTATTGGTAAGTTGGGCTAATCTTTGGGGACCTACGTCTAACATGGTACAATTTCGATATTGTTTGTTCGGATTTCATGGGTGGTCTCTAGAGCGGAGGGATATAAAAAATACTCCATTATTAATTCACAATCTTAATATATATTTACCCTCGACACTGATTCACTGATTCACTGATACACTGATACACTGATTCCCTGATTCCCTGATTCACTGACTCTGTCACGCAGTACGTAGGAATTTAAATAGGCATTCTATAATAATTCTATAAATAATAATAATATAATAATAAAAAAAATATTTTTTTTTTTGTACAGAAATTGTGTTTTCCCCAAATTTTTTTTTTCCAAAATTTTTTTTTTACAATTTTTTTTTTTACAAAATTTTTTTTTTTCCACAAAATTTTTTTTTTCAACAAAATTTTTTTTTTTCACCAAAAATTTTTTTTCAACAAAAATTTTTTTTTTCAACAAAATTTTTTTTTTTCAACAAAAATTTTTTTTCAACAAAATATTTTTTTTTTCAAAAAAATATTTTTTTTTTCAACAAAATATTTTTTTTTTCCACAAAAATTTTTTTTCCACAATTTTTTGTTTTCCATTTTTATTTTTTTCCGAAATTTTTTTTACAAAATAGTTTTCTCAAAATATTTTTTACAAAATTTTTAAAATTAAGTAACAAATACTTTCTCAAGCAAATTAACGGGCGCCATAGGCGCATTACAACTTACTAGTTACTGATATTTTATTATGGCAATCAGTAATTTTTTAGACTGGCAATGCTCTGCATACTTAAGACACAAACTTTACCGATAATCTTTCTATCGCTTAGCTCTCCATACACATTAAGCATTTATCTAAAACATGCCTACTATTGACGTCAACAAATGTTGTCAAATGTATGAAACCATAACAAACATTCACTGACACTCATCACTATTTTTGAATGGTCCTGCAGGTGTGTAGTGGCCGTATCCTATTTCACTCTAGTCCTCTTCAGCTCCCGAATGAGTGGCAATCCGTTTTTGAATTTCCTGCTACAGAGTATCGTAGAAATCCCTGCCTATATTCTTGGCAAATATGTAGGTAAGTTAAAGTTAAGCTAAGCTAAGATCTACAAATGATAATAAATCGCAACCGCTGGTTTCTGTCGTAGGTGATAAATTTGGACGCCGCCTTACCAACAGTGCCTCCTTCTTCATTTCGTTTTTGGTTTGCATTCCCCTGATCATATTGGCAACTGGTTAGTAAACAATCTTGGTTTCTTGTTTCTTGTTGATTCTAACTGAATCCATTTGCATAACTTTGCTTACAGATGAAAAGTACGAATTTGTTATTTCGGGTTTGGCTGCCTTCATCAAGTTCTTGAATGCGGTTACCTTCTTCACTGCCAGTCTGCAGGGCATGGAAATTTATCCCACGTGCATGCGTCAGACGGGCATTGCTCTTGGCACCATTCTGGCTAATGCTGTCGGTGTTTTGGCACCGTATCTTGTCTATTTGGGCACCACCGTTGACATCCGCAGTCCCTATTACATTTTGGGCACTCTATTCCTAGTCGGCGCCATCGGAGCTCTCTTTCTGCCAGAAACGCTGCATAAAAAACTGCCCGACACCATGGAGGAGGCTCGTCAGTTTGGCATACACGATGTAAGTTTTTTTTTCTTTGCATTGAACAATCGCTTAATGAATTCATTCCACCAAATGTTGCTAAATGTTCCCATGCGCTGGGGCGTTTATTTCGTGCCACCCACTGTTACTGATTTTCCCCCTCTTTTTATTTTCAGAAATTCTTCAGCTTACCAAAGGCGCCATCTTCTCATTCGGATGCCGCAGCGGAAAAACTAAATCAAGAAAAATATGCGCCGTAATGTGACAATTGCATCGTGATGTTTTTTTTTAGCTTCATTTCTCTTCAGTATTCTATGTTAGCGAGGGGGGTAGATATTCTTTTCCCTTCTATTCCTTTGTCCCGTGTGACAATGTGATGTATGTACTTTAAGATGTTATCGTTAGTTCAATTTTTGATTTGTACGAATGTGTTTATGTGTATGAATGTATGATTGTATATAATAAAATTAATGAATTTATAAATAACAACAAATGCAAACGTTTGGTCTCAAACCGACTGAATTTGGGGAGTTCTATTGATGAAATACGGTTGCTTAGATGGAATCTTAGATTCCGTCTGGATAGTGTCTGTTCGCACGTAGCAAAATGTTGAAGATTAAATGCTAACTTCTTTGTTTCTGTAGTGCGTAGTACACGTCTCATGTTGTCTACTTACTTTTCCAGAGGTTAGTATTTTAGGCTTATAACCGAACACAAAATTTAGAAATACGAATTCGCTTAATTTCGTATTTAACTTTGAAAGCTGGAGCAGAGCACAAATCAACCTTTTGAAGCGATAGAATCTAATGTTAGTAAAACTAAGTGTTTGCACAACCAAATGTCAGCATAACCAAATGATTTTGCAGCCAAATGTTTGAGTGTCGAATATTTGCGCAACCTGTTTGTTTGTGCAAACCAAATATTGTCGCAAATGTTTGTGCAAGAAACCAAATGTAGGATTATATCTAACACAGAAAAATGAGCTTTCTTAAAATTAGAGATTCGGAAGAGCGTTGAAACTGATTTTCCAAATTTTCAGTAACGGAAAAATGTATTGAACCAACATTCTACCAAATGTTTGAGCAACCAAGTGTTTGTGTTAACAAATATCTTCTCAACTCAATGTTTTCGCAACCAAATGTTTTCTTAACAAAATGTTTGCACAGCTAAATGTTTGTGCAACCAAATGTTTGTGTGACCAAATATATTCTCAATGAAATGGTTACATAATCAAATGTTTGCACAACCAAATGTTGGTGCAAGAAACCAAATGTAGGATTATTCTAACTCACAGAAAATGACATTTTCTTAAAATTTGAGATTCGAATGTCTCTTGATCCAACTTGGTTATTTCTTCAGCAACGGAATGATGTTTTGAAACGAGTGTGATACCAAATTAAAAATATACTTAAGGACTATTGTCAACCCATTACAAGTTGTATGCTACAATAATGATAACATGATTTATTGCGTGTCGGATGATGCACTCTCAAAATCTATTTTTTGCAATCAATCTCTAATGGCTAATGTTATATAAACTATATGTGGTTATAATTACATCATTTTTAAGGCAGAATACATCCAAGTGCAAAACATTGGGAAAATCGAAAAAAATAGTTTTGACCAAAAAAAAAACAAAGGGGTTAACCCATCAAAATTTTAGTTTTTTTGGTAAAAATAGATTTTGTTTAAATTTGGCTCATGCGTAGCGGACATTAATCTGAACAAGATGACATTTACACTTTTTAGATCGAACAAATAGTTTGTGAGAAATTAGCTTCTGAAAAAGGTTTTTTTTTTAAAATTCTAAACTTGTATTTTCTTATTTTGTTAATCAGCTTTAATAAGTTGGAATAAAGATACTTAAAACATTTAACACTTTACACATTAAAAAATAAATTGTCTGAAAATTAAAATGTAATACATAAAGAGAAAGTGAAAAAAAGTAATAGATAAATTTGAATTTATAGAAAGAAAAGACAAAACAACATGATAGATGGAGGTTTTAATGTAAAACATACAAAACAAAAATGATAACAGTTGTGGGGGGATAAAGTTTGTAATGGGAACAATTGGATTGTAGGACAGTGATGGTATGTAGTAGGAACTGTTATTGAAGGTGAGCCATACATACAGTAAAATATAGTTGGGCACCAGGTTTAAAACTGCAATGAAATGATTATTGAATTCAAGGTTAATTCAATTTTTGATAGAATTATTTTAGGTTTTAAGGCACTTCAATGTAAATACTTGATACTCTTAAGGAAATAAAAGTAGGCAAGCAATTTGAACGTGAAAATTAGCATTTGGATGAGATGGAGATTAAACGTAGTAGATAACAGGAACATAAGGGCACGATATGAAGCTGGAGGTTGAACATGTGTTAGAGATATGCTCTGACTGATGACATATTATTATGAATATTGGAGCACCAATATAGGACAGGAACAACAGCAGATGAACAACACAATTAATTGGAGCTGAAACTGATCGGATGCAGCAACAAATTAAACTGTTTGGACAATTTGTTATCACTGGAATAAGGAATAGCCACAAGAGTAGTATAACACTTAAAGCTAGACTTTACAACTATAATATACCTACATGGACTTGCATGCTACTATCATTTTCACATGATTTATTGTGTATCCGATGGCACAAACATTTTGCTATTTGTCTGCATTGTTGCGCAATATTTTTGTTGCTGGAACACTTAGCTGTGCAAACATTTAGTTGAGCATTTCTTTTTTGCCAAAATATTGGATTACTCAAACATTTGTCTACGCAACAAATAGCAAAATGTTTGTGCATCCAAATATTTGCGCAACAAAATGTTTATGCAAATTACAAAGTCAAATGTTTGTGTAACCAAATGTTTGCGCATCCAAATGTTCCTCAACTAAATGCTTTGCAACAAAAAATTTGTGCAACTTACAGACAAATAGCAAAAAACGCATTTTGAGTGTGCGCCATCGGATACACAATAAATCATGTGAAAATGATAGTAGCATGCAAGTCCATGTAGGTATATTATAGTTGTAAAGTCTAGCATTAAGTTTTATACTACTCTTGTGGCTATTCCTTATTCCAGTGATAACAAATTGTCCAAACAGTTTAATTTGTTGCTGCATCCGATCAGTTTCAGCTCCAATTAATTGTGTTGTTCATCTGCTGTTGTTCCTGTCCTATATTGGTGCTCCAATATTCATAATAATATGTCATCAGTCAGAGCATATCTCTAACACATGTTCAACCTCCAGCTTCATATCGTGCCCTTATGTTCCTGTTATCTACTACGTTTAATCTCCATCTCATCCAAATGCTAATTTTCACGTTCAAATTGCTTGCCTACTTTTATTTCCTTAAGAGTATCAAGTATTTACATTGAAGTGCCTTAAAACCTAAAATAATTCTATCAAAAATTGAATTAACCTTGAATTCAATAATCATTTCATTGCAGTTTTAAACCTGGTGCCCAACTATATTTTACTGTATGTATGGCTCACCTTCAATAACAGTTCCTACTACATACCATCACTGTCCTACAATCCAATTGTTCCCATTACAAACTTTATCCCCCCACCGCTGTTATAATTTTCATAGTATTTTTACTTTAAATCTGTATTTCACTCTTATCAATTTGTTTTGTATGTTTTACATTAAAACCTCCTCCCTCCCTGATATTGTTAATGTATCATGTTGTTTTGTCTCTTCTTTCTATAAATTTTACTTTTTTTCACTTTCTTTTTTATGTATTACATTTTAATTTTAAGACAATTTCTTTTTTAATGTGTAAAGTGTTAAATGTTTTAAGTATCTTTATTCCAACTTATTATAGCTGATTAACAAAATAAGAAAATACAAGTGAGTTTAGAATTTTCAAAAAAAAAAACCTTTTTCAGAAGCTAATTTCTCCCAAACTATTTGTTCGATCTAAAAAGTGTAAATGTCATCTTGTTCAGATTAAGGTCCACTACCCATGAGCCAAATTTAAACAAAATCTATTTTTACCAAAAAAAACTAAAATTTTGATGGGTTAACCCCTTTGTTTTTTATTTTTGGTCAAAATTATTTTTTTCGATTTTCAAAATGTTTTGCACTTGGATGTATTCTGCCTTAAAAATGATGTAATTGTAACCACATATAGTTTATATAACATTAGCCATTACAGATTGATTGCAAAAAATAGATTTTTAGAGTGCATCATCGGACACGCACTAAATTCCGTGAAAATGATCGTATAATTAAAACATTCAGCCCGAACGTATATTTTTAATTTGATACCGTTTCAACACACCATTCCATTTTGGTTGCTCAAACATTTGGCTATATAACCATTTCATTGAGAAAACATTTGGTCACACAGACATTTAGCTGTGCAAACATTTTGTTAAGAAATAATTTTGTTGCGCAAACATTTTGTTTAGAAAACATTTGGATGCGCAAACATTTAGTTGAGAAGATATTTGTTAACACAAACACTTGGTTGCTCAACCATTTGGTAGAATGTTGTTTCAATACCTTATTCCGTTACTGATAAATTGGACAATCAGTTTCAACGCTCTTTTGAATCTCTAATTTTGAGAAAACCCATTTTCTGAAGCTAATTTCTCCCAAACTATTTGTTCGATCTAAAAAATGAAATGTCGTCGTGCTCAGATTAAGTTCCACTACGCATGAGCCAAATTTATACAAATCTATTTTTACAAGAAAAAACTAAAATTTTGATGGGTTAACCCCTTTGTTTTTTTTTTTGGTCAAAATTATTTTTTTCGATTTTCCCAATGTTTTGCACTTGGATGTATTCTGCCTTAAAAATGATGTAATTATAACCACATATAGTTTATATAACATTAGCCATTAGAGATTGATTGCAAAAAATAGATTTTGAGAGTGCATCATCGGACACGCACTAAATTCCGTGAAAATGATCGTATAATTAAAACATTCAGCCCAAAAGTATATTTTTAATTTGATACCACAGTCGTTTCAATACATCATTCCATTTTGGTTGCTCAAACATTTGGCTATATAACCATTTCATTGAGAAAACATTTGGTCACACAAACATTTAGCTGTGCAAACATTTTGTTAAGAAAAAATTTGGTTGTGCAAACATTTTGTTTAGAAAACATTTGGTTGCGCAAACATTTAGATGAGAAGATATTTCTTAACACAAACACTTGGTTGCTCAAACATGTGGTAGAATGTTGTTTCAATACCTTATTCCGTTACTGATAAATTGGACAATCAGTTTCAACGCTCTTTTGAATCTCTTATTTTGAGAAAACCCATTTTCTGAAGCTAATTTCTCACAAACTATTTGTTTGATCTAAAAAATTGAAATGTCATCTTGTTTAGATTAATGTCCGCTACGCATGAGCCAAATTTAAACAAAATCTATTTTTACCAAAAAAACTAAAATTTTGATGGGTTAACCCCTTTGTTTTTTTTTTGGTCGAAATTATTTTTTTCGATTTTCCCAATGTTTTGCACTTGGATGTATTTGGCCTTAAAAATTATGTAATTATAACCACATATAGTTTATATAACATTATCCATTAAAGATTGATTGCAAAAAATAGATTTTGTGAGTGCATCATCGGACACGCAATAAATCATGTTATCATTATCGTAGCATACAACTTGTAATGGGTTGACAATAGTCCTTAAGTATATCTTTAATTTGGTATCACAATCATTTCAAAACATCATTCCGTTGCTGAAAAATTGGCCAAGTTGGATCAAGAGACTTTCGAATCTCAAATTTTAAGAAAATGACATTTCCTGTGAGTTAGAATAATCCTACATTTGGTTTCTTGCACCAACATTTGGTTGTGCAAACATTTGATTATGTAACCATTTCATTGAGAATATATTTGGTCACACAAACATTTGGTTGCACAAACATTTAGCTGTGCAAACATTTTGTTAAGAAAACATTTGGTTGCGCAAACATTTAGTTGAGAAGATATTTCTTAACACAAACACTTAGTTACTCAAACATTTGGTAGAATGTTGTTTCAATACCCTTTTAGTTGCTACACTTTGATTTTGTAAACATTTAGTTGCACAACCATTTGGTTGCACAAACAGCCAAAGATGTGGTCGCCCAAAAATAAAAGATTAAACCCGCTGTTCTTACAAAATATTCCCTTTTTCCTTTTTCTTTTGAATTTTCCTCCGAGGTCTTACCCTGCCTTAAGACTGGGTTGTTATTCAAGAGTATCCTTCTTGTCTAAAAGTAATTCTTGTCTCGGGAATTGAAAATTATTCCTTGTGGCAAAACAAAACCTGCACTTATACTAAAAGCAACCTTTTTGTCAAGGTAAATTATGTTATCCTAGTAGTCCATTTAAAACAGGATGTTGAGTGGAACACTCTCGTAGTTGTTTCACTTTTGCCTAGATTAAACTAACATATCCATTTGCGATTACAACAAAAGTAAACTACTGACATGAAACAACCAGGCTTTAAAGTCCTGCAATTATTCTCATATTATGTTTTTGTAGCATTATTTTCACAAAGACCATCAAACAACAACAACAACAACAAAAAACGAACGGATAAAATTTGTATAAACTTCGTTCATGGACATTCGGCCATTTAAGCGGTAAATTGCCAAAAATCCTTGCAATAACAAACAATGACGGCGGCGCTTCAATCACTTTAAATAAATTTCACTGTGAAAAATACCTGACAACCACATAATACGCCAGCCCATGTTACATGGGCCATGGCCCTTCAATACGGTTCACGGTGTCAGCCGTTGTTTGGCTGACTGGTTGACTCTCGTCGGCCGCACCAAAAATTACATCATCTGACTTTATGTTTAAAATATAAACTGCCTTAAATGAGGTTTATCATACTCCCTGTCAGAAATAACAAATTGATTTAGTGAGTGTTGCTACAACAACAACAACAACGAACAACAACAGTAAAAAAGGGAATCTGTAGAGAAACAACAACAACCGAATACTTATGCCACAGCTTTTATATGCAGATGTGGCATGTGTGTGGATCTATGTCGCAACACACGGGTACACACACATGTCTGTACAGTCGGTGAAAGGTAAGTGCGTCATTAACGGAAGCTCTTTTACTTGGTGATCGAGGTTTTGTCAATATCAACTTCAGTCTGAAAATAACGAAACAGTTTGTTTAGTTCAGTGGTTGTTTATCATCCTATGTTGGATTATATCCAGCGTCACCACCAAATGTGAGGAATTATAGTCTAACTTATTTCCGCTTGTGACCGACAAACCGTACCCCACTATTTCGTTTTACCCTTTCACCTGTTTCTTGACCGTGATTCAGCCAGGGCATTTTTGACCATGATATACAAGATTTACGCTGACCGCCAGACAAGCTTTCTCTGACTAAGACAACAGTCCTTCGTAAGGAAATCTAAGAGTAAAAGCAAAGTGGTGAGTCATTCAGTGAGGGCTTTTATCACTTGGACGGATGTATGATTGTAAATGGTGTCGCAAAGTATAGCCTTTAACTAAAAGGAAAAAAAAAGAAATGTAGTTCTTTTACGCAAATAACCTATTGATATTTCGAACATGTCATTGGTCGTAGCCGATCCTAGCAGTATCGAATACTATCTGTCTATTTAAGGCCATTCGATAACTTAAATAGTCTGTCATTGTTATTAAAACGCCGAAAATAGATTTATTGTTTGCACACAAGCACATGGTGTGTTTGGAGCTGGTATCACGTAAAGCTTACTTGCTTCTAAACAAACTTGGCAGTAAAAATAATTCATTTACTGTTATTATTACGTCAGCTGAAGAAGGAATTTTGTCTGTCGGACAGTAGACGATGAACAAATGAGAGCCGTCAACGGGCAGTGACTAGACAACGGATATCTGAAGACTAGTAATATATCTAGACAACATCTATAGGCAAACTTCGTTCCGGCGATGTTGAATAGAGGCAATAGATTTGCATACACTACTATCTTTGTCATACTGCCAATGGGAGGTGTGAAGAGTAAATATGGATAATGTTCAGGATAACTTTTAAAAAAAAATTACAAATACCTTTTTGACTTCTGGCCACCTTGTTAAATGTGGCGTTAAAAGATGAATGGGTTCGCTTAAAAAATACCGTCATACATATATGCAGTTTCAATTTGTTATTTTTTACATGATTACCAACAAGCATACAAATCTGGCTGGCCACGGCAAAACTCTTCCCGAAGTGTTGGCCACTACTTTTCCCAAAACATAGCGATGACTAAAAAGAGTAATAGACCTGGTTACCCTTTCCGGATTAATTACCCTTTTGGTACACAACCCTCATTCGCCTTAGTACTATTTCATCTTCCGCACATTTTTCACAAGTTTTCCGGTAAGCGATGCTGTCTTCGTTGACAGACTGTATGAGTGCTACGTATGTGTAAACGTGTGAGTGTTGCTGTTGTTGTCGTTTTTATTTTTTATTTTTGTAGCTCCGTCAACATAATGGGGTTAATTTCACAAAGGTGAATTTTTTTTTTTTTATAAATTACACTCACTTCTGTACATTGAAGAACCACAGAATTGGATTTTATGCGTGCCTTGCAGGTTGGCAGCAGGTTTTCATCCCGTACAACAGATACACACACACGCACACATATAAACGGATGCCTGTGCCTGTATGGAAATGACTGCAAATATTGTATACCCCCGAAATTATGTTCCTTTTCAAAAGTGTGTCTGTGTGTGTGTGAACCGGTATCTCAGTAGTGAAACTTGTGTGTTCGGCGCTGATAAATTCTAACAAAACTTTCTACTTGCGCTTGATTTATGTGATGTTGTGAATCAATTTTATCGCGCGTATGCAACAACAGTGACTGCGACTACTACAGCAGGAGTAGCAACAGCAGGAGCTGGAACAAGAAAAACTAACCCTACAAATTAGTTTTAAACGTACGCCAAATATAAGACTTTCACCGCGACAAGGGAGTCTTTAGCACATTTACATTCACCTGAAATTCGAAGGGATTTTTCTCAGACTGTGTGAACATCAGAAGGTGCGTGTGTGTTGGGGTGGGAGGTTATATTTTCTTTTTAGCTTGAAATGGTAGTAGTAAACGGAAATGATTCCATCAAATCTTTACTTCCGGCATATTAATGGCCCCATCTAAGCTTACCTTAAAGTAATTGCGTTACATTCTGTTAAAGTCAAAACAACATATTGCGCTTTTGGCTAAATGCGGAATTAAAGTTTTAAACGGGACCAAATGGTCAGAAGAAAATTCTGCGTTAGGGCACGTGCTAAATTTGTTCTTGTAATGGAATGTCTAAAATACGGAAGAGGTTTGCATTTTTATAAGATTTGTCAATTGCATCTTCGAGAAATATTCAAAATTGTTGTGGTCTTATATATTTGTTTCTAACACGAATACGTCTGAGACGAGCGACACCGTCAGGTTCAATGCTGGTAGTGGATCCTCCATAATCAGAAAATTATTACGAAAATAGCTGCAAATACAGACATATTTGCACTCAAATATTGTATTTTTTTTATTACGAAAATAGCTGCAAATACAGACATATTCACACTCAAATATTGTATTTTCTTGAATTTAATAAGGTAATTTCGTATTTTTTTTCCAAACACTTTACTATTTGTGGCAAATACCTGATAATAATAGCAAATGTATTATATTTGCAGCCCAATAAACTTTGTTTAGAAGCAAATAAAATTTACTTGCTACAAAGTCCAAACACAGGCCGAAAATACAGATTTGTTAGCGTGTCGGAAATAACGAAATCTTCCGGCTAACAAAAGTCACGGCCTACAAATCTCCTCCTTTTCGATAGACACATACATAGAATATAGAAATATTGTGCCATCGTTTTTTTAACCCTGCAGCACTTCTGACATGCTATTCTACCGACTCCGCTTTTATTTCCCTACTTGAAAGACAAGTCTGCCTAATGCAAACATGTACAGTCTTCAGTTCTATTATGGCTGCTCTAGTTTTAGGATCAGGAAAATATAGATTTCTAATTCCAGTTAAAATCAGCATTTTTTTAAAGTTTTACACAAAAGTAAATCGATTTGTATCGAGTAAAGCTTATTTACTTCGAAGTAACGTTTATTTGTCTGCAAACAAAACTCACTTCCGATTATTATTAAATATTTGAGCAGAAACATTAGCGTGTTTGGGAAAAACTCAAATAAACTTATTAAATTCGTCAAAGTACAACATTTGAGTGGATTTTAGTGTGTATTTGCAGCTGTTTTCGTAATTTTTGTTTTTGCCTCTACGCTCTTTAAGATATTAACAATAACCGAGGAAAAAGAGGAATTGATATATAGAGATTCACAAATTGAAAAAAATAAAAAGTACATACATTGTTCTCCAACAAGGGGTCGTATTTCGAATCACCCGGTATTTCGGTAGCTCTCAATTTTAAAGTATTTATTCTTTGACATTTGACAAGTAAAAACATGACTAAAAATGGAACGATATACGCTTCAACAACGCATTGAAATTATTAAAATTCACTACAAAAATGGTGAAAATCTTGCAGTCACAGTTCACAAAACTAAAGAAATTGGTGGAAAAATTCGAGCTGTTGGGAAAAGTTAGCGGTGTGAACAGAAAAAACCGTGCACGTCGCTCAAGAACAACTGAGAATATTGCTGCTGTAGCCCAAAGTGTTGAAGAAAACACAGGTTTGTCCATTCCTCGTCGTTCATTACACCGTAAAGACTTGGGTCCTAAGGCTTATAAAGTTCAGTTAACACAAGAACTCAAGCCGGCTGATCATAAACAACGTCGTGTCTTTGCTGATTGGGTCGTTGAAATGCATGAAAATGATCAGGAATTCCATTGAAAAATCATCATGACTGATGAGGTCCATTTCCACCTCGGTGGCTACGTCAACAAGCAAAATTTTCGCATCTGGGGCTGGAAAAACCCAAGAGTTTTTTGTCCGGCGGGGTCATTGGACCTTACTTTTTCGAACATGAGGTTGGATCAACATTTACGGTGAATGGATTGCGCTATCGAGAGATTATTAATGATTTTTTATGGTGGGATCTGGACAACGTTTACTTTCAACAAGACGGCGCTACGTGACACACAAGCAACGAAACCATTGCTCGTTTACGGAAAAAGTTTCCGGACCGTGTTATCTCTCGAAGAGGTCATCACAAAAAAAAAAAAAACACAAAAACACCTTGCGACTTCTTCCTTTGAGCCCACGTGAAAGATAAGGTCTACGCCAACAGCCCAGCGTCGAGTCAAGACCTCAAAAATTGAATTCGTGAGGCTATCGAGGACATAGGGGGCAGACACTTTGCGATTTGGTTATGGACATTTTCATGAAAAGGATATGGTCCTGTAAGCGTGGTCGTGGTGGTCCTCTGGCTGATGTTGGTTTTCCTTATTAACGGCATACCTTCCTCTTTATTATGAAATTAACATCCGATCATTTATATCATGCCATTTTTCTTTGAATGCCTCTCCCTGGAAAACCCTGTAGAAAAGATGGCTCACGCTGTACAGCACTCGCCGTGTTCAGTTTCCTCATATATTTTTAAACAATCTTTGAGTAATCAATTTCAGGTTTTGAAAAAACAAACAGATTCAGATGTCCTAACAGATTTTTATTGGGTCCAGTTCTTCGATGTTTCTTTTTTTTTTGTTTTCGGTTGGTGTACAGTCAGTCCAGTACACCAACCAATTTTTAACATGTAATTCTGAACACGTTTTGTTCGGCCTGGACCTTTTGCATACCAGCGTAGTGTAGCTTATCACTGGAATCGGCCACGTCCGATTCCATCAATGCCCTACTTAATGATCCATTCTGAAAGAGAACACAAATTTATATTTGAACAAAACTAAAGTGTACACAATTCCAAATTAGATTTTGTGAATCCATTTAATGTTCCAACTGAAATCAAACGTAACGTATGAGTGTTCATGGCCGCCACAACTCATACGTGACGTTGAACATTAGTTTATTTCAGATGTCGATGCCACAGTGAACGAAGGTGCGTGGGGGGGTGTGGGAGTTGTCGTAACTTTAATTCACTTAGGACTCGTAGGCATGCAAAATAAATGAAGCTGTAATATTTTGTTAAATAATAAAAAGGATGCTGGCAAATGGAATATTTACTCATTAAATTTGTGTTCCTTTGATTAAATGTCTGTACGACGACGACGGCGACGACGACGACTGTGATGTAATAAGGAAACAATACAATTTTGGGTGGGGGTAGAAGGGTGAGAACGGGCACGAGGCCTAACTCATCTAGAACTCTTGGCAACATTTGATGTGTTCGGATGAGCAACGGCTGAAGGAGTAAAGTTAAGTAAAATGTACATTAAATATGTAATTCAGATGAAGAGATACAGTTCAGATGGAGCCACAGCTACCAAAGGAATGCCAGTGAACAATGAAATGCTAGAGCGCTTTAGAGCTTTACTTACAATTAGACGTGTTTGCAATGACTTTTTCCTTGGCAGCGTTTTTATTTCGCAATATGCCTTGGCTCCTTTTGTGCCCCCATCCGGATGTGTGTGTGTGGGGGGTGCGTGTCTGTGTCTGTGTGCCTGTTATGTTTTATGCCGTTTTGTGGGTTTCGTTCGAGTCGAGTTGAGTCGTGTCTAAGATAAAGGATTCACTAAATTTTTCATGTTCATAGCGAACCAATTTTACGCTCTTCAAATCCTATTATTCAATCCCCCAGTGAAATGTGCAGCCGGAACAGAAAACGACCGAATGAAGTAAGTTTCTTTATTTCTTTTAGCGTTTCTTGCAACAAAAACCCAACTACAGCAGCAGCAACAACAACAACAACAAAAATACTTAAATGTGTCCGTGTGTTTATATGCGTTGAGTGTTTAGGGCTTCAGTTTCTGGTGGGGAGTATTTCAGTGGTGGAGATGATGCACAGTGGTTTTCAAACACACTGCAATTATTTCTGTTGAGTAGCTCCAGATCAGTTTCGACTCTATGGGAGACCTGTTGGGGTTAAGTGACACAGACCCCAACGTCCCAAAAACCGGTATTATATAGATTCAGCGGTGGGTATGGCGGATGCTGTGTCTGAGCATTGGGGAAAAGAATTATATATTTTCTGGTAGTTTATTAGATTAGTTGCCAATTGTATAGATATCCCCAAATATCTGTGAGATCGCAGATGGTGGGAAAGATACTTGCTGGAAGAATATACCACATACGAACAATTCTGAATTTTCCGGTCATCCGGTTATTTGAACGGATGATACTCCCTGATATCCGCGTATCCCGGCTAAATGACCTATCATCAGAGATCAGACGACAGATATCTATCGAACAGATGCCGTTAAAATATCTATACAACACGTACCGGCGACATTGAAGGGAGACCATAGTGCTTGATCCGGTATAATCACCACCGCCCTTCACCGTACTCGTTCCAGGATCATCATAGATGTCTTTGGATTTATTACGAGTTAATTAAATTCACATGTATTTCTTGTATATTAAGAAAAGTTTATTTCATCGAATGTAATGAAAGCTGATATCACCACCAGCCCAACCATACTTACATCCACACATGTCGACGACATTACTATTCTCAATCCACACAAACAGATCGATGTAGGGTCCAAATAAACTAGATGGTCTTTAGAGATGACTGAAATCATGACTATCTGATTGGAGGATAAAAGTTAAGGAGACAAAATGCCAACGGGTAAAATTCACACGGAATTTTAAAAAGTAGTCCTCATTAAAATTATATGATATTTCTATTTCAGAATACGACGAATGTAACACACCTGGAGATCTATCTGAATGGGAGACTGACCTGGTGACGATTCATTGAAGCCAAGAAGATTCAATCGAAAGCAAAATTACATAAGCTCCGATGGTTGATCAATCCAAACTCAAAACTGAGTCTCGAATACAAGGTTCCGCTCTACATCAAACCAATTTGGTTATACGGCTTACAGCTTTCGGGAAAAAATACGTTTAAGCAACTTTGATAATATTCTAAGAGTCCAGTCGAAAACATTGCAGTTAATTACCGGT
The DNA here is from genome assembly GCA_958296145.1 of Hydrotaea cyrtoneurina. Classification (NCBI taxonomy): domain Eukaryota; kingdom Metazoa; phylum Arthropoda; class Insecta; order Diptera; family Muscidae; genus Hydrotaea; species Hydrotaea cyrtoneurina. Next base: position 141,062,539 of record OY282512.1, read on the forward strand.
GCTCCCTGAAATGAAGACATTCACAAGGACTTGAATATACCTCTAGTTAAACCAATGCAAATTCGTCAAAATATATGGCTTAGAGAATTATTAAGTATACCAAGTACTTCAAGTCTTTGGAGAAATAGACGCCAGGTTCTCTGAACTGATTCACGAGGTTTACACAAAATATGATTAATAAAAAACCATGAATACGATTGTGGAGGTTCACTGCCCATATATGAGGATGTAATTAATACATGTCATTCCTGCCAACATGATGCAGACAACCGCCGAACATAAAATCTATTATTGAATTATTAAATTTAAGATTCATAGTCTTAATGTTGGGCTCTTAAGGAGCAGATTCAATATCAATCAATAAAGCAAATAAAAAATCTTACAAAAATTCTCTATTATTTTCTCAATGTGATCTGAACCGCTAAAAGGGATTTCCTAGACATTTGGTACACTGTCGCATAAACATATGAAGGGAATAGTGGACGGAGTATGGGTTTTTTTGGGTGGGGTGTGTTTTTTGACCTAGAGTGTAGTCGAGTTTCATGGTATCTGTTATTTACCAGTTGTGCTATTAATCGGGTGCCATGGCCTAAAGAGCAACGGATATTAAATATAGAGCCCAAAATATTAAAAATATTAAAAATATTAAAAATATTAAAAATATTAAAAATATTAAAAATATTAAAAATATTAAAAATATTAAAAATATTAAAAATATTAAAAATATTAAAAATATTAAAAATATTAAAAATATTAAAAATATTAAAAATATTAAAAATATTAAAAATATTAAAAATATTAAAAATATTAAAAATATTAATAATATTAAAAATATTAAAAATATTAAAAATATTAAAAATATTAAAAATATTAAAAATATTAAAAATATTAAAAATATTAAAAATATTAAAAATATTAAAAATATTAAAAATATTAAAAATATTAAAAATATTAAAAATATTAAAAATATTAAAAATATTAAAAATATTAAAAATATTAAAAATATTAAAAATATTAAAAATATTAAAAATATTAAAAATATTAAAAATATTAAAAATATTAAAAATATTAAAAATATTAAAAATATTAAAAATATTAAAAATATTAAAAATATTAAAAATATTAAAAATATTAAAAATATTAAAAATATTAAAAATATTAAAAATATTAAAAATATTAAAAATATTAAAAATATTAAAAATATTAAAAATATTAAAAATATTAAAAATATTAAAAATATTAAAAATATTAAAAATATTAAAAATATTAAAAATATTAAAAATATTAAAAATATTAAAAATATTAAAAATATTAAAAATATTAAAAATATTAAAAATATTAAAAATATTAAAAATATTAAAAATATTAAAAATATTAAAAATATTAAAAATATTAAAAATATTAAAAATATTAAAAATATTAAAAATATTAAAAATATTAAAAATATTAAAAATATTAAAAATATTAAAAATATTAAAAATATTAAAAATATTAAAAATATTAAAAATATTAAAAATATTAAAAATATTAAAAATATTAAAAATATTAAAAATATTAAAAATATTAAAAATATTAAAAATATTAAAAATATTAAAAATATTAAAAATATTAAAAATATTAAAAATATTAAAAATATTAAAAATATTAAAAATATTAAAAATATTAAAAATATTAAAAATATTAAAAATATTAAAAATATTAAAAATATTAAAAATATTAAAAATATTAAAAATATTAAAAATATTAAAAATACTAAAAATATTAAAAATATTAAAAATATTAAAAATATTAAAAATATTAAAAATATTAAAAATATTAAAAATATTGAAAATATTCAAATTTGTACGCTAATCCTTTTGTAGAGAAGTCTTACTACAGCTGTCCGTGACTATTTCGCCATTAAATCTAACCATAGAAGTTTTGGAAAGTTTTGCACTGAAAGCTTGAAGGGTGTCACATTGAAATACCTGTGCTGCGATGCCTGTGTCTTTACGTTTAAGAGATAATTATCTTTATTATCTTTTAGCTCTGTCGAGAAAAAGCTTGAGTCATCCGTCGGAATGGTATTCCAACTGATTTGTGTGGGGTGTTAAGGGAAAGGGACGACATTATCACAGGACGAGACAATAGTGTGGCTTTTTCCCCAAACAAATTGTTGGCATGGATTCTGTAGTTTCAAAAATCTATCCCACGATTTTGTTCTCTCCTAAACCACTGTGCATTGTATTGTTGTTATCGTGCCGATGTTAAAGGTTGATGAAGAAGCCTCAACGACGATAGTGTGTGTTTGGTATGGCATTTCCAGTGGCGATTCCAGTCGAGTCGGTGATATAGGTTCATCTACGTATTAGATCCATGACTTTGAATGTCGACATCTGTGTGCGTGTACATTTATTATGCACATGTGTGTGTGTGTGTGTGTATGTTTGACTGGCTGTTTCTGGATTTAAGGAATAATTCAAGTTATCTTGTTGTTGTTTTCATATTGACTACTGTCTAAAGGATTTCGAAAAGTTGTTGTTGTTGGTTCTGTTTTCGTTGTTGAGAGGTCAGTTGTGGTGTTACATAGATTACAGTCAACTTGTTTTCTTTGGCTTTGCTTTATTTGCTTGTTTTTCTGTTGGTTGGTTGTCGAACATTGTGTGAGTTTTGAAATTCCTTCTTCGATTTATTGCTGCTGTTCAATACACATAAAGCCGTGTTCAACACAATGTTAACAGGCAAGACACACACTAACCCACTGGTATTAATACTTGCACACATACATGTGCGTCCGTGTGTGTGTGTGTGAATGCAGACCAAAGTATTGGCATGTTTACAAAATGCCTTTGGGACGTTATCAATTTCTGTGCTGGCAGATTATGTGAAAATGAGCAGGAAGTTCTTTGCTTTTATATTTTTGATTTTATTCCAAAAAAAAAAAACCACAGCAATGGGAGCAAGCAGAACAACAGCCAGCACCACAACCTCCACCACCACTAACAAAACAAAGAAAATACAGCTCGTAAAACAACTTTCATCTTCTTCAAGCAAACGTCCGTCCGTCCGTCCGTGCTTCTGTCCATTCTCTTTCATTCATTCGGTGTGCACTCAATTTTGTGGAAAAACCAATTTTACACTCAAGGATTGTTTGGTCGGTTGCTTGGAATTTTTCCTAATCTTCATCAATGTACAAACAAACACCACCAGCATCGGCAGCAACATTCCAAAAATAAGTGCAAGTTGTCGAAGTTTCTATGCTCGTCTCTATCGCATAAGGATATGTGTCATATGTGTGTGTGTGTGTGTGAGTGTTTGTTTGTATATGATAACACGATATGACTGATATTGTGTTCTCTTAGCTCCATGAATAAGAAATGATCTCATCATCTTTAAGAAAATATTGTGCAGGCGAGTTCCTTTGTTGCCACCAATAAGGGTTGATGCCCAAACGAGTGAGTGAAACTATTTTCGCAGCCATTCAAATAAATCCACAAAAGTTATCAATCTGTGTCGAATTATCATCTTTATTTATATCACCATCATCATAAATCCATTTCAAAGGAGAATCAACCATCATCAACCACGAGCACAAGTACAAGCACACAAACACCTCTTCAGCAGTGTTCTTCAGCCAGCCGGCCCCCGCTTCCGCCTCCTTGTGACACTACAACACACTAAAGGACATTATGAGCACACGTGTGTACTGGTATGTGTCTAAGTTGGTTGGTGTGCAACTCGTTTTCGTTTTCATTCATTCTTTTTTTTACGTGCTCGTGATGTCGCTGTTGTCCTGTGGACTGAGCGGATAAACAATTTGCTTAATGTCTCTCATGTCACTGAAGGCGAAAAAATGTTAAATTTCCCTTTTCATTCAACAGAGAAGGCAACGAAGAAAGAAGGCATTACCGTGTTACCAATCACCTGGCACAGTGGGGCACAAAACATGGCACCACGGTATAGAATATTATACCGTAGTTTACATGTATGTTGCACCTTAAAAAGTCGTTTTCTGAGTTGAGCGAATGATGTCCGGCCGCCTGTAAGTCCAGCTATTCTTGTAAACAATACACCGAGCGAAAAAACAATATCAAATTGATATTTTCGTTATCGAATTGATATTAAACGTTAACAAAATGGGGCTAAGTGGGAAAAATATCAATATGATATCGTTTAATATCAAATGTCTCGGTCGCTATTTTCTCTTGGAATAAATAATAACACTACTCAACAAAATGAAAAAAATTTCATGTACTCCGGATGCGATAATTTTTTCTGTGTAGATAACATTGACATGAGCTCGAAAATCGCAATAAAAATTTTTTTTTTCGTTTTTATTTTTTTTAAATTTTAAAAAAATTTTTTTGGTTAATTTGTTTCGTCCGGCATAACTCGGGAACCACTAGCCCGATTTAATTGAATTAAATTTTAAAAAAATTAAAATTACAATTCCCTTAATCTGTTCATATATTGTTTTCCTATACAAGCAACAGTTTCCAAGTTAAAAATGAATATATAAAGGAAAAAACTCGGGAACCACTAGTCCCGAGTTATGCCGGACAAAACAAATTAACCAAAAAATTTTTTTTAAAATTTAAAAAAAAAAAAATAAAAAAAAAACCAAACGAAAAAAAAATTTTTTATTGCGATTTTCGAGCTCATGTCAAGGTTATCTACACAGAAAAAATTATCGCATCCGGAGTACATGAATTTTAAAATTTAAAAAAAAAAAAATAAAACAAAAACCAAACGAAAAAAAATTTTTTATTGCGTTTTTCGAGCTCATGTCAAGGTTATCTACACAGAAAAAATTATCGCATCCCGAGTACATTTTGACTGTTGACTAGTGTAATAAATTATAATAAACTTTTTTCTTGAAAGTCAACCGAGCCATTTGATATTGATCAATATCAAATTGATATTATAAATGTCAAAATGAAATTTTACTACAACCATACGAAAAAATTGCCTACAATAACAACAAACATTTAATTGTTGTACTTGGTGACCGAGCGCTTTGATATTGATCAATATCAAATTGATATTGATCAATATCAAATTGATATTATAAATATCAAATTGATATTATAAATATCAAATTGATATTATAAATATCAAACACGTCGCATCAAAAATAAAATTAACAACAACCATATGAAAAAAGTGGTTAAGCGTCAAAAAATATCATTTTGTGCAATATCAAATCAATATTTCAAAATATCAATATGATATTGCTATGTTTCGCTCGGTGTAAGAAGGGGACAAATAAATCAATGTAAACCAAGAATGCTGCCCACAATACAGCGATGCAGGGTGTTTAAACGTGATTGCCTATACAGGTCTCGTATAGCTAAGTCTTCGGAAAATGATTTGACTTCATTAGGTTGGCCCATTGGTAGATCGTGATATACCATACCAACAATCTAAAAGTACTCCTGTCTTTTCCAAACGAAAGTTTGCCCACTGTGCCACAGCGATTGAATGAAACCAAAATAGAACTAAGTAAACAGCATTCATTTACACTCTTGGTTTCTTTTTGTTGTGTTTTGTGTGTAGTTGTTGTTTTTTTTTGCCTGTCCCGTCCTGTATATGCACTCCGCCTGAAATCCTTTCATTCGGGAAAAAATACGCCAAATAAATCATAATAAAAATAACGTGTTTTTTGTTGTTGTTTGTCATAGCTCTACCCTTCCACAGCCTCTGCCCAACCACCCCGTTAGCAACACTTGCCCCGTTTAACTGTGTAAAGAACATACCAACATTTATAATAAATATTTATACATTAATATACACTTACCTCCCTCACAATCTTTCTGTCCAACTTCCGAACGCCCTCTCCGACTGACAACACACACATACACACGTTTATTGCGAAAAGGTATGTTCGACAGAGAGAGCAGGAAGTCGGCACATGTTTGTGTTTGTGTGTGTGTGTGTGTGCATAATGCCACAAAGTTGCACGTTTAAATTTTTGTGGCCATAAAGGTATGAGGGATATGTGTATTTGCTTACCTCTTCCATTTGAGATTTTTTTGTTTGTTTCTGGTGTGCTTGCGTTGACTGTTTGGAATACCACGGCAGGACGAATGATGTGTCAGCGGGGTTAGAGGTAAGTTTGGAAAATAACATTTCTTATCGCTTTCTTCAAAAACCATGTGGCTTGGCGGGCGGTGACAGCCTTTGTTGCTGTTCGCGCCAAAGACGAAAGCTGTGGGGTGGTGGGGCTGTGAATGAATTTGTATTCGCATATAATGAATCTGGTGAGATTTCTTGTGTATTTAAACACTTCTTGTGCTCTGGCCTCTGATTCTTCCGCATTTTATTCGTTCTTCTTTGGCTGTGGCGCAAATACACAAAAGAAGCCGAAAGGGAAACGTATAAACATCTTGGCAAAAAAGCAACCCTTCCTTGCATTAATAATATTCGACTGTATGTGTGCTGTAATTAAAATGCAGAAGCATTACAGCCGTTGCTGAAATACGGAAGGGCAGGAGGAAGCGCCCTAACCCTATTTCATTTTGCTAGAAATTCTCCGACACTTTTTTTCTTGCAGTCAGTCGAGTATTTAGCATAAAATATGCAGAGTCGTTGTATTCATTTGAAAATGGAATCAAAACAATTAATTAGCTGTGCGATTTTGTTGGCGTTGGTTGTTTGACAACCAAGTCCAGATGAATTCTTATCTAACGATGCAGGCAGCATCTTCAGCAGAACGCCGGAGATAGTTTCCATTTGGATAATGGTGTTGTCATTCATCACTGACAGCTTTGTCCGTATATGCTTTTGGGGCGAAAGAAGTTTTGTGTGCTACTAATAAGCAGTTCAAGTCGGACGGGGTTTACTATCAGATAGTCGACATTACAGTCATATTAAGTATTTTGTATTTCGTAAGCAAGGATTGAAGTGATTTATTATCGCTAATTTGTGTAAATCAATTTTAACAATTTTGATTAATTATTTTTTCTGGAAAATTGATTATATATAACATTGAAAATATCTGTATTATTATAGTAATGAATATAGCAACTCATCCATTAAAACTGCAAGTTGTTTAGAATATGCAAAAAATATTCCTAACCTGAATGTCGTTGCAATCCAGTGCTGTGGAGTGGAGCCAAAATTGTAAATCCTTCCACTATTCCTATACTGTTTATTATACTGAGCTGCATTTGTATCTTAAAGATAAAAAGTTCATTAAATAGAAAATATTTCAAATTTTAAAAAATATTAAATGATTAACGTTTCAATTATTTTGTGGGAAATGTATTTAAATAAAACTCGGAGTCGGAGCACATTTTTCGACTACAGACTCCGACTCCTGGCAAATTTGTTAGACTACGATTCCAGACTCCAACTCCGGGCAAATTAATCGAACTCCATACTCCACCGCCCTAGTGTACTCCAATGCAATTTCTCGTTCTTAGGTCTTGGGGTCGACACTTATAAAATGATTTCATACACTTATATATGGGTCATTTATTTATGTCTATAAATTCCATTAGAGGCTAATGTATTTTTTTTTTACTTTTGCGACCAACTCTTAAAAATAAGAAAATAATTGCGCGGCGATGCGAAATTAGGGAAGAGAAAGGAGGAAAAATGGAGTAGTGTGTTTTTGCCATTTGCCGTGAATTTCAGAATATCACTTGCTGGTAGATTGTTCCACAAACGAACAGTTCAACAGAAGAAAGAGGGTCTCTGAATTGCCATGTATTCCGGCTGGAAGACCATACTTAACATCAGAGGGACTAGACGGCGCTACAGATATCGTTAAAATATCTGAAGAATATACATCCTATGCTCCGGAATTAAGAATTTTCCGAAAAAAATCTCATACAAAATTGGGTAGGTTTTCATAATTTTTAACACTTCATTCCCCAATTTTTTATTTGTGGGAAATTTCCGTTTTTTTTTGGGATATTTTCATAACAGAAGTTAATCATATTTTATTTTTTATAATGTTGGTTTTTTTGGCTATTTTTAATAATATTTTTCATAAATTGTTTTTGGGGGATTTTCCAGAATTTTTTGGGATATTTTGGGTAACATTTAATCCAAATTTTTTTTTATTTGTGGGGAATTTCCGTTTTTTTTTGGGATATTTTCATAACAGAAGTCAATCATATTTTATTTTTTATAATGTTGTTTTTCGGGGTTATTTTTAATAATATTTTTCATAAATTGTTATTGGGGGATTTTCCAGAATTTTTTGGGATATTTTGGGTAACATTTCATCCCCATTTTTTATTTGTGGGGAATTTCCCGTTTTTTTGGGATATTTTCTTAACAGAAGTCAATCATATTTTTTTTTAAATGTTGTTTTTATTGTTATTGGGGAATTTCCAGAATTTTTGGTGATATTTTGGCTAACGTTCAATACCCATTGTTTTAGTTGTGGGGAATTTTTCCGTTTTTTTGGTATATTTTCATAACAGAAGTCAATCATATTTTGTTTTTTATATAATGTTGTTTTCTTCGGGTATTTTTAATAATATTTTTCATAAATTGTTTTTGGGGAATTTTCAAGAATTTTATTTATTTTGGGTAATTCTTCACTTGGGGTATTCTTTTTTTTTTTGGGGCCCTTTAAAAAGCGTAAATACTTAACTGCTTGTTTGAACTGCACATTCATTCCCAGATCATTCGTCGATATCCACACCACCCATAGAGATTGACGACATTCTTGACTCAGTGGAACTTTTGTGTGATAACACCACAGCACTACATGCATTAAAATCTACTCTGTTTAGTTCAACTCACTCATAAATAGTCGTCAAAACGCGTTTCAGTTAGTCGTTTGTCGCTGGACTTGGCCGATGGTCAAATCAATATGAATGACAGAGGGTGCTAGTTATCCGCACTCGGTTCACAGTCTGACCCAACGGGTTGTCAATGGAAATAAGAAATCGAGAGGAAGAGGGAACTGGATCTTGTGGCACTCCTGCTGTCAAACTACTAGCGTTAGATGATAGCTCATCCATCACCCTGTCATACAGCAGAATTTTCGTTTGAAAGTGAAATCAGTTTCGTTTTGTCAGAAAACCAAAAACGAAAAAAACCTTGCGTTTTGAAAACAGTTGTTACAATTGCAGTGAAAGTGACAAGATAGCGCACTTAAAAAAATAGTATTTTTCTTAAATGAAAATTAATTAATAACATACCAAAAAATATGTACATACTTAACATTCCAAAAAGGAACAAATAGGGTACTTATCTCGCCGGCTCCAAACGGCTAATGCTTTTCTAGAGAAGTTTTACATGGCTTAGAGAATGCTATCTTATTCGTAAAGTCGCCAACATATACTTGGTTTAACCAGCCGCTAAAAAAATTTTCATAATCTTACCTGGATTCTAACTCGGGTTCTTCTTTGTGATAATCGCACCCACTACATACCACGCCACGGCCATTCAACGTCCAAAAAAATATATACGAAATATAAAAATGTTATCGTTCACTCTGTATTTTCACACCAAGAACAAATTTATGTAGTTGTCTTACATCGCTATGGTACAGAGGATGCGTGTTTTAAAATATCGCCGGTTTAAGTTTTTTTACAAAACTCAAATTACGTGATACGGAAGCAAATTCTAGAAGAAATAAAATTTGTCTTTCTCACAAATTTCATTACAAATTTTAATATTTTTCTTTTCAAATATCATTGGATTATATTCGTTTTTAGACAAATTCATGTGTCTGAGGAAAACTCGATATGAAACGAGAGAAGATATTACCAACATCAAATGCACTGTGGCAGATTCTATCAAATGCCTTGGAAATATTAAGAGCCACGACCTAGCGATACATCTCTCGAAAGTATCTGCCAATCGCTCGGAAATATTTCCAGGATAACGTATTTATATCTACAAAGATATAGCGAATTCAATTGTATCGTGAGCCCCAAACGCCGTATTGCTTGACCACAACAAAAAATCCCTCTCTTGTATAATTTGCTCTTTGGTGCTTACCTCTTTTTCGGGGTTAGGGCTCGTTATGGGCATTTGTGTTGTACCTCTGCCCGAAATCGCTTAAATTTATTGAAATAACATTTTAATAAAACATAACCAGCTGCCAGAATGATTGTTTGTATATTCAAGTAAATATTAAGACATGAACCAAATCAGTGCTGTAACCAGTGTCTGGTATTGAATGGAAGAGTGCATACATTTAAACGCACCCCTACATAGGAACAGAATTGCATATGCTAGATCAATATACATGTGTTCCCATGTACGTTATGCCGTCAAATATTTACATGTTTTAATCTTCAACTCCTTCAGTCCTAACAGCCGAGACTTGTAAGTCGAAAAAAGGTTCGACAGTATCCCTAGCACAGAAAATTATTCAGATAAACAATTCGTTTGCAAAGTATTCATATTTAATGAGACCATATGTGTTGTTTCAGTGCCAAGAAGCTAAGGTGGTGGTTGGTGCCTCGGCGAACGGACGAGACGGGATGGAAAACAATTTTTCACAATCAACAAAAGAGAGCTTAATTCCTTTTTTTGTATATAGAAAATATTATGAAATTTCCTTAACTCAACTCAATCTTAAATTCATTTCAAATGCCGGCATCCCTTTCACCGGATGTCAGCAAAACTCGTTCACTATTTCGGAAATTGTGCTTTGCATCATCACACGGAGTTCGCCGACTGTATGTACAATATATTCTCTATTTTATTATATTTTTTCCGGCTTTCCATTTTTTCTTTTTTTGTTCGCTTTTGGTTTATAGTTTACATCTGCCTGCTGCCGGCCCGCCTGGTCCCTGCTGCTGACCCGGCCGTTCTGTGTGATCCTTTAGTTTTTGTTGTTGTTGTTTTGTTTTAATCGTTATACGGCAACAGATTCAGCAAACCATAAAACATATGAATGAAATGAATTTTTCATGAGGTGTTAGCTTTTGTTCATGCCACAGCGTCAACCGTATTGCTCCTGCACTTGAACTTACACCGAAACAAAACGGAGACGGAGACGGAAACGCGAAAGCGGATGGCGGTGCACAGTGGCTGCTAGGGCGAATATAATTCACTACGATTAAACGTGTTCTAACTGTAGTAGGCTTTTATTATTATTGAGCAGAGTTTATCATATTCCAAGAAAGCTTCAAAAGATCTTTTATTTTATCGTTTGCATAAGAGGTGGAAGCAGCGACTGAAAAGTGTTTAATGGTCATACCCAGTTGCGAACTCGGGTTATTCTGTTTGATAGTCGCACACACTATCCACCACACCACGACCGTCCAAGGATTCCGTGATTAAGTCCTAGTTTTTTACTTGTGTGTTATAGTGAGAGTCACCCCAATCGCCGTCCCAGGGAGCTGCTTCTACCACCAAGAAATAACATGTTGGGTCTTCAAGTTCTAAACGCTCACCCCATGATTGTTGTTCTCGGAGACCACCCTCCTGCAGTGGCATCAAAATAGGAAAATATACCGCGACGAACCAGAGTGATTCTGGCTCAGCTGGGATAAGGATCGGGTGTAGCCGCCTCAATTCCTGTTGGGCAAGAATTGATGACACGACGACGAACACATGTCCCTCTTGTGAACAAGGACCTCACACCTACACCTACACCTTTTTGATTGACCAGCCAAAGCCACTCAGCTCATGTTCAAGTTCATTCTGGACACATCCATTAGATGGGCCAGATTCCGGAATTTAACCACGGTCCAGAAGATTCCAGAAGAAAATGCCAATGGCCAAACATAGCTGTTACAACAACAACAATCACAACTAGTAGAGGTTTATGGTAGAGAAACTTTTAGAAATTCCTTTAAATCCTTCATATAAATTACATCAATTATTATTTGTAACCACTGTGTGACCGGGTGATGCACGAACGACTACATAGGGGTGGGTTGAATCAATCCAACGAAAAATAACACACACACCAAAAAAAAAAAAAAATACAACAATCTGAAAAAACACTCTGGTTTTCTGGATTTTCTGCTTCAGCAAATATTTTGGCGGTCATTGAGGCTTCATGCTGAACTGAAATATTCGATATTCGCAGACATACGAGCAGAATCGGCCATACAAACAATTGCTTCTATGCGTGCTCTGTAGCTGTCCATGTATCAGTATATCGGTATCCTGTATCTGGGTATGTGGGTGTGTGCCGAGCTGACTCATTTGTTAACGTTCTGGCGGTGGCCGCAGCGAAAACGAATGAACGAACGTACCACCAGAAGTACAGAAAAAAAATGGACGTTATTAAAACAAACAATGATTGCCAAAACAAATATTAGAAGATGTTTCATATTAATTGATTATAACTATTAAATGCTTCATCTCCCCCCCCCCTCCCCCTCTCCCTGTTCCACCATAGCAACTAAGGCAATTGTATGTGGAATAAAAAGCTATCCACCTCCCACCATCCACCCCAAATAGATTCATTATGGTAGATGGATTAATATCTCGATTGTTTATTCTGTTCGGTTTTTTTTGTGTTCTTCTTTCGTAGCCCATGGACACAACAGCATTGCAATTCAATATAAAACAATTCATATTTCTTTTTATTTCATTTCGTTGGGCATTTAATGTTGTCATTTTGGTAAATATGATAACTAAAATCAATAGATTCATTCAATTCATATCATTTCATTTCATTTGGTTCGCTTTCATTTAATTATTACGATTTACGATTAAAACTCAAAACAAAAACTCTCTCCGTTGCGGCTGGCAGAAGACAATGGGACAAAAAAGTGCACAAAATACTTTTTTGTTTCCCCCCCTGTATCGTAGCGTTCAATTTCATTTCGTTACTAATATGACCAATTTGCGTTCAACATATTCATACACTCCATTAATATTTGATTATGTTTCACATACGCACACACATGCTCACACAGGCACCAGAGAATATGCTTTGTATTATTGTGCGAGCATATTGCATAAACAGTTAGGAGCAAAAGTGTTTGTTATATGATTTATGTCAATTTTTTTCAAGATATTGCATTTTGCTGGGAATTCCCTGCGTATGAATAATATCAGCATTCCACATCACTCATACGCCGCACAGGACACATTCCAGTATGAAGTGGACAACGTTTGGAAATTAAACTTGATATTTTTAATTGGCATATCTGATTACAGTGAAATTTCTCCGAAGTGTAGCTGGAGTGCGTTACAGTTAACGGAAGTCCTGCTTATATTGAGGACTGTTGAGTTGTGGTTAACTCGAAGTTTTAAATGTGCCAACCATTTGCATTTGCAAAGACGCCAACACAGCAGGATTCAATGCGACGATTAGAAATTGTTGACATTTAAATCTAAATAATTTATATTTAACTCTGGCACATGTTAAGGGCGATTTTTTCAAATGAAGATATTCAGTTCTGCACAGAATTTCTAAAACAAACCGAAAGCTGGAGAAACTCAGCCAGCCATATATTGGAAGTGTCGAAGGAAGTATTCAAGTGTTTAGGCTTTTTAAGTTTAATATTTACACCACCTACATCCGGCCTAAAATGGAATATAATTCCCATATATGGGCAGGAGTTCCAAAGCATCTTTGCAGCTTCTGGACCGTAGAAGATATACCTAGAGGAAAGACATCAGCAGTCTGAACAGCTGGAGAAATGCAGCGGGAGGAGGAAGAGGAGCAGAATGCATCGATAGTTAGTATGAACGGATAGAAAACAGAAATGGGCAGTATGAGTGATACTATGAAACTATAACTGGAAACAATTGGATTAATTGTAAAAAGGTGATCCGAGACTACTTGCTCCTAGTATATGTGTGTGTGATGCTGCTGCTGGAGGACGATGTCTACTATAACAGTCGTTATAGTAGACAGAGACAGTGATCTGTGGATTAGAGTCACTCCATATTCCCTATATTTTTTTTTATACACTCCATCATAGGATGGAGTATATACTAAGTTTGTCATTCCGTTTGCAACACCTCGAAAGAGTGATCTGCGACCCTATAAAGTATATATATTATCGGTCAGGTTAAGTTCGAGAATGGGCAATATCGGACCAAAGGGGAAAAAGTTCCCCTTTACGGGACTAAATATATCCCGGCCATAATCAAATTTTTCAAATATTTTTTTTCACTACATCTGATTTTTTTGGTAAAATTGTTCTAAGTTTATATAATTTATAGATGGGGAAAAAAATCCCAAAAACGGGCGTGCTCATGGGTTCCGTGGATCCTTGGGGCCCAAAAAAGGGCCCATGATAAACATGCGCATATGGGTATCGAAGTGCAACGAAATTTAGTCACGAACCCAAATATGCCTTTATTTTCATGATTTGCCTAAATTTTTTGATCCGGTTTCTGGGACTATCGGGTCACCAGCGGCCCAAAAACCGTCCCTTGACAAACATGGACATATGGGCATCGAAATGCAACGAATCCATGATGGAGGGTATATAAGATTCGGCCCGGCCGAACTTACTATTTGTCCACTTGTTTTTTTGTAAACATCACAAATTATGCACTTTCTACTCTGAAAATTGACTAAAGAAAAAAACTAAATGAATATATTTTAGAGGAAATAAAAACTACTTTATAAGAAATTCGAATTACAGCGACCGCAAATCCTGCCCATATCAATCTGATCTCTAATGTCAATATGAGTTTATTGTCAATTCTTCCATTTTGTGCGAAACAAAAGTCCCAGATCATCGAACGATATATTCTTTCATTAACCGTATTATTGTGGACATCGTCATCTTGCAGGTGATAACGCCATCCCATTAAACACATTTGAACGGCCTCTGGTTGGTACTCTGACCAAATTCGGCAACATTAGCCTCGTCACACAACAAAACCCTCCTGGTACTGTCGGATACAGTGGCAATATTCTCCTCGGTAAGCACTGTAAGGAGACCGGTTGTATAAATCCAAAATCGTGTTTCTGATTGATTCTTGTCTCTTCAAAATTGTACACTTCAATATCCAAAATGTACAAGTTTATAGAAGAACTAGTAAGTTGTAATGCGCCTATGGCGCCCGTTAATTTGCTTGAGAAAGTATTTGTTACTTAATTTTAAAAATTTTGTAAAAAATATTCTGAGAAAACTATTTTGTAAAAAAAAAAATTTCGGAAAAAAATAAAATTGGAAAAAAAATTTTTGCTGAAAAAAAAATTATTTGTTGAAAAAAAATGTTTGTTGAAAAAAAAAATGTTTGCTGAAAAAAAAATTTTCGTTGAAAAAAAAAAAAATTTTGAAAAAAAAATTTTTGTGGAAAAAAACAATTTTTGTTGAAAAAAAAATTTTGTGGAAAAAAAAAATTTTGTAAAAAAAAAAAAAATTGTAAAAAAAAAATTTTGGAAAAAAAAAATTTGGGGAAAGCACAATTTCTGTACAAAAAAAAAGTATTATTTTTGTTATTATTATTATTTATAGAATTATTATAGAATGCCTATTTAAATTCCTACGTACTGCGTGACAGAGTCAGTGAATCAGTGAATCAGGGAATCAGTGAATCAGTGTCGAGGGTAAATATATATTAAGATTCCTAAACGACATAACAAGAAGAGTGTTTTTGGATTTTACAACAGTGTTTGGCTTCTCCTGCGAAGTTCTGAAAATGCTTGTTAAGTCATTTTGGTATTCTGGTGACGATATGATTCTTTTTGAGGAATTGATCCTTGCAACTGTCAAAAGAAATGAACAAACAAAAAACGGTCAACATAAAATAAAACACTACGCAACAAGAAACTCGTAGTTGGAAGATACTGCCGAAATAACATATTTTATAAAAATTTTCTAGTGAAAATATATAATAATTTTGTCGACAATATCAGTTCATAGACACCCAATGAATACATTTACCCGCCACAGTTTAACAAAAAACTTACCGTGAATTTAAGTATTTAGCGGTATTTCCACTATGCCTTTGAGTCCAATGACAAAATTTGTAGTTGAATAAAGTAAAACAACGAGATCCGTTTATACTTATCACATAAATTGGCCATAAATGATTTGGAGAGATTATGAATATGTGTATGTAACTCTTTATTTTGGAATACTATGGAAAAGCCCATATGTATGTATATGTAGATGTATTTATTATTTTTTTGGTCAATTTAAAATTAAAATTATTATACGGTTGGTTTTTTTGTTGTTGTTTTGTTATATCTCTCTCCCTCTCCTTTCTCTCTATCTCTCTCGTTGTAGGGCTGTCTCACGCCTCATTCAATGTTAACAAATTTAATACTTATATCTGTAAGGATGTGTGTGTGTGTGTGGGTGTATATATGATTGTACAATTAGACAGACATCCGACACACACATGCACATACCATATGAGTGAGTATGAGTGTGTATGTGTGTGTCTGCTTGAGTTTGGGGGGTATTATTGCAAGTGCATACATACTTATGTTTATTTGTTTTTGTATTGGATGTGTGTCTGTGTGGGTGTGTGAGTATTGGTTAATGGAATTCCTGGCCAAAAGACCTTAAATAATATATATCTATATGGGTGTGTATATGAATGTATGAATGTATCGTAGGCAATAAATATTAAAATACTGTTAAATACTTATATCATAGTCATTTCATTTCATTTACGTACGTACGTACGTACGTATGTATGTATGTGTGTCTGTATGTATGTATATAATGTACATTTGTTCTTTCTCATATTATTATCCATTTTATAAACTCCATCTTTTTTTCTGTTTGTTGCTGTTGTTGTTGTTGTTGTATTTAAATATATTTATGTAGTTATTTAAATCTTTTTCTATGCTATTTAATATTACGTATAAATATATGTCGGTATGGCTATAAGTTTTTTTTTTGTTTGTTTGTTTGTGTATATATAGAAAAACAGATCGTTTGTAAATATAGCTATGTATGTATGTATATATATATATATATGTATATCTGAATAGATGTATAGACTCGTATATCTAATATTGCTTTTTCAATATGTTTGTCGGGCGTATGGTTGGTTGGTTGGTTGGTTCAATTTGTTCAATTGGAGCTTAGTTTATTATAAATATTTAAAATGTTTATAAATACATTAATATTGTATATATATTTGTATGTGTGTATAAATAGATTTAAGTTCTATTCATGAGCTCCAAAAAAAAAAACAAAAACAACACGTGGGCACACAAAAAAAAATTACTTCTGTTTCTAATACACTTTAAATGACTGTCAGGACAAAGGACATAATGCACACAAGTCTATGCGTGTGGCTGTATGTTCATGCGAATAACATATTACAATTGCACACACACAGATACATGTAAACCGCATTGCCCTTCTCCGCCTTCACCGCATGGAAATCGCATATAGCATTATTTTCGCCATTATTGTCCTCATTTGTTTTGTTATTGTTTTGGCACGAGTATCGCAATTTAATTGTTTCCCATTTAAATTCATCGTTAGCGATAAAAATAGAAAACAAAAAAAAAAAGTTGCGGCTTTTAGATTTACACATCATTAAATCATATTCATTCTCTACCCGCCATACACTCTTCCCCTCTCTCCATCGCTCCCTCTCACCGTGTATCTGTCGATTTATTGGAGTGCAATGGAATTAGACAGCTATGCCTGAAGTATTGTTGTGATGATTGCAACACATGATTCCTTTTTGTGAAGTTACAAAACCCCACTTACCCTTAATTATGACACGAAGAGATTAGATACTGAACATATGAAGAGTTTGATAACCATTTTAAGTAGTCAAAGTCCTTTTGCTAGGCATAACAAATATTTCCTGTACTTCAATGTAATGAAAACATTGTGTGTTAGCAAAAAGAACAACCGATTAAGAACTGTAGAACATTAATTAACATTTGTATGAAATTAGTCGCCTTTGGAAATCGTAAAAGTATGCAGTACATTTTTTGTTTGTGCCATGATTCTCTATGGTTTGTCATTTTATTGGAGAATGTGAGTTGACTCTTTGTAGCATCCCTGGCCAATTCCGACATTGCCAATTTAAAGCACGATTTGTAAACTCAAGTTCTGTTCCTGTCTATTCCTTCATGGAATGTTAAGGTAAATAAGTGAGTAAGTAAATGATCGAATAATATCTAACACCTCTGCTATTTGATGGGCAGCCACCTCTCCATATTCAGCCGGAAATATCTTCTCAATGTCGATATAAACAACAGCCACCACGATACACCCCGTGGGCCCGCACCTGCTACTCAAGCCAGGGTCTCGATTACCTCTAGAAGCAAAATTAAGTAGCCGACCAGATCTCGTTGCCCAAGACAACAGAAGCGCCCCCATAAAAAGAAAATGGTCGGCGATCAGACCAAACGGCGCTGATTGGTATAAATAGTCCACAGGAATGTGATTTGAAGTTAGTGTCAAGTACTCAGCATTTATGGAAGAAATCTGGTTTTCTTTAATTTCTGAAATGTAGCACACTTTTTAAACGAATAAAATTTGTTTGCTGCCGAATTTTGTTCGGCAATCCATACCCTTATCGAACAATGATAAAGTGACGGCAGATAAGGATATTAGTAATCAAAATCGACATGCATATTAAATAATATTATGACCGTTTGTATCAGGATTCAAATACTAATAAATCTGTATATTCAAATTTGTTCTAAACACTTTGCCACCATAATCAAAATTGTTTATATCGTGGAAAGAAACTTATTCCATCTTGATGGACGCTATCTCATTACAAAAACCCGCGAGGTCACCAACTTTGCAGCATTACAACATCGATC
Organism: Hydrotaea cyrtoneurina; assembly: GCA_958296145.1. NCBI lineage: Eukaryota > Metazoa > Arthropoda > Insecta > Diptera > Muscidae > Hydrotaea > Hydrotaea cyrtoneurina. Next base: position 141,081,173 of record OY282512.1, read on the forward strand.
TAAGTCAAGCGTTTTATTAGCCGCTGCAACTGGTACAATGTAATTAAACTCGGATTCATATCGAGTTTTCTCAGAGATCGAGCATAGGTTGACCGCCAGGAGTGCCACAATTATCTCTCCTCTCTCCTTCTGTATTTCTTATTTTCATTGACCACCTGTTGGGTCACACTGTGAACCCAAACCACTCTTTTGCGAATGACAGCAACCTCTGTCAATCGTACCCATTTGAACATCGGCCAAGTCCCCCCGGAGGTCGAGGACAAAACGCAAACGATAAACGATTTGGCGATGATTTGTGAGTGGGGCCAAATGAGCAGAGTCGATTTGAATGCACAAAATACCCAGTGCTGTTTGTTGTCACACAGACATTCCTCTGATCCAGAACCTTCGTCAATCTCTATGGGTGGTGTGGATATTGACGTATCAGATACTCTTGCTGTTCTGGGCATGAAGATACAGGGCGATGCTCGCTGGGCTAGCCATATATTCGAAGTGTCGAAAGAAACATTCAAGTGTTTAAGCTTTTTAAAGCCGTGCAAGAAATACTTCACCCCCTCTGATCTCGTAAATATTTACACCACCTACATCCGGCCTAAAATGGGCAGGGGCTCCAAAGACATCTTTGCAGCTTCTGGACCGTGTACAGAGGAGAGCTGCTTTGATGATAGGAGATGGCAGGGTATACAACTCTATTGTCTCCCTACAGCAACGCCGGAATGTGTGCTGTGTATCGCTATTCCATAGATATTTTAACGATGTCTGTTTGGCAGATATCCTTCGACTGGTCCCTGACGCGGCTATCCAGGGCTATCACCCGTTCATTCTCAAATGGCGATTTCTATGATTAGGATATTTCCTAATGAAATTTATGCAGAAAATAAAATTTAAATCGCAGAAATTTTTGAAAAATTGAAAGGTTGTACATCAATCTGTTGAACATTATACATCAATTTGATGAACATTGTACATCGATCCTGAGTAGCGCATATCCACTAAAAAAATGTAAGCAGTAAAGCCAAAGCAAACATGTAAAGAAACTTCTTATTTGTTTACAATTCCAACGATAAAAACAACAACAGTTTTAAAATGACAAACTCTTTCATAGCGTATTTTCTTTTGCAAGATTGTTGTAAAATATTAAGTACTTCAGATTCAAGAATTTATTCATAAATTCCACGAATTTATTCATCTATTTGATGTAGAACTATTGAAGAACTAGTAAGTTGTAATGCGCCTATGGCGCCCGTTGAAATATGGAAAAAAAATGTTGTTGAAAAAAAAAAATTTTTGTGGAAAAAAAAAAATTTTCGTTAAAAAAAAAATTTTGTTGAAAAAAAAAATTTTTCTGGAAAAGAAAGATAAAAAAAAAATTTTGTTGGAAAAAAAAATTTTGTTAAAAAAAAAATTTTGTTGAAAAAAAAAATTTTGTGGAAAAAAAAAATTTGGAAAAAACAATTTTGTTAAAAAAAATTTTTTTTTAAAAAAAAATTTTTGGAAAAAAAAAATTTGGTAAAAAGAAATTTGGGGAAAACACAATTTCTGTACAAAAAAAAATATTATTTTTTTATTATTATTATTTATAGAAAATTATAGAATGCCTATTTAAATTCCTACGTACTGCGTGACAGAGTCAGTGAATCAGTGTCGAGGGTAAATATATATTAAGATCGTTTTCATTGATTAGATGTCCAGTTTTTTTTTTCAGTGTAAAATGTACTTTGTTCACCGTTTCAATAATGGCACGAGAGAACCGGGAGTCTCTGGAGGAGATTGTGAGAGATTCATCGGTTACCCTTGTATGAGTTGCAGGGCGAATGGGCATAGTTGGTTACTGTACGTTAGACGCAATCATAAACTCACGTAAACGCAGTCATTATATTTGGTTTACTCTCACTGAGATTAAACTTTAACTCATTGCAGCAGAAAGGCGGAAAAAGGAACCAATCTACCTCGAAACCAAAAAATTGGCCTCATATGGATGTACGGAGATAGCGAACAGCGATTAATCTGCCAGGATTCCATTTAAGAAACCCTATTGTCACTTATTCGCCCTAGTCGCCATTGGTCACTGCTCTGGGCTCACACGCTCGGAGACTTCGTTTACAACGACTTCTAACGAAATTGCAACGATGCCGAGGAGTAGAAGGAGGAAAGAGCCTAAAAGCTTCTCTTTCATTGCCCGGCTTTTGTGGACTTACTACAGAAAACGTGTGGTATCAAAGACAAAATCTGACACTCCGAGATGAAAAGGGTAGAATTTCGAACTTTGTTGCAGCTGTGGGTTGATTGAAGAAGGGCGAAAGGAAATCAGAAATTCTAGGATACACAATGACATTCTGATGCAAAATTAACCTTACCTAACATTACCCAACGCTTCTAATTACACAGATGCTGTCGCGCTTTTACGGAAGTAATAACCATCAGAACATGACCGCACTTGGGTTTAACTAAAGGTCTACAGAATCTTTCAACACATACTAAAAATATCCAGACTGCTGAAGTAATTCACAAAAACAAACTAAACTTAAACCTTCAATGTGCTAATGCTGCTCCTTTGGCACAATTTCCAAATATGCCAAGCCCTGAACACATGCATAAGGCCATCACACACAGTCGACGATTGGTAGGAGTGTAGGAGTGTAACGATAAATATGTCCAAGGATGCAACCTGACATTCATATCGACATCTATGGGGTTTAATGTGAAATGATTGCGCGATTTACTATTACTAACCCAAATTAATCGCAATCGTTAAAATGTTACAAGGATGTTATTTTTTTTTTGTGAAAATTCCCACTTTCATTTTGCCAGTGAGTGCCGACATGACCGAGGCGATGCGGCGTGGCGCGGCGCAGAGGGTGTTGGAAAGTGGCATTTAAAGTGCATTGTGTGCCTGCAACAAATAATGAGTGCTAAAACATGGTTAACCACACCAACACACAGAGAACAGTGTTCAGACTGCCATGGCACACACACCCGCCCAGCTTTCACACACACACACACAGACATATGCAGTCGAAATGTGTATGCCACATATTGAGCCTGCTTGGTGCCGCAACACGCATCCGACTGTGAGTAGAGATGGCGACTGTGACTGTAACTACTACACTCTACCGAATTTCGAATTTCTCTGTTGTTTAATATATTTTTCATTCCTTTTTTTTCGGTGGCGGCTGTTGTTTTTTTCGGTTGTTGTTGGTGTCGACATGGCGCGCATTGTTGCTGTTTGTTGCAGGGACGACCGCACCCCTTCCAAAAAAACACAGTGGAAAAGTAGCGAATTGTGGCACTGTGGTACTCTGTCTTTTTTTTATAACGGGGCCACACACAAACGCATTCACATCACATTGTTTCTAATTGCAGCTTTTGTTGATGTGTGTGTGTGCGTGTGTGGGTATATAACTAAATACATACATGTGAGTACACACATACATCGATATGTCGAAAAGTGCACCCAACACAATCACAAACAAAACATGTGAATGTTAGATGCGATATTCAGGTTTTTATATTTTGGAAATATCAAAACCCCCCTCCCCCCCCCCCCATACCATCCCACTACAACCAGCCCAAAGACAAGGTTTTTCGCATTTCATTTTTGGCAGCTACAAGCACAGGCATATGAATAATGCCAGGGTTCGGATACAGCACCAAAACGTAATGGTTGATAAATGATTTAATCAAAAAAGCCATGTACAAATTAGAATGAGAAATTCAATGGGAAGGGGGAAGGAATCAGTTGTGAATAGAAAAAGGAAAAAAAATATATTTATATTCGACCGGACCATTTTCCAATAGTCATCCCTTCATGGGCTGTTTTTCACCATGAATTTTTCAATATAGAGAATGCTTGTTGGCTAACTCTGAACCATAATTTTCGGAAAATAAAAAAAGTCATTCGGATTGGTCCAAAGCTCGAGGTCCCATGCAACAATATTTCCGGGAGAAAATAAATATCGCCAAGAATGAAATTTCCTAGAGAAAACAAATGTCGCATGCGACGAGTAACACAGACAAAATAAATGCACATGCGATACATTTTTCTAGAGAAAACAAATGCAGCATCGACGAAATATTTTAGAAAAAATAAATGTCACATGGGAGGAAATTAGCTAAAAAATAGTAAAAGTCGCATGCGATATTTACTGTCTTTAAGATATTTGGCAACATTTATTTCCTCTAGAAGATTTCAGTGTTCATATACATATTCTAATGGAAATTTTCTAATAGACATAAATGTGTAAAGAAATTTTGTAAAGAAAATAAATGTCGCATGCGAATAAATTTTCAACGGAATCTAAATGTCGAATGCTACAAGTATTTTTAAGAAAAGAAGCAGCATGCGAAGAAAGTTTCTAAATGAAAAAGATATCGCATGCCACGTAATTATCTAAAAAAAAAGTAAATATCGCATGGGACGAAAACTTCTAAAGAAAACAAATTTCCGAAAGAAAATAAATGTCACATCGACGAAATTTTCTACAGAAGATGCGAGGAAATTAGCCACAAATATATATATACTTTCTTTGCCATATTTGTCGCATGCGACATTTATTTTCTCTAGAAAATGTCATTGTTCCCGACATCTCTCATGTGGCATGCCACGTAATTATCTAAAAAAAAAAACTAAATATCGCATGGTACAAAACCTTCTAAAGTAAACAAATTTCCGAAAGAAAATAAATGTCACATCGACGAAATTTTCTACAGAAGATGCGAGGAAATTAGCCACACAAAAAAGTAAATGTCTCATGTGATATATACTTTCTTTGCCATATTTGTTGCATGCGAAATTTATTTTCTGTAGAAAATTTCATTGCTCCCGACATTTTCTAAAAGAAAATTTTTCTAATAAAAGTACATCTCTCATGTGGCGAAATGTTTGGAAATAAAATATATGTAGCATGCGACTAAATTTTCTACGCATGTGACGAAATCTTCTAAAGAAAACAAATTATCCAAAGAAACTAAATGTCGCATCGTCAAAGTTTTCTATAGAAGATAAATATCGCATGCGAGGGAATTAGCTAAGAGAATGTCTCATGGGATATTTACTTCTTTAGGATATTTGGCAACATAGAAAATGTCATTGTTCGGTATTTTCCAATGGAAATTTTCTGATAGAAATAAATGTCTCATGCAATAATATTTTTGTAACGAAAATAAATGTAAAAGATTTCTACGGAAAGGAAATGTCGAATGCGATAAATTTTCTTAAGCAAACAAAAAATGCAACATGCGATTGAATTTTCTAAAAAAAAAAAACAAATTTTCTAAAGAAAACAAAATGTTGCAGCGATGAAATATTCTAGAGAAGATAAAAATCACACGCGAGGAAATTTGCTTAAAAAACAGTAAAAGTCTCATGCGATATTGACTTTCTTGGGGATATTTGACGCATGCGACATTTATTTTCTCTGGAATATGTGTCACACCCAACATTTATTTCCTCTAGAAAATTGCATTGTTCGCGAATTTTCTAAAAGAAATTGTTTGTAATACAAATAAATCTCTCATGCGACGAAATTTTCTAAAGGAAAATGCTGCGCATGCCACGTAGTTATATAAAAAAAATAAAAGTCGCATGCAACGAAATTAGTGTAAAATGCTTGCGCCAAAGTTTTGGGAAAAAAAATATTTCTCTAAAAAAGTCGCATTTGACAAAAACAAACTAGAAGTCGCATGCCACGTAATTTTCTTAAAAAAAATAAAAGTCGCATGCAACGAAATTAGTGTAAAATGCTTGCGCCAAAGTTTTGGGGAAAAAAATATTTCTCTAAAGCAAAAAAGTCACATTTGACGAAATTTTCTAAGGAAAATAGAAGTCGCATGTCACGTAATTTTCTAAAAAAAAAAAAAAAAAAAAGTCGCATGCAACGAAATTAGTGTAAATCGCTTGCGCCAAAAAATATTTCTCTAAAGCAAAAAAAGTCACATTTTCTAAAGAAAATAAATGTCGCATGCGAAATAGCACAATGCACAAAAACGCTATTTCATTGAATTTCCGCCATTCTATCTAAACACGATTAAAGGATATTCTAAAAGAGATTCTCCTTTTCTTTGAATTGGTTTAGGAAATAAGAAAATTAATTAATTCGATTGAATATAATTTAAAATAGACTAAACATCTTAAGCCAACAGCGTTCTTTCAATTCAAATACTCATTTAAAAATCCGCACAATAGGTACTCGAGGGGCGGATGAAAGACCTCAAAACACTGTGTACTCGTATGATTTATAAACTAAAACTATTTCCATACCATGGAAATTGTTGGGCAAAGTGTTTGTGTGTGTGTGTGCATGTGTTTGTTAGCAAACGTACAGTTCTAATTTTAGCCAACTATTTTTTTTTCTTCGTCTTCTTTTGTTGCCATTCCACATGAACGGCAACGCAACGCGTAACCAAGATGCAACCACAATCTAAACCGGACCATGTCGGACCCAACCGGACCGGACATGTGTGGCAGACTAATGGCTAAGCAAAAGGACCAGAGAGGCGGGGGGGATGTGATGAGTTTCGTTGGGCAGTGCAAAACAGGAAACGCAGTTATAATTTGTTGGTGAGAAAGTAAAATGGTGAAGAGCCCGAAATGCATTAAGGACTAACTGGTTGTGCTTAGCATTTGAATATTGCCTATCGCCGCCCCATATGTTGAATGCAATGAAAAGGAAAGCCCCGAGAAACATGCCGCCGAGGCAAATGCACTACTGAACTGCGTAAGCAACACTTATCTCAAAGCGTCGGAATGTTGGCATGTTCCGTGTGTCTACACTCCCCAGTTTTGGCAAAGTACAAAATTAGGTCTAGCATATGTACACACGTACAGCATTCCAAACAGTTTCTAATTCAGTTAATTACTTCACAAAGCCTTTTAAAAACAGCTGCAACATCAGCAGCAACAACAACATTCGCATTCGCATTTGTATGCTAATGTTTTAATCTCGAAATGCATCTTGTAGATGGAAACCAACATACTCTCACACACACACACACACACGCTAACAAGCATTCACGCACCCTCGTACATGAGTGTGTACATGTGTGTGTTTTGGTATTAGTGCACGAGTGAAGCAGCACCATTAAAGTTCTACACAGTGCTCACAGAAGGATGCAATTAAAATTTGCGAATAGAACTCAAATAGCTTTGATGCAATTGCTGATAATGCGTTATTGTTGTTGCTGCCGATGCTGTTGTTGCTGGTGCTGGTGTTGCTACTTCCCACAATATTTTCTGTGCTGTTTGCATGCGCATCAGCATGTGTGTGTCTGTATGTATAGAGTGCAACAACCAAATCGAGACTTAATTCACATTCATCGACACGCTTTACATTCGTGCACATTCGAACTAGAAATAGTTGCGGCAACGCTTTGGTCGCTCTACGCCCAAATTGTAAGTGGGCAACATACCATCGACACCCCCCCCCCCCCCACCCCCCACAATGGGCATTTCCACCAGCATACAGTGGTTACAAAGCACAGAGAAAAAGCCGCGTCGATCTCGTCGGAATCTCGCTTCAGAACAAAACATTTTCTTTGCAAGAAACGGGAATACGCGACATATTTTGTCAATTTTCTTTAGACAATTTTCGGAAATATTTTGCCAATTTTCGGAAATATTTTTGCCATTGCATGCGAAAGTTAATGTTGTCTTTCATTTCATGTGACATTGACCAAAGCAGTCTTTGCTTAAAAATATAATTAATTGCAGCAATCCTAAGTGCTTGCCTTAATCTTGTTGATAGTGATGGTATAGGTTGTTGAGAACCACTGTGCCCAGCACCAGCAACAAAACGAGGATTTTCTATTTGGGGTTCGCATGTGGCCTGCGAACGAGCAGACAGTTAAGTCGATAAATAACAACTACAGACATTCAATTTTCGATACGATTATGCACTGAAATGAAATTATTGTGCCCACACTGACACCACACTCCCTGTCCCCCATTTGCCCTTCCACACACACTCACACACACACACAGACACCAAAAATGCAAAGCGGATACGTTGGTGCGAGATTGGAAGGTCTGTCAGTCATTGACACTTCCTTAGATGTGAGAGAAGGCGATGTTTCTCACAGTGTGCCACCCGTATAGGGGAGATGCGAAAAAAAAGGATATCATAGTCGTAACAAATCAACCAAACAACCCAATCATCAGTTCATCCATCCATCCGTCCATCCATCGATCGGTCGATGCTGATGAGGATGGATAATGATGCACACAAAGATGTTGACGACGATGCTGATGCCGATGCTGATGCAGATGCCGGCCGGGTATTTCTTTGCGTATGCTGATGTGGCTGCTGGAAACACGATACGGTCATGATGATATGATGCTGTTGTTGCTCCTGCTGTTGATGCTTGTTTCTAGCAAAGCGAGTCCTTTAAATGTATGCATGTGTGTTTGTGTGCCAAAGTGTTTGCATGTTGTTCGTTGTTGTCATTGTCCGAATGAATGATTATGATTACATAATGAACGAGTACATCGCTCCCACTTCCACGTCCACGTCCATGTCCACTCCCTCAACATCAGCGTCTCCATCTGTAGCAATTGCATTTGCATTTGTCAGTTCATTGCATTGCATTGCCTGGCCTGCCCTTGCCTAGGGATGTTTGGTGTAGTTGTTTAAGGACATGTCATTCGTTGTCACACTGTGCGTGTTGATATCCTTGTTGCGGTCATGTATTCCTCTGTCGTGTTGTGACTTCTTTCGTGCATTTTGATTTTTTAACTGCAATAAAAACAAAAATGGGAGTGGAATAAAAACGAAAACAGAAATCAGTAGCGCTAAATACAATTTGATACATGAGTGCGGGCAGTGTCGAATTGTGTATACCCTCCATCAAAACATAATGACATGGACTGACTGAAGTTTGACCATGGATGGACCAGTTCACAAAGTAGACGAAGGACCATTTAATATGTATCACCTGTTGAAATTCAGAGAATTCTATTCATGCCAGCAACAGACAGATGAAGTACAGTTCTGTGGCAAAAATGTTAAGTTTATTTACTATTTCCCAACAAATCATTACCCACGTATCGAGCCGTAGATGGCTTCTCTCGATGACAAGGGGCTGAGCAATTGTGGCCAGAGTTTAGAATATTGTGGAATGATAGACAATACAAGTTATGGAGTTTGGAAAGCTAATTATTGTATCCTTTACAGACACCTACACTATTCAGAAGCTTTGCTGCAAGATGCGCTAGTCAAAAACACAGAAAAGCAGACCACCATCGCGAAGTAATATCGAACGGCTCTACCGAGCAGTACGATGAAGTGTAATAGTATTTATTAGATTTTATATCTTTAAAGTACTCAAAAACCAGTGACAAAGTTGCAGTCGGGTAAACCGACTTACCTATACCCTCACCCTCAGTAAACACATTCAAGTCACATATTCCAAGGTATCGGAAAGTCATAAGTGAGCGTAACATCTGATGAAATGTCATACGGCAACCTCAAAATATCGAATGCTATAGAAAAATATTGTATTACACGTTTTAACAAAAAGGACAGAATTCAAAGCCAAGTTTTATCTTGAAAATTGTATGCAGTTAAAGCTTTACTAAATATAGAATTTCGGAAAGATTCGATGACCAATTTATATAATTACACGATTTCCATGGTAGGCTGGATGATACATTTGTATGGGAGGTACCAGAAGGGGAGTTGCCGGACTTGCAAGTTTTTGTCCAAAACTTTGACTAGCTATAGATTTACTAAATACAGAATTTGGGCAAGATCGCGTTGGTCATATTTATATTAGTACACGATTTCTATGGTAGGCTGGATGGTACATTTGTATGGGAGGTACCAGAAGGGGAGTTGCCAGACTTGCAAGTTTTTGTCCAAAACTTTGTCTAGCTATAGATTTACTAAATGCATAATTTGGCCAAGATCGCATTGGTCATATTGATATTAGTACACGATTTCTATGGTAGGCTGGATGGTACATTTGTATGGGAGGTACCAGAAGGGGAGTTGCCAGACTTGCAAGTTTTTGTCAGAATCTTTGCCCAGTTATACCTTAACTGAATACAGAATTTGGGCAAGATCGCGTTGGTCATATTGATATTAGTACACGATTTCTATGGTAGGCTGGATGGTACATTTGTATGGGAGGTACCAGAAGGGGAGTTGCCAGACTTCCAAGTTTTTGTAGGAATCTTTGCCCAGTTATACCTTAACTAAATACAGAATTTGGCCAAGATCGCATTGGTCATATTGATATTAGTACACGATTTCTATGGTAGGCTGGATGGTACATTTGTATGGGAGGTACCAGAAGGGGAGTTGCCAGACTTGCAAGTTTTTCTGGGAATGTTTGCCCAGTTGTACCTGCACTAAATACAGAATTTGGCCAAGATCGCATTGGTCATATTGATATTAGTACACGATTTCTATGGTAGGCTGGATGGTACATTTGTATGGGAGGTACCAGAAGGGGAGTTGCCAGACTTGCAAGTTTTTCTGGGAATGTTTGCCCAGTTATACCTTAACTAAATACAGAATTTGGCCAAGATCGCATTGGTCATATTGATATTAGTAAACGATTTCTATGGTAGGCTGGATGGTACATTTGTATGGGAGGTACCAGAAGTTGAGTTGCCAGACTTCCAAGTTTTTTTCCAAAACATTGTCTAGCTATAGTTTTAATAAATACAAAACATGGGCACAATCGCGTTGGGCGTATTGATATTATTACACGATTTCGAAAGTGGGCGAAATTGCAGATTTGTTTGGAAGGTACCAGAAGGGGTGTGGCATTATAGCCCATATGCAATCCCATAAGCAGTTTTGCGAAAATATTAAGCCATGCCAAATTTCAGAATGATTGCTTAACTGATTCGAAAGTTATCGTGGGTACCAGCAGGATAGACAGGCGGACATGGCTCAAACGATTTAAAAAGTCATGCATCGAATTTGGTTCAAACACACCTGGGGTGTAAGGTGAATATTTCTATGCGTTACACTTTTCGGTCGTATCAAATGATATATACCCTCCTACCCGTAGGGTGAGGTTATAATGAAATCTGGTAATTGAAGATTACGGCTGTTTCCACCTCGTTAATGTTGGCGACTTTACGAGCAATGGAGCAATCTCTAAGCCATGTAAAACTTCCCTAGAAACGCGTTAGTCGTTCGAAGCCGACATTAAACAGCAGTTCCCGGCCAGTGAGTATACAAATTATGTCGTACACAGCAGCCTTCTTGGATTGTTAAGGGAAATAAGCAGGTAACTGGAGATGAATTCCAGGGCATCTGTTCTATGAGGTTTTTGGGGAATTTCTTCGACAGAATCGTCAATCCTTACGTAGAGTTATATCATGAGTTATTTTTTTTCATTTGTCATATTTACACACGTTATTCATCCTTACGTCGTCCTTTTTTTCGTTTTTTTCTTTCATTTTTCATACTTCCACACGATATTCATGAATATCAAGCAGGCAGCAATCTGTTTCCCTGCTAGTCTCTGAAGAGAAATTAACTCCACTCATAGCTTAGGTTGAAGGGAGTTCATAGAAATGTGAACAATGCTCAATGCAAGGCCAGTAACTCGACGTTTGTGTGCTCTCCTGGATTAACAGCCACGATTAGGTTTTAAAAGATTTAAGGTTCCTCCCACCAATTCCTCCGATGTTTCCCAATTTAAGTATTATTTTACCTGAAAGGCTCAGTACCTGGGATTTGTGCTACAGCTGAATAAGCTCTCGTTTCTATGTTTTTTTTTACATTAAAAAATAGTTGTGCCTTCAGAGTTGACGTGTCCATTAGTTTACTTAGCTTATTTGGCGACTCTAGAGTCTCTGCGGTTTTTTTTACATTTGCTTGGTATGTAGGGCACATATCTTCCGTTCAGCTTTTATTTATCGCTGTCAGATTTCAGGTCTTTCGTAGGCAATTTGCCAGTTTTTCGTTTGCCTCAATATCGGAAATGTCCTGAGACCCACAAAACTTAAAGCACATATTGAGTTAATACCTTGACGATCTCTTTTCATTCATTCAGCTAATATTCGATCGCCGCAGAAGGTTTTAATGCGACACTTTCAGCTATTCAAACTAATCCATTTCATGCATTCGGTTGCGGTTTTGAATTTCGCTGGGGGTGGGAGTCGGAAGTAGTTTATATTGCTAAGGTTGTCCTGCCCCTTTTTTGTCGTTGTATCAGTGAATTATTTTTTATTGAAAAGGACTCCATCCAACTAGGATTGCTGCTTAAAAGTGTATTGTGGTTTTCTCTGACGGAATTCGGTCGATCTCTTGGTCGAGAAGTCTATAAACTAGTAAGGATATTTTGGTGATGACCCAGGGTACTGGTGGAGGGATAAAATCGTGTCGAGTGCTGCGAAAAGTTCTATTAATTCATCCATTCAACTTCGGTCAACGTCAAACTGCATTAGGGGATGGGTTAAGCGTTGTGGCGTGCACTTTATGAATAGGATTAACTATTTGTCTAAGACGGCATGGACATTTAATTGACTTTTTGTCAATTGTGAATGGCTATAGAAATTTCTAAAAAATATGGGGTGTATTAAGGACTGTATAATTTAAAAATGTCATGCCATTAAATGCCATTGAGGGCTCATTTGGGAAGCATGCACTAAAGGAAGAGCTGAAAGCCGCAACAAATCCCGAAACTCGTCCCAATTTATACGATGACTTTTTGGCTTTACTGTTTTTAAATCCTCTGTTGGATTTGCTTCCAAAAGACATGAATGCGTTGACTTTTTGCTTGCAACTCCGTTGAATTTTTTTGATGTTTATACTTGAATCTTGCTGATTCGTAACAAATGTCGAGAAGCAAAATGTGTGAAATCAAAAACAGAAATTTGGAAAAAAAAAACCTCAAAATGTGTAAAGTCCGAAATAATTTAAAAAAATCAACCTCAAAATGTGTAAAGTCCAAAAGAAATTAATAAAACAACCTTAAAATGTGTGAAATCAAAAAGAAATTTGAAAACAAAAACCTCAAAATGTGTAAAGTCCAAAAGAAATTAAAAAAACAAACTCAAAATGTGTGAAATCAAAAAGAAATTTGATAAAAAAAACCTCAAAATGTGTGAAGTCCAAAAAAAATTTAAAAAAAAACCTTAAAATGTATAAAGTCCAAAAGAAATTAAAAAACAATCTCAAAATGTGTGAAATCAAAAAGAAATTTGGAAACAAAAACCTCAAAATGTGTGAAGTCCAAAAGAAATTTGAAAAAAAAAATCCTCAAAAAGAAATTTAAAAAAAAAACCTTAAAATGTATGACTTGTGACTTTTTTCTACCCCGCAATCTTCTCTACACCCTTCGACTACAAACTTGAAAATCATGATTTTAAAATCAATCAAAAAGTCACCATGTAAATGCGTTTACTTTTCCAAAACACATTTCTCCACTTGCGCACGTTCGCCTGACTGCGAATATTCACTCTTAACCTAAAGTAAAAATGATAATACAATGTCTGTTAAGTCCATTTGCATTTCAACTAACAATAAAAGCACACATAGCTGAGGACATAGCTGATACAATATTGCGCATACTTCTTTATATGCCATGATGGAGGGTATTTACAAAAAAAAAATGAAAATAAAAATTAAAATGACAACAAAAGACATGACAAACCGACGATTAATTTATTACTTAAATTAAATTTGAATTTCATTTGCCATATTTACCCTTTGTATGGTTTCTTCGAAATTCTGATGAGGTTCAACACGTTTCATGGTACCACAGCTTTTCAGCTTTTCCGATGTCTGCAATTAAAAAGGACACACACAAAAAAGATGTAGACAAAATAAACAAAAGACTGCGTTAAACATCTATCGGCCGCATTGAAAAGACGGCACAAGAGAGCAACAACAACGACCGAAAAAAAAAAAATGGCACACTCCACTAATTACTACTCAGTGCTTCTGAATGCTAAAAGTGTTAAATAGTTTGGTGATGACTATTGTCCTCAGCCCTGAGCATCCAACTCGTCGTAAGCCGTCCAACATGTCCTGCCCGGTGCCCTGGTTTAGAAATGAATGAATACATTTGCGGTGAGGACACCCACTCCATCTCCCATCTTATTAATGTTCTTTTTTTTTTGAGCTTTCGGTTTTGTGGTTGTCATCGTTGGGTGTACTTTTTGTCGTTGTTGTTGTTGCTGCTGCTGTTATTGTGTCCACTTGGTTGACGGCTTACTTGTACTTGATGAGTGAGTGAGTGAGTGAGTGAGTGTTTTATGATCATCACCTGGAACCTTTGTACGAAATCTCCTCTTTTTTGTCATTTGTCTGTTTTTGGTCTTTTTCAATTTTATGCTACATTTTGTGTGTGTGTGTGTGTAGTGCTCGCCTTCTTATTTATTTCCTGTCATTTTTTGACCAATGTCCTGTAAAGCATGTAACCAAAATATACGAACAAAAAAAAAAGATAAACACCCCAACAACGCCAGGACCGACAAGGACTGCATTACAAAAAAGATAGCTCCGAACACACACACACACACAGACACACAAATAAACACATATATTAATATACCATGAAGTTGGTGTTTCTGCGAACGAACGGACGCACAGTGGTTCTCATTGAAATAACATTTCAATATTACTAATGGGAAATACTAAAGGGACTACAAACCCTTTACTAAATTCCCTATTTCAAAAGAAGTTAAACAGAGGATATATCTGACTGGTCCGTCGTTATAATATCAATTCGACTAAATGTCTTTCACTGGGCTAACTATTTCCACATCCATCAAATACGAGATTGAAAATGCAGCTGACAAATTTGTTGATGCTCTCCGGTTTTTTGTATCACATCAATCCACAAAGGAGTACATTAAATGACGACAAAGTCCCATTGCAAACAGAGAAAAGCCACAAAAACCTAGACCCTGATTACATCTGCAAAAGACGTAATCAAGTATGGAGTAATTCTACCTAGGATGAAGACTTAATCTTGTCTAAAAGACATGGGGAGGAACATCTCCAGAATTAGAACACAAAGAGTTGATTTACTACTAGAGATTAAATCGAACGATCTTGGACTCGCTGAGAAATGCCACGACAAAATAATGGGGCGACTTGTTGGTATAAAGATAATGCAAGTCAAAGTCCTAATAGAACAATCTTGATGAAGTTACTAGGAATGAGTATTTGCGCAGCTTTTGTTGAAGAAAGGATATCAAATTCGTAGACCAACATAATCAGCTTTAGGAAATGCTTTAATGAGGCGCATGTGGCCACCATTATGTTACCAATATGTGCTGGATGTACGGACGTTCCGAATTGCCAACATTTATTCGTACGACTACCTTGTAGCAACCAAGGCACGCACTTAAGTGCAGCAAAAACCGTACGTAACAGAACCAAACGAAAGCTAGCTTCAATCGCAACCGAAAGCTCAAGCTATCCCAAGCTATCTCAAGCTACTCCACGAAGCTATCCCATATCCTCCTGTTAAACCCTCATCCTCCCGATAATATTAGCAAACAATGGCAACACATACACAACTCCATGGCAGCAGCCGCAGAAGGAGAAATTGATTGACGAAAGCGGCCAGAAGGGAAGCAATGGTATGATGAGCACACTCGCACCTATGGCAACGCTAGCTTTTTTGGAGCGATACCGAGAGTTGAGGAGGGAGGGAAAACCGTCTATTCCGAAGAAATAACAAAATAGATGGAAAGACGGAAATGTGAGGAGATTGAGTTATGTGAAAACAAAAAATGATGCCAGAAAAATCTACCAACGAGTAAAAAATCAAACTAATAACTTGTCTACTGGCATAACTTCGTGTTGAGATGAAAATGCGAATCAGGTGACAGGATTTGAAAGCAACATGGCCACAGTTTATTAGCGGCCCAGGAATACTGCGAAGAAAACATCACACGACCAATCATAGATGATGGTGTTAAATGTCCACCCCCTAACACAGATAGGGCCGAAACAGCAAGATAGCGGTTTACCAGCAGATCGGTATAAGACCGGAGGAGAAGACCTAAAAAGGTGCATGCATCGGCTAGTCTGTACCATCGGGAAGTGTGAATGCATGCCCGATGATTGCAACCATCACTCACTATGCCCAAATCATAAGACAGGAGTTAAAACCGTTTGCGCCAACTATCGCGGAAGAAGTCTCCTATCCATCGCATACAAGATAATATCAGTTGTATTGTGTGAAAAATTGAAGCCCAAACTCGACGAATTGATCCAGACCTATCAGTGTGGCTGCAGGCCAAATAAATCAGCTATCGAACAAATCTTTACACTTCCGCAGATCCAGGAAAACGTCCATGTAAAGTAAAGCGATAAATACCATCTATTTATCGTATAGTCGATACCACCTTCGACATGGCGATAAGAGAAAAATCTGCGTATGACATACTACAATCAATACTTGTACGCCATTGTAGAATGACTCTGAGGCACAGAGTCGCCGAGTTTTAGGTGAGTACCCGCCACGATGGCCCAAACTCACGGTGGTCTTAGCACCGGGAGAATACAATGCGTCCACCATCGCGACGACAAAAGGGCGATATAGTGAAGGCAGACAGTTGCCAGGTCGAGATAGTGGAAGAATTTCTATAATAATAGAAAGAATGATGTCAGCATCGCAATACCGCTAAGGATCGTGCTGGCAAATTTATGTTTTTTGGTTAAAAAAAACAATTTAAGAACAGAGTCCTCTCTCCCTCTCTCTCTGTACAAGACACTTTTTCTACCCGCGCTTCTTTATGGCGCCGAAACATGGGTACTTGCGAAAGCAGATGAAGCTATGCTTTGTCATGTCAGTCGAATGACTACAAATTCTGCAGCCAGAAAGGCGTTGTAGGACAATTACCACGGTAAACGAAGACGGGGAAGACCGAGACTCCGGTGAAAGGACCAAGTGAAGACAACATGGAAATCCTTGGATACTGGATACAGCACAACCCAGACCAAATGAGATGACATGTTTAGTATGAGATGACCAAAAACATGTTGTAGAGCCAACCGAATTAAGTAAGTAATGAAGAATAATGGATAAGGAGGAAACTGTCATCCCTAACCTGAGCATCAGCGGCCTTCATGTAAGGCAAAAAATTAAAAAAAAATAATACAACTAACTTCTGGTGAACCGAGAAGATTGGCAGTGCATGTCCGCTTTCCATATCTTGGAGCACGAAGCCACAGATAGCATGACTGGGTTAGGCCTGCTTGTGAGAAGAGTCAAGTGGAGCTCATGAACAAACGTGAGCAATTGTGTTTGCAACAGATAGGCAATGCGGCAGATATTAATCCACGGTTTATTGGGATCTTTAGGAATAGTTCTACTGGTGGATCGAGAATTTTGTATGTGGCGTCATGAAGGCATGAACTTAGAAGACGCGGACGAGAACAGGCAGGTGGAGCACCCATGCCACAAAAAGCTCTTCAACAGCAGCAAACCATTATGTCTCACAGAGATATTCAATACGGACAACAATCTCTGAGATGAGACAATAGAGATTATTGGCAATGGCAACAAATTCGGCAACGACTCCACGATGAATTTATGAACTGGAAAGCGCTTTGTAGCAAAATCCCCTAAAATGTATCCCATATGTAACCAACCGAGTTGGAACCACTGTACCACGTACATTGTCGAAGGTGTTTCTGTGGATGTCCTTTACTGCCCTCTGCAATTTAGTGTGTAAGTGTTCAGGATATTGTAGAGGAAACATTTGCTGCTCAAGTACACTTTTGTCTACAAGTGTTTTCTCTCTCTCTCTCTCGCTCTTCCTCTGTTGTGTCTCGGTTTGTTTTTTTGTTGTTGTTGATGCTTTGTTTTTGTCTGCATACGTCTGTTGTTCATATACATGTTCGGATATCCTTGCCACTATAAATGCGAGTCTATGTGCAAATGTGTATGTGCGTGTGTGTGTGTTTGTGTGTGTCGCTGTGTTTATTTAACGCGCATCCCAGTGTTGTGGTCCTTCTGTCTCTCTGTCTGTGGCTCGGTGTGTGAAAGGGTGTCAGGGTGTGTCGAATGGCAGTACATTAAAGTGTTTTGTTTGTCTGTCTCTCTCCGGCTGTATGGATGTGTACTATCTTTGTAATTAATGCTGTCGATGTTGTTGCTGCTGTTTGTTGTTGTGCTATATTTTGTTGCAATCTTGTTGTTGCCAATATTATTGCTGTTGTTGTTGTTGTTGCTGCTGTACACTACACATTTATTATTTAAGGACAATTTGTGTGTTCAGTTGTTCATGCAGCATTTATTTGATTTCTGTTTGCTTGGTTGCCTCTCCCTTGGCTTGGCTTGTGGCAAAACGATGGATCCAGGATGCCCCACAAAAGTATGAGTTCCTTTGTACTTTGTTTCCATCGTCTTCTTTTTTCCCCGTTGTGTTGTGCTGAATTGTGCTGTGTTGTTTTGTTCTGTTCTGTTTGGTCCGCTCCCATTGTTAGATAATAATATCAAAAAGTGTTGTAATAATCTATATTCTTAACACTTTGGCCATTTTCATGGTATGTGCAGAATAAAGTGCTATCGAAAAATTGGAAATTCCTAGCAATGGTGCAATGGATATCTTAAGGAATTTGAAAGCACCATAATGTGTTGAGGACACACGGAGTTACAGCCGAAGACGTTTGTGTCACAGGTGTTATCAAGCCTCGAAATCCCATATAATTGAACTTTAAAAATTCCATTACTTTAATTAGATTTGGCGAAGGGTAGCAAGTGAAGCCAATGAGGGCAATGGCTAGGAGAATTTCAGATTCATGCTGTAGCCAGCAATTAATTTGGCTTAAATGCGGATTAAATTTGATTTTACATATAAATAGTTCTTACACCGTGTTACACACATTCTGTCCTATGAACCAAATGCACATATTCGGAAAGAGGGGAAAAAATAAAAAAACACGTGTATCGGCGATTTTCATGTACACGTCAGAATTTTTTTTTTTTAAGTTTGAAGTATGAAGCTCGTAGTGGCCTGTGTGAAAGCCTTTCGACCGATTTTTAACCCTTTTTCAGTGATCCAATCGAGCTGATTTTTTGCAGGCAGACTCGTGGAAGTGTCTGTATCACGTCAATTTTTTTAAAAAATAGATTTTTATCAATTCTCAGATTTTCCTAAATGTTTTTTTTTTTAAATGGTTATTGTTTTTTTAAGTTTTTAGTTCAAAAAACATTTTTTTTCGTAACGCTTAAGTAGTTTAAAAATGTGGAGTCTCTTCAAGTTATGCTAAGAAAAGTGAAAAAAATCTTAATATATAAAAACGTTCGTTCCGGGTAAGAGCGCCTAAAACTCAAGAACCGCTGGACCGATTGTTACCAAACTTGGACAATATGTTTGTTTAGTCCGCGGGAAGGTTTCTCTTCAGTATGGTCCCGATGGGTGGCGCATAAGTCGCGATATTTAAATTTTTCGTATTTGTGGAACGTTTTGGCTCAAATTCGCAAAATACATTTCTTAAATAAATATAAGACTGCTAAGTGGCGGTGGAGTCGAGATATTTACGAAAAACTACATTTACTGATATTTGTTCATATCAGATGTACGTTGTCTATGATTTTTGGAATTTTATTTATTGTCATTTCATATAATTTTATGTTCAAATATAACATTCAATTTGTTTTATAATAATGCCGAGACGGTCCAGAGGAGGGAACATTGGAAGAAATACTCGCCATGCTCAACAACAAAGGGAAGTACTAGCAAATTTAACAGCAGAGCAGCGTTTGCGACGCAATCACGATATTGGAAATCGCGTAGGTGCAATGCGTGTTTTACGAACTCCTGAACAACGAGCTCAACATCTTGAGGCGCGAAGAATTGCAGATAGACAATTACACCAACCATGACTGGCTTAGCGAAAGAGCAATATTGGCCGCCAAAAATGTAGATGTCGATGCAATCAACGTACAAATCCAGAACACACTTCAATCTGAAACGTATACTTTTAAATCGGTCGATACAGTCAGTGACGAAAATGAAAACGTCAATTACCCAACGGAGTTTTTAAATTCATTGGACCTACCTGGACTACCGCCACATATACTGCATTTAAAAATTGGTTCACCAATTATTTTATTAAGAAATCTTAACGCTCCTCGCTTATGCAATGGTACCAGATTGGTAATAAAAACGATTATGCGCAACGTAATCGAGGCAACTATTATAACCGGGAAATTTAAGGGAGAACACGTTCTACTCCCACGTATTCCAATGATTCCGACAGATGCCCCAATACAATTTAAACGATTGCAATTTCCAATTCGTTTAGCTTTTGCCATCACGATCAACAAGTCGCAAGGCCAAACGATGAGATTTTGCGGTTTGGACTTGGAAAATCCATGTTTTTCCCATGGCCAATTGTACGTGGCCTGCTCACGAGTTGGTCAGCCGCAAAATTTATTTATATATACACCAATACCAAAGGAAACCAAAAACATTGTCCATACCTTGGCATTACAATAATTAACCCAATATTTTAATTTCAAAAACATTTAAATTTAATCAACAAGTAATGTTTGCAATTTAGCATTAAAATAAAATTCAGTTAGAAAATAACGGTATTACTTCCCTTTAAACTTGATTAAGGTACATCGTACTTAAAATAAAATTCAGTAAACAAATTTTTCAATCAAAATTTTTCGGCAATACAACGTTTGCCGGGTCAGCTAGTATTTTTATAAAAATTGTTTTTAAAAAATTTGACGTGATACAGACATTTCCACGAGTTTGCCTGCCAAAAATCAGTTCAATTAGTGAATATCGATGGCTTAATTTAGAAAGGGCGTAACTCGATTTTTTTTCAAAATCGCGTTTTTAAAATATTTTGGTAGACCATTGTCTTTTATTGTCCTTTTGCATAAGGGCGTAACCAATTTGTTGTCCATTTTTATTTAAAATTGCCTTTACAATTTGTGTAGGTCTGAAGATTTTCAAATGTTATAAAGTTTTTACCTTCTCCTGTTAAGTTACGAAAATGCGAGTTACGCCCTTTCTAAATTGAGCCATCGTTATATTAACTGACTGGAATGGAATTTATTATTAATTACAATACAAAGTACATTTATATTCTAATTTTGGGTCCAAGAATAAACCGAGTGACACAGACCATATGGCTAGATTTTGGTAGCCACAGACCAAAGCCTCTGGTGGGAATCGAACCCACAACCCCACGCTGATAGGCAAGCACGCTACCAGCTCGACTACCGGGGCGCTTTGGAATGGAACTAATTGAGGTAATTAAATGTGTTTAATAAAACCCGGTTTCTGACTAAAACTATTTTTTTTTTCATTCGCCAAAGAAAAATCTTTTACCACGCTAATGACTATTTGTCTACGACTATTGTCCCCTCCATAAACGAATAGTGTATAACACTCTATACAGTATATACAATTGTTTTATTAAGGGGACGATATTGTACACGATTGTAAGGAGGTCAAATGTAATACCCGTTAAGAAACGTAACAAGCTGACTGAAAATCCAAGTTTATATCCTTCTCACGTCTTATTGGGATCTATAGGAATAAGTCTAGAAACAGTTAATGCTGAACTTCTCAACATTTATGATGAAAACAGCATTCATCCATTCAATATTGCCTATCAGTACCAGCACCTGCGTACTGGACAGACCAATGGGACGATGCTTCTGTAAATAAAAGCAGCAATTGATTTCGTGTGACACTGTTTCTTTTTCTTTTTTGCAGACCGCTTCTTTAAAGTACACACAGGTGGATGCCAGTCAGCAATCAGACCAATTGACGAGAAATGTCTTCTAGTGTCATGGCTGCTGCCAGTCCTCTACAATATTTGTACATCCAACCTGCCACATTTTTGTAGACGATAATGACATGTTTGCCTAATAAAAATCTAATAGAGGCTTTCATAATTCTCGATTAAATATAAAAGTTAAAATGTTATGACAATGGCTTCATTATTATAACTCATATCAAATTTTAATTTAGAGACTTGGAATAGTCCAGTAGGTCTCTAGTCGTCTTATAGTATTATGTTTCTTTCTGCATCTTTCTCTTTATCATTATCTCTATCTCAATTTCTGTTTCTATCTATTACTCTATCTCGATCCCGACCTCGATCTCTATCTCTATCTCTATCTCTATCACTATCACTATCACTATCACTATCACTATCACTATCACTATCACTATCACTATCACTATCACTATCACTATCACTATCACTATCACTATCACTATCACTATCACTATCACTATCACTATCACTATCACTATCACTATCACTATCACTATCACTATCACTATCACTATCACTATCACTATCACTATCACTATCACTATCACTATCACTATCACTATCACTATCACTATCACTATCACTATCACTATCACTATCACTATCACTATCACTATCACTATCACTATCACTATCACTATCACTATCACTATCACTATCACTATCACTATCACTATCACTATCACTATCACTATCACTATCACTATCACTATCACTATCACTATCACTATCACTATCACTATCACTATCACTATCACTATCACTATCACTATCACTATCACTATCACTATCACTATCACTATCACTATCACTATCACTATCACTATCACTATCACTATCACTATCACTATCACTATCACTATCACTATCACTATCACTATCATAGTTCGCAAAACTGAAGCATTTTTGGGTCGTCGTGAAGCATTTTGTCTGACCGCAATTCAGAAATTGGTGGACAAATCGAGCTGTTGGGACAAATTAGTGATGTGAAGAATAAAACCCATGCACGCCGCTCAAGAACAACTGAGAATTTGGCTGCTGTAGCCCAAAGTGTTGAAGAAACCCCAGGTTTGTCCATTCCTCGGCGTTCTTTGGAATTGGGCATTCCACAAATGTCATTACACCGTATTGTACATAAAGACTTGGGTCTTTAGGCTTATAAAGTTCAGTTAACATAAGAACTCAAGCCGACCGATCATCAACAACGTCGTGTCTTTGCTGATTTGTTATGGACAATTTCATGAAAAGGATATTATCATGTAAGCGTGGTCGTGGTGGCCATTTGTTTGTTTTTCATTATTCATTATTATATTTATCTCAAAAAATGCAATTTTTCTTTGAATACCAAAATAACATTTCTTGTTGGAAAACACTGTATATCTCTATATCTATATCTGTCTATAGTTTTATCTCTATCAGGAATCACATCCTAGGGACCGTTTTCCCATTACTTTGGGGATGGTTCATTTGTTTTGCAAAGACATTGGTCGTGTTCCTAGTCCCCCATCCCAGTACAATTGTGCTAGATTAGGGGTTCGATCTTCTTATTTCCTGCAACTTATCTCTATCTCTAACTAATGAAAAACTATGTACACATTGTCATACAACTTTAATAGTACAAGAATATTATTCATTGTAATATTCAATCAGTCATACTGTGGAACTTGCGATCAGATAAATATCATGGACAATATTTGAAGAAAGTTTGTGACACCGCCTATGAAGCAGCAATTTTTAAGCTATCACATCTTAATAAATACGACATTGTGTGCATATTAAACCTTTTTTTAGTTGTCACCTAAAATAATCAACCGATCGTCATACGATTATGACAGTTTCGAGGTTGATAAGGAAATTCCAAAGGAAGACCAGAAGATTTTTAGGCGTAGCAATGAATAACTGATATACAGAGCTTATGACGACGGTACAAATCTTTATATAGTTAGCCAGATTTTCGGGTACAATAAAATGGCTGTAGTGATATTTCTGAAGCATGCACAGTTAGACTTTGGCTCGATTTCTTTAATCTCGATTCATAGCAATAGAAATATAAACAAACACCTTGTAAGAACTGTAGACACTTTGCAATGGTAATTTCACTTCGTCGCCGAATTTTTGAGAGATAGATTAGGATATATATAAGCTACATAAAACGCCTTTAGAGAAAGCATTAGTTGTTCGGAGTTGGGTTTAGGTCACCATCTTCTAATGTGTACATTTCGAGGACCGCCTGACAACTCCGTGCATTTGTGAACTTCCCTGCTAGGTAATTAAGAATTTTCACTGCTTTCGTTAATTGCCATCTAATAATATATTTATTCCTGTATAATTTTAAAAAATCTGCAGCCATTAAAGTTTTGTGATTTTCAAAGAACCAAGGAAAATCTAAATACACACTTGTTTCATTCCGTTGCCATTCACAGGTCGTCTATATCGCAGAAAACGTAGGTTCGTATCCTGTTAAGACCATGAAAAACGTTTTCAGAGTCCGGATGCTTTATGAGTAAGAGAGTAGTATCTAAGCCTTGTTAAGCTTGCCACCAAAAATCATTAGCCGTTCGGAGTCTGCTTAAACTGTAAGTTACTCCCAGTGAGTATTCAATGTATACCGTGAAAAAAAAAAAAAAAAAAATGTGTTTTATTTTAAACGTCCCGGAGTTCGGAAACTGCTCACGCATATACCACTGATTTGATAGAATTTGACCGCCTATGATGAAATGAGTTGGACGACCTCACATCACTAGCAACTATCTCAGAACAAGCGGGTTTGGCAATTATTCAATAGTGGTCGTCCTTAGCCCAAACTCAGGCCATAGAAACCATATCAAATTTACGACCACCACATTGATTACGAAATTAGTTAGATCCACTGCAGACCCATTTCTGTGTCCCGGTTATACATTTATCCTCTCCATATTGATAAATATTTGCCGCAAGTAGTTCATTGTAAATCACCGAATAACTCCAATCATTTGCCGTTGCTGTTGTCCTCCATTACCTACCTTTAATTGCATGCCTTCAGCGGGATTGATTTCTTCGCCGCCCTGTCGCAAACCATTAAGAAAACGGGCAAAGACAGTAGTCCGTCTTTTATGCTTATTACGTCCTTCTGCACAAAGAAACAGAACACAAAGAAAACACATCAGACACAAACGAAAACGGAAATGGTAACAATGCCAAAAAAAAGAATGGCATTTGAAAGAGGCCCTAAGGGCTCTATTACCTGTTGCCGAGAATTCATAAAAGAAATTTGACCGTGCTCCAGGATAACTATGCTGCATGCCACCTCCACCGCCGCCACCGCCTCCAACTCCACCGCCACCACCAGTGCTACTTAAATTAACCGTTGATTTGGAATCGATAACGTTACGTGCCATACGATTGGCCAAATCATTTTGTGTATAGCTATAGATTTCATTCTCCTCGCGATTCGATAAACAACTGGAGGGCTATAACGAAAAACAGATAAGGTCACTTGACTGTTTGCCATTTGTTTCATGGATGATTTGAACTACTTACCAGATATTTGCCAGGCACATATAAAGGTTGACTATGACTCGCTGGCATTATAGACTGATGCGCTATATTGCCCGTTATCATGGCACTGACACCCATGCCACAACTGGTGCCGGCCCCCGCACTGGCACCCCGTCTCAGGGTATTGGAACCACCGGTGGCCGTGTTGCCCATTCGCAGGTGTCGCTCCTTCCATTTGGAAACTCGCGCCAGCTCAATGGCATCGAGGACATCCTCATAAGGCATATTGATCTCCTTGCTGTAGTGGCCGGCCAGACCTTCCAAATAGCCACGTTTCCCTTCCTGGAAATAATTTCAAAAACCCAAATTTAATAATGCAAAAATTATTTTATTATGCACTTCAATGCTATGACAGATGGAAGCCATACTGAAAATGCTATGGGAATACAGAAATACCCTAAGAAACGATTGATGTTGGATGTTGGAGACATGTGTGGTAGCACAGAGTTTATGTACTGAAAGAGATTCGTGGAAAGTATTTTTTCGATTTGACAAGCTCCATCTGTGATTAGAAAACATTTAGGACATACTTAGGAATACTTTTCGAACAATTCTGTTGTGAAATTATAGTTCAGCAAGAAATATCCAATTGGATATTTTTTTTAGAGAAATAAAAACTGAAATAAAAACAATTACAAATGTGTTTTCTTTTAAGAAAATGGTAAGGGGTTCGGGTGGTTGTATAATGTCTGTTTGAGCAACCACAAATTTGTGCAACCAAATGTTTGCGCAAATATGTTGTTGGAGACATGAGTGGTAGCAAAGAGTTTATGTTCTCAAAGAGATTCTTGTAAAGTATTTTTTCGATTTGACAAGATCCATCTGTGATTAGAATACATTTTCGAAAAATTCTGTTGTGAAATTATAGTTCAGCAAGAAATATCCAATTGGATATTTTTTTAGAGAAATAAAAACAATTACAAATGTGTTTTCTTGGAAGAAAATGGTAAGCGGTTCGGGTAGTTGTATAATGTCTGTTTGAGCAACCAAAAATTTGTGCAACCTAATGTTTGCGCAAATATAGTTTCAAAACTAAATGTCTACGTTGTCGAATCAATTGTTTGTGCAAACAAATGTTTGTCTGATGAAATATTTTTTGGATGAGATGGTTACATAACCAAATGTTTGGGCGAGAAACCAAATGTAGAATTATTCCTAACTAACAGAAAATGTTGTTTTCTTAAAATTTGAGATTCGCAAGCCCCTAGATCCCACTTAACCAATTTTTCAGCAACGGAATAAGGTATTGAAACGAGAGTGGGATCAAATTAAAGATATACTTTAGGACTATTGTTAACCCATCGAAAGTTGTATGCTACGATAATTTTTACTGATTTTATTGCGTGTCCGATGATGCACTCTCAAAATCAATTTTTTGCCTTTAATCTGTAATAGCTAATGTTATATAAACTGTATGTGTTTACAATTACATCATTTTGAAGGCAGAATACATCCAAGAGCAAAACATTTGGAAATTCGAAAAAAAAGAATTTGGAGAAAAAAAAAAGCAAACATGTTAGTCCATCAAAATGTTAGTTTTTTTTTTTTATAAAAATAGATTTTGTTTAAATTTGGATCATGCGTAGTGGACCTAAATCTAAATAAGACAACATTTTAATCTTTCAGATTGGACAAATATTTTGGGAAAAATAAACATATCGAAATTTTAGGATTTTTTAAAAAAAAATGAATTTATTAAAAAGTTCCGCATGCAAAGCGGACCTTAATTGGATCAAGGCCATTTTTCCTTGTTTTAGATTAAACAGAAAGTTTCAGAGAAATTGTGACAGCAAATGGTTTTTCTCAAAATTAGGGATTGGACTATTTGGCCAATTTTTCAGCAACGGAATATGATTTGGGACTATGTTTGTGCAACCCTATATTTGCACAACCAAATGTTTGCACAACCAAATGTTTGCACCACCAAATGTTCGCACAACCAAATGTTCGCCCACCCAAATATTTGTGAAAGATGTTAGGGTGCGGAAATTTGGTGTTACTTTATACCATATTATTTGGTGCAGCGAAAGCAATGAACTTAATTTCTATTTTTTTTTTTGGAGGAGTTACACCGTAGTCTGTATTTTCCAGCCATAGTTAGTATTTTCCAGCAATAGTTCGTATTCTGGGCTCACAACGGCATGTAGTAATCTTATGATATCTGATCGGAGTCTACAGGTTTACATAAACCTTGGATGTTTACCACTTAATCGTTCACGATCCAAATCGCAGACAGAATTTGGATCGATAAGCAAAGGCTAAATTCTGGTGAACGACTATATGAAATCCCACGTGCAATATCATCCAATATCGCCAGAAACATTTAAAAGAAAAGGAATGAGATATTCAAAAGAAAACGACTGTGATAATTAATATTGGAAAAATGTATTAAACTCCGAGATGCTGGGATTTTTGCAGATCACTACCTACTGGCAGCGAAGTTGTGCAACAGCGTAACGGGAAAGACCTAAAATTCAAATGTCAGACTGAAGGCCATAACAAATATTTGTTTTGAAATTGATATTTTAAGCGTAGTAAGAATTTGGCGAGACCAGTTTCAAAAACATTGTCGCTACATGACGCCGTTTGATAAGACAAATCTGTACCAATTCCTGTACAAAGTACTCTACAGCGTATTACCAAATCCTCATGCCAAGGAAAATAACCATTATAGATTGTCCACAATTCCTCATAATTGGAGAAAAGTTTCGCGACAAAATCCTTCCCGCAAAACTATAAATAATGGGCCTAAAAATAAACTAAATTTTAAATGAACCAATTGCAATTACTCTTCTTTTAATTTGCCTTAAATCTCATTAAGAGACCTTCAACTGAAAGGGAAGTCAGTGCTGTTTATCAGATTCTTCAAAGACTGATTTTTTTTTAAAATTTTCAAAAATATCTTCCTCATATTTATTAAATAGAATAATCTCCAAAGCCATGCAAAGTTTTTCAGGAAAATTATTCGCTAAACAGTAAGTCCCGGTTAGTGAGATTAGTGAGATGGAAATATTAACTGTCAACAGTGTTAATTTTTACTTAGAACACCCAAAGCAGTCAACAAAAACATAACGTTGTTTTTCTTTAATTCTATAAACCAAATACACCGACTGATGACTTCATTTATGGCTTCACCACCGTCACCGTTAAACATTTTTGGCTACCACACACCGTCACCAATATTGCTGATGATATGACAAACCATCACAAAGAGACAAAGTATGAATATGAAACCTGAGTTGCAGATACTATCACATCACAAACCTATTATTCGCTTACCTCAGAGTTTTCGAATAATGTACTACTTGTGGTTGTGGTTAACAGGTCAGGTCTTCTTTGTTGTTGTTTTATTTTTTGTGCTCGGACAGCAGCAGTTTTTTTGTTGGTATCGAAAACCGCAACGCAAAGAAAGACATTGTCGACCCCTCAAGTTAATCTCCTGAACACAGCGAAGGCAACCACTGCACACACACACACACACCAACACACGTACCTAAACGGATACAAACCCACACGTACACACACACAGACCCCAGGAGAAGTGCAAATGATTCAAATGTGACTACGGAAATCACACACTCGCTCGCTCACTCACCCCCACCAACATACACAGCGTCTCCGGCACCTGTGAACATCCAACATCAGCAGCACCCAATTACTTCTGTTGTGTAAAGCAATGGACCAAAGTAAATAGGCCGAAAACAAAACAAAAACCAAAGAGCGGAAAATGTGGCCAAGGGAGCCGGCTCCAAACAAAACGTGGTCATAGTACATCCGTCCGTTCAGACCTTTCTACGTACACGCTGCTGCCGGCTGCCCGAGAGATGAGTGAGTGTGTAAACATGAGAACACTCGCGTAAATTCAATGTTTGCTTTATGACGATGGAATGATTGCGGAGGCCACTCTATTGACGCTGTACGCAAAAATCCAGCAAACGGCCGGAACTCTCAACCAGGCAACCGAGTCAACGTCGCCGGGTGGTGCAGGTTCTGCACCCAACTAAGCGGGGAATGCATGTAAACTTTCGCACAGTGCCCAGTATGTCGTTGATGTCACGGCAACTACGACTTGTAAATGAAAATTAAAATTTATTGACATTCTCGGTTTATAGAACGATTCGACAATTCGTCTACAGCTGATGATGGCTGACGGAAGGGCGAGCGGGCGGGCTGGCGGACGCGGTGGTATTCATGTAGAACATGCATCCATGTTGGGTGTGTACAAAAATACAGTTGCTCCAGAAAGTGTTGGTCGTGTTGAAATACTAGAGAGCAGAAATTGTTTTTGATCTGTTGGCCAGGATCGGAAGTGAAAGGTGGATTTTTGGAATTTATTTCCCTTCTTCGAGAAGATTTGAGACTATCAATGAACGCTGTATTATTGGGAAATTCATTTAGAAGTTCTGTACAAATTCCACAGTGCACCAACCAAAATGGGTTGAAATCAATTGCAAATGAAACTTGACATTATACATAATACATCCTTCAAGTCTACTATAAGTTCAGTGAGAGATTTTTATTTACACGTAATTGAAGATGGTGATTTTGGAATGGACTTACTATTTTCCATTAGAAAGATCTAGTAAATACGCCTGATTCACATTTTTTTTTTTTTGCAAACGACATCCTCACAGGCCTGCCGTGCAAAGGAAGGACTTTTTGTATTCTACGAAGGCACAGAAACGTAAAATTCACAATTTTCAGCCGTTTTTCTCTGCCTTGGATGTCATGTAAAACTTCATCGGAAAACAGTAGGTTCCGGTCCAGAGTATAGAAATTATATAGAAGTTTGGGGGAAGTTCAGTTGTGGCTCTATCTTGAAATACTTCTATCTTTGTGGGATACAATTTTTGTAACGTCTTTATAGAAAATAGTTTCCCTTACTGCGGTGATATTTTCAGTTGAACGACCTAGACGAATATGCAAAAATATTTTTATACTAGTAAGTTGTAATGCGCCTATGGCGCCCGTTAATTTGCTTGAGAAAGTATTTGTTACTTAATTTTAAAAATTTTGTAAAAAATATTTTGAGAAAACTATTTTGTAAAAAAAAATTTTGAAAAAAAATAAAATTGGAAAAAAAAAATTTGTGGAAAAAAAATATTTGTTAAAAAAAAAAAATTTTGTGGAAAAAAAAAAAATTTGTTGAAAAAAAAAATTTTTGTTGAAAAAAAAATGTTTGTTGAAAAAAAATTTTTGTTGAAAAAAAAAATTTGTTGAAAAAAAAATTTTTGTGGAAAAAAAATTTTGTAGAAGAAAAAATTTTGTAAAAAAAAAAAAAATTGTTGAAAAAAAAAATTTTTGTTGAAAAAAAAATGTTTGTTGAAAAAAAAAAATGTTGAAAAAAACATTTTTGTTGAAAAAAAAAATATTTGTTGAAAAAAAAAAAATTTTTGTGGAAAAAAAAAATTTTTTTGTTGAAAAAAAAATTTTTGTTGAAAAAAAAATTTTTGTTGAAAAAAAAATTTTGGAAAAAAAAAATTTTGGAAAAAAAATTTGGGGAAAACACAATTTCTGTACAAAAAAAAAATATTAATTTTTTTATTATTATTATTTATAGAATTATAGAATGCCTATTTAAATTCCTACGTACTGCGTGACAGAGTCAGTGAATCAGTGTCGAGGGTAAATATATATTAAGAAGATCTTGCACCAATCCAGTCGACTCTTGTTGCAGTCTCTGTTCAACAGCAATAACGACAATGGACGTGATGCTAAGTCCAACTCCATCCAAATAACACACCTGTGTGAATATAATAAAAATAAATAAGTTGACTCCGACATTGTTTGAAATGCAATACAATTCATTTCCAGGCTCTTTGATCGTTAATTGCACAAGCAGACATTACTAGAGTCGACGAGTGACTACTAAGGGTTCTCTCTTAGTTTTTTGAGCACCCGAACTCGCATTCGCATTCAGGTGTGAATGCCTGATTTATTATACCTTAAGGACCCAATTGTCCTGGATCATATCGTTCATTTACTTCAATAGTGTCATAACTCATGGGATCCGTTTAAAATGTGCAATTGCGTCTTGCTGAGCAAATATAGGAATATTGGAAAAAAATCCAAAGGAATACACGAGTAAACATGTGACATGACGAATACTTTTACAAGTAACTGTCACAGTCATACATTTTTTGTATGCACAACATACAAATGTCAATGATTGTAACTTGAATTGAAATTATGATGAATGCGAGTGAATGAATGCGTATTGCGAACAAATTATTCTCTACTCGAATTTACACACACACACACAAATACACGGGGATTGAGGTATACACGTCAAAGGTAAGTATACGTGTACACAGAGCTACCTTTGCATGTGTATGAGGTAGTGTATTTGCACACACACACACGTGTATGTGTTTATATTGGATTTTTGAGAAAACGTTCATTTTTTGTGCTGTGACCACAAAAGAAGATAAATGAAATGCATGTGTGCTGGGGTATTTGTATGTTTTAAATATGTCACTGGTTCAGGGACACACACACATACACTCACACATTCATCCATCCAATGCAATGCAATGAATGTAGCACTGACTAGTGGCACAACTCATAAGAGTGTCATCTTCCAATGAATGCTGTGGTAAATGTTGGATGGCTCTCAAAAGAAATGCTCGTATTGACATATGGAAAAAAGCCAAGAATTTTGGCTTCTCTCGCTAAGACAAAGAGAGAGAGCGAGAGAGTGAAGATACAATATTTACTTTCACAAATTATCGACCGGGCACTCAACAGCCTCCAGACCAAGTCTGTCCGGCTTCGGACCACTTTCATGAAATGCTAATAATGGCACATTCCCATCACTTTGATTGCAAATGAACGAATGTTCATTGTCGGATATTTAGTTGCGGTTAAAACTGAAATGATCAAGTTTTGCCGTTAAATAATTGTTTCGCATAACTGTCGGTTGGTTGGTTGCCCTGCCCCACCCCCCCGGAGAAGCCGCAAACTTTCTCCGCAAGTAGAAATAAATATCTTGTTATTAATTTCTTGCCACAAGTTTTTTTTTTCTTTTTCATTTTGTTGCAACGTTATCTCGTCAAGTTGCAACGTACACATTATGCCATAATGCACTTTAAACTTTTGTACTTTTGTAAATATTGTTTTAGCTGACTTAAGAATCTCTTAAGACAATCTTCCCAGCAGACAGACGGACGGACAGACAGACAGACACGCACACTCACACACATTTCTTGCGAAAATACGCGGTAAAAGGATATGACTGAAGTGCGAAGGAGGATGAATGTAGCCCGGGTAAAAAAAAAAATAAAACAAAATGGGAAGATAATCACGCACGTTCGACAACTTGAAAAATAATTACATTGTTTCCGCTGCCATGTCGCGTATATATACTTGTAAGACGCTTTCAGAAAGCGAAATTTCGCTCGCTGCAAATACACCCGGAGAAAAATTGGTTGTACGAGGAAAGTGTGCGAAAATATTCCCCAAGCCCAAGGAAATTTGGAGTTTCTCTAGGGAAAAATAAGTTTAAGTCTATACATTTGCTTCCTGATTTATAAAAATGTATAACAACAAAAATGTCTGAAAATTGTTTTTGTATTTTCACACATTTTTCTTGACCAAGGTTTATTAAGCTGTTATAATTTTTTTTGAATACAGGGGTTGTTCGTTCTTCAAAAGTGTTATACAGTGAAACTTTCATAACTCAAATTTCCATAAGTCGAAGCACTTCAAGTGGCAGTTAGAGAAACAAATTCCCTTAAACAGTTTTATAAGGAATTCCCTAAAACCGAGTCTCCGTAAGTCGAACTTTTCTACGGGATAATGGTGGTTCGAGTTATGGAAGCTTGACTGTACCTTCTATATAAGATATTCTAAGAAACAAATCATTGCTTTGAAGTAAAGGTCAGATTGTGGTTTATAGCCAAACCATGGAGACGACACTCCTCAAATTGTCGGGAATTACAATGTAACCAGAACATAACCAACAAACTCAGACGAATTATAGCGAAGGAAAATAATACAGGCTGCCAAAAATAGTAGTAGACAATGTTTCTTATAAAGTAGTTCGCCAAGAAATCCAATTTCGAATTCACATCGGTCTGTTATGCAAGAGACGTTCTGATACTTCTTAGGGGAATGACGCCCCAAAGCTTTCAGCTGAATAAACACGAATACATTTAAAATATTCTACTGATGGGAGCAGCCAAAAGGACTGAATGTACATAAACCCAAATGGAAGTCAATTTATTTACGATCTTGACAATGATTCCTATTTCAGATGTGCCTCGCTTCCAAAGAAAAATGTCAAGTATTAGACTGTATAGAGTCAATTATCTAAAGGTAATTGTGAAGCTAATAAAGTTCACAGATCAATTTACAAAAAAAAGCCAACAATGACAATGGACACCACAAGCTAAGGCACTGGGGTGAAGTATATGGGCAATGGACATGTTGAAAATGCTGTGGTACATATAACGATCTCATAATAAATTCTATTAAACCTATTTCGAAGGAGACATTAGAATCAATTTATGTTATGAAAACATTTTTTGAAGACAA
The DNA here is from genome assembly GCA_958296145.1 of Hydrotaea cyrtoneurina. Classification (NCBI taxonomy): domain Eukaryota; kingdom Metazoa; phylum Arthropoda; class Insecta; order Diptera; family Muscidae; genus Hydrotaea; species Hydrotaea cyrtoneurina. The sequence continues at coordinate 141,114,976 of OY282512.1, forward strand.
TTATGAAGCCTTGGATAAAACAAAGGATGTGTCAACCTCATTTAAGACAACATAGCCAAATGAAAATAAGTGACTTTTTTCCACCAATCCGATATTCATAAATTTAAATTGCAGATAAATGTATTTTAATAGTTGTGCCACAAGTTTCTATCTTCGTTTCATGGAACAATTTCAAAACTACATACTCAGTTCGTTTAAATGAAAAAAGGTTCAATTATCCGAAGTAATTTCTATTACAAAACCCGCATATTTTTTCATTTCCACTTAACCGAAACCCAATTCAAATTCAAATAAACTATATATCGTATAGACTAACTTCAAAACTATTATAACCATTAGATAACTACTTAGGCTAGACAAAAATCCTTTGATTCGTATCCGAAAATCCTTGAGAAAAAAAAATGGCCCACATACCGGAGAATAATTTTAGCTCCATAGAAATTCGTTTACAGTTCATGACCAAAACTCTAAACATTTTGAGGTTGTTAACATTATTGATCTCTGTTTTTTTAGGCAAGACCTTAGGGATTTTTTAAAATTATTAGCAATCAGAATCGTTTTTTTTTGACATAAACTATTTTTGGAAATCTGAAAATGTTGAATTTTTTTTATGCATAAAGACTGTTAACATGGTGCGTCTGTTCGTCATGAACAAACCCGATGGTGCCCAATGTAGTTTTGTTGGAAAACTCATCGAACTTCCAGTGAGCCTCCAAGGAATTCTTGGAACAGCCGGTGAGCATTTGTTGGATAAACAAAATGGTTGTTCTAGGAAAGGCTTCGCAAATATTTCCTGAGCCAGGGAATCTCGCCAGTTCCTTATAGGGAAATTTATATCATTCTGAAAAAAATTTTAATTCTTCAAATAGCACTATGCGGGATTATCCGCTTGCCCTAAACTAAAAGGATTTTCAGTGTTAAGTTTTTACCACTTCACTTGTGGTTCGTTACATGTGTCAAGAATGTTTGGTTTCTGTTGCCATATCATGATGAATACATTTCCAAACCCATACAAAATTATTGAGTTTTATTGTAGAGTTTCACTTTCAGATGGGATCGCCTGATGCGTAGCCTTGGGTAACAAGTGTGTGAAATAATCCCTCATCTGTTCATTGTCAAATGAGTGGTTGACCGGACGACACACTCTGGAGAGAATTCGTTCTTCAGTCGAACTGCTCCTATCTGGAATATTCTTCCAGCAAGCGTTTTTCCTTTTATCTATGGCATTATCAAAATCAAGGCAAATGTCAACAAACATTACTCCCCCTTTTCTCCCCCTTTCCTCCCCCTTTCCACCCTCCAAAACCCTTACTTCCTATCGGGGGGTATCCCCTTAGTGTTAGTCCAAAAAAAAAAGAGTATATCGATGGCTTAATTTAGAAAGGGTGTAACTCGATATTTTGGTAGACCATTGTCAAATACACATCCCACAAAAATTTCTGGGCTTTGTGATCAAAAATACCGGATTTATTGCCCTTTTGCAAAAGCGATTAACCAAAATCCCTAAAAAAAATTAGTTTCACAATTAAATTTGTTGCGCATTTTTATTTAAAATTGCCTTTAAAATGTTTTTATGTCTGAAGTTTTTCAAATGTTTTAAAGTTTTTACCTTCTTCTGTAAAGTTAGGAAAATGCGAGTTACGCCCTTTCTAAATTAGGCCATCGATATGTTTCATTCAATTGCACAATTGTTCTCCTTCCCCAGCAGAATCTCCACTTCAACAAATTTTCCCCAATCAGAAATGGACCCATGCCTCAGTTCATTTAAACGTGTCTGGCCATAGGAAGTATTGAGCGACAAATGTTTTCGATTTTGTCTGTTTTTCTGATGAATGAGGACTATACAATAGGGTGGAGTGAAAACATGCTTTTTTTTAATTTGAAAAAGTTAACCTCGGAAAGAGATGTAGTCTGGGGTCCTAATGAGGGGACACATAAAGAAAACAATTTTAAAAAATGTTTAGGGGTCGCGCCACTCCCTCGAAATTTGAAAATTATCGTTATTTTGGCGTTGATTTTAGAAAAATCCTAAAAATTAACGACTTATTCAGTGCCCAAACAAAAGTATTTGAGGCAAATATGAGGATAATCGACTAATATTTGTAGCTTTGGTGGCGATTTCATTGTTCAGTCAATTTTCTGAAGAAGGGACGATTTGATTTATTTTACTTTTTGAAATTTTTGAACAATGAGAAAATTTTTTTTAAATTTTTTCATGCCCTTATTTTATTGTTTACGCTATTGCAAACATTTATTGACATACAACTTTTTAGGATTTTTCTAAAATCAACGCCAAAATAGCGATAATTTCCAAATTTCGAGGGAGTGGCACGACCCCTAAAAATGTTTTAAAATTTGTTTCTTTATTTTTCCCCTCATTAGGTCCCCAGACTTACATCTCTTTCCGAGGTTAACTTTTTTTTTTTAATTTCACTCCACCCTACTATACAAGGCCTCGCAAAGTTATGGTTTCTCGTCCATTTTGCCATCTTTACAAGTTCTCAAGTCACGTAAGGTGATTTGAGGGCCAGCCGAAACTAGCCTCCCAATTACAGCCCAACAATAAAATGCTCAGCATTCTCCAAGGTCATGAAGAGCATGCGCGCCTTTTTTTTGGTCTATGCAGATTTCTCAGTGATTGAGAGTAGGGTTTCCCTAGACAACGATCGGTATCCTGATGGCATTCCTGTTTAAAATTTGTCAGACCAGTTGTAGCTTTAAATGGCACACTTATAAGGAAAGCATCAGAAGTTTTGTGAGAATGTCAGATAGTTTCAGATCAATCTATAAAAACATTGACAGCATTTCTAATCGAGTAATATTGAGAAGCTCCTACGTCCGAACAATATTTGTTTAAAACTCATTTGATTAAAACGTACTGACAAACACAGATGGACATTTCGAGTCATTACACATGTCTGACGAACATCTTACCCACTTGGATGAGGGCATAATTATCCTTACTTGATAATATCATTTCACTGTTTGCAGTTGTGCCCGTATGTCAAGGATCCGCATACAAATCAATAGACTCTCCCCAGAGAAATATTCAAGTTCCATTTCTGGCACAGATTGAAATTTTTAAGACAAAATGTGGACATATTTTGTGAGCGTAACCACCAACACATTTTAATTGAATCTACTTAACACACATGGGCAAATACAAATACTCCAGCACAAAAAAACACATACAAACACTCATGCACACACAGGCACATATATGAATAAACCAACATATGCAGCAGTGCAAGGATTACAGACTAATGGTGGGAAAAAGCTTCTGGAAAGTTGACAGCAACATCAAAAAAAAACAAAGAAAGGATGTTTATTTCGTCAACATTCACATAATCCAGCGGTCATTGACATGTTTATATGGCATACATGCATGTGCAAACAGACATACATACACACGTACGTACACTCACCACACAGCATACGGATGCGGAGGCGATATCTCTTGTCATATACTTGAAATTGCTGAGATTAGTGTGATTTTATGAAGGAAATGATGAGTAAGAACTTGATGGCATCATTCTTGATTTAGACTCCAACACTTTTTCATCGATAACTCCACACTTCGTCAAGGGCTGACTAGCTTAAGGCCAACTACTCCAAGGACTTTGACCTGCTTGTGGACAACATCACCACCACCACCACCACCACCAGAAAGCATGGATGATTAACAGTGTCATTACTTTAAGCCCTATAAACGATTTCTATCCCACACCACTGAACTTCCATACGAATGTATTGACAGTGATTAGTTGAGGATTTCTAGGGTTCTTTTGAAAATTTCAAAAGCAATATCATGGTGGTAAAGTTTCTCATTACATCTTAATGCGTAGGCATGACATAGATTGTCTCCAAATTAGCAACAGATTATGACAACTCCAACTGGAAATTGTATAATGAAACATATGAAAGTTGTTGTGCTCTTAAATGTAATATAACTTTATAATACTCAGACTTATTAAATGTCGTCGAGTGAGTGTGTGTGTGGGTTGGGGATATAAGTCTGCGTCAAATATTTATAAGGGTGATCATCTTAACTTTATCATAGCAATTGGTAAAATTTGGTGGAAACTGAAAATATTTATTTATGGACAATCTGTCCACACTTGGTCTACTACGAGTTATGGGCAAGATTCTTAATTGTTGGCTACTTACGGTGGATAGGCCCATACACACGAGTGTCATGTCAAACATTGCATAAATGTGATCTATCGAATGAATACTCCAAATGTAATTGAGAAATGATATTGCGAATTCATAGAACACGCCAGAGATGGCGGCCCAACGAGAAATCCCACTCAAGGTTCCTGGATGATATCTCCGAGATATCGAATATCGAACGGAGCAGCATTATTAAATTCCTCAATTTGACGATCTCGATATGAGTTAACAAGAGAACAGGCGGTGTCAGAGAGTTGTGGTAACTCCTGGGTCTCTGGAGCGGCCACGTAAGCCAACTAACCAACAAACTGATATGGACTACCGTGTCCTGCAGATAGGCTCCTACTGAGATCTTGGGCTATGGCCTCAATATACCCAACATAAACCGAATGTAAATGCGGTGGAATACCTAAATTCACTTTTAACAATATGCTGTGGATCGGACGAATCCTCTCGATGACGATCTGGATTTCATCGTTCCCACCGTTATTGTCATCTCTGGTATTGGAATTGGTTGATGACAGCTGTGCTGTGCGTCAAACTTAATTTAATTGTTCTTCATCTATCAAGAATAAGGAAAGTGATTTTTTTTTCACAATAAAAATCTTTTATTAGTACCGAAGAACTCCACCGCATTTCATATTCACTAAATCACTAGAAAACAAGGAGAATACTCGGGTTTAACAAAAGTGAGCTGAGTAAGCTAGTTGGGGTCATCACAGGATACACTAGCCTAAGGGCACACCTATTCAGGATATGATGTTCAGAGAACGACGATTGCAGGGCATGCGGAGAGGACTGCGAGACGGCGGAACACTTCCTGTGCCAGTGCCCCGCTTTCTCGCAGATCAGGAAAATCCAATTAGGAGAGGACGCCGTAGATGACCTGGATGGACATAAGGAATTTATTGAAATTTATAGAGGGGAGAATGGGAATATGTGGAAGAAACCAGGAGCGCAGAACAGGCCGAATTGCTGGCCTAGGTCATGGTACATGACCGATCCTCCATTTCAACCTAACCTAACCTAAATCACTAGTAAGTCCACGACACCACTGTTTGTATACAATTCTTGGACACCGACCATTTTACATTCATTCATTAGTCTATTGCATCTACGTGTAACATCAAACACAACACTTCGTTTTTGAGAAACCAACAAGTCCACCCCGTTCGGATCTTGTTCATGGTCCTTCGAACCGGATCATGAACAAGAGAATACTTTGAATGAGAAATACGTTGGATTTCTTTGGTAGAAATAAAAGATATTTATTGTGGCAAAAATCACTTTCTATATTCCTGATAGAAGAAGATGAATTAAATTAGGTTTGTCGCAGTACAGATGTCACCAACTAATTCATCAATCCCACAAATTGGTGAGATCGATGAAACACAATAGGACGAATACTTTTTACACTCAATCATGACTGGTCCAAATTCAGCTCTCAAGTTTCCTCCCCTTTAGTTGGACTCCAAATACTAATAATCGTGTTTATTATCCTAATTATGTGTGTGACGCATACTTATGTGATTAAGCCTGAACACACACGTACCTTTTGACCATATGTTTCACTTCCGCTGTCTATACGATGTTAATATCTTTTTTTTGTCGGCACGTATTTTTTGAGCACAAATCCACAAAATCCCAACGAGTATTGACATCATTTTGCCATGCCAAGTCCATAAACATACGACCAGCCGACCGGGCACGGAATATGCTTGGCTGTACTCTGCTTTGGTCCTGGCGTACGAGTAAGGACATGAGCTCTTAAACTCTGACTCGGAAGCACATTAAAAATTTTCACAAAACTATCGAAAAAGATTATCGTTTACACTTTTGCAACAGCGGAGCGCGCCGTGTCGCAGCAGCAGCACTTGAGGGGCAGCGGTTAAACGGAGGCAGGCCCGGTTGGCTGGATGGCTGGCTGGCTCGCAGGCAAGACGAGTGCACTCGGTTAGTGGTGTTGGTCACTTTGGCATACGGTGTAATAAATTTATCACACTCACAAACTAGAAAGGATTCCACAATACCAACACAGCAATGCCACCAAAATCTGCTCCATCATATGGTGGAAAACGGAAATAATCTCGAGGGGAATTGAAAGGATGGCAACACACAAACAAAAAAAGGAAGCGACACATGGCACGATCACGTCGTTGGACGGGAAGAAGCAGAGCAGAAAAACTTTGGATGCCAAGAGGGGTTTAAGTGAAAATTTATTGCCTCAACATTATTAAGCAGTGAGTAAATGAACGGATGAAACAAAGAGAAGGCCATAAAAAAGTCAAGAGTTCATATTTAAGTACGGCCACATCAATATAAACTCTATAAGAATATGTGACCAGCGGCAGGAAGGTGTTGGATGGCGGATGTGTTTAAAATCACAACTGCAGGAAATTTGGCGTCCTTGAAGAGGTGTTGGGATTTAAAAAATTATGTCGAGTGAAATATGTCGAGTGACTAACACTTTGAAAGGAAATTGCAACAAACAAAGATACTGTGCTTGAAGGTTCACTCAACACAGATTCACCACTAGAACTTTATTTAACGAAAATCACTACCAAATCTCCAATGGGCCTCATCAAATCGAACCTCCAATTCTTTATGTACTCGTCTTAAAAGAGAAAAAATTCACAACTTACCGGTGTCGAATATGGATGAGCTGTCAGCCGTATACCGTCAGCTTCCAAATGACGCTTGACCAGCGCTTCCAGTTCCTTCATTGTCGTCGGTGTATCACATTCGGTGGCCAAGATCTCATTGCTGCTGCTCAACGCCTTCGGATCGTTGATCATGACATAGACCAGCGCCGCGCCCTTCTCTCGCAGCGTACGCACACTCTTCAGCAGTTTGCTGCGATGCTGAGCGCTGTCCACACCGATGGCATCCAAATCGATTTCACCGATCTGCTTGCAGATCTCCAGCTCGTCGTAGCCATTCTCCAGAAAACTCTCCGCATACTGTTGCAGGCCGAGCGCTCTCAGCCACTCGCAAACGATGTTGTTATGCGGCATATTCTCGTATCACGTAATGTGCGGCGCTGGCATAAAATCCAGCGGAGCAAAACTCACTTTCGGCACTTTGAGGGCCGATTTCAATTTGGTCGTATTCGCCGTAGACGATGTGGACGATGAGGCGGTGGAATTTGTCGGTGTGGCTGCACTGCCCGTACTCGAAGCCGAAGCTGCCGAAGCAATGTGGCTTACAAGCGGTGTGGCATTGTCATTGGAATGTGATGCTGGTGCTGTCTGGGCGGTTGGACAGTTTGTTATGGCTGTTGCCTTCATATCATCAACTATTTATTTGACGCCTTTGTGGGATGCGGATGCAATGCCGACTCAGTGCTTAAGACTTGGTTAGTCAGAGCGGACAACTGAAATGGAAAGACATTTGCGAGAAGGTTAATATTTGTGGGGTTTGAAAGAATTTGATATGAGAGTCGTACGTAATACAGGCAGAAAATACAAATCAGCCAGTTTATTTTTGTATTCAATTGAATTGATGTCATTAATTTATGAAATTAACTCGGTTTAGGGGCACACATTTTTAACTGTGGTATTTCCAAGGACATCTTGTTCACTATTTATCCGCTAGAGATGTCTACCCACAATTCTATCAATTCTAATTTTCACCTAGCCAATGTCTTCCCAAGGAAGACCACCCCTGGACCAGGTGAGTCCAGCGCAACAGTTGTCGATATAACCGCCTGTTTAATTCAATATGATTATGAAACAATCTACGCCTCCCACTGGCACAGACACACTGCCTATCCCATAACCACATTTGCAACGGCACTCGTGCACTTATACACATTGTGGATAATTGTAATATTACAATTGAACAGAGCAACACTTTGTAACAACGGCAACGACAACAATAACAACAACAACTGGACTCTGATAATGCTTAATACTAATGGTGTTGTTGCATTAACTACACATAGACACACGCACACACACAAAGCCATGCAGTACATGCTATCACATGGGAGGGCGACTTAATATTACAATACTTTTCGCAATGTAAATATGGTCTGTACAATCACACACACACACACACACACATCTGCCGACATACACACAATGTGCATAATAAACGATAAATAAGTGTATGGCACAATAAACTTATTATTAACAACAGTAAAGGACATTAAGAGAAAGATGTAATACATACGCATCTACATATGTATGTATGTGTACCGACTACATAAGTACTATTGTATTGTACCCGCTCTTAATGTAATCTGTCTGTGGTGGATGTGCACAATAAATACAATTGCTTACAAAAGTAGTCGTCATATGTGTGCCCTGAGAATAGTATTTACACACAATGCCGCTGTATTATTTAATATTTTAATTAATCTTCTTAATGAATGAGGAATTCATTCCATAACCAAATTAATTGATTAAATCAAAACAATATTGTGACTTTGACAAACTCTTCAACTGCTTTGTTAAATGTTTCAATTAAATAATAAAGCGTTAACTTAATTTGTGTTAACTTTATTCTGAGTCGTACAATCTAGCGGCATAGTCCGTTTTAAAAGATCAGTTTAAAATAAGGAGAAGTGGCATTTTGACGTTTCTTTTTTGCTGATTGATTTCTGTCGGTCGATTGCAAATGAAAAGTAAAACAGAACGACGCCTCAGAGTGCAAAATCATAGTCCCAATTACACGAGACTTTTCTTTTTTGGAATTATCTGTGGAAACCCTTTCGTAAAGTCACTGGCATGTGTGCCTGTTTCTGAGGCATATTTTTCTTTTGTATGACCAACTGGTGGGGCACGGCGTGTGTTTCTGCCTCCTTGAAAGAAGCTCGACCCACCAATTTGATCTTTCCCGCCACCAGCAGGAATCCGAAAATCCAAAAAAAAAATCCAGAATCTTAATATATATTTACCCTCGACACTGATTCACTGATACACTGATTCACTGACTCTGTCACGCAGTACGTAGGAATTTAAATAGGCATTCTATAATTCTATAAGTAATAATAATAAAAAAAATATTTTTTTTTTTTTGTACAGAAATTGTGTTTTCCCCAAATTTTTTTTTAACAAATTTTTTTTTTCCAAATTTTTTTTTTTTACAAATTTTTTTTTTCCAAATTTTTTTTTTTCAACAGAATTTTTTTTTCCACGAATTTTTTTTTTTCAAAATTTTTTTTTTTTTATTTTTAAAAAAAATAATTTTTTTTTGTACAGAAATTGTGTTTTCCCCAAATTTTTTTTTAACAATTTTTTTTTTTTACAAAATTTTTTTTTCCAAATTTTTTTTTTTCAACAGAATTTTATTTTCAACGAAATTTTTTTTTTTTCAACAATTTTTTTTTATTTCCACAAATATTTTTTTTTTCAACAAATTTTTTTTCCATATTTCAACGGGCGCCATAGGCGCATTACAACTTACTAGTAAACTCATATTCTTGGTCTTCCATAGAACTTCCCCCCAAAAACAGAAAATCTAAAATCCGCCTTACAAATTATATTCTCCGTCGTCAATACTACATGTGTACAACTTTTCAGCCTTCTAGCTCTATAAACACTTTGCCACGCCCCTTCCACCCACAAACAGAAAATCTAAAATCCGCCAAAGTATATGCTCTGTCGTCAATACTACTAGAAGATAGAAGATAGATGATAGAAGATAGAAGATAGAAGATAGAAGATAGAAGATAGAAGATAGAAGATAGAAGATAGAAGATAGAAGATAGAAGATAGAAGATAGAAGATAGAAGATAGAAGATAGAAGATAGAAGATAGAAGATAGAAGATAGAAGATAGAAGATAGAAGATAGAAGATAGAAGATAGAAGATAGAAGATAGAAGATAGAAGATAGAAGATAGAAGATAGAAGATAGAAGATAGAAGATAGAAGATAGAAGATAGAAGATAGAAGATAGAAGATAGAAGATAGAAGATAGAAGATAGAAGATAGAAGATAGAAGATAGAAGATAGAAGATAGAAGATAGAAGATAGAAGATAGAAGATAGAAGATAGAAGATAGAAGATAGAAGATAGAAGATAGAAGATAGAAGATAGAAGATAGAAGATAGAAGATAGAAGATAGAAGATAGAAGATAGAAGATAGAAGATAGAAGATAGAAGATAGAAGATAGAAGATAGAAGATAGAAGATAGAAGATAGAAGATAGAAGATAGAAGATAGAAGATAGAAGATAGAAGATAGAAGATAGAAGATAGAAGATAGAAGATAGAAGATAGAAGATAGAAGATAGAAGATAGAAGATAGAAGATAGAAGATAGAAGATAGAAGATAGAAGATAGAAGATAGAAGATAGAAGATAGAAGATAGAAGATAGAAGATAGAAGATAGAAGATAGAAGATAGAAGATAGAAGATAGAAGATAGAAGATAGAAGATAGAAGATAGAAGATAGAAGATAGAAGATAGAAGATAGAAGATAGAAGATAGAAGATAGAAGATAGAAGATAGAAGATAGAAGATAGAAGATAGAAGATAGAAGATAGAAGATAGAAGATAGAAGATAGAAGATAGAAGATAGAAGATAGAAGAAGCCCAAGATCTCAGCAGGAGCGAACTGTAGCCTATCTGCAGGAAACGGTAGTCCATAGCAGTTTGTATTCGTCTAATTTTCCAGCATGACACGTGTACATTACCAGTACCATCTCTGCTCAATCCTGTACTACGGCATTTGACATTGTCGTTTGGGGCGTTGGTCTAAAACGTCTTTCGTTAGGTTCTCATCTCCTCGTGAATTATTGTCATGCAGATGTAATTCTTTCTAGTAATTGAGCCCTGGATTTAAATTGAATTTCGGTCGCTGTATTGCATTATTTACGCAATTTTATATTTTCCAACTTTTTTTTTGAGATTTTCAATTAACAAGTCATATTTCCCCCAATATATGTTTCCTGACTGTTGTTTGGTATAGCTTGCTTCTCTAGCCCCTTTGTCAACAATCGTCGAAAGTCTTGCCTACTCACCACGAGTGGAAAGTTGTCGTGCAAATCGGGTCTAAGGCCGTTTTTGTTCCGACAACGATGTAGCATCAAACTACAGTAACTGATTTGTCTTGGACGGCGAGTTTGAGAAACCACGGAAAGGGTGTCGACCCACAACCAGGCGAAACAAAGTCCTACAAGAGCTTATTAAACCTGTTGTAAACAAATACGGCTCATGAGCACACGATCGAGGGTTATGAAGTCGATAACTTTTCAGACGCCACTTTTTTAGTCGAAATACCTTTTGTGCTAGAACAATGTCACGTATATACATCTATGTATGTATTAAGAGGTATACGTATACACATGAACTTATTTGTGTAAGCATGTGTAACAAAAAAGTAAAATACTTCAAGTGTACACGGCGTGTGTTTCTGCCTCCTTGAAAGAAGCTCGACCCACCAATTTGATCTTTCCCGCCACCAGCAGGAATCCGAAAATCCAAAAAAAAAATCCAGAATCTTAATATATATTTACCCTCGACACTGATTCACTGATACACTGATTCACTGACTCTGTCACGCAGTACGTAGGAATTTAAATAGGCATTCTATAATTCTATAAGTAATAATAATAAAAAAAATATTTTTTTTTTTTTGTACAGAAATTGTGTTTTCCCCAAATTTTTTTTTAACAAATTTTTTTTTTCCAAATTTTTTTTTTTTACAAATTTTTTTTTTCCAAATTTTTTTTTTTCAACAGAATTTTTTTTTCCACGAATTTTTTTTTTTCAAAATTTTTTTTTTTTTATTTTTAAAAAAAATAATTTTTTTTTGTACAGAAATTGTGTTTTCCCCAAATTTTTTTTTAACAATTTTTTTTTTTTACAAAATTTTTTTTTCCAAATTTTTTTTTTTCAACAGAATTTTATTTTCAACGAAATTTTTTTTTTTTCAACAATTTTTTTTTATTTCCACAAATATTTTTTTTTTCAACAAATTTTTTTTCCATATTTCAACGGGCGCCATAGGCGCATTACAACTTACTAGTAAACTCATATTCTTGGTCTTCCATAGAACTTCCCCCCAAAAACAGAAAATCTAAAATCCGCCTTACAAATTATATTCTCCGTCGTCAATACTACATGTGTACAACTTTTCAGCCTTCTAGCTCTATAAACACTTTGCCACGCCCCTTCCACCCACAAACAGAAAATCTAAAATCCGCCAAAGTATATGCTCTGTCGTCAATACTACTAGAAGATAGAAGATAGATGATAGAAGATAGAAGATAGAAGATAGAAGATAGAAGATAGAAGATAGAAGATAGAAGATAGAAGATAGAAGATAGAAGATAGAAGATAGAAGATAGAAGATAGAAGATAGAAGATAGAAGATAGAAGATAGAAGATAGAAGATAGAAGATAGAAGATAGAAGATAGAAGATAGAAGATAGAAGATAGAAGATAGAAGATAGAAGATAGAAGATAGAAGATAGAAGATAGAAGATAGAAGATAGAAGATAGAAGATAGAAGATAGAAGATAGAAGATAGAAGATAGAAGATAGAAGATAGAAGATAGAAGATAGAAGATAGAAGATAGAAGATAGAAGATAGAAGATAGAAGATAGAAGATAGAAGATAGAAGATAGAAGATAGAAGATAGAAGATAGAAGATAGAAGATAGAAGATAGAAGATAGAAGATAGAAGATAGAAGATAGAAGATAGAAGATAGAAGATAGAAGATAGAAGATAGAAGATAGAAGATAGAAGATAGAAGATAGAAGATAGAAGATAGAAGATAGAAGATAGAAGATAGAAGATAGAAGATAGAAGATAGAAGATAGAAGATAGAAGATAGAAGATAGAAGATAGAAGATAGAAGATAGAAGATAGAAGATAGAAGATAGAAGATAGAAGATAGAAGATAGAAGATAGAAGATAGAAGATAGAAGATAGAAGATAGAAGATAGAAGATAGAAGATAGAAGATAGAAGATAGAAGATAGAAGATAGAAGATAGAAGATAGAAGATAGAAGATAGAAGATAGAAGATAGAAGATAGAAGATAGAAGATAGAAGATAGAAGATAGAAGATAGAAGATAGAAGATAGAAGATAGAAGATAGAAGATAGAAGATAGAAGATAGAAGATAGAAGATAGAAGATAGAAGATAGAAGATAGAAGATAGAAGAAGCCCAAGATCTCAGCAGGAGCGAACTGTAGCCTATCTGCAGGAAACGGTAGTCCATAGCAGTTTGTATTCGTCTAATTTTCCAGCATGACACGTGTACATTACCAGTACCATCTCTGCTCAATCCTGTACTACGGCATTTGACATTGTCGTTTGGGGCGTTGGTCTAAAACGTCTTTCGTTAGGTTCTCATCTCCTCGTGAATTATTGTCATGCAGATGTAATTCTTTCTAGTAATTGAGCCCTGGATTTAAATTGAATTTCGGTCGCTGTATTGCATTATTTACGCAATTTTATATTTTCCAACTTTTTTTTTGAGATTTTCAATTAACAAGTCATATTTCCCCCAATATATGTTTCCTGACTGTTGTTTGGTATAGCTTGCTTCTCTAGCCCCTTTGTCAACAATCGTCGAAAGTCTTGCCTACTCACCACGAGTGGAAAGTTGTCGTGCAAATCGGGTCTAAGGCCGTTTTTGTTCCGACAACGATGTAGCATCAAACTACAGTAACTGATTTGTCTTGGACGGCGAGTTTGAGAAACCACGGAAAGGGTGTCGACCCACAACCAGGCGAAACAAAGTCCTACAAGAGCTTATTAAACCTGTTGTAAACAAATACGGCTCATGAGCACACGATCGAGGGTTATGAAGTCGATAACTTTTCAGACGCCACTTTTTTAGTCGAAATACCTTTTGTGCTAGAACAATGTCACGTATATACATCTATGTATGTATTAAGAGGTATACGTATACACATGAACTTATTTGTGTAAGCATGTGTAACAAAAAAGTAAAATACTTCAAGTGACAGATGTATTTTTTCAACCGTAAAGGAATGTGATATTAACAAATATTTTCCCCTCTAAACATGCCACAGTAACGAAAATCTCATCGAAGAAGTAAATCTGCCGGCAGACTTGAGACAAACACTCGCACACGTGTATGAACACATATATACTTATACACTTGTGTGTGTGTGTGTGAGTGTATGCATCAAAAATGTGTAAACGCATAAATCGACCTAAATACATTTAGACATACCAGAATGGAAATAACCAAACCAAAAACACAATAAACGAACAACATTTTAAAGATGTTTGTGGTCATTTAAACACACACACACACATACAACCACACGGAGAGACAGAGCTGGAAGATGTGTATTAAGGATGTGTCGTCCACAAACAGGCTCATCTTACGGTTGTGTGATCTGATCGGAATGAACGAAGACCAGAGGGGAAAGGTTAAAAGCTTTTCAAATGTATGCGGTATACATTCATCTCCTGAAGCAGGCAGCAGCCAAAGCCGCATATGCACATTAATACTCCCACACTCAAGCACACATATGCATGAATTTATTTAATACACCAACACACGCATCGACAGACATTTGTGTACGTGTGTGTTACAAACTTACATTTACAAAAATTGACTTACTGAGGTCAAAGAAATTCTTAAATAACACGATGAAACAAACCGAATGACATTAGACATTAAACTCGAAGACAACACACACTTGTGCATATGTATGTACATATGTATATGTGCACACGCCCAACCACCCATACAATTAATGCAAATGCCTGTGTTGGAGTGTCCGTCTGCCCATTGACTTACAGTGTTTCTAAACAGGAAAATCGAGAATATAATTGTCACAAGTTTCAATTGAGTATTTTATAACTACTCAGTTGTTATCAGTTGTACAAATGCTACACTCAAACTAACAAAAAAAAATCAAGAATCCTTTCTGTCGACTTTTTTCATTTACTTTCCCGAATTTCACACGATTTGTATGTGCTGCATGAACTTGCTAATCCGATTTGTACGGCGAGCTCGAAATCTAAAAATAACACTGTTTCTGAACACTGTGCGTTATTGTCGTTTGGTCGTAAGTAGTAAACAATTTTAGCTTGTAAACATTATAAAAGATTTACTAGTCATTCGAATTTAAGGATTTTAGGGTAATATTTTCGAAATTTTCAAACCAAATATGTGTTGTGTGAATGGCTAAGTGTGTGCTTTATGTTAACAAGCATTAAATGATGTTGTTGCTGTCCGTATGTGTGTGTGTAAGTAAGCACAATACGACAATAATGGCTGGCCTTATGGTTTCTGTGGTTACATACGAGCTTCTGCCACATTTGTATACCGGTTTAAATCCATAAATGAGTTCTGTAAATTCCTATGGAATTGCTTAATGTCCTCCATGAAAGCGGTAGCAATAAACTTGTCCTTGTTACCCCCAGGTATGCATCGCCCTCCCCCCCTTGGAAGATATTATCATTGGGCGGCATCTAGAACGCATTTGTTTAAACCGTAGCATGGCATCTAATTTACTTACAAGTTTGCCTTGTGCATTAGTTAGATTCCTAGTGGAACAAAAGTTAATGTCAATCAACTATTTGTAAGAAGTTCGCTACACAAAAGTTGGCTGAACGCATGGCGAGTGGGAGGGGCTGACATCAAAAGCCTTTCCACCGCACAATGCAAATTTAATAATAAATTATATGTTCCTTTAATTAAAAACTCGACTAATTGTACAGGCGGAGAACGCAAGCAACAAACAGAACTTTAATGTAAATGACATTCAGTCAACGCTCAACAACCTTGGCCGTAGTCGTCTGTGTAGTCAGTCAGTCGAACGGGCGACCGAAGAACTTTGTCGTGAGGAACAATGCCTCAACAAGTACACCGACGACAATGCGACAGAGACCCACAAACAGCGGCCCCAGCGCCCCAGCGCCGCGCCAGCCAATGCGTGTCTGTCGCCTACTAGCAGCCGTTGGCTAAAACGTCATAAAGGCAAACGACAACATCTTCCTTCTGCCAGACTAAGTACTCAGACGTTCGGGCAGACTGATTATAACTAAACAACACTGGTTTTCCCCAAGGCGGGGTGACGCAAATGGCCTGGCCTCCTCTTTGAGTTGCATCGCAACTGCAAGCAATCGTGCTCCCAAACACACTCTCACACACACACACACACACTTGCTAACATGTACTCTTAATCCTTGGGATATTCTAGGTGTACACTTGAATGTCGTTGGCGCTGTCGTAGACCGCCACTATGCACATGCCTCTGTGTGTGTGTATTTGCATTTGTAGTTGCAACCTGAATGCAATGCCCTCTTTTGCATATGCAACTTTGCACGACACCCAACAGCACTTGCATCAAAGCAGCAGTCGGGCAATTCCGTTTCTGTTGTGCTCGGCATTCGAATGTCTTTGTTTCTGTAATGAAATCGCTGGCATTAAGGCACCGGTTATTTTGTTCATCGAGTCTACAATACCGGCAAAACAATCTTCGCTCCCCTCACTCCCTCTCTGTCACCACCTTTGTCAGTGAGTCCCTCTGGAACTCAAGGCAACAACATGTGCATTTGTAACAGTTGTTTCGTTTGTGCAACATTCGTTTACAGTCAAACGTCAATATAGTAGCACACCACCGACGGGCATGTTCAACAAACAGGACGAAGACAATTATTTTGGAAATCGTGAAAAGATTCCTTTGATCTGAACATCTAAGAAATGTCGATACGAAAGAAATACAACATCTCGTTTACAATGAGACAATCCTGATGCCATAGACACTTGAAGCTTTGTTAGCGTCAATTGTAAGCCAATGTGAAACATAAATTTTTGTGACGAATGTTTTTGAGAATGAAACAGGGGCCGTTCCAATAAAGTTTGAAGTTGATATAAAATTACCAACGGCGATGATGTGATCTCCTTGTCAATTTTAGGAATCTGCGGTGGCTCAAACTTCATGTCATAAAACTATCAGATCAGATGCGCCTGATGAATGTCAGATGTTGATACAACGAAAATAAAAGACCATAGTAGTTAAAAAAAGTCTGAAGTAGCGAAAAGAACTAAGTAAGTAATAAGTAAGTAGTAAGTATGTAGTAAGTAAGTAGTAAGTAAGTAGTAAGTAAGTAGTAAGTAAGTAGTAAGTAAGTAGTAAGTAAGTAGTAAGTAAGTAGTAAGTAAGTAGTAAGTAAGTAGTAAGTAAGTAGTAAGTAAGTAGTAAGTAAGTAGTAAGTAAGTAGTAAGTAAGTAGTAAGTAAGTAGTAAGTAAGTAGTAAGTAAGTAGTAAGTAAGTAGTAAGTAAGTAGTAAGTAAGTAGTAAGTAAGTAGTAAGTAAGTAGTAAGTAAGTAGTAAGTAAGTAGTAAGTAAGTAGTAAGTAAGTAGTAAGTAAGTAGTAAGTAAGTAGTAAGTAAGTAGTAAGTAAGTAGTAAGTAAGTAAGTAGTAAGTAAGTAGTAAGTAAGTAGTAAGTAAGTAGTAAGTAAGTAGTAAGTAAGTAGTAAGTAAGTAGTAAGTAAGTAGTAAGTAAGTAGTAAGTAAGTAGTAAGTAAGTAGTAAGTAAGTAGTAAGTAAGTAGTAAGTAAGTAGTAAGTAAGTAGTAAGTAAGTAGTAAGTAAGTAGTAAGTAAGTAGTAAGTAAGTAGTAAGTAAGTAAGTAGTAAGTAAGTAGTAAGTAAGTAGTAAGTAAGTAGTAAGTAAGTAGTAAGTAAGTAGTAAGTAAGTAGTAAGTAAGTAGTAAGTAAGTAGTAAGTAAGTAGTAAGTAAGTAGTAAGTAAGTAGTAAGTAAGTAGTAAGTAAGTAGTAAGTAAGTAGTAAGTAAGTAGTAAGTAAGTAGTAAGTAAGTAGTAAGTAAGTAGTAAGTAAGTAGTAAGTAAGTAGTAAGTAAGTAGTAAGTAAGTAGTAAGTAAGTAGTAAGTAAGTAGTAAGTAAGTAGTAAGTAAGTAGTAAGTAAGTAGTAAGTAAGTAGTAAGTAAGTAGTAAGTAAGTAGTAAGTAAGTAGTAAGTAAGTAGTAAGTAAGTAGTAAGTAAGTAGTAAGTAAGTAGTAAGTAAGTAGTAAGTAAGTAGTAAGTAAGTAGTAAGTAAGTAGTAAGTAAGTAGTAAGTAAGTAGTAAGTAAGTAGTAAGTAAGTAGTAAGTAAGTAGTAAGTAAGTAGTAAGTAAGTAGTAAGTAAGTAGTAAGTAAGTAGTAAGTAAGTAGTAAGTAAGTAGTAAGTAAGTAGTAAGTAAGTAGTAAGTAAGTAGTAAGTAAGTAGTAAGTAAGTAGTAAGTAAGTAGTAAGTAAGTAGTAAGTAAGTAGTAAGTAAGTAGTAAGTAAGTAGTAAGTAAGTAGTAAGTAAGTAGTAAGTAAGTAGTAAGTAAGTAGTAAGTAAGTAGTAAGTAAGTAGTAAGTAAGTAGTAAGTAAGTAGTAAGTAAGTAGTAAGTAAGTAGTAAGTAAGTAGTAAGTAAGTAGTAAGTAAGTAGTAAGTATGTAGTAAGTAAGTAGTAAGTAAGTAGTAAGTAAGTAGTAAGTAAGTAGTAAGTAAGTAAGTAGTAAGTAAGTAGTAAGTAAGTAGTAAGTAAGTAGTAAGTAAGTAGTAAGTAAGTAGTAAGTAAGTAGTAAGTAAGTAGTAAGTAAGTAAGTAGTAAGTAAGTAGTAAGTAAGTAGTAAGTAAGTAGTAAGTAAGTAGTAAGTAAGTAGTAAGTAAGTAGTAAGTAAGTAGTAAGTAAGTAGTAAGTAAGTAGTAAGTAAGTAGTAAGTAAGTAGTAAGTAAGTAAGTAGTAAGTAAGTAGTAAGTAAGTAGTAAGTAAGTAGTAAGTAAGTAGTAAGTAAGTAGTAAGTAAGTAGTAAGTAAGTAGTAAGTAAGTAGTAAGTAAGTAGTAAGTAAGTAGTAAGTAAGTAGTAAGTAAGTAGTAAGTAAGTAGTAAGTAAGTAGTAAGTAAGTAAGTAGTAAGTAAGTAGTAAGTAAGTACTTTTTTTCAATTTCTTTATTCCACAAAATAATTTCATGTATTCCCTAGTGTTCCTTTGTTGTCTCGCCTATCACATCCGAGAGTGTACGACTATAGAGTGTACAATATAGGCTCACCATTGATCACAATAATGCAACATGCACTACCGCGAAGTCAGCTGAGACAGCCACATGAATAAAATCGTGTTCCAAAGTCATGGAAGCACCCTTTACACAACCCCCACTCTAATTGTTCCAACGCCCACAAAATCGACAAGTTCAAGTTCACAAACAGCGGAAGTCGTCCCATCGGGGATCCACTGTTAACAAAGGATTGTATTATGATGGAACAGAAACAACAAACATGGTCGCCTACATACTCGCATAATGCGAGTACACGAGTAATTGAAAATACTAAATTTTCCCATGTCTAGACAGAAAATTATGTGACAATTGTTTTTGTTTCGAAAGTTTTCATTAATTATTTTTTATAATTAATTGCTGTGGTACAAGCGAAGGAGTGTCGGTCGGCCGCGGCCGGCCAGCCAACCGCTTGAATCGGCTCGGTGGTAGCGGGATTTTAAAATTAATTAACGATAATAACCAAGTTAATTATATTTGTGTATGTAACATTACACTGGGACAATGAAAAGTAAACATCAGCGTGCCGCTTGGAGAGGACATAACCCTCTACGAATCGGTGATGCGACATTGGAGGTTGAGAATGCGAAGGGATGCAACTCCTGTGTTTCTGGTAAATGTGTTCCAACATGGAATGTGTGCAATATATGAAATGTGTAATATATGAAATTAAAATTAAAGATGTTATTTAATAGTGAGATGTTTTATGGTTAATATTAATCATACGCCTATGGGGCATATGAGACGATTTACTAAAGATTTGTGTACTTTATACCACCATTGAAATATATGTTTCTATTAAAGTGAATCCTTTTAAATTATTAATTTTTTAATATATAATTGGATATTCACATGGAAATCTCGTTTAAATATACTCATCATTGTCGAAACTATTTCTGAATTGATCGGGTTTTTCATCCGATTGTCCAACATACCATTACCAGCCGTTTGTCCTGCCCCACTACCTGTTCATAATACCATAAGATCATTATTTAAAATTTTTTTAGGAGGTCAATTTCGAAATATTTGTTAATAAATTCATTTGTTTGTCTTACTTCAATTAGTGTATCTAACACAATACCAACACTCTCGTACACACACGTACGTACCACCACCACCAACAGAAATGCAATTACTCGTTCCATGGATATCAGAATGTTGCACGACTGCATAAACATACATTGGCTAGAATACAAGGGCAACTGTACAGTATGGGTCATAAGTATTCGATAATAGTCTTTTGTTTTTATGTCAATATATCATTTTGTAGAGAAAAATATATTTTTAAAGAAATTGTGGTCGACAATTTATATTTTATGGAAAATTTTAAAAAACATTAAAATTATATTTTTTATTTCTACAGAAAATTATTTATATTTTTTTTTATTTCGTAAAAATGTTTTATTTCTGTAGAAATTTTTTTTATTTCTATAGAAAAATTTTTAAGAAAAATTTTTTTTTTCTATAGCTAATTATTTCTTTTTTTTTATTTCGTAATTTGTAAAGAAATTTTTTGTTATTTCTTAGAAAAATTTCATAGAAAAAATTTCGTCGGATTTTTTTATTTCCATAGAAAAAATTTCGTCGGAATTTTTTATTTCCATAGAAAAAATTTCGTCGGAATTTTTTATTTCTATAGAAAAAATTCATTGAAATTTTTTATTTCTATATACAAATTTTATCGAAATTTTTTATTTCTGTAGAAAAATGTAATCGAAATTTGTTATTTCTACAGAAAATTTCATCGAAATTTTTTATTTCTATAGAAAAATTTCATCGAAAATTTGTATTTCTATAGAAAAATTTCATTATATTGTATAGAAAAAATTTCGTCGGAATTATTTATTTCTATAGAAAACATTTCGTCGGAATTTTTTTTTTGTATGGAAAAAATTTCGTCGGAATTTTTTTTTTCTATTGAAAAAATTTCGTCGGAATTTTTTTTTTCTATTGAAAAAATTTCGTCGGAATTTTTTTTTTTCTATAGAAAAAATTTCGCCGGAATTTTTTTTTTTTATAGAAAAAATTTCGTCTTTTGGATTTTTTTTTTTTATAGAAAAAATTTCGTCTTTTGGTTTTTTTTTTTTTTATAGAAAAAATTTCGTCGGAATTTTTTTTTTTTATAGAAAAAATTTCGTCGGAATTTTTTTTTTGTACAGAAAAAATTTCGTCGGAATTTTTTTTTTGTATAGAAAAAAATTTCGTCGGAATTTTTTTTTCTAGAAAAAAAATTCGTCAAAATTCTTTCGTCGGAATTTGTTTTATTTGTAGAAAATTCGTCGAAATTTTATGTTTTGTGTTTTTTCGAGTTTTCCTCTACTTTTTGTTGCACCATTTTTTTCATCTTTCGTGCACGGCTGTTCATTTCACACACATGTACAGACAGCACTACACCTTCTCTGATATTGCTGCCACCAATCCTCGTATGTACGCCACCAGATTATGAATTTTTTACGCATACGTACAGTGCCGGGTTTTGTTAGTATGTTGGTGAAATGGTAATTTGTGATTTAATCCTTTTGGTAGACAATCCGTTCTTTTTTGTTGTTGTTGCCGTAACTAGTAATCCCTAATGTTTGTTTGTTTCCCATGCCGACGTGTAGAAGATAACTGCTCTGTCGTCGTCGTCATCACTGAGTGTATGTGTGTGTGTGTGCATGCGTAGTTTTGCATATATGCATTGGCATACGTAAATTATTTTATAAATTATTGAAACACTCTAATAACAAATGAGAATAACATCAACAACAACATGCAGTATTAATTACAACTAATGCGATTTGCAAAACACACACACACCCATACTTCCACAAAAAAGGGTCCTTTGGAGGTGTGCAGAATTTATGTACGCCTATGTGTGTATAAGTGCGTGTGTTTAAGTGGTGGTTTAAATTATCATGAATAGTTTATTAGGCAATAGAGGCGGACCTGGTGGCGGCTCTTGATGTTTTGCTGATGCTAATGTTGTTGTTATTTTTACACTTTGCTAAACACAGACTTTTTGAAAACGCATACACACACACATGCCTGTGCATACGAGACGGGAGACTATCAACAGCAGCAACAACAACAAACATTACCGACATAATTTCAATCATTATAAAACAATTCATGGATTATATTTTCACTCATTCATTGAAAGGGAGAAAAACAGAAACATGGGGCACAATAAAAACGCCAGACGTTCTCACATGATTACTGGCACACATACATGGCACGCACTTACACTGCGATGCATTTGTATAAGGTTTGAACAAATTATCAGTATTCAGAAAAGGACGAAGAGAGCTGTTCATTTTTGGTAGACATTGTACTATTTTCTTAGTGTAGTTCGAGAACAATTATTTTACTCTTGAATTAAAATTTGTTTTCATATTTTGTTTTTATTAATACAATACAATATAATACAATACAAGGAAAATTAATAGCAATAAAGGGTAAACGGGGTAACACTGATAATGTAAATAAATAAATAAGTAAAATGGGATAAAGGAACACTGAATTCTGCCAAAAAAAAAAAAAGCAGTTGGTAATCTAAAAACTGTCTTGAAAGAATCTTTAGTCGCAAAATCTTAGAAGGAAATGCAATAGGAGGTTGAGGTCATTTAGTAAGGTATATTTAAACGGACATTTCATCGATCTCAGCATAAGACATATGTATGTGCATAGAACAAAGAGTCAAGAGTCCCTAAATTAATCGATATTCATTAGTTTCCGCTTATGTTTCAAGTTAACTTTGTTTCAAGTTAACTTTCAAAATATCTCGGCAACCACATTTGTCCATAGTTGACTCAATAAACTGCATTTTTACTACTCCATAACTACAATACACCCCCACAACATAACTCGACCTCCTCCACGCTTAACTCAGCCTGATAATTTTTCTTTTTTATCTAGTGCTGTACATGGTTTTCTCCACACCATTTCACGTCCTTTTATTCCAAATATACAAAATATATTATCATCAGAGAATATAATTTTTTTAATTGTCATTTTTTTTATCGGTTTTGTTGTGGATTAAAAGGTTTCTTACGTGCTACTCGGTCTCGATGACCAGCCTTTTTAATGATTTTCCGCAGAGAGTCATGGCAAATTGTTTTCTTAAGAAGTCCGTTAACACTTGTAGCCAATTTGATGCAGGAATTCTCGGGTTCTGTGGAACAAATTGGACTATATAATTACGTTCTCTTTCCGTTAATATGGAAGTTCGGCCAGAGCGAGTTTACGATAAGCAATTTGCTGTTCCCATATAAGTATTAACTACTCGTTGAACAGAAGAATGTGCCCTTTCAACTATTTCACCAATTTCTCTGTAGGTGTTACATTGTTTCCACAAATATACAATAATTTTCTTTTCGTCAGCGTTAATTTCTTTAATTTCTATTGCGAATAATTTTTTTAAAATATTGGAAACTGTTTGGTCGTTTCGACAAAGGAGTGTAATTGAAAATGGTACGCAAGTTATGTTTAAAGTGAAAAAAAAACCATGGGAACCAATATCTAATTTTTGTACGCAGACTTTTTCTTTGTTAATTATGGGACTTTTGTAAATGTCATCTATAAATAAAAGTGTGAATAATCATTGTTTTATTGCTTAACAATTCATAAAAACAAAATTTGGAGAAATAACAATTCTTATGTTAAAAAAATTTATGTACGCAGACTTTTTCTATGATGTGTATGTGGTTTTATTTTTCGAGACCCTAGAAACCTAGCAATCCTTCAATTGGATATGAGTATTTGCCTGTTTATGAGATGCATTTGAACCTCCGGTCGAGTACCAACCACAAAACTTATTGGATATATGTCCCAATTGCCGCAATTCTAAGTTTGACGGACAGAGAGGTAAGGGGAATGGAAAGGGAGAAAAATTGCTCGAACTGGCAATTTCTTTTTGTGTTTTTCTTATTTTGATATTCTGAAAGTCATTTGTATGTGAAAAGGCAATAATGAAAACAAAAATTGCCAAACCCGAATTTCCTTGTGTGAACACAAGAGGCAAGTTCAAAAGGGAATTATAAAAATTGGCGCAAGTAAAATTGCCTAATGTGAATCGGAACTATAGTTCCATATATTTCTTTTTTGGCCCAATCCATAATTGATCTCTAACAGGTTTTAATGATATGAAGAAGACCTATTGAAGTTGGACAATGCACTATGGTTTCAAATCCGAATTCTGTGGCCAAAAGTCATTTTTTTTATGTTCTTGAATTTTGATTTTGTTATGCAAATCTAAAAATAGACACTCCAAAACAATAGAAAACAAGTTTTGTTGTTGTAATATATAATTTACCGTTAGGCAGTAAGTCGTCAAAGTTGCATTTTTTTCAGTCAGTTGCAAACCGAAGTGCGTGTAGTGTTTATTGCGCTTATTTCAAGTTCCGAATTCGTTACAAGAAAACAAAATTATAAAAAAGTGTTAAATGGAAAAGATAGATGATGGTAAGTACTTTTAACTTAAAAAACAAAAAAAAGAAACTTCGTTTGCTAAAATCGAAAAAACGACGCTTTTCTAAAAGCCCTATTTTTTTATTTTATTTTTATTTTTCGATTTGCCTTAAGCTTTACAAATTTTGTCTAAGAGTGTCCAGTCTAACGTTAAAAATTATAATTACTTTGAAGTGTGTAGTTTTAGAAAATATGTGTGCCAAGTTGCGATTTTTTAGATAATTTCCCTTTTTTTAGGCAACATTTGGTTACAAAATTCGCAACTGTTTGATATTTGGCTCGAGAATCAGAAGAGAGAGGAAAACAATCACTCCCTTTTGGAATATTTTCTTCAAAAAAGTGGTTCCGACACAATTTCAGATAATTACCTAAAATATTTATCCGAAAAAGCTCGCATAATTAGCGTTAAATTGTCTGGAAAATGGGGAAAATGTCACAGAAGGTTGGATATTTGGATATATATATGAATATCATTTTATTTTAACATAACTCCATAATATAACAACTCTAAATAAAAATTGTTGTTCAGAAAATAATAATTTTGCAATAAAACATCAAAAAAGTAATAAAAATTAAAAGTTAAAAAAAAAATACTTTTGGCCAAAGAATTCGCATTTGGAACCATAGTGCAATGTCAAGCAACGAAATCCAATAGAAATGTTATCAGATTTCAATAATTTCAAAATGTAATATAACTCGAATTCTAAATTCAGCTGCACCACCACTTAACCCACACATTACATTACAACATTGTGGTTTTATTTCAATTATTCACAGTGTAAGACAGCACGTGCCGGGGTGCGTAGACACAATGAGCTCACACACACGCACACCCCGGCACACTGCACAACGCGCACGCACGCACACACATGCGAACAAATGGCAAAAATCATTGTTGTGAAATTAAAGCTTTTGATTTATAAACGTTGCACACCTACCTTCCTTTCCTGGACAAACGTCGGGATGACAATTAGTACGCGCCGCACCGGCACTGATGAAGCAGCGGGAAATTGATGGATTAGACCAGTACAACGGCATGTAACACTTTCATTACGATGTCAGAAGCGGAAACTGACATTGCGATAAACCGACGCACACGGCACTCGGCACACACACACACACAATGACACCACACGGAACGATGGACAAACTGAATGAAAACACATTCACTTGGAGCGGGGACAAACCAGGTAAATTGGCCCACGTTAAAGTGGAAATTGTTTTGTTGAGCTTGTTTACGGTTTTGTTTCTTTTCGTTCTTTCGTTTTTTTTTCGGACTCCGACTCGGTCTCTCTCTCTCTCGATTTCTATGTTTGTTTTCTATGTGTTTGAACTTTTTGCCGATCACAGATTGCCCACTAGTTTTTATTCACATTGTTGCAACAACGAGACGCGATTGATGCAGAAACAAACAAACAAAAAAAAAATAAAACAACCACACACAAAAAAAGTGAATAGCTTTTGAACTAAACGGCGCTTAATGTTCGAACCGTAAAACAAGAAAAGTGGCACACGCTCACACACATGTCAGGCCACAAGTGGGCAAACAAACGAACCGTTTCACCTGCAATCACACGGCGACTGACTCAACGTACGTAGCACTAGACCACAATCAACCACCCCGGTCCACGTTCTCATACAGATGCAACTGTGCCGGTTGTTGCCGTTGCAGTGGACAACCGGCAGGCAGGCAATTGCGGCGTTTGTTCGCCAAAAACAAAAACAAGAAAAAAATAGAAAACAGACTACGACGAGTCCTCACAGTGAGGATGTTGCTGATGCTGACGTTGTTATCCTTTTTGGCTATGTGTAGTCATACACTTCACAGACACACGAACACACACACACTCATGTGAAAAACGAAAAACACTTGTCAAGAGACCTTTTTGCTGGCTGTTGTTTTAGATTCGGTTGTATTTTTTCGGTAATTTGCTATCCGTTTTTCTTGTTGTTGCACTTTTTTGGTTCTTCACTCACTTCTTGGCACGTTTGTTAAAGTGAAACACACGCATGCACGTACGCACACACACACACACATGCAGACACGAATGAATTGTTGTTGAATGCCGCCGTGTTGTTGCACAGAAGAACAGAACTTTCCGCACAAACCCAAGAATCCAACCAATGTATGCAATGCACGCCAGCAAACTGTGCAGCAGGCCTTCAACACCAGCTCGCACCGAGCGAGTGGCAGTAATGCATGGCTAAAGCACCCATACATATGCACAAACAACAACATGCTGCCACCAATACCAATAGCAACAACAGCACCATCCAACACACACAAACACACGGCACGGCCAAGTTATGCCTATTGCCACGGCCGTCCGTAGTGGAGGAAGCATGGCAAGAGTTATAATGACGACGCAGCAAACGGCAAGTGTAAATGATACCAAAGAGGCCCACACACTCGCACACACCCGCACACAGATAGAAACAAAGCTTTAATTCAACAACATGATGAGAATGACGACAACACACACACACACATGTCCGCATGTCCGTCCATCTGTCTGTATATCTTTTCTGTCTAGAAAAAGCCTAAGCAAATCATATAAACCGCACATAACTGACTTAGGAAACGAAATGTTGCACAGCCAGCACAAGACGACACACACACACTCACACACAAAACAGACACACTGTCATGCCGTGAAGACATGCATGCAGGGAATCCTTACACACACGCACACATTCTACTGAAATACTGTCACAAACTGTGGAGGGATTTTTTTTCCTTTTGCGCTCTCTTTCCTTGCAATCAACCAGCCAGCAGTCACCAAACAAACAACAACTGGCATAGAGTGTAGGAGCCAGGCAGTGGCACATCCACCTCAACGACAAACAGCAACAGCAGTCCTGTTGTCCTCCCGTGTGTCTGGTTCCCGCACACACTCACACAGAGGCACACTCACACACAGGGACAAAAAAAAAAAGGAAGAGCATAAAAAAGCTACAGCAAATGAAGTACTCATCATTTTATATGGAGAGATGCATGCATTCACCATGGCCAGGATGGCGTTGCATACAACAGAGGAACAAGAAGAAAAACAGCCCGGCAAACGGAGTATTTTTTTTTTTGTTTTTTCAAAAAACAACGATTAAAAAATATTAAAACATTAACACAGTACACAGCCAGCATGAGAATATACTGGAGAGACGCCACCACAGCGCCCTGTACGGCGACACTGGCAAACAGTGGCTCGGAAATGCGTTATTCGTCCATTATAAAGTATGGTACTCACATGTCGGGAGACTTTTGCTATGCGATGAAGAACATCCGGGTGAGATGCCTCAGTGAGTCACAAGATGCGGTGGATTACAAATAGCACGAGAGGTCTTAAAGGAAATTGCAATCAAGTTAGAAATTAGAATTTGTCCTATGAGAATAAAAGAAGAAATCAGTGCTGGCATGTTAGCACTCACCACACCCACTGTGAATTGCCAGGTTCGAGACTCTACAATCCAATTAACCGGTTATTTGAGAAAGTCGGTTTTCGGTTTATTCGATTATTATTGTCAAATATTACACCGTGTTACAAAAAATAGATTTTTTTTTCTGTCCTATGAACCAAATGCACATATTCGGAAAGAGGGGAAAAAATAAAAATACACGTGTTTCGGCGATTTTCATGTATACTAGGGTGGAGGGAAAACATGCTTTTTTTTTAATTTGAAAAAGTTAACCTCGGAAAGAGATGTAGTCTGGGGTCCTAATGAGGGGAAAAATAAAGAAAAAAATTTTAAAAAAATTTTCGAAATTTGGAAATTATCTCTATTTTGGCGTTGATTTTAGAAAAATCCTAAAAATTAACGACTTAACTTATTCGAAATTTAAAAGTTTGAGCTTGTTCAGTGCCCAAACAAAAGTATTTGAGGCAAATATGAGGATAATCGACTAATATTTGTAGCTTTGGTGGCGATTTCATTGTTCAGTAAATTTTCTGAAGATTGACATATTTTACTTTTTGAAATTTTTGAACAATGAGAAAATTTTTTTTAAATTTTTGGACCGATTTTTAAGCCTTTTTCAGTGATCCAATCGAGCTGATTTTTGGCAGGCAGACTCGTGGAAATGTCTGTATCACGTCAAATTGTTTAAAAACAAGTTTTATCAATTCTCAGATTATCCCCAATTTTTATTATTTTTGAAAAAAAATATTTTTTTCACTTTTCTTAGCATAACTTGAAGAGACTCAAAATTTTTAAATTACTTAAGCGTTACGAAAAAAAAATGTTTTCTGACTGAAACCTTAAAAAAACGATAACCATTTTAAAAAAAAATTAGGAAAATCTGAGAATTAATGAAAATCTATTTTTTTTAAAAAATGTCACGTGATACAGACATTTCCACGAGTCTGCCTGCAAAAAATCAGCTCGATTGGATCACTGAACAAGTGGACAAATAGTAAGTTCGGCCGGGCCGAATCTTATATACCCTCCATCATGGATGTCCATGTTTGTCAGGGGCCGGTTTTTGGGCCGCTGGTGACCCTATGGTCCCAGGAATCCGATCACAAATTTTATCCAAATCATGAAAATATCCGCATATTTGGATTCGTGAGAAAATTTCGTTGCATTTCGATACCCATATGTCCATGTTTGTCAAGGACGGTTTTTGGCCGCTGGTGACCCTATAGTCCCAGAAACCGGATCAAAAAATTTAGGCAAATCATGAAAATAAAGGCATATTTGGGTTCGTGAGTAAATTTCGTTGCACTTCGATACCCATATGCGCATGTTTATCATGGGCCCTTTTTTGGGCCCCAAGGGTCCAAGGAACCCATGAGCACGCCTATTTTTGGGATTTTTTTCCCCATCTATAAATTATATAAACTTAGAACAATTTTACCAAAAAAAATCAGATGTAGTGAAAAAAAATATTTGAAAAATTTGGCGGGATATATTTAGTCCCGTAAAGGGGAACTTTTTCCCCTTTGGTCCGATATTGCCCATTCTCGAACTTAACCTGCTTATGGGCAAAAAACATCTTCCTACAAAATTTCAGCTTCTTAGCGTTGGTCGTTCGCACTCTATCGTGATTTCAACAGACAACAGACGGACGGACATCGCTAGAATGTCTTAGAATGTTACACTGACCGATAATATATATACTTTATAGGGTCGCAGATCACTCTTTCGAGGTGTTGCAAACGGAATGACAAACTTAGTATATACTCCATCCTATGATGGAGTGTATAAAAAGGGTTAAAAATCGGTCGAAAGGCTTTCACACAGGCCACTACGAGCTCCATACTTCAAAATTAAAAAAAAAAAATTCTAACGTGTACATGAAAATCGCCGATACACGTGTATTTTTATTTTTTATCCCCTTTCCGAAAAAGTAAATTTGGTTCATAGAACAGAAAGTGTGTTATGAATAACTATTTTTTCAGCCGTAAAGATTGTTTGTTAAAATGTTTCCAGGACTTTTTGGAATGGGGAGACGGACAGCATCGTCTGCGAAATGTCTGCAATATGAAGTACTCCAAATATACGCTGGAAAATATACCCTACACCATGTTGTGGTTTAGGATATTTCTAGTTACCGTCCAATTGCAATATGTGCAGCGCTCTCAAAAGTTATGGAGAGCATGGTTAACCACCATCTGGATAAGTATCTACAGTCTTGCGGCCTCCTGAATGGTCGACAGTATGGCTTTCGTAGAAATCGATCGACTGGAGACCGGATGGCGTTCCTTACGGAGCCATGGAGTCGATCTATTCACGCCCTTGGAGAAAGTAAGGTCGTTGCTTTGGATATTTCCAAGGCGTTCGATAGGATCTGTCACGGAGCACTCATATCAAAACTTATTGCATTTGGTGGCGGAAATACCTTCTCTCGATTCATATCGAGTTTCCTCAGAGATCGAGCATAGGTTGACCGCCAGGAGTGCCACAAGGATCTCTCCTCTCTCCTTCTGTATTTCTTATTTTCATTGACGACCTGCTGGGTCAGACTGTGAACCCAAACCACTCTTTTGCGGATGACAGCAACCTCTGCCAATCCTACTCATTTGAAAAACGGCCAAGTCTCGCGGAGGTCGAGGACAAAACACAAACGATAAACGATTTGGCGAAGATTTGTAAGTGGGGACAAATCAACAGAGTAGATTTTAATGCACAAAAGATCCAGTGCTGTTTGTTGCCACACATACGCTTCACTGGTCCAGCATCGTCGTCAATCTCTATGGGTGGTGTGGATATCGGCATATCAGATACTCTTGATGTTCTGGGCATGAAGATACAGGGTGATGCTCGCTGGGCTAGCCATATATTAGAAAAAGGTCAGTCTAATACTTGAACATGGAAAAGACATGATGGATGCAGCAATTCTTCCTATTGGTATGCTAAGTGAAGAAACGTAACGGACACAAGAAATAAGGTCTACATAGTACAGAAAGAAGAGATTAATGCTTTTTAGGCAATGTCAGCAAACACTGACATTTTTCGTCACCTACTGGTTTCATCAAATCCTTTCAAGAGTCATAAGACATGAGCCATCCAACAAGGCTTTGGAAAATTACAATGTAGTCAATGAAATGATCGATGGTGAATAAAAAAATCTACCGAAGTCTCGGTTTTGGTCAGACACATATGCGGAAAACTGAATTACGTCAGCTGAGAGCATTTCCAAGCCACTGTGCCACATCGCCATCGTCGTCAGAGTCCACATCTTGTTTATGCACACACTGAGTGTGCAACATCCTTAAACGATGTCTGCAGACGGCGTCAACGCTCGGCAGATGTGCATGCATGGCATACAGTTCGGCTACAATACGCAGACATACACAGCGACTGCACTGCACTCATACGCCTACACATAATCTCTCGACCACACACACACACACACCTACACACATTAAATCTAAGGTAAGCAGACAGACGGACAGACAAAATATTCATTCATTCGCTTGCTTCATTCATTCATTTGCCAGTACTTCAGATTTGATATGCACACGTTGTCGTTGTTGCTGGCGCTGATGCTGATGCTCACTAAGCAAACCCAACACGTCTCATGCCGCGCCATCACCGCGCCATCGAAAAATACGTTTTACTCAGCGGGGACTTGTTGGCTTTGAAGGTGTACAATGTACTACAAGTACATGTAGTAGTGGCATACAACAAGCCCAAGACATTTGCATTTAGGCTCAGGACCAACACTGCCACTGCCACAGCCAAACCAACCGAGCCCCACAACACCAGCAACAACTCCGTTAACAATGGCGCGGATTATGACGACAGCATTGAAGGCATAGGTGCATAAAGATGTTCATGCCATTCCATGGTGGCGCATGGTGCGGTGTTGGTGGTGGTTCTTGCAGCATTGGGCCTGTTTGTTGTTGGCTGGCTGGCAATAGGAAAATGCTGATTGTGTTTTAACAGCCATAGCGAAAGAACATGCAACAACAGCAGCTCCAGCAACCATGTACACATGCAACGACCGCAAACCAAACACAGACAAAATACATGTGTTCAAAACACAGACACACACACACACACACAAACAGCGAGAGATAAACGCCACACTGTTACGTGGCATTCATCGTGCTGCATGCCGCTATAAGGGCACAAGGATGCATGCGCATGCAGACGCGGCGGCGGCGACGACGACGACGTCTCCAATTTGTATATTGATTCCTGCTTTCTTGCCCATAATCACATGATTGGATCTAAATAATAAATTTGCCAGAGTTGCAATATTCAATGCGAATTCTAATTAGCAGCTCTGGAACTCCCCCCAAAACACACACACACACACGTACATTTATAAAACTCATAGGATTTTCGAAAAACTGACAAGGATCATCTCAACATTTTGTTAAAGAAAAAGATACAAAAAAAAGAAGAGCAAAAAAAAACAATGTTGTTGTCTGCATGTATCTGTGTTTACTATGTGTGAAGACTTCCTTGAAATAATCTCCAAATCCGATGAAATCATACAAAGCACCACCGTATCACAAAATCTTCTTCACATATGACAACAAAAGCAACAACAGACACGGGTATCTCTCTGTGTTGCTTTTTAGCTTTAGGTTGGAAGCAACTCGAATCATCCATCAATCCCTTTTTTGTAGGTTTCAAATTACCCAAAGCATGTTCACCGGCAGAACTTTCTAACCGCAGTCTTACACACACACACACATACCCGTGCAGCAAAAAGTTTTCAGTTGAGTTCAGCGAGTAGTTGGCTTACAAGCCCCTCGTACATCCCTCATACAGCAACAACGAAACAAAACAAAAACCGCTCGCAACAAGGAACAATTAATGGCAACCAAAACATGCGGATATGATGAGTTTAAGACACATACAAAATATATTCCTACATACATACGTACATACATACATATGCATATTCATAGATACAGGAGTTAAAGGCAGCTGCACACGAAGGTTTAAGGGAATCTGGTAGTTGATAATGTTTCTAATCGTTACGACTTTCTAATGAGTGGGACGAGGGGACAATAGCCAAAGGGATCTTTATTGTTCTGGAGCTGAATTGGGAAGAATATATAAGAAGAAGTACAGATGGACAAATTTTCCCATTCTTCCAGTATCAAATTAAAGCCGACTCTTTAGAGATTAATCTCTTAGCCATAAAGTAGCCCGAATTTGAAACAGCGGAGTAATTATAATTTATATAGTTGGTTCATATCCTGGTAAGAACATCAAAACATTTTTTAGCTGCCGAAAGAGATAAGAAACATCTACAGAACTCGTCCGAAGTCGCCTCGAAAAAGCCTTTTAGTTTCAAATTTGAAATAGGAAATACTTGAGCTTTTTGTCTGATACTCGCACACACTGACATTCCATACTAAGGTGTCGAAACTCTGTCGAAAAAAACTCTGCTCGATTGTCTTAACTACTTGAACCAAAAGTACTTTTTTCTAAACAGTTTATATTTAAAAAAAAAATTTAAAACATAAAGTAGAGTTCAAGTTTACATTACTTTCCGATCGTCTTCTATAGTATTCTACAGTCTCCGTCGCTCTCATTCGATCCCACATGTTTATGGTACTGACAAAGTGAGTACCGCATAATTACACCGTATTACACACATTCTGTCCTATGAACCAAATTTACTTTTTCGGAAAGGGGATGAAAAATAAAAATACACGTGTATCGGCGATTTTCATGTACACGTCAGACTATTTTAAAAACAATTTTTATCAATTCTCAGATTTTCCCCAATTTTTATTATTTTTGAAAAAAAAATATTTTTTTCACTTTTCTTAGCATAACTTGAAGAGACTCCAAATTTTTAAACTACTTAAGCGTTACGAAAAAAAAATGTTTTTTGAACTGAAACCCTGAAAAAAAACGATAACAATTTCAAAAAAAAAAAAAAATTAGGAAAATCTGATAATTGATAAAAATCTATTTTTTAAAAAATTTGACGTGATACAGACATTTCCACGAGTCTGCCTGCCAAAAATCAGCTCGATTGGATCACTGAAAAAGGGTTAAAAATCGGTCCAAAGGCTTTCACACAGGCCACTACGAGCTTTATACTTCAAACTTAAAAAAAAATGAAAATCGCCGATACACGTGTATTTTTATTTTTTCCCCTCTTTCCGAATATGTGCATTTGGCTCATAGGACAGGAAAAAATCTATTTTTTGTAACACGGTGTTATTGGGGTTATTTTCCAAAGAAAAACAGTTAACAACAATGATGTAGACAGTTAAAAAAACCTAGCTATATTAGTCCACACTCTCTATTATTAGTTGGCACAACCACTATAAAGTTCCATCCAAACATCGTCACTACCATAGCTGATCTCTTGTTCGGGCCGTGCAATATGTGAAGCA
The DNA here is from genome assembly GCA_958296145.1 of Hydrotaea cyrtoneurina. NCBI lineage: Eukaryota > Metazoa > Arthropoda > Insecta > Diptera > Muscidae > Hydrotaea > Hydrotaea cyrtoneurina. The sequence continues at coordinate 141,149,403 of OY282512.1, forward strand.
ACTACTTTAAATTCAAAGAAGACCAGTTAACAAAATCTATTAGTTGCCGCAACCAATAGACAGATCCCTCCAATAAATTCCGTTGTAATGTAACACATATTCCTTAAATCAAATGTATTTATGTCATAAAGAACATTTATTTATTTCATAAAGAACATAAATTAACCAAAATGGTAGAGGCAACTTAAAAAAAAATTATGTTATTCGATATACTCCTTTATTGGTTGTTGCCAACAACGTGTGGGTTTCAAGAAGAAATAAAACGCAACACGAAAAAATATAATCATATACGGACACCACTAAGTGACTAAAGACCATAAAATGATTTTTACCCAAAGTCCTGCACTTTTTTGCCATGGGCGCCCAAAGATTTGGGGTCTCGATATCTTTTTTGCAATAAAATGGTCATTTTCTCAGACTCATATCTCGCAAAACTTTTGTAATTTAGATTTATTCTCTGCGGCAAAGTTGTAGCTCTTGTGATAAAAATTATGAACATATGTAGCAAACCGTTCAAAATTCCAGGAAACAATAAACTACAAAAACGTAACTAAGATCTCGATAAACAACGTTCTAGAACATATCGTCTATGTAGAAGAAGAAGTCATCAACTACACTTTTGCGAAAAATGAGTTTATTGCATTTTATTTCATAATATTCCATTGTTTATTTTTTGCGCATATCTATTTTATTTACTAAGATTTTTTTTTTATAACTCACTAACTGCAGGTTTGCGATAAAATTTGTGAAGAAAACATCATTATCTACCTAAGGCTTTTGTCGATATAACAGTATACAACTTATGCAGACATTTTTGGTGGATAAAATGTTGTATTTAATAATTAACAAATTGTGGTATTCAAAATATTTGTTATCGAAATATTGGATTTTTAATGATAACTTTTATATAAAACACCTTATAACTCAAAACTATAAAAATGTAGATGATGAGTTTTTGTTCTACATAGACAATATGAACTTCCTAGGAATGATTCTTAAAAGTGTATCAATTCACATTTGCTTTCTAGAATAGCATTGGCCAATTTTTAGAGCGCATGAGTAATATTAATTCGAAAGCCTAGCACTCATACGTGCAGGTGGGTAATTGAATTGATGTATTTATTTGTAATCGCTAGATAAGCTCATGGTCATACCAAAAAGCGCACATCTAATTATCCAGTCGATAAAAAAACATAAAGATGCCAAGTTTAATTTGGTCAAGCAACTACGATACTTTGTTCAATCAGTGACTGTAAGAAGTGACTAGACATGGACATGGCATTCCCTTTGTATAAGTGTGTTTTCAAGGACGAAGATGTAACATTCTTAGCGGAAGCCATTTAAATGCTTCCCTTAGAAGCGTGTGCTTCCTTTAGTAGCCTGGAGATGACCAAGGATTATTGGAGCAAATCAACGTAACTGTCAGCCTTTTTCCAACCTCCAGAGACTGGTGAGTTATTAATTGGTATTTTTTAAGATTGTAAGGTTCTTCCCTCTAATCAGCTTCTCTACTGTTTGGACCTCGTGAAGGTATGATTTATACTTTCAAGTCCTTAGTAAGAGAACAGAGTCCCTTCAGTTGCACATGAAGGAGCGAAGGAGCGAATCTTAGTAGGCCAGAGGTATGTGATCCTACGAAGCGGTTACCAATGCTTCCGCACATTACCAAACAAACCCACTGAACCAACCAAGTAAACCTGACTTGTTCCAAGATACAATTCGAGAATTTATTGAGTAGGGGAATGCGAGAATTGATTGTGTAGTAACCTGGCATGTTCCAAGAGCCAATTCATGAATTTTTAATGTAGGCGAATACGAATGCCCTATCGGTTAAAAGATGAGGCCTTCCTTGTTCACTCTTTGGATCTTAGTGCCCGGCTGAGTTCTTAACTCCACGCCTAACCGAACTATCCCTACCATTTAGACGATAACCGAAACTCAGCCAAGGACCGGTCGCACTTCTTCCGGCTAGTGCAAAGGACCCAGTGGCTCCCGACCATCCATGGTTACAGGCTACCGACTTTGGTTAGAACGCCGATAGAGACTCTGACTGTGATCACATTGTATAGAAATATGATTTATCTGAATCACTTACAAAACAATAGAGCATTCAAAACGATCTTTTAATCGAACAGGAGACTTGGATCCTTCGGTGTGTTGCCTGCAGGGTTGCTGTGAGATGAGTCGCAGCTTACACTTCTTTGGTCGGTATGGCATATTGTCTTTTCGAAGTCTGCGGTGGATGTCAGCTAGTAATTTTTCAATTTAAATTCCCCTAAAAACTCCCAGCATATAGATAGGGATTTCAGCCGTAGTGTTGTTTTTTTTTAACCAGACGTATCAACTCAAGAACTACATTCCACAGACTGAGATCTGGCACTTTTATGTAAGTTCAATGAACCGATGTTTCAAAGGCAGGCATGTGAAGTCAGCATTATTAAATGCTGGTTTCTATCAATGTCGGTCAGCCCGTACATTTGTTGTCTGCCCATCACAATGACATTTTGCCATTGTTTCTTTGACATTTGAGCACCGACATTATGAGGATTTTCTGTTGATTCTTGCCTTCGTATCCGATCATATGAGCATGAAATTAATTTCACCGATATCAGGTAAACTTCCACACATAAACACACATGCAGACACAATCAATTGCTGCTCTGACGACGTCCTGGTGGCAATGACAGATTTGACGCTGGCGTTGCTGCACCATGACAAAGGGAATGAGTGCCAGAGTCTTTGTATGAAGAGACGTATCAGCGATTTTAAGACAATGTATGATTTGTATGAGTGTGCGAGTTTATTTTATATATGTCTGTGCATGTGTGTGTTGCGTTTGTATGTGAGGGAAAGCTGTCTGCAATATTCTCAAGAAGTACCACTTAAATGGCTTCCTCTGTGAGCTATTAACAAAAGCTCTTAAAGAGTCCACAAAAGAGGAAAAACAAAACAACAACAACGGCAAGAAATAAAAACAAAACAAGAAAGAAATAAAAGCAAAATTAAAAAATGAAAACAACAAAAAACTGCAACACTTTTATGTTTTAGGAGAATCTAAAGAACTTTTTGTTGTTGGCTGTCGATGTTTTGTTGCTGCTGTTTGTGCTTCTGCTGCCACTGCCACCGTTGTTGCTGCTGCATGTGTTGGTAATTCTGATGTTGTTGTTGTCGCCATACATTCATTCCGTCTGTCTGTCTGTCTGTTTGTTTGTTCGAATGTTTGCACATACATGTTGTTGGTGTGCTTCACTGCACAGCCAAAAGTATTGGATTGCAGCCGAGTGCTGCCAGTGGCAGCAACACATGCGCCATTATGCAATTGAAATGTCTTTTTGTTGTTTCAGTTCCTTTTTTCTTCTGCTGCTGCTTCTCTTCTTTTTTGGCGTTGTTTTATTTGTTTGTTTGTTTTACTCTGCATATGTGTGTGTGTGTTTGTTTTTTTTTTCTGGTGTAACAAATACTTTTCATCGTAAGTGTGCACATACAGAGAGACAGACATACAAACGGACATACACACATACGAGTATGTATGTGTGTAAGTGTAGATAGAAAGTTTTTTTTTGTGTACTTTTTGTTGTTGTTGTTAACTCCTCAACACGATTGTGTATGATCTCAGAATTTAAGCTGTGAAATGTCATTAAACCTTTGCTGCATGCATCTGCTCACCGTGTAACCGGCCGTCCCACTGTTCCACTGTGGTGCATCTTCTCCGAAAAGGCGAATAAAAATCCATTTGTTCACGGTTTTTAGATTTGAAATTAGCTGAGTTCATATGAAATATGTATAAGCAAATGAATAGAGCATAGAACTCACCTAGTTCTATAGTAAAAAAAATATATTTTTTTTGGCTCTGGAAACTGTCTTGCACATGGTCCGGAGAATATGCCGGACGTTGTCTTTGGCCAGTAATATCACTTGTATTTACAGCAGCAGCGAATGTTTTCCTACAAGATTTTTTAAGTTCTTCTTTTCAAGTTCGAAATTTAGATTTAATATGAAGTTAAATGAGAGCGCTGTGGACTTATCATATCGCTCATTTACTTCAATAGTTTCAGACCTCAAAACATTATTTTTTCAGGAGTGCCGGTTAGAGTTTTCAATTGCAACTTACTTAGGAAATTAGGGGAACAAATCATAGGGAAAACATACAAAAAGCGAACATTTATCACTTCTTTCTCATAATGACGATTTAACTCTCCGAAAAATAAAAATAATAATAAAAATTAAATTAAGAATAAAAATAAAAATAAAAATAAAAATAAAAATAAAAATAAAAATAAAAATAAAAATAAAAATAAAAATAAAAATAAAAATTAAATTAAGAATAAAAATAAAAATAAAAACAAAAATAAAACTAAAAATAAAAATAAAAAAAATAAAAATAAAAAAAATAAAAATAAAAATAAAAATAAAAATAAAAATAAAAATAAAAATAAAAATAAAAATAAAAATAAAAATAAAAATAAAAATAAAAATAAAAATAAAAATAAAAATAAAAATAAAAATAAAAATAAAAATAAAAATAAAAATAAAAATAAAAATAAAAATAAAAATAAAAATAAAAATAAAAATAAAAATAAAAATAAAAATAAAAATAAAAATAAAAATAAAAATAAAAATAAAAATAAAAATAAAAATAAAAATAAAAATAAAAATAAAAATAAAAATAAAAATAAAAATAAAAATAAAAATAAAAATAAAAATAAAAATAAAAATAAAAATAAAAATAAAAATAAAAATAAAAATAAAAATAAAAATAAAAATAAAAATAAAAATAAAAATAAAAATAAAAATAAAAATAAAAATAAAAATAAAAATAAAAATAAAAATAAAAATAAAAATAAAAATAAAAATAAAAATAAAAATAAAAATAAAAATAAAAATAAAAATAAAAATAAAAATAAAAATAAAAATAAAAATAAAAATAAAAATAAAAATAAAAATAAAAATAAAAATAAAAATAAAAATAAAAATAAAAATAAAAATAAAAATAAAAATAAAAATAAAAATAAAAATAAAAATAAAAATAAAAATAAAAATAAAAATAAAAATAAAAATAAAAATAAAAATAAAAATAAAAATAAAAATAAAAATAAAAATAAAAATAAAAATAAAAATAAAAATAAAAATAAAAATAAAAATAAAAATAAAAATAAAAATAAAAATAAAAATAAAAATAAAAATAAAAATAAAAATAAAAATAAAAATAAAAATAAAAATAAAAATAAAAATAAAAATAAAAACAAAAATAAAAATAAAAAAAATAAAAATAAAAAAAATAAAATTAAAATAAAAATAAAATTAAAATAAAAATAAAAATAAAAATAAAAATAAAAATAAAAATAAAAATAAAAATAAAAATAAAAATAAAAATAAAAATAAAAATAAAAATAAAAATAAAAATAAAAATAAAAATAAAAATAAAAATAAAAATAAAAATAAAAATAAAAATAAAAATAAAAATAAAAATAAAAATAAAAATAAAAATAAAAATAAAAATAAAAATAAAAATAAAAACAATGGTTATGAAACAGGTGACCTTTGATCAAAAAATTGGGAATCATTCTGGGATATATTAGAGGGTGAGTTTAAGGAAAGTAATTCAGAAAGTAAAATCTCAAACATTGATGACCATCCCAATGAATGCGTACTTTTAGAACAAATTGGAAATGCCTGCAAGGCATTACAAAAATCTTCCTCAATGTTCTATATTTCTCTTTCTGGATCCACAGGGGCATAACACCCCAAACAACATCTCCTTTGATACGTTGACTGTAACAGATTTCTAGTTACTTGTCGGAATCCATTCGCCCTGTCCAAAGTTTTTTTTCCCGGCCTCAGACAGTCTATCCGGCATCTGTTAACACCTAAAGTTGTTTGGCCTCAGCCAATTCCGCAAAATGTACCGCCATGACAGGGCACAGATATGCGAACAAATTAACCTCCCGAATACTTTACAGCATTTCTGTGGGAGAGATTGTAATATCCGAGCTGACATTATGTGATCTCCTTGCATCACGAATTCTTTAAGGCATCTGTTAAAAAGTTGTTAATATTGACGATGAAAATTTGGTAAATCAAAAATTATATCTCAAATTTCAAAATTGTCAACTCCTACTGGCACTACAACGGAACCACTGTACATTCTCCGGTGTAAATATATGTGTGTGTGTGTACGTAAATGTAGCACACGTATAAAACTCATATCTTTAGCAACCCTTTTTAACCTACCCTTTCGGAATATGGAATAATTCTTTCTCCATTTCAGTTGAGTTATTTGAAGACAGGTAGCAAGCAAGCAAGCAACCAACCAACCGGCACATACTACTTCTGCAACAAAAGCAACGTTGGAGCCATGCACTTAATTAACTTGCAACACCAGACTGACTGACATATGACTGAATGAATGGCAAAAGCAGTGGCATCTAAAATTTCTTGTTTCTAGTCGACTGCTAGTGGTAGCAGCGGCAGCAGCAGCCAGATAACACTATTACTTCCTGCCCTTCTTCTTCAGGCCAAAAACCAACAAAACCAAAAAAAATACCGGTAAATCAAGTCGGAACTAGTTGTGAGGTATGTGTGTGTGGGTGTGTGTGTCTGTGCGCACTTTCATAGCTTTCATTATGTTGTTGCCACTTGAAGTGACGCACCATCAACTCATTAAAATGAAAAGGTGTCCAAAGTGTCACGTGATATGCATCCGAAGTCGACGGCGACAGCGCCGAGCCAACCGCCTGCCTTACCTTATTAAACAAACAAGCCAACAAACAGACAGAAGGACAGACATATTTACGGGCAAGTAGCAGGCAGCCAGTAAGCAATGCAAACAAAATACGTTGACACATACACACACTGCTGCATTAAATGCAAAGCTCAGGATACGACACCACAATAAGTCTTGTCAACAAGAATATAAGCCAGACACCGTTCCACGACCACCACGAGCAACCAACAGCGCCGACAACTGCAGCTCACACACACACACACACGCGCGCTGTGGTGCCTATTACCGGGAACATAAATGCGTGCATATTTGATGACGTCTGCCCCACGTGATTAAACACATGCACTACGGCAATCACCCTTACACGGGCGCCCTTTCACACGCAGACATTCGCAGAAGATATGCCAGCAGACGTTAACAAGTGCACTTTCAAATAACCCTGAATATAGAAAGAACCTTGTATGCACAAATCCACACACGAATACATCGGTGCATTGGGCCAGTGAATACATACAAGTGTGTATGTGTGTGTGTGTATGAGGGTGCGTATAAGTGCATATGCATGAGTCGATGACAAGTCTTAAGAAAACGTGTCACTGATGCTGGCATGAATGAATGAATGAATACATTCATCCTCAGGTTTCATACACGCACACACACACACACCTACACGCCTACACACCCTCACACCCACCCACACATTGGAATGCTACACTTGTTGTTGCACTTATGTACCATTCAAGAGATTATGTTGCGTATACGCACTGCTGCGTCAACACCGTTGATGGATGCTGCAAGCTGCAGCTACTTACCACGGCGACGACGATGATGATGGAGATGATGGCTGTTGTTGTAAGTTAAGGAGTACGACGATCAAAAGACAATTTGTTTTTAACGCCTCCTTTCATATGTGTTTCTTATAGTCATGTTTAGTCATTCGTGACATTTGATTGTTGTCGGCTTCATAGACACTCACACACACACACACACTCACATAGTCATGCTTACTTATGTCTGAGAGTTTATGCGTAATATTCAGTATTGAAATGATAAAGGCAAGGTCTGTGCAGGGCCTTTAAGAAGGTTTCTGTTGAAACATTTCGTTTTTGCTTGCAGTAAAAGTTCTTCGAGAAGTCTTTTTTTTTAAATGCAGAAAATGTTTTTTTGGAAATCAGACAAATGGAGTTTCTTTGACAAGCAGGATTGTAAGATTGGGTAGAATGATGTAAGAGGTGATTTTTTAAAATAAATCAACGACAAATGAGTAGGTGATCTATAAGGGAAAAGTTCATATGCCCGCGACTTGAAAACAATGCGATTTAGATGTCTATCCAAAAGATATTCCATAAGAAGGAGATTTTATGTGAAGGGTGAAGCGAATACATGTTTTTTTTTTAACTAACCAAAGATCTATTTGTTTCGGCGTAGTATTGTTTTAATCGGAAGATCAAACTTTATGTGGATAATAGATCAAGAAGAGACAAAAAAAAAATAGCAAAACGTACCAAAACGGGATAAAAATAGGAAAAAAATTGTGTGAAAAAAAATTGTATCGGCAGAAATGAGCCAAAAATTGCATTGTTAGTGCAACATTATTTAAACATTACCAAAACGGGATAAAAAAAAGGAAAAAAGAAAAATGTGTGTGAATGTGTAAAAATGGAGGAGAGATGTTAAAATGTGTCCCCAAAACCCGTCGAAATACGAAAAAATTCTAAATAGGCAAATAGTATGATTTTTGTTGGTCCACGACTACGGTTGGCAACAACAGTTGGAAATGAGTTAGAGATTTGACGAAACAGGGGCCAAGGCGGCAAACATGTGGATAATACATCGATAAGAGACAAAAAATTAGCAAAACGGGATAAAAAAAAAGGGGGGGAAAGTGTGTGAATTTGTAAATATGGAGGAAAGCGGGATACGAAAAAATACAAAATAGTATGATTTTTGTTGGTCCACGACTACGGTTGGCAACAACAGTTGGAAATGAGTTAGAGATTTGACGAAACAGGGGCCAAGGCGGCAAACATGTGGATAATAGATCGAGAAGAGACCAAATTCGGCTAGGAAGAGGATAAAAAAAAACCCTTCGAAATACCCAAAAATACCTACAAATCAAATATTGTGATTTTGGTCCATAAAATTGGTCCATAACTACGCTTGGCAACAACTGCTGGAAATGAGTTCCAAACGTACCAAAACGGGATAAAAAGAGGACAAAATAGAAAAGATTCAAACAAATTTAGGGCAACAACGGGTGGATAAAAACGGAACTAAAAGGGAAAAAAGTAAAAAAAAAAAAGGGGGGGACATTTTTTTTCGCAACGACAGTTTGGTAGTAGCACCAAAACGGGATAAAAAGAGGAAAAAATAAAAAAAGACTGAAACAAATTTGTGGCAATAACAGGTGGAAATGCGGTAAAGACTAGGCGAAAACAAAAACGTACCAAAATGGGATAAAAAAAGGAAAAAAGAAAAAGTTAGCATCGGCAGAAATGAGCCAAAAACTCCATGTAAAGGAACAGGGGACTAAAAGGGTCCAAAACGGGTCCAAAAAATGGCTGATGCTAGAATCATGAAATTTGCATAAAATTCGGCTAGGAAGGGGATAAAAAACTCTTCGGAATACCCAAATATACCTACAAATCAAATATTGTGATTTTGGTCCATAAAATTGGCCCATAACTACGCTTGGCAACAACTGCTGGAAATGAGTTCCAAACGTACCAAAACGGGATAAAAAGAAGAAAAAATAAAAAAAGTTCAATCAAATTTTGGGTGACAACAGGTGGAAATGAGTTAGATATAGGACGCAAAAGGGGCTAAAACGGGATAAAAAAGGAACTAAAAGGGAAAAAAGTAAAAAAGCGGGGACATTTTTTTTTTTGCAACGACAGTATGATAATAGCACCAAAACGGGATAAAAAGAGGAAAAAATAAAAAAAAACGGGTCAATCAAATTTTGGGCAACAACAGGTGGAAATGCGGTAAAAAAAAACGTACGAAAACGGGATAAAAAAAAGGGAAGAAACAAAAATATGCTAAGAAAATTTTTTTTATGAATTTTGTAATTTGCTTTTAATCGGCCTATAGACTTTAAATTAAAAATCTGTAAGGAATAGATCAAATGAAATAGATGAAACCAACTTTTGGCGATAACAAGAGGATTATATTACCAATATGGGATAAAAAAAAAACAAACAAAAAGGGAAAAAATTAAAAAAGGTGTAACAAATTTTTGGCAACAAGTGGATAATAGTTAGGGAAGGAACGAAAAATGAGGACAACACGTACCAAAACGGGATGGTAAAATATATATATGAAAAATAATTTAAAATTTGTGAAAAAGCAAAATGTTTAAGGATACTGAAAAGACGACAAATATGGTCCAAGGCGGATAAAATATTGAGAATGTGGAATAACGTTTTTAAAAAACAATCATATAGGGCAAGAATTTGAAATGAAATACATGTTTGACAACAGCCGGGGAAAATTTAAAAAAAATATATATATTTCAAATTAAATATATATATATTTCAAATTAAATATATATATATTTCAAATTAATATCTACCGCCAATAATTGGAAAAATGCGATAAATGTTCTGAGTCGGTATAAAGCATTTTTTGTAAACCAATGCAAGGAAAATGTACGCTTACGAAGTAGCGGGTATTTGCTAGACATGATGATGCTAGATAAAATGAGGAGATCCCTTTGAAAAGTCTTTAGTAAAAAGGCCCGCCCCACCTCTCATCTGCAACCGCCCGGTGCGTAAGTATGAGTAACTTGACATGCATTTATGCGTGCCACAAGCGGGATTTTTCAAAAACAATTTACCAACAGTCAAGCACCAAGTGATTGAAGTACAACCGTCTCATTCATCTGGGCTGGCTGCTAGGTATTCCATCTCCCCCGCAACAGGGATCCCGAACGGGCACATACGATATCTTCTTATCTCTCTCTCTCTCTTTTCATAAATTGTCGTACATTCAAGGGGAGTCAGTCAACATGGTTTTGATTGTGTTGCCACAAGAATATCATATTTCCAATGGAGTTATTATCTACTTCAGTTCACAATGAACTGCAGACACACGCAGGCATGACAGAATTCTGCGTCCGTTAGATATGAAAAAAAGAGGAAGAGCGAGATAGCAAGTGTCCGATGTCGCATAAACCGTAAAAGATGGACGAAAGGAGATATTCCAGAGCAGCAGTATTTCTGGTAGACTGGCTATCGGGTCTATCTTGTAGTGGGTTTTTAAGGTTAGACGGCTGTTTGGGTTATGTTACTCGTCAGACTCATGTTAACAACGGTTCGTCATCCTCATATCCCTTGGATTCAGACAAACAATACAGTATAGCATTTTTGGAGAAAATCAATAAAAAAAAATTAATTAGAATTGAGTCTCCACATTTGTTGTTTGTCACAGACGGATTTTCTTGGATTTGTTCTTTCCAGCAGAGTCTGGGTGATGGTCCTTCGAAATCGCCATCTCAAAACTTTAGATGTTTTTATCATTAGTCGCCGATATTGGCCGTACACACATATGGGTTCGGAGATTCTTCAATGAATCGTTTTCAGCCCGAAGTAGCATCTATTTCCGAACACGATCCCTTGTCTTATTTTGGTACTGACATCATTCTTTCCATTGATTGTGGAGCCACTGCCCCGCCACCTGATGTTGTTACTCGTGTAGGTGCAAGTCGGCGGCAGTAGGGGTACTCCGTTGTTTGTATGTGGTTTGTGTCACAATGGTAGATAACTTTAAAATACACTTTTCTAACATATGGGGCCTGAGAGCAAATTTTCCACCAGATATGCTCGCTCTATGTGAGACCCAGATATGTGGGGCTTCTGATCACCAGGATTTCCAAATTTTGGAAGATTATCCGGACAGCGAAATTGTAGTTGCTGGGGAATTCAATGTCCATAAACAATACTGGCTCAATCGAGTCTCAATCGAGTCACACATCTCCGGAAGGTCTATACGCTGAGCTTTTTGCCGTGCATAACAACTTTAAGGCAACCAGTTAATGAACCGACAAACATTCCATATGTTGATGGAAAACAGCAAAATATTATTCACCTCATCTTAACCTGACACCCTGTTAATAATTCTTGCACCTGTTGGTAACTCGGATCATTGCACTATTTCAGCATCCTTTTCGTTCTCCGATCTTCGTGAGTCCTTGGTTTCTTATGTTTCCCATTGGCTCTGCATTTTTTTCTCTGCCATTAGAATTAGTTCGAAGTGGCTAGCCATCTCTAGAAGATATGAGTGGGCTCAGTGGTTCCTATTCATTGACTTTTGTGCCAGACTCAGTCGGCCAACCGTAAACTAAATACGCTTGGCCGTCGCAGAAAAATGTATTCTATAAAGCTGTTATCGTTGGCTGACCAATTATGCTAACAATTTTAGAACAGTTTTTGTGGTTCCTTTGTGTATAACCTATCCCGACCAAATCGGCAAAGCTTGACTACTTGAAGACCGGTTATTACTGGAAGTAATCCGATGAGAGGAGCTAAAACCAACGAGCATAGGCTGAGTGCCACAAGGCTCTGTACTCTCTCCTTCTCTATTTCTATAGCAATATAACTCCCATATATGGGCAGGAGCTCCAAGGACATCTATGTAGCTTCTGGACCGTGTGGAGAGGAGAGCGGTGATGATGTCTGGTTGATATTATGGTAGGCAACAACAAATTATTTTTTTTATTGTTAAACATAATCAACGGGAGAAACTCCCTAAATTCGACCAACGTTACACGCACAATCTTTTCAGATTTTTCATTTATATTTAGTCAGCCAATCGTATAAACAATTTCGACAGCAAACCGTTTCGTTTATGTAACGAAAACATTATGAAAAAATGCTTGATCACCTGACTCTGAACGATTTATGATGGTGGAGTTTAGTGTGACCTATTTTGAGCAGGTCTCCAGCTGTAGACATGAGTTTAGCATATTTGGTGAGAAACAGTGAGCATATTTGCCTGAGGCGCAAATCAAAACGGCAACCACTGGGTTTTTGAAGTCTGGCATACTACTAATTGGGTTATCGAGCTTAGTTGGCAAATGAGATTGGTTGAAGCAGCAAAGCAATAAAATGCCACCAAACAACAAAAATCGTTCACTTGTATAGCATTTCAATTCGTATGATTGTGAGTTTTATGCAGTCAATTGAGTCGATGTTCCTTCAGGTGGTTAGTGAACTTTGCTTTCGACGTCTATTGTCCATAGATACACAAAAAATCATTACAACAAACATTTTATCAATTTGAATTTTGAAAGTATTTTTGTAAATTGTTCACAATTTGGATAATAAATGAAATATATCGATGAAAGTTGTCGACCTGTGTTGAATGTGGTGGTGAATATGAATTGCCAAACATACATTCAAATGAAAAAATATAAAAAAAATTGTTACAAAATTTGTGAAAGGACGCTAAAATCAGTCAAATACATATGTTTTATATTCTATAGAAATTTGGGAGACAAATACAAACGTTACGGCTTTATCTCCAAAGAAGAGGTCAAACTAAACCGTATTTGTTTATGAGTCGATCTAGAAATAACGCCATACCAATGTAAAATACAATTAATTAAATGGACCATATTCGTATTTTACCGTTGTGGAATTACGATCTTAATTTGGGGTTTACGACTGCTTTTATTTCGGGATTATGTCCTCATAACACTTTTGACAAAATAACTCGGGTAACTAGTTGTTCTCGGTGTATAATTTGAGCCTATATTCATTTTAGAGTTTGGGGTGTAATTTCCAAATAGATATCGCAATTCGTAGGTAAAAACACAAAATAAGCCCCAAAAATAAAATGGATCTTATTTTCGCACTACCACTTGGACCCTTATTTACAAGATGACGCCATCCCGCGCAGAAAAAACAAATGTTTTGCGCATGTCGGGTCACTGACGTGACGCGAAGTGTGTTTCTATTGGCTGATAGTCAAAGTGGTTTCAATTGCAGGGTTGTTAACATTAGTTCTTACGCTGTGTTTCAATCTGAAACTTGTCACTCTTTGTAAAGGGTGTTTTTTATTGAGTTATAGAACTTCGAATTGAAATAAAACACAAGAAAATCGTTTTAATGTCCATCAATTTGGCTTTATTGGAAGGATAATTTTATGCCATTAATGTTTAAATATGATTTCGGGCATGTGGCCGCCGCGGCTGTCTCGAATAAAGCCAATTCTACAGGTCCAATTTTCAACCACTTGTTGGAACCACAACTCATCCACATTCATGCCATCCAATTCGGGAACAAAATAGTCGGTTATCATGGCAACGGTAACTGACTCTCCAGCATTATTTCGGAAGAAGTTTGGCTCAATGACTCCACCAGCCCATAGAGCACACCAAACAGTCAGTTTTTGTGGAAGTAATGGCATAAAATGGACGGAGCTTGCGGTGAACTTCGCGAACTGAACCATTACTTTCGAAATAAATTTGCACGATTTGCAAGCGTTGTTCTTTTGTCAACCTGTTCATGATGAAATGGCAAACCAAACTAAATATTAATCACTTGACAGCTGACAAAATGGCCGCCAGTTAAAAAAGTGATGCCAACTTAAAGTTCTATACCCCAATAAAAAACACCCTTTACATACAAATAGAGTTGGCAACCCTTATAAGGGTCTACCTACGTCATCTAACGGGAAATCATAGGCGAAATGAAGACAGTATGGCATTATTGGACCATTAAAAAATTAAATTGTTTAGTGGGACTTTTTTTTTTTTGGAATATTGTGGGACTTTTTTTTTTGTAATATTGTGGGACTTTTATTTTTGGAATATTGTCCATATATTTTGTGTGGATAACATGAGCATGGAATAAAACCTTCGAGTATTATTAATGGACATATTGTCCCAACTCAACTGTAAAAGTCTCATTTGCTAAAGGTTTCAATCCACAATAAATTGGCTGAATTCTTTAACTACTTATTATCCCCTAACATTACATGGCGGTACAGTCGGGGAACTTCTCTTGATTCAGTGAGCTGTACGATATATTTCTTTATACTCACTGACCTGAACGACTCCGAATGAGAAGAGCTTTTTATTTAAAGTAAAGTAAAATGTATATTCTTATTTTGGGTCCAAGGGTAAACCGGGTGACAAAGACGATTTGGCTTGATTTTTGCAGCGACAGCCCTAAGCCTCTGGTGGGAATCGAACCCACAACCCCCACGCTGATAGGCCTACCGGGGCGCTTGACAAGAACGTTTTCTAAAGCAGTTTTAGAGATTCCTCTCTTACTCTTGAAGTCGCCGGCATTTGCGAGCTGGAAACGGCCGCTGAAAAATATTTGATGATCTTCGCAGGTTGCGAATCTGGATTTACTGAGTGATAGTCGCACAAAACAACTGAATTCAGCTCACTATTTTCACAAACATACACAAATACACTTATTAACATCGACATTTGCATAATATTTATTAACTATCAAATTAAAATTAAATATTATTACGAATGTGTGGCATAAATTGATACATCATTCAGCTTAACGGACAGCAAAGATAATTCTGAATGAATTTATCCAATTCAACACTTGTTATGCAAAAATTGCCCCCAGCCACGCTGTCATGGTCTCACCGGGTCTCTGGCATTGCTTAGCGTATTTAATAAAAAAAAAAATAAAACACAACACAGCAAAATAATCGGTAATCCATAATCCATAGCTTAGCTTTATCGGCATTTGCTTTGTGATTATTAACCAAAATTCGTTGTCAGTTACGCTCTTGCCGAAAATATGCGCATATGGATTTCTTAAATCTCAATTGACGAAAGTACGAAACATAATCGCATCATGGAAGTGGTGAAAGGTGCACAAATTAGAAACAATGGGACTTTTACTTTGGCAATTCCAATAGAACGCCGTCTGCCATGCACATGTGTCCATCATCTTTAGGGGCTTGGATGATATGTGACAATGTACGAATATTTGCAATGCTTTTTCATGCAAATGAAGTGTTTTGTTATGGCCCAGTTAGCACATCTTTCAGATGGCTCTTTTATGCAGGCGCCATTTGTAGGTCTGCTGTAAAATGAAATTTCCAATTTAATGGTGTCATTTCACTTATGGACGCTTTGCTGTAAAAGAGAGAGAGAAAAAAAGACACTCATTGTGGTCGACTTGTTGGATACCCTGCTACGTATGGATAATTTGATTAGGAATTAAGTACATTGCAAGACGGACGGACTAAAACATTCTAATTGAGCCAATCATTTAAAATTCATATGTAAATATTTTAAGTTTTAATTTTAAGTTTATATTTTGGTTTGGACTTGAAGGCCTTAGCATTACCAGATGATTTAATAAATAAATAAAATAATTTTAAGATAATGAGCACAGAAGACAAAAAAAAAGCAAAAAAGCATGAACTTTAATTCAAAACAAATAGAAGAAAAGGCACAAAAAAATATTAAAATAACACACAAAAAATTGCTTACAATTTAGAAGAAAAATAAAAAAAAAATTAAAAAAACGTCAAAAGAAACACTTATTCTTATTTATAAAAAATAAATAAAAACTAATGTTTATATTAAAAAAAAAAAGGGTCACGGAAAAAATTTACTCTAATTCTCAGTGCAATAAAATTGTTGTCCGCTTATGAAAGAAGTACACAAGAGGACTGAAGCAGATTAATACACTGGGAAAAAACTGTATATCAAATCAATGAAAACAATTCTTTAATAGTTCTACATCAAATTGATAAATAAGTTCACTGACTTGATGAAAAAATTCGTCAATTTCAAGTACTTAGTTCTTATGGCATTTTTCTGCGTTTATCGAATGAAAGAGTGGGTCATTTTAAAACTGAATAATAAATATTTTTTTTTTGAAATAATAAAATAATAAAATAATAAAATAATAAAATAATAAAATAATAAAATAATAAAATAATAAAATAATAAAATAATAAAATAATAAAATAATAAAATAATAAAATAATAAAATAATAAAATAATAAAATAATAAAATAATAAAATAATAAAATAATAAAATAATAAAATAATAAAATAATAAAATAATAAAATAATAAAATAATAAAATAATAAAATAATAAAATAATAAAATAATAAAATAATAAAATAATAAAATAATAAAATAATAAAATAATAAAATAATAAAATAATAAAATAATAAAATAATAAAATAATAAAATAATAAAATAATAAAATAATAAAATAATAAAATAATAAAATAATAAAATAATAAAATAATAAAATAATAAAATAATAAAATAATAAAATAATAAAATAATAAAATAATAAAATAATAAAATAATAAAATAATAAAATAATAAAATAATAAAATAATAAAATAATAAAATAATAAAATAATAAAATAATAAAATAATAAAATAATAAAATAATAAAATAATAAAATAATAAAATAATAAAATAATAAAATAATAAAATAATAAAATAATAAAATAATAAAATAATAAAATAATAAAATAATAAAATAATAAAATAATAAAATAATAAAATAATAAAATAATAAAATAATAAAATAATAAAATAATAAAATAATAAAATAATAAAATAATAAAATAATAAAATAATAAAATAATAAAATAATAAAATAATAAAATAATAAAATAATAAAATAATAAAATAATAAAATAATAAAATAATAAAATAATAAAATAATAAAATAATAAAATAATAAAATAATAAAATAATAAAATAATAAAATAATAAAATAATAAAATAATAAAATAATAAAATAATAAAATAATAAAATAATAAAATAATAAAATAATAAAATAATAAAATAATAAAATAATAAAATAATAAAATAATAAAATAATAAAATAATAAATAATGTTCAAGACATAGTTTCAGATGTGCCACTCCGTTACAAAAACTTCAACTAAAATTGTTGAGCGGTTGGTCGTAAATCGATTCTCAGCTTTCTTTAGCAATCACCAATGCTTACCCTACTCCACGCTACTCTGCTGTAGGGAATCAACAAAAGAAATGACATAGAGATATTCATATACATCAACCAATTGAGAGGCATGCGAGTAATAATGCCAACGATTAGATCACAGGCGGACAGACGAACAAACGGTTGGACAGACAAACGGACACAGAGTGTGATGAAATGATTCATTCATACATATTTAAATTTGAACGCTTTCAACATAAGACAAATCAAAATGATTTGTTAATGATGGTCGGTAACTGGTTTGCCCTACGCGCGCACACACACTCACGCACTCGTTGACTCTGTCTGAATTGGCTGTGTGTGTGTGGTGATCGATTCAATATTTTGTTTACAACATTCAAAACAGCAAAAAAAAAAAAACAAACGGCCACACGAGCGAGCGTTCAAACAAGTTTCGGCAATGTCATCTTTCACGTAATGAAAGTGACGCACAGTGGTGTGGAATAGATTTAGTGGGGGAAATTATTGGATATCAGTTTTTAATATTCAAAAAATTAAATAATACTAAATAAATAATAATAATAATAAAAAATGTTAATACTTCATTAAAGAAGTTCAAGGAGTATTTTCTAAAAGTTGTTCTAAAAGCATTAACAGAGTGCATGCCGAGGACAATATTGCTGCTGTATTCGACTGTGTTAGTGAAGATTGCGATATTTCCTTCCGTCGCTGATAGCAGCAATTAGAAGATTTTACATAAGGCCCTTCATCTAAAACACATCCCTCCTATTCCCAAGGGAATAGGAAATTCCCAAGGGAATAGGAAATAAAATGCTGCTACCTTGCTGCACTGTTGACACATGTACTCAATAAGCATCTTCGGGTCACTCAAATTAAAATGTTTACTGTACAGTACATTTTGTATCAAACTAACCAGCCAATGTCGCAAAATTACCTTAAATTTCTCTAAATAGCAAAGAAATTATTTATGTTATTTGTTTAACAGTGGGTGGTTTCTTTAAATTTCAGTAAAACCTCTATCATCTCTGTGTAGCACTGTTAAGCGATACTTTGTATCTATTTATGAAACCGCATTTTACAACTTTGATTTTACCAATTCACACATATGTGTATTTGTCAATTGTGTCGGCTGTTTTGTCCCACTGTACGCCCATAACAGGTAGCATAGCAATATACACCGATAATATCTACTAATACAATTAGCATAAATCACACACGAGCTGTTGAACTCCCGATGAACTTCTTGCATCCCCAACATGGTCAGGTGAGTGCACTTCAACTTCGACAACGAAAGTGACAAGACTCGGCTTGTGAGTAAACTCCGTTGACAAACGATCAATTTTTCAAAACTCCCCCCCCAAAAAAAAAGGAAAACAGACCTTTATTTCCGACTAAAATCACAATATGGAGAAGTATATCTTAATGGTAAGCTAAGATTTTGTTATAAAAAAGAAAATTGTATTAAAAGATAATCAACATTTGTTTTTAAATTAAAATTGCAGTTAACCCTCTTTGCGTTGGGTTGCCAGAGTCGTGAGTATTTTTACCAAAAACCCATTGCTCCCTTTTACCCTGAGGATGGCAGCGGCCAGCCGCAATATGTGAAAACATCGCACCGCATGATCATACCGGGAACGCACGGCCGCAGCTATGAAGTTTCCATGTCACCGGCAAGGCAGGTATTTGAAATGCATCTGGAACGGCTGCAAAATTATGGCCAGCCGAATCAAGTGTATTCTCAGCAATTAAGCGAATATCTGCAGGGAAGTGGAGGTCAAAGCGCTGGCAATGCCGGCGCATCTACCCAAACTCAAGTGCAACAGACTGCCGGCAATGTTGTGAACTATGGCCAATATCAAGGCAACCCACAATCTTCGGGCTCATATGTTGCGCAGCAAACGGCCACTCAAGCGGGATATGCGCAAACACACAATCAGCAAAATGGAGGATACGCTGGAGCAACGAATTCCCAACAGCATTCTGGAGATTATGCTGCCCAATCGGCTGCTTATGCTCAATCACATAGTCAGGGACATGCCCAACAAAATGCAGGCTCATATACACAAGGCCAACAGAGTGCCGGCAATCTGGCTCCCAATGCTCAGTCCTATTACAACCAAAATACTGGTGCCGCCAATCGGGGAACATCCAGCCAATACCAATACCCTCAAGCTAATGGCCAACCTATATCGCGCCAAATCCGCAAATGCTATCCAAACGGCAACTGTGAATATATCACCGATGACAGGCAACATCAGCAGGTCCTGCAGCAAGCCAGGTCCAGCTTTGTGCCAGCGCCTCCCAAATGCAATAGACCAGCAAATTTGCAATCCCAGAGGCACACCTCGACACCGACAGCCGCCACCGGCAACGGAAACGGCAACGGAAACGGACTGCGAGATCGCCGTTTATTCCCGTACAGCGAAGTTCCAATCTCTCATTATCCCAACAAAAAGTAGAGTGTCATTCCATTAGTCTAATTGTAAGAAAACGTATTTATTAGAAGTAACAACAAATAAAATAAAAACAAGAGTGTGAATGCAGATTTACCCTTAAGATTGTATTTTTTAGCCCATGCTGAAGTCAAACAAAGTCAGGGATATTTCGTCCTTTCACTTTTGCGAACGGGGAACTTCTCCCGAATCCGTGAGCTGTGCCCCATATAAATTGTATACCCACTGGCCTAATGTCTGAAGCCCACTCCGAACGGCTAACGCTTTTTCTAGAGAAGTTTTTAGATGGTCTAGCAATTGGCCGCTTACTCGTGAAGTCGACAGCATTTACGAAAAATGTTTAATGGTCCTACCAGGATTCGAACCAGGGTTTACGCCGTCCAACTAAAACTAAATCCATATCAACACTTGACGGCCGTGGTGTGTTAGGTAATGTTTGCGACTATCACACAGAATAATCCGAGTTCGAAACCGGGTAAGACCATCAAACATTTTTCAGCGGCTGTTTCCACCTCGTAAATGTTGGCGACTTTACAAGAAAAAAAGAGTTATCTCTAAGCCAACCATTTGTACAGTTTGAAGCTCAACTTAAATAATACTCTGCTTTATGTAAAAATCGTATTTTCCAATCACGCAGCGATCAAGGCTTCCGGTGGAAGCTAATCACTCTCGACAGACTTGACCTACGTAAACCTATGGGAGTCCTCAACGAACGATACTGATATCACATTTGTTTTCCGTGGACGCTCGGAATCGAACTGCTGAGAATCATAGGAAGGGGGAAACGATAAGACACATTCTCGGTTCAACTTTCGCTATAATGAGACATCAGATGGTACAATAGCTGAAATGGGAAACTTCAGAGGCTGTCACTGGATGAAGCTTAAATAATTCGTGAATATCTCGAAACACCTTCAATAAGAGCTAGCGCCAACAAGGCCGTGCGTCTTTCTTGGCGGTGAAACATGAGTACTTGCGAAAGGTGGATGTTATCGACAGAAAATCCATAGTGTTCCGCCCATCTGTTTTAACCACAAAACCAGCTATCTGATAGGATGGAGTGAACACTCGGAGAGAGATATAGTTTGCGATCCTTAACAAGGAAAAAAATAAGCGAAGAAAATTTAAAAAAATTTAGAAGTCGCGCCAAGCCCTTGAAATTTGATCAATTTAACAAATTTTACTGTTGATTTCAAACATTTTTCACAATTTGATGAAAATGAATGAATGAAAATTTAAATTTTTTTTTTTAAGTTTCGCAATTTGTTGAAATTGAATGAATGAAAATTAAAAAAAGAAATGTTTTTGATCAAAAAAGATTTCAAAAAATAAAATAACCCAAATAGTCTCTTCGTCAAACAATTAACTTCACATTTAAATCGATACCAAAGCTGGCGGTATGCCATTAGGCCCCACGACAATAAACCCCAACTTAAAAATGAAATTAGGTCCTAAAAAGAATGTATGGAAAACAACAACACGAAATTTTTGGTTTTTTCGGGGCATAATTTCATATTTTTTATTGTGGTATATTTTCATAACGCAATTTGACCTTAAATGTTTGAGTGAAAATAGACCCCAAAACAATTTGTGGGACAAAATTTCATAAAAAAAAATTGGGACCATTTTCGGATGCAATTTCATTTCGATAGAAATTTTTTAAATAAATTTTGGGTACAATTAAAAAGCCTTGGTTTTTTATTAAACATTATATACAGCCCGATTCTGAATGCCCTGGTGAGTTAAATTCCGGCGAATTTACATTTTTCTGAGAATTAAATCCTCCAGCCCGATTCTGAATACTACCGGCGAGATACTTCCCGGGGAATTTACATTTTTCTGAGAATAAAATCCTTCTATTCTAAACAAACCCGGCGAATAATAATAAGGGACATACAATTTCGATTATTCGAAGTCAAATGATTTGTTTGCTTTCCGGTCTCTTTACAATAGAAGGATTTTATTCTCAGAACAATGTAAATTCCCCGGGAGTATACAGAATCATGCTGATAGTTTATTGCCTCAAACAAAATAAATACATTGATCAAATCTATTTTCAAAACCATCTATGTAGTAACACAAATCCTAAATTAAAACAACATAATGCATTATGAAGAATATATGATCCATTAAATAATTGGGCGTTAAGTCCGGACACCAAAATGTGCGTCTGTTTTTATTTGGATTTCATTTTTGTCAAGCCATTTGGCGTACTGTCTCCAAACATCGTATGTTGCTGCAGTTTATACAAAGTTCTCACACTTAATATGCGGGTCTTTCCAAGATGTAAAGTCAAGTATTTTAGTAATGGATGGGGAACTATGTTGGCGGATATTTGATTTTTTTAGGGGTCTATTTGCATACCTTCAAATAACCAATACGAAATTAGGCCCAAATAAAATTTGTGGGGCCTATTTTCCGTTTATGTTTGGATTATAATTTCGTGGGATCTATTTTCATAATGCAATTGATCCCAAATTAGCAGCCTAGTGTCCTTATCCGCCACCAAAGCCACGAACATTGACAGATCATCTTCTTCATTGGCCCAAATACTTTAATTTGGGGTACTGAACAAGCTCAAACTAGTAAACTTTAAATAAGTTGCTTTATTACTTTTTAGAAGTTTCTAAGCAATAATATTAATAATTTAAGGTTTCTAAAAAATTTTATATTTATTTTGCCCTTATTTAATGGTCTCAAACTACATTTCTTTTCGAGTTTGAAATTTTACTATTCCAAAAAAAAAAAAGTATGTTTTCACTCCACCCTAATGTGTAGCCTATATCCGCATATGAAAGTGGTTAACCGTATTGAAATTCTTTAACGCTTCAACTAACTGAAGGTGCAGGCAGGGAAGACCAAAGACCGGGCCCAAGTCTCATCCAATCAACATATCGGGCCTTTACCGCGAAAAAGATGCAAGCGACTGGATTGGCCACACCAAAAACCCTCTCCTGTAAAATGTTCTTTTTGTCTCTTTGTCTCTTATGTCTTGTCCATGCTTAGGGCTCGATATCGAAATCCAATACTGACTGCACAAGCATTTTCATAACGTCACAGGACAAGCCAAACGCTGTTGTAAAATCTGCTGGTTATGTCGTTCAGAAATTCGCCTCTAAAATTGTAAATATTGAATATGAAAGAGTACCAATTAGCAGAGACATGTATTTTAGGCCATTTTACAAGAATCAATTAAAAACTCGATTTTGGGTTTTTCGATAAGTGGTCGTTTTGGATTGCAGGTGACGATATACATGTTGACTGCAGGTGTGCCCCAAGGTTCTGTTCTCTCTCCTTTACCTTTTCTGATTTTCATTGACGACCTGTTGGGTCAGACTGTGAAACCAATCTACTGTTTTGCGGATGACAACAACCTTTGTCATTCACATTCATTTGGCCATCGGCCAAGTCCCTCGAAGGTCGAGGGCGAAAGTCAAACGCAATTTGGCGATGATTTATGAGTGTCGTCAAATGAACAGAGTAGATTTTATTTCATCTACGACCCAGTGCTGTTTATTATCACACAAACATTCAACTGATCCAGCATCGTCGTCAATGGGTGGCATGGTTATCCATCAGGAAGATACAGGGTGATGCTTGTTGGGCTAGCCATATTTTCGAAGTGGTGAAAGAATCATTCACGACTTTTGACTTTTTGTAAGACTTTTTGGAGCGATGAAGGAAATACTTCACCCCAACTTATATCCATCCAAACACGTAGGCTTGGAAAACTCTTATTTAGCAAGCCAATACCGAGAACAGGTGTTAGAACCAGCTTAAATTATTAACTATAAGCAACCGTTAATGAGTGGTTTACTAAATCGTGATTGGTTGATTTGTCATCCATCATGACCATGTGGTAATTGTCATTGGCCGATGTCATCTGAATCAGGGACAATGCAACAGCAAATAGATATTGAATGGATGAATGGAGGATATTGGACATCTGGACATCCAAGATATAAAAATTAGGAAAGACTTCTCTAAGCTCTTCTTTATTGTACCGAAAGTGTTGCTGACCAAATGTGATGGGGTAGTTTTAAAATAAACAACCGTTCACAGTCGTCGCAATAGTTATACGACTTTTCCTGTTGGTTGGGACCCTCACACTGCAAGCTCAGCCAAGATTTTTACCAGACTGTGATACCATTATTTCAGTATGGCCATTGCCCTGTAGAGCCAATTTTTCAAAAATTTTCAAAAAAAAAATAAAAAATATTTTCAGGTACAAAACTATTTGAATAAAAAATTCATAAAAAAAAATTTAAAAACAACCTAATGTGAATATCTCAAAGTTACTTTTCTCAGTGTACTATAAATATGTTAACAACACAATAAAACGATGAGTTAACGACCGTTAAGCCGACAGCGCTTTTTGTCCAATCTACTACAATATGACGAATCGAAACACGCAATTTCATTTTATGCTAATTAATGGAGATTGTTGTAGGCATTCTTGGAAACAAACCGCAAGCCAAACACCCAAAAAACTGGTTTCATTATGACCGATGATCTCTTGGAACAGAAGAACACAGAACTATTAAGGGTTAGTAACGTCTACGCACTAGTATACGTTGTGACAAGCTAAGCACTAGTCACGGCTTGGGTTTCCAGTCTCAACTTTTCAAAATTCAGAATCACAAAAAAAAAACAAAAAATATTTAAAAACAACATGAAAGTTCATCAAATGTTTGTGGTAATAACGATTTACTTAGAACAAAACATGGTATTTTATTTAAATTATTTGTGCAATTGCAATCTTGCAGATAATGCTGATATACAGCCAGTGTGTCGCCACATGGGCTCAGGCCTCCGCCGATGGTTATCATTATGAGAAACTAGGGTTCTATAAGTCGACTTTCGACTAATCGATTAATCGACTTTTGGGTACAAAAAAGTCAAAGTCGGTTAGTCGACTTTTTGTTTTTAAAAAAGTCTAAAAGTCGACTTTTTCCTGTCGACTTTTTCGACTTTTCGACTTTTTATTTTATCTTCAAATATAACCATATGTATTTTTACTTGTCATCCAAACAAAGCGTATTGCGTAATTTCATTTCTTCGCCGCTTTCATTTAGTTTCGCCGATTGAGAAATACATTTAAGTTTTATTTTATTGTAGTGGCAACACACAAATTATAGCAAAGATGGTTACAATTAAAGACGGCTGGCGATTACATTAAATGTCGCTTTGGTTGTGTTTATGTTTTTTTAATTAATATGGCCCCAAGTCCAGTGTGGCAATATTTTAAAAAAATTGATAATACGAAAGTACTTTGCTTAAAATGCAAAAAGGAGTACAAGTACAATAAAAGTACAACAAGCCTAATGACACATTTGAAAAGTGAACACAAAATTAATTTTTATTCCAAAATATTGCATTTTTTTTATCTAAAGAAAAAATTCGAAAAGTCGACTTTAATCGACTTTTTTATACTAAGAAGTCGAAAAGTCTAAAAGTCGACTTTTTATTTTATTGTAATAGTCGAAAACTCGAAAAGTCGACTTTTGGTCTTAACTATATAACCCTATGAGAAACCCCAAATACCATTTGAGATTCCCAAATTTATAACAACACGGAGAGTGGCAAATGCTGAAAATAGTGAATCATTGATAATCTCTCCACAAGTGGTGCCTCAAATATCATCTCAAAAAGTGAGGCCACCAACTCAATTACTTTGTCGGGAATCCCCTCAACCACAACACACAGATCACCATCGCTTTAAGCTGGGACATCATTTCGAAGAAACGGTCCTACACAAAACACACATATCCCCGGAAATTCTGCCTCCCACCCCCATCAATGAAACCCTGTTGGCACAACTCCTAAATAAGGATCAAGAATTTATCTATCGTTTGGCTTCCAATTCCACCAAACCGGCCAGCAGGCCTCACACCACAGGTCACATTAAACACACACACGCGAAGCTTGAAACCACCGCCGACAGCCACATTAACTGTGCCCCACAGACTAGTGACTCCTTACACTTGGCCTACAAGCAACGTTCGGAAAATCGTCCGCACGACAGACGCCAGTCACCCTACACCGACACTTCGGTAGATTCCACTTATTTCGATTGAAAGACTTCTACGAGATATGGCTGTTGTTGTAATTGCTCATTTTTGTATTTTCATAGATTAATCCTTAGTTTAATGTTAAATAAATAGTCACACGAAGAAAAACTAAAACTCAATTGGAATGACAGCACTCTAGCCTCGACTGACATACGCATCATAGTCGAACTCCTGCCATTGCTCGCCATTCTTGTTGGGTCGGGTGTTGCCCTTCTTCAGCGATTGCTGGTTGCGCTTCTCACGTTGCACATCGAATTGTATCTCCTGCTCACGGACGCGTTTCTCCTTTTCGGTCAGCGCTTGGGGAGGGCGAATGTGGGCCGAGCCGCGACTCTCCACCATTTGTAGTTCGGACATGTCCGGGGACTCGGCATTGTAGAACGTATCGAAATTTTGCAATTGTATGGATTCGGCGGGTATATTGTCATCCACCATGACCATATCGTAATTGTTATTGGCCAATGCGATCGGCACCAGCGACATGGCAACAGCGAATAGCACCAGCAGGATATTGAACATCTGGAAAAGCAACAGATACAAATTAACAATGACTTCTCAATGTTTTTAGTCATGCCACCGAAAATGAAGTAGGAAGAAATTCTAGCCGACTCTTCGTTTAGGAATTAAACATGGCATTAAATAACACACTAGTGTAAACTAAGCTGATGTTATCTAAGGAGAATGTAAGAACCTTAATTATTTTTGCTTTTGTAAAATCAACATCGAAAAAATCTATATCGAAAAATTGAAACTTTAAGGGTTTTGAAAAAATAGAATTTTTTTGCGAAAAATCCAAATTGGAAATGTGGAACTTTTTTCGAATTTCGAAAATGGCTCTGCGTCAACCTACGCTACGGCAGTGTACATAAGTACGCTACGGTAGTGTACATAAGTACGCTACGGTAGTGTACATAAGTACGCTACGGTAGTGTACATAAGTACGCTCCGGTAGTGTACATAAGTACGCTCCGGTAGTGTACATAAGTACGCTACGGTAGTGTACATAAGTACGCTACGGTAGTGTACATAAGTACGCTACGGTAGTGTACATAAGTACGCTACGGTAGTGTACATAAGTACGCTACGGTAGTGTACATAAGTACGCTACGGTAGTGTACATAAGTACGCTACGGTAGTGTACATAAGTACGCTACGGTAGTGTACATAAGTACGCTACGGTAGTGTACATAAGTACGCTACGGTAGTGTACATAAGTACGCTACGGTAGTGTACATAAGTACGCTACGGTAGTGTACATAAGTACGCTACGGTAGTGTACATAAGTACGCTACGGTAGTGTACATAAGTACGCTACGGTAGTGTACATAAGTACGCTCCGGTAGTGTACATAAGTACGCTACGGTAGTGTACATAAGTACGCTACGGTAGTGTACATAAGTACGCTACGGTAGTGTACATAAGTACGCTACGGTAGTGTACATAAGTACGCTACGGTAGTGTACATAAGTACGCTACGGTAGTGTACATAAGTACGCTACGGTAGTGTACATAAGTACGCTACGGTAGTGTACATAAGTACGCTACGGTAGTGTACATAAGAAAGGTATGGTTTCAATAAAATGATTCGCCATGCCACGCTGAAAATCCAACACTGGAGATTCTCCAAAGAAAATTCCCTGAGCATGTGATTTAAAAAAAGCAACATTGACTGGCCACCAGAGCTCCTGATTTGACAATTCCGGACTTCTGTTGTAAGCTCCAGAAAACGTTCGATGTGAAAGATAAGGTCTACGCCAACAGCCCGGCATCGATTCAAGACCTCAAAGATAGAATTTGTGAGGCTATCGAGGCAGCCACTTTGCGATTTGGTTATGGAAAATTTCATGAAAAGGATCTGATCCTGTAAGCGTGGTCCTGGTGGCCATTTGGCTGATGTTGTTTTTCATTATTAACGGCATACCTTCCTCTTTATTACGAAATAAACATGCCATCATTTCTCTCAAAAAATTAAATTTTTCTTTGAATATTAAAATAACACCTCTTGTTGGAGAACCCTGAACTTAATTTGGGTGGGTTACAAATTAGTTGCTGAAACAACTGGCATAGGAGTGATTAGTCTTGTTTTTACATCTCATGAAATTAATTTCAATTGCCAGGATCTATTGTTTTTATTTAATTACTAGTAAGTTGTAATGCGCCTATGGCGCCCGTTGAAATATGAAAAAAAAATTTTGTTGAAAAAAAAAATTTCTGTGGAAAACAAAATTTTTGTTGAAAAAAAAAATTTTGTGGAAAAAAAAATTTTGTTGAAAAAAAAAATTTTTCTTGAAAAAAAAAATTGGAAAAAAAATTTTTGAAAAAAAAAATTTCCGTTGAGAAAAAAAATTTTGTTGAAAAAAAAAATTTTGTAAAAAAAAATTCTTGTAAAAAAAAAATTGTAAAAAAAAAATTTTGTTAAAAAAAAATTTTGGGGAAAACACAATTTCTGTACAAAAAAAAATATTATTTTTTTTATTATTATTATTTATAGAAAATTATAGAATGCCTATTTAAATTCCTACGTACTGCGTGACAGAGTCAGTGAATCAGTGTCGAGGGTAAACATTGTGGAAAAAAAAAAATTTTTTGAAAAAAAAAATTTTTGTTGAAAAAAAAAAAAAATTTGGAAAAAAAAATATTTGTTGAAAAAAAAAAATTTTGAAAAAAAAATTTTCTGTTGAGAAAAAAATTTTTGTTGAAAAAAAAAATTCTTCTAAAAAAAAAAATTGTAAAAACAATTTTGGGGAAAACACAATTTCTGTACAAAAAAAAAAAATAATATTTTTTTATTATTATTATTTATAGAAAATTATAGAATGCCTATTTAAATTCCTACGTACTGCGTGACAGAGTCAGTGAATCAGTGTCGAGGGTAAATATATATTAAGATAACCGATAATACGTTTTGAATGAAACTACGAAATCGAATGGCCCTCGAAGATGGCAGATCCTGAAGACGTTATGTCGAACAGCAACACTGTACAGCAAAATAAAATTGTAATAAATAACCGCTGTACATTTCTTATGGTCTATAGTTCCCTGGTAAGGTTTTCTTACCACACATTTTTTGAGTCAATTTGTCATAATCCGAAAACTAATTGGGCAATTTGGTTGAAAAATACAATTCTAGTTTATGGTTAAGCTGCAGCTTTAGAGCTTTCTAGACTTTTCTGAATTTGAAACTTGGCAATTTGTATTTGGCGAAGGTAAATTACCCACCTCACTTGAGGGAATACTACACTAGCGTTTTACTCTTATTACTAGAGCATATTTTTTTGAAAAGTGCTTGTAACTTTAGCGACATTCGCGCCTCCTCCTAATTAAATTTCAATATATCGTCACCAGAAATCCAAAAACATCTAGCAAGCATTTTCATAACTTTATAGGACAAACAAAAAAAACATTGTTTAATCCAAACACTCTTCTTGGAATTTGCCTATAAAATTGTAAATTGTGGATATTGGAGTGTAAACTAGGGAAGAGACATGTATTTTAGGCCATTTGAAGAACACAGAAACAAAAAGATCGAAAAAACTAAACAACAAACTTGATACATTTGGATATGTTTTTCAACTGGAACTGTTGATTCCAAAAAAAATATCATTAGCACGAAAAGAAATATTTTTCACTTGTTATGACCCGACCTCTTACTGCAGAGTGTCACAGAGTTCGTTTATTTTTCACCCATTCGCCGGTATTGATACTTACATGTATCTCGGTATTTCGCTCCATTGTAACGTGTAATTTAGGCTTAATATTTTCACAGATTATCCTCAGAATAACAACTAAGTGGCTTTTTAATTCACATTTTGTTTTTATACCAAAATCTTCACAAATATCCCCGAATTTCTTATTGGGAACAATTGTTTTTTGTTTTTTTTTTTGGTTTTTCATTACCTAAATTCTTATTTATTCCTTTGTTTTTGTTTTCGTTGCCTTGTAACCGGAATGACGCTAAACACAACAGAATTTCAATTGAAACAGACACAAAATTCAGGTAAAAGTCAATAAAACAAAATTCAAAATGCATCGCCAACACACTTCGGCACTTCGATTGCAGTGTCATTGGGTTACTTGCCTTTTGCTCGATGGAGGGGTCGAGGGGTCTGTGTTTCAAATTAAAATGTAAATTCAACTCCACCAGTTTTCGGATACGATCACCTCACCCGCCCCTCTCACAAGTCCCAGCAACAGGTGTTAGACCGGTTTAGGGACAACAAATGTCGTCATTCACCCAAACAAACAACAAATAACAATTAAACCATCGGAAAAAGATCATTTCATCATTTGTTTTTTATTTTGTTTTTCCAATAAATTTCAAACCCAATTGGCCGCTGTGCGTTTATTTCACTTTCGCTACACGAATCGATACAAAAGTCAATGACCCAAAATTGAACTGATTGTTGTTTTTGTTTTTTCTGTATGTTAACAAACTGGAACTGAAATGTGAAACATGCCTACAGCATTTCATTCTATGGAGAATAGTTGAGAATTTCAATGGAAAAAAAAACAATCTTCTATGTGAGTGTATGCGCTGTGGTATGCATGTGTGTGAGAGTGTGGATTGTATTCTGCATGTTCCAGTGGGCTAAAGGAACAGGAATGGCGTCCCATTGTATGTGTGATATCGCAAATAGTTGCAGTTCTCCTTTAATGGAAATCGAATGTGTACCAACAATTATCTTGGGCGAATTGGGAAATCTAGTGACGGATTTATTGGCCAAGTGGAAAATCATTTGTCCTGTCCGGCTATTGAAATCATTTGCTTCGAATTGCCATTTCCTATTTGATGAAGATAAAAACGGCTGTATATTGCCACACGATAGGAAACGATTAAATACTTTCAATGTTGGCAGATAAACATTATCAGAATATAATTACAGGTGTAGTTATAAAATTGAAATAGGGTCTAACGGCCACGCCCCTTTGATCTACCTCCCATACCAATGTATGTACAGGGTTCTGCAACGAGAGGTGTTATTTTGTTTTTCGAAGGAAAATTACATTTTTTGAGATAAATGATTTCGTAATAAAGAGGAAGGTATGCCGTCAATAATGAAAAACAACATCAGCCAAATGCCCACCACGATCACGCTTACAGGACCATATCCTTTTCATGACATTTTCCATAACCAAATGGCAAAGCGGCTGCCCTATGTCCTCGATAGCCTCACGAATTCTATCTTTGAGGTCTTGAAGCGACGCTGGGCTGTTGGTGTGACCTTATCTGTTACGTGTCCCCAAAGGAAGAAGTCGCAAGGTGTTAAATCACAAGATCTCTGTGGCTTATTGTAATCAGACAATCAAATCATGTCTTCGAGAGATAACTCGGTCGGAAACTTTTCCCGTAAAAGAGCAATGGTTTCGTTGCTTGTGTGGCACGTAGCGCCGTCTTGTTGAAAGTAAACGTTGTCCAGATCAATATCATCCAATTCCGACCATAAAAGGTCATTAATCATCTATCGATAGCCCAATCCATTCACCGTAACTGTTGATCCAACCTCACAGTCTGATGCACCTTATTTCCTCATTTAATTCTCATAGCGGACAGAAAGCGGATTAATCAATTAATCAGTTAATCAATTAATCAGTTAATCAATTAAACAGTTAATCAATTAAACAATTAAACAATTAATCAATAAATCAATAAATCAATAAATCAATAAATCAATTAATCAATTAATCAATTAATCAATTAATCAATTAATCAATTAATCAATTAATCAATTAATCAATTAATCAATTAATCAATTAATCAATTAATCAGTTAATCAGTTAATCAATTAATCAATTAATCAATTAATCAACTAATCAATTAATCAATTAATCAGTTAATCAGTTAATCAATTAATCAATTAATCAATTAATCAATTAATCAATCAATCAATCAATCAATCAATTAATTAATCAGTTAATCAATTAACCAATTAATCAATTAATCAGTTAATCAATTAATCAGTTAATCAGTTAATCAATTAATCAATTAATCAATTAATCAATTAATCAATTAATCAATTAATCAATTAATCAATTAATCAATTAAGCAATTAATCAATTAATCAATTTTCAATTATTCAATTAATCAATTAATCAATTAGTCAATAAATCAATAAATCAATTAATCAATTTATCAATTAATCAGTTAATCAAACAATCAATTAATCAGTTTATCAATTAATCAGTTAATGAATTAAACAATTAATCAGCCACCGACAACAGCCATTCCTAACGATCATCAAGCTCGGACGAATGTCCTAAGTACTCTTGGCCAAAGGCGGCACCCAATTACAGACTCCGTCATTCACAACATTTTTTGAAGGACTCCTTTGTAAGCCTAAAAAACTAGTCATAATGGATTCTGTCTCAGAGACAGCCGAATATGCCTTTTCCCTATTAGAGCCGAGCACAATGTCTATATACAGGGTCCGCCAAATAAGTTTTTTTTGGAAAATTCTAAAAAAAAAAAGAACTACTGGATATTTTCTAAAATTTCTTTTTTTATTTGAAAGTACAATCCTTCCGGTTAATAATGGAAAATAATTTCATTCAAATGGCTGACTCGGCTGGCCATGCAGTAGCCTAACGACATCAGCTCTGCGGCTGATAATGCGGTCTTCAAAAACAGGTCGTAAAACTTCGAGTGTTGCTTCGGCTGTGTGGCAATTCAATTCAATTTTCCTATCCTCCTCCCCAATGTCCTCCTCTTCAATTGTTGTAAACAAAAATTCGTTCAATAATGAAAACGAAATAAACTCTAGTTGAAAACAAAAAACGTTAAATAGCTGACCCTTTACTTAAGTTGACGCAATGGCTCAGTGTTCCAGATGCTCCGCTTTTGCTAGATTTAATTTCAAATTGTCTGTCAATGTGTTCTCGAATAACAGAGACTTATTGTTGCCTCAGTACAGCAACTTTAAATTATGTTTGTATAAAGCAAATTTGAACTTTAAACCGTTCGTAAAATTGTATAAAGATGGACCTTCAGGTCTTGCGATGCTATATTTTCATTATTTCTTTTGGCCGACTTTAGTCTCATTTACGGTGTGTTTGCCAACAGTGACATTAATAAAACCTTTGTCAGCGAATGTTGGCCGATCTGGCCTACAGATATCTTTAATATCGTCTGTATACATAAATAAGTGTCGACTCACATCTGTTAATATATTTGCATATATGCTTATGTACACAAACAAACAAACACACACACGCACACAGTCTTACTGCTTATAGATGCTCATTTTTGATAATTACGAGTGTTGGCCAATGGCGCCGCTGCTCAGGTGCTGGGGGAAATTGATGACTCATGAAAAGGAGGATTCATTTTTACAAATATTGACTTTTTGTCGTCGTCGAACGTCGCCGCCAACGTAGTTTGTCGTTGGTTGTTGCTGTCTTAATTAAACAGGACATCAATCATTAATTGCTGGTTTCGTGCAAAAAGCCACAAACTCACACACACACACAGTCACCCATAAACGGGCAAACGAAGCTGGCATTGTTTTTATTGCAGGCTGCTCTTAATTATTTATTATCGATGATAATGATATGATGCAGATAACGATACCAATGGCGATGATGACGATGTGCGATGGCGATGATGATCTTAATCAAGGTCACAACCGCCACTTTTGCCGCTTCACTGATTTCACAGTCACAATTGTAATTAATACAATATTTTTTGCCAAAATGCCAACAAACACACACACACACATACATCATTATTACACGTGCATGTGTGAAGAGCCTGTCTGTCTGTGTGTGTGTGTGTGTGTTTGGGGTTTTTTGTTTTTGTCACAATGATTGAAAATATTCATTTCACTAATTAATATCCATAACAAAGCGAGACAGCGAGAATCAATTGAATTGAATCATTCAATTGTGTAACACGCACACTACAGCAATGTATTGCAATTTGACATGATAATCCCCTGGGGAAGGGAGGAGGTGGCAGCATTGCAGAACAGAGCGGAGCCATTATCTGAGCTCTGACTTTAATGAGTTCTGCAATTGTTGATGAGTTATTGAATGATGCAGAATTGAAATATTTCAATCTACCAGGCATTCCTATGGTGTTGGGGATTTCAGGCAATGCCCATGTCTGCGGGCGACTGATGCGGATAATTTTCTTTTTTGGAAGGGTTTGATTTATTTTTAATTCCCTTGGCATAGCCAAGTAAAGTTGTAGGGAAATGTAGGTGTTTCTTTAGAAATGGAAAAAAAGGCGGAACTGAAATTGTTTAACCGAAAGGGCAAAGATCAGAAGCACAGATAGTTCTCTAGATTGTTGGTTGGTTGGTTGGTTTCAATTTTGTTACCACATCACTCTGAAACCGTCTGTTGTCTTGTCTGCATCGTTGCAGCTGCGGCAGTGGTCGTTATACTGTAGATTCAGGCGTCGTGCATGGTTACCGATTAACCAGTGTCCTGTGAGTACGGATATCAGTCTAGATATATCCTTCCTGTTGTAGGCGATGAGAGACCTAGATCTTCTCTGATTGTTTTTAAGGCCATGTTTTCCTTGAGATTGGACATAAATCTAAAACTCTCCATCTGGAGTTAGCCTGTGACATTGCTTATTGCCCATGTGAGTAGAGAGTGTGACTCGTTATTTCGCTAAGTACCTGCGGAAACATCCTCGATATCAGTATGATTAGATCATCGGCATATGCAACTACTTTTACACCATTGTTGTCAAGTGAGTCAAGAATAGTGTCAATTACTAGGAGCCATAGTAGACGGGGAAAACAATCGTAGAGGAAGTCCGAGAAGACCATAATGGCAGATGGAATACCAGCAGATCTTTATAAGACCGGAGGAGACATGCACCACATATTCTTCATTATCTTGACAAATGACAGAATGACCGATGTTTAAAAGCACAATATACTACGATGTATTCCTTAGAAAGGAGACAAAATCGTTTGCGCCAACTACTGTGGAATAAGTCTCTTGTCTGTCGCACATTTGATCCTCTCCCTAATATCGTGCTAAAGAGTGAAACCCTTACTCGTTGAACTCATTGAAATCTTTTGGTGGCTCTTCAACTAACTTCACACTGCACGAAATCCCGAAAAATCCCAT
Organism: Hydrotaea cyrtoneurina; assembly: GCA_958296145.1. NCBI lineage: Eukaryota > Metazoa > Arthropoda > Insecta > Diptera > Muscidae > Hydrotaea > Hydrotaea cyrtoneurina. The sequence goes on from OY282512.1 coordinate 141,184,672, forward strand.
GAAAAGCAAAACGATTTTGTTTATGTCTGTTTCTTTAGCACGAACTATGCCTGAGTGCTGTAATTAATAAGTTAATCATTTATAAGCTCATGTATGTGTGTCCACATTTGTTTGTGTCGATACTCTTTCAGAGACCAGCGAAACAAATCTCAAAATAAATGCTAAGGCATTCTTTGCACGGGATTGTTGCTGCATCAGTTGAACTAGAAAATCGACAGCAACAGAAAATAACCAACCAAATAAAACAACAACAACAACTGAAAAAAAAAGGATCATCACATGAAAAGAACTCCGGCAAACATACTCGCAAATACTTGACGTGTTTTTCTAACGAAAATACTTCTGTTGTTTGTGCTGATGCTGTTTTTTTCACGCTCTTTCTTGCATGTGAATGATTCCCGGCCTTTTTTTTGTGTACATTTTTCAAATATTTGTTCTGATGTTTTTGTTTTTTTTTTTTGTATTTTCATTCTTTCGGGCTGTGAGGGGTTGTCTGAAAGTATGTCTGTGTGTTAGATTTGGGAATAATTACAAAGTGTTTTTTTTTGGGATTTTTTTATGTGTGGATTTTCCCCCTGCACACATGCTGGGGTTTCCAAATATTTCATATTTTGTTTTCGACTCAGTTAACATTGTTTTGAGATATTTTTAAATCCGGTTTCACAAAGACGCCGGGTATTTTAAATTCTGTACCTCTGTCGTTTGTAACATGTTTCGCTTTCATTTGTTTTGGAGTAAAGTACGCGGGATAGACGCGGTCGGATCAAAGACATTTTTGTCATAACTTTTTTCTCTCCATCTTCTGATGTGCTCCCTTAATGCATGTGAGCTTATGCACCCTTGTAATGCGGGGATAAGGGAAATTAAATGGTTAACACGAAGTGGTTGAGTCAATGGGGAGACATATTGAAATATAAAATAAATAAATCTTCTTAATATATATTTACCCTCGACACTGATTCACTGATTCACTGACTCTGTCACGCAGTACGTAGGAATTTAAATAGGCATTCTATAATTCTATAAATAATAATAATAAAAAAATAATATTTTTTTTTGTACAGAAATTGTGTTTTCCCCAAATTTTTTTTTTACCAAAATTTTTTTTTCCAATTTTTTTTTTTTACAAATTATTTTTTTTTACAAGAATTTTTTTTTTACAAAAATTTTTTTAACCCAATTTTTTTTTTTCAAGAAAAATTTTTTTTTTCAACAAAATTTTTTTCCCATATTTCAACGGGCGCCATAGGCGCATTACAACTTACTAGTAATGAAATAATCAATTAGTGAAAACATCAATTAATCAATTAATCAATTAATCAATTAATCAATTAATCAATTAATCAATTAATCAATTAATCAATTAATCAATTAATCAATTAATCAATTAATCAATTAATCAATTAATCAATTAATCAATTAATCAATTAATCAATTAATCAATTAATCAATTAATCAATTAATCAATTAATCAATTAATCAATTAATCAATTAATCAATTAATCAATTAATCAATTAATCAATTAATCAATTAATCAATTAATCAATTAATCAATTAATCAATTAATCAATTAATCAATTAATCAATTAATCAATTAATCAATTAATCAATTAATCAATTAATCAATTAATCAATTAATCAATTAATCAATTAATCAATTAATCAATTAATCAATTAATCAATTAATCAATTAATCAATTAATCAATTAATCAATTAATCAATTAATCAATTAATCAATTAATCAATTAATCAATTAATCAATTAATCAATTAATCAATTAATCAATTAATCAATTAATCAATTAATCAATTAATCAATTAATCAATTAATCAATTAATCAATTAATCAATTAATCAATTAATCAATTAATCAATTAATCAATTAATCAATTAATCAATTAATCAATTAATCAATTAATCAATTAATCAATTAATCAATTAATCAATTAATCAATTAATCAATTAATCAATTAATCAATTAATCAATTAATCAATTAATCAATTAATCAATTAATCAATTAATCAGTTAATCAGTTAATCAATTAATTAATTAATCAATTAATCAATTAATCAATTAATCAATTAATCAATTAATCAATTAATCAATTAATCAATTAATTAATTAATCAATTAATCAATTAATCAATTAATCAATTAATCAATTAATCAATTAATCAATTTATCAATTAATCAGTTAATCAAAAAATCAATTAATCAGTTAATCAATTAATAAATTAATCAGTTAATGAATTAAACAATTAATCAGCCACCGACAACAGCCATTCCTAACGATCATCAAGCTCGGACGAATGTCCTAAGTAATCTTGGCCAAAGGCGGCACCCAATTACAGACTCCGTCATTCACAACATTTTTTGAAGAACTCCTTAGTAAGCCTAGAAAACCAGTCATAATGGATTCTGTCTCAGAGACAGCCGAATATGCCTTTTCCCTATTAGAGCCGAGCACAATGTCTATATACAGGGTCCGCCAAATATCCTTGTTTTTTTTTTAAAACTCTATAAAAAAAATCTATTGGATATTTTCTCAAATTTCTTTTCTTATTTTAAAGTACAATCCTTCCGGATAATAATGGAAAATAAGTTCATTCAACGACATCAGCTCTGCGGCTGATAATGCGATCTTCATAAACAGGGCGCACAACAGTGTCGAGTGTAGCTTCGGCTGTGTGGCACGTGGCGCCGTCTTTGTTGAAACCGAATGTTGCCAATATCCTCCTCTTAAATTGTTGTAAACAAAAATTTGTTCAACATGGTCCGATAACTGAAATAACAAAAACGAAATAAGCACTAGTTGAAAACAAAAAAAAAACGTTAGATGGCGGACCTTTTATAAGTAGGAGCTATCTATGTCACCCTCCAGACCACATGAGTCATTACTTCATTATTTACCAATAAATCTAATCAGACCATTAACATGGTATCCTTTTTTCTACAATGTAAATGTAAATCAACCACATTTTCCTATTCAATTGCCTCCTCAACAGACATGTCTCGTCGTGTAATTATGTCAATTAAATGATATCTTTAGGATAACATTTGCCATTCCCTCAGAAATGGACTGGACAAGTGATAAATCACAAATGAGTTAATGACTGGGCCAGGCGACCAATGATGGTGGCCCACAATGGTCCCTTTGGTACTCATCATTTTTTATTCATACACTCACACACCACACACACACACACACACATCTACATGCAGCAATTGCCGAGTCCCCAGGATGGGATGGGGTGTGGGGGGAGGGATCTGCTGGCAGTTTCATGTTCATCTATAATAAAAATTATTATTTATTTTGTTTTTAACAAAAGAACAAAGGATTTGTTTGCGTGTGTAAGTGAATATGTGGATTGTGGGAGGCGGGGTCGATGGCCAGTGCGAAAGGGGTAGAGTACATTAATTATTATTTTTCACACGTTGTAATGCCCGATAATCTGTTAATATTGACACTGTATGGATTCTTAATTGGTCCTAGATTAATCGCCAATTATATTTATTAATAATAACGATTGTTATTTATACTCGTGCATGAAATGCACACACACACACACATATATAATAATACAGAATAACAAACACAATTGCGACTGCTACAGTAACCGTATCATAGATGTATTCTTTTTTTGTTGTTGTTGTTGTTTTCATACATTTGTATGCACCACTGAGGCTAATAACATTTGATGGACAATGAGTTCGAAAGTCGCTATGAAAATACAGATCACAAATTACTGGTATGGGGCCTACTTAACTAGTTTAATTAATAATTTAATTATGTTGTGAAATTTAATTTTAAATTGGTCTACTTTGTCAATCTGTTGTGCTTTGGCCGCAAATGTGTTTTCTTTTTCTCTCTTAATTTATTATTAGAAAAATTAAAAAAATAATAAATACAAACTGGAAAAAAACAAATAGCACAAATTATGGTTTTTTTTAAAATTTTTATTTTTAATTAATTACAATACAAAGTGAATTTATATTCTAATTTAAGTTCCAAGGGTAAACCAGGTGACAATGACCAATTGCCTGGATTTTTGCAGCGACCGACCAAAGCCTATGGTGGAAACCGAACCCACAACCCACCACCAAGCTGATAGGCAAGCACGCCACCAACTCGCCTACCGTGGCGCTTTTTTCGTTTTTTGATAATTTCAATTTACTATTTGTTTAATTGTTAAATTTAGAGCTTTCGAAAGATTCACTGAAGCACGTAGTGTGTACCAAATGGTTGACGCGGTCTTAATTGTGGAACAGACATAAACATTAGTTTATTAAATTTAAGTTCAATTGATTTTCATTGGTAGTTTTCCATCGATTTAGATAAAAACAAATTAAAGCATATTTTAGTCGAAAATAAGACTACATGTGGAGGTGTACTACCGAAGGAGATACATAAAGGGTTTTCCAACAAGAGGTGTTATTTTGGGGACTAGGGACACCTTTGTTGTTAGTTTCCGTGGTACTACAATGTATTTGCTTATAAAGACTGTCAGTCGGAGCCAACCTTATAGAAACGAACCCACTACGCAGAGAGGAAACACATTCAACTTTGAGAATAAGTTTTGATTACATACTTTTCTTTTTTTTTTTTGATTGACTAACGCTCAGGTGATGCATCCTATAAATGCAATGCACTGTGTTAGCGATAGGAAGGAAGGTTATTGGAGGGGGCATAGATGGAGTAGTGTTTGTTGATGTTTGAAGATTATTCCACATACGAAAAGTTCGGCTGAAGAACGAATTGAATGGATCACGCAGGAAAAATATAATACTCTCATCGTTCTCAATAGTGCGTCGTCCGGTCAACCGGCCATTTGACAATAAACGGATGAGATTCCCTGGATAGCCGAGTATTCCGGCTAAATGTTCTGACGTCAGGGACTAGACGACGGATATCTTGTGAACAGATACCATTAAAATATCTATAGAATAGCGATACACAACCCACATTTCGGCGATGCTGTAGGGAGACAATAGAGCTGGATACCCTACCATCCCCTATCATCACCACCGCTCTCCTCTGTACACGGTCCAGAAGCTTCAAAGATGTTAATGGAGCCCCTGCCCATATATGCGAGTTGTATTCCATTTTAGGCCGGATGTAGGTGGTGTAAATATTTACGAGATCAGATGGGGTGAAGTATTTCTTGCACCGCTTTAAAAAGCCCAAACACTTGAATGCTTCTTTCGACACTTCGAATATATGGCTAGCCCAGCGAGCATCACCCTGTATCTTCATGCCCAGAACATCAAGAGTATCTGATACGTCGTTATCCACATCACCCATAGAGATTGACGAAGGTGCTCGATCAGTGGAACGTTTGTGTGACAACAAACAGCACTGGGTCTTTTGCGGATTAAAATCTACTCGGTTCATTTGGCCCCTCTCACAAGTCGTCGCAAATCGCGGTTAAGTGAGTCGTTCATCGTTTGCCTTTTGTCAAATAAGTACGAATGTCAGAGGTTGCTGTCATCCGCAAAGGAGTAGATGGGATTCACAGTCTTCCCCAACAGGTCGTCAATGAAAATAAGAAATAGAGAAGAAGAGAGGACAGAGCCTTGTGGCACTCCTTCAGTCAGCCTATGCTCGTTGGATAAGACCCCATTTAAAACAACTCGTATAGAGAACTCGATATAAATCTAGAGAAGGTATTACCGACACCAAATGCAATAAGTTTTGATATGAGTGCTTCGTGCCAGACCCTATCGAATGCCTTGGAAATATCTAGAGCCACGACCTTGCTCTCACCAAGGCGGTGAACGGATCGACTCCAGCGCTCCTAAAGGAACGCCATCAGGTCTCCAGAAGATCGATTTCTACTGAAGGCATACTGTCGATCATTCCAAAAGGTGTTACGCATGTATGGGTTGTCAAAATAATCCCTTCACGCAAAATTTCAGTGTATTACAAAAATTCAGCCGTGCGGATTAACCTTATTATTTCTCCGTAAAATTTATTTATTTAATTACCAGCTACACGCATGCGACTATCCCGTTCTCGTTCCTATTTTAAGATTAGTTTAGTTTAAGAAGATATTTTTAAATAAAATTCAGTGTACTACAAACATTCAACCGTTCCGGTTTACCTTTGTATTTCCCCGAAAATGTTGGTCCTTCGAACCGGACTGAAGAGTATCTTACAAGTACTCAATCAGTGAGTGTATTACAAATATTCAACCGTGCGGTTTAATTTATTAGTTCTCCGTACAGACCAGACGAAGAATTTCTGTGATACAATTTGTATACCCACTTACCGGGTCCTACTGTTTAAAGCCGACTCCCAACGGAGAACCTTTAACATGTCTGAGAGTTTACACGTAAAGTCGCTAGCCGTGGATGGTCTTGCCAAGATGTAAACCTGGATTTACTGCGTGATAGTCGCACACACATTACCTACAACACCATGGACGAATATGGAAAATGATTTCAGTTTCCAGAGTTTCACGAAATCCTTTTCGATAATTTTGAATTTTCAATGTCGCACAAGTCTGGTCAGAAGTCAATGTTTTTATGCTCTCTGAACACTCCAATTAGTATTCTCAAAAAAAAAAAAAAGGAAAAAAAGGAATGCGTATCTAATTGCACACAATTGCAATTGACTGAACTGTAGAATGTGCTCCAAAGCAAGCCAGGGCAGACTGGCATATCAGACAATCAAGTGATACCCATGGCAAATGTTGTCGGATGGCAATTGTGGCCAATCGACCGGAAATGAGTATTTTGTCTCAACTAGCTATGGCAACAAACTTTGTGACAGTTTTGCATTCCCAGACTCACCGAAATTGCCAGTTAATGGCCACAACAGACACACCGTGGGCTGGTGGGGAGGGGGGTGCAAAGTAATAATAAAAACAATATTTCCTAATAAATTATGCAAAATTGTATGGCCATAGAAGAGAGCAACAAAGTACATATGTTTGAAATGAAACGAATTCGAATTCGTACATATGCATAAAATATAATGTGGTCATATATAACGCATGTTTGGTTATTTATTTGTTTTATAACGGATGTGTGGGGGGGGAGATGAAGGGACAAGCGACAAGAGGGCGTTCTCAACTGAAGTCAGTCGATGTGTTTTTACTTATAAAACAATAAAACAATATTGGTAATCCAATTATGGAGCAATTTATTTAAAACAACACTATTTAATTTGTATGACTGTGTATGGGCACCCACACATACAGTCAATTCATGCAATGTCTGTGTGTGTGTGTGCGTACAAATCAGCCACAATGTCCAACCAATTGGCCAGATGTTGTGTCGCAAGGCCACCACCATTCCCATCACTACCCTCATCACCACATGGACACCACACAACTATTTGAAGCCATGTCTGCATGGAGTGCATGTGTATAGGCGACTGTATTGGTAGGTTTCGGCGTGTGTCCGTCTGTCTGTCTGCCGATGTATGTGTGTAGTTTGGACCTTCATTTTGAGGTCTTAATGAAATCATACAGAGCAGAACAACAACAACAACAAAAAAATCAATTGCTATTTTAAATTGATTACTGTTTGACCACAAAGTTGACATTGCTGCCACAAGTGGCCACACGTGCGTGTACATGCATGATTTTCGTAGATTGCATTCGTATGCGCAACAAGGACCGACCCCTCTGTTGGTGCTTTGAGAGTTTCACAAGGAAACTTTTCAAACACACACACACACATACCAAAAAAAAAAACAATTCTTTTTTATTTGAACACAAATTTAAATTTTCTTACACTTGCAATAAACTGTGATTTTCGAAGCCGAAAAAAGAGAGGATCAACTGCACAGTTAATCGAAAAAGTTTAAAGATGTCCGAAACGGGACCATTGCAAGCGGTAGAATAAGTCCGATCTATTTGAATTAAGAGAAAAAAACTGTATTTGTATTGGACGTACAGTCCGGATATTTATCCTTCACATTGGAAAGTGGCCAATGTGTAGACGCTCCCCATGAAAGGTCAGACTAGAAATCCACAGAGTCAGTGCCCCATTGTAATATGTTCTGCGCCCTCGAAGTTTATGGAGAGCATGGTTAGCCACCATCTGCTTAAATCTAACGGCCTTTTGAATGATCGACAGTATGGCTTCCGTAGAAATCGACCTACTGGATACCTGATGGCGTTCCTTTAGGAGCGATGGAGTCGATCCATTCACCGCCTTGGTGAAAGCAAGTTCGTGGCTCTAGATATTTCCAAGGCGTGCGATAAGGTCTGGCACGGAGCACTCATATCAAAACTTATTGCATTTGGTATCGGTAATACCTTCTCTCGATTCATATCGAGTTTTCCAAGAGATCGCTCTATACGAGTTGTTATAGATGGGGTCTCATCCAACGAGCATAGCTTGACCGCAGGAGTGCCACAAGGCTCGGTCCTCTCTCCTTCTATATTTCTTATTTTCATTGACGACCTGTTGGGGCAGACTGTGAACCCAATCTACTCCTTTGCGGATGACAGCAACCTATGTCATTCATATTCGTTTGAACATCGGCCAAGACCCTCGGAGGTAGAGGACAAAAGGCAAACGATGAACGACTGACTCAACCGCGATTTGGCGACGATTTGTGAGTGGGGCCAAATGAACAGAGTAGATTTTAATGCACAAAAGACCCAGTGCTGTTTGTTGTCACACAAACGTTCCACTGATCGAGCACCTTCGTCAATCTGTATGGGTGGTGTGAATGTAGATGTATCCAATACTCCTGATGGCCTGGGAATGAAGATACAGAGGGATAATCGCCATATATTCAAAGTGTCGAGAGAAGCATTCAACTGTTTAGGTTTTTTAAAGCGGTGCCAGAAATACAGGGTTCTCCAACAAGACGTGTTATTTTGTATCACCCGGTATTTCGTTAGCTGTCACTTTTGAAGTTTTTATTTGTTGACATTTGACAAGTAGAAACTACGCCATTATTAAACATGGAACGATACACGATTCAACAACGCATTGAAATTAGTAAAATTCACTACAAAAAATGGTGAAAATCTTGCAGTCACAGCTCGCAAAACTAAAAAGTTTCTGGACCGTGTTATCTCTCGAAGAGGTGATCACAATTAGCCACGGAGATCTTGTGATTTCTTCCTTTGGGGCCACGTCAAAGATAAGGTCCACGCCAGCGTCGATTCAATACCTCAAAGATAGAATTCGTGAGGGCAGCCACTTTGCGATTTAGTTATGGACAATTTCATGAAAAGGATATGGTCCTGTAGGCGTGGTCGTGGTGGCCATTTGGCTGATGTTGTTTTTCATTATTAACGGCATACCTTCCTCTTTATTAGCAATTTATTTAATTCCATTTATATTTATTGAGACATTTTTATTTATTTTATTTATTTACTAGCTGACCCGGCAGACTTCGTCCTGCCTACAAAAGTATTGCCTGTAACTGTATTGGATACCAATGCTTTTGGTGACCGCCTTGATCAATCATATCAATTGTTCTTTTTGCCTGTATTTTTCAAAGATTTTCAAACTAAACTCACCAAGTTACAGCAGTGTATTAGGCCTGCATCAATGATTAAAAATGTATACCACTAATGATTCCAAAATGATTTTATTTTTTTTATTATATACATCGTAGCGGGCCCGGCGAACTTCGTCCCACCCAAAAATACAACGAAACTATTGCAAGACAATGCAATTCTAACAATGTCATTAAAGCAGATGACGTTCTCCTTTAAACTTGCCTTTGAGAATTGTTTCGTAAATGATATTGTTCGTGATGTGCTTCACAATCAAACGCGTTCCGTTGCACAATTTAGGAGGTTGCAAATTTCGAAGCATAATCACTACTGAACCAACTTTAAGTTGTAAAATGTGTTGCGGAACATCAGGCAAATCCAAAGAATTCAAAAATTCAGTGGGGTAATTCGTAGCTTCATCTTCATTTACCACACAATCAACAGATTTGAAGGAATGCATTGGACCACCAATTTGATTTTGTATTTTAAAATTAATCTCATTCACATCCTTGTTTTTCGCAGCCAAAATTGCGCGTTCACTTAACCAATCGTGATTCAAATAATTTACAACAATATCCGGAAACACTTTAGCAATTAGTTCATCTTTCGATGTAACGAAATTACAAAAATTCGACGGAAATGAAATCAAACCTGTTGTGACATCCACCGGGACTTCACCATTACCGATGGCTATCAGTTGTTTGGAGAACACATCAGCTGTGGGATCGTTTTGTAATGAAACTCGCATATTCGTATTCAATTTAAGTTTTGATTTTTTGACGTTTTTTTTTTACCTTTTTTAAAAAAACCCGTACTGAGAAAATACCTTTCTAACAATGTATAAATCATCAAAATCGGTTTGGCCAATCTCGAGTAAATGAAAAAAATCGAAAATAAACCTGTCGAAACACGCTGGGTGGTAAAAATCAGACATTTTCAAATTTTGATATTTTGAAGTTCTTTTTTTATTTTTTTTTTAAACCCCGTGCTGAGAAAATACCTTTCCAACAAAGTACAAATCATCAAAATCGGTTTGGCTAATCTCGAGTTATGGGATTACATCGCTTCGGACACTTTCTTTTATATATATAGATTTGTAAAAAATTATATTATAATAAATTACAATACAATCTAAGAAGAGAGCACTGGCTACGAGGCCTTCGTCTCCCACATTTTTAATAATCAATACACGTAATAATGACAACATATCAACGAATACTTAAGACTAAAATGTAATATCCTATGGAAGTGAGAACAAGTGTACAGCATCAAGCTTTGACAATAACAGCGGTATGTAGTTGGTAAAAAGTAAAAGAAAATCCGCCCTTGCTCCTTATTATCAAATAAGCAGCCGATCATTAATCTCAAAAAATTTAATTTTTCTTTTTAAATACTAAAATAACAACTCTTGTTGGAAAACCATATAAAAACTGTGAAACTTACAGCCAAATGAAGCCAACATTTTTGGTTTTTTTTCTGTGTTGAAATATTTTGTTTTCAACTGCAACTTCTGCCCCAATTCTGGAGTTCTCCCAATCGTTATGGTACAAAATCATAAAAATACGTACTGTATCGTATTTTTTTTTGATAATCCGACGACATCGATAATCACACGATACAGAAAACCATACGTGATGGGGCAAAACAGACACATAATTCTGATATAGGAGATCAGTTGATTTCATCTAAAGGAGGATCTTATTGCAGAATAGTGTCTTCGGCATTTCATGCATTACAATCGTTTCATATTTGCGATATGTTCTTTGATTACAAAGAATAAGGATCGACAGACAACGCTAGAGCGAGTCAAATAGTGATGTGGACACAAAGTAATTATAAATCTTTTTGGTGTTACAAACATAACACCCTCTCCCACAGGCATTTCAACTGAACTAGACTTTCTGGCACCCTTCAACAAATATTAGCCATCTTTCAAACCGCTAGACATCGATAATACTTTCGCCAAAATGCCTCATTCACCTATCGACCACTCGTTCAACATGAAATTCCACTTCTACACCTTGTTCTCAGGAGTATTCGCGAGGGGGAAATGAAGTTGTTCCTAAACTTTTGCTTTTAATTCCCTGAAACCAAAGTTATAAATTCCTTTATATTATATAAATACATATATAAAATTTAAGTAGGATGCAAAACTTAGCCCTGCCAGTGTTGATGCCGGCAGTGGCAACCGCATACCTTGGAATATTTTCCATACACAAAAGTAGGAGCACATGCCCACATATGCATTTCGTTGGGCTTTATCGCACGTACTTCTATGGAAAGAAACTTCAAGTCTCTCAAACTCACAAATTTTCACTCGAAGCATGTGTTGTGAGTGGGTGTGTGTGTGTGTTTGTGTGTGGTCTTAGGTATGAGTATGTTAGAATGAATCTGTCCTCCTATCGACTATTTGAGGTTTTCTAAAGCATGTAATATATTCCTCTCTCCACACACACTCACACGCCCACACATGCAAGCACTCACATAATACTGAAATATACAATCGTACTTACACTACCGCATATGTGTGTGGACGTGTGTGTGTGTGTGGATAACGAATATTCATAGAATATGACATATGCATGGAAAAAGTAGACGTCTTTAATTTTTGCCAGCCAGCGCTGTCCCATCATGACTCCGCCGACCGCACATGCTGAGTAATGCCACGAGTACTTTGCCCGCCATCTCATCTCAGCCTGACATCCTTGTGCCGTCTCTCAGCAGCTCGTCTCAACGTTCATATATTCCGTGCATCCTCTTTTAGTTTAACGATAAAGTCTATTCTTGTGTGTATGTGTGTGTGAGGAAATTTTGCGGTTCAACAGAAGCACGTTGCATGCATCCGATGAATTATAATCAGATCATACATTCACTCATATCCACACACACACACACCCCATCCCACTTATATACATACTCTCGCACACATGCACGTTCTTGCAAATGAAGATGTTGTCATCTCTTTCTCTTTTAGTGTGTGTGCAGTAATTGCAATAAGATGTGAAAGAATTTTCATTTCATTTGGAAATTGTTTCCAACAAATTGATGTGGCAGCTTAAAATGAATCTTTTACAGCTACAACTCTATTTGGTACTCACTGCCTCTGTCTGCACCCCACCCAATCCACACATCGTTTGCCACATATTTGGGCATTGCTCAACGCGAAGGTGTGGTAATTTTGACAAATCAAAACGATATTGTTGCAAATTGTAATTGCCCAACGGCAACTTAATGTCACAACTTTAAATTACACTTTTCCAGATTATGGTTTGAGGCAGGGCGCAGCCATGCCCGAGTGGTGTGGTGCTTGATTGGAGCTCTTTTCGGTGAGTGTGAGATGATGGCATGCTGACATTTTCTCTCCTCAACCCACCCCGCACCACCCCGCCAAACCATATTCTGCCCTTCCACAGAGTTTATTTTAATTAGATTCTTGGGTATGGCGGTGGCTTCCTTAAGTGTTTCAAATATCCGCGTTTGGTAAATCCTGCAAATAGTCGGAATATATTTAAAACGTAGAGCATGGCAGAAATACATCACCTCGAACATATCAAATCCTTAAATATTGAAGATTCCATTGACACAATAATATCATCAAGGTAATCTTATAAGCCAAAGAAAGTTTCTTAAACAAATGGAAAACATCTCTTACTGCAGAAATCAGACATTGTAGTAAATGATTAAGACAGACTAAAGTCAGGCTATCTAGCCTGACCAACTGGGAACTGCCATTTAAAGTATGGATTCTACAGGAGGCGTCCCAAAATTTCGCAATCGGTAATTGTCAATCCGCCTGTACTTTGGGCTACCACGATATGGTAGTTTCTATGGGCGAGTATCATAGGGAAAACCCACGTTTGAATCCGGGCAATAACATCCCAAGAATGTATAGAAGTAGTTCATATCGTCACCAGAAATCCAAAATGACCTTATAAGCATTTTCACAACTTGACAGGAGAAACAAAAACACCCTTGAACAATCTAGAAATTCTTCTTGTTATGTCGTCTTGTAATAAATATTCTCCCATAAAATTGTGTAAGTTGTGTGCTTTGAAGTGTATTTTAAGGCCATTTCAGCAGAATCAATCGAAAACACGATTTTTTGATCATTTCGACCTTCAGGTGACACTTTGTTCAATGACTATCCCGCATTGAATAGAACTTTAATATATATCGGAATTATAATACAGCTTCCAGGGCAACAGAACTTAAAATGGGTGCAAGCCTTTGTATGAGGCTATCGCAACAGGCTCTATGAAAAATGCCCCAAATGAAAAGTGCCACACAAAATGAAGAATGCCCCAAATGAGAATTTCCCCAAAAGTAAATGGAAAATAGCTTCCCCAAAAAGCTTAATTGGAAAATTTCCCCAAAAATTCAGGAAAAAATCTCACAAACAATTTATGAACCAGTGAAAAAATTGCAGTCGGGTAAACCGACTTATATGTACCCTCACCCTCAGTAAAAACATATAAGTCTCATATTCCAAAGTATCGGAAAGTCAAAAATGACCGTGGCTAACAGAACGGGAGTTGCCAGACTTCCAAGTTTTTATCCAAAACTTTGTCTAGCTATAGCTTTACTAAATACAAAATTTGGGCAAGATCTCGTTGGCCATATTGATATTATTACACGATTTCTATGGTAGGAGGGATGGTACATTTGTATGGGAGGTACCAGAAGGGGAGTTGCCAGGCTTCCAAGTTTTTGTCCAAAACTTTGTCTAGCTATAGTTTTAATAAACACAAAATTTGAGCAAAATCGCATTGGGCGTATTGATATTATTACACGATTTCTAAAGTGGGCGAAATAGCAGATTTGTATGGGAGGTACCCGAAGGGGTGTGGCCATATAGCCCATATGCAATCCCATAAGCAGTTTTGGGAAAATATTAAGCCATGCCAAATTTCAGAGTGATTGCTTAACTCTTTCCAGTTAACGTGCGTACCAGCAGGACAGACAGACAGACGGACGGACATGGCTCAAACGATTCAGAAAGTCATGAATCGAATTTGGTTCAAAGACACCTGGGGTGTAATTTGAATATTTCTATGTGTTACACTTTTGAGCCGTATCAAATTATATATACCCTCCTACCAGTAGGGTGAGGGTATAAAAAACAACATTATAAAACTTCGGTTATGCAAATATCCCACAAAAAAACCAAAAATTCCCCAAACAAAAAAAAATTGTCAGTTCATGATTCATATGAAAAATACCCGAAAAACACCTACAAATTGTAAAATCTCCTCCATTTTTTTTGGGGGGAATTTTACATTATGAAAAACATAGAAATTCCCCAATTTTTTATTTTTGGGGATATTTTCTTAACATAGCACATTGGTTGAAATGACCGGTTTCAGCGGCAGTAATTCACAGGAAGAAGTTTGAGCTGTAATATTTGGCACATGTATTAGTGACAGTTAAATAAGTGTACAGTGAAAAAATCAGCTAGTTGGATCGATATATAGGGGAGTTATATCGATGTATATGTCCGTCCGCCGAAATATTGTCCAACCAATTTTTTTTTTTTTTTAATATTTATTAAATCATATTATCAAATTCATTTCTGTACTCAAATACATTAAATAACTTAAAAAATATTCTCTAAAAGGTTTGTATATAGCATCTATCCAGACGGTTCATCAATACTTATTCAAGGTAAAATTATAATAATTGTTATGTTAACATTATTAAATAAACTCTTACGTCAAAATATTCCAACGTTTCTTCGGCATCTAGTTCGATATTCAAATGAGGTATAAAGTCTTCATCTTCAGAATCTAAACAATTTTCTTGTACTGCAGTACTTGGTGTAGGACATTGACTCTCAGGAATATTAGGAACCTTTATAAGGTATGAACCTTCTCTTGGAAGAGGAAGTTGTTTCTCGGCCGAAGCTCGGTTTGTTAAACAAATGCTGGACAAAATATGATCGGAAGAATCCATTGCTCTGTTGAAAAGTAAGTACGTTTAAAACGTTCTTAAATCGGTCGAAACATCTTTAGTTTTTGATCCATTTTTGTTTAATTTTAGCACAAATGTTATCTATGTGCTTCTTGACAAGTGTTTTGCAGTCTTCATCAACACTTCCATCAAATTGCGCAGATATCCAATTAAAAACGAGTCTTGCCTTGTGGTTATTTTCTAACCAAAAACTTAAAATATCGGAATTGTTGATTTTGATGGTGCCTAAAATCAGTTATATTATGAGGTCAATCATGTATGCATAGGTCAATCATGTATTTTTTTTATATTTTTTGTATGAGATTTTTTGGGGGAATTCTCCTTTTTTTCTGGGACATTTTTTCATTTGGGCCATTCTCTATAGAGCCATGGCCACAAAAAAAGTCCAATGGTGTCAAATCGCATGATCTTGGTGGCCAGTTGATGTCGCCACGACGAGAAATTACGCGGCCAGGAAATGACTCTTGCATTAAAGTCATATTCGCTCGAGTTGTGTGGCATGTGGCACCGTCTTGTTGAAACCACATATTCTCCAAATCGTATTCTTCAATAGCAGGCCAAAAAAGGTCGGTTATCATACGACCATAACGCTCCGAATTGACAGTCGTTCCCTCGTCGTTTTCGAAGAAGTAAGGTCCAATCGACACTCCTTCGGACCAATGAGCGCACCAAACAGTGACTTTTTGTGGATGTAATGGCCTCTCTTCAAATACTTAAGGATTCTCAAAATCCCAAATACGACAATTTTGTTTATTAACATACCCATCGAGTGAGAAATGTGCTTCATAATCATAATCTCCTCTTAAAGCACGATGTGTGGCTGTGCAAATGAAGTACACTTGATTTTAGTAAACTTCACTCATTTTAATTCGATATTGTTTCAACGCGGAACTAACAGATGGTTACGGTCTTTGGTTACACTCTATCTACTTATTTCCCTTAACATTCCATGAAGGAACAGGCGGGGAACTTCTCTCGAATCAGTGAGCTGGGCGCTTTATAATTGTGCATACTCACTGACCGGCACCTTCTGTTTAAAGCCGAACGGCTTAAGCTTGTCTAGAAAAGTTTAACATGACTTTGAGATTACTCCCTTACTCGTAAAGTCGCCAACATTTACGAGGTGGAAAACAGCCGCTGAAAAAATGTTTGATGGTCTTACTCGGTTTCGAACTCGGATTCTTCTGTGTGATAGTCGACACACTAAATGTTTTTTGTTACACCCTCAACATTTTATCGTCACACTCTGAACCAAACCGAAATGTGAATATACGATTGTGGTCGATATTGAGCTCTTCAATCTAAATGTGTTTCTAAAATTTTCCCTCCCACGACATTCGCTATAGTGGCGATTGAAAATCTGAATACGATTCATTTGAAAATACTTTGACGACACAAAACGTTGATCCGTGAGTTTTAAACTTGAATTCACAATTGCATACGTTTAGGCGAAATGAAATTATTTTGATTTCAGCGGTTTTACCCAATCCGTTTGGAAGTTGTAGAAAGTCACTCACTCTCTCCCTCTATCACTATATCTCTCTATCTCTCTCGCTCTCTCTAGATGCCCCTCTTGCTCTCTCTCTATTTATCTCTCTATCTGTCTCATTCACTCACTCATTATCTCTCTCAATATCTCTGTCTGATTCTCTCTTATTTGCTTTTCCAACCTCATTCTAACACTCTCTTTCTCTCTCTCCATTTCACTTTGTTTCTCTCACTCTCCCTCTCAATTTCTCTCTCTCCATTTCTCTCTCACTATCCCTCTCTATCTTTCTTTCTATCTCTTCTTCCAACATCATTTTCCCAAAAAAATATTTTTGTAATTTATTTGTAATTTTTGAGCCATTTATTTCTATTAAATTCGGGTACGGTCTCTCAATGCCTTTTCGCCATCTCCCAGCTGCATTAACTTTAATTCTGTGTTAATTATAAGTACAAGTTCGATATCATTTGTGTGGCATTGTTAATCGAATCACAACATTTGCGCTGTGATGCATGTGATGTGAGCCATAAACTAACTGATAATTTCCTATTAAATTCAGTACATAAGGATGTCCGAACATAAGTCCGGAGACATCCATCATAACATTTGCCACGGAAAATCGCCCATCAAATTTATAGGCTTAGAAAGGACAGACAGACTAACAGTTGTGGCAATAGCTATTGCCAATAATACTCTCGCCGTCGTCGTCGGCTCGTCGTGTCGTTACAATAAACCACTGATGATGTATGGCTATAGCTGGGAGAGTGTGTAGGGCGCGAGGAGTGATTTATTGAGGCTACCATCGACACAGACACAAATTAACTTTGAAATGTGGCGCCCAACGAGTCAACCCACTGCGGCCACACAGAGAACTCATTGCCACTTTGGTGTATACATTCATTCATTAATTCAGTCGACATTGAGTGAATCCTGGTCATGGAATGTGAAAGGAATTCACTAGTAAAATCTTGGAATCGCCGGAAATGAATGTGTATATGTCTCTGTGTGTGTGTGTGCGTGTCGATGAGTCTGTTTGCATGCGTTTGCAGACACGACTAAACATATGACTTTAATTAAGATTTTCCAAATGTTTACGAAAAATTTAAAATTTTCGAAAATTTGTTACACTTTCTAATATTTGTTATGCCCGCCCACTACAGCCCCCCGCCCCCCTTTCCAAGCTACCGGCACTTGGAAACTCTTTTGTTCATTAATCACGATACCTCGAGTGTAGCATTCGCCGTGGCACTTCGGTACACTCAAGACCAGGCACCAGTACAAGGCGAACGAGTGTCATCATTAAAGAGTAAATGGTGGGTGGGAGAGGGAAGGGGAGGGCGGAGGGGTGAAAAAGACAAAATCAAGTTCTTTATTTACTTTTCGACTAATTACAAATGCCAATCAGTAACACAAAATCTACACGTACTTATTCTACATTTCACCACAGGCTAAACTATGGGAGCTGCGCAACAAGAACAGCAGCACAGTAGCACAATGACAACAACAAAAACAACAACAGGAACAACAACAACACCCGAAGTATACCAGTACAAGAGGAACTCTCAAACTTTTTTACAAAAATAAATAAACGACTTACAAAAAAAAAACGCACACACTCCCTCTCACTCACAAAACAAAAGGAACAAACACACAAACACACAGCCTGGCAGAGAAACGACCAGAGAGACAAAGTGTAAATGGTTACAAGTGGCAGCAGTCAGCTCGGCATAGGGACTTGTCACAGACTCACTCTGCACGTTATACTTGTACACAGTTACGTGGGTGTTCCGTACTTCTTTGTATCTGCTGGCTGTGCTCTTTATTAGCTAGCTCTGGTCGTCGTGATTATTGGGTGGCGGTGGGGTGGACACGACTGCACGAGCAACAAAGGAAAATAATGGAATTAGAAAAGTAACCAATGGATGCACGACTGAGTCATTTAAAGTTGAAACAATACACACAGTCAGTGTATCCCTACATACAAAGGCATACAACGTCCACACACACATAGCCATGCATACGTACATATGTACATGTATAGACATGCACAGGCAGACTTACTACGCAAACAATAATCAAGTCGTTGTCATCGCTTTACGGATAACAAATCTCAGACTGGCATCAGCCTTCAATGTCTACGAATGGCGGTCGGTGATACGTATCGCAGAAATTTATTTTAAGATATGAGAGTTAAGAAATCGCAACAACTCCTTCTCTCTCTCTCCCTCTCTGTGTGAGGGATACGAAAAGATCAACAATGCAATGCAAATAGAATGGATTAACAGGAGAGTTCGTCCGTTTGCTTTATTTATTTGCTCACAATTAGCCTTAAGGTTTCAATTGAAGGCCCACGACAATCCGCTTCCTCATCGCTTCTCAGTTTGGGCCTCAGAGGAGATCGACGGCTTTACGGAAAATATAAACTGCCGCATATGATCTGTGATCGTCGAGAAGCCAATTGCATCCTCATTGAGTGACAGTTTGTGGCCTCAATGGCCAATTTTTCTTTATGGAGAAGATAAACTGCCGCATATCATCTGTGATCGTCGTGAGAAGCCAATTGCATCCTCAGAGAGTGACAGTTTGTTGGCTCAATGGCCAATTTTTCCTCTGACAGATGCTGCGGGAAATGCTGCGCTCGGTTAACGGTGAGCGCTAAAGAAGCATGATATTCAAGACCAGGACATGACACACTCCATATTTTGCAACCTCTGAGCAGAGATTTGACGTAGCTCCGGGCACACAAAATACAAACCTGGTTTGTTCTTTGTTTTAACCCTAGAAAGTCATCCTTATTTTTTGTACACTAACGTCATCCTTCGTCATTTTGACTACGGCCTATTTCAAGACGCTATAAATAGCATTGTGAGCAAAAATTGGAACCGATGTTAAGTCTATTTTTTTATTTAGTTTAGGCCCATCAAGTCTAGGCCCATCAACAGTTTGCAAACGACTAACGCTATACGAAAAATGAGGTCAAAACAAACGATAAAAACACATGTTAACTCGAAAATAAAATTGCGCGTCGTCATTTTGGCGAAGGATGACGGTGCAGGGTTAAAAAAAAGCCATCATTTTCGTGGAACCTACAACAAAACATTTGATAGTTGGAAAACCGGCCGAGAGGAAGACCATTTAGCAGACCGTCTGGGGGTATGGGGAACATGACAAAATTAAGGACAAAAAGTATTCGCATTTACAAACAATCGTCTTGAAATTAGCCCTAACTAAAAGATTAACTATTCAATGTCGTATTGCCACAGTGCAAATTTTAAGTATCTGAGAAAAAGCCACGAGTAACAAAAGATTCGGGTAAATGATTCGGGTAAATGGAAAAATGGATTTTTAGTTAATTAATAATAAGCGTTGAGTTTGTGAGGAAAATTAAGCTTGACACCGAGTTTGATTTACTTACATTTCACATAAAGTTAATTAAGAACAAGTTAATATTTTTCAAAGAATTTTCATTATATGAACGACGCGTAGCTTTTGCATACAAACGCACCACAGTGTGAACGGAAATATTTTCCATATTTTGTTGTAGAACAGCTGATATTGAAGTCGGAGACCAGCTATTTAAAAATGTTGGAGCCTAAAAATTTCCAGCAAATTTGGTTCGACTCCACAGGCCTAGAACGTCGGGACGTCAAAGTTGCACGTTACATCGTTCTGTCAATGTCTTCTAGCACTCTCATGGAGAGCCCTCATAGTCGAACATTGTTCACTTAGATCCGTGACTGGAGCAGTCATATCGTTCTTCAAATCAACAGAATCTTGATCTTCAGTCGCACTGGATCAATTTGGGGTAAAAAAACTCGATGATCATGATTTTTTTTTTTCGCTCACCAATCACTGTAACCGCGTACTCTTCAAGAATGGCACAGTGACTTCAAGCAAATGGATTGGCTTCACATGGATTCTGAAATTATGTATCTGTTTAGACCATAATGATTTAAGTCGCTCATTCCGACCCCAAAAACGTTTGATTGAGTATTGAGTAGAGCGTTATTCTAGTTTGGACGACATTGACAATGTGCCTGGAATAGCTGATGGACTGATTGCATTTATGAAAGAGAACTACTTGGTATCGTCCACCGAAAAGGCTCTGTAGAGACGACCATGTCATGGTAAATTTCATTGAATAGCTATTGCTGTGGCTCAAGAGAGAACTGAGCGGAATTGTCTCTTTAGCCTTGGCAAGATATTCCAAGAAATTCACAATGACATGGTCGTCTGAGAACGGAGCGATTTGGTGTCTTCAGCGATATACTTTGGTTCAGCGATATACTTTTCTCAACTAGCATTACAAGTCTTCGGGCTCTTATACTGTTAGATGTTGTTTCGGTCTGTTTACGATGCACTGCTAAATGCCTTAGTGTCTGACCAGTTGATATAGGATGTCTGCTACGAAATTCACTAACGAATTATTTCTGATGGCTTATCGATATGTTTACTTTATTGGTTGATATTACAAATATCAAAACTAGAATCACAGTTAACACCCGTTATAACAGCTTTGGTCTGTCGCTGCAAAAATCTAAAAAAACATATGGTCTGTGTCACCCCGTTTACCCTTGGACCCAAAAATTAGAATATAAATTTACTTTGTATTGTAATTAATAATAAAATAAAAAATAATCTTTTGGGTTCACCCTATATGTGCATTAAATGTGAATGAAACTACTACGGTTTCTCTTCATATGAGTGAGTATTTATTACTTGTATTCAGTTGTCTGGATGTTTTGTAATGCACCCAGTGAATGCATGGAACATACAATCAGTATGAACCTTGAATTAATACTAAAGAACCAAGGAATTGGTATGGCCTATTTATACCAATCTAAACAATTGTTTTACTTAGGCACTACATTATTAATTCTATTTATCAGGCATGTCACAGAAATATCATGAAATTGATTTGAATTCATGTTTCCAAAACCTAACATTTTAATTTTGCTTCTTCAAAAATTCCTAGGTTTGATGAAATCAAGAAAAAATGGAAATCGAATATTTCTATTAAAAATATGGTAGCATTGAAATTAGAAACAGCTGGTTTACCCACCGCCGTCAAAAATTTCGATACGTCTCCACACTTTGACTGTGATTTTAATTAAAAAAGTTAACAAACAAACAAATAAAAAATATTTATATATTTAAAGAAATATGTAAAAATTAGCTATTAATATTAAAACAAATATTTACATTTCTTTGCGGAGTTTCCTTCAGCTTTTTTTTTTTTTGGGTTTAAGTGTTTTTTTTTTTTTTTTGGGTTTAAGTGTTGTTTTTGGTTAAGGCTGCCAATTTTATATGTGACAAGATCACACAATTGAAGCGATGGCAATTCTTTGACATGTCTGATACTTTATACGTTAAAAAAGATGTTAAAATTATCATACTCAACGTATTTAGTATATTTTTTAATAAAAGCAATATTCATAATTAATTTTGAACAGAATTTCATTTCAATTTGGAGTTTAAGTTGAAATTGATTTCAATTTCACTTCAGATTTTGTCATTGGTTTCAAATCAATAATTTTTTTCGATTTCCATTTTCTGGAGAAGCTAAAAACGTTTTGGTTTCAAAATTTGTCGATTTGGGTTTCTGTGACATGCCTGTACATTCTAGTGTGTGTGTGTGCGTGGTGTCTTATCGCGACCCTTTTCTTCATAGCGATGTGCATCTATTTGCTCATCACCGTGCATGTACATTTCTTATCGGTGCAAGGGTCAATTGATCGTAAACTCTCCGAAGTGTAGATACAGCATAATCCAAACACACCACCAGCAACGTGCTCACATTTGAAAGTGATAACAGCCTGGGCGGAATATCCATGTTCATTTCTGAACAAAATGCTTGTGAACTATTGAATATACTTTTTATATCTCCTACAATACCAGTCATGTCAAAAATGAAAATTATGTTTTGGGAAAATGTGTACTGCCTAATTCATTGCCATGGGTGTCAATCTTCAGTATTTCCTTTACTTTCTCTTTCTTAAGCAATCCGAATATATCGATTGTCTATCAACAAAAGATATTTATTCAGGATTGTAAAACAAATGCTGACTCCACAGACAGGTGTCCATCTCAACTAGCTGCCTATCTCAGATTAGACATGTTCTAGACAAACATCTTTGTCCTTGTTACTCACTACAATAGATAATGCACGGAGCCTATTTGTATTCCTTAATGGACATCCTCCTGGAATAATTCTCTTCACACACATTTTCCATATTCATTAACTGTCGTCGAACTTAGGCAGCCGATGCCAATGATGGCATTGAGAAATGCGTCGGCTGATTGTCTTGCACACTTCGCCTGATTGTTTTGTGAACTGTAATTAGGTTGCTGGGTTGCTTTCAATTTTCATTACAATCGAAATTGAATTATGTGCCAGACTCCTCAGCACCATTTCCCCGTTGAGTGCGTGTTGCGACAACAGCAGCAGGTCTCTGAACCGGCGACCGGTGACATCCCCCAGCCGACCGACCGTCTTTCTTACCGTTTTTATTCAAAATATTTTAATATTAGCACCATGCTGTACAATGACTTTGTTTTGCAACACAAAAAAAAAACACACACACACACCCTCTAACACGCACCCAGGTGCAGGAACCAGATCCAGATACCAGCAAAGACATGGTGAAGTGAAAATTAAGAAGATGTTGAAGAACGAGATGTTATTTGCATGAGAAAAGGAAAAGAAGTTATCCTGTATTTGGTAGGAATACAAAGCACATGTTTAAGGACACACTTGTTTGCAGCAACATCAACAACAACAAGCAAAACACAACGATGAAGAAGAAGAAGAAAACACGAAAGAAAAGCTTTCTTCTTGAAGTTACTCTTTATTTTGGTTTTAATTGAGAAAAGGAAATAACGCACACGAACTCACACACACACACACACACAATGGGCATTCACATATACAGCATACGCCGACTTCGCACAGTGTTTGAAAACAAACACTTGCAATGGCTGTCATCTGCTCAATTTTTTTTTTTTGTATTTATTTGAATTTAAAGCTTGTATTCCAAATAGCCTGTGAATATCTGCAGCATACACACTGTGAAAATGTCAAGACCGATCCGACTAGTTTTATTGCTGTGACGGATTATTTTAAAAGCGGCGTGGCACTGCCCACTTTTCCAAAAACTACTTTGCATCATAGCGGTTGTATATGTAAAATTTCATTTTAAATTTCATGTTTTGAGACAATATTTTCCATAATTCGAAACGTACTCATCCGTTATTTTTAAAATAAATTTTCTAAAATTTACGACTCAATTATTTTGAACTTTCTCCTTTAGTACTTTCGAATCTGAATGTGTGTGGCTCATTCTAGTCGACTCCACCTTCCGCCCTTTTATACCCCAAAAAAGACATTCTCTTCCAACTAACTGTCCAGAGATTGTGGTTCATTGCATAGATTCAAAACACTGTGCCTCATCACCAACAACAAAAGGACAGAAACAACAACATGCACTTCATTAAGGAGAAGAACAAGAAAATCATAATACTCACACGTACATACATATAAAGAGAAGTACATTTGTACACATGTGATGTAACGAAAGTGTCTGCTCTTAGTAAATAGAGGTGTCGCCCAGTGTTGCCACATACATTTGACCAAAAAAATCGTCGAAGTAGGGCGAAAAAATCTTCAAGATAAAGCAGATTTATGACGATACTAATATTAGCAACATAGAAAAGCCTTCCCATCAATTTATAAGATAATTCAGAGATCTACAATAATGAATATTTAATAATAAATCACCAAATCGAAACCCGTGTGGACATAAGTGTCTACTAACGCTAGTAAACCTACTAAATTACACACATGATTTCTACAAATATTTGATCAATTTCCCCATTTTTCTTTTACAATTGTCAATGACTACTAGAAATTCTTAACATCTATGATTATAAACTTTACTTGCTGTAATATCCTCTGATAAAAATCTCTGTAAATAAAGTGTTATCCATTTTGCTTTTTAAAAGTAAACGTAAATAAAAAACATAAAAAATATTTTTTTTTTCATGATATTCCTTTTTTATTAGAAAGTTTGAAGGTTGACATTATGTCATTTAAATGACCACCACGCGAAGCATTGATTGTTTTGAGGTAATTTTGGACCACTTTTTGGCACATATTGGGCGGTATCTCAGCCATAACGAATGTTGGTTCTTAAGTGCTCAAGAGTTAAAGGTTTATCTGCATAAAGACGCTCTTTCGCGTAGCCCCACAAAAACAAAAAGTCTAATGGTGTCAAATCGCATGATCTTGGTGGCCAGTTGATGTCGCCACGACGAGAAATTACGCGGCCAGGAAATGTCTCTTGCAATGAAGCCATATACGCTCGAGTTGTGTGGCATGTGCCACCGTCTTCTTGAAACCACATATTCTCCAAGTCGAATTCTTCAATAGCAGGCAAAAAAAGTCGGTTATCATACGACCATAACGCTCCGAATTGACGGTGAAGGTCGTTCCCTCGTCGTTTTCGAAGAAGTAAGGTCCAATCACACCTTCAGGCCAAAGAGCGCACCAAACAGTGACTGTTTGTGGATGTAATGGCCTCTCTTCAATGACTTGAGGATTCTCAGAATCCCAAATACGACAATTTTGTTTATTAACATACCCAACGAGTGAGAAATGTGCTTCATAACCATAAACCATAATCTCCTCTTAAAGCACGATATGTGACTGTGCCAGAATCACCATTTTTGTAGGAGTTTTTTTTTATCACACAGAAGAACCCGAGTTCGAAACCGGGTAAGTCCATCAAACATTTTTCAGCGGCTGTTTCCACCTCGTAAATGTTGGCGACTTTACGAGTAAGAGAGTAATCTCTAAGCCATGTAAAACTTCTCTAGAAAAGCTTGAGCCGTTCGGCTTTAAACAGAAGGTCCCGGTCAGTGAGTATCTTAATATATATTTACCCTCGACACTGATTCCCTGATTCACTGATTCACTGACTCTGTCACGCAGTACGTAGGAATTTAAATAGGCATTCTATAATAGTTCTATAAATAATAATAATAAAAAAATAATATTTTTTTTTGTACAGAAATTGTGTTTCCCCAAATTTTTTGTTTACCAAATTTTTTTTTTTCCAAAATTTTTTTTTTACAAATTTTTTTTTTTTTACAAAAATTTTTTTTTTCCACAAATTTTTTTTTTCCACCAAAATTTTTTTTTTTCAGCAAACTTTTTTTTTCAACAAAATTTTTTTTTTTTCCACAAAAATTTTTTTTTAACAAAATTTTTTTTTTTCAACAAAAATTTTTTTTCAGCAAATATTTGTTTTTCAACAAAAATTTTTTTTTCAGCAAAAATTTTTTTTTCAGCAAAAATTTTTTTTCCACAAATTTTTTTTTTCCCAATTTTATTTTTTTTCGAAATTTTTTTTTACAAAATAGTTTTCTCAAAATATTTTTTACAAAATTTTTAAAATTAAGTAACAAATACTTTCTCAAGCAAATTAACGGGCGCCATAGGCGCATTACAACTTACTAGTACAAAATAATATCGTACACAGATCACTGATTCGAGAGAAGTTCCCCGTCTGTTCCTTCATGGAATGATAAGGGAAATAAGTAATAGACTGAACCGGGGTTGAAAAAACATTTTTTTTTCGTTTTAAATCAATATAGGAGAATATTAAAAATATATTTTGTTAATGTACTATAAATAAAAAAATTGGTTTAAATTTTTCTGACGACGGAGGTTTCCAACACTGAATTTCCGTTAGAACTAATTCTAACAAGAATTCATAAAAAAAAAAAATATTCGCGAGAACGCTTCAAATAATCACTTTGTTTTTCATAAGTGTCGAAACTCAGGTTCAAAAAAAAAAACTAAATTGTTTATAAAGTGTGTATAAAGATGACCCATGTATTATTTTTTTCATACTGTTTGCTTTGGTGAATTTTTATAATTTCTTTGATGTGGTTTGTTTAAATAAAAACAATTTTTTTTTTAAAAAAAACTACTTTTTTGTTCCACTTTTTATGTAATTTTTTTTTAAATTTCTCAGCGGTAACACTGGCTGGAATCACCTGAGAGTCGTTTAAAAAAAAAGTATCAGTTTTCTTAATTCCACTTTGAAGAAAAGTTCTAGTTAACAATGTGGCAACACTAGCAACGAGTTTGGTTTTATTTGTACTGAAAGTATGGACACCGCTTCTTTCATGTGTATGTCCTAATACACATACATATAGGAAGGTATATGTAGGAATGTATATGTATAAGTGCAGATCTATCTTTGTGTGTGTGTGTATATAATGAATATCTTTTATAAACAAAATCACTTTATTTCGTGGCGTCTTGTTGATGTTTTTCTCGCTCATTCTCTCTGTCTCTCTCTCTCTCTCTACCTCACACTTTATAGCCCGCTGTTGGGCTGGCTCTCAAATTCAAATGAAAAGACTCCATCAAATGTATTCATAACAAAATAACTGCAACATCTACTTTGGCACTTAAGCATAATTGTATCCTTTTGTAGTTTTCTTTTTGTATTTCTGCTCTTGTTGGCGTTCTTGTAGTCTTCTGAATAAATCTACCAGTGGAGTATCTGAAATCTCAATCTTTTGTTGTTTGTCTCCCGTTTTTTTTGTATTTTTTTTTTGTCAGGAAGAAACAGCAAATGAAGCGTATGTGAATTCTGTTTGTTTTAAGTCTCAACACTATATGTGTGTTGAGTGTGATGGTGTTGTGTTGTGTCGTGTAACATCGAAAGTGTTGTTGGACAGACGAACGTAAGGATGTACACATCGAGTTAGGCTTTTACACATACTCGCATATACATAGGTGTG
This sequence comes from Hydrotaea cyrtoneurina, assembly GCA_958296145.1. Taxonomy (NCBI): domain Eukaryota; kingdom Metazoa; phylum Arthropoda; class Insecta; order Diptera; family Muscidae; genus Hydrotaea; species Hydrotaea cyrtoneurina. Next base: position 141,212,408 of record OY282512.1, read on the forward strand.
TGAGTGTATGTGTGTTCATATTCCTGTCGCCACTAATGATTTTCGTGTTTCAACCGAAACGAATTTAAAGATATGCATCTGTAATTTAAACAACATTTAAAGAGTGCATGAGAACGACACCACGATACTTTTCCAAAGAGCTGGTGACCGATATGCTAGTGTAATTGGAACATCTCCGGTTACTTTTCCACGCTCAGATATTGCCTTAACGGTCCATTTTGACTAGGGCTCCGGTATTCGTATAAGCTCTGACTCAAACATTTCATTGACCGATAAGGAGTTGATTATGTGAAACTCTTCATCATACTGTTCCGATTGTTTCGGAAGTTTCGTAGTTTGCCATGTTTTGAAAAACAAATGTCAAAAAACTGTTCTCATAAATCGTTATTATCCCATAACTTAATCAATGACAAAAGATTAATTGTCACCGAAAAAAAGAAACCAAACAAACGAAATTTATTACCAAATCCCCTGACATAATCACATTTGTCACAGCGACGTCTGGTACAATCACTTAACAAAACGGCATCACAAACGCCCCTACACGTTTTGATGTGACAAATTGAATTAAGCAGTAAATTTGCATTCTAAGAAAAATGTGTTTATGAAAATGTTTCGTTGACGATAAGACAATGCAACAATTGGAGGCGAGTGGTAGAGGAACAAGACTTTAGGGGACTGACATGAAAAGCGTTCTATGAAGCCGAGTAAACCATTGGCTGAATTTGGCCAAGTTAGCGCTTCGAGTATGATATTTGAATACAAGTTTTGCTAAAAATTTAAAAAATCAATGTCATCAGTCTTATGTCAACCTACAAAATTGTGCGAGGTCGGTTTGCCAACACCTTGACTATTTAAATAAAGTGTTTACAGTCGTCTTTAAAATATCTGCTTTTGATTGATTCTTGTAAAAAATAAAATAAAAATAAAAATAAAAATAAAAATAAAAATAAAAATAAAAATAAAAATAAAAATAAAAATAAAAATAAAATTAAAATTAAAAAAAAATTAAAAAAAAAATAAAAATAAAAATAAAATAAAAATAAAAATAAAAATAAAAATAAAAATAAAAATAAAAATAAAAATAAAAATAAAAATAAAAATAAAAATAAAAATAAAAATAAAAATAAAAATAAAAATAAAAATAAAAATAAAAATAAAAATAAAAATAAAAATAAAAATAAAAATAAAAATAAAAATAAAAATAAAAATAAAAATAAAAATAAAAATAAAAATAAAAATAAAAATAAAAATAAAAATAAAAATAAAAATAAAAATAAAAATAAAAATAAAAATAAAAATAAAAATAAAAATAAAAATAAAAATAAAAATAAAAATAAAAATAAAAATAAAAATAAAAATAAAAATAAAAATAAAAATAAAAATAAAAATAAAAATAAAAATAAAAATAAAAATAAAAATAAAAATAAAATAAAATAAAATAAAAATAAAAATAAAAATAAAAATAAAAATAAAAATAAAAATAAAAATAAAAATAAAAATAAAAATAAAAATAAAAATAAAAATAAAAATAAAAATAAAAATAAAAATAAAAATAAAAATAAAAATAAAAATAAAAATAAAAATAAAAATAAAAATAAAAATAAAAATAAAAATAAAAATAAAAATAAAAATAAAAATAAAAATAAAAATAAAAATAAAAATAAAAATAAAAATAAAAATAAAAATAAAAATAAAAATAAAAATAAAAATAAAAATAAAAATAAAAATAAAAATAAAAATAAAAATAAAAATAAAAATAAAAATAAAAATAAAAATAAAAATAAAAATAAAAATAAAAATAAAAATAAAAATAAAAATAAAAATAAAAATAAAAATAAAAATAAAAATAAAAATAAAAATAAAAATAAAAATAAAAATAAAAATAAAAATAAAAATAAAAATAAAAATAAAAATAAAAATAAAAATAAAAATAAAAATAAAAATAAAAATAAAAATAAAAATAAAAATAAAAATAAAAATAAAAATAAAAATAAAAATAAAAATAAAAATAAAAATAAAAATAAAAATAAATTGGCTTGACCTTTTTGTCCGACCAGAAACGAATTTCATCGTCTTATAAGTCTTGTAAATATTTTTTAATTCCATAAAAAATTTGCTTAACATTTAACACTAGTCTATCAGCAGTGATTAGTGACGAAGTTTTGACAATCATTTGAAAGTCTAACTGCCCTCGTAGTTTGTAGTTCACATAACAATTCTTGCATTTCTGAGCAATTTTTACATTTTTTCTCAGACTTGTTTTTAATTAGATTTGTCGGTCTTATATCTTGGCCACGGCGTTCATAGCTTCCTGCTGCAAACTCAAGAAACAAGCATCACATTAGAATGGTCTATGACGGAAGTGTTTGTTCATATACGTTTTTTGATAACTTAATAATGGTTAGCAATGGCTTCCAACTAACAACTAATAGCTATGACTTGATCATCTCAGGAGTCCGATAGATTCATTTCAAAACTTATTTGAGTCCACAGTCTATGAATCGACATGGATTTTTATCTGCAGCTAATTTTGATAATGTGGATCGGCTCTGGAAATACTATAAGACTATTGTGTGATGACAAACCGACAGACAACTTCGGTAAGACACAACATGCGTACATGAAAGGTGGGTCATTGGAACTATCTCTACCTGATACCATGAATACAAAATCACATCTCTCCAATCCAACCAAAGTCCAAAGGTTTGTCTGGGTGGACATTACGAGAGCACAAAGTATGATCTTGAAAGAAAAGTCGATATCCTGTCCATAGAAGTTAAAACAAAACTTCGAAAGACACAGCTACATTCTAGAAGCGGGGAAGTTGTCAAACTGATAGTGAAGACTGACTGCATGCCACCGATAACGAGCTTTGAGAAACCTTCAAAGTCTCCAAACCATCTTGAGAGCAATTGCCCAGAAACTCAGTGATGGAAGGGAATCAGATTTCAATATAAACACAGACCCTTCAAAAATGAAGACTGAAAGAGGCTTGGGGGGTTTTTCGCGGAATCTCAGCAAATAGAGATATCCAGCTAACAACCTAACTATATCAAGCAGATATATTAAACAACAACAAATCTTGCTTAATTAACCCAGGTTCAGTTTATTGCTCTTAACTAAAGCAGTTAAAGTCCGATTCCAGTCAAGTGAAAATGGTTAGTTTGGAAACATTATTGTTAAAAAAAACCGGTAAAGGCAACAATATATTTAATAAGATATAAGTTACAGTCTTTAAAACTTGATAATTTAAAAAAAATCGAGTTTCTGTTAATACATTTTTTTTAATATAAAAATATAGTTTATTTTCTTATCTGAACTGAAGAAGAGTTGTCTAAATTCCGAAAAATCCCCCCAAAAGCCCAATATGAAAAATTCCCCAAAAAATCTGAAAATCCTCTAAACAATTTATGTTTATATGTTATTAAAAATATCCCAAAAATAAAATAAAAAATACCCAAAAAATAAAAATGGGGAAAAATCTCCCCAAAAGCCCAATGTGAAAAATTCCCAAAAAAAATTCTGAAAATCCCACAAAAAATTTATAAAAAATTACGCAATGCTAAATCCCCCACGTATTATGAAAATTTATAGAATTCTGTTATGGAAATATTCAAAAAAAACGAAAAATTTGGGAAAAATAAAAAAGCACAATATGAAAAAGTTTATGAAAAACTACCCACATATTATGAAAAATACCCCCAAAAAAATTATAGAATTCTGTTATGGAAATATCCCAAAAAAAAACGAAAAATTCGGCAAAAATAAAAAAGCCCAATATGAAAAATTCTGAAAAACCCCTCAAACAATTTATGAAAAATTACCCAATGCAAAATCACCCACATATTATAAAAATATCCCAAAAAAAAATTATAGAATTCTGTTATGGAAATATCTCAAAAAAAAAAACGAAAAATTCGGCAAAAATAAAAAATTGGGGGAAAAATCTCCCCAAAAGCCCAATATGAAAAATTCCCAAAAACAATTCTGAAAATCCCACAAACAATTTCTGAAAAATTGCCCAATGCAAAATCCCCCAAATATTATGAAAAACGAGATTATAAAATAAAATATTATTGACTTCTGTTATTAAAATACCCCAAAAAAAAAGAAGAAATATGAAAATTTCCCCAACATTTTTGAAAAATCCCCCAAACAATTTATGAAAAATCCAAACATTATAAAAAAAATATGGTTGACTTCTGTTATGAAAATATCCCCAACAAACTAAAAAATCTCCAAAAAACATGAAAATTTGTTTCACAAATTCTAAAAAATTACCCAATGCAAATGGAAAATATGAAAATTTCTTCAAAAGTTTTGAAAAATCCCCCGAATATTATAAAAAATACCCAAAAAAAAATGGAGAAATATGAAAATGTTATCAAAATTTTTGAAAAATCCCCCAAACAATTTATGAAAAATCCAAACATTATAAAAAATGGGAAAATTTGTTTCACAAATTCTAAAAAATTACCCAATGCAAATGGAAAATATGAAAATTTCCCCAAAAAGAAAAATTATAAAAAAAAATATGATAGACTTATGTTTAATTGCCCATTTTTTGGGGCATTTTTCATTTGAAAACAAAATAGAAATGTTACCTGCAAATTATGAAAAATCCCCACTTTTTTGCATGCGATTTTTTTTTGTTGGTCTACTTCAGGTAGGTTTCTTTGAAATTCCAAGTCCAATCAATTGCAAATGGCAGATTTATATCCAATTATGTTTCGAATTGCCCCACCCCTCTAGTCCCCATAGGCGCCTTCTTTCATCAAGTAAAAAACCTACTCCGTTACCAAAGTATTCGCTGGGCCCAGTTGTGATAGCCGCCTTTCTTTCATTTGTTGATATCAAAATTTTGTATGAATTTGACCAAATCACATCTAAACCTTAAGCGGTTTAATCATTATATAGACATCAGTCTGTGTCCGATTACACCAAGTCGGATTACACTCTGCTGTACACAATTCCTCTCGGAAATCTAAACACAACAACTACTGCAAGCGTTCTAATCCTAATTGCATGCCACAGCATAACGAGGACAAAGAAGACGACAAGCATCGTAAACAGTGAAACGTCATGAGCGGTGACGTTTTAAATCCGACATTAGACGGACTGGGCTGGGCTGGGCAAAAAAATTCCATTCACGGTAGGGCACAACGACCAAAGCGAAAACATCAACACACACATACACCCACAAAGACCGACAAATTGTGGGCAACAGCATAAGTAGTGCCGACTGTCTCCACACCCACACACACACACACAAATACTTTGTTATTATTATGGTTGGCAGCTACTGGCCGACAACATTTTCTTAAAGATATTAATTAATAAAAAATTCATAAGATAAACAAAACAAACAAACGGCAGACGATTGCAAATGAATCTATTATTGAATAACAGAACGACTAACAGAAAAACTAAATTATTTTGTTTTTGTTGCTGTTGCTGTTGCTGTGACTGGGGCTGCCATGAGCTGTTGTCTACGCTTACTAAGCTCGAGCGGGCACATTTGATGACTTTGAATTTAGTCAAAGCCAAAGATTCAAGTGAAACGGTTATATTACATTTACCAAAGCTTGGCAAACCATACGTGAAATCGTCATCAGCATGTCGGAACGGTCAAGATTTGTTTCAATATTTTTGCTTGGCTGCGTGTACTTATGCGCCAACATATCGCCCACACTAAGTCAACAGCCGGCCCAGAACTATCACAATGTTACATACACATACTTGGTCAATGGCGGGCCGGGAGTAGAAAAGGGCGCGGACGCCGGCATTCCACTAAATTCCACCAGTCAGCAGACATATATCATCTATAATAGAGTAAGTAGAAACGAATGCTTTTTAAAGAAGAGGCCAACAACTTCCAACCAAGACCTATAAATCATTGGGAACTTATTTAGGACATAAACCAACAGCAACAGACACAGACACAGCAGACACCAAACGTGGCGTACGCTGTAAATCAACCACAAGGAAATCGTCAAAATCAACCACAGCCGCCGGCGGCAACACAATACACGCAGTTTTTGGCACAACAGCAACAAAAGGCGGGCGTGGGACCGCAGCAGTCGCAGAAACTTTTCAATCGGGTAAATTGTGGCAAATCTAACGAATTATCGACAAACTGCTCAACGAGCAACAAATTTGCATCACTACAATCAACAACTTTGTCAACATTTTTTTTTTCAGCCGTACCCAAATCAACAACAACAACAACCACAACAACATCCATACGTGCAGCAAATCAACAGAAACACTGACAACAACAATAACCGTCCGCAACTAATTGCCAATGGAAATAGTTTATCAACAGTGCCAGTGCCCTCATCAACGGCCCTACCTTCAGCATCACCATCATCACCAGTCGCATCACTGCCGCCCTCTGACTCCAACCAACCCTTCAAGCCTTTGCTGCCCTTTGACTTGTAAGTTTTGTCGCCCATATTTCACTGTGATTCCTTCTTATTCTCCCCCCCCCTTTCCTCTCACCACTCTGCCATATAGCGATGATATCATTAATGGTGACGATGAAAAGTCTTCCCCCTCCCCCACCCGGCAATGCTTGATGTGCTGTACGGCCAGTGAAATGTTGCCCTGTTCCAGCTCGGGTTGCTGTGAATTCTCACCCTTTTTGAATTTGCAAACTTTGAAATCTACCGTAGGTTAATTTATGGTTCGTGCTGGTGTTCACACCAGAGGATATGTTTTCGCGCAGCCGATATTTAAGCCATAGTTAATATTGTCGTTGTTACGGATATCTGGAACGTTTAGTGTGGACACGAGTGTGTTAAGGACACTAAAGTTTATCTGTTCGTATGTCGCAATGTACCCAATAAAAGTTTGGAAATGTTACAATTTGTTGTTGGAGTTTTCTTTTTTGTACACAGGATCGACACACACACAAAAAAACTCCGCTCAGAGGTCGGATCATGAAATGGAGGATTCCACTAAAATCTCTTTTGTTTGTAACAGGTGGCGCAAAAGTAATCCTCCTATCGGAAAATGCTATAAATTTTGCGATTGGCCCCTAATGTAAGTGGCAACTGTGGCGGCGGCCATTTACTTTTGTGCCACCCTGTATATCTGCGGTTTCTACCTCCGTCACGCCAATGCGCTTGTGTGGTGCCAGCAGATTTGAATTGTTTAAATAAATATTTACGCTATACACTAATTTGAACATTTTAAAGACCAAATTTTCTTCTTTTCCCGTAAAAGAGCAATGGTTTCGTTGCTCAACAATAACTCTTGGATTTCCCGAGCCCCATATGTGACACTTTTGCTTGTTGACTTAGCCACCGAAGTGGAAATGGAAATGGACCTCATCAGTTAAGATGATTTTTCGATGGAATTCCGGATCATTTTCATGCATTTCAAGGACCCAATCAGCAAAGACACGACCCAAGTCGACTTAAGACCCAAATGTTTAATGACGTTTGTGGAAGGCCCAATTCCAAAGAACGACGAGGAATGGTCAAACCTGGGTTTTCTTCAACACTTTCAGCTACAGCAGCAATATTCTCAGTTGTTCTTGAGCGACGTGCACGGGTTTTATTCTTCACATCAATAACTTCTCCCAACAGCCCGAATCTGTCCACCAATTTCTGTATTGCGATCCGAGAAGGTGTTTCAAGACGACCCAAAAATTCTTTAGTTTTGTGAACTGTGACTGCAAGATTTTCACCATTTTTGTAGTGAATTTTAATAATTTCAATGCGTCGCTGAAGCGTGTATCGTTCCAATTTTAGTAATGGTGTAGTTTCTACTTGTCAAATGTCAAAGAATAAAAGCTGCAAAAGTGACAGCTACCGAAATACCGGGTGATTCAAAATAACGCCTCTTGTTGGAAAAACCTTTACTAGATTTTAGTAAGTAAGTAATCTTATCAATCAATCAATTTGAATAAATCCAATATTATTCTTTATTTTAAAAGATTTCTTACCAACATTTTTATTTACAAAAAAAGAAAAAGAGCCCCAAAAATGTTTAGCTGAGGGTCTGCTCAAGATTAAGTCCGGCCCGGAACACGATTACAGAAATTGACGTGTAAAATGACGATTGTGGCGTAGGCTGAGAAACAGAGCGGGCGATCTTAGATCATAGATCATCTAAGTCCACTTACATTTTCGGCCACAAAAAATGATTTATCATGGCTCTGTTGCCAGTGGAATTTTAAAAGAAAATTTCACCATTGATACCGAACCCCTTTATAATTCGCATTTGAGGATTCATTGACTCCTAGCCGATCACATGCGGGATTTCTGATAGCCAAATGCCCGGGCCATAAATAGTGTTTTGTCAGAAAATATGATTTTTGCGAGTCAATCGTGAGAGGTGATCACGAATCGGATGTTCGTGTGCCTCCAATTGCTGCATCAATTGGACCTTATAGAAGAACTAGTAAGTTGTAATGCGCCTATGGCGCCCGTTGAAATATGTGTGGAAAACAAATTTTTGTTGAAAAAAAAATGTTTGTTGAAAAAAAAAAATTTTGTGGAAAAAAAAATTTTTTGGAAAAAAAAAATTTTTCTTAAAAAAAAAATTTTTACTTGAAAAAAAAAATTTCTTGAAAAAAAATTTTTGTGGAAAAAAAAATTTTGTTGAAAAAAAAAATTGGAAAAAAAATTTTATAAAAAAAAAATTTTTGTAAAAAAGAAAATTTTGTAAAAAAAAAAATTTGTAAAAAAAAAATGTTGGAAAAAAAATAATGGGGAAAACAGAATTTCTGTACAAAAAAAAAATATTATTTTTTTTATTATTTATTATAGAATGCCTATTTAAATTCCTACGTACTGCGTGACAGAGTCAGTGAATCAGTGTATCAGTGAATCAGTGAATCAGTGTCGAGGGTAAATATATATTAAGATATGGCGAGGTCAAAATTCTCATCATGCTGGGACTTGAAATTTTGACATGGTACGAACAATGGCGAGTCGATCTTCCCCTCGTCTATGGCAGCTAATTTCAAGCGGGAAATGCTGTCACTGTGTAAATAATGCACAATACAAAAAGAAACCTCCAGATGGACCACGCGATTATTTGCAGGCGACAACTAGGGGTTTTTTTTATTTTGTTTATAAAACAAAAAAAAAGTCTAACATTTTTATAGTTTTTTTTAACCAAAACGTAAACAAAAACAATTCATTAAAAACTTGTACTGATTACACCGTGTTACAAAAAATAATTTTTTTTCTGTCCTATGAACAAAATGCACATATTCGGAAAGGGGATAAAAACTAAAAATACACGTGTATCGGAGATTTTCATGTACACGTCAGAATTTTCTTTTTTTAAGTTCGAAATAAGAAGCTCGTAGTGGCCTGTGTGAAAGCCTTTGGACCGATTTTTAACCCTTTTTCAGTGATCCAATCGAGCTGATTTTTGGCAGGCAGACTCGTGGAAATGTATGTATCATGTCAAATTTTTTAAAAAATAGATTTTTATCAATTCTCAGTTTAAAAAAAAAAATTCTGACGTGTACATGAAAATCGCCGATACACGTGTATTTTTATTTTTTATCCCCTTTCCGAAAAAGTAAATTTGGTTCATAGGACAGAATGTGTGTAACACGGTGTTAATAAATCTCTAATTAAAAATCATACGTAATTAATTTTGAAAAAAAAATCTTCTGTACAATTAAAATGTAATAAGATCAACTAGTTCAGGAATGTTACAGCATGTAAATAAATAGTAGAATTTCCCGGTTAGAAATTGTCCAAAGGCCCTAAAATCATACATAGTTTCACTTTTTTGGTAGTATTTCATTCCCGAGAATACCGACCAATAATCCCGGGTTAAAAACCCTAGCGACAACTAATAATCTTGCATGTTGCTCTCGCGTAGTTTTTTTGAAATTCCTGCACCAATTGTGGCAATGATTTTTCCCTAACATGTGGCAACTATGCCCGCTAACAGGCAAGTTCTTCCCCATTTTCAGTTGAACCTACCAAATGGAAAGAGTTCTATTCGTGACGTAAACGTAAGACGAAAAACGACGGTCATTTAAGTCAAAGTACAAGTTTACTCCGTTAATCAATATTAATTGATTTACATTACAAATATTCGTATAAAAATATCATAATAAACTTAAATAAAATTAATAAACCAAAATAAATAAAACCCCCGACATTTATGATTTTTTTTTTTCGAAATTTCCAGTTGATCCATAACAGATAATCAGTCACTACCATATTTGATTATCATCTCAAAACTCTGCATTAAGTTCACATCCGTATTCATGTGAAATGTTCTCCATTCCATACTAAACATATAATTAGATGTCAATACATACAGATAAAAGGTCTGCCGACATACGACGACGACGTCTGTTCAAGCCGGCTCATGAAATAAACTAAAAATAATTATAAACGTACGTCTGAACGTATGTTCGTTCAAAGCATCATGTGGGGCACGTAATTAAACGGGTGATGCACAAAAACCGTAACCAAAATTGTTGTTGCCGCTAACATTTTCGTTAATGTCGAAAAAAAAACGCGCCATTAAGTAGGTAACTGTATAAAGGTCATACAGGTCATACCGTTGGTAACATTCCATTACTGCAGTCGCCCTACAAACACAGGCCATGGCTCAGGGCTCCAGTGAAACTTTATGCTCAACTGGAATTCCCTGAATGGAGGAGGAGACACGCGCCAAAAAAAATCTCGTTCTCTATGCTCACGTTAGTAATAGAAAGGACATTAACATTGCGCTCCGTCGCAAAAAGAAAAAAAAAAGACGACTTTTATTACATCCCGGATAATTAATACCACAAACATAAAAGTTCGCGCGCTCACACACAGAACACAGTTGCAGCCAAATGCACACAGTCACACGTATCCCTAATGCTGTACTAATGCCTGGTTGTGTTGAGTAATTAGAAACATTTTCGGCCAATTTGGAAAGTCGACACCTTTTTAACCCTCCGACGGTTGAGTCATCCGTTGCCCTTATACGAAGTACAAGGTCCACAGCGACCTATTTCTATTCTATTTTTGTATATATAACATTATTAATTTTTTATTAGTTTTATATGAAAAAAGCCAAAAAAAAAAGTATCAATTCGAAGCCGTGATCTAAAGAAGTCGAAGCATCTACAGGGTTCTCCAACAATAGTTGTTATTTTGAATCACCCGGTATTTCGGTAGCTGTCACTTTTGCAGCTTTTATTCTTTGACATTTGACAAATAGAAACTAGGCCATTACTAAAAATGGAACGATACACAATTCAACAACGCATTGAAATTATTAAAATTCACTACAAAAATGGTGAAACACAGTTCGCAAAACTAAAAAGTTTCCGGACCATGTTATCTCTGGAAGAGATCTTGTGATTTAACACCTTGAGACTTCTTCCTTAGGGGCCTCATGAAAGATAAGGTCTACGCCAACAGCCCAGCTTCGTTTGAAGACCTCAAAGATAGAATTCGTGAGGCTATCGAGGACATAGGGCAGCCACTGTGCGATTTGGGTAGGGGAAATTTCAAGAAAAGTATGTGGTCCTATAAGCGTGGTCGTGGTGGCCATTTGGCTGATGTTGTTATTGTTAATGGCATATCTTCCTCTTTGTTATGAAATAAATATTCTATCGTTTATCTCAAAAAATTACACTTTTGTTTGAATACCAAAATAACAACTCTTGTTGGATATCTCTGTACAATTAGGTTGGCACGAAAATGTTGTCGATAACCGATGCCGTGATTAGGCCCCAGGACTGCTAATTTCTCACCACTCTCTCTCCCGAATTCACAGTGCTCTCCCTTATAAATAATTAAATTTCGAATTATTGTTTTTCACAGGAATTCGAAGGCAACTAGCATCACACCTGTCCAGGCCCCAAATTGTAAATGAAGAAATCTTTTTCAACATTATTAAGTGTAAGCGAAAATGTATGAGCATTTTTACAAATTTAAATTAGCTCTTACCTCCCGCTCTCCAACCAAACACACAATCCCAGCCAACAAAATACGAAAGTTTCCCCTTACAGACACACACACGGAGACACACAGCGAAGTCCTCAACACTGAATGTATCTTTTCTGTATTTAAATGTCTGAGTGTGTGGTGAAATGCGGCCCTGTTGTGTCTAAATATGTGGGCTATACCGAACGCTGTGTGCTGGCACGGAAATGAAATGTAACAACAACAACAGCAAAACAACGTATGAATGTGAAACGTGCATGTGAATGTGGCACACACACGCCTTCAGGATATGCACCGGAAGAGCGAATTCAACTTTATTACCGGCCAACAAAAAAAAGCACAATCTAAGCTTGGCTCGATTTAGGATTGTGTCGTCGCCGTTGCCACCGTCATCCCCGTCGTCATGTTTGCCGTTTTCGTCTACTCCCATTCCTTCGGCATCTTCACATCTGGGTGGGATTTGGAGTTTGCATCGTGCAGTCGCATGCACAAATTTAAATAAGAAACACACAAACTATTCTACCCGACATCTTTGCATCGCCGTATAACCAAACAAACAATTTGCACAAATTTAACTTCGGATAATTGACGATTCTTTCATTCAAACGAACTGAGTGTGTACTTCTGAAATTGTTCTATGAACCGATGATTGAAAATTGTGGCACAACTATTAAAATACATGTATGTAAAATTAAAATTCATTATTAATGAGCTTGAATGAAAATAGTCACTTATTTTCTTTTAGTTGAGTTGTGTTAAATGCGATTGACAGATAATTTCTTGAGATCAAGTTTTTAGAATTGTCTCTAAAAACTGTTTTCATAACATAAATGTATTCTAGTGTCTCCTTCGTGGGTAGGTTTAATATTTCAAATAATAATATTTAAAAAATATTGAAAAATATTTAAAAAATATTGAAAAATATTTAAAAAATATTGAAAAATATTTAAAAAATATTGAAAAATATTTAAAAGAAATTGAAAAATATTGAAAAAATATTGAAAAATATTTAAAAAATATTGAAAAATATTTTAAAAATATTGAAAAATATTTAAAAAATATTGAAAAATATTTTAAAAATATTGAAAAATATTTCAAAAATATTGAAAAATATTTCAAAAATATTGAAAAATATTTAAAAAACTATTGAAAAATATTTAAAAAACTATTGAAAAATATTTAAATAATATTGAAAAACATTTAAAAAATATTGAAAAACATTTAAAAAATATTTAAAAAATATTGAAAAATATATTTCAAAAATATTGAAAAATATTTAAAAAATATTGAAAAATATTTAAAAAATATTAAAAAATATTAAAAAATATTTAAAAAATATTTAAAAAATATTGAAAAATATTGAAAAATATTGAAAAATATTTAAAAAATATTGAAAACCATTTAAAAAATATTTAAAAAATATTGAAAAATAATAAAAAATATTTAAAAAATATTGAAAAATATTGAAAAATATTTAAAAAATATTTAAAAAATATTGAAAAATATTGAAAAATATATTTCAAAAATATTGAAAAATATTTAAAAAAATATTAAAAAATATTTAAAATATATTGAAAAATATTTAAAATATTGAAAAACATTTAAAAAATATTGAAAAACATTTAAAAAATATTTAAAAAAAATATTTCAAAAATATTGAAAAATATTGAAAAATATTTAAAAAATATTGAAAAATATTTAAAAAATATTAAAAAATATTAAAAAATATTAAAAAATATTTAAAAAATATTGAAAAATATTAAAAAATATTTAAAAAATATTGAAAAATATTGAAAAATATTGAAAAATATTTTAAAAATGGTAGATCATTAGAGGACAAAAAGGACGTCGCACATGGAATTTGCCTGCAAATAATGCAAGCTACTCCTGTATAGATCACTTATGATCTGCGGAAATGCGTAAAACTAATTAATAAAATATATTAAATTGTTAGAAAACATATTTGGGAACAATGACAGGGATGCATTGCCTATAGAAATAGAAGATTACACAAAAAGAATATGCTTTATTTTCTCCACCATGGTCAGGGCCGACAAAATTGTATTACAATTTCGTCTTGGAAGTCTTGCATCTAGAGTATCAGCACCCCAAAACAGGTGTAAGATATTTGGAAACAGGGTGTCTGTAATAAAGGTACCATTGATTTCAATCCCCATGCAATTGGACTTTAATCGTTCGCATTTCATGTCCCCCTTTGATAAACATTTGTTTGTGGCCGAAAATGATGGACATGAACTTGGATGGGTTTTGATTTAAGCATACGTCTCATTTATGTTAGATGCCCGAAATGGAGCTCTCAGTAATGTTTTAGAATTGAAATATTGTATGACCCGTGCGCGTACGGTGCGTACCGGCGAGAATGTGCCTACCGTATCCGAGAGTGTGCGAAGCAGTTTTGGCACATCGACTCGCCATCCGATCTCAGCAACTCAGCATTTCACGCAGTAGCCTAATCCGAATTTTGAACACGAACCTCAAATTATAAACGTACAAGGACCAGCCTTCAAGTGGAAGGCACATGACCATCCGCTTCGTTATCGCTTCTCAGTTTGGGCCTCGGAGCTGGACAAACAATTTTGATTATTTATCGATCATAATACACTTTACAAACTTTGACGAATATCGAATGTAATATCTAGCAGCTGACAGGACCTGACATTGGAAGTTACCTTGGCATGCCTCCATACGATCATACAATCAAAGTCGGATATAACGAGCCCTTACCGCAAAAAATAAGTAAGCTCCAAAAAGACAATTTTGCAGGAGAGAGTTTTTTGTGTGACATGTAGTGCTTACGATACAATTGAATTTGCTATATCTTTGTAAATATAAATTTTTAAAATTTTGGGATTATGGGCGTTAGACAATTTTCTATCGAATTTCATTAAACAGTAAGTTTTGAAAAAAATGGCGTTTATATATATTTTAATATATCTATAAAAAAAAAACTACTCGATATTTTCTCAAATTTCTTTTCTTATTTGAAAGTACAATCCTTCCGGTTAATAATGGAAAATAATTTCATTCAAATGGCTGTCTCGGCTGGCCAAGCAGTAGCCTAACGACATCAGCTCTGCGGCTGATAATGCGATCTTAAAAAACCGGGCGCACAACATCGAGTGTAGCTTCGGCTATGTGGCATGTAGCGCCGTCCTGTTGTATACAAAAATTCGTTCAACATGGCCCGATAACGAAAATAATGAAAACGAAATAAGCACTAGTTGAATACAAAAAACGTTAGATGGCGGACCCTTTACATATCCAGCCCCCATCGCCAAAAACGCGTAAGCGCCAGATTTTCCAAATCCGATTTTTAATAAAATTCAATGAGAAATAGTCCAACACAATTGATCCGAAAATATTAAAAAAAATATATATATTTGCAAAGTTGTTGCAAATTCAATTGAAACGTAAGCGACCACAAAAAAAATCTTTTTGGCCCTTACGCCCTTTTTCGGGATTGGGCGCGATATATTTTAGAAAGATTTCCAATAGTTCAAGCTAAAAACTTTTATTTTTTTTTTGGATTTTATTAAAAAAATTCCCTTTTTTCCGATTTGGAAATTCGAAATAAATGTTTGTCGACTTTTTCGAACTTCATCTTGTAGGTTTTAAGACTTACAGACTTTTGGCTAATGCAAATTGATTCTGAACTACTTTCAAAATTGAACTGCATTATACAATTGATTGCGTCTCGATTTCAATTTGTAATCAAATTCAGTGTCGTATTTTCGTGTGTCCGCCAAAAAGTCAAAATCAGTTAATAATGGGCGAATAAAAATAAAGTGTTGGATTTGAATTTGTTCGTGTTTTCAAATTCGGACTGATATATTTTATTTTCAATTCCCCAGTTGTGGTTTCTGTTATTTTAAATTTATTTCAGCTTATAGCAGTTTAAAGAAGCACCTTTTCGGTCTAGCAGAGGACAATTCGTGTTAGCAAATATTTTACTAATCACATATTTTGCTGTGCTTCAAAACACACGCACACACACACACACAGATACATTTACACTGACACACATTCACAATGTCGTACATCGTATATGCCGGCTTTACATCCTATAATTTATTTTACTAAATCAAATATTAAAATTCACATTCACTTTTGTATAAATCGGAATGTGTGTGTGTGTGTGTAAATATTTCATAACCCAACATGGGAATGAAACAAGCAAAACCCAAGTCGGACGAACGGCCACATTTCAAAGCAGATGCTGAATGTTGCCAACGTAACGCAACAACAGGAAGACAAACCCCAACCGAATTCAAAAAGAGCAACATTTGTATTGTGCGTTGTTTTTGTTGTTTTTTTTTTCGGGAGATTATGCAGACTTTTACCACCGCTAGAGCTGGGCAAATGTTATGGAATGGCTGGGTTTTTGGCCAATATCTCACTCCGGCATAACCGAACAAAAAAAAAACATAATTCAGTAACAATTCTTTATGACAATGTGTTTGAAAGCGATTTTAAATATTTTATATACAATTTACATAAATACAATATAGAACGTACACACACACACACACGTCTGAAGAAACATACTTGCATATGCAAATTATTGGGTAGTTACCAACCCAAATAAAATCGTAAACTTTATTTCAATTTTTGCCATAACCAATCCAAATTATGTTAGGCAAAGGACCGGTTTGTTACAAGGCCCATATAATTCTGATTTTGATGTTATTATGGGCTACAGTGACTCAATGAAATAACCAGTTTAGTATAGAAGGAGCATCGGAGGTTATTCCATCGAATCGAGGAAAGTCTATCAGTGATTGAATGTCAACAGGTATGAATAGCACAAGTTTATTTCGGACTTGCTGGTCATGCCAGCCAGTCTTTGGAATTCAATAAATATATTTTTTAGAGAAGCCGTTCATTTGTGATCTATTTAATGTTGCATTTTTCGAGAGCGTCCGCCAGCGTCACCATACTCGTTGGAGTTTCAGGCATTACAGTGTTCATTTCTAATTTTTCAATCCATATTTCTTTCATTCTACTTTTCGTCTTCTCTTCAGTTATATGTTCCAGTGAAGGCTTACAAGGATGGACTGCTATTATGTTTATGGGTACACATGAGCTACTTGTTAGCTTATTACTCCAACGAGTGCAGAAGGCTGCTAACCAGGAAGGTCTCGAAGCTCTGTAATCCCAGTGATAAGTAATATGATTTTGTCGAGTTCAAAACAATGTTGTTGTTCCCTAATGAATTAAGAGGTCAACTAATAGAATATTGTATTTACTAGTAATTAATTTTATTAAAAAAATGTTAAGATAAATAATGTAAATATGTTACAATAGCTGCCAATAGTCTTTATAAAGCCTTTAGGTCTCTGAGACTCTAAATTTTTTTTTAAATAAATGGAGAAAAGAAAACCAGTGAAATAACTAGATGGCACCCTTATTTCTAAGAAACTAACTGAGAGAGTTGTTGAATGGAAAGCTCTGGCAAATCACAGCTTCTAAGATGATCAAATTCTGTTTAATTAAAATCGAAACTTTTCAAAAGTATGTCTTTCCACCCAATTATGGGAAAGTAGACAAAAGAAACATTGAACAGAATACTTTCAAGAGGCTCTGAAAGACTCGCTGCAAGCCTCATATCCCAAAGGCTAAGCCTGGGGAAGATGGTCGCTGGGGCTAGTAAATCTCAGAAAATGCTGTAGTTTGTTCCTTAACAAGGCTAAGTTCACAAGAACTTCACAGGACTGGAACAATAGTAACAAAAAAACTTAGACAAGGTTCAGAATTAATCCTGGCCAGAATAATTTAGTACGAGTAAAGGCACTTTCAAAACCACATTGAACAACATCCAGTGATGATTCATTGGAGTTGCTGCTGGACACTCACTTTCTAGGTAACTACCGAAAGAAACTCATCCTTTTGGCTGTTGCCAGAGAAATTGTGAAATTATAAACGAATCCGAAAAAGCAGGGACAATTAAACTCTTTAAACCTTTCAAGTCAACCCTGACTTCATCTAACCGGTTGGCGGTTGGCTCAAAAAGCTCTATATGGGATGGAGGCATATCAAGGTAGCCTCTATTCTTAAAGCGGGAAAAACCCTTCCAAAAGAGTAGCTGTCAGATCGCCAGCACGCAAGGACAAGTCCACTCTGACAGTCCGGCATGACTTGGTTGGATTCGCTGCAGGTTGACTCGTCATCACGGAATACAATATTGGTAGCATATCTGGTACATAAAGAGAGTTCAATAAAATCGCCTCTCCATCAAGTCAGTATCGGGAGACATGTGTACAATCTTCCAACAAAGCGATGTATAAGGCCCAAATTAGGGTAGTCAGACACCCTAAGCAAATATAACCCAGCGGGCAGACAACTCTATTTGGAGTATTACAAACTCTAGATGGCACTACATTCCCTCAGTGTAGAGTTCTGTACACATTGTAAAATTGGCTCTATTACACCGTGTTACAAAAAATAGATTTTTTTCTGTCCTATGAACCAAATGCACATATTCAGAAAGAGGGGGAAAAATAAAAAAATAATAAAAAAAATAAAATGAGAATTGATAAAAATCTATTTTTAATTATTAATTTTAATTTTAATTTAACGTGATACAGACATTTCCACGAGTCTGCCTGCAAAAAATCAGCTTGATTGGATCACTGAAAAAGGGTTAAAAATCGATCCAAAGGCTTTCACACAGGCCACTTTATCCGAGCTTTATCCGTTTCGGGACGACAGGAATGTTTTTATCCCAGAAAAATTTGAAAAATCATATCTCTGAAAATTCTCACACGATTTGGTTGAAAACCGTCCCAAATCATTATTTATATTCTTCTCTACAAAAAATTTAATACAGCTGTCAATATAACACATGAAGCTTATGTCAAAAGTCATAAATCAGTTCGCGCGGTTTGAGTTGCTAATAAGACCATCGACAAAAGCTCAAAAAACAAGTGTTTTAATTGTGGAAAAAAGTGTCATTTAGTAAAGTTTTACTTAAACAGTTGTTATTTCATAGAAAATATAATCGAAAACCAATAAAAAGATATTTTTCTGAATTTGCGGCTAAGGTAAGTTTCGTGGGATAAAATCATCCTTGTTTCACACCTTGCCATAGAAACTAATTAAAATAATTTTATGCTACAATAAATATTATAAAAGAATAAAATAAATTGAAATAAAGTAAAATATATTCTGATTTTATTATTCAAATTTTGCTTTTCAGGGATGTTTTTGTCCCAGGACGATATCTCCTTTTCGGAACGTCCTAAAAATATATTATGAAATTACTTTTCTTAAAACAACATTAGGAGACTATATCTAAACTCTTTTTTAAGATTGATGGCCACAAAAGTTCTCGTCCCGAAACGGTTATACTTCAAAATTAAAAAAAAAAAAAATTCTGACGTGTATATGAAAATCGCCGATACACGTGTATTTTAATTTTTTATCCCCTTTCCGAAAAAGTAAATTTGGTTCATAGGACAGAATGTGTGTAACACGGTGTTATTAATCCCAAAATTATGTCCATCTTTTTTATTATTAATTGTACAGGTCGTAAATATTTATCTTGTTAAATGCTGTTGTGGGGTAATCTAATTATAAATTCTGATTAGAAGATGACATAATGTAATGTCAATGACACTGTGTGTTAATGGACAGAGTTGGTTGGGCGATAATGTGGCATGTTATGTTTATTTGGCAGGTTCTAAATATACTCCACTATTTGTGTATTTATTTGATTATCATTCTGTCGGCGTTTTATGAAGCGACTTATCATATAAGAATGAATGTGCATTGGCGCATTCATCTAGTTTTTACGTATTGTTCGTTGTAGGCTTCGAGTTAAGATTCGATTGTTAATAAAGTTAGTTCTCGACTAAAAGCGAAATCGTGTTGAGGTTTTTATTCATCCACTCCCTGGGATCTACACTCAGAGCATGGCACTTTCGTGGAAAAAGCTATGTTGTCAACTCCTACTGTCACCTAGGTTGTCCCACCTCTGGATTCTCTCTGGCCTACTATTAGTCTAACTCTAACCCTGCCATTACACCTACATCTAATTTGTTGCCAGTTGAGCACACATATACTCTTCGAAACAGAAACCAAATATCGAAAATCATCTGAAAAATCATTTCAAAAACGTCGTCACAAGAGTAACTTCTCTTGTTGTTGTTACCGTCCGCAGCAGCAAACAAAAACAATGTTACCCCACACCACAAATTGTCAAAGCATTTGGGGAAAAGTATGGACACGCAAATTTGTTTTCATAAATACGTCTAAATTTTGTTTTTTGTACTTCAAACAAGTCTGAAAAATACTTCGTTGATAATAATTCACAAAATATAACTGTTTTTATTACGACAAAACGGTCAAAACATAATTACACAATACAATTATCCCATAAATTGACACACAAAATATGTTGGGGAACTCTAACAGTCGTCTCTGCTGCATGTGTCAAAATTTTACTGCCATTGAATTTTCGTTGCCAGTCGGCCGGACAGTAGCAAAAATGTGTGTGTATTGGTAAAAAAGTGTGAGTGTGTTAAGTTTTTCGAACAATTACTGCCCTGCCTAATGGCTGGGTAACTGTAGAAGATGAAAACATCTGATCTCCCCGCAATAGAACTGGTAGAAACATGTCCCTAGTCCTCCCAGTTGAGCCACCCCGAACGTCCTAAACAGCTGCTGAGTTGGACAATAACAATATCGGCCAGATAGTCTAAATCCATAAAGACATAGACTAGTCATAATCTACGAATGTTCTCCAGCACCGGGAAAATGCAATGAAGATCCGAATTTTCTTCATTTCCACAGCTACTGCAAGAGTTTGACTTGTTTTTTAAGATTTTATAAAAATTAGATTTGATATATTTGATATTGTGTAATTATGTTCCCCATTCATGGTAGAAAATCTCCCCAATCCTGTCAAAATCACAATTCTTGGAGAATGATGACTTTTTCAAAGCATGGAGAACTTAGTACAGGCAATATCCGCTTAGCGCGGTTAATTCGTTACTCAAGAATACCGCGTAAAGTGAAACCGCGTTAATCGAAATTATGTTTTTATGTGTAAAAAAGTAAACAAACAAACAAATTCGTGAGCATTTGCAAAGCAAGATCAAGCAAAACCGAAAAATATTGAAACCGCGTTATAACGAAATCGCGCTAAACGAAATCGCGCTAAGAGGATATTGCCTGTACAGTGGAAAACGGTTTCTTCCTTTTATTTCTTCCAAGTTTCGGATAATTGAAATATATGTATTTCATTTAACCGACGTTCGTTTGTTCACAAGCAGATAATGGAGCCGGCACTCAAATTTACGTTCGAAGGCGTCACAATGAAATATGAAATTAGACACCACGTAAAAAACGTAACGGTGCCAAAATATATAGATGTTTTACAATAATTAACAGCCTAAGATTCGAGATCGGATAACAAATGAACAACAACGTTGAAATGTTTTCTAAGCGACAAACAGGCGACTAGCGGCTAGCGAAATCAGCTGTTTGTCGCTTAGTAGGCATGAAAACGTTGTAGTGCGATATCGCAGCTTAATGTGCTTAATTAAAAAGAAAATTCGATTTAATGAGAGTAATTTTCATTCCAGTTGAGCGGATTTTCAAATAAGCGGTGTGAAAAGGACAACAACGGAACGACAACGTTGGAATATTTTCCAAGCGGCAAACAGCTGATTTCGAAGACACATGCGAACGTTGTCGTTCGACATAGTGCCTTAGGTCGTTGATGTGTTTAATTAAAAGGAAATTCGATTTAATGAGAGTAATTTTCATTCCAGTTGAGCGGATTTTCAAATAAGCGGTGTGAAAAGGACAACAACGTTGGAATATTTTCTAAGCGACAAACAGCTGATTTCGAAGACACATGCGAACGTTGTCGTTCGACATAGTGCCTTGGGTCGTTAATGTGTTTCATTAAAAGGGAAATTCGATTTCTTGAGAGTTATTTTTATTTCAATTAAGCGGAGTTTTAAATTATCGGTGTGCAACGTAATTGATTTAAATATTTTGTTTCAATTAAGCGACTTTTTTTAAATAGCCGTTTAAACAGTTTTATTTCATTATATCTCTAGTTAAGGAATAAAAATGGCTGGGGAACTGTGTAACAGAAGGACGAGCAGGCCCTCAGCTGTTCAGGCCAAACGTAAACAATTCGTAGACATCATGGCTTACTTTTGAATGAGAATTGCATGCGATGAAGGATAAATCACTACTAGTTTCACTATTTTGTGTTAATTCTATACAAAGAAAAGGAGTGGCAAGCAATCTGCTGGACCTTCTGCGATATTTTGTCGTATTACAATAAATTCACATATTTTGTTGCCCGAAAAATAAAAGAAAAAACCTCCTCTTTGATGCACATTTTCAAATGAATAAATTGTCCATCAATCATTTTAATTCAATTCTTCTTTGTCCTCGCACGGACACACTCTGTTCTCCACCACAAAAAAAAAGGAAGAAGAAGTACTCGTACTTGTTGTACTTATCTGTTTCTGGCCGTTTCCCCAGGCGGATGAATACAAAAGGAGGTGGTATTAATAGAGTTTTATACGTTCCATAGAGCCATCAGGAGCCACTCGCAGTTATAAATTCCTCTTCAAGCTGGAATGTGACTTTGTGGGCAAATGCAAAAATTCAACACTTGAATTTCTGTAAGGATACAAATACGCACACGCACACACATATCCTTGGCTATAACAAGGAAAACAAACGGGAATATTTTACAGTTAATGCCTTTTTTTTTTTTTTGCAACAAGCAGAATGGCAAACGATACGTTTCGAATATTTATGAGTTGCAAAGTGGCACTTTCGCACTCATTCAACTCAATTTTGTGTGTCGTTGGGGCGACTTCAATGTCCTGTCCGCCTTTTGTGACGCCCACTTTGTTTTTTGGGGCGGGGTGGTGCGGTAAAGAAGCTGAATATAATCTATTTGCAGTGGACGACGATGGTGGCACAAATAACTCATGATGTTGATGATGATGATAATGCCTTTGCCAGCTGATGATGAGGTTGCAAATGTTGGTTGCTGGCAGCACAATATCTGTGGCAAGCAAATCATCTGGCCTGCGTTGAGGCCACAACGCCACTACCAGCAGCATCAGCAGTATCAACTCCCTGGCATCAGCCACATTCAACACTTGACGTCAAAGACTCGCGCCCACTGTCAGCGTATTTTGCCGACGCCATGCGTTCTTCTGTTGCGTATCAGCACATGAGCTGATCGGGCGGACTCTTTGTTGTTATTTGTGTTCCTTTTTTTTTGTTTCTACTTTTGACATTCTTTCTGTTCATTCTATTCCGTCTGGCAGATGCTTACACACCCATGGCCCATGGATTTGCCGTATACGAGTGTAATATCTTGTGGCTGGCCGGGGCTGACTGAGGCTGTGGCTCCTACATATTTTTTAGACATTCATGACAGCCATGAATTTGCCGCAATTGATGGTCTAATTACGCCACCAACAGGACTGTAACCACAACAAGCAATCCGCAACATCATATACACTCTCATACACACACACATTCGCACACACTTTCATTCATTATGCATACCATCGAAAGAAAAAAACAACACACACACACACAAAATGTGAAGCCATCCACCATGGAACACATAGTCTAACCCCAGTGGAGACGGACGACGAGAAGATTTTTGTCGTTGCCTGGCATCGGGGGACACAATGTGTATGACTTTTGTTTTCAAAATGCAAATGAAGCAAATGCTTAAGGTCTTTTTGATATTCATGACTGTTGTTGCCTTTCCCTCCTGCCGCCCAGCCCAACAACGTTCACCTCCCGGTGGCTGTGACTCTTGGTTCTCGTTACTTTTTCGGGAGAGAATACACATTTCTGCTAGAAAACTTACCAGTCAACGCTTTAAGATTAACGAGCATTTAAGAGGATTTTGTAGCTTGCTCAAACCACCACCACTTCCCTGGCCCCACTCATCTCTCATTTCCGTTAAACAAATTGTTGTGCTGCTCATAGTCGTCATACATGGCGTATGAGTGATTTCAATTGTCGGTCATGACGACTGCGACTGGCATTTAAGCTTTCTTTATTGTCTCTGTGTCATTCATCTCGCTGTGAGGGGGGAGTTCGTTTTGAATTGTCAGCTTGTTCGAAATGCATTCTGTGCAGCAGATAGGGATTCAGGAGCTGAAAATCTCTAATCTCTTGGTATTATGATTAGGATAAAGCGATAATGAACAATTCAAAGTCTTCTGTAGTTAAAGAAGTCTTGAGAGTCGTCCAATTTAACCAAATCTTGCTGTGACTCCTTGAGGAAATGCGGGAGCTTGGAGAAATCTGTTAGAAAGTCACCATCTCTGGCCAGATTAGCTTTTTTACTACTAGTAAGTTGTAATGCGCCTATGGCGCCCGTTGAAATATCGAAAAAAAAATTTGTGGAAAAAAAAAATGTTGTTGAAAAAAAAATTTTTTCTTGAAAAAAAAAACTTTTTTTCACAAAAAAATATTTGTGGAAAAAAAAAATTTGGTCGAAAAAAAATTATGTGGAAAAAAAAAATTTGGAAAAAAAAATTTTTGGTAAAACACAATTTCTGTACAAAAAAAATTTTTTTTTTTATTCTTATTATTTATAGAATTACTAGTAAGTTGTAATGCGCCTATGGCGCCCGTTAATTTGCTTGAGAAAGTATTTGTTACTTAATTTTAAAAATTTTGTAAAAAATATTTTGAGAAAACTCTTTTGTAAAAAAAATAAATTTGGGAAAAAAATATTTGTGGAAAAAAAAAAAATTTGGAAAAAAAAATTTATGTTGAAAAAAATGTTTGTTGAAAAAAAAAATTTTGTTGAAAAAAAAAAAATTTGTGGAAAAAAAAATTTCGTGGAAAAAAAAATTTTGTTGAAAAAAAAAATTTGATGAAAAAAAAATTTTGTAAAAAAAAAAATTTCTAAAAAAAAAATTTTGGGAAAAAAAAATTGGGGAAAACACAATTTCTGTACAAAAAAAAAATATTATTTTTTTTATTATTATTATTTATAGAATTATAGAATGCCTATTTAAATTCCTACGTACTGCGTGACAGAGTCAGTGAATCAGTGTATCAGTGAATCAGTGTCGAGGGTAAATATATATTGAATTGCATTTTCCCGATGTAGATACACCACTGCAGAAAAGGGTAACTTCTATTCCATCCTGCCGTACCTAAAATCCATTTGAATTTAAATCTTCTCAGTTTAAAAAAACTGAAAAATGAAACATTTCCACTGGATGTGAAACTAAACCAACATAATTCTATGCTGCTCATACGAATCAAGAAAAGATGGAAAAAAGAAACTCTAAAGCACAGACAAATGCAGACACTGGAACAGGCAGACAGAGAGAGAGGGAGCCAGAAAGACAGGCACACGAATTGGATGGCTGATGTGCAGCCGAGTTGAAAAATGCTCATATATGGCAAATTAAACAGATTAAGATGGGAATCAGCCAAATCCACTTCAATAATTATATACGAATTAAGCCGGCAGACGGAAAGCATTGCAATTGTTCCCAAAACGTTCACATGCGTTATGTCTTTCCGTCGTTACCCGGGCAATATTTGTGTGTGTTGGCATATTTCCCCACCTCCTCCTAGCCACTATCACTGTTGAGCGGGACGATGCAGTAACGATGAAAATTGTTAATTTGCTCCACCACAATTTGGCCATTTGGAATGTTTCATTTAAAATGGTGGCGTAGGTGCTGGCTGTTACGAGAAGCGCCATCCACATTATCTCAGGTATGTTAATGTTCTTATGGTCGTAAACTAAAATAAATTATTAAACGTTTAACTTTAAGTAAAATGCCAGTGGCGCATTGTTGCTGTTGCTTCGTTTTTTTGCTGTCGGTGGCGAAAAGTATGGCACAGTGGTTCCAAACGAGAGAAATACGAATCACAGAATTGATTGTAAGTAAAGTACTATAGACTTTGGGTAATCTTGATTATAAACATTATAAAGGATTATCCATTTTGCTTTTTAAAAACGTAAACGTAAATAAAACACATAAAATATTTTTTCTTCATAATTTCCTTTTCTTTTATTATAATAAAGTTTGTCATTAAATGACCACCACCCGAAATTGTTGCAAGCATTGTTTGGTTTGAGGTAATTTTGGACCACTTTTTGGCACATATTGGGCGGTATCTCCGCCATAACATGACGAATGTTGGTTCTTAAGTGCTCAAGAGTTAAAGGTTTATCTGCATAAAGACGCTCTTTCGCGTAGCCCCACAAAAAAAAACGTCTAATGGCGTCAAATCGCATGGTCTTGGTGGCCAGTTGTTGTCGCCACGACGACAAATTACGCGGCCAGAAAATGTCTCGTGCAATAAAGCCACAGTCGCTCGTGTTGTGTGGCATGTGGCACCGTCTTGTTGAACCAACATATTCTCCAAGTGGTATTCTTCAATAGCAGGCAAAAAAAGTCGGTTATCATATGACCATAACGCTCCGAATTGACGGTGACAGTCGTTCCCTCGTCGTTTTCAAAGAAGTAAGGTCCAATCACACCTTCAGGCCAAAGAGCGCACCAAACAGTGACTTTTTGTGGATGTAATGGCCTCTCTTCCATGACTTGAGGATTCTCAGAACCGCAAATACGACAATTTTGTTTATTAACATACCCAACGAGTGAGAAATGTGCTTCATAACCATAAACCATAATCTCCTCTTAAAGCACGATGTGGGTGTGCCAGAATCACAATTTTTGTAGAAGGTTTTAATAATTTTTACTCGTTTTGTGATAGTTAAGCGATCCATTTTCGTCAATGTCAGACTTCCAACTGACACTGTTTTAACAACTTGGTTTGACAGATGCCAAATTCCAGCCCTATACTTTTGAAACCACGAAATGGATAACCCTATATTTATAGGATTGAGCTTAGAGAAGATGGCGGAAAGCTTTTCACGAGTTCCATGTTTGCGGATTATGCCGGTTCAATCGCATGAACCCAGTTCGACTCTTATTGACCGCATCTTAAGTTGTTTTACAGACCACTGAGTTCTGCGTGAGCGGTGAAACCTTCCCTCAGGTTGTGCTTGTAACTCGTGATGAAAACCAAAATAAATAATGTCAAATCCCCTGACGACGGCTGGTAAGTAAGTGGATCTGTTGGACACAATCCGCCTTAAAATCAAATGACAGACTAAATAGTGATCTCAGTCGGCAGAAGAGAAACACCAACAGAACATGTAACAGACATCGTAGCTGTTAAATTTCGTTTACGATTAGTAATCAATTCGATTACTTTTAGAAAGTATTGTATCGATTACATAATCCTCCATTAAACAATCTGTGATAAATAATTGATTACAACTACAAATTATGTAAAAATAATCAAGATTACTTCAAAATTTTTCTAAAATAATCCTAAAGAATCACTGGCCACGCAATCTGAATCACACTTTATAAGACATAAGTAACCGTTACCAATTGTTCGCTCTTGTCACGGGGGGCGTGTTTGAATGTGAGCAAAAGGCTCCCACGTTGTCATCGCGAATACAGTTAATAAAATCCACGAATTCCACAAGCAATTGTTTTCCCCGTGTATATACAAGAAAATCGATAACAAATAAATTCGCCAAATAATTTTTTTTTTTTTTAAATTTTATAAAAAAAAAACTACTGGATATTTTCACAAAAAAGCTAGGCATCGAAAAGCTTCAATCGCAACAGACTGCTTTAGTCTAGTGATTCTAGTGAATCCTTCCTCTACCGTTGATATCAGTGTACAGTGGAGACCTAATGGTTTTCCTTACGGAGCGATGGAGTCGATCCATTCACCGCCTTGGTGAAAGTAAGGTCGTGGCTCTGGATATTTCCAAGGCATTCGATAGGGCCTGGCACGGCGCACTCATATCAAAACTTATTGCATTTGGTGTCGGTAATACCTTCTCTCGATTAATATCGAGTTTTCTCAGGGATCGCTCTATACGAGTTGTTATAGATGGGGTCTCATCCAACGATCATAGGCTGACCGCAGGAGTGCCACAAAGCTCTAATTAGTTAAAATACTCGTCTACCGGCCTAACATCGTGTAGAGATGACAGAGGGGAATCTGGTGACAGACATTTCGTCAGCTCGTTAGCGGCTGACGAATCTTGTGAAGAAAGAAACCCTCTACCAATCGGAGAGCATGGTTGTTGAATATCAAACCCCTAAACCAGATGAGGTCCAGCTTAAGAACAGCAAGGCCAGAACTTTGTTCATCCTAAATTTATTTATAATTGCCAAACTCTTGACTGTGTAGGAAAACAGTATGTGAATAGATTAAAGGAAATCTAATTCTTAATTTTTCTAAATTTACTTCCCTCTCGAGTTCTGACAAATTGATTTTTTGACAACAAAAAAAATAAAACTAAACAAAAAAAATGTCAAGAAAATCCAAAAAATGTAAATGGTCATAAAAAACAAATTTAGCCTGAGAACGTCAAACCCTTTGGGGATATTACTATGCTGGCCTAGTACTTTCACCCTGACATGGAATTTGCCAAGCCCCAGACAATGACCGCGAAAATTGTCCACAGTGTAATTAGTAATCTCAAGGATAGAATTGATTTTACAAAACGTAAGTAATGAGCTTTTTCAATTGGAACGACGACTGCATTTCTGCATTTCTTTGCTGCATCAGCTTAATGAATGATGAATGTTGGAGGGGAAGGTAATGGGTAAGTGAATTGCCCTTCTTATAGACTATGCTCTCCAAATGGCAAGCACGCCAGTACATGGCCAACAAACGTGGATGTGTCAGTGGATCTTGGGCATCGATAGAGCCAAAACTGTGGCTAACTTGGAGGCGTTGCTGGATAACCCAGCACAACAATCGGA
Source organism: Hydrotaea cyrtoneurina (assembly GCA_958296145.1). NCBI lineage: Eukaryota > Metazoa > Arthropoda > Insecta > Diptera > Muscidae > Hydrotaea > Hydrotaea cyrtoneurina. Next base: position 141,241,191 of record OY282512.1, read on the forward strand.
TACATGTTTACCACAAAAAAAAAGTTGACCACCGAAGCCGGAGCAAATACCAACCAGCATGTCTGGTTGACCACCTTGGAGATTCAAAAAATAGACGCGATTTAGAACATACCGCCATCAAGAAAGAAAATACTAACCACCAAAAATTGTTTGGTGGAAGACACCTGCAACACCTGTACATATCCTTTGGCCGAAAAAGTGAGGACCAAAACGAAACAGCCGCAATTCGCAATTGAACCTTGGCCAGAGAACGGTTCAGCGGATTTTAACCCCTAAATGCCGGCGTATTTACGGGTAAGATCTTATCTCTCAGCCAAGTAAAACGTTCCTTAAAATGTAGGTATTAGCCGTTCGGAGCCGTTTGGAAATGGCAGATCCAGATTAGTAACATTACCAAATTTGATCGAGCCTAATCCTTAATTGAATGTCGAGAGAAGATTTTAAATGGCAGGTCCAGATTAAAGACAATACAAAATTCGATTGAGTCAATTCCTTTATTGAATATCGAGAGAAGCTTTTAAATGGCAGGTCCAGATTAGTGACATTACCAAATTTGATCGAGCCTAATCCTTAATTGAATATCGAGAGAAGCTTTTAAATGGCAGGTCCATATTAAAGACAATACCAAATTTGATAGAGTCTAATCTTAAATTGAACGTCGAGAGCAGCTTTTAAATGACAGGTCCAGATTAGTGACATTAACAAATTTGATCGAGTCTAATCTTAAATTGAATGTCGAGAGCAGCTTTTAAATGGCAGGTCCAGATTAAAGACAATACAAAATTCGATTGAGTCAATTCCTTTATTGAACATCGAGAGAAGCTTTTAAATGGGAGATCCAGAATAAAGACAATACCAAACTTGATCGAGTCAATTCCTTTATTGAATATCAAGAGAAGATTTTAAATTTATTTTAAATTTGATCGACTCAATTCATTACTTGATTGTCGATAGATGCTTTTAAATCGTTTGCACGACCTAAAGACATTTCGTTGACAATATCTTGTGTTATGTTTCACTCTTCGTCTGGCAATCTTAACCTTATGCTTAACCTTCTTCTTAACCCCTACTCACCCCCTTCGGGAGTACATAATTAATAGCCGTTTTTTATTAAGACCACTGTGCCTGGTGGGCTTGTAACGTAATATTTTGGTAACGCATCGCGGAGAGCTGGCAACCGCAGAAACAATTCCAACAATTGTTAAACTATTTGAAACATGTTTGGTAAATGTCACTAAAAGACAGCAGCACCAGCACCAGCGCACAATATTATAAATGAATATTTTATAATGTTTAACAAACATTTGCACCACTGAGCAGTGAGCAGCAGCAATAGGTGGTGGATGCTCCTGTGCCCTTGTATCGTTCCAATGCCACTGCCAATAATGTGAAAGGCAGGGCAACCAACGAGCAACGGCAAATAGAACAAATGCCATTTGATAAAAAATGATTTTAATTAAACAACAAGCAAATGTTTCACTTCCGCTTCAATAAAGTGACAAGCGACCGCAGACACAGCCACCAGGCATCACACCCTAACTGGCACTGCAGCCCCAGCCCCCCAACCACCAACCGCCAACCATTCACCTCTCGAGCCCAGGGCTCAACCGTTAAGGCGTGATGGGTTTAGACCCGCAACGTAGTGGCATCATTGTTCATTCATAAAATGGCAGCAGGACCAAACGAGTGAGTATGTGTGTGTGTGTGTTTGCTTGTATTGGTATTGGTATTTGCATGTGTTGTACATGTGCAACCGTATGTGTGACATAATCTCTAATCCGGGCAAAAACTAAAAGTCGCTTGTTGTGGCCAACAAACTAGCGGAGAGCTGTTCGCTGTGTCTGAGTGTGTGTGTGTGTGTTGGTGAGTGTGTGTGTGTGTATGTGGTTTAGGTTGCTGTGTGTGGTTGTGGCCATTGTGGTGTGCTGACAAATTTAGTGTCTGACGTTTTGTTCCACGTAAATTGTGCGTATCTCTTGTATAGACACTCGCCCCCCCCCCCACCAACACAACACGCCACATGTTGCAATCTATAAACTTCAGGTAGTGTGGTGGTCCTTCATTCGTTTTACTAAGAGAATCAAAACAAATTTAAAACGGCGAATACATTTTCTGAATCGATTCAGAATGTTGTACTCTAGTTTGTGGTGATTTTTGATCTGAGCATTTTAGGTAAGGCGAATAGGAGCGGATGGAGGTGGATGGACAGCGATCTACGTATTATTCTGTCCTCCATATCCCCCCCCCCTTGCTGCGGACAATGTCCATACGCGTCTACGCTAGGGATTGCGTTCCCATGATGAACCAAAAATTCAGTTTCTTGAGGTGACAACAATTTCCCAGTGTCGAAATGGCCGGTTGACGCACTATAGAGGAAATTAGTTGTTAAGGCGTACTATTCGCATCTGGAAAAATCTTCCAGCAAGGGTTTTTCCTGCCAGCTATGGCAAACATCAACAAAAACACTTGTCCCTCTTTCCACACTCCAATACCCTTCTTCATTTATTGGGGGCATCTCGTGAAAAAAAAACTCTGTTGACTTCTTCACATTGTCTAACTTGGCAAATATAACAACTAATATCCTCATTCGCAAGAATGTAAAACATGTTACTTAAAAATTATGCAGCTGTTGAAAGTTCTGTCCATACACAATAATACAGGGTGCAGCAAGGAGAGAATGAGAAATATAGAAAGGTGGAAAAAGAGGAAAAAGAGGAAAAAGAGGAAAAGCGACTATTCCGGCAAAAGAAAGAAAAAAATTGTCTGAAAGCAAGTGAAACAATGGATATAAAAGTGACAAATGTTGCAGCTAGTTGGGAGAAATTTGTGAGTATGAGATGCCCGAAATTTCTAGCGAAAAGTTAGGTGTCAGATTGAGGGATCTAAAAACGCTATGAACTTTACTCGAGATGGAAATTCAGATTTAATGAAGGATATGACAAAAGTAATCTTAATATATATTTACCCTCGACACTGATTCACTGAGTCTGTCACGCAGTACGTAGGAATTTAAATTTAAATTTTTTTAAAAAAAATGTTTTCAAAAACATTTTTTTTACAAAAATTTTTTTTTTACAAAATTTTTGTTTCCAAAATTTTTTTTTTAAAAAAAATTTGTTTTTTCCACAAAAATTTTTTTTCAACAAAATTTTTTTTTCCCACAATTTGTTTTTTTTTTTCAGAAAAAAATTTTTTTTCCACTAAAATTTTTTTTTTCAACAAAATTTTTTTTTTCCGCCAAATTTTTTTTATCAACAAAAATTTTTTTTCCGCACATGTTTCAACGGCCGCATTACAACTTACTAGTGATAAATATTCGAGACTATACTTTTACAAAGCAGTGGCGGCGAGAGACACTGTTAGAAAAGATACCCTAGGATAGAATCAGAGATGATGGCGCACAGTGGTCCAGAATCCTTTTCCATACACCAAAAGTGTGTAACTTTTGATCTAGATCAAATATTTGAGTTGTGGAAAAAATCGTGGTCGGATGCAAAAGAGACTTTTGGCGGATGCAAAAGAGACTTTTGGCGGATGCAAAAGTGTTCTGGACCACTATGCGACTTAGAATTACAATTACATAGTCAAGTCGATGTCACGACTACAATGGCTCACATTGAAAAAGACGAATAGTGTGTTTACTTTGTTGTGATTTCCAGTGTGCAATTTCGTCCCACTTGGCAATAACTTCAAAAATACGTAAACACTTGCCCCGGTATTCATAAAAATTTAAATCAGGTTTTTTCAGAAAAAAATATGAAAATACAAAAACAATTTTCACACATTTTTCTTAACAAAGATGTTAAGATATCAATCTAATTTTCCTAAAAGTTGATGACGGTTTCTGGCTGTATCTCACAAATGCCTTGCTCGATACACGACTTCAGGGCCTGATTAGTTAGTGGACTTTTCGCATAGCATCGCTCCTTCACGGTACCCCACAAACAAAGTCTAACGGCGTCAAATCACATCTTCGATGTTGTCAATTGACATCGTCGAGATGGCTGATATAACGATTAAGATACCAAACATGGCCAAATAAAGTTTGTGGAGTGGGTTGTGTGGCATCACAATCCATGCTGAGTCGCTTACTCTCGACTACGGCAGACCGTAAGTGTTGCCCACTAAGAAGTTAGTCTTAGGAACTTATTGCACAAACTTGGGTAATGTAGGTTTCGACCAAATCTGATTTTTAGAAACGTACTGAGCATTGACTTTGGAAATATATTTGTATTATTCGTCAACATTATCAAGAGTAAAGCGATTCAATTCGTTCCACGGAGATATCATCCTGAGTTTCCGTGAGGGTTTTTTGAGAGGAAAACCCCTGAGCCCTGAGTTTCGGATTAAAAGTGTTGGATAATTTTCTATTCAATTTTTATTAAAAAGCGTGTTTCGCTCAGGGCTGTGGAGTCGAGCGAAAATTGCTCGACTCCGACACCAGCCTTTTTAAATACCTCGACTCCGACTCCGACTTCAGCTGTTTTATAACAGAATTTTGAAAATTGTACTTTTTCTATACTCACAAATTTAAAAAAAAAAAAATCAAAACAGATTTCAATTTATTGGTAATAAAAAAAACAGTATTCCATACTGATTACCTAATTAAGCGACAAAACCATAAAATATTTCATAATATTAAAAAAAAACATCCACATTCAGTGTTACCGCTGATAATTTTGAAAAAGTTGCACATAAAGTCGCTAGCCGTTAAAAGGGTTGCAAATTGCAACTTTAGTCGCACAACGGTAACACTGTCCACATCTAATCTTTCTCGCTCTCTTTGTTCTCAATCATACAATCAAAACAATGAACATATGTATTTATTTTAAGGAATATCTGTGCAAATAAAACTTGAAGTCGGTGTCGAGTAAATTATTCGACTCCAGACTCCGGGCAAATTTGTCAGATTCCGACTCCACAGCCCTGGTTTCGCTGACGTCTTTTTCGCTCGATGTGATTCAATAAGATCCACTCGGTATGTCAAATTTCATTCCCAACGTACCAGTCAGTCAACACTATGTGAGTTAATTACAAAAAACGAATTACCCACCTCATAGTCTATGTCGATGTTTGCCCATTTCCGTGGTGTGGCAATAGAGTACTGAGCCTAAGTGAGTTGAGGAAAAAGTCAGCCCCTTTGACTTCACTCAACGCAAGAGAGCAGTTCAATCCTTTCATAGTAAAATAAAAATCATACCACATCAACATTTAAGCTGAACATTCGTTCCGCAATTCATTACGGTTAGACCGGAACATATCCCAAAGTGTTTGAAGGCTCTCGCCCATTTTTACGGTTCTAATATTCTCTTTTATTCACCCCCCATCCCTTGCAGTAACTTCATTCCGGGCTGTATTGGTTTTGTGGCGTTTATTATAAAACTGCCAAGATAGGACAGGCAATTTATGAAATAAATGCCGATATAAGCACATAACATGCCTGTGCATATGTTATGGAATCCCTAACCTCAAATGTCCTTACTCATCTTCCGGAATACTGCCAAACATTCCCACACACACACACACACTACGACACAGCCAGACAATACAACTGATATCAATTCGAATTTATGCATGTGTCTGTAATTGTATCTTTGGCAATCAATAGATGTCATCTAACAACAAATTACCGAAAAATTGCATTACAATCGAAAGGACGATATCGCCACCAGGCGTTGCTCATATCGATGGTGCTCGATTCTGTGTTAAATGGGGAATAGCGTATCGTCGCTCTGTTGCCGCCCCTGTCACTCCATCCATTGTATTAATTTTACAAAATTTAACATTGCATGGCCCAATCACAATTTTTTTCGACGAGGTGACATCCATAAGTCTACTGTAGTGGGGGGGCAGACTTCAACAATAGCAATTACGCCACAAAAAGGGACAACAACAACAGCAAAAAAACAAAACGCAGTGAGATCCAACAATGATGACAATAACATCACCAGTTGACACTATAGACGTGTAAATAATTTATTATTTGTTCGCACATTTATTGTTACTTTTAACTTTAGCTACCGGTCGCTCGTTGGCTGTACAAACTGGCAGAGTGACTAGCTGACTGAATGGTTGGAGGTGGCGCTTTCAGGACTTTCACAGCTTTCGCTGTTGTTTCAGCGGATGTTTGCCCATATTTGTTGGCGGCACTGTCAATGCCACCATTGCACAGTGGGCGGAATTGTGCCTAGTTTCTTAGGCGATGTAAGTCTTGGTTGTGGGATATTTCTGGAGGTATAAGTGACTTGTTCTTGATGGTGATGACCAGGACTGTGGAGTTGAGCCAACTCCGAGTCTGGCCACACAGAGCCGAAAATACAATGATTTTTATACACTCCATCATAGGATGGAGTATATACTAAGTTTGTCATTCCGTTTGCAACACCTCGAAAGAGTGATCTGCGACCCTATAAAGTATATATATTATCGGTCAGTGTAACATTCTAAGACATTCTAGCTATGTCCGTCTGTCCGTCCGTCCGTCTGTTGTCTGTTGAAATCACGATAGAGTGCGAACGACCAACGCTAAAAAGCTGAAATTTTGTAGGAAGATGTTTTTTGCCCATAAGCAGTACGAGAATGGGCCATATCGGACCAAAGGGGGAAAAGTTCCCCTTTACGGGACTAAATATATCCCGGCCATAATCAAATTTTTCAAATATTTTTTTTCACTTTATATAATTTTTCAAGTTTATATAATTTATAGATGGGGAAAAAAATCTCAAAAATAGGCGTGCTCATGGGTTCCGTGGACCCTTGGGGCCCAAAAAAGGGCCCATGATAAACATGCGCATATGGGTATCGAAGTGCAACGAAATTTACTCACGAACCCAAATATGCCTTTATTTTCACGATTTTCCTAAATTTTTTGATCCGGTTTCTGGGACTATCGGGTCACCAGCGGCCCAAAAACCGTCCCTTGACAAACATGGACATATGGGTATCGAAATGCAACGAAATTTTCTCGCGAACCCAAATATGCATTTATTTTCATGATTTGGATAAAATTTGTGATCGGGTTCCTGGGACTATCGGGTCACGAGCGGCCCAAAAACTCAGTTAGTTTTCTTATTTATTGACTTTTTAAGGATCCATGATGGAGGGTATATAAGATTCGGCCCGGCCGAACTTACTATTTGTCCACTTGTTTTGTATTTGGAAGACATAACAACGTTGTATAAGTTCAAATGTAGAAGACAAATAGTTGAGTTAACATTATATAAGATTGGTGTTTTCGAGAGCGAAGCAGACAAAATGCGCGAAATAAACAACAATTCACAAATCATTCGGCTCTGTTGTGTGGAAGTTTTTGCACTGTTTTGCGTTAGACGAAGTTCAGTATTGTGTTACACGATGTTGCAACGAATGTGATTGTCTCTCATGTTCATGGTTAAAAAAAATTAAACCATAGAATAGTTAACGTAACTATTATTATTGTTAAAAACCAGTCAACAAGAAAATGTTCAATTTTCATGGTTAAAAATTTAACAATTTTCATGGTTAAAAATTTAACAATTTTCATGGTTGAAATATTTAACAATGTTCATGGTCAAACAATTTCCGTGGTTGAAAAATGTAAAAATTTTCATGGTTGAAAAATGTAACAATTGGTTAAAAATTTTAACAATTTTTATGGTTAACAAATTTAACAATTTTCATGGTTAAAAAATTTAACAATTTTCATGGTTAAAAAATTTAACAATTTTCATGGTTAAAAAATTAAACAATTTTAATGGTTAAAAAATTAAACAATTTTAATGGTTAAAAATTTAAACAATTTTCATGGTAAAAAAATTTAACAATTTCCGTGGTCAAAAAATTTAAAAAAAATTATGGTCAAAAAATTTAACAATTTTCATGGTTAAAAAATTAATCTGTGGAATACTTAAATAACTATTATTGTTGTTAAAAACCAGTCAAAACGAAAATGTTCAAATTAACCTTAAATAATATAGAAAATAAACCGTATACAAGGTTAACTGAGACTCCGACTTCGACTTCAGCTGTTCAACAACCAAATTTCGATAATTTGTATTTCCGTCCACTATTCCTATACTCCATCAGCCTAAGTTACGATGTCGAACGACAACGTTCGCATGCTTCCTTATAGAGAAACAGCTATGTAGTGGCTTTGAAATCAGCTGTTTGTCTCTAAGAAACTTACGCTGTGGTTTGTGTCTTAAAGATACAAAAAAAAATCATATAATCGAAAATATTTACGCACTGTAGAGAAAATTCGTTCTGTTCGTATGTGGAATACTCTTCGAGCAAGTGGCTTTCCTGGCCGCTGTGACCTTCTCTCTTCTGTGCTCCTTCCGAGTCCTTACTTTCCTTCACAATGTCATCAACACAATGTCTGGCATTTATAGGAGGGTACTCTAAAAAAGAATTACAACATCCTGTCCGACATCCGCCCACTGTGCTTCATTGCCATTGACATTCGTTATTGTTTGGGAGTGAAGCATTGTTTGTCTGTTTGTTCGGATGTTTGTTCTTCTTCTTCTTCAACTACGGGCTTTAAACAAATTGTTGCAAAAACAAAACAAAAAACCCCCCAACGACAGCGACAACAAAAATCCACCTAAACTCCGGTGTGGCTAATGTAGTCTCTCGTATAGATTGCAAATACCAGAACCATTGTGTGTGTGTGTAGGTGTCGCCACCATACATGTGTATGTGTGTGCATATACCCCAGTGTACAACAATTCACGTACTGACTATTGCACTTCGTGCGTTGTTGCTAGCAGTGCGCGATAAAATTTCAATTAAATGGAGTTGTACATGTCATCCTGTCTCCATTTCCAACCCTTTCCCCCCCCGCCCAACACTTCATTTCCGCCACTCAATTTCGTTCTATTACCCGAGTACCCGTTTCTCTACAGTCGCATGTGCGTGTGTTGATATGTGGCGAACACACACATGTAAACAAATATGCGTATGTATGCGCCGTTATAGAAGACAGAGAGCGAAAGTTTTAAAATATAATAACCATGAAATAACTCACAAGCCGTTCTTTCTTTTATGGTGCACAACATTCCGGGACCTATGCGGGTCTGTGTTTGTGTGTGTTTAGACCCACACATACATATATGGATGAGTCTGAGTCATGTTGTATGCGTAACGTGTGGATGTGTCTGTGTATTACCGGTAACTCTTATCCGGTTGGCAAAGTAATCTGTAGGCTGAAACGACAGCAGCATCGCCCACAGCAGTCCACACTGAATAAGGGGCTGTGCGTGCTCATGATGGTGTCGATGGGGGGGGGAAATCCACATGAGTGACAGTCGCATGTGTCACTGGTTCCGTTGCTGAAGACACAGCTGTATACCGTTGCTGTATATTTTTTCGTGTTTACTATTTCTGTTTAAGAACTGTTTAAGAAGTTCGCCATTTAACAGGTACTCATTTATCCAATTATACAATCTTTATATTTGAATAGATTAGCTTACAGGTATTTCAGTATTGTGATTCCAAAAACATGTGAAGAAAAAGTGAGTCAAGCTAAGCATTTAGCAAGGAGGAATAGACAGGAAATTCCTTCTCAGGTTCTTAGTGAATCTGATCTACCTCGTAAAGTCGGCGGATTAATGTTACGATATCAAAATCCCTTGACTGTAATCACATTTTCAAAGAATTGTTATTTTCACGCACCAGCCAACTATTGCTCGTGAGCAGAGCCATCTCAAAGTGAACCAAGTGTTTGTGTATCGCACTATAACAACAATTTCAACCAAAAAAAAAAAAAACAGATTTCTAGAAATTAGTGCAGTTTTATAGTTTTCAGGTCATGTATACCTAAAATTTAAATTAAAGTATTGGATTACCTTTAGGACCAATATATGTGATCCACAAAGTCGACGAAACATGTTTCTGGTATCTTATATCTTAATATATATTTACCCTCGACACTGATTAACTGACTCTGTCACGCAGTACGTAGGAATTTAAATAGGCATTCTATAATTTTCTATAAATAATAAAAATATATTCCCCAAATTTTTTTTTCCAATTTTTTTTTTTACAAATTTTTTTTTTTACAATTTTTTTTTTTTCGACAAAATTTTTTTTTTTCCACAAAATTTTTTTTTTTCAACAAAATTTTTTTTTTTCAACAAAAATTTTTTTTTTTCAAAAAAAAATTTAGTTTTCAACAAATTTTTTTTTTTCAACAAAAATTTTTTTTTTCAAGAAAAAATTTTTTTTTCAACCAATTTTTTTTTTTTCAACAAAATTTTTTTTTTCAACTAAATTTTTTTTTTTTCAACTAAATTTGTTTTTTTTTGCACAAAATTTTTTTTTTTCAACAAAATTTCTTTTTCCATATTTCAACGGGCGCCATAGGCGCATTACAACTTACTAGTTATTAATAGAATTAATAGAAATAGAAATATTATAGAACTCTTACATATAAAACGAATCCAACAATCTGGATTCATAAGAGGGTAGAGGGCTAAAAAAACCGAATGGAAAATAGTGCAAATTTAATAAAAAAAAAAATATTTGAAGTCTTTGGATTAGATCAATATGAACTGTGTAATATGACCTCCAAACCGATTGACTCATATTCAAGCTTTTATCTAACGAAAGTTGTAAACAGCAATTTACGAGTATAAGGGTAAATGAAATCCTTACTATTACGTTTAATAAAAGCCAGAACTGAGTAGGCCTTCTATATGAATTAAAACTTAATTTTGGATCAAAAAAAAACCCCTAAATCCAACTTTTTTCAATATTTCATTGTTGCTATCATACTGAGAATAAATCATCCGTATGCGTCTTCCAAACGGAAAGTCAAAAAACATTTCGCAATATTCAATGGTAAATTGAATAGTCTATCGATATCTTCATCAAAACGAATAGAATCCTAGACCGTAGATATAACAGAGAACAACTTTATGTCATCGGCGTATAAAAGAAATTTACATATCATTAATGGATAAAATAAAAAAAAAGTGGTCCTAAAACACTACCCTGAGGGACACCAGCAGTAGTCAACCCGAATTACAATTATCAATTGATGAAAAAAACTAGCTTGGACACACACTGCGGAAACCCTCATATTGTAAGCTTTGGACTGGAATCCGGAAAGAACTCGGAGTAGAGGACGGTCCAGAGGTTCATGACTTATATAGTGTTCTCCAACAAGAGGTGTTATTTTGAATCAGCCGGTATTTCGGTAGCTGTCACTTTTGAAGCTTTTATTCTTTGATATTTGACAAGTAGAAGCGTAGTACAAGTCATTACTAAAAATGGAACAATACACGCTTTAACAACCCATTGAAATTATTAAAATTTACTACAAAAATGGTGAAAATCTTGCAGTCACAGTCCGCATAACTAAAGCATTTTTGCGTAGTTGTGAAGCACCGTGTCGAACCGCAATACGGTGAAATTGGTGGAAAAATTCGAGCTGTTGGGGCAAGATAGTGATGTGAAGAATAAAACCCATGGACGTCGCTCAAGAACAACTGCGAATATTGCTGCTGTAGCTGAAAGTGTTGATGAAACCCCAGGTTTGTCCATTCTTCGTCGTTCTTTGGAACTAAGCATTCATCAAACGTCTTTAAAGACTTGGGTCTTAGGGCTGATAAAGTTCAGTTAACACCAGAACTCAAGCCGGCCGATCATCAACAACTGCGTGTCTTTGCTGATTGGGTCCTTGAAGTGCATGAAAATTATCCCGAATTCCATCGAAAAATCTTCTTGACTGTTGAGGACCATTTCCACTTCGGTGGCTATGTCAACAAGCAAAATTGTCGCATCTGGGGCTCGGAAAATCCAAGAGTTATTGTTGAGAAGTCTCTCCATCCTCAACGTGTGACTGTTTGGTGCGGTTTATGGTCCGACGGGGTCATTGGACCTTACTTTTTCGAAAATGAGGTTGGATCAACAGTTACGGTGTATGGATTGCGCTATCAAGAGATGATTAATGATTTTTTTATGATCGGAGTTGGATGATATGGATCTGGACAACGTTTACTTTCAAGAAGATGGCGCTACGTGCCACATAAGCAACGAAACCAGTGTTCTCTTAAGGAAAAAGTTTCCCGACCGTGTTATCTCTCGAAAAAGGTGGTTACAATTAGCCTTGGAGAACTTGTGATTTAACACCTTGCGACTTCTTTCTTTTGGGGCCACATGAAAGATAAGGTATACGCCAACAGCCCAGCGTCGATTCAAGACCTCAACAGGCAAAAACAATTACGAAAACAGCTGCAAATACACACGTATTCGCACTAAAATGTTGTACTTTGTGGAATTTAATAAGTTGATTGCGTGTTTTTCCCAAACTTTATAATAATAATAGCAAATGAGTTATGTTTGCAGCCAAATAAACTATGTTTCGAAGCAAATAAGCTTTATTTGATACAACCTCCAAAACACCCGATTTACTTGTGTGTAAACATTTAAAAAACACAGATTTGTCAGCGTTAGGAAACAGATCAAAGCAGTATCGTAGTTAGTTAAATCCAGCTGGATGGAGACCATTTCAAAGTTAAGAATTTAAACCCGACTGGTGTATTTTTTAGTTTCAACCGGGGTAATTTTTTTCCAATGGCGGCTTTCAGAACCGATACTGCAAACATTCGCTCGCTGCTATTGAGATATAGGTACCCAGATAATATTTGAACTAACCTCGGAGATCAGTAGCCATAAAAACCAATCCGATCAACACAGGGTATTCAATATCTTCCATCGATTATTGTCACCCATTACTGTACAAACATTCCAATAAATATCTAATAAACAAACAGCTCTGGACAATTATTAATCCAAACACTTTTTGATACGAATTAAGACATCTATTATCTGATACTACCCAACATACAGCAGACCAGAAAATAATCTTCCGATCTAAAATACCAATGCAGCTCACGAAATTTGAGTGAAACCGAAACATTGTCTCATTCCATCGGCCACTGTCTTAGATGTCTATTAAGACTTCACACCACTGGAATTCCATCGCCAAAACATTCCTTCAGACATCTAACTTCCCATAGATGTGTGTGTGTGTGTGAGTGTGTACCTTTGTGCAAATGCATAAATAACTATTCATTAAAATTGCTTGGAGCTCATTTGTAGAAAACGCCGAGTTTTTATTCTATTTATTTACACACACAGACATTAAATTGTTGTCGAGAGCAAAGAACAACAGCAGCAACAATGCTCACATCATAATGGAATATGTTGTTAAAGTTTTGAAAATAATGGCCTTAATCTGGGCAATAAAATAAAATTACAACTACCCCGTTGGACCACGTCTGGCTCTGCAGACCATGGTGCCGTCGCACGATACAAAACAAACTGCAAGTGAAACTCTTTCTTCATTACCTAAATTTTGGGAAATAAATCCTTGAAATTACTTTTTGTGGCTGTAAACACTTTGAAATACATTCACTAGCGCACACATGTCCTTGCGCTCTCTCTCTCACTCTCTCTCTCTCTTTGCCCCTCGCTCTCTTTTAGGGCTTGACTGGTGCAACATGAACGAAAGGCAACAAAATACTTTTGCTAAATATGTTCTATATGACTAGGGTAGGGTCGTAAACAGTGTACCTCCACTCTGGTACGGAGCACCAACACTAGCGACAGCAGCACTGCCACACAAGCATATACACTGAAAGAAAACACTTAATTTATAGAATCGAACCAGTTCTACAAAATCACTATGGCCGAAATCGCGATTTTGGCGGCAAAAAATGCTTCCCGACAAGCTATCTTCACCAAATTTGGTGTGTAGACTTCTAATGATAAAAAAAAGAATTTGAGAAATGGTCGGGCCACGCCCCTTTTTCTTAAGTAATGACAAATAGTACTTCCTGACAAGCTAGCTACTTAGAAATATCTCCTTTTTCCAAAGTAATGGCAAATAGTACAGGACACGCTAGCTACTTAGAAAAAAGCCACTTGAGAAAAAAATGGACGGGCCACGCCCATTACGAACAAAAATATTGAATGCTACCAAGAAATTCATTTACAGTGCTGTCTGGGTAGAGTGAACACCCGATGCAATGAACACCGCGTTAGAGTGAACACCAGAATTTTTACATTGACTACTCTGTAGAGTGAACAGTCATGGACCTGAATAGAGTGAACATACTTTATAGTAAGTTTTTAGGTTTGCCGAAAGAGAGAAATAATAAAAAAAGAGTACAAAAATTAAAGTTAACATAAAATAACGGTAAAATAACTATTTGCTCGCACAAATACAGTATACCCTCGATCAATACAACTGATAGAAATCGAGAAAGTTGCAGAAACCGTGGAGCTGCAGTAACTAAGAAAAAATATCTTGAGTGGTGTTAGGGCATTAATTCGATCAATGCACATATTAAAATGTCGTATTTTTGGAAAAATTGCGTCGATAGTGTGCCATGTACATAATTTGGCTATTTTAATAATATAGGAGTTGCGCTCATTGAGGTTTGTGTTGGTAGAGAATGATGAGGACAATGGCGAAACATCAGAATACAGAAATCGGATATCAGCTGATGAAGCCATTAAGGTTTTTGATAAGGGTATCGAATGGGCTGAGGCTAATACTACAAATTTCGCGAATAATCAAGCTCTAACCGAAGAAACAAACAACTATTACACATTTTTTTTCAGTCTTAAATTTAAACATCAGTATTTTATCGAAATAAATACAATGTATAATAATAAATGCATTTAAAATAAATAAAAAAAATCGTTTTAAATACAAAAAAATCAACCTTGATTTAGTGAACAACCTGGGTATTATGAAATCGCCCGGCAAAAATTAGTTCACTCTACCCAGACAGCACTGTATTTTTTATTCATAAATTTATAATCTTAAAAAAGTTGTGAATATTTATGGATTAATATGAAAATAACAAACATTTTCCCTAAAGATATAGGACTTAATTAATCATGGTGAGTTTCTTCGTTTTCATCCGATTTTAGTTTAATAAAATTAGATAAGTTCCGAGCTTTAGTACATATTAATTTACTTAATTGACTGTCAATTTCGTATGGAATCTTTCCTTTTATGTAATTCGAAACATTCCTGTTGTTTCTCAACCAAAACTCAAATATTTCAGAATTTTTGAACCAGAGTGTTTCTGCAAAAATATTAAAAACTAGTAAGTTGTAATGCGCCTATGGCGCCCGTTAATTTGCTTGAGAAAGTATTTGTTACTTAATTTTAAAATTTTTGTAAAAAATATTTTGAGAAAACTGTTTTGTAAAAAAAAATTTCGAAAAAAAATAAAATTGGAAAAAAAAATTTTGTTGAAAAAAAAAATTTTGTTGAAAAAAAAAATTTGTGGAAAAAAAAATTTTGTTGAAAAAAAAATTTTTTAAAAAAAAAATTTTTGTTGAAAAATAAATATTGTAAAAAAAAAATTTTTTGTAAAAAAAAAATTGTAAAAAAAAAATTTTGGAAAAAAAAATTTGGGGAAAACACAATTTCTGTACAAAAAATAAATATTATATTTTTTATTATTCTTATTTATAGAATTATAGAATGCCTATTTAAATTCCTACGTACTGCGTGACAGAGTCACTGAATCAGTGAATCAGTGTCGAGGGTAAATATATATTAAGATTCGTTTATTAGCAGTCAAATGCACACAATTTCACCATAACATTAACACTTGAGTTTTCTACAAACAATCACATGTAAATAGTTCCAGTGACACTTCAAAATATTTTTAGTTTTACTCGACGAAAAACGACAAAACTCTTCAAAAATTTCACAAAAAATACACACATACAAAAAACACCAAAATAAGTACGAAATACAAACATTTAGCAAACTATATTTGTTTATGGTAAAAATACTCACCTGGTGTATTAGAAATCATATTTACACAGTTTTTTTTTTTTTTTTAATAAAAATTCTCTTCAGATTCTTCACCACAACCTCAATATGTGTCCCCTGTGTCTAAGTTAGATTTCATTAACAAACTAAACCTTTAATTTCTCTCAGTGCGCCTGGCAGTGGTATGAAGTCGTCGTGAGCAGCAAAGCAATAACATCATGATCACTGTCTTCGTCCTTAGCACAAACGTGGTTATTACTTTTTATGTCTCTCTGTGAGTAAGTGTGTGTTTCGGTGTGTGCGAAAGTGTTGCTAGATGAAAATGTATGTGTATAAATTATACACACACACACACACATAGATACACTGACATTCCATATTGTTCGCTTTCATTTTATTACGGAAATTTCTATATAAAATTATAAACGTTTTAAGCACTTTTACCCCGAGACTTTCCTTTCGACTACACCAAAGGAAGAAGACAAAAAAAACAAGCACTTGCCGCTTGAGCACTTGAGAGGAGCGTCAGCGATTGGAATGAAACAAAACTTGCATTAAATATTGTCTGCCTGACCCCACCCAGCCAGTCCATCATCCCAGCACATTGTGTGGCCAACCATCTCCACCATCTCCGGCTGATTGATGTTGTTTCAACACTTTGTGTCTGCACGGCCATGTGCGTGTTCCTGAGGTACAAGTCTGGCTGGTGGCTGTCTGACTGACAGAGTGCGAGTATGAGATTGTTATCTTGGATTATAAACTTAACCGGAGTTTATTATTTTGTCCGATGTTAAGTTTTTGCGAAAGTTTCGCCAACTAATCGACAGATCGCATTGTGTTACGGCATACAAAGTATTTGAACTTTTATCGACTTTGTCTCAAGCCGATGTACTCCAACTTCGGTCATTGCGTGGGGGGCGGGGGGTGTGTGGAGGCAGCCATCTTAAAGAGCAAGACCATATACATATGTTTATAATGAAGACATTTAAGATTTCATGCCTTGAGAGTGTCTGTCCGGCGGTGGCAATCTGCTTCCGTTAGTTGGTGTATGTCAAACAAATTTAATATTTGATCTTTTTAAATGTAAAAGTCTTGTTCAGTAGGTCGATAGGATGGCAAACAAACTTGTTCCATCAGCATTGTATCGTTCGAGATATTATTGACAACAGACGAGCCAGATAAATGTCCAATAAAGTGTTCGCCACTCCAGCTCAAAACAACTTTAGCGTTACGATTCGAGCTTCATATGACTTCAGTTCAGATGACTCCAAGGAAAGATCTGTGTACAGATGGCGTTGCCCTTGTGTATGCAGTTGGTTTCGAGGAATCTTGACACACATCACCAAATTTGTGGTAAAGGACGGCAACATTGGCAAAAAAAAGTGAATAACAAATGTTATTTTGTTAAAAACTTGGCATTATTCTTAAGGTATATATTTACATACTAGTAAGTTGTAAGTTGAAAAAAAAAATGTTGTTGAAAAAAAAAAATGTTTGTTGAAAAAAAAGTTTTTTCTTGAAAAAAAAAATTTTGTTGAAAAAAAATTTGTAAAAAAAATTTTATAAAAAAAAAAATTTTTTGAAAAAAAAATTTTTGTTGGTAAAAAAATTTTGGTAAAAAAAAAATTTGGGAAAGAAAAATTTGGGAAAAAAAAATTTGGTAAAAAAAAAATTTGGGGAAAACACAATTTCTGTACAAAAAAAAAATATTATTTTTTTTATTATTATTATTTATAGAAAATTATAGAATGCCTATTTAAATTCCTACGTACTGCGTGACAGAGTCAGTGAATCAGTGAATCAGTGTCGAGGGTAAATATATATTAAGATACAAAAATATTCATGTGTCCTTAATTATGTCCACTGCCGATCTCCGGTTATTTTCCGATGTAAAGAAACTGGTTAATACAAAAAAAATACAAATCTGTGGTTTTCACAAGCAACCGCATAAGTCATAAAATCAAATTTTTCAGGAGAGCCAAAATACATAATTGTCGAAACTTTTGGAGCAGTTCAAGAAATTTTAAAATTTTATTGTTAATGGATATGTAGAACAAACAATATACCTAATTTTTGAATTAAAATTTTTTCAAAAAAAAAATGTTAATGATATAAAAAAAAAACATAAGTTTATATGGGCAAAAAGTGTGAATAAAATAACAGCGTATCTCCACTTAAGATGTTTTTTGTGAAAATTAATATAGTCACTTAGAATGCACTGATGACTTTTTTGTTACCAGCATACAATTAATTTGAAATGAAACAAATCGAATCATTATTTACTTTTTTTTTTGGCAAGTAACAACGTTATATTTGCGAATGGAATTGAACTGTGACATGAATTGTGCCTGCCTATTAGGGTGGAGTGAAAACATGCTTTTTTTTAATTTGAAAAAGTTAACCTCGGAAAGAGATGTAGTCTGGGGTCCTAATGAGGGGAAAAATAAAGAAAAACATTTTAAAAAATGTTTAGGGGTCGCGCCCCTCCCTCGAAATTTGGAAATTATCGCTATTTTGGCGTTGATTTTAGAAAAATCCTAAAAATTAACGACTTAACTTATTCGAAATTTAAAAGTTTGAGTTTGTTCAGTGCCCAAACAAAAGTATTTGAGGCAAATATGAGGATAATCGACTAATATTTGTAGCTTTGGTGGCGATTTCATTGTTCAGTCAATTTTCTGAAGAAGGGACGATTTGACTTATTTTACTTTTTGAAATTTTTGAACAATGAGAAAATTGTTTTTAAAATTTTCATGCCCTTATTTCATTGTTTACGCTATTGCAAACATTTATTGACATAAAACTTTTTAGGATTTTTCTAAAATCAACGCCAAAATAGCGATAATTTCCAAATTTCGAGGGAGTGGCGCGACCCCTAAAAATTTTTTAAAATTTTTTTCTTTATTTTTCCCCTCATTAGGACCCCAGACTACATCTCTTTCCGAGGTTAACTTTTTTTTTTTGAATTTCACTCCACCCTACTGCCTATGTCGTTAATGATGAAAACAATTTTTAGAAAAATTCCAAATAAGTCGTTTTTTGCTATAAGAAAAATGTTTTCAATACAAATTTTGGCAAATCGAATCAGCATGAAAAATGTAGCAATTTGGTGTCAAAACCTCAAAATCGGTAAACCCTCAGATATATCACCAATAACTTTTTTTCGCTTAAAGTATGGATATTTGCATTGTGTCCCCAATTAGTTGCCACCTCCATGGTATGTACAAGGTTCTCCAACAAGAGGTATTATTTTGAATCACCCGGAATTTCGGTAGCTGTCACTTGTGGAGCTTTTATTCTTTGACATTTGACAAGTACTAAAAATGGAACGATACAACGCATTGAAACAACAGTCCAACGTCGATTCAAGACCTCAAAGATAGAATTCGTGAGGCTATCGAGGACATAGGGCAGCCACTTTGCAATTTGGGTATGGAAAATTTCATGAAAAGGATGTGGTCCTGTACGTGGGGACGTGGTGGCAATTTGGCTCTTAATTATAAAATAAACATCCGATCATTTATTTGAAAAAATTTAATTTTTCTTTGAATACCAAAATAACACGTTGTGTTAGCGAACCCTGCATATGATTTTAGAGAGATTTAACATCATCATTCGGGTAGCCCTGGAAATTTCAAATTTCCTGAACAAATAAAACTAGTGGTTAGTAAGTTCTAGATTTAAAGCTTTGGCATACAAATGATAACCGAGTTCCGAGGTACATTTTTTCACATTTTTTCAACAATTTATTTGGACTACTTATTGAATGAATTTCGACACCAGTTTCCAAACTAATACACTTTCCTTAAATTTTCATTAATTTTTTCCTCAATTCCGACAATCAATTTGAAAAACATTGTGCAGCAATTAAAAAAAAATTAAATCTATTATTATTTCTATAAAAAAAACACATATTTCTATTTTGCAAAAATTTCTGAAATAAGTGTTAACAAATCCATTAAATTCAATGTAGGAAGATAAATATTTCGTGTATCCAAAAATGTCAAAATCCATAAATGTGTAAGGCGGGTGCCGCGTTTGCTGTTAATGGATTGACGATGAGGTGGTGACACCAACATTACCAGAATTGGTTTAAGAAATTGTTTCCTATTCATAATATTCTCCAGACAGTCTAAACTAGCAAAATTGTCCGGTAGAAAGATATTTGGGTCCCACAGTCGCATATTTTTAAGATCTGGAAAATTGTTCTTAAGAAAAACCGAAATACTATTGAACTAAGTTTATTATAGTAAAAATGCCAAGAATTAAATGAATTGTACATTTTCGAATAATTTTGAAGAATTACAATGGAAGATTCTCAAGATGGCTATGAATGTTTGGACATTGTGGTCTATGGCATTTCGACAAACTATTGTTGATTTGAGAAAATTGTCCTTTTATTCTGTTCTACTCATTCGTGTTGGCAATATCTGCCGTTTTGATCTATTTTCAATACCCATCGACTTGTAACTCTAAGAAACACATCAGATAGGATAGGTGATGACAGTTTTCGTTCTTCTTGAGAGATTTGTAAATCTCCTACTCATGAGTTAGAGCCTTCGTCGAGTAAATCATTTAGAAGACCTTCCTGTTACCTAGGGGGAATTGGAAAGATTCCTTCCCTTCTAGTACAATCCTTGTGCAAGGTCTTCCGATATTCATCCACAGATATCAACTTGTGGATATCTTCTTACGGAAGGCGTGCCAGAAGCCCTGGCGATCAGATATGAATAGTACGAGTTTTTAACATAGAATTTAATTATGTAGACCAGTAGGTCTGTCCGTTAAACAAAGCTAATATAGTGACTATAAGTTTTAGAGCTTGAACAAGTAGGGCTTTCGGTAAAAGTGAAAGTCGAAGGGCTTGATCTTCAATCTAAGTACGGTGGCAAAGGATAAACTATTGCCACAGCTTTAGGCTTCGTCGTTTACCACATAAATTCTTGTTTAACATTTTCTAAACTTTCTTCCACATGCCTTTCCTTTATTTATTTATTTATTTATTTATTAATTACAATACAAAGTCAATTTATATTCTAATTTTGGGTCCAAGGGTAAACCGGGTGACAAAGACCATTTGGCTTGATTTTTGCAGCGACAGACCAAAGCCTCTGGTGGGAATCGAACCCACAACCCCCACGCTGATAGGCAAGCACGCTACCAACTCGCCTACCGGGGCGCTTTACCTTTCCTTTATGAGGAGTTTCTTTCCCTATTTATTTCATCTGCTGTCACTTCCCCCAGCAACTATTTGCCTGAAAGAGGTGCCTTTCATGTCATGTCTTAAATATTTCAAGATATTCTTCGGCTAAGATCGCCTAAGGCGCCCTAAGTTCCAATGGCATTCAATGCTTCTAATCACACTCAACTACACTGCCTGTATGGCAATTATTTTACCAACCTAAATTTCAGAATATTTTCCAAATATTCTCCATAATTTCGGTCTACTTTAAACCGGATACACTTAGACCAGTGTTGGCCGTACGATTTTCCAATTGAAAATCTTGGGAAAATGTGTATCATTTCTCACCCATCGCCAGAGACTACAAGGACTACAAAGCACAATTAATGCCATCCCAAGGCACCTTTCAACTCTCAATACATTTCCCAGCATTCCTGGGACACGGAAGCATGTGCAGATGCAGATGCACTTCTCAGTCATCCCAGATACCCACAAGAAGAATAAGAAGAAGAAGAGGCAAACAAGTGAATCCATTCATTTTATAAAATTGCGAGAATTATGCGAGATTAAAATAAGTTTTTCAACAAACTGCAGCAAATTTTCTTTTGCCCCCTAATTTTTCGGCAAATAAAGAATGAAGCGCAAGGGAAATGGGAGTGGGGAATGGGGGAGCAGAAAACACTAAACTGCTAACAAAGTTATAATTCATAGTTTCAAAGAAGCATTCACAATGCTGCTGTGGTGGTGGCACAGTCCCCAGCACTGTGCCACTGCAAATGCTTAGTTGGTTATGGTGTGGCAGCAACTCAAGTCCAGCACATGTGCCACAAGTACGAATTTTTCCCAAGATCATAAACTTAAATGGTGGCCATAAAGAAGAGTACTCTTCTCCACTTGTACTGAACCGGTCCTGGATGCCTGTAGGGGGGGGGAGGTCGGTGAATATCACCACCAATAAAGGATACACCGAGCTGGGTGCGGGGTTAATTCAAACTGGAATACATTTGTTTATTTTTCTTTTTGTGCAAATAAACCAGAACCCTTGAGCTGAGCTTATTTTCTTTTCTTAATGCCGTCATGAAAATAAGAAAACCCACAAATTGCTGCTGCCAGCGAAAATGTTGCACGTTTGCATAATGCGACGGCCGCCACGCATTAATCTCACATTTGTCGGCGGACAGACAAATTCACTTACATTCTTGGAGTTTATAAAAATGGCGCCTTCTTATCGCAAGGGAACGCGCTTGAATTTTAAAAGACGCCATTTTCCCATATCTATAGTTTTCCGTTGTTTCTTCTCAGCCCACACGCACATATTGAGACAACTATTTCCTTTTGTGAAGGAGCAAACATTGTTTGATGGGATAGCAACAATTGCTAACAAGACGTCTATCAGGTGTGACACACAATCAGGCAACAGTGGCTGCAATTGATTTGATAAAATGGTTTTTATACCTCCAAAGGGAACACCCACCCGGATGGATATGAAGTGGTACAGAATCAAATTCCATCAAATTGATCTAGTAAACCTGTTTAGGTTCAGCATGGGGTATTACGGCTCTTCGTGTTCATATTGTCTACAACTGAACTCTTCCGGATTTACAGTGCCTAAAAAATCGGTCCATATTCATTACAAAAAGTTATTTGACAAACGAAACTCCATGGCCCCAACAAGTTGTACAAAAGTCATATCAAACCGGACAAACTTTTAATACAAATAGTTAATTTCAACTTTTTCTTTATCTATATGTGACCCGGTCAAGAAAAGGTGAAAACTAGGACTTTCTAGTTTTCACCACGTAAAAGCGCGTCTAAAAACTAACGAAACCTTTTCATAGGCCGGGTCACATATATATAAAACTCTTGCGTGACAGACTGACTGACTGATTCATCACCGTCCCAGCCAAACGGCTGAAGCTAGAATCATGAAATTTGGGGACTATGTAGCCCTTGCATCCTAGACATCCGCTAAGAACGGAGGGAAAACGGATAAAATGTAGAAAATTGGTCCATGATACAATTGACAACAATAGGTCGAAATGAGTTAGAGATGGGACGAAAAAGGGGCCAAAACGGGATAAAAAAAGGGTGAACAATTAAAAAAAAAATGGTGAAACAAATTTTTGTAAAAACATGTGGTTAGAGAAGGAACGAAAAAGTGAGAAAAAAAAACGTACTAAAACGGGATAAAAAAAGTACAAAAGGCGAAAAAACAAAAATCTGTGAAAATACTTTATTCGACAGGAACGGGCAAAAAAAAAATGTAAATAGTGGAAAATGGGACTAAAACGGGCCCAAAACCGGTATAATATAAATGAGAAATAACCTACAACAGGAGGAAATGAAATAGTAATGGGACGCAAAAAGGAGCAATGACGTGATAAACAAGTTACAAAAAAATTAAAAACGAATGAAACAGTTTTTTTGCCAAAAACAAGTGGATAATATTTGGAGAAGGGTCGATAAAGTGGCCAAACCGTACCAAAACGGGATAAAAAATAAGGAAAAAAAATAAGAAAACAAATTTTAATCGACAGGAATGCACCCAAAATTGGATGTAATGGCAAAGGGGCCAAAACTGCCCCTAATCTGGTATAATATAAATGAGAAATAATCTACAACAGGTGAAAATGAGTTAGAGGTGGGACGAAAAAGGGGCCAAAAAATGGGGAGAAAAATATCAAAAAACGAGTGAAACAGATTGTTGGCAAAAACTAGTTGATAATAGTTGGAGAAGGGATAAAAAAATGTTCAAAAGGGAAAAAAATAAAAATGTTTGGATGTAATGGAAAAATGGTCAAAACGGACTCAAAACTAGTACAATATAAAGGAGAAATAATCTACAACAGGTGGAAATGAGTTAGAGGTGGGACGAAAAAGGGCCCAAAAAATGGAGAGAAACAAATAAAAACGAGTGAAACAGATTGTTGGCAAAAACAAGTTGATAATAGTTGGAGAAGGGATACAAAATGTACAAAAGGGGAAAAAATGGAAAAGGGGCCAAAACGGACTCAAAACTATAATGAGTATAAATGAGAAATAATCTACAACAGGTGGAAATGAGTTAGAGGTGGGACGAAAAAGGGGCCACGAAGGGATACAAAATTTATTTCGAAAGTAATGGTTCAGTTCGCGAAGTTCACCGCAAGCTCCGTCCGAATGAATCGATTCGCCACCGTGCACAGCAATTGGAGCTTTGTCCATCAACTTTATGGAAGATTTTGCGCAAGATCCAGCTTGTGCAAGAATTAAAGCCGCGAGACCATGCAATGCGTCGTGATTTTGGTGTATGGGCCGAAAATGAGATTCATCTCGATGCTGATTTTCATCACAAAATTTTGTTCAGTGAAATTGGACCTGTAGAATTGGCTTTATTCGAGCCAGCCGCGGCGGCTACATGCCCGAAATCATATTTAAACATTAATGGCATAAAATTATCCTTCCAATAAAGCCAAATTGATGGACATTAAAACGATTTTCTTGTGTTTTATTTCAATTCGAAGTTCTATACCTCAATAAAAAAAACACCCTTTAAAATACTTGCGTGACTGACTGATTCATGGTTTCCTCGACAATGGCTAAAGCTAGAATCATGAAATTAGCTATGAACGGATTTTTCGAAACTCGGATCCCCCAAACCCTTCGAACTACCCAAACATACAAATATTGTGATTTTTGTGGGAAAATTGGACCATAAGTACGCTTTCAAAACGTACAAAGCGGGAAAAACAAAAATGTGTGAACAAATTGTAATCGACAAGGAAAAAGCCACCAAAATGGGGAAAATTAAGAAAGTGTGAACATGTATTTCAAATTAATATCTACCGCTAAAAAATAGTCGGTGTAAAGCTTTTTTTGTAAACCCTGAATTGGTTTAAACAAATATTTTATATTTTACTGGGAAAGAAAATGTACGCTTACGAAGTAAGCATTCAAGTGTAATTTAGATTGAAGCGCCCCGGTAGGCGAGTTGGTAGCGTGCTTGCCTATCAGCGTGGGGGTTGTGGGTTCGATTCCCACCAGAGGCTTTGGTCTGTCGCTGCAAAAATCAAGCCAAATAGTCTTTGTCACTCGGTTTATCCTTGGACCCAAAATTAGAATATAAAATTTACTTTGTATTGTAATTAATAAAAATAAAAATAAAAAAATAAAATAAATAATTTAGATTGCATGGGTAAAATCAGAGCATAGGAATTTAAATTCCTACAATCATTTTTTAAGAAATTCATTAATTGGTTATGGAACTTATTTCAAACCACTGTGCCACCTCTTTTGCTCAGCACGAAGTAGCGGGTTTATGCTAGTAAAATATAACATTTTTTAAGAAATTCATTAATTGGTTATGGAACTTATTTCAAACCACTGTGCCACCCCTTTTGCTGAGCAACCAAACAATGAAGACATTTTTACAGATTGCTGGCTCTGCAACATTCTTGTTGATCCTGTTTGGTTTGTTTTTTTCTCTCTCTCTCTCTTTAGTTTGTGGTATTGTTGTCGTTGTCCTTGTTGTCAGCTACCGAATATGTTGCTGTTGCTGGCATTGTGTAGGCCTGTGACACAGTTTAGTGTCGTCCTTCCACAACTCCAAACAGGCAACGGAAATTGTTATGGACTTGATGGACTTTTTTTGGTATCTGCGGTTCTATGTGCATCACTCATTCCTCTTGCGCTCTCTCTAGCTCTCTTTTTCTTTAGACCCCTCATTATCCTCATTGTATTTCCGAGCTGTGAGCTGTTTGCTGGAGACGGAGGGGTCACATAGGAAACTGACTAGTTTTTCACCAACACCGAGAGAGAACAAACGAAAAAAAAGAAAAACAACAAAGTCTTTTATGTCTGGGGTCAGTTATATCTCTGTATATTCCTCTCCATTTCAATTTGAACCGGCCTACTTGCACTCTTGAGGCATTTGCTTCGCTTTTCATGTCTTCCTTCCTATCTTCCTGCCGTCGTCGCGGTCGTCCTGTCGGCGTGGCAACTTGCCTGGAGGTGTGTCGGTCCGTTGGTCTCATACAATCATGTCTTCAAACAAACATCTCTTGGAGCTTAACTTTTAAATGTTCCACATCCACATGGACACATATAACAACAAAAACGGTGGATGTAAGTTTTAAAAAGCTTAGAAAGATGTTGCGTACATACAGACAGACGTTTAGATTCACATAGACAGTGAGTACTTGAGATACAGCGTGCTGCTGCTTGCTGTAGGCGGGTGATTAAGATAACAAAAGTCAAAAAAGTAATTGTCAAGATATTCTCTGTTTCCTTTTCTTGATATGTTGTATGCAAAAATGGGCAAAAGAAAACGGAAAAGAAGACTTTAGACGCGCATCTACATGCCAATTTATTTCTTGGGCACAGTGGTATAAGGCGGTAATAGCATAGGACGAGAGACATCAACAAAATATTGGAGGGTATTCTCCTCTCCTTTAAGTCCCTCAATATAAAGACTCCCTCCTCTTCTTCTCCGACTCCTTCCTAAGCACACTTTAAGTGATTCTAAAATGAGCTTGTCTGAATTTTAAGATTTTCAAATGGTTCGGTCTCGGGGTGAGTATTTGTCAAGGCAAACTTGACTAACCAATCGACCGAATCATGGAAATACGAACCGATTGAACCGAACAGCTCCAAACAAACAAATATCGGAAGAGGACGTACCGCGGAAGCAAACGAAACTAATTGAACGAGTTCATTAAATCGCATTACCGTAGCGAACGAATCGCAGACTCGATAGAACCGGGGAAGTTATCGACTTTGGGTGGCAATGGAATAACGCAGGCGGACGAATGGTGGAAGTGAACAAATAGGGAGAGTCGAAAAACAGTTCAAAACAAACCGGGGAAGCGATGAAAAGATAAAAGCGGACAAATCACTAAGGCTAACAAGTAGCGAGATCCGACAAACAAATATCGGAAGTGGAAGCTGAGATATCGACATCTGGGGTGTTCGAAGCATTCGACCTCCTAATCACAGCTGCTGCAGTAATCATCTGCAGAAATCCTAAGACTGGTTTCATACACATCTGCCTATCCGACAATATCCCGTAATGACGTATACCAATACAGAAATATCTTCCCCAGGAAGTGGATTTGAAAATTATCTGTAGGTTAAGTCGGAACGTGGTGAAATTTGCCCGGTGAATCGACATGTTCCAATCTGAGAGCTTGCAATCTGAGATTGAACTGAAATATAGGAATAGGAAAGATTTGAAATATTTTCAGTTAAACGGAAGAAATTGTGATAAAAAATTAAAATGTGTAATTGTTCCGTAATTAAGTAATTTGTTGTGTGATTCACTTCCAGTTCGATTTCTTCTGCATATTTAAATGCCGGCACTTTTTTTTTGATAACAGAAAAAAACACAACCATTTCAAACCCATGTGACCTTTTAGAAATGTTACGAATCGAAATAAATTCGGGGGGGTATCACATAGAAAACACAGTGAACCCTGTCATGATGTTGGATACGTGATGTTAAATGTGTTTCAGGGTGTGTGCAAATGATAGCAAATACAGAAAATCCCCTCTCACCCCTCCACCCAAAAATAATATAATGCATAAAATAATAAAAACAACTTTAAAGTGCGATTTTTGAAATCCGCATAAAACGCACTAGCATTAACGTCCACCGCCGCCATGTCCATGCTGCACATCCCTAAGCTTTGAGCAGAGGCAAATAGCACTCACTGATCGGTCAGTCGGTTCCTTGGCTGGCCTGTTCGTTGGTTGGTTGGTTGGTTTGTCGGTCTACAACAAATGCGAAAGTAAAACCAAGTGAAAAGTGAAGTTTTAGTCAACTTCAGCAAAAGCAATGAACACAACAGAAACGGCCAACGAATATCAAAAACGGTTCAACTGATGCTTACAGCGAATGGCAGATGATGAAGAAGAAGAAGACGGTGTAGCAGGACCAGGATAAAGGCAAAAGAGGTTTAAAAACGGCAGCCTGTGTGTGCTGCAGTCTCTTGTATACGTAGGCCCGTGTATAAGTTGGGAAACAAATCGAATACAAGTGATTTATTTTGAAACGCGAAATTTTTAAAGAATTAAGAATAGTCGCCAATTTTTAAAGAATAGTTTACATTTTTTAGTAAAAAAGAGGAAAAAATCTCAGTTTTCCCCCATTTAGGCAGACCAATATGCATAAGTTCAATCGATATTATATTAATATTTTAATTGAACTAATTAATGGTTTATTGGATTCAATTAATAGTTTAATTGATTCAATTAATAGTTTAGTTGATGTAATTAATAGATTAATTAATTCAATTAATATTTTAATTTATACAATTAATATTTTAATTGATTCAATTAATATTTTAATTGGTTCAATTAATATATTAATTGATTCAATTAATACTTGAATTGATTCAATTAATATTTTAATTGATTTAATTAATAGGTTTATTACATTAATATTTTAATTGAATTAATTAATATTTGAATTGATTTAATTAATATTTTAATTGATTAATAATAATATTTTAATTAATAGGTTATTATTTTAATTGAATTAATTAATAGTTTAATTGATTTAATTAATAGTTTAGTTGATGTAACTAATATATTAGTTAATTCAATTAATAGATTAATTAATTCAAATAATAGTTTAATTGATGTAATTAATAGATTAATTAATTCAATTAGTAGTTTAATTGATGTAATTAATAGATTAATTTAATAAATATTTTAATTGATTCAATAAATATTTTAATTGGTTCAATTAATATTTTAATTCATTCAACTAATATTTTAATTCATTCAATTAATAGGTTGATTATATTAATATTTTAATTGAATTAATTAATGGTTTATTGGATTCAATTAATAGTTTTGTTGATGTAATTAATAGATTAATTAATTCAATTCATATTTTAATTTATACAATTAATATTTTAATTGATTTAATTAATATTTTAATTGATTCAATTAATATATTAATAATATTTAATTGATATTTTAATTGATTTAATTAATAGGTTGATTATATTAATATTTTAATTGATTTAATTAATATTTTAATTAAATAATATTAATATTTTAATTAATTTAATTAATAGGTTAATATTTTAATTGAATTAATTAATGGTTTATTGGATTCAATTTATAGTTTAATTGATTCAGTTATTAGTTTAGTTGATGTAACTAATAGTTTAATTGATGTAATTAATAGATTAATTAAACTTTTAATAGATTAATTAAACTATTAATTGAATTAATTAATTAAATTAATATTTTAATTGATTCAATAAATATTTTAATTGGTTCAATTAATAGTTTATTGGATTCAATTAATAGTTTATTGATTCAATTAATAGTTTAATTGATAGTGTAATTTATAATATTTTTAAAAAGGATTACTTCGCCTATTAACACGTTATTACTTCACTTGTTTACATTCCTCGAACTACTTGAAAGCATCCACGACTATTCAAAATCACAATTCAGCAAAACCTTCAAACTCACTTTTAACAGCATTTGCAGTTGTCCAATTTGATGCTGATTGTGGTTATCCCCTTCTCATCGAATGCACCTCGTATGGCGAGAATGAAATTCGAGTACAACATTGTTTGTGCTGATTACAGCGCAAATAGCTTTTGATTTTACAAATCAAAACTTTTGTGCGCGAACGTGATTTATGTGAATGAATAAAAACTCCAACTCCATGGACGGGATGGCATTGCACAGATATATTCCCCAAGAACTGGACACAAACACAAACAAACTGAATTACTTTATTTGAAACGAACGAACGAACGAACCAAATTCAAACTTTCCAAAGTGATATTCTATCCAAGCGCAGCGGCCAACTGCAGCAAGTAGCAGGCAGCCAGCTCCCGTTCCACGTATACCGAATGCTCGTCCTCGTCCGGGGTGCATGGCATTACAAACATGTTTTTTCTGTTATCAACAATTGTTACAAAACTAAGGATATCACTCACAATTTTTAGTCACTGCACTAAAAGTGGTGGCGGCAGCAGCAGCAGCAGTAGCAGAGGCTCCAAAGCACTGCCTGGTGCTCTGGTATTGCCAACAGCATTAGCCCGGGTCATGCACGCACTAAAAAATGTGCTTTAGCCAGCACAAAATTCTTAAAGCGCCACTACTCATAACATATTCGAATTGGGAGAACGACTGTCGAGTGGGTGGCTGCTAGAAGTGCAACGCCTTAAACCACCCACAACCGCATGGAAAATTATAGGAAGGAACATTGAACAAATTGTCGAGTTTAAAAGCGTTAACTACCTTCATCAATTTTTCCTTGATGCAGCACCGCACAAACAGGACAGAGATTTTTCCATACACCATCCCACCACCCACCACCCACCATCATGCTCCAGCACCACCCACTGCGAACGAGCTGCCTTTGAACTGAACATGTCTTTGTTTCATTCCCGTTTGTGTGGTCGCTGTCTGTGTGCCAACAACTGTCGAGCAACGAATATTGGATTGGGAAGAGGAACACATGCATCATGACAAGACGCGACATCAGCTTCCAGAAATCACAACGTTCTGCTATTTGTCATAAAAAAAAAGACAAACAATTGATAAATGTTTTACATTCTGTCAAGTCATGTCGGTTACTTTAAAACATTTAAAACTATCATCCGTTCTCCATTGCACTCCCCCACTCCTTGCACTCTACAAGACTGGACAAAAGATAGAACAAACAACAAACGAGTCGCTGAAAAATAGCAAAAAAGGATTTTAAAGCCAAAGCTTCTTTTGCATGACTTCTGATTTCACTGCAAATGAACAGTTTCGTGTGGAAGTATTCGTCATGAAGGGATGGAAAAATATCCACAATGGAATTAGATAAACAATGGATGACAATGGCGTTGTTGACATTATGGGATTCTCAACCCTCCCACGAGTTTTGTTGTTGCATTTATTCGGTGGATCTAGATTTTGTGGGATGGGGATGGATTGTCCAGCCACAGCTGGGTAATATTTATTAGTTACTTTTTTTTTTATTATTTAACTACAATACAAAGTAAATTTAGTAAATTTCACTACAGCGAATATGAGGAGTGTTCCTAAGTTGGTTTACTGGGTGAAACATTTGTCATAACCGAAATCTTTTCACCTGAGAACTTGGTAAAACTCAAAAACCATAAATTCCGAAAAGAATTACGAACTCTCTAAGGCAAGTTCCGTATCACAACAGTGTGATAAAACCTTGCTAGACTTCAGTTGATTAATCAGAGAAAAAAAATTTAAATTTAGACCTAAGACTTTTCAAAAAGTCCTGAGTTTGTAAAAGAAGTACGAGGATTTTTATGTCGCACAGAGACATTTTTAATAACGGTAATCAATTCACAATTATACCTTAGAACTTAGGCAAAACTATTTGTATTTTCACAGACAGTCAAAACACAATTAGATCCTTCAGAGATGATAATGTCTTGTCAAGGACACTCATGGACTGTAAGGAAACTACAAATGACATATCGAGAGATAAGGACATATTTAAAAACTGGATACCGGGCCACCAAGGGTTTCCAGGCAATGTTAGGGCCGACGAACTGGCTAAAATGGGAAGGGATTCCGACCAGAATACTCTGCAATTGCCTAAACCTTTCCTGGACACAAAAAAAGGAGTTGAGGGAATGGATGAAGACGACCCATGCCTTCAGATGGCAAGAGGAGCAGGTGGGAAGAACCACAAAGGAAACCTGGGGAAATCTCGATTACAACAAAACAAGGATAATACTCAGGTTTAACAAAAATGAGCTAAGTCCTGGGGTCATCACAGGACACAATAGCCTAAGGGCACACCTATTTAGGATAGGATGTTCCGAGAACGACGAATTTATGGCATACGGAGGGGACGCCGAGACGGCGGAACACTTGCTGTGCCTGCGCTTTCTCGCAGATCAGGAAAATCCAATTAGGAGAGGACCCCTTAGATGAGCTGTAGGTCGTCAAAGGAATGGACAACTTTATAGAGGAAACCGAATTCCTAACGTAAAAAAGGGGAAGGGAATCTGAAGAAGAAACCAGGAAAGCACAACAGCCCGAATTACTGGCCTAACTGCATGTCAACGACATGAGACGGTCATTTGTACATGACCGATTCTCCATTTCAAATTAACCTAACCTATCCTAGACAATCCAACAAAGAGAAAAAAAAAGCAAGGCTTTCGCAATATTTTCAAACGCGCCCCGCCTAGCTTTCCTCATGTACGAAAACCATATTTCCATAATTTACAAAAACAAATCTTTTATTTATACATTTTTTTGTAGTTTCAAATTTTGGAAATTTCCAATTAAATAATTTTGCACTTTTTTTTGCAGAATTTTAAAAAACTGCCCCCGGGCAAACACTTTCGTGAGGAACTTTGTGTCTGTGTGTGTGTTTGTGCAACGATCTCTGCCCAGAGTCACTGACAGCTAAATAAATGAATGGATGAATGAACACACTGCCATCACTGTAGCCAACCCCTTCCTTCGTACCCTGTCCGGCGCCTTGCTTGCCCTCTCACCCACAATTTCCACAACGAGAAACATTGAAAGTAAAATTGAAATGAAAACTTTTTAAATAAACATTTATATGTTACACTGTTTTTTACTGTTCGTTTTTCCTTTTTTTTATGTTTTGGATAGTGTGTGTGTGTACAGTATGCATGGTAGGGCCCCACCCCACCGGTTTAGTTGTTACGGGCCATTCATTCAAGGGTGGCACTGGTGGCGTTGGTGTTGGTGGGAACCATATGGTTTTTATATAATTTTAATTTTTATTGCATTTCAAAAGTTTTAGGTTGTTTTTTTTTCGTATATCCGGTTTCCGGTTTTTTTGTTGCTGGCGTGTGTGTAAAGTCTACACTTGTTGTTGTACGGCCTGGGTATGCATGAGTATTTGTTTGTTTAAAAAGTTTGTTGTAATTTAATTTACCACATAATCGTAGTAGTAGTACGAGTACGAACAGTGGGTGCTGATGTTGTTGGCTGGCCCCCTTCTCCGGTATCTCTAACAACTTCTGAAGCACGTTTTCATTGATTGATGGATGAATGCATGGATGGATGGCAGAACTTGTTGATCACACTCTGGCGACTATTATTTACAATTGCAAACAATACTTATGTGCTTGTGTACATATGTATATGTACATCAATACGTGTCTGTATGCAACATATATGCACATGGTCGCCAAATATTGATTCTAATTTAAAGTGTTATGGCCTATTAATGGGCCCATTCATGGCGTCCAACGTCATACAAAAACGAGAGCCTCTTGGCCGGCACACTTTTCTTGAATCGATGATTGACCGAGAGAATGACGGACAAATTGAATGACTGTACAATGTACAGATATCAGTGAATGGCAATTCAGGGATATTACAATGACATACCTCAATCTAAGTTCAACTTGACCAATTTTCGTTATGTTTTGTGTTCAATTCATTAGAGATCCTTACAGATTAAGTGCAACTGTATGGTCCGGTCAGACAAAAGAACTCGAATGAACAGACACTAAGTTGATACTCTGAATCATAATAGGGCAATAATTGCAATAACAGTTGATGAATTCAAACATAAGTCCGAAATAACGCAAAGGCCAGGGGGATAAAAATGGGGGGAAAACGGGTAAAATGTTCCCTTTCAAACCCTTCAAAATAAAAAATACAAAATAATCAAATATTATGATTTTTATTGGAAAATTTGTCCACTACTACGATTGAAAATGAGTAAGAGATGGGACGAAAAATGGGCCAAGACGGGATAAAAAAGGGACAGAAACGGGTAAAAAATTAGAAAGGCGAAACAAAAGTTTGAAAAAGGACGAAAAAGTGGCCAAAACGGGATAACGGGTACAAAAGGGGAAAAAACAAAAATATGTATGAAAAAAATTGTAATCGGCAGAAATGAGCCAAAATTTGGAAGTGATGAATAAGGGGACTAAAAAGTCAAAACGGGCCTAAAACTGGTATGATAAAAAAGAAAAATAATCTACATACGAGTAGATAAAATACTTGCATGACAGACTGACTGATACATCCTGTCCTTGCCAATGGCTGAAGCTAGAATCATGAAGTTAGCTATGAACGGATTT
Source organism: Hydrotaea cyrtoneurina (assembly GCA_958296145.1). NCBI lineage: Eukaryota > Metazoa > Arthropoda > Insecta > Diptera > Muscidae > Hydrotaea > Hydrotaea cyrtoneurina. The sequence continues at coordinate 141,275,212 of OY282512.1, forward strand.
TTCGAAATTCGGATGGGAAGGGGATAAAAATGGTAAAACGGGAAATCATAACACGGGAAATCAAAAATAGAAAAGGATAAAGCGAATCTTTGGCAACAACATATGGAAATCAGTTAAATAGGGACGCAAAAGGGGCCAATACTGGATAAAAAGGGGGGAGAAAATAAAAAAAAATGTGAAATAGAATTTTTGTCAACAAGGAACAAAAAGGGGGAAAAATAAAATAATAAAAAAGGTACAAGCGCCCCGGTAGGCGAGTTGGTAGCGTGCTTGCCTATCAGCGTGGGGGTTGTGGGTTCGATTCCCACCAGAGGCTTTGGTCTGTCGCTGCAAAAAATCAAGCCAAATAGTCTTTGTCACTCGGTTTATCCTTGGACCCAAAATTAGAATATAAATTTACTTTGTATTGTAATTAAAAAAAAAAAAAAAAAAAAAAAAAAAAAAAAAAAAAAAAAAGGTACTAAGGAACTAAGGAAAAAGTATGTTAACAAAATTAAATAGAAAAAAGGGGAAAATGGATCCAAAACTGGTGAAATTTAAAAATTTAAAAATAATTTAAAATTTTGGGAAAAACAAAAAGTTTTAGGATACTGAAAAGTCAACAAAAATGGGCCAAGACGGCTAAAATATAGAGGACGTGGGAAATTTTTTTAAAAGTAATCCTAAAGGGTGGAAAGTAGAAAAGAAATAAAGGTACAAAGGGGGGGAAAATTGTGTTAACAAAATTTATTAGAAAAAGGGGGGAAAAATGGATCCAAAACAGGTGAAATATAAAAATGAAAAATAATTTAAAATTTTGGAAAAACAAAAAGTTTTAGATACTGAAAAGTCTACAAAAATGGTCCAAGACGGCTGAAATATAAAGGACATGGGAAAACGTTTTAAAAATAATCATAAAGGGCGGGAAGTAGAAAAGAAATAAAGGTCAAACGGGGGAAAAGTTATGTTAACAAAATTTAATAGAAAAAGGGGGGAAATGGATCCAAACAAAACTGGTGAAATATAAAAATGAAAAATAATTTAAAACAAAAAGTTTTAGATACTGAAAAGACCAAGACGGCTAAAATATAGAGGCGCGACGTGGGCAAATGTTTTAAAACTCATCATAAGGGGCGGGAAGTAGAAAGGCCATAAATGTTTGGAAATTGTTCCGGGATTAACAACAGCAGTTCCAACAAGTAGAAAACGGGGCCAATATGGGGAAAATTCACATATTTCAAATTATTATCCACCGGAAAAATGCGATAATGGTTCTGAGTCGATATAACGTATTTTTTGGTAAACCAATGAAAATAAACAAATATTTTGTGTTTGGAAATGTACATGGAACATGGAAATGTACGCATACGATGTAGCGGGTATTTGCTAGCCAGGAACATGTATATGCCAATTTTTTTTAAGAGCAAACTAATTTGAAGCCACCACCGCCCGTCTGAAAAAAAAACTTATAATTACTGTATTGTCCTCAGAAAACAGGAGAAAGTATATTGAAAATAGATGGCAGGAATTAAAAAAAATATTGGATTCGTTATTATAATCAATAATTTAATAATAAGGGCATGTGCTATAAAAACCTTATCCCCAGATATTGGCGGTCGACGTGCCCTATGCACCCGCACAGTGGAATAAGGCAATGACAGAGAAAATCTGTTTACAGAATTTCAATTGTAAAATTCTTAAAATCAAATAAAAAAAAAACGAAAAATTTTATTTCGGATCCGCTTAATTGCAGGCATGAAAATACGGCGCATTTGTTTATTTTATCTGAAGTTTTCAGAAATACGAAGTTCGGATAATTGAAATATATATTTCATTCAACCGAATTTCGTTTGTAGTACAAATGCAGAGATTGGAGCCGATACTAAATTCACGTTCGGCGGCGTCACAATTTCCATTCGTTTTTATGTGAAATTAGTCGCTACGTAGAATCGTAACGTGCATAGATTTTTAACAATATCTATATGTTTTCAATATTTTCAGATTTTTCAATATTTTTCAGAGAGTAGTTTTAATTGCAAGGCGAGGTTGAATAGTCGCTGGCCTAGCTGGGAATGGACATAAGTAGCAGAAGTCCCATGTAATATCTTCTGTCAAACTCATCAGAACAAAATCGAGATGCCCAGACTTAAATCGATTTGCTAACCCAGGACTTAATCAGTAGATAGACAACAGTGAAGGTTACGTCCTTAACATGATGACAGACATATCAGATACTGTTGAATCCTCCCTATCTGGTCTACTGTTCAATAAGAAGTGCCAGACACTTATGCCAAATATGGGTGCAGAACTGCAAACGTCTACAGCGTAGTTGGAAAAAACGATATTTGGGCGTTTATCCGAGCCTGCATTCAGTCCAGAACATATGTGGCTCACGATAACCAGACACTTCGTCAAGCAAAAGATACCAGGTTTTTCCTTTTTTTTTGTATAATTAATTTTTATTTGCAAAATATTTTGCCAAGTTTAATAAAACTCGATCTGTTCGGGAACAACATCTACATCATGAAGGGAGACCAATTCCATAATTTTCCCGAAGCATAACAAACTCAACACACAGCGAAGTGTTCTAGAACTTTTCAATGTTAAAGAGACTTCATATCAAAAATGTTGGAAGATATTGTGGACTCATATCAAATATCATCCATTTATCCGACGATTAACATTATAAAATATACGAGCAAAGATTTCAAATCTTTTTCAGTCGAAACATGAAAACTAAATATTCACATCATTTTATTTTGTGGGTCTTATTACTCATTGTTGCATTTATCAAGGACTAAAGATGTGTGAGTGTCTGGCTGTTTGTGTGTCGCTACACATGAATCCTCTTACAGCAGACATAAAACACTCGCAGCAAATAGCAAACGACGAGGCAACATGATTTCAATTACTCATACCACCGTACGTGTACATGTATGACAAGGCTCAACGCATACGTTGGCATACACATACACATACACAAACGCACTCAATCAGAACTCCATACATGTATATTAGAGGAGGTCGTGAAAAAATTTACTTACAATTTAAGTGCAAGAGCCACAAAAAGGAACAGATACCATAAACGTCTGGTATAGGGTGATTTTGGCCCTTAATTTGTTAACTACTCAGCCAACAATATCATCCGACTTTTCGGATATCAGATTTTTTCCCGAAATTATTTGAAATTTGCTCAGGCAATTAACCGATATCCTTCATAAATTTCACAGGCTCTCATGGTGTTAAAGATAAGTGAGGACAAAACAAAGGTCTTCCGATAAACATCGAGACGACAGAAGGGCGACTTGGTGGAGGCCGGCAATGTCAGCGACGAGTTTGTGAGAGCATTTGTCTACGTAGGCTCCACCAACAATAGAAAGAATGATATCAACATCCAAATAAAGCGAATGAGTGCTGATACGAATATTGAATATTTGGAACAATGTTGTCAAATATTCAGTGTTTGGGTAGTCACGAATATTTTTTTTATTATTATTTAATTACAATACAATGTTAGTTTATACGAGTATTCTAATTTGGGATTCAAGAGTAAACTGGGTGACACAGATCATATGTCTCGGTTTTTGCATCGGCAGACCAAAGCCTCTGGTGGCAATCGAACCCACAACCCCAACGCTGAGAGGCAATATCGACTACCGGGGTGCTTAAACAACAGAATATGTTCGGGACAATATGTTCAATATCGAAAGATCGACCCCGTTTAATGTACCTAGGATGAATGCATATATAACTTTCCTAACATATAGAATTTCTAGAATTTGCTTTACATGAAGCTCGTCCGTCCCCTTCCAATGTACAGCACATAGGACTATGCAGGCGAACGCATGTAGGACTGCGTCAATGTCTATGAGAGTGACTCTAACAACAGACTTTCAAGTAATTTGTGTATAAATGTCATTTTATGTCAAAATATCATTATTATCGATGCTGTTATTATTACCAGCATTTCTTTATTGATGTCCTCATTTTGGTATTTGTATGACAGTCGTTCTGTCTACCTTCTCTCCGCCTGCCTTCTCACAGCCTTCACGTGTCACTTGTTGTGCGAGGCAAAAACGTATTCGGTTTATATGCATTTTTCTGTTCCCTTAGCCCAAAAGTCTTTAGTCGATATGTACGGGTATGAGTAAATGGCATTGGTGAACACTGTCTGTCGGTCGACTGCCTGCCAGTCTCGCTGTCTATTGACTTGTGTTCCTACTCGTACGGGTAAATAAATGGGTTTTGTGGGCTTCTTAACGGTGCCACATATTTGACCCGTTTTTCTTTACTCTGAAGCCACAGGAAGTTACAGCCTATGTGTGGCTGTGTGTATGGTCATGCGTTGGCATGTGTTTGTTTCTTTTTGTGGCTAACTAGTGTTTGTTGTTGTTAATAGAGGACAAGAATGACTGTAATTGTTTTGTTTGAAATATGCAAAATTGTTTTACAATTTTCCGACTCATATGGCAGACATGAATGAACAAAATGTCCAGCCACAGCTCAGATACACTCATATACAGGGTACAATTAAAAAGGCCTTCGACAGGCCACAATTAACCAGCTCTGAACCAAAAAAAAAAAATTGATTCTACATTGTAGATTTTCATAACTCAGCGGAAATCTCCGTACCGAGCTGCCTTTGTTGTGGATCCTAACCATTGTGGTATATCCTAGGCAATGAAGCGAGAGGTCACACGAGTAACTCAAAACATTTACATTGAACGAAATCGGATATGAGAATAATATCAATGACCTTACTGGCATTTCTTGTCTGTCTTTGATAGTGTTATATATATATATATATATATATATATATATATATCGTCTATGTAGAACAAAAACTCATCATCTACATTTTCATAGTTTTGAGTTATAAGGTGTTTTATATAAGGGCTATCATTAAAAATCCAATATTTCGATAACAAATATTTTGAATACCACAATTTGTTAATTATTAAATACAACATTTTATCCACCAAAAATTTCTGCATAAGTTGTATACTGTTATATCGACAAAAACCTTAGGTAGATAATGATGTTTTCTTCACAAATTTTATCGCAAACCTGCAGTTAGTGAGTTATAAAAAAAAAATCTTAGTAAATAAAATAGATATGCGCATATCGATAAGCGCAAAAAATAAACAATGGAAAATTATGAAATAAAATGCAATAAACTCATTTTTCGCTAAAGTGTAGTTGATGACTTTTTCTTCTACATAGACGATATATAGAGTGTTATACCGTTGATCTATTTGGGGCAGGGTAATAACTTGCATTTTTGTTGTCCATCTTTCTGACATAAGTTCGGACAAAGAAAGTTTTTCATCAGTGACGTATGTGCATTAGGCATATAACTAATTTTTACGAACAATTTGGCATACCACCACGTGGTGGCAAATATTGTACAAGTAAGGAATATCACTTTTTTAGGTGATTTCGGTTCAAAAACGTTCCGCGCAAAAATGGATTTCTAAAAAAAGTCAGATTTTTTTTTTAATATTTTTTAATTTTTTTTTAATATTTTTATTTTTAAATTTGTGTCAATTGTTATATGAAATAAGTTTTAAGTTTAAAGTATCTGATGATTTACACAATGGTAAAATGTCTTGCACAATTTTAATTGCACACTCTGCGCAGATGTTACTTCGCTGAACTTCCTCAATAGCTGATGGTTTATTTACCCAATGTCTGAGAAAACATTCATTTGCTTTTGTGAAGCCGGCCAATGATTTCTGTAGTGTGGCGAAATTATTTTTGTTGAAAGTATGATCGGAAAACCAGATCTCGCTCCAAGCACCGCACACAAACTTAGAAATAGGATATAATTGCAAACGATATTCAGGAATAAGTATAAAGGCTAAAAGTGCCAAAATAGATCTAGAATTCCAACGGGCATTACTGAGTGCTGGTATTGCTTTAAATTTTATGTAGGGAAAACGTTCATTTTTCTCGAAGTATTTAAAAGCTTCGACCAATTCATATAAGTATTGCATGTCATTTCGCCATTTAATGCTTTTAACCTTAATACACTCTTTATTTTGTTCATACTCTTTTTTTAGATCATCGTAATTTTCTATTAAATTTGGAATAAAATTGTATGAAATATTGGGCGATGATGTTTTTCCCTCTAAAAGCTCATCCATGACATGTTTTAACATCAAATCTAGCACATGATGTTGACAACCAATATACTGTGGAGCGGGCAATGAAAAGGATTTCAAAAAAATTTGTAGGCGAGTGACAACACCATGGTGTCTGCCAGTATTCACACTGGTTGTATCGCAAATTATAATTTTAATTGATTCCAACAAGTCGAAATCACATAATAATTCTTTTATTCCGTGAAATATCGTCGACGCTTTACAAAACTGTACACTGTACAAACATTTTTTTGGTTTTTTCAGCAGTTCTGATAAAAAAGTAATTTCGTTTTGCGCGGAAACTTTTTTGCAATTTCGCAAAAAAAAAATAATGGGGGTTCATACTTTTTTATGCTCTATTCGACTATGGTATGCCGTTTTTCGTATTTGCAATTTCGTATTTTTTCGAGTGTTCTAGTAGCGCCATCTGTAGGTGAAGTATTTCTAATATTTATGATATTTTGTTAACGCCATCTATATGAAAAGTGTTGTAATTGATAAATTACCTCTGTTGTATATGTCTGTGATATAAGTCATTGGTAAGGAATATATCGCAGGTTAATACGTCCCTTTCTTAGTTTTCGACTAGCAACATCTATGTGTGAACTAAGGAACCATTAAAGGAATTTAAAAAAGATTATCTGTTGTCTTCTTGTAATAAAAGTATTACAAGTAGTATTGTAGATTAATCTATATTAGAAGTCTAACACCTTCGATCGAATTGATGCAAGACCTTAGTTCAGTGGAGGATGAACAGTTGATATGACTCTGGACACTTTCGAACTCCTACTGCGTTCTAGAGCCTATGGGGATCGACTATTCGTCGCTGTCCATACAGATGTGGTCCCGCTAAGATAAGAAATGTTCACGCATAATGCTGTGGCTTTCAAGACCAAAATGATTATGGATGGCGTGGATTCGCTGGAGTTCTGTCGTATCATCTGTGTAAAACTTCCTAATAAGGCCTTCCATAAGGCCTTATTTTCTCCACTGGACACACAACAATAGTGATGAGTATCTCCATGCATGTGGGTGTGTGTGTGTGTGTGTGTCCACATATATTTATTTCATTCTTATCAGAATATCATAGGAAAAAAAAATGAAAAACTCAAAACAAAAAATGCACTTCAAAAAAGTAGACAACAAGAACAAAGGCAACAAAACAAGATGAAATAAAGAGTTTTATATGCGGTAAAGATCGACCTCATGGTATCCTAATACGCAGGTCGTGTGCCCATTTATGAAATATGGAAACTTCACTCAAAAAATATTCGGGTACCAAATGTGGGTGTACTTGTTGCAATGACTTTAATACACATATCAAAATACAGATTTTTTGAAGCACAAAATCATGAAAATCAAAATTCAAGAATTTGAAAAATTCAATTCAATCTCGCCCGAAAAACAAAATTCTAAATCGACTCTAAACCAAGAGAAGCAATGTAATTTTTCCGAAAAGACTTCTGAAAAGACGCAATCAAATCTGGAAAAAACAATTTGAAATTTATTTATTTTTTTGTTAAAATATCCTTAACTAGTAAGTTGTAATGCGCCTATGGCGCCCGTTAATTTGCTTGAGAAAGTATTTGTTACTTAATTTTAAAAATTTTGTAAAAAATATTTTGAGAAAACTATTTCGTAAAAAAAAATTTCGAAAAAAAATAAAATTTGTGGAAAAAAAATTTTTGCTGAAAAAAAAAAATTTTTGTAGAAAAAAAAAATTTTGTTAAAAAAAAAAAAAATTTTGTGGGAAAAAAAAATTTTTGCTGAAAAAAAAAAAATTTTTGTAGAAAAAAAAAATTTTGTTAAAAAAAAAATTTTTAAGAAAAAAAAATTTTGGAAACAAAAATTTTGGGGAAAACACAATTTCTGTACAAAAAAAATATTATTTTTTTTATTATTATTGTTTATAGAATTATTATAGAATGCCTATTTAAATTCCTACGTACTGCGTGACAGAGTCAGTGAATCAGTGAATCAGGGAATCAGTGTATCAGTGTATCAGTGTATCAGTGTATCAGTGTATCAGTGTATCAGTGAATCAGTGTATCAGTGAATCAGTGTATCAGTGAATCAGTGAATCAGTGTCGAGGGTAAATATATATTAAGATAGGTCTGAGGTTATCATATTTTGAAGACAAAGGTCATCCAAATATTTACTTCAGTTGTTCTGCAGATCCCGAATATTTTTTTGTTCGGAAAGTCCCTCAGAAAATATCACCTTTGCCTGTGGCATCTTCAGATTCAACACCGCTCGCTTTAACAAACATCTCTCCATGTGCATGTTGTGTCGGTTGTTCTGAGCTTGAAAGTCGTTGACAGTTGAACCTTCAAATTGTTGAAGAAATGGGAAAACTATTTTCCATTACTAAAGACCTTATAGTCAAAAGCAAGGGTTGACTCCATTGGTGGAGTTCCTTGAAGGGTACAGCTGGGAATTGTCTCTCTGGAGATCTCGACTCAAGTAGATGCAAACTTCATGAAGGAGATTACTTAAGTTCACTGTCGTCATACACGCGTATCAAGTACCAAGGTGAGCGATATGTTTTAATGTGAGAAAAGTCTGTACTTATCTCAAGTGATTAGCTGACATAGGTAGCCTTCTCCAACAGCCGTTGGAGTAGCTAACTAACATGTCCACGCATTTACCCATTGAGTGAAGAAGCTGATACGCAGGGGAAACTGGTTACGATGAGTTTCAGGATTTTGTATTGGCATCGAAAACGTATCTGACGAATCTCATTCAATCGATTGGCCGAGTAACCAACCAATGAGGAATCGGCTGCGGTATCAGAGGCATCATATTCTGCTCATGGTACGATAACCTTCTTTTACTGCATAAAGCCTACCACATGGGTGTGACAAATCTGAGCCATACATGCCGTAGGGTACAAGAGTACAGACACACTCACAAACAAACTCAATGCTGGTGCTACATATCATCAAGTTGGCCAACCGTAAAGTCCACATATTTGAAAACATTTCGGAAATATGCATTCAAAATGTATGATTGTATGTGTGTGTGTGTGCGGGTATGTGTGTGAGTAATATTTACAGATAAAATGAATGTGTGTGTATATCATTTTTATAGTTGTTTATGTCGGCCATCTACTAAAGTTTTGCCGGAAGAATTCGTTTTTTAACACATTCCCTTTTATGCCTTCAAGTTATGTTTTGGTAGTCTGTCTATAGCTCTGTCTGTATCACTGTCGCTATGTCTGTCTGTGTGTGTGTGTCCATTGGCCTTTGTCTATGAATATATGTAGTTAAATAAACATTTTTAATTAAATTATGCAACCACAAATGACTACAAAATATTTGTCCACTCACACACATCGCAACTTTTATGAGTTCCGTACATGTGTGTGCGTCTGACAATTGAATGCAATTTTTTGTTTTTGTTGTTCTGCTTCTCCCTGGAGTGTGGACGAGACAAAACTATTTTCCAAGACATTTTTATTGATTTGATCTTGATTTAGGGCCATTCAACTCAGGCCAGTAATTGATTTAGGAGACGATGTAGACAGTGCCGAAACACTTGCCCACAAAAGTATTTGTAGGGAAAGACCAAAATGCTAAGCTTTAATGATTTTGAAAAACTGAAAAGCAAACTTCAAATGTATATTAAATAATAAAATTATAAAATAATAAAAATAATAAAATAATAAAATAATAAAATAATAAAATAATAAAATAATAAAATAATAAAATAATAAAATAATAAAATAATAAAATAATAAAATAATAAAATAATAAAATAATAAAATAATAAAATAATAAAATAATAAAATAATAAAATAATAAAATAATAAAATAATAAAATAATAAAATAATAAAATAATAAAATAATAAAATAATAAAATAATAAAATAATAAAATAATAAAATAATAAAATAATAAAATAATAAAATAATAAAATAATAAAATAATAAAATAATAAAATAATAAAATAATAAAATAATAAAATAATAAAATAATAAAATAATAAAATAATAAAATAATAAAATAATAAAATAATAAAATAATAAAATAATAAAATAATAAAATAATAAAATAATAAAATAATAAAATAATAAAATAATAAAATAATAAAATAATAAAATAATAAAATAATAAAATAATAAAATAATAAAATAATAAAATAATAAAATAATAAAATAATAAAATAATAAAATAATAAAATAATAAAATAATAAAATAATAAAATAATAAAATAATAAAATAATAAAATAATAAAATAATAAAATAATAAAATAATAAAATAATAAAATAATAAAATAATAAAATAATAAAATAATAAAATAATAAAATAATAAAATAATAAAATAATAAAATAATAAAATAATAAAATAATAAAATAATAAAATAATAAAATAATAAAATAATAAAATAATAAAATAATAAAATAATAAAATAATAAAATAATAAAATAATAAAACAATAAAATAATAAAATAATAAAATAATAAAATAATAAAATAATAAAATAATAAAATAATAAAATAATAAAATAATAAAATAATAAAATAATAAAATAATAAAATAATAAAATAATAAAATAATAAAATAATAAAATAATAAAATAATAAAATAATAAAATAATAAAATAATAAAATAATAAAATAATAAAATAATAAAATAATAAAATAATAAAATAATAAAATAATAAAATAATAAAATAATAAAATAATAAAATAATAAAATAATAAAATAATAAAATAATAAAATAATAAAATAATAAAATAATAAAATAATAAAATAATAAAATAATAAAATAATAAAATAATAAAATAATAAAATAATAAAATAATAAAATAATAAAATAATAAAATAATAAAATAATAAAATAATTAAATAATTAAATAATAAAATAATAAAATAATAAAATAATAAAATAATAAAATAATAAAATAATAAAATAATAAAATAATAAAATAATAAAATAATAAAATAATAAAATAATAAAATAATAAAATAATAAAATAATAAAATAATAAAATAATAAAATAATAAAATAATAAAATAATAAAATAATAAAATAATAAAATAATAAAATAATAAAATAATAAAATAATAAAATAATAAAATAATAAAATAATAAAATAATAAAATAATAAAATAATAAAATAATAAAATAATAAAATAATAAAATAATAAAATAATAAAATAATAAAATAATAAAATAATAAAATAATAAAATAATAAAATAATAAAATAATAAAATAATAAAATAATAAAATAATAAAATAATAAAATAATAAAATAATAAAATAATAAAATAATAAAATAATAAAATAATAAAATAATAAAATAATAAAATAATAAAATAATAAAATAATAAAATAATAAAATAATAAAATAATAAAATAATAAAATAATAAAATAATAAAATAATAAAATAATAAAATAATAAAATAATAAAATAATAAAATAATAAAATAATAAAATAATAAAATAATAAAATAATAAAATAATAAAATAATAAAATAATAAAATAATAAAATAATAAAATAATAAAATAATAAAATAATAAAATAATAAAATAATAAAATAATAAAATAATAAAATAATAAAATAATAGAATAATAAAATAATAAAATAATAAAATAATAAAATAATAAAATAATAAAATAATAAAATAATAAAATAATAAAATAATAAAATAATAAAATAATAAAATAATAAAATAATAAAATAATAAAATAATAAAATAATAAAATAATAAAATAATAAAATAATAAAATAATAAAATAATAAAATAATAAAATAATAAAATAATAAAATAATAAAATAATAAAATAATAAAATAATAAAATAATAAAATAATAAAATAATAAAATAATAAAATAATAAAATAATAAAATAATAAAATAATAAAATAATAAAATAATAAAATAATAAAATAATAAAATAATAAAATAATAAAATAATAAAATAATAAAATAATAAAATAATAAAATAATAAAATAATAAAATAATAAAATAATAAAATAATAAAATAATAAAATAATAAAATAATAAAATAATAAAATAATAAAATAATAAAATAATAAAATAATAAAATAATAAAATAATAAAATAATAAAATAATAAAATAATAAAATAATAAAATAATAAAATAATAAAATAATAAAATAATAAAATAATAAAATAATAAAATAATAAAATAATAAAATAATAAAATAATAAAATAATAAAATAATAAAATAATAAAATAATAAAATAATAAAATAATAAAATAATAAAATAATAAAATAATAAAATAATAAAATAATAAAATAATAAAATAATAAAATAATAAAATAATAAAATAATAAAATAATAAAATAATAAAATAATAAAATAATAAAATAATAAAATAATAAAATAATAAAATAATAAAATAATAAAATAATAAAATAATAAAATAATAAAATAATAAAATAATAAAATAATAAAATAATAAAATAATAAAATAATAAAATAATAAAATAATAAAATAATAAAATAATAAAATAATAAAATAATAAAATAATAAAATAATAAAATAATAAAATAATAAAATAATAAAATAATAAAATAATAAAATAATAAAATAATAAAATAATAAAATAATAAAATAATAAAATAATAAAATAATAAAATAATAAAATAATAAAATAATAAAATAATAAAATAATAAAATAATAAAATAATAAAATAATAAAATAATAAAATAATAAAATAATAAAATAATAAAATAATAAAATAATAAAATAATACACATTTTAGGCAAGACCGTCCAGAGGCGGTCTTCATTAATTGTGTTGAATTTTGTAAAAATATTTGTTTGTGCATTGTAATAATAACAGGTTGCCAGGATTTTCCAGGATTTCTGTGAAGCCGTTTAGAGAGTTACTATTTTTTATGAAATTAAACACAATAAACCCATTCATGAACAAGACATTTTTTAAAAAAAGTTTTATATATTATATTAAAAAAAGGGGTCCTGAGTTCGAGTCCCTGGACATTTTTAACTTTACGAAATCCTTTTCTCTGTGCCATATTGCATCGCTGGCTATGCATGGATTAATGATGACCGCCTCAGGTCTTGTCGGTTAGAGGGTTAAGGTGAATATAGAGCAAGCCATTCAGGAGAAATAGAGCTGTTCTGTTCCATAAATAATGGGAATTTTTGTTCTTTCGATGAAATTTATTATAGTTCATTAATTTGAAATATGAAAAAAACACTCGTTTTTTGTATTTGTATTTTTTTTTTAGAACTTACTGCATACAGTTTTCCTACAATCAACTAATAATATATTTCCCTATGCTGCCTCAGCTTTGAACTTCCACCAAGACGAATACTTTTTGCTTGCCATTGTAACATTCTTATGGAATTCTATTAAAATTTCCTCTTACTAGTTTGTTTTTTTGTATATTTATTTAAATGTTTATAAATAAAACAAAATATTTTTCAAATGACTAACGGTATGTTTTCCAGTTGATGCCACCGGCATCTGATTTTGGGAATTGTTGAAAATTGAATATTTCTGTCCGTACAGAAATACTCAATTATTTATGATTGTAAATAAATATGTTTGCATTTATTGGCATGTTCTGCATGTAATTGATTTTTCTCTCTCTCTCTCTCTTCACATTTCCATCGTTTATCCATGTATTGGCCACAGGAAAGGGAATTGCGGTTTTCCCTCCCACCCACATACGATTTGGATATCGTACGAATTATAGTTTTATTAGTTTCACTGATTTATGACTAACGACAAATAATGCGATGGGTTGTTTATGTGCAGACAGGGAAGTATGAAGCCAGTCACAAAGTATGATAGCCAATTTTCGCATCGAATTTAATTATCATTGGCGGGTGTTAAACCGCTTAAGTGTGTGGTTGGGTCTACGCTAAAGCCAAGGGGGGTTGAAAAAAGGAAATGAACAAAAAAAAATTGGATACGTATGGGGGTCCTTCTAGTTATTTATCAACAGGATATGTCATATAGATTACTTTGTCCTCGTCCACAATGCGGACATTAGAGATCTCATATCTCTCGCTATCGCATGAATCCACGCAATTATTGTTTTTGTGGAAATCCCAAAAGTTGCGTGTCGGACCCATGACCTTCGGTATTGCTGCGGCAGTCTTTCACGCTTATAAGCCTGGCTCAGGATATTGTCGTTTTCCTCTCTTCTTGTTTTGGCTAATACACAGGGTCTGACCCAACCTTCGGGTCTGCTTGCTGTTGTGCAAAAACACCGTTTCAAACTGCATTTGCCTTCCTTGCCCATATCGTGGATCCTGCGAAGAAAATGCACTGCAGCCTAAACTATACTTCACAAAATCGTTCTGATTGCATTAAAAATCGCAAATATTTCTTTCGATTTCCAACATTGCCAATTTATTTATTTATTTTCTTCTTCTGCTTGTGTCGCAAATATCATTAATTTTATTCGCAATTTACCACTCTTAGAAATTGAAATTACACACATACAATGGATATATAAATACACAAGCGTTGTTGGTATACTCCAACTATGTAGACATCTATGTGTAACTTACATAAATGTATATAATATGTACATTAGGGTGGATATTTTAGTGTGGGACAAAAACCAAGTGCAAAGGAACGGCAGTTTAAGCACATTCTCTCATTTCTAGAATATTTTGAATAATAACACCGTGTTACACACATTCTGTCCTATGAACCAAATTTACTTTTTCGGAAAGGGGATAAAAAATAAAAATACACGTGTATCGGCGATTTTCATGTACATGTCAGAATTTTTTTTTTTTTAAATTTGAAGTATAAAGCTCGTAGTGGCCTGTGTGAAAGGTTTTGGACGGATTTTTAACCCTTTTTCCAATCGAGCTGATTTTTTGCAGGCATACTCGTGGAAACGTCTGTATCACGTCAAATTTTTTAAAAAATAGATTTTTATCAATTCTCAGATTTTCCCAAATTTTTTTTTAAATGGTTATCGTTTTTTTTAAGGTTTCATTTCAAAAAACATTTTTTTTTCGTAACGCTTAAGTAGTTTAAAAATTTGGAGTCTCTTCAAATTATGCTAAGAAAAGTGAAATTTTTTTTTTTTTTAAATAATAAAAATTGGGGAAAATCTGAGAATTGATAAAATTTTTTTTTAAAAATTTGACGTGATACAGACATTTCCACGAGTCTGCCTGCCAAAAATCAGCTCGATTGGATCACTGAAAAAGCGTTAAAAATCGGTCGAAAGGCTTTCACACGAGATTTATACTTCAAACTTAAAAAAAAAAAATTTTGACGTGTACATGAAAATCGCCGATACACGTGTATTTTTGTTTTTTCCCCTCTTTCCGAATATGTGCATTTGGTTCATAGGACAGGAAAAAATCTATTTTTTGTGTAACACGGTGTAATAATCCATTTGTTATGACCTTAATTGGAAGTTATTGATATGGACTATTTGATGTGAGCCAGTCTACTTTATGGAAGATTCTGCGTAAGGATCTTGTTTTGCGGGCTTACCAAAATCCAACTCGTGTAAGAATTTAAGCCGAACGACCATCCAGCGTGACGCACGTTCGCTGAACGGGCCCAAAACGATGGAGCTCACTTTAGTTTGAATGGGTACGTTAATAAAGAATATTGTTGGATTTGGGGGCAGATGCAATCATTGGTCCATATTTCTTCAAAAATAAAGCCGGCCATAATGTTACAGTCAATGGGGAATGCTATAGAGCCATGATTTATGACTTTTTCATGCCTGAATTGGAGGATGTTGATGTGGACGACCTTTAGTTCCAAAGGAAACTTTTGGGTGAGCGCATTATCTCGTGTCGCGGGCCTGTGGCGTGGCGATTTAACACCGCTGGACTGGTTTTTCTGGGTTTTGTGAAAACCCAAACCCGACACGATTAACGTCCGGGGAAAACAATATACGGCGCATTATCGCTGACATACGGCCCCAAATGCTGCCAAAAGTTGTCGAAAATTAGTACTCTCGGCTGGAATGTATTCGAATCAGCTGCGGCCCTAAAACATTTATACTGGCCAACCCTTGTCTTGTATAATAAAAACAAATTCCTTGCCCTAGAATTAAATTATAAACATTTGAAAACCATACGTCTAGAAAAACACACGTTATTATGTTTCAAAATAATGCAAAGTGCAAAGTAATGATGTTTGAAATTTCACTCAAGGTTTCTTTAGCCAATTTAATTAAACACTCTAAAAGAAAAAAAAAATGTCAGCACCCTAATATACATTCATATAGAAATTCATTTATTTATATTGTCTGTGTGTGTGTGTGTGTGCCAATATAAGTCAAGCACATAAATTTCCATTTTATACGCACATCTCTTTGGCTGAGCGGAGCAGAAACTTCCTCCTGTCTATTCCCTCAGGGAATATTAAACGGAATATTTGAGTTTCTATTAGTTTGTGTGTGTGCCTGTACAAGTGTAGGTACTTACTTATGTAAATATATTATTATAATACCTTATTAAACTCTAATTCAATTTAATAATATTCATCATCCGTATATCCGCCTCGTCTATCTGTTCACAGCACGTTAGAAGGGAAAATCAACAACAACAACAACAAAATAAAAGACAAAAACTAGGACGAGGCCGAATCATAGAATATGCTAAGTATTGGATTTCATGATTTCAGAGGCGCATATGTCCTTCAAAATTCCACCTCGGAACTCCCCTCTCATATTAGTCATCGAACTAGGAGGAAATTAAGCCCTGCAGAGACAAGCATCTGGGTGGGGGTCACAACTACCAACCAAAGAAAAACCATAGGATGCTGACATAACATCTCGCCAACCTTTCTTTGGGCAAGTTGGCATTCAATCAAATCCAAGCAGTTGAAAAATCTTAACGAGCTATTCAAAAGTCACAAAACCAACCGACTTGTGCCGTGTTGGCCAAGGGAGATTGCCCTCGCGGACTTAATGTCAACGATACCCTCTACCACAGCAAATTAGACAGCAAGACCACAGCGTTTGGCAATCCGTTAAATGTGTAAATGTTCAAATGGGAGAATTGTGTTCCCATGGTGTTTCCTTTAAAACTACAGAAACCCTGACAGGCAGCAGATCTGTCTAAATGAGTGCGTCGAAATTTGCAACAGAACTAGCTTTTTTAATCGGGGCAAAGTTGTACCATCGTAATCCTACCTACTCCCCTCCTATCGAATCAGAAAAGATCCTTGAGAATTTCAAAAAATGTTAGATGAATTAAATGCAGGCGGACGGATGCCTGTCACTCGATCCTGACAGGCAGAACCACCGCTACCAAGATAATTTCCAAAAGTATTTTTAAGCCTGCCGAGCCAACGCCGTGAGCCCCAAGTACGTCACCTACCCACGTTGTTCATCGTTGTCTCATTTACGCAGTCGGAATAAGAAACCTCTAAGTCACACATACCTGGACACAGTTAACGAGTGGTCATCTTTGTTGTGCCTCCAATGGTGACAATTATAGTCATTATAATTAGATGACATTGATAATTACTTAATCAGTTTTTGTTAGGATAAAGTAGTTTGAGATCAGCTGTTTCATATTCAACACCGCCCACAGACACTTCGAATGGGTCGCCATGATTCACAAGAAATATCGATTGACCATGATTATTAATTTATAATTAATTAAAATCAGACATAGTCAATAAAAATTTTAAAAGAAATGGAGCTCAGACCCTCAGTTTTGGGGGTCAATATTAACTGTATGTGTCTATTAACCGAATTGTCTTAAGCACATATATCCGCCCATGATTTACGATCTCTTATATTCGCCACATTTCTAATATTTTGAAAAAGTATTAAATAATTGCAGATTTCGACAATTGAATATTTTGTAGTACCGAACATTGGAGATATCTTCAATAGACGACTTCTCCGGTTTGGCAAATAAAAGCAAATTTAAAACAAACAACATTTTAAATTATTTTAAAGGAATATTTTTGTTTTGACTTACCTTTTTCTATAAGGACATTGCTAAGTATGAGAAATGAGAAAGGAGAAAAGAAAGTAATTTTAGGATTTTATTAGAATATTTATTTATTTCATTTATTTCAAATATATTTTATGAAAAAGAATTTATAAAATATAGTAAAATATTTAAAAACAGCTCTGTTAAGAAAAATGTATGAAAATGGTTTTGGTATTTTCATAAATTTTTCTTAACAAAGCCATCTTAATATATATTTACCCTCGACACTGATTCCCTGATTCACTGATTCCCTGATTCACTGATTCCCTGATTCACTGATTCCCTGATTCACTGATTCACTGACTCTGTCACGCAGTACGTAGGAATTTAAATAGGCATTCTATAATAATTCTATAAATAATAATAATAAAAAAATAATATTTTTTTTGTACAGAAATTGTGTTTTCCCCAAATTTTTTTTTTTCCAAAATTTTTTTTTTTACAAATTTTTTTTTTCCACAATTTTTTTTTTCCACAATTTTTTTTTTTTAACTAAATTTTTTTTTTTCCACAAAAATTTTTTTTTTCAACAAAATTTTTTTTTTTCAACAAAAATTTTTTTTTCAACAAAATTTGTTTTTTCAACACAATTTTTTTTTTCCACAAAAAATTTTTTTTTCAACTAAATTTTTTTTCCATATTTCAACGGGCGCCATAGGCGCATTACAACTTACTAGTTTTAAAATATTTATGAATACAGAGGTTGGAATCTCTTAACGACTTTTTAAATATTTTAAAATCTGCTGTTATAAATAAAATTGTCTGTGTAATTTGAAAACCTTGTAAATGAAACTCTGACTAACTACCACAAGTCTACAGGCAATAGATGAGTGGACTCAAGAAGACCGAAGATCCCAAATCCAACACATTCCAAATAGGTAAATGGCACTCTCACTTACAGAACAGTAGACCGACCCGAGTTCTGAAAAGAAATGCAGATAAACAAAGTGTCACACTCAGATCCCTTGCAGAAGGTGATGGGAGATGACCACCGTATTAGAAACAAATCAGACACCCACTGCTACATAGACGGATCGAAGATGGAGGAAATAGAAGTGCGAAATGATATTTCGGCAACCCGTTTCTAGTACGGTCTTTTAAGCAGAAGTAAAGGCGATTGCGGAATGCCTGAAATAGCCAAAATTGCTTAGTAGACCGTGTTCTTTGAAAGGCTGTGGTCTTCTACGACTGTGAAGTTCCAAACAATTCAAAATGTAAAGAGAAAATCATGAAGAGCTTATCATCAAACTGCCTGGAACTTCGTGGATTCTAGAGCACTGCGACGTGTTAGTAAGAAAAGGTTCGAGATCTCAGACCATAGAAAAGTCGATGCCTGAAATAACTAAGCTTCCTTAATAGACATTCAAAGCAAAGAGCTTCGATTTTATACGACTGTGAATTTCCGAAGAATTCATTTTTAAATAATTCACAATGTAAAGAGAATATTTAGAAGTGCTTATCTCAAGACAGCCTGGAACGAACATGGGGGCAACGAAAATACCGACTAAGTTGTTCCAACTAAATAAAAATGAATGCATACAAGGCCCGAAAGATAATGACTCTAATGTTACTGCAACTAGATAAAATCATGGGTATTCTAACGGCTCTATGAAAAATATCCCAAATGAAGAATGCCCCAAAAAAAGAAATTGAAGAATTCCCCAAAGTAAATGCTAAATCTGCCCAAAAAGCCCAATATGAATATTTCCCCAAAATTCTGAAAAATCCCCCCAAACAATTTATGAAAAAATCACCCAAATGTTATGAAAAATATCCCAAAAATACAACAATAGATTTTCCTAATTTGGAAAATGTGTATTTTGAAAAAAGAAATCAAAAATATGACGATTCGCCCCAAATTTGGGGTGATTTTCATTATGCAATATGCATTTTTGAATTGGGGTCATTTTTCATTTTTGAATTGGGGCCAGTTTCTAGTGTGATAATAATAAAGAGAAAATCTCGCGGCGCGCTGAATATATGATATCCCCCAAAATTAAAAAAATATGGATTTTTTTTATTGTTAAATTTTTGGGACATTTTTCATACGAAAAAATGAAATATTAGCTAAAAATTATAAAAACTTCGCCAATTTTGTATGAGATTTTTTTGGGTCATTTTTTATTAGAGTCCATCCTAACATGGCTCACGAGGACACTGAAGTTGCACCGAAAGAAATAGTTGCCTGGCCGGCTCCAAAAAAAAAACGAAAGATGACCCATACAAATCCCATAAAAAATTATCATTATGGAAGCTACTACAATAAATCTAGGCCCGCGAAGCTGTCGCCATTTTTCATACATTAGTTTGGGGATTTTTTTTTTTGGGAACATAGAAACATGTTTTTTTTTTTTTGAGTCATTTTATCATAGAGCTTGCATGTCCTATGAAGCGGACATTGAAATGAGCCTTCTCAGATTTTAAAATTCCCGATCTGTGGGTCTTCAGAGGTAACTTACTTATTTCCCTTAACATTCCATGAAGGAACAGACGGGAGTCAGGAGCTGTGTACGATATAATTTGTATACTCACCGGGACCTACTGTTTAAAGCCGGCTCCGAACGGCTAATGCTTTTCTAGAGAAGTATTACATGGCTTTGAGATTACTCTCTTACTCGTAAAGTCGCCAGCATTTACGAGGTGGAAAGCAGCCGCTGAATAATGTTTGATGGTCTTACCCGGTTTCGAACTCGGTTTCTTCTGTGTGATAGTCGCACACACTACCTACCACACCACGGTCATTCAGAGGTAACATCTTCATAAATAATGTAGGGTATCTAACAATCAACTAAACCGCACACATCACTTTCGATTTAAGCATTTTCTTCAAATTTCATTTTACTCTTCGTTTATTCATTTCTGGTTGAACACTAAATGCTATTGATATTTTTTTTTCTTCCCGCTCAGTATCATCACCTACAATTTAAGCAACACCACAAGCTCGGAACCCCACCCCCCCCCCCCCCCCTGAATGCCGCTGAATGCAACAACAAATTCATTCTGCAGAGTCATTCAGTTACAGAGGCAGATGGGCAAACAGGCATTCCGTCCGTCGGTCTGTCTGTCTACGGGTCTCATCCTTTCCCTGCTGACATTTCACCCGCAGAGTGACAGTGGCTGTAGACGGAACAGGCAGCTATCATTGCATTTCACCAGCATACATTTTCTTTAAAGATCACGTACCGGGAGTAGTTCCCCACTCGTACAAACACACACCAATTTGTTGAGATGGAGCGGATGTAGTCGTATGTGAGACAGGGGGGTGTTGCAGACAGAAAAAGGCATGCCATTTTTGGATGATGGAGGTCATTTGTAATTTTCTGTCATCACTTTTCATTATTTAGTAACATGACGACTTCAAATTGCAATCGATTCCATAGATAACCTGTGAACTAAAAGTGGTAGCTGACAGTTGGACCATGGCTAAGTGATGAATGGCAAACAGTCAACGACACGACGTACGCTAAAATGTCCCAGACAAAACCTCATTTTCCAAAGTGATTAAATAGCATCTGCTGTGGTTCATAAAGATTGAGGAGCGTCTCAGAAACATGTTAACGGGTCGTTCAGTGAGAAGCCTCTGAGGAACATTTTGACGGGTCTTTCATAACACCGTGTTACACACATTCTGTCCTATGAACCAAATTTACTTTTTCGGTAAGGGGATAAAAAATAAAAATACACGTGTATCGGCGATTTTCATGTACACGTCAGATTTTTTTTTTTAAGTTTGAAGTATAAAGCTCGTAGTGGCCTGTGTGAAAGCCTTTGGACCGATTTTTAACCCTTTTTCCAATCGAGCTGATTTTTTGCAGGCAGACTCGCGGAAACGTCTGTATCACGTCAAATTTTTTAAAAAATAGATTTTTATCAATTCTCAGATTTTCCCAAAATTTTTTTTAAATGGTTATCGTTTTTTTTAAGGTTTCATTTCAAAAAACATTTTTTTTTCGTAACGCTTAAGTAGTTTAAAAATTTAGAGTCTCTTCAAGTTATGCTAAGAAAAGTGAAAAAAATATTTTTTTTCAAAAATAATAAAAATTGGGGAAAATCTGAGAATTGATAAAAATTGTTTTTAAAATTTGACGTGATACAGACATTTCCACGAGTCTGCCTGCAAAAAATCAGCTCGAATGGATCACTGAAAAAGGGTTAAAAATCGGTCCAAAGGCTTTCACACAGGCCACTACGAGCATCATACTTCAAACTTAAAAAAAAAATTTACCTTGGTGTCCAATTCAAAAATCAATCACCCCCAATTGCACCCTGTGCTCTGTGTATGTAATACACGTCTTAAAAGCTGGGCAAACTAAACGCCCCACATAAGTACGGAGACAATTCTACTGCCATCACTTGTCTGAGAGTAGTTGGCGAACAGTGAAATAAAATCAACACGACGACACCACAACAAACCGAAACAGCAACAACGACAACAACAATGACAGCTAATGTCATTTTGTGGCTTTCAACTGCAGGTTGATGACATTTCTTGTTGTACGCCAACATCAGCGCAACAATGTCTTCCCCTGTCTACCCATGAACGAGTACGATTGTTAAACTCTAAGAAAATCATATCATTGAATTTCAAGGGCATCCTCCATGCCATTCCAGTTATGAACGAGACCGAACCACGTTGACAGGTCAAGGAGCTCCCCCCCCCCCCCCCCCCCCCCAACACTGAATTGAATGAAATGATTTTTGGCAAATCATTCGCCCGTCATTGATTGTTTGGTATTGCTGGACAATTTAACATGTCATCGCCACAGGACATCATTGAAGAGGGAATGTAATTATGTTATCGCCAGTACGTCCATCAACTGTTCAGTGACCCGAATGTGGTCCCACTGACATATATGCGAACATCAATTGAATAATGAATAGAGACCACATGTCACACATAATGATCGTATGGTGAGTGGGTGTTCCAGTTGACATTGTTGCTGTCTTCGTGATGATGGGGAAAAACGGTGTACCGTTTGGCATGGAGTGACACATGTGGAACAATTGTAGCCTAATCGCCTATGGGGAAAATAGCCGTCGCATGCGTAGAAATTCGTCATTCGTAGAATATAAAAGGACGTTGTTTTTCCTTGCCATGAGTTTATTCGTATCTGGTGGTAATTGGGATGATCGAGCTCTCCGTTAGCTAGTTTACGGAAGAGGCAAGGACAGACCTAGGAGTAACTTCGGTGACGAAGCCTGTGCAAGGTTTCTCTTTTAACAAGGGTGACAGAGACTTGTAAGATTGTCTCAATACCAAGATACGGTCGAGCATATACTTAATACGTGGTTGCCGAACGGAAGAGGTAAGGACAGACCTAGGAGTAACTTCGGTGGCAGAGGCTGCCAGAGGTTTCTCTGGTACCACAGTTGGCAGGGAATAATACGGCTCGGTCAATATGGAAATACGACCAAACACATACTGAATACGTGGTTGCCGTTGACCGCTGCTGAACGCAGCCTAAATACAGCTAGGCTTAGACACTCAGAAGTCATGGGTTTAGTCAATTTTGAATCTGAGCAATTGAAATTAAATCAGCATTGGATGAATATGAGAGATTTTAAACTCCCTACCGCCCAGTGTAGAGTTCTTTGTTTACAATTCCCCCAGTGGCATTCGACTTTGTGTCCGAATTTGCTTGATAGGTGTTTAGTGCGGATAATTAATGGTATTTCCGATTGTTTCTTGTAGATTTTTAGTTTAATTTGATTGATATTCGGCATACTACACTTCCATTGGGCGCCAACTAACAACTGTCTGTACTTTTAGGACACTGATCCTCATATTTTGACTTTATCCACAGTTAGAAATTTTGCAAAATCATGCTTAAGCTACTCTAGAGTATCAAAGCCGTTGGGCGCCAACACCAAGCTACCGGTCCATTTATGGTACTCATAGCTGATTGACCGCCCTTTGTCTAGATTTTTTTTTTTTTCAAAATTATCTATTTTAACCTTTACAAAAGCAAGTTAGAGCTACTCTGGAATTGTATATGCGTTGGGCGCCAACTTAAAACTGTCCATCCCTTTATGGGATTCTGATATATTGACTTTCTCTAAATTACCCACAGTTAGAAATTTTGCAAAATCATGCTTAAGCTACTCTAGAGTATCAAAGCCGTTGGGCGCCAACACCAAACTATCGGTACATTTATGGTACTCATAGCTGATTGACCGCCCTTTGTCTAGATTTTTTTTTTTTCAAAATTATCTATTTTAACCTTTACAAAAGCAAGTTAGAGCTACTCTGGAATTGTATATGCGTTGGGCGCCAACTTAAAACTGTCCATCCCTTTATGGGATTCTCTATGAAACTGATTCTGATATATTGACTTTCTCTAAATTACCCACAGTTAAAAATTTTGCAAAATCATGCTTAAGCTACTCTAGAGTATCAAAGCCGTTGGGCGCCAACACCAAGCTACCGGTCCATTTATGGTACTCATAGCTGATTGACCGCCCTTTGTCTAGATTTTTTTTTTTTTCAAAATTATCTATTTTAACCTTTACAAAAGCAAGTTAGAGCTACTCTGGAATTGTATATGCGTTGGGCGCCAACTCAAAACTGCCCATCCCTTTATGGGATTCTCTATGAAACTGATTCTGATATATTGACTTTCTCTCAAAATAAAATACAGTTTCACATTTACGAAAAAATTCAAAGTCTACTCTAAGATTGCATATCCGTTGGGCGCTGGTCCCTTTATAATACTTACAGATCATTGATTCCCCTTTGTCTATTATTATCAAAATGATCCACATTGCGACATTTACAAAACCTTGGTAAAACTACTCTGAAAGGCCATAGCCGTTGGGCGCCAACTTAAAACTTCAGGTCCCTTTCTCATGCTCACAGCTCAATGGCCCGCTCTATTTTCTTTAAATGATTTACGCTGCGACAACTGTGGAATACCACGGCCGTTCGGCGTCAACTTAAAACTCACTCAGACTTTATGTTTTGAGTTCTAACAACAACCGTACTTACATATTTTCCTTTATATGCCATGGACGGGGAACTTCTCTCGAATCAGTTCTGAGTTCTGCACAATATAATTCGTATACTCACTGACCGGGACCTACTGTTTAAAGTCGCCTCCGCACGGCTAATTCTTTTTTTAAGGAAGTTTTACATGGCTTAGAGATTACTCTCTTACTCGTAAAGTCGCCAGCATTTACGTGGTAGAATCAGCTGCTGGGGAAATGTTTCTGGTTTCGAATCTGGGTTTTACAGTGTGATAGTCGCACACACTGTCAACCACACCACGGCCGTTTACTAAAACATCCCATTGTCAAGTTAAATGACAAAGACAAAGTTCATACAACATTCCTCGGTTTCTTCCACCATTCTCTTTTCTTGCATTTTGTTCTCAGTAGCAGGAGCAGCAGCAACTGCAACGGGGTAATCACCGCCAACTCCGCTCATTGTAACGCTGCTAAAGTTTTCTCAAACCGATGATGGTCTTTCTCTTATGTACGTTCTCTTCCAAATGATTGGACATTTAAGAAAACTACCGTTGGACTCCAACTTAAAACTGTTACACCATTTTGTTCACCATCAAATTATGACACGCACTGCCTACTAATCTCCACTATGTGATGACTGTTTAGGAAAAATAACCACGTACTCACTTAAACTTTCGTATTAGGGATTCAACAAGTTTTATTAAAAATATCCCATCCATCCATCCATCCTTGCCTCTGTTCCTTGGACACCTCCAGCCATGTGCTAACCTTTTTTTACTGACTTAAACATTAAGACACCACATTCAATGAAATGAATGAAATGGTTTTTTTTTTGTTGCTACTTAGGCTCTGGTTGGGCCAAAGCCTTTTGTGAGTAATCACGTTGGTCAATTTTTGGCGGTCATAATACCCGCCGCCTGTATTGCCATTATTGGTCGTTACGAGGACCCTTGAAAGTCAAAGTAGCTCGGTTTTTTTTTTTTTGGAAAAATATGAGCCGGCATATTTAGTTAATGTTCTTTGGCTGTTTCTTTGTTGGTTGGCTTGACGGACTATTATTGTAATTCAATATGATGTCCGTAATTTCTTATTTGTGGATTGGGGTCGGAACGGAAAGTGTCTGTGTATTTCCACCAAGTTATTTCATTCACTTTTGTGGGACATTTGTTGTTTCTTTTGTCCCATACTTGGCTAATACCCGGATTTGTTGTTTTTGATGTTGCACAGACGGAGTATTTAGCAATTTGCGGTGGCACAAATTGTACTCGTGCTGTCGGCCTCCGCCATGTATGTCCACAAATGTACAGAGAGACAATAACCGGGGTAGATGAGTCCCCCCAACCAACCGCCATACGTTTCGATACTTCTAATATTGACACACTTATCTCAGTGAATGGGGCTAGAGGAGAGTGAGTGGTGGTGGCACAAGGACGTGATGTCATGTTTATACAAGAGAAGAATCAAGTTAAGTATTCAATTGATTTGACTTTTCTAACATTTCGCCAAGCATTGTCTATTTATCTTTGCCTCCCACCTCCCACCACCCTCCGACTTCCTCTGATGACGGGGCAAAGGCAACTGGAGCGACCACTGACACCACCGCAATAAGACACCATTTGTGCTCGTCCACGCAGTTAACGAAACATAACACACTTCACTCCATGCCATTCCATTTCCAGCAGCAGCACCAACACCAACACCGACTGCGACAAAGCTAAAACCAAAGCTTTAAGCGCCTTGGCATAGCCCCAAAATGATGGCCGGCCGTTGGGCGTGCCTGGGAGTATGTGTATGATTTTTGAGAGCAACCGGTATGCCTTTGCCGTCAATATGTTTGTCCTTTCATGCCGTTTGTTTGCTTCGGCTGTTGTTATTGCTGTTATTTTGCGCCATCCCATTCATGTCTATTTGGCAGCTGTGCTGGCCAGGCCACGCTAACAACAACAACAAAACAATACAAAATGAAGGGCAACAGCAAAACAAAACAACAACAAAAAGCTACTCCGATACACCGAGATTATGCTCTAAATGTCTCTCTAACAACCTAAATACGTATTTAGGCTGTGTCCAAATATTATGGCGGTGGTGGAGGACATCAGTTGTTGCTTTTCCGTTTACGTGATTGCGGGCGGGCGTGTGTCTTGTTATGCGCACGAGGGTAGCTTGACCGGTTTCCTCAATTGACTATGTCAGAGGTCAGCAGTGTTAAGGAATAATGTTGGAAAACTTACTTATGAGCTTTAAATCTATCTAATCTAAATATTTATAAGCTCTGAATTCGAAAATGTGATGGCGGACCCAGGGTGGGGCAATTCTTCCAATATCTCGAGGAAGCCACCGCACTCTAATCTGACTGATTTATGTCGTTGCGATTTTTCCATGCAGTTGTAATGAAACATTTCTCTATCCTCATTCACCATACGATAAATCTTCGTCAATTCCCTCGCGATTCTTGAAGAAAGCACCAGTTGCATTTTGTTCCATCTGTAGCCGGAGGGTGTGACCTACGATAGCAACTGTACTCAGCTTTTTGTTTTTGTAAAAATATGGACATGTCGAGCCCTAACCGGTTAAAATGTTTAAAAAATTTAACAATTTTCATGGTTAAACATCAAGCCATGGAATAAATCAATGATCTCGAACAACAGAAACAAAAACTGTATAATTCAATAATATTACAAATTTTATTGTTATATTGAAAATGTATTGTTTCAATAAATGAACAAAAAAAATTAAAAATTTTCATGGTTAAAAATTTTTAAATTTTTTAATGGTTAAAATTTTAAAAAAATGTAATGGTTAAAAAATGTAACAATTTTCATGGTTAAAAAAATAAACCATGGAATAAATCGATGATCTCGAACAACAAAAGCTGTATAATTGAAAAATATTAACAATTTTATTGTTATATTGAATATGTATTGTTTCAATAAACTAACTATAAAAATTTAATATTAACATGGTTAAAAAAATTAAAAAAAAAATTCAGAAACAAAAACTGTATAATGTAATAATAATACTAACAAGTTTATTGTTATATTGAACATGTATTGTTTCAATAAATTAACTATAAAATTTTAATATTAAAAATTTTAATGGTTGAAAAATTGAACAATTTTCATGGTTAAAAAAATAAAATAACTATTAATCTTGTTAAAAACCTGTCAACGAGAAAATGTTTAATTTAACCTTATATAACTCTGACTTTAAATCATGTTTATTTTTTTGGATAGGTTAAACTTATATAAGGCTCATTTTTTTCTCTGTGTAGGGAATACGAAAGAACTTTGAATTTTTGGATTTCAGATGATCCAGCACCGAGTCGTGAGGGGCCCCGCAATTATACTTTTTTCCCAGATGCTTCTTTTTTTATTTATGCTTTATTGGTTATTTATTGGATCTGCTCCTTGGGAGCCCAACAATAGGTGTATGAATCTTAATTCAATTCAGGTATGAATTTTATATGCAGCTGTTCTCTACATCGTGTTGGCAGGAATGTAAAGTTTGTTCGCATCGTGATGCAGAGGCACTGATCGTATATTGAGGTACTCATAGTTTTACTTTTTTTCAATGCGATGCGTTGACTGTTACCGGTATCACACATTGATGGCGGTATTGCAAGATAGTTTCAAGACTTACTAGACAATTCTCGCATATTCCAGAATTTTTTGTAATAACGAGAAGCTTCTGAATAATTGTCATATTTTTTCATGAACATTTTACACAGTATTCTGGTATCAATAAAGAGATTTTAACTGTGCCATGAAAAAATTCTTAAAAATGTGCACTTGGCAAAATCTATGTTCGCACTTGTTGTAACAGGCGTCTAAGGAAGCGAGATCTGTATAATCGTTATCCATACATCTTTTTTATTTCCGATACTTTTCCAACCACCCTCGTATGCGGTTCAGCTCTATACTGTATACAGCATGCTGTGCCATCCCAGTGTATGTGCGGCTGTGTGTTATTTTAATCATGGCATTGTCTTTTTTTTTTATTATTATTCTTTTATTTACTTTTGCTTTCATTTTCATAGATTGGGGATACACAGCAAAGCAGAAAAAAGCCCTTTAATATCTTGATTTTTGTATTTGACATTTGTGTACAACAAGTTAACCACACATACACACACGCACACCCTCATAGACATAGGCACACACACACACACATACGCACACACAATGACACACAAAAGGACGAAGTTACCGACAACCGTTCAGTATACAAAAACACTCGAACATCCTTTAGATACGATTGTCTCCTTTGATGATGATGACGATGATGATGATGATGCTGACGATGACGCCGGCATGTGAGAGGTCATCTCAATTGTACAAATCGTGGTATACTCCTCGACGTTATCATTATTGTAAGAATCTTTCGGCACCGCCCTGCCCCCGGATCTTAACGCACATTGTGTTCCACTTTGAGCTGGCTGTCGTCCTTCCATGCCATCCATTTACTTTTGCATTTATGTTTGGATATTTATCGAAATGTTTTTGCCTTTTCTTGGCTCGCCTAAGCTGAGCGCATTTAATTGAAATGGAAAACGGACAGAGAATTTAAATTCTGATTTTATGCAAAATACGAGTGGAAGAATTCCATGAGAACCGATGTTCATAACGCTGGATGTGGATGATGGTGATGGCATATCATGCCATGACCCATCATTCGTCATCTTACACTTAAGTTGGGGGAAACTTTAACAAAATGTTTTTATTGTTTGTAATGTTGTCTGTTGACCGAGCTAAACATTCCGTGCATAGTCTCCTTTTATCCCTGGCGATTCCCTTTGGTACTTTATGTACACAATAAAAGTTTACCCAGCTTTGTGACAGTTTATTTTGTTGTTTTTCTTTTCGTTTCGGGTTTTTCCATCCAAATATCAGTTTACTTTAGTGCCTGTGAATGGTTTCTGTTGCATTAGGAATTCTCAAGGCGTGCCCTGGCCAATTCGTCCTGCTTGTGGACAGTGATGCACTGAAGATGATGCACTTTTGCAAGATTTTACGCAAAGAGTAGTCAAAATATAAATATTGCATAAAATAAATCATTACTGTGGAAGAGCGAGAGCAGCGAGCTTTTTTTTATGCGTTCATTCAAAGGAATCTGTTGTCACGTGATTTTCAGTCACATTCCTCAGCCGTACTTGGTTAGGTTTTATGCAATTTCTTGTTTTCATAGCAGACTTTTGGCCAATGGACTTGTATTCTGGACCAGTAAAACGCTGCAAGCAGTAATCTTTTTCAAATTCGACAATTGTCGTTATTGACATTGATCCAAAAATATGCCTTGTCGCTGAAGACAAAGAGTAGATCTCCTTCTAGTTTCTCTAAGACTCATTACAACGAAATTAGTGGGTAGACGTCCTAAATCAGATGCAAACTTTTCCAACTACGGATCATTGAATTTCTAATAACAGAATTAGTGAACATATTCCCCCTCCGACAGGACTGGAAGGGATGCATTCCAAGTAAATGAAATATCTTAATATATATTTACCCTCGACACTGATTCACTGACTCTGTCACGCAGTACGTCGGAATTTAAATAGGCATTCTATAATTTTCTATAAATAATAATAATAAAAAAAATAATATTTTTTTTTTGTACAGAAATTGTGTTTTCCCCAAATTTTTTTTTTACCAAAAATATTTTTTTTCCAAAATTTTTTTTTACAAAAATTTTTTTTTTTACAAAATTTTTTTTTCAACA
Organism: Hydrotaea cyrtoneurina; assembly: GCA_958296145.1. Lineage (NCBI taxonomy): Eukaryota > Metazoa > Arthropoda > Insecta > Diptera > Muscidae > Hydrotaea > Hydrotaea cyrtoneurina. The sequence goes on from OY282512.1 coordinate 141,305,964, forward strand.
AAAATTTTTTTTTACAAAAATTTTTTTTCCAAATTTTTTTTTTCAACAAAATGTTTTTTTCAAGAAAATTTTTTTTTTGAACAACAATTTGTTTTTTCAACAAAATTTTTTTTTGTTTCAACAAAATTTTTTTTTTTCCACAAAATTTTTTTTTTTCAACAATATTTTTTTTCCATATTTCAACGGGCGCCATAGTCGCATTACAACTTACTAGTTATTAATAATATTAACACAGACGGTTGTAAACTACACGAAAGAGTCTAGAGGAACTAAGGTTAGGCCTATCGATTGGCTGGGACGAATCGTTGTAACTGTCATCAACATTGACTCCCTGAAATCCCTGAAATCTGTATTAGTTTGCTGTCTCAAAAAACATTTTTGGAATATTCGCTTTCACAAAAAAAAAAATATTTCAGTATTCGCTTTCTCATTCCAAAAAAATACGACGATGTTTCGATTTCACATATGGGCAAACATTTCTGCGTGACGAACGCTACATTCGTACGCGTTTTTGGATTAAAATATAACAATTTGTATTCTTTCAAAAGAGATACCTTCATAGTATTTAATGGGATATGAGACAGGTATAAGTTGGTAACAGGTATAAGTTGGTTATCACAAATTATTGTGATGCACGCTACAAAAAATGGAAGTAGCTTTGAAGTTTAAGGTATGTTTTCGTAATTTTTGGCAAATTATGCATAAAATGTAATCGCTTAATTGAAAATGATGATTAATAACGATTGTTCTGGATGATTTTCCATGCACTGTACTTCGCTTCAACGAAAATCCGCTTTATTGAAAAATCGTTTATGTGAAACACGTTTTTAATGCAAACATACGAATACCGCTTAAGAGAAATATGATGAAGTTAACGGCGACAAAAATAATGTATAAAATAAGACAAATCAACCGAATGAAAATAATTAACTATTTTCATCCAAGCGCATTAATATTAAGATTTATCTCAGATTATATGCTTTTAGATAGGCAAACGGTCTGGCAGATGGTCTTGGCCCAGTACATGTCGGAACACCAGGCAAACAAATCTGGCCATGTTGTTACCTACGGAGAGGACGCCGAGACGGCGGAACACTATCCCCATTATTATATTATTTACATTAAGATCCGCAAGAACCCTTTTAACTCCACGTGTTCGAAAAAATATCTGAGGATCGAACTAGATACGTTTTCGATCACCGGGAGTGGTTGACTGCTGTCTGGCAAAGATGAATTCTTTGCAAATATTTCAGACAGAAGGTTGGCTTTGTCAACCGGGTCCGTGAATATCTGGTCATCGTTAACGAGAGTTGGAATAGAAGACGAAGTGTTGTCCCTCACTCGTTTAACAAATGCCCAAAAGCTCTTACTTCCCCTGGGAGAAGAAAGGACTTTAGCACGAAGACGCTGTTCGTAAAGAAGTTTTTCGCGCCTAAGTACTCTAAGTACAGTAGTGGCATTTTTAATTAAACGCCATTTTCTGAACGCTTCCTCTTTGGATCTGACAGCTTCTTTACATGTCTGAATAAACCAACAATTCTTTGATCGAAGTAGTCTTCGAGGGAATAAATGTATTTATACCAAGAACAATTGTTTTCTCAACCATTTCAGCAGCAGCATCGACATTATTGTCTAGGAAACATAGTTTCCAGTAAATTGCTGGTAAAAATTCTTGAGCTCGGCCCAACGTGGCTTTCCGTGTATATACATTGTCCGCTTCGTGACTGGTTTTGAAGTGGCTCGAAGATCGGATAACGAAAAAGATGCTGAAATGGTGCAATAATCTAAGTTACCAAGAGGTGCACGAATGTTAACCTCGTACTTTTCAGGGTGGGAGGTTAAAAAAAGGTCAAGAATATTTTGTTGTTGCCCTTCAACACGCGGTGTGTGTGTTGTTTCATTCAATAATTGCGCCAAGTCGTTGTTCGCGGCAAAACGCTCAGCGTACTGGCCTTCCGGAGATGTATGGCTCGAATGGGAAAGCCAAGAATTATTGTGAACATTGACATGAAGAGAACGAGAGAAGAGAATCCAAAGGGTCTTATTCTGATTTCGATATAACAACTTTATATTAAAGTCGTATTAAAATTATATTATAAAAAATTACTGGAAATTATCCAAAAATGATTCTTTTTTTTTTTGATTATTATCCAGAATGTGGCAACACTCATCCACACTGAGATGATGATGAACGATACGTTTTAATCAAGCCGCTGCGGAGCTCCGGTCACCAGTCGATTTATTATCGCCGTTGTGGAAAAATGAGATTTAATTGGAAACTAATAAAAATCAATTGCGATTTATTTGAACTAAACCGAAAGCAAACTAAAAACACACTCGCGCACGCACACACACACACACACACATATATACAGATGGATGCAGATACACGCAATCAATTATTTACGAAGAGATTTCAGGGAATAGGAAAAATTAAAATCCCACACATACAAATGCAAATTGAAAACACAACCACCGCAGCGGCAGCAGCACCAACAACAAACAGTGTGTAATTGTATTTGTGAAGCTGAGCGATTATGGAAATTTTCAATTAATTTCAATTAAAACCGGTTAGTGAGTGGATAGAAAATGTCAGTGCATAAAGAGATCACACACACTCATTATGAACAGAATGAAATCGAAAAAAAAGTGCAATGCAAAAGACAAGACTACGGAGTGACGAGAGCGTGAAGAAGAAACCCCACAAATCTGTACATGACTTACATCACAAGAATGTGGGACAATAATCTCGTTATTCGATCTATCGACGACCATGCAAAGAGATCACATTTCTCCCCATGCTGAACTCGAGCCCGACTGCTGCCAGTTTGCCATTTCAGTTATCAACGTCGATTCGCCGCAAACAGTCTGTCGCGCTATGTCTTCTCGTTACTGGAAATCGAAAGTGGCCGTAATAACGGGTGCTTCTGTGGGCATTGGCGCCCAGGTGGCTTTGAAACTGGCCAATGCTGGTATAATCGTTATAGGCTTGGCCAGACGTCCGGAATTAATTGATGTAAGCGCGATCTCGAAATCGTACAACCGTTAACGAATTTATCCCTTCATTTTTCCCTTCCAAGGATCTGAACAAACAAGTTCGGCCAACGGGAGCTCAAATATATTCCTATCGTGTTGATTTGACCCAGGAAATCTGTCTTATGGGTGCTTTCGAATGGATACGTGAACGCTTTGGTGGCATTGGTATCCTGATCTGTAATGCTGGCATCATAAAGGCCAACTTTTTTATGGGTGGGCTAATTTTCGCAACACCCTTTCGGCAATCCAATTGTATTGATTGTATTTCGATTTTGCAGAATCATCCAGTTCGGATATAAAAGCTCTGTACGACTTGAATGTGTTGGCTACGTCGCTGTGCTTGCGCGAAGGCTTGAAACTGATGCGTTCCGAGGCAAACGGTAAGGGACACATTGTCGTCATGAACAGGTGAGTGCGAAAAAAAGAGTGATCGGTGAGGGGGACAAAAACAAAACGAAAAAACAATCTTAGCTAAGGCCGAAAAACAAAGTGTTCTATGAGATATAAAGGGATTTTCTACAGAGACAGAACATATCGGTTGAACTATAAAACGGAGAAGCGATTCTTATGGGAAATGGATGTAAAATAGGGCCACAATGGGCACTCAAGAGATACCCAATTACTTTCAAGTGTATTTTCGACTCCACAGATTCCGACTCCACAGCCCCGAGCCCGAGAGTGAGTTTCGCAGTGGTTGTGGTGTATGACCGGAATCGCAAAGAGAGTTCAGTTCGTCGTGAAGTTGCTAGCCCGAACTAAAGAGCTGCTGTAGAGTGTTAGGTAGATCTCAATTGACTCTCCGGTTATTCCTGGTTTACTTAGTTGATTTGGTTGATTCACTGGATATGACTGGAGGCGAAGGTGGCTTCATCGTCGTCACACATCATGTGTAAGAGCTTCACTATTCTAACCACCGACACCGGACAATCTTTAGAATGTAGGAATGTATCATAAAACTCTTAATTAAAATGGAAAACAAACACGACCTCAAGCTTGTACAGGGTTTTCCAACAAGAGGAGTTATTTTGGTATTAAATTAAAAATTAAATATTTTTTGAGATAAATGATCGGATGTTTATTTCATAATAAAGAGGAAGGTATGCCGTTAATAACACCGTGTTACACACATTCTGTCCTATGAACCAAATTTACTTTTTTGGAAAGGGGATACAAAATAATTTTTTTTTTTTTTAAATTTGAAGTGTGAAGCTCGTAGTGGCCTGTGTGAAAGCCTTTGGACCGATTTTTAACCCTTTTTCAGTGATCCAATCGAGCTGATTTTTTGGAGGCAGACTCGTGGAAATGTCTGTATCATGTCGAATATTTTAAAAAATAGATTTTTATCAATTCTCAGATTTTCCCAAATGTTTTTTAAATGGTTATCGTTTTTTTTAAGGTTTCAGTTCAAAAAACATTTTTTTTTCGTAACGCTTAAGTAGTTTAAAAATTTGGAGTCTCTTCAAGTTATGCTAAGAAAAGTGAAAAAAATATTTTGTTTTCAAAAATAATAAAAATTGGGGAAAATCTGAGAATTGATAAAAAAAATTTTTAAAAATTTGACGTGATACATACATTTCCACGAGTGTGCCTGCCAAAAATCAGCTCGATTGGATCACTGAAAAAGGGTTAAAAATCGGTCGAAAGGCTTTCACACAGACCACTACAAGCTTTATACTTCAAACTTAAAAAAAAAAAAAAATCTGACGTGTACATGAAAATCGCCGATACACGTGTATTTTTATTTTTTCCCCTCATTCCGAATATGTGCATTTGTTTCATAGGACAGAAAAAAAATTATTTTTTGTAACACGGTGTAATGAAAAACAACATCTGACAAATGGCCACCACGACCACGCTTTCAGGACCATGTCCTTTTCATGAAATTATCCACAAATAAATCGCAAAGTGTATGTCCTATGTCCTCGATAGCCTCACGTATTCTATCTTCGAGGTCTTGAATCGACGCTGGGCTTTTGGCGTGGACCTTATTGTTGAAAGGAAGAAGTCGCGAGTTGTTAAATCACAAGATCTCGGTGGCCAATTGTGATCACCTCTTCGTGAGATAAGACGGTCCGGAAACTTTTTGAAAGTAAACTTTGTCCAGATCAATATCATCCAACACCGACCATAAACGATCATTCATCATCTCTCGATAGCGCAATCCATTCACCGTAACTGTTGATCCAACCTCATTTTCGAAAAAATAAGGACCGCACCAAACAGTTACACGTTGAGGATGGAGAGACTTCTCAACAAAAACTCTTGGATTTTCCGAAACCCCAGATGCGACAATTTTGCTTGTTGACGTAGCTACCGAGGTGGAAATGGGCCTCATCAGTCAAGATGATTTTTCGATGGAATTCCGGATCATTTTCATGCCTTTCAAGGACCCAATCATAAAAGACACGGCGTTGTTGATGATCGGCCGGCTTGAGTTCTTGTGTTAACTGAACTTTATAAGCCATAAGACCCAAGTCTTTATGCAATTCCAATTCCAAATTGCAATTCCAATTCGCAGTTGTTCTTGAGCGACGTGCACGGGTTTTATTCTTCACATCACTAACTTGTACCAACAGCTCGAAAATTTCCCACCAATTTCACCGTATTGCGGTCCGACAATGTGCGTGCTTCACGACGACCCACAAATACTTTAGTTTTGACTGCAAGATTTTCAACATTTTTGTAGTGAATTTTAATAATTTCAATGCGTTGTTGAATTGTGTATCGTTCCATTTTTAGTAATGGCGTAGTTTCTACTTGTCAAATGCCAAAGAATAAAAGCTTCAAAAGTGACAGCTACCAAAATAATAGGTGATTCAAAATAACATTTCTTTTTGGAAAACCCTGTATTTGGATTCCCCCTTGGAATGCAATGCATGTAGTACACGTATTCAAAATCTAGAAACTACATGGTTTATTTCAAAAAAAAAAACATTGGAAATTAAGACTTTTAGTCCAATACCATAGATTAATCAGAATACTGACCGAACTTGTCCACTACATTCATCACATCTCGTGGTTATTCTAACTACCTATCCCTTCTGTTGGTGAGAAGGTCCCTGGCGATCTTTTTGACTATAAGGCCAACGGGGAGATTCACTAATCTCACCAATTTCAACGGAAACCGTCTGCATCGTTCAACATAAGATTTGAACATAAGGATTAAGGCGATTTGAACCTAATGGTCCAATCACCGACCCAAGACGACACACATCTCGATTGACCCGCAAAACTGAGCGATCCAAGCAAAAATGTCATTGGTATTTATCAATCGGTGAACTCTTTGCATGCCCACTTTTGAAGAGTCAAAAGCCACCCGCACTTAGTCAGCATTGTTTATCATTTGTTGTTATTGTTTTCTTTTTTTCCACTCTGCAGACATTTTCATAGGAAAGCCGAAAGCACACACACAAACGTGCTGGCAAATAGCAGCAGCATTAAGTCGAACATATACATATATATATTCCTACATACCAACACACACATGTGTATGTGTATATTTTTAAGTGCACAATCATACATGTATACTAGGGTGGAGTGAAAACATGTTTTTTTTTAATTTCAAAAAGTTAACCTCGGAAAGAGATGTAAGTCTGGGGACCTAATGAGGGGAAAAATAAAGAAAAAAAATTTAGGGGTCGCGCCACTCCTTCGAAATTTGGAAATTATCGCTATTTTGGCGTTGATTTTAGAAAAATCCTAACAACTAACGACTTAACTTATTCGAAATTTAAGTTTAAGCTTAAGTTTGAGCTTGTTCAGTGCCCAAACAAAAGTATTTGAGGCACATCTTAATATATATTTACCATCGACACTGATTCACTGATACACTGATTCCCTGATTCACTGACTCTGTCACGCAGTACGTAGGAATTTAAATAGGCATTCTATAATAATTCTATAAATAATAATAATAACCAGTGGAAAAGTTACAGTCGGGTAAACCGACTTATATATACCCTCACCCTCAGTAAAAACATACAAGTCTCATACTTATAAGTATCGGAAAGTCAAAAGTGACCGTAGATACCATCATTTGATGTAACATCTGATGAAAAGTCATAATAGCAACCTAAAATACCGAATGCTATAGAAAAAAATATTGGATGGTACATTTGTATGGGAGGTACCAGAAGGGGAGTTGCCAGACTTCCAAGTTTTTGTCCAAAACTTTGTCTAGCGATAACTGTACTAAATACAAAATGTGGGCAAGATAGCGTTGGTCATACTGATAGTATTAGACGGTTTATCAGGGGCGGGATGGTACATTTGTATGGGAGGTACCAGAAAGGGAGTTGCCAGACTTCCAAGTTTTTGTCCAAAACTTAGTCTAGCTATATATTTACTAAATACAGAATTTGGGCAAGATCGCGTTGGTCATATTGGTGTTACTACACGATTTCTAAGGTAGGCGGGATGTACATTTGTATGGGAGGTACCAGAAGGGGAGTTGCCAGACTTCCAAGTTTTTGTCCGAAACTTTGTCCACTTATACCTTTACTAAATACGGAATTTGGACAAGATCGCGTCGGTGATATTTATAGTATTACAGGTTTTTTAAAGGGTGGGATGGTACATTTGTATGGGAGGTACCAGAAGGGGAGTTGCCAGACTTCCAAGTTTTTGTCCAAAACTTTGTCTAGCTATAGCTTTACTAAATTCAAAATTTGGGCAAGATAGCGTTGGCCATACTGATAGTTTTAGACGGTTTATCAGGGGCGGGATGGTACATTTGTATGGGAGGTACCAGAAGGGGAGTTGCCAGACTTCCAAGTTTTTGTCCAAAACTTTGTCTAGCTATAGGTTTACTAAGTACAAAATTTGGGCAGGATCGCGTTGGGCATATTGATATTGATACACGATTACTAAAGTGGGCGAAATAGTAGATTTGTATGGGAGGTACCAGAATGGGAGTTGCCAGACTTCCAAGTTTTTGTCCGAAACTTTATCCAGTTGTACTTTTACCAAATACGTAATTTGGCCAAGATGGGTGTGGGCGTATTGATATTATTACACGATTACTAAAGTGGGCGAAATAGTAGATTTGTATGGGAGGTACCCGAAGGGGTGTGGCCATATAGCTCATATGCAATCCCATAAGCAGTTTTGGGAAAATATTAACCCATGCCAAATTTCAGAGCGATTGTTTAACTCTTTCGAAAGTTATCGTGCGTACCAGCAGGACAGACAGACGGACAGACGGACGGACAGACGGACGGACAGACGGACATGGCTCAAACGATTTAGAAAGTCATGAATCGAATTTGGTTCAAAGACACCTGGGGTCTAATGTGAATATTTCTAGGTGTTACACTTTTGGGTCGTATCAAATGATATATACCCTCCTACCCGTAGGGTGAGGGTAAAAAAAAAATAATAATTTTTTTTTGTACAGAAATTTTTTTTTCCAAAATTTTTTTTTCCAAAATTTTTTTTTCCACAAATTTTTTTTTTCCAAAATTTTTTTTTTCCACAAAATTTTTTTTTTCAACAAACATTTTTTTTTTAACAAACATTTTATTTTCCAACAAACATTTTTTTTTCAACAAAAATTTTTTTTTCAGTAAAAATTTTTTTTCCACAAATTTTTTTTTTTCCAATTTTATTTTTTTTCGAAATTTTTTTTTACAAAATAGTTTTCTCAAAATATTTTTTGCAAAATTTTTAAAATTAAGTAACAAATACTTTCTCAAGCAAATTAACGGGCGCCATAGGCGCATTACAACTTACTAGTATGAGGATAATCGACGAATATTTGTAGCTTTGGTGGCGATTTCATTGTTCAGTCAATTTTCTGAAGAAGGGACGATTTGACTTATTTTACTTTTTGAAATTTTTGAACTATGAGAAAATTTTTTTTAAATTTTTTCATGCCCTTATTTCATTGTTTACGCTATTGCAAACATTTATTGACATAAAACTTTTTAGGATTTTTCTAAAATCAACGCCAAAATAGCGATAATTTCCAAATTTCGAGGGAGTGGCGCGACCCCTAAAATTTTTTTAAAATTTTTTTCTTTATTTTTCCCCTCATTAGGACCCCAGACTACATCTCTTTCCGAGGTTAACTTTTTTTTTTTTGAATTTCACTCCACCCTAATGTATACGCAATGAGAAGAACTGTTGCATTTCAAGTGCGAATAAGTCTCCGGACTGATGATGACGATGAGTAAATGTGTGTGTGTGTGTGCATGCATACATGTCTGCTTTATAGTGCAGCTGCTGCTGCTGGCGCTGCTGCAAGAGGGCAATAGGTTGTTGATGTTCTTGTTGTGTATGGTTTACAAATGGCATTAATGGCGCCTGTTTTTGCTCGTTGTTTGTCTGTGTTGATTACTGCAATTTGCATGCGACCCCGTCCGTCCACGATCCTGCAAAAATGCCATCTCACGCATATGTATGCGTTGTGTGCACGAGCCCAAATTGTGTGTGCATGGCTTTTTGTCGTTGATGTCGTTAAATTTAGTACCTCGGCACTCACACGCCACTCACATATTCCCTCTTCCATTGCCACAACACTACTAGTGTGGGAGAGTATGTCTACAAGTGAGTATTCCTGTGACGGTGGATGTATGTGTGTGTGTGTGTGTCGGTCTGTTCAACTTTAACCGAATTCCCTCGGATATGACAATGTCGGATTGTGACTGTTGTGGCATATGCGAGCATTAAACACAAATAAAACGCAAAATAACTCAATTATTAAACACAATTAAGTATTTACGACATATAATGCATAATGTCATTTCATGCCAGTGCATTAAGTGTTTATGCTTTCACGCACACACATACAGGCAAAAGCAGGGAAATCCATACCACAGGCATGTATGTACAGTACATGGCCATGAAGGCGGAAGTGAAAAAAGAAACGTCATCCGGACGTCTGCATGTGTGTGATTATTATTATCTTAACATCTTAAAATCTATTAAGTGACGTGCAACACTGAGATTTTTATGGTCATCCTTGTTATTGCAAAGGAGTAGGGCGGCGACGTATTATCTCAAACTCGACAATGTGTAGACGAGTTCCAAGTGGTTTGTGGCCACATCGAATATCCGGCCCACTATGAAATTTCAATATGCAAATGATATTTTCAGCACAAACCCAAATGTGCTGTCATTGTGGACCCGATCCGTGGGAGCAAGGGTCTAGGAAACAGGGGTCATTCGCATTCACTTTGTGTCCTAGTTTAAGAGTAATTTTTCATATATCGCTTTTTCAAAATGTTTACACACAAGTGAAACGCGTGTTTTGCCGTTGTAGCAAGTAAAGTTTGTTTGCTTCTACACAAAGCTTCTTCAGATGTAAATATAACTTATTTGCTATCAATAGTACGTATGTATTTGTGTATAAGCATTAGTGTGTTTGGGGAAAACAGACAATAAGCATAGTAAATTCAACAAACGGCAACATTTCAGTGTGAATCTGTGTGTATTTGCAGCTATTTTCGTAATTTCGTAATAGAATAATGACCCATATATTTAACCTTCAAAGCATAGGCTTTTCCGGTGATCCCTGTATGAATGGGAGGTCTTTACCTCTTCCTTTTTTTTATTTTTCCAAAAGATGAGTTTTTTAGATGTTCATAAAAAATGGTCAAAAAAAACAATCATAAATGTTCTCCGTTGTATTAGAAACTTGAAATCTCTTTGATTCTATACAATTAAATGTAAAGCACGCATTGGAAATTCATTCAGAAGATAAAAAAAATCTTGTTGCGGTTGTCCACCTAATCATGGCTTCGTCAATATCTAACAACTAGTAAGTTGTAATGCGCCTATGGCGCCCGTTGAAATATGGGAAAAAAATGTTTGTGGAAAAAAAAAATTTTGTTAAAAAAAAAACCTTTTTTGAAAAAAAAAATTTTGTTGAAAAAAAAAATTTTGTTGAAAAAAAAATTTTTTCTTTAAAAAAAAAATTTTGTTGAAAAAAAAAAATTTTGTGGAAAAAAAAATTTTGTTGAAAAAAAAAATTTGGGAAAAAAAATTTTTTGTTGAAAAAAAAATTTTGTAAAAAAAATTTTTTTTGTTGAAAAAAAAATTTTGTAAAAAAAAAAATCGTAAAAAAAAATTTTGGGAAAAAAAAAATTGGGGAAAACACAATTTCTGTACAAAAAAAAATATTATTTTTTTTATTATTATTATTTATAGAAAATTATAGAATGCCTATTTAAATTCCTACGTACTGCGTGACAGAGTCAGTGAATCAGTGTCGAGGGTAAATATATATTAAGATAATCACACTCTAACCTTCTGTAATTTACTGCATACAGCAGACGTATTGGCATTTTCGATAGCGTTTCTGTTTTTTAAAATTGTTAAGATAGTTGTAGGGTGTGTGTCGCTTACGATACAATTGAGTTTGCAGATATACATTTTTAATTTTTTATATTTTTGCGTTAAGAGCGTTGGACACTTTTCTATCGAATTTCATTAAAAACGAGTTTCGAAAAAAATGCACTTACTACTTTTTCGCGGTAGTAATGCTTTTTTATTTGTTAGCCGCTAAAAATTTAATCTTTTACACAGTAATTTTTGTTTGTTCTATTAATTCGACTCCTAAAAAAAAATCATTATTGGTAGGTTATTTTATGTTAGAAGTTCTACTTGGACATTATAAAAAAAACTCGTTATGGAGAGAACTTCGACACTAAAATAAATGCAAATGTCTGGAAAAAAAGTTATAGGGAAGTTCGACTGTAGTTACTAATATTTATTTTTGAAAGACGTGCGCTTATCCGAATTTGGCTTTATTTATTTGGATCGATAAATTGTAAATGACGGGTACTTTTTTTAAGACTATTTCATACAAAATGTTACCCAAGCTTCAGGTTGTCCATTCCTAAAGTCTCCATAGACGAGAGACTTTACGTGATCCCCACCAACATTAGTCTCATGGGGTCAAATCGCACGAACGATGCAATCGAAGATTATGCCAACACGTAATATTAATTGCTTAACGAATTCGTCTTTCAATTGGTGCAGTCTGTAACGTCCTGTAGAAACCACATGCCTTCAATATCCCCTGGATGCTCTTCTAACCGAATTCGTCAACTCTATTTATCAACGTAACATTTGATCCACATCTCTCGTGCGTTGCATAGTTCGAGTTATCTGGAGGTATGTCCTGAGACATTTCCGTATGGAACCGTTTCCAATAATATCCAGTTTGTAATAAGTAAACTATTTGTCTTCTTTCTGTTGGTCTTTTCGCCGAATTATTAATTCGACCAGGTTAGAGACCAGCGCGACTATATTAAAGAGACGTATTCGCAAATCAATTTCTGTCTTTAGCTTAAACTATGTTCAACATTTGTAATTAACAAAAAATGCCATCCATTGGGATAGGTTACTTTCATTTTCATTGTTGAGCATTGCCTGAAGCAGCCAACATTTTTCAGTTAAATCTTTAGCTAAATCAGACTTCGGCTGTTTTGTCTAGAGCTGCACAAACATTCTGGGACTGCAGCAAAATAAAATTGTTTTAACGATGTTCGCAGCTTAAAGACAACGACAGCAAATAATTCCAAAGACCACAGCAGGCCTTTCGGGAAAAAAAACGTAAACTAAAATGGGAGAAAACGTAAAGTAATTATTACTCTCTCGCTCTCTGTTTCAGTTGCTTCTCCCTCAATCTCTAACTACACAGCAAGAGAGTATGTAAAAAAAAGGCAAGTTGGTTACACTGAAATGAAAACAGTTGCCACTTCATGCAGCGAAATTGTGCAAACATGATTTTCTTTTAGCTGCGGTTTTGTTTAGCTATACATTTTTTAGCTGCGCATAATTACTGCGGTTTTATGGCTATTAGTTTTCGTCAATTTTCTTGGCTGCTCCTAAATTTATATTTTTAAGCGGTTCACTTCGGACGCTATAGCCTTTCATAGCTTTTGTTTTCGAAGTGTGTGTTAGATGTTTAAGCATCAACTGTTGTTAGTCATTAGGGTGGAAAAACCTAATATGATCTGGCTATAGGTAAAATTGTGTCAGCTATTGAAACACTGACACCCAGTTCAAATCGAAAACTTCCAGCCATGTATTTTGCTTTTAGGAGTTTACGAATGAGCAGCCGCGTAAAGCATTGGCTGCATTGCCATCCACTTACTTACTTTGAGTATAAAAATAATATCCCAATTTATGAGTGAAAATCCCCATTTGTTCTTTAATCCATTTTTAAACCACATCTTCTTCGGGCATTTAAATATGTCCAATGTAAAGCGTAAGGCTCTGATAGTGTTCCACACAAAAAAATAATTGTTATTAGCAGCAGATTTAAATTGCGAAATGCAGATTAAAGGAATCCACGTATCTCGGCTCACTAATTGGAATGCAAAAACTCGTTGCGTTGCGTTTCGCAAAGAAATCAAACAGGCAAACACACAAACCATCTCATCCCATCCTCGTCACCCATCTCATATGACATCCGATTGCCTCGGTTTTGATTGCTGTTCTCGTTTCATCAACATTTAATTGTTTGTACTTTTTCCACGTTTCTTATTTTGCTTTTCCTGTGCTTTTTTTTTTCCTTTCCTTTAAGCGCAGCATTCTAGGCCACCGTATACCAGACGTTGCCGTACCCCTATTCAGTGTTTATCCAGCAACGAAACATGCCATTACGGGTCTGTGTCAGACGGTGCGTCAGGAAATACATTTCCTTAAATTAAATATCAAATTAACAGTAAGTAAATATTCTTTCATGCCACACGTCATGTGTCGCATGTGGGTTTGTATGTCTCGCATCATCCACGCAGTTACATTCCAGTCCGGTATTGGTTGTATTGGGTTAGCACTGTCACTCACAAAAGTAAACGTCATGAAGTTCCAACAAATATTGGCTAAATGTTCCGTTATGAGGAAGTTTTTTCTAGTTTAGAAAAAAATTTTGTTTTTTTCAATTTAGGAACAAATTTTCAGTTGACTGCAGTTTTTTTCAATTTGGGGAAAAAAAAATTTTTTAGGAAAAAATTTTAAGGAAAATATTATCAGTTAACTCAGAATTTTTCTCCGTTCAGGCAAAAATTGGAAGTTAACTCAGTATATTTTTCCATTTAGGAAAAAATTATATCCGTTTAGGAACATTTTTCTCCGTTTAGGAAAATATTGTCAGTTAACTGAAGATTATTGTCAGTAAACTGTGGATATTTTCCTATTTATGAAAAAATTGTCAGTTAAGATAAAGACATTCTCTAAGAATGTTTTCCTGTGTAGGAAAAAATTGTCAGTTAACTAAAGAATATTCTACGTTTAGGAAAAAAAATTAAGTAAACTTAGAATATTTTTCCATTTAGGAAAAAAATTTTTCCTTTTAGGAAAATATTGTCAGTTAAGATAAAGACATTCTCTAAGAATGTTTTCCTGTGTAGGAAAAAATTGTCAGTTAACTAAAGAATATTCTACGTTTTGGAAAAAAAATTAAGTTAACTTAGAATATTTTTCCATTTAGGAAAATATTGTCATTTAACTGAGGACATTTTTCCGTTTAGGAAAAAAACTGACAATAGTTAACTGTGGAATTTTTCGGTTTATGAAAAATGTTCAGTTAACTGAGGATATTTTTCCGTTAAAGGAAAAAATTGTCAGTTATAGTCAGTTGTAGTTTAGAAAAAAAAAAATTCGAAACACGATTTTTTGCCGTTTAGAAAAAAAAAATTCAGTTAACCGAATTGAATGAAAAAATGCATTTAACTGCAAATTATTCTCCGTTTAGGAAAAGATTGTCAGCTAACTGCATATTTGTCTTCGCTTAGAAAAAAAATGTTCAGTTAACTGAAGATTTTTCTATGTTTAGGCAAGAATTTTTCATTAACTGAGGATTTTTTCCGTTTACAAAAAAATGTTCAGTTAACTGAGTATATTTTTCAATTAAATGGGGTTATGTTTCTGTTTAGGAAAACATTTTCAATTATCGGAGGTTTTCTTTCCGTTTAAAAAAAAATTTTAACTGAGGATATTTTTTCCATTTAGAAATTAATTATTAATTGAGGTTTTTTTCCGTTTATGAAAAAATTTTCACTTTACTAAAATATTTTTCCATTTATGAAAAAATGTTCAGTTAACTGAAGATATTTTATCGTTTAGGAAACCAGTTCATTTAACTGAGGATATTTTTCCGTTTAGGAAAACAATTCAAGATAACTGTGGATATTTTCTGTTTAGGAAAAAATTTTCATTAAACGGAAGAATAATTTTCTCCGTTTTGAAACAAAAAAAAAAACTGAGGATATTCATTCGTTTATGAACCATTAGTCAGTTAACTGAGGACATTTTTCCGTTTAGGAAAAAAATTGAAATTAACTGCGGATATTTTACGGTTTAGAATAAAATTGCCAGTTAAATGAGGATATTTTTCTGTTTAGGAAAAATTTTTCATTAAACGGAAGAAAAAAACTGAGGATATTCATCCGTTTATGAACCATTTGTCAGTTAAGTGAGGACATTTTTCCGTTTAGGAAAAAAATTCAAGTTAACTGAGGATATTTTACGGTTTAGGATAAAATTGCCCGTTAAATAAGGACATTTTTCCGTTTAGGAAAAAATTCCTTTCCGTTTAGGAAAATTGTCATTGCATCGACGAATACTTTTGCTCAGCCACTTTATGCATACACATGTTTGCGCATACATTATGTATGGTCAGTGTACACGCACAATGTAATTACGACGAAGCTGTCTTTCATTGCGGCTTTAACACCACTTAGCATTTAATAAAGTTGCCTCACATATTTGCGGCCATCAGTTGCCCAATATTCCACGAGTACGGTAACCGTATTACCCATCGATCTTCTTGTCCGTGTGTGGTTGTGTGAGGGCAACAGCAACTGCAACTGTCCCTGATGGATCGGGCAGCCAACAAACTGTTGTTTATCGATAGTTGACATCGGGCCACATTTCGCCATCGTGTATCATGAAAACATTAATGATTTGTATCTCAAATGTGTGGACTGGCAAAGTAAATGTTGCAATCCGTCAAGGGATTGAGAGATGCGGAGATGCCGGCGACGCCGTTGCATCACAAGTCATGTTGTAGTTTTTGGTGGTGTTAAAAAGTACGTCTGGCAAGTAGAGTATATACGGGAAAAGGCGGTCAGCAGACACTATTCATTCATTTTGGTGGTGGAGAGGCAGAGAAGTTACTTTCTGGTATTAAATTTCATTAGCGAGCACATCCTTGAGAGGAAGCCAGCAATCAAATCTGTTTAAGTGAGCCCTACAACCGGCTTCATTAAGGATTTCCCACAACTTCCGTCTTGGACGTGTTTTCTCTAGTTCAAAGGTTTGCAAGTCTCTCGCACTTGGTCCTTGAACCGGAGTAAAGTATTCTCTGTATCCGCTTTTCATGGCAGTTGGCGTCCAATGCCTTTCTGACTGCCAGAGGTTGATCACGAGCTGGCAAATGCAACCAGAAAAAATCCAATGTTTTAAAGAGTTTACGGGACATCATTGGACCGCAGTTCTTCAAGGACGAGGATAACGCAACGATACGGCCAATGGAGCAAGGTATCATGGACTGTATGGGAGTTACATGGCAGGGACATCCTACCATCATCTAGACGGTGCCCTGAGGAGAGCAGTGTGGATGAGAGGGGATAGCATCCAACCAAACATCAGACCTCAAACTCGACTTTTATTAACATTTACCAAAATTTACCTAAAAGTCTTTATCTTCGAATTATATTTAAAGATTTATCCCCGTATTCATAAAAATTTAAACCAGCTTCCTTAAGAAAAATGTATGAAAATACAAAAACAATAGTCACAATTTTTATGAATACAGGGGTTAATGTCTTAAGAAGAAATGGATTTAAGCAGCACAGGGCATGTGTGACGTAGAGTGTCTCCGCTGTAACGACAACAGTGCAAACACAACTGTCATTTCGCCCCACCATACATTGGCGGGGCGAACCAAGGAGAGACGAGTCCACTGAAGTGGACAAGGATGTGTATTTGCGCCTGTGTCTGTTGTATGCGAGAGGACAAGTGCCTGCGGGTAATTAAATGGGAAACGAGTTAAACAACAGGGCCGCCAAACAAACCCACAATGTTCACACCAACATTCACGCCACCCTTTCGTCCGGCAGCCGTTCGACGAGAGGCAAGTGCATCATCTCGTCCTTTTGCTTTTATGTTGAGTAATTTGCAATTAAAATGTAATTCAACTGACGTTATTATATTGGATTCATAAACAAACGCATCATCACCCCATCCAATCAACCATCGAACAGCAACAATAAGGAATATTGGAAAAATCTACGATCTATGAAAACTTAAGGATGGCGTGTCAGTGTTAATACATTTATTATTTAGGGAACATGGGTGGCACAAGTGACTCTCACCCCCTAAAGGGGTTTTGTGACTCGAAGGGTAAAGTGAAATCCTAAAAAAAATGATTTTTTTTTAAACAAATTTTGTTCAAAGTATTCGCCGAAATACCCTGATGTACAGAGCGAATAACTTCAACATTTATAAATTCATTTATTCTCTTTTTTGTTAATTTTATTTTGTTATTCCTTTGAAAAAATCTATAGAAAAAAACTAATTTTTAATGATAATATTTATTTTATTATAATTAATGAATTCCATCAAATTGAATATGGGGAAAAAATGATAATTAACCAGTTTACATACGAGATTGAGCGGTTGACATTAATTGACCATCCTGCCAAGGGAATCGATTACTTTGTCCAAGAGAGATTCATATCAAATCGTAAGTAAATCCTAAATGTCAGTCTTTCATATGAATGCTATTTAGGGGCAGGCTATTTGAACACTTTGGACACTCATGGACTACCCGAGTATCGCCCAGTTGGGTACAGGCACTAACATTCTGGGGATGCCCCCTATAAATGCAATGCACTGTGTTAGCGATGGGAAAGAAGGGTATTGGAGGAATGAAAGAGGGAGTAGTGTTGGCTGACGTTGGCCTTGTATTTGATAATGTCATAGCAGGCAGGAAAAACACTTGCACGAAGATTATTCCACATACGAACAGTCCGGCTGAAGAACGAATTTTCTCTATGGTGCGTCGTCCGGTCAATGAACGGATGAGTCGCCCTGGATAGCCGAGTTTTCCGGCTAAATGTTCTAACCAGACGACGAATATCTGACGAACAGATATCAGTTTGGAAAAGACTAATTAAAAGCCTTCCTTACTTCAGAGAATTTCCCCCCTATTCCTTACAAAAAAAAAAAGAATCAATCTCTCAATAGTTCCGGTATCTCTGGGATCAGAAGAACAGATGCGCTGTTTGTTGTCACACAAACGTTCCACTGAGCCGTCCTTCTCGTCAATCTCTCTGGGAAATGTAGATATCGACGAATCAGACTCTCTTGACATTATGACCATGAAGATACAGGGTGATGCTCGCTGTTCCAGTGTTTAGGATTTTCAAAGTGGTGCAGGAAATATTTCACCCCATCTGATCTCGTGAATTCAGCCAAAAAATGAAAAATAAGTCTCACATATGGACACGGGGTTCCAAAGATTTCTTTGCAGCTCCTGCACCGTGTCCATCATGAAGTGTGACATTAGGGGAACAGTAGTGTATCCAAGGCTAGTCTCCCCCGCCAACATCGATCTTCCAGAGATATTTGAACGGTATCTTATATCCTGATATTAGAACACTAGTAAGTTGTATTTTGAGAAAACTATTTTGTAAAAAAAAATTTCGAAAAAAAAATAAAATTTGTGGAAAAAAATGTTTGCTGAAAAAAAAATTTTTGTTGAAAAAAAAAATTTTGTTGAAAAAAAAAATTTTTGTGGAAAAAAAAAATTTTGTTGAAAAAAAAAATTTTTGTGGAAAAAAAAAATTTGGAAAAAAAAAATTGTAAAAAAAAAATTTGGAAAAAAAAAATTTTAAAAAAAAAATTTTGGTAAAAAAAATTTGGGGAAAACACAATTTCTGTACAAAAAAAAATATTATTTTTTTTATTATTATTATTTATAGAATTATTATAGAATGCCTATTTAAATTCCTACGTTCTGCGTGACAGAGTCAGTGAATCAGTGAATCAGGGAATCAGTGTATCAGTGAATCAGTGTCGAGGGTAAATATATATTAAGATTCTGCCAGACTATGCGGCTATTCAGGACTTTCAGCCGTTCATTGTCCAGTTGTTTGGATGACAAACTACAGAGTCACAATCCATAATTTACGCAGCAAGTTAGGTAATCGTATTATCAGCATAGACAAGTAGAAACTACGCCATTACCAAAGTTGGAACGATACACGCTTCAACAACGCATTTAAATTATTAAAATTCACCACAAAAATAGTGAAAATCTTGCAGTCACAGTTCGCAAAACTAAAGCATTTTTGGGTCGTCGTGAAGCACCTTGTCGGACCGCAATACGGTGAAATTGGTGGGAAAATTTCGAGCTGTTGGAACAAGTTAGTGATGTGAAGAATAAAACCCGTGCACGTCGCTCAAGAACAACTGAGAATATTGCTGCTGTAGCCCAAAGTGTTAACCAGGGGTTTGGTTTGTCCATTCTTCGTCGTTCTTTGGAACTAAGCATTCCTCAAACGTCATTAAAGACTTGGGTCTTTAGGATTATAAAGTTCAGTTAACACAAGAAATCAAGTCGGCCGATCATCAACAATGTCGTGTCTTTTCTGATTGGCTCCTTGAAATGCATGAAAATGATCCGGAATTCCATCGAAAAGTCATATTGACTGAGGATGAGGCCCATTTCCACCTCGGTGGCTACATTAACAAGCAATATTGTCGCATCTGGGGCTCGGAAAATCCAAGAGTTATTGTTGAGAAGTCTCTCCATCCTCAACGTGTAACTGTTTGGTGCGGTTTATGGTCCGGCGGGGGGATCATTGAACCTTACTTTTTCGAAAATGAGGTTGGATCAACAGTTACGGTGAATGATGATTAGATAATTAATGATTTTTTATGGTTGGAGTTGGATGATATTGATCTGGACAACGTTTACTTTCAACAAGACGGCGCTACGTGCCACACAAGCAACGAAACCATTGTCCTTTAACTGGAAAAGTTTCCGGACCGCGTTATCTCTGGAAAGTGATCACAATTGGCCACCGATTGGGACCACGTGAAAAATAAGGCATACGCCAACAGCCCAGCGTCGACTCTAGACCTCAAACATAGAATTCGTGAGGCTATCGAGGACATAGGGCTGCCACTTTGCGATTTGGTTATGGAAAATGTCATGAACAGGATATGGTCCTGTAAGCGTGGTCGTGGTGGCCATTTGATAGATGTTGTTTTTCATTATTAACGGCTTTTATTATGAAATGTACATCCGATCATTTATCTAAAAAAATTCCATTTTTCTTTGGATACCAAAATAACACCTCTTGTTGGAGAACCCTGTGTAATAAGACATTCAAACATAGGTAACTGTAAAAAAACCGGTGAAAAAGTTGTTTAACTCTTTCGAAAGTTATCGTGCGTACCAGCAGGACAACGGACGTACAGTCGGGCATGGCTCAAACGATTCAGAAAGTCATGAATCGAATTTGGTTCAAAGACACCTGGGGTCTAATGTGGATATTTCTATGTGTTACACTTTTGAGCCGTATCAAATGATATATACCCTCCTACCCGTAGGGTGAGGGTATAAAAATGTCAACTATTCAAATTATAACTATGGACATCCCAGATAAGTGCTAAACAATAGTGATGGATGGATGTGAAATCGCCCACAAGCTGGCAAATGTAACTGCCTTTTAGTTGTTAAGCGGACACTGTGAAAATGACCGTTAAGTAACGCACCTACTCTCCTGCAATGAAGTTATGTAAACAACGCCGAGTCTTGTTGTTGTTGTGGTGTACACACGCGTCTGTTGTCGGTGCAACGATTTGACAGTTCCAGAAAAACAAAACTAAATCTCAATAAAGCACATTTTTTTATTTGCATTTTCCCACCAAAAATTTTTTAATGACTTTTCTATTGTTTGTTTTCATTGCTTTTTCTTGTCGTTCAGAGCATCAATCCCGGCATGGTGAATACAGATTTCCTCAGTGTTTACTCCCAAACCGTGGCTCATCTACCCAAATTGAGTGCACTGGATGTGGCCGAGGCGGTGTTTTATGCACTCGAAACACCGAATAATGTCCAGGTCGAGGATATAACATTGGTTGCAATGAATCGTCACGGCACCGACGACGACTAATGTCAATGGACGGCGGTGGGTGGCGGTGGGGGAGCTTGTGTTTATGAATTGCACACAAACAAACCATTTGCACTGAATTCTGAATAAATAAAAGCAACTTACCAGATGTGTGTGTTTAATTTGTATTCTGTTAGACCGCGGAAGGACAAGATGCACTTTTTATTGTATTCATTAGAAGTTATCACATTATTGCAGCAGCTTTCACATGGCGGCAGTCACTAAAAAAAACATAATAACAACACTTTCATTCACACTGCCGGCTTAAGATTTACTGCTGTTTCATTCACATCCTCTCATACATCACTCATCCCGTTTCGACAGGTATTGCCACCCCTGTTTTATTAATACAACACAACAACAACAAATGTGCATGTGTTGCATTTATTTGTTTTTGGTTTTTCACTCTTGCACAACATTGCATTTCCGTATTTTGGGATTTGTCTGAGGAAGGACACATGTGTCTAGATGGCAGCAGTGAAAATGTTGTTAGTTGTACTGGTTATACGGCGACGTCTTACAAGAAGTCAATGTTCAACAGCCTGTAAAACCATAATGCTAAGCCACAATTTTAATTGCAAACTAAGGAAGAGACTACGATCCAATAAATGAGTTCATAGATTTGTACAAATCAGTTTAAACCACAACAGAGTTCAAAACAAGTGTATTTCAATTAAGAATTATCAAACCGTATATGGCGCCCTCTGGAGGTAGATAGTACACTATACAGTAAAAGAAAGGTTTGCCAATTCACTGAACGTACACACATGCCCATGTAGAGGATGTTGTCAACGTTGAAGATATATTATAATTTTGGCACTTATGCCTGCTTTGGTTAAGCGCCCTTTACACGGTGAAAATCCATGAAACAAAAACTAACAAATTTTGATTTTTTTTTCATGCTCTGTTCGACTTGACTGTCGTCAAACTCCAATTCAAATTGCTATATCTGCTAATTTACAGCTTTGTATTTGGGTTTACCAATCTGAAAGTTGTTCGCATTTGTCGGATTTCATCTGCCAATTTGCATACATTTTGGAATGTAGTTTTTACACATGGTCCTGTGTTTCTAATTGCCGTACCTATCAGACTAGCATAGACCACATAAGTGGCAGACGTTCCAAGTCGTTTGCTGAACATTTCAAACATTTCATGTCAATTACTGACACCTAGAGTGTGTTGCCGAACAAATGTGTCAAATAACAACTTGAGACGACTGTATGGTATTTGGTATTGGTACAAGCTACTGTACAACGGATGCACGGGGAAAACTACGTAAGCAAAATTAATATTTTTCTGTTTTTAATTTGTATATACAAATGCATTAGAAACAAACATATGATTGTCTATTACTTCAGTGTTGATATTTCGAAACTAAATTTTGGACCAACGATCAATAATTTAGTGTAAACACACCTGATGTTATTGCCAACTCATTTTATTGCAAACAATGATGCTAACTCTGTCGTTTATGTCAAATTGTCGATTTTTATGCCATGTTGGCATATACGAATAAAATCCTTATTTAATCTTTAAAAATCTATTTCTTCGTAAAAGGGCCGGACAGCTCGCTTATTTGTATTGAGATACAAAAACGTCAAGCTTTTCCGTTTAAATTTTCATATTTCTTTCACTTTGCAACTGTATTTATATTTTCTGACGTCTTTACAGCAGTGAAACAGTGCTGGTGTCTCTTTTAACGAAATTTCTGAAATTTCTTAATAAAAATCGTATTTCAAAATCTGGGTTTGGAAAATGACAGGCAAAATGAACTGAAAATGTGTCATTCCCACGAAATCACATGATCCACTTTTATTTTCAGATACATTGTAATAGATTTTTGGATACAAATTGAATTTTCCGATAACATGTTCACTTTTCCAGGATTATGTACTGAAATCTATTACAATTTATATTCAAATTGACAGCTGCTATCCGGTCAATGTCAACTTTGCAGCTTATTCGAATGCTGACTTCGATATACGATGTCAGTTGCAAATTTATTGATTTGGCGATTTTTTATGTTCAAAGTTGGCGTGTTGTTGTTGGACGAATTGTAGTCAGCATTGGTGTGCTGTCGTGTCGTATCTTCTTCTTCTTTTTCATTATTTCGTTTCAAGAAAAAATACGGAGAATTGAGAATTTAGTGAAAAATAATAAATTTACTGGAATTTGTACTTTTATTTAAAATATACTCCATTAGGTAAGACCAACCATCAAAAGACTCGTTCCAAGTGGTGTTTCATCCAAATGAAACTTGTCATTGAAAAAGCAAATTAGGAAGTGAAAAAAAAAAACGAAAGAAACACGCACATAGTAGCTGACTTGGCTAGTTGTCATACCAGACGACGGCAAGAAACAGCAGGCAAGGTAGTGGTGTGATTAGTAGATTCGTACAACAATGATTGGTCGTGGCCATACACGGATAAAGTGTGCTCAAAAGCAATCATTTCCTACATTTTTGAGGGCTAAACCCTTTAAGATGAACCAAAAAAAAAAAAGGTGGACTGTGAGTGGCCAAACCTCTTACACCAACTGTCTATTGCCCAGCGAAGTCTAAAGTACAAAATGCAAATAAAGAAAGTCGAACAATTAAATAACAATTTCGTTGTTTCCCCAGCAATGGATGAATCTATTAATAATACATATTTGTCGTTATTATTGCGCCCTCTTTGTGTCAAGGTTTCGTCGCATTATTTGTACATTGATTCAGACACTTTAAAAAAAAAGTATTGTCTTATCTTTTTTGATTTGATTTGAGGAATCACTCGACTAATATTTCCCCACAATTAATAATAATTGTTTTTGTTGTAAATCTGTAATAAGACTGCTTTCTTTCCAATTCACAAGTACTTGCATTCCGTGGGCACATTCAATTTAGCTCAGCATATGTGAAAATGTATGCATATTTTGCTGTCGATAATGTATAATGTCCACATCACACACCACATACTTTCATTCTTTGTGCTGTTGTTGGTGTATTGCATCTTTTAATGTTTCATTCTTTGTTTTTATTGTTGTTTCTTTTACAGCTTAGTAAACACAGCTGCATTTGGTTATACTACTCCCCTTCTTCCCGCAGATTAGAGGCATATTAACAATAACACAAAATGTTCATTTGGGATTGGTTCACCGGGGTCTTAGGATATTTGGGTAAGTGGAGCAAAAACAACAAAAAAAAACAGCCAAAACTCGTGTTTTTCGGATTATATCCAAAAAATATAGTTGTTGCCAACAAGGCACTAACCATATGACGGCTAAGTCTTGACGTTTTAAATATCGGTGGGTTATGACGTTGTGTTAGGCTTTAACATTTGATCTTCGGACATGTTTAGCCGTCGTAGCAACAACCACTTATGTTCAAGTTTGTGTTGTTGTTTTGGGCTTGTACGTCAAATCTAACGTTAATGACCTTAAAATGCAAATAATTTGGAACAAAGTTTGTCATTTTGCTTGTATGTATTTAAATGACTATGTTTATTGTATGCGGCTGATAAAACTCTTTTTATTATGATTGATATGTGTCCTACGCCTATAGGATGATCAATCTCCAATGACATTACAAAAAGTTAATGCAATGACACCCTACGATTTATATGTTTGGCTGATAACTGAAAAGTTTATTTATTCGGTTGGCGTTAATAGATTTTTTTTTTATTTTAAACGGTGAAAAAGATTAGGATAAATAATTTTCGGTTTATCAACACTTTTCAGTGTTAAACTATCGCGAATATCTCAAAATGAACTATAAAATATCCTTATTGGAATACACATGCAAAATAAATGGAATTACACCCCTTATGATCAATTGGAAAAACGAGTGAACATCGTGTTTAAAACATGCTTTGTGAATAAACAATACTAGTCACTGAATTATAGTCACTGAAAACAAAATAACCAAAAAAAAAGCGCAAAGACTATCCGAACCTCATGCTATCTTTCACATTTCACAGCGAATATCACAAATACAAAAGAAAAATATCAACATCACCGTTCAAGGTTAAAATATTGATTTGTGTTGGAAAAGCATGTGATGCATAACAAATCCTGGAAATGGGAAACAATAATATAAGTATGCTGTTGACATTTTCAGTGAATAAAGGAATACACAAGGAGAACGTATATGTCCTCCAAAAAAACCAATTGATCATGAAGTTGACTTCTGAATTTGTGTGAGCCCTAATGTAAGAATACTAAGGAAGACTGCTAAAAGTCAAAATGCATTTACACCATACTAACGCGACACAAAAATATACGAAATCGGCACCAACACAAAAGATATAAAGACCGGTCATGAACAGTTTTCTACATTCTTAGTCACTTACTTTCCTTAACATTCCATTAAGGAACAGACGGGGGACTTCTCTCGAATCAGTGAGCTGTGTAAGATATAATTTGTATACTCTCTGACCGGGACCTACTGTTTAAAGCCGGCTCCGAACGGCTATTTTCTGGACAAGTTTAACGTGGCTTAGAGATTACTCTCTTACTCGTAAAGTCGCCAACATTTACGAGATGGAAATAGCCGCTGTAAAATTTATAATAACACGAATATATGCATTGGCAGTGCAGTATCGAGTATGATACTGTTAGGTAATACTCAACCCGGGCTAACAGAACGCATAAGACAAATTCCTATAAAGACAAATTAAATCAGGCGATGTGTGGTAGTAATTGTGCAAAACCATTTGAAACTATGGTGTTTAGATTTTTTTGACCATAAACATAATTTATGATACCTCCAGCATTGCCAGCTGTGGGTTTCTCAAACTCAACTCAATCGTCACAATTAATTAACCACACTTAGTCGGAAGCCAATACTTCCGTCCTCACTGATTATCCTAATAGGTGTTAAAATCAAGGTGTCACGACAGAGATAAATAGTCATTTGCCAAATTACTACTTCACTAGCTTGTCCCAAACTTTATTCTTCATCTAGAATCTAATGTAGAAGAGAAAAAAATAAGCCTATCGAAAATAAATAGTTTTTTTTCACAATATCCGGTCATGGAGTCATTCCCCAGTGAACTTGATTCCTTATCTTAGTAACCTATATTTAAACTAATATGATTCATTTATATTTACCCTCAGGTCTATGGAAAAAATCGGGTAAATTATTGTTCCTTGGTTTGGATAACGCTGGTAAAACAACATTATTGCACATGCTCAAAGATGATAAATTAGCCCAACATGTACCAACATTACATCCCAGTAAGTATAAAATATATATTTACACCCCCATAACTTACATAATTGATAATGATATTTGTCATAATCTTTGCAGCATCGGAGGAATTATCCATTGGTAATATGCGTTTCACTACCTTTGATTTGGGCGGCCACACCCAAGGTAAGTAAATTGAATTGAAAATTAATAGCAGTACTTATCGGATATAACGAACCATAACAAACATATAGTAAACAGAGACAGGAATATGCGTCTATATTGTGACTTTGAATTGAATACGATGATTTCAACTGGCACTGAAATGGAAAGGGAAACAAATAATTTACTTCTAAGTGCGTACAAATTACCTGCAGTCCATGTCTATCAAAGTCAAATATATGGTACGGATTACTGATTAATGAATCTAGGAGATTACGGATTAATGAACCTAGCGCTCAGGTTTAATAATAAAAAAAAGTGGTCGCGGTATAAAAGTCCCTACCACAATAGCGGACCTCCGAAGTCGTCGTGAGATAGGTTTTAATAAATACTGTAGAAAACACGCATACGCCACATTTTGAAATATAATAATAAGAAATGTTCAATAAACGACTTGGGACACATGCCCTCTATATGGTCTTTAGACACCAAAAAAAAATGTGATTTTATATAGATATATATACTATTTATGTGCACAACGTTAAATTAATAATTTGTTACACCGTTCATTGCAAAACTAAAGGTTATAAATGCTCCCATTCCAAAATCCTATAACGAATTATAGTTACGATAGAGCGGGCGGTAGGGAGAGTATTTTTATAGTACTAACATCACAATTTAATAAAACTGAGCTATGACGCTCGTTCATACACTAAATGAGCGATATGAACATGACGAGGCAAATATGCATGTTAAGACAACAACAAAACGTTTCAGTGGATATTTATAAGAGTATTTACGGCGCATTTATATCTTACTATTTGTCTAATGATCTAAGCGACGAGAATAATAACTGATTTAATTTTTGTACACTTTACAGCACGACGTGTGTGGAAAGATTATTTCCCCGCTGTGGATGCCATTGTATTCTTGATAGACGCTTGGGATCGTGGTCGCTTCCAGGAAAGCAAAAACGAATTGGACTCTCTGCTCACAGATGAGGCCTTGTCAAACTGTCCTGTGCTAATTTTGGGCAATAAAATCGACAAGCCCGGTGCTGCCAGCGAAGATGAACTTAGGAATGTTTTTGGTCTATACCAACTGACAACTGGAAAGGTAAGACATTAATTCATCACATAAGGTGTGTAAGCATAAAACTGATTGTTCGTTATTTTATTGCAGGGCAAAGTGGCACGCTCCGATTTGCCTGGACGTCCTTTGGAGTTGTTCATGTGCTCCGTTCTGAAGCGACAAGGTTATGGTGAAGGTTTCCGTTGGTTAGCGCAGTATATTGATTAAGTTGTGTTGTTTCGTTCTGGAGTGGCAAACAGCAAAAAATTTCTTTATAATTTGTACATCTTTTAAGTATATCTACAATATTTGTATCTGCAGCAGCCATTGTTTTCCTCCCAATCACACATATATACTACACAAAAACATACAAACAAAAACTCTTCTATTCATTCACAACAACAACAAGAAAAAAACCAACAACAATAAATGAAAAGAAAACAACCATAACGATTATAGTAATAAAACTTAATTAAACAAAGAAAAATCTGTGGGAAAAGGCGCAATTTTTTTACTTTATACAAGATGAACAAAAACAACCACATTTTAAAATATCCCGGAAGAAGGAAGCACCCCATAAAACACTTGTATTCCATTTTTCTCTTGTGATTTATAAAGTAGTACGGATTTGTTATCCATTTCCATCATTATTTTTTTGATTTTATTTTAATTTTATTTAGATAGTTTTCAAACAATTCTGCTTGTTTTCTAAAAAGTTTTCTCTCATAAGTTTTAATAATTTTAATTAGCGTAAATTTTACTTGGTCTTGTAAACTGATTGATACTCTCTGTGCAAAAGAAAACAAACAAAAAAACTAAATAAAACAAAGAAGTCCTTTTTAATGAATCGCATTGGTTAGTTAATTTGCATATGGTCTCGAAACCAGTGTTATTTAAACACTTGGAGTGAAAAGAATGGGTGTTTTACTCGTACACAAAACAAGCGACAATTCAAAACGTGAGCATGTAAGAATGTAATCATTTGTATGCGTTGTTCTGTCTCTCGCTTCTGAGAGGAAGTGAAACTCTCTCCCACACATCCACTTTGGCAGAATCTGTTTCTGTGGAAAATGCTCGGAAAAGTAAAATGAAGAAGTTATTTGTATATTCAACTATAAGTTAAACGATCAATTTCGCTTCGCATACGTTCAGCTGATTATGGCGATCTTTTAGAATCTGCTGATGCCACAGTTTTACAATTTGCTAACCCAAACAAACTTCGAAAAAGTCCTGTCACGTGAAAGCTGTCCAGGTAACTTTCACTTTGGTGGAATGAAACTGGAAAGTGAAACGGAATGAAAATAAAAGTTGAAATGCGTTTCAAGGACTTTTTCTAAACTGGAGAAGTCCATTCAAGGTCCATCTGTGACATTTGACATTTATCGTTCCATGTTTTGAAATAGCGGACATTTTAAGGTACCAACCGATTTGAGATCCTTCTTCTCAAGAAGTTTTATATTAATATCGATTTTAATAAAAATGTGTCAGTGGTGAAAATGTTCATTTTGGTCCATTTTAATATATATCGCTGATACTAAAGTACGAACCGATTTGAGATCCTGTGTCTCTAGAAGTGTTATATTACGAGTTTATTAAAGTTGGGAATACCAATATAGGTTCATATTTTTATATATCTCCCGTACAAACGTATCCCCCGATTTGACGGTTGTCACTTTACAAGCCACATGTAAAACTCATCTAGGTCACATTATGATCGAATATTTTGATTAAGCTCCCAATATTATGACATGCCGTTCTAGAAGCCACACAGTAAACCCGATCTAGATATTCAGCCTGATTACGTATCGTACGTATTAAATTGTTATATGGTTGGCAAAAACGACAAACATTATGATCGTCGACTATCTGCCGAGAATCAACTTGGATAGAATTGGGCAGAAATCTAAACGTCATATTTTCTTGTAGTTCCCAAATGTGCACACCTAAACAGGTTATATTGTTCAGAATTTGTTTGGTGTAGGATATAAATTAGTCGGACGCCAGGCATTTGACTTATAAAATTTCCAATTGCGGATAGAAAATTTATTTTTGTGAATAATGTGGAACACGAAATTGTCCAAATATGAATCGGCAATAAAACAATTGCTTAATATTTGGTTATTAATGAATAACCTTTACACAATTCTGATGTATTTACTAGGGTCGGCTGAGTACGAAAATAGTCGAAAGATTGTTTTTCAATAGTCAGAATCTTTTTTAAAACAAAAAAACTTATTTTTGGAGACATGATTTGTTATAATTCGCTTACGACTCATCCGATTTGGTTGAAATAAATTGTGAAAAACTTCGTTTTAGATTATCTTTAGCCTCTAAATCAGTACCGTTTCGGATTTATCAACAAATTTAAGACAAAGAAAATATTTCCTTGTACATTTGTAATAGTGTTCACTATCAACAGTAAAGGGGCATATAGACACATCAAATGGTTGGACAAACTCGGCATATGTATTGGTAAAATACTTTTTGCTTTGCATACAGACATGTCAAACATAGTATTTCAAACATTAATTTTTATGGTTACGTTGAAGTGTAAACACGTTTGGTTTCTTATCGGCTGATTTTTATTTATTTTTGTCTTCCATTTTTCCGCTATTCAGTTGAGATGTTGCCTCGTTAATATCCATTTAAAAATGCGTAATGTTTGATCAAACAGTCAATTGCGATACAGACACATCAACGTTGACGCCTCGTTTGAAGAAAAATCAAATCGTTTTGATATTGCTTCAAACAACTCACAGATGTATACATGTGACGTTTCTCACTCACACACTCTCAATGTTTGTCAAACCGTTGATGTGTCTATATGCCCCTTAAAGCTACATATCTTACATTTAAAATAGCATATATATCATTGAAATCGATGTTGATTATGATTTTGTTGTCTAGATTTGGTAATGGATACATTTTTAAATACATTTTTCGAAACATTCAAACAAAATCGGACGAGTCGAGTTAGAGTCATGTCAAATTATGTCTTAAAAAATCTTTGAGCATTTTTGTGCTCAGGGTCTATGGTACATCATAATTGTATAGTTTCATTACAATGTTTTTCTCACTGTTGTTTATACCCAATTGAAATTGAAAGACTTCCTTCGGCCATCATTAACATCGACAATTTTTCAAATATGATTACATGCCTGTAACATGATTTATTTATGAAGCCATAGGCTATTGAATCCCTCACAGAGATATTCAGTCGGCCTGAATTATAGATGGATTTCAAACAAAACAAGTGTTGTTGGTTTATTAGTCATATATTTTTAATTAATAATATTTAAATCATATATTTACTTTTAATTAGATTCTTAAGTCAAATTACTCATCAAAATTAATAGGAGGGAGATATGGTGGTGTAGGGTGTGATAATGGTGCGCAACTGGAGCATACATTTTTGGGACACAATTGCAAAATACTTTTTTTTAAAGGCAACTACAACCAGTCATCTTCTTGTAAAGAAATTATAACAATTTATGAATTCATGAAATTGGAGACTCAACTGAATAGACATTGTCTGGCATTCAAATCAGATATGATACGGAATTTCTAATTCAATTCGGATATAGGTATGTATGTTTCAGAATTTATGGGTTTATGTTTCCGACTATCATTGGCTAGTGAATTATCATCTAAGAATAAGAAGTAAAATTAAGAAATTCAGAATCAAATTGACTCATAAGAGGTCGCGGGCACAGGGGATATCATAAATCAGACAAAAGCGAGATTACACCCTTTCCGACAACCAAAACATAAATTGTAAAACTCAGATTCTCTTGATTAGAGAGGAAAATATATTGTGTTAACTGCTGTCGTTGTCATCCATAAGACCCAAATATAGCATACGCCAATTTAGGAAACCTGTAAGGAATTTAGTATCTGCCTGTTTGGCTGTATCGATTACGTCTATTTTAATTGGTGTTGATCCCATCTTTAACTGGCTGTCATCAGAATTTTCGTCATTATGGGATTTATCGTCACTACTATGGCTAATTTCATCGTCGGGTTTATTTCTTCTACAGCAACTACAACTACACCCAAGTGGCGGCCATCATGAATTTGAGGACATGGCACCGCCCATCCGCCGCTTCTTTTTCTTTTTGGCAGTGAGGCTCTCCTGGCCGCTATCAGTGTTCGAGGAGCACGAGTCGTCTTCGCTTTTATTTCCACCGGCATCGCTATCCGAATCTGACGAAGACGAACTGGACGAGGAGGAACTCGAGTTACTGGAACTGTCTGATGCAAAACCAGTGCTTTGATCAATATTGATATTTTCAGCTATTTTAGCCAAATCAGGCTCTTTTTCACGCAACACCCGTAGCCATTTCCGTGAAAGTTTTGGACGCCCACGTACAGATTTATGCCATACTACCGGGAAATTTGTGCGACTACAGAAGTTTTGGGTAATAGCTATAGTATCATCCAAATTTAGCACCACGTGCCACCAACCACCCGGTATAAAAACTGTTTCCCCAGGCTTTTGTAAAATTTCCATAGGCTGATATTCTTTTGGCCAGTCCTCTTGCTGTGTACGTGGGTAAATGGTACTGAACCATGTTATTGCTTCGTCTTTTTGTTTTCCCCCTAAATTAGAGGGTACTTTTAGCAATTCCTTAGGCGTTTGAGTAGGAAAGAGGCACCAGCGTTTGTGGCCGCTTATCAAAGCATTCCAAGCACTTGTGCCCAAGGGATCGATATGAATTCCTGTGCCAGATCGTGCCGGCCCCATTACAAACCAACGATATGGTGGACGTCGATCTTCTCCACAATATTTGAAGAGATCGTCACGGAAATACTTAGGCACAACATAGTCTTCCAGCAGTTTGCGACGTCGATGATGCTCTCCGAAACTACTATCGAAAATGTACAATGGGCTATCATCTCGTGTCGTCTGCATGTATTCAATGTAATATTTCATTTTCATTTTGACACTATAGCCTTCGTTGTCCTCGCCACATTTAAACTTTTGATTACGATACTTTTTGGCTAAGCGTGGTAGGGTCCATTTTTCCAATGCCTGCCAGCCTATCTGAGAACCTTCAATCACTATCGGCAAATAGGGTTCCTCGAAACGACGAATAAATTCATCATCACTTACATCACGCTCATCAATGCGTTCCACCTCGTCTTTGACCTGACAAAATGGTTGAAATCGCTCCGAATAACGCAATGCGGTCCAACCTTCTTTGTCTAACTCAGGACGGGCCTTACGCTTTACATCACGGGTTCGCTTTCGATTGCGTTTTGGCAGCTTAAACTCTTCACTCATATTCAAGGATAAAGTGCTATTCCAAGTCAAATTCACAGTCTTATTCCCAGCGAGACTTTTTCCACCAGCTGAGTGCTTCGTTACAAAATGCACGTACTGCTGCCAAACAGTACTGCCAACCAATGAAAATGAAATACAGTAAAATCGTAAAATCGTCAAATAACAACCAAAGGGTCCGCCATCTAACGTTAAAATCGGTTGTGAAAATTTGTATGTTTTTGCGTATGTTCTTAAACTAAAACTATGGTTGTCACGCGGCGAAAATGCCGTTATATTTTATTGCGAAAACAAATCATCTGAAAAAGACGCAAAAAAATTGGTCAATATTTTAACGCAAAATTCAGCGTTGATTCCTTAGATTCTGAGGAAGACGAAAATCCACACAAGGACATCTCATATTTCCAGGATTTGCTAAAGAAGGCGAAAAGAGCTAAACGATGGCTACACTCGTAATACCACAGGTCATTTCGGTTCAATTGTGAAAGACTTAGAGTCCGCCATTTACCTTCGAATGTCCAGCGAGTGTTTTTATTTTTGTTTCTCCTTGGCTTCGTATCCGTTGCAAGATATTTTTGGGCTTAAATTTATCGACACTGCTCCGATTTCCCTAAAATTTTTGTGTTATGATAAATTATGTACCAACAAATTTTTATTTCTTTAAAAAGAAACGGAGAGCGTGGACTTATGACACCTAGTGTATGGCGATATCATTTCTCCCACATCCTTGTGCGAGAATTGATGTGAATTTCGTCTGATAAATAGCTTAACAGATCACAAGAAAGTAGTGTAAATCTCGACAACAACTGTTTTGATGTTGCAAAAATCTCGTTCATTTCAAATCATTTTTTGAACGATTTTGTGTAAAATTATTAAACACCAAATCCATCATGTATGTTTCTACTAGTGCCAGAGTGATTACAATGTGTGGAAATTTAAAAGGAATTCCAATGTGATTCAGGACATAGATTGTGTTTATTGTTCATAGAAAAACACATCCGCCCTCGTTTTATAAATACTGGCCATTGGCCCTCTATATTATATTATTCCGCGTTGCCAGATATTTCAGTAATATATTTTCTGCGTGGTTGTCAATTCCAGTATCATGTGACAACAGCTGGTAAAATGGAGTTGGAATGTAGGAATCTCTGATCAGAGGAACATAGAATGGAGGAATCTCCCATCAGAGGAACATGGAATGGAGGAATCTCCGATCAGAGAAACATAGAATGGAGGAATCTCCGATCAGAGGAACATGGAATGGAGGAATCTCCGGTCAGAGGAACATGGAATGGAGGAATCTCCGATCAGAGGAACATAGAATGGAGGAATCTCCGATCAGAGGAACATGGAATGTAGGAATCTCCGGTCAGAGGAACATGGAATGAAGGAATTGAATTTCTCAGCCACTCAGCTACCACTCCGCCGCCGCCGACTTGAAAAGAAGACCCGCCGCCGCCATCGTCGTCATTGCTTCGGCTCAGTTCAGTAATTCTAGTATCATGTGACAACAGCTGGTAAAATAATGAACATCATTTTGGGAAGAGGTAGAATGCATTCTGTTTTTTTTTTTGTTATAATACAAAGTATACATTAAATTGTAGATATTTACAACGCCCAGTATCGTATTTTGGACCATAGAGTTTTTGTTAACGGAGAAATTGAAGAATTTGTTAACAATTTCGAGACTAAACGGGGAGAAACTGAAGTGGCAAGTTTATTCAGATTAACTGAAAAAGTTGGAACACTCAAGTACGATCTTTCTGATAAATGTGTCAACTTGGGTTCGGAACATTTGAGTAAAATATCGACCGAGTTGACAGACCTCTTGGGAAAAGTCGACAATTTGTTGGAGAACATTTTGCAAAATCCACAACCGGTAAGAAACGCAGTTAATACCCCATATTATTTGAATATAATTAGCTAGACTTTTAATTTGTACATAAAAAAAATTAGCTGTGACCTGTTAAAATGATTTTTTTCTCGTTTTCACTTTTACTATTACAATATTAAAACATGGAATTTACGTGTATTAAACGTAGGTCAGCAGTACATTGGAAGCACAAGCATTAAGGGCAAAGCGTAAGGAAGACTTTGAACTGGAACTAAACCATAACTATAAACGAGTGGACGACTCTTTTGCTGTTAAGGAGGAAGAAATATCTGAGTTATATTCAGATTTGCAATTAAAACTCAATATTCTCAAATAAATGCACCACATCAACGTTTAAATATGAACAACATACATACCATAAAAGACACACGTATCAGAGTGAAGGTGTCTCCTGATTTAATTGATATACTTAAGAGCAACAAAGCACATTTGAGAGGAATTCCAGAAAATGTTACGAGTTCTTTCAAAACTGCAGGGGTACATCTGTCTACAGATGCCGACGCAACAAAAGAATGTAAAGTATTAAAGAGCAGTGGAATCGATGTAAGACTGTTAAACGAGATTTTGGAAAATAATGATATGAAAGCTGAATCAGATTCGACTCCACTACAATCTAAACGACCAGATTCCTCTAAAATTGATCAAACTGACAAATCGTTAGAAGTTTACTTATACTTGAACGACCTACGTTGGCTGAGCCAAACATTAGTCGTTCTTCGATCAAAAAGCATAGTCGATGTATATTTGAATGATCTGTTAGAAACCTGTTACTTGGAATTACCCCAGAATTCTGTTATTGAAAGAAATCCCGAACTGGAGGCTCGCTGTCAGAGACTTCGAGAGCAGCAGCAAAATCGCGAATATCGCAATATGACTAAAAATGTCGATGCTACGCTTAAACACTATCCCGAGGACACGGTAGCATATCAGAGTATGTATTTGATTATATTTGTTTCTCATAGTTACTCATAAAATGTATTTCCCATTACAGTGAAAGCTATGAACAGTCAGATTATTGCAGTACTGCAGTTCATATTTTCGGTAGCAGCGGGATTTGCATTTGGTTTCATTGGCATTGAACTGATCATTGGTAATTTAGACTTTGGTCTACGTTTACTACTGGGTATAATGTTTGCTTTGATTATTGCTCTGGCTGAAATTTACTTCTTAGCTAAGAAACTCAATGAGTATGACAATACAGTGGACACGATCAATAAGGGAATCGAAAAAACATTGCCTAAGAAACCAGTTACAACACAAGTCGATAACAAAGAGCATGTAGAGTAAATAAGTCCAAGAATATAATAAATGTTTTATTATACTATTACCACGTATAAGATAATATTGGATCAACATTTTTTTTTTAAATTTGTATGGGATTTCAAGCCTGAAGTAACCAGGGAGATCATATATGGCTTTAGGTTCAGCAGGAATAATGGCATAGTAGTAACAACAAAGAACTCCACTCTCCAGCCAGTCGGCACAATCCATATGAAGTGAACCTAGTATGCGTATCAGACCGGGAATAGTTTATCATGCAATTCCTTTTGTATGGCGTAGAACATCGATATTTGAGAAAGGGATGTACCGAATATAGGTTTAACGAATGCAAATGCGAATATTATACAAATGCTTTAGCGAAGGTTGCAATATATCGTTTTGTGATAGGGATCGTTGCAAATTATTGGTGCGGATATGATAAAAAAAAATCCGTGGATGAAATTTGCCTTCCCATTTTTCCAAAGATGCAACATTTCCTTTCGTATTGTTTCCAAAAAAAAAGACACGTTTGCAGCTTCTGGACCGTGTACAGAGGAAAGCATTTATAGTGTTCGTCCAAAAAAAAAAATGTTTCATATTTTACGTAGAGAAGTTCGCTTTCCATATACGAATCGAATTATTCTCATTATTTTTAACATTCGCAAACAACATTGCTTATGTTACGCCTAAGACATTAAGATAAGTTCCTTTTAAAAACGAAATAATACATTTCAGAAATCCCACAACGCTTAGAAATAAAATAAACTAGGAATACACCGAATTTTTGCTTTCGTATATGCGAATTGTTCGCATCATTTTGGAATATTATATTTCAATATTCGCTTTCGCGCATAACAACTTAGGGAATGAACCAACACATATTCCGCGTGTTGAAGGGCAACAACAAAATATTCTTAGGCGCGAAAAACATCTCCACGAACAGCGATTTCGTGCTAAGTTCTTTCTTCTCCCAGGGGAAGTAAGAACTTTTGGTCATTTGTTAAACAGTAAGGGACAATTCTTCGTCTTCTTTTTCAACTCTTGTAAATGATGACGAGATATTCACTGACCGGTTGATAAAGCTAACCTTCTGGCTGAATTCATATTTGTCAGCAAGCAGTCAACCACTTGACAACGTATCTAGTTCGATGCCTCCGATATTTTTCGAACACCTGGAGTTAGAATAGTCCTTGGAGATCTCAACGTAAATAAAATATCGGGACCGGGTGGTTTTTCCGCCCTTGTTCTATGTAATC
This sequence comes from Hydrotaea cyrtoneurina, assembly GCA_958296145.1. Taxonomy (NCBI): domain Eukaryota; kingdom Metazoa; phylum Arthropoda; class Insecta; order Diptera; family Muscidae; genus Hydrotaea; species Hydrotaea cyrtoneurina. The sequence goes on from OY282512.1 coordinate 141,343,225, forward strand.
TTTTCAACATGCCGTACCAGTCCTGCACGTTAAAAAGTTGTCAATGTTCAACTGATCCCCAAGAATGGTGAGGTTACAAATCCTGCAAATTACCGGCCAAGACCATGGGTAACCACCATCTGGTAAAGTATCTACAGTCTAAGGACCTTCTGAATGATTTCGTATAAATCAACTGTGGTTTGGAGAAGACTTGTGGTAGTGGCCAAATGAACAGAGTATATTTTAATGCACAAAGGAACCATTGCTGTTTGTTGTCACACAAACGTTCCACTGATCTGGCATCGTCTCAATCTTTGGGTGGTGGGACATCGACGTAACAGATACTCATGATGTTCAAGGCATGAAGATACGACATTTCTTTCACAAACTTGGTAAATTTTTATCGTGTATCATATTACTAATGCATTTGATGTATTGATTTTCAATGTTAAGACTTACCTTAATGATGGATGCAAACTAATGGAAAGTTTTTTCAAAAATTGTGTAGCCTTCTTATTATCACTAGACCGACTTCGCGCACTACGGAGTGTATTCATTGGAAATATGTATTGATCTGGGACTCAATGTCGTAGATAACAATTGTTCTTTATACAAATCCACAATTTTTTTACTGTCTCGATAAAACACACGACAATTTTATTGGGTGGCATTTTAATATTCAAAAAGGATTTGCATTGTGGTGTTTTCGCATTCACCCTATAGACCTTTCAGCGAGAGACAGTTCCAATAATGGAACTTGTGATGCCCATTTTCCTTGCTTCCTGACACACAAATAAAACAAACATTTTCTCTTGGATAGATTAGCAAACTCAATACAACCGACACAGGACAGACACTTTGTCTTAAAATTTGCACACATTTTATTTAGTAGCCTTTATTTTTACTAATTTTATACGATATTTTTCCGATAAGAGTACGCACACCGCCGTTAGTTAAAAAAAAAGAAACAAGTGTCATATTTGCACATTTTGGCGCCTTTATACGGCATTTAGCGCAGTGTTGCAATTGTGAAGGTGTGCGTGTGTGAAGGGCTGTTATTGTAACGCACATTGTAATAGATTGAACGGAAATCAAATAGACTTTAAGCCAAAGACCATACAGATTCGTCGATATTTACGTTGGGTTTTAAGATTATTAAAATTGGCGCTTTTTCGTTCTTGAGCGGCTTGGCCTCACTGTCAATTTATTTAGAAAAATTTGCACCAGTGATGGTAAATCGTGGAACATTGTGCCGTTTTGGCTTTTTCGGAACTTTTTCACAATTCTGACAAAATAAGTAATTAATTTAACATAAGGACGAAAGCGATTGCGACTTTAAACTGTATAAATTATATATTGTTATATATGAAGTCATCATAACATTTCAACAGTGGAGTTATCATATAGGAATTTCATAATTCCGTTTACGACCACGGAAATATGTCCGTTTGCGGACACTGTTGTCACTATTGACACTATTTTTGCACATACAATTTGTATTGCGGCACAAGTTAAAGTTTGCAAAATACCACGTCTGATTTGCAGTTGACTTCATTAGTTCTCAAAGAGAATTTCGATTGCGCAACCTCGAGAATTGGTAGAGAGAATCGCGAAATTAACCAGTGGAATATGGTAAGTAGTTCCAAAATCCAATACAAGTCTTGGACAAAAGACTGGTATTTGAATATTAATTTCAAGGGACAAACCACGTATCCTGAAATGGAGGTGGAGATTATTACAACAAGCAAAGGCAAATTGTACACCCAAAAAAGTCACACATCATCCATCCATTTGTTGATTTTTCATTAAAACAGGCCATTCATCGTATTATTTACGCATTTGGTCATCGCACCTTGCCATCATTATTGGCCAATCCGAATGCTACTCAAGCGATAAGACGCAATATGTCCACCTCGGTTTTAGCCACCGAATCATCTGACAAAGGTCAGTAATTTGTTACTCTACCAACTCTTTCCTCTAACACACTTCATTCAAATCTATTGTTCGTCTAGGAATGATTATCTTGAACCGACCAAAAGCTTTGAATGCCATCAATCTGGAAATGGTCCGCAAGATTTTTAAACATTTGAAGAAATGTGAGAAAACCAAATCTCTAATGATTATTAAGGGATCCGGTGATAAGAGCTTCTGTGCTGGCGGCGATGTTCGTGCTATAGTGGAGGCTGGTCCCACTGAGGAATCCAAAAGTTTCTTCCGTGAAGAATACTCAACAAATGCTTTAATCGGCAACTACAAAATTCCATATATTGCTCTTATGGATGGCATTACTATGGGCGGTGGTGTTGGTCTGTCTGTCCATGGAAAGTATCGTGTTGCCACAGAACGTACTCTCTTTGCAATGCCTGAGACGGCCATTGGCCTGTTCCCCGATGTCGGCGGCTCGTACTTCCTTCCTCGCTTGGAGGGTAAACTTGGCCTGTACTTGGGTCTTACCGGTTATCGCCTCAAGGGCGAAGACGTTCTGAAGGCTGGTATTGCGACACATTACTGCGAAAGTTCGAAACTGAGTGACCTGGAAACGGCCCTGCTTAATTGTCCCGATGCTGATGAGGTGCCGGATATACTATCCAAATTCAATATGCCCTCATCCAAGCCATTTGTGTTGACACCACAGTTGGAACATATAAATAAATGTTTTGGTGCTGAAAGTGTAGAAGAAATTATGGAGAATCTCAAGAATGACGGCAGTGAATGGGCTACGAAAACTCTACAGGTGAGTGGACGAAAAGTCTCGAATCAAAGACTCTAGGGGATCTACGTGCAATTATTGTTATTTACAAGTCAGCGTGTTATCATTCCCGGTTTATAATTATCAGCCTAGATAAATATTTGTATACATTTGTTTTTTTATTCCTCTTCACGATTCGAATCAGTGTTTCTAATCTTTGTCGTAGGCCAATTGTTGCTACCTAAAAATGTATATGACTTTAGATAACTGTTCGGCGTATAATGTTCTGCCCACATGATGAAGGGTTTGTTGCTTCTTTTCATTTTGATAAAACTAATGAAATCTAAATATTTTTTCCAATTATATTGGAAAAGTTCTCACGTATCCTGATTCTATCGATACCTTTTTATGCATTAGAATTTGAACATCAAGTCGACCAGTGTTAATTTTTTGTATACCAATCATTTAATCAAATTTGCTATGTTACTTATTTCCCTTAACATTCCATGGAAGAACATACGGTGAACATCTGTCGAATCAGTGAGCTGTGCGCGATATACTTTGTATACTCACTGATCGGGACGTACTGTTTATAGCCGGTACCGAACGGCTAATGCGTAGAGAGTAATCTCTTAATCGTAAAGTTGCCAGCATTTACGAGTTGGAAGCAGCCGCTGAAAAATGGTCTTACCAGGTTTTGAATCTGGGTTCTGCTGTCGCACACACTAAGTACCACCCCACGCCCGTGCACTTAGATTAGATTACTTCTAAAAATATTTTAAAGTTCTAAATTTCTATTAGCTCCGATAGGACTTTAGCTAGCTAGGTTAGATTAAAAAGGGTGTCATTTCTACTTCGCCTTTCAACGACATATGATCTATTCTGATTAGAGGCAAAGATATATTTTACTTGCAAAGAATATGAATATGGAAAATCAGAATAAGTCTAATAAGATTGGATTTTTGACCCTCATCCCCTGTTGTTTAGCCGCGGTTTACCCTAGTAAAATATGGCAGTTTAATGGCTACACTGTGCGACGTATATCAATAGAATACAATGAAACTATAGTAAGATTAGAAGTTGGGGTTGGCCCCCCGATCCTCTTTCGTTTAGCCGCCGTATATTCCAGTAGAATGTGACAGTCCAAAAGCCAACACTGTGCGACGTGAGAGAATGTATTTATTATGATTGTCTTGTATCGCTGACTAATATATAGTACAATAAAAGTGAATAATAGAAATATTTTACATCCGGCATTTTCCCAGAAGTATCCAACAATAATGAATTAATCATCAGAACATTTCCCATTTTTGCGAATGAAATACAAAATCGCATTTCGAAATACTTGGAGCATTCATATTTTCGAAGTATTTTAAAGTAGTTCATGCTGTAATAATGCCATTGTTTTTATATTGCATTGAGATTTACTCCGGTGCCTTAGGATACATAATAAGGAAGTTACAGCTAACATTTAACCGTGTAATGCGGTACGTATATTCTGTTGGCATTCGGCAGCATATATCTCCATATGTTAAGCGTTTTTTGGGATGTTCATTTTCTGATTTCATTGGTATTAGAAATTTATTACATTTTTACAAAGTATATAAAATTAAAGCTCCAATGTATGAAGTTGTTTTTTTTAATTTTGGTAGATCTGTTCGGAATCCCCAGCTTGTTATTCCGCGATTGACTCCCGCATTGAGTCGGTCATTTCATGTCAGAGTAGCCAGACTGTATAATAAATTGCCTACCTTGCTCAGAACATTCAACTACACTGCAGATACCTTCAAAAAGAAGCTCTATGTTCATGTGGAATCGACTAGATAGCGGAATTACAGACATATATATATATATTTTTTTTACACTATGCGTAATTGTAGTCTTTTTAGAGTAGTATGATCCAATGTCTTACTTACTCATTTATTTATTTTATTTTTTTTATACAGTAGTTTTTAGGAAGATAATTGACCATTGTGATTCCTAGTTTTGATTATTAAATGCGTATTTGCATTATTTGTGGGTAGTACAAATGTAAGTGAAATATTTATATTGTTTTCTTTGCGCACATTTGGGATATATAGGGCCAATAATTTGTCAATGTTTTTATTTATTTTGTTATATATTGTTTTAATACATTTTAGTTTTAATTTATTTATATTAATTATTTTATTTTGAAGTATTCTGTAACTATATATGGCCTAAGAGGCTCAGTTACCAACTGAATTGAAATAAATGAAATGAAAATCTAACACTGTTTTCTTAATGCTTGCAGATAATGGATAAAATGTCACCGACCTCGTTGAAGGTGACTTTCCGCCAACTGGAATTGGGTGCCAAATTGTCTTTGTCTCAGTGCCTAAATATGGAATATCGCCTGGTATTGCGCCACTTGGAAAACAGCGACTTCAAAGAAGGCGTTCGTGCTCTACTCATTGACAAGGATCAGAAACCCCAATGGAACCCTAATACACTTGGAGCCGTCACTGAAGAACGCATTCAATCGTTCTTTGCCAAATTACCCGACACCGAAGAACTGAAATTGTAAATGGAAAATATATATGTCCGTTCTTGTTTTGTTAAGTTAAAGCTGTTTTTTGTGATGCAGCCTTCCGCTTGAATTATTGAAGCATGTACTGTATTTCATGTTACGACACATGGCTTAAAAATGTTTGTTTTCCAGAATGATTTTTTTTTCACTGATCGTGTGCCTTAATCGAAATCCTTACATTTGTTGATTTATTTCGAATTTTTTTTATATCTCTACTAATAATTAATATAGCATTAGAAAGTTGGCTTTTTTTACTAATAACAAATAAGTACTCACGAAACTAATAGTGTATATTTCTATTTTTTTCTCTCCCTCATTATCTACAGAGGAGCGTAAATTTCATCTTAAAAAAAAAAAGAGACAATACTTAAAAACCTAGAAAAGAAAACAATGTACCAGGATATTCAAGGCATTTATTTACAGATTATTTGGAAATCCAACTAAATTACACACAAGTGCCAATATTACACTGTTCATTAATATGAGGTTTCCTCTTAATTAATTAAAAGTGTACAATAGAATTTTGTTAATAAATAAAACAACAAAATAAACAACAATTGGTGTTTCTTCTTTTCATCATCGTGTGTTTACAAATGTCTCAATTATTTTTATTTGTATATCTATAATATGTATGAATAAATATTGCATCATCTATTAAATGTATATAGGGCAAACTTTTTATTATTTATTTACCCTTAATACTTTCTTCTACAATAGCATTCAACTCTAACAGTTTTGCTACGTCACTTGGCATAAAACCCAATTTCGACAATTCATTAGTCCAATAGGAAACATCAACGCGCAATTGCAAGCGTATTTTATCATCATCAGACATGGCGTTCGTTGTTGACGCTGTTGCTGCAGATGACTGCTGGCCTGTTCCTTTTAGACTTCTCAAACGCCTCAATGACTCTTCAGTCTTTTGAACTGACGTTAATACTTCCTTGACAGCGTCTAAATAACTGAAATTATAAGAAAACAGTTATGTATTCGAAACAACTGGAAAGAGTCAAAAACACGTAACGTTAGGCGGGTTTGAATCTTGTATACTCTATACCATGGCGTACAATACATAGATTGTATGGAGCCTTCACAACTGCTAGAACCATAGTTTTATTACGTTATTATTATATTATTTATTGGGTTTCTCATATGGTCAAATGTTTCAGTGTTTTAATAGTCGTGTCCACATTTGAAAAATATCAATAGAGAATTCCCGGCAGCGATTCTGCTACGTTAATTTGCCAAGTCCCCATTTGCATGGGGAGGTAAAGGCAATCTAACCATGTGTTTGTATATCTGTTCTGTGCGAGATACGTAAACAATAATTACGAAGTCTTTTGCATTTTAAATAATAATCAATGTGAAGATCTTAACCATGATATTCCATCACACAGCGTGTAACTACTATTGGACTGTCAAGGCCCCAAAGCATACCGAATAAACTGGTATACGCGGCAATATGACTTACATTTTTACTGCAGACATACTTAGGCAAATATATCTGTTATAATACAGTTTTGTTTTGTTTGTTATAATTAGAAGTAGTAAACATTTAATGTAAAAGGACTACGGATCGTAAAAGGTGGGGAAATTTGTCCAGATAATAACAAAACAAGGAACGGGTAGATAAATAAAAACCGTCAAACATCAGTAGTCATTGAAGGTAAGAGGCATTGTGCCTGAAACTTTTATAAGATAATCCTAATATTGTACTTGGGACATTTTGTTAATTTTAAAATATCAGTAGGTACACTTACTTGCTCTAGTTACTAAATTTACTTACTCTACAGTGATCTTGTTCAATACATGCTCCAAAATGTTGTGAGTTATCTCGACATTTAACTTCTTGCCAAATTCGTCATTGAATGTCTTCAGAGGCTTTAACATTTGTTCGACATATGTGGAACAACGAGTTGGAACCTCTCGATTTGTTTTACGATATAGTCGAGGCAAGTCGTTGACTTGCCTAACATTTTCAGGGCCACATTCCAGAATTAAATGGTCCATGAGTGCTTTCTGGATGGCAAGTTGGCTCTGAGAAAAAGTTATCTTTACATCGTCGAATGATTTTGCCACCGAATTTCGAACAAGTTCTAATTGATTGTGTTGCAGTTTCAGCGAAGATGTTGTTTTAAGGTTATCTAAAACCATTTTATATTCCTGATCGGTTAACATACTTAACAACTTATTAATATCGGAATGTAAGGCTGCCAACAAAATTGTCTTTTTCGTTTTTAATAGAGGCAAGTTGTTGTTGGAGGTGATTACAAGCAAAACACTACCAATCCAGTGTGACAGACGGAGCAATGTTTGTATGTGGAGTTTATAAAATTTTGGAAAAAGCTCTGGCAAAAATACTCCCGCAGACCAACAAGATTCTGTTGCCTGTACAGCTTTTGAGAATGGTTTCAATTGAAAGTATTCCTTGGAGGCATTAAAGGTGTCCTCACATAACAATGGTTCCAGAATGGCCTCAAACTTTCCAGCTATTTCCTATATTTTGAGATTGAAATATTACTAAGCTGAAAGTGCATGGTATTAATGACCTACCTGGAAACAAATTTGAAAATATACCGGGAGATTCCAACGCGCTTGGAAACTTTTAGTTTGCTTATGCTGCCGGAATAGTTCAATAGAATCCTCGTTAGCCAACAATTCTTCAATCTTACTCAGGAAATCTACTGTACATTTGTATTTAGTATAGAATACTTCCGAATTTCCTGGGGCAAATATAGACGACATATGGTTCTCCAGACGCATTTCCACATCTGACCAGAAACTATTAACCACAAAGTTGAAACCACGAAGCTTGTCTGTGTACTGGGTTAGACGCAATAAATCGGTCATGTTCAAGGATATGAAGTTCAGAACTTTGCTATATATGCCCGCTAGACCATGCGGTGTCTGCTGAAGACTGTGTTCAGATATAATTTCCGACATATACGGTGCAACTACATCCTCCTTAAAGGCTGCCTCAGCAACAGAACATGCATCAAGTGTTATGTATATACGTAGACAGCGTTCTAATGTTTCAGAGCAAGTAGCACTGGCCGATTTCACAGCATCACCGAGCAGACTACGAAGTTTCTTATGTACTTCCGACTCTAATTTCCGTATATCGGTTTGTGCTTCTGCACTTAAATACTCGGAACAAAACTTCTCATTAAATTTCAGTTGCACCAGGTCCAAAGCTGCCCTTTCTAAGTCGACAGTTTTTGTATCACTGCCATCACTTAGTTGATTTGCCAGTAAGTCCCCCAATTTATGCTTTGCTTCATACACCTTTTTTAGACTTTGTAAATTTCGCCTTAAATTTCTCAACTCACGTTTTGCTTCTAACTTGCCCCGAATGTCGGATATGTTTTCGTCTATCATTTCCTGTATACTCACAATTTCCTCTCGAAATTGCTGCAAAGGAGTTTGTATGGTGTCAATCGACTGATCGAGTCCAATCAAGTTGGCCGACAGACTAACAAAGTCGGCGTAATCTTCGTTGATAAGATCAATCATAGAGGCACGCAAGCTTTTGAGATACAAACCAAGATTATCCCGTAGCAACTCTAAACTGGGAACATTGCGATTCTTGTGCAGGAACTCGTCCACTGAAAAATTAGACTGTAAAGAAAAAAATCACTTTTAGATGTAAACAAAATTAAAACGAATGCTATATTTACTTTCAAAAATTCATTTTTATCAAAGCAGAGCTTTTCTCCGCTGGATTCTCTGGAACCATTATTGGTGGCCTCAATCATCTTGTCCTGCGTCCTTGTGTCCAGTGATGGATCACCCAAGAATCAATAAGAGGGAGGTGACAAAAAAAAACACTGCCTACTTGGCGTTTTTTAAACAGCTGATTGCTTTTTTTCTAAAACCAGAGTGCTGCCACAGTATCAATAACCCAGAAACTTAAAAGTATTATTTCTTCAACTGTATGCTATTCAGACTGACAATAAAATGTAGGGTATTCAACTTGAAGACAAAATTAAGAGTTGCCAACTGAAAGTTCTGCTACAATACACATGTTTCGAAAGACTATTTGTTTTTAAAAGTTATTTGTTTTATTAGTGGCAATTTACGTGATCTGTCTTTTAATCTGGGTACAGTTATAATTGGACTTACCAAAACAGATTTATCATGTAAAAATTAAAAATTTAGCACAGGGCTTCTTCAACGATATTTAAAAAAATATGGCAACTTCGTGTTTTGTCACATATTTCGAATTTTTGGCGCTGAGCGTCGTCAACGGCATTTAAAATAATATGGCATCTTTATAAACAATTGAAGCAATTACAATTCCAGAATTTGCACATCAAATCAGAGAGAATATATTAAACTTTTGAATATTGAGAATATATCAACTGTGTGGAAGGAGTACACAAGTTGATGACATGGATCATATTTGTAACAAATATTTGAGCCAGATTAATTACATCGGCCGACTCAGATTCGACAGCTGTGTCATGCGATTATAAGATTTAAACAGATAACAGACTACTGTGATCACAGTTACTAACATTTGGTAGATGTTACTTATTGGTGGACGCTATGCTGTCATCTATAGTGTACGTGAATATCACACAAAAATCCAGGTAAGAACATCTTGGATTTAGCACATTTAATTTTTAATAAAAAATGGCCTAAATGAGGCCTAGTCCTAGTGTTGGGAGTTTTGCGCTAGTTGTTGCACAATTGGAATTTTGTATGGGTACTTCTTAAGATGCAACTTTAAAATTCTCTGCAACATTGTTCTTAGTATAAAATTGGCCGGAGCGGCGACGAGTTGAGTTGTCTTTATTGCGAACATTTGGATCAGCGGTCGGCAACTGAACCTAGTTCCTCTATTCTTATAATCATGGAAGATATGTGAACATTTTAATAATTAGATAATTTTGATCATTTATTTATATTAGAAAATATAAATATTATTAGTGCTCACATTAGTTGGTCTCATTTTTTACCACCAGTTGTTATTGGTAGCATGCTTAATAAATGATTTCCAGCTATTCGATCTTGTGCGTTCGTTCTCCAGGTCGTGGAACCAAGGATTCTTTCACGCGGTCCTTCCACCGAAGTCTCGGGTTTCCAGGGTAGTTGTCGTCCAATGTCTTTCCGGCTGGAGCGTTTGGATTTATTCGAAATGGACCAGCACAGTCTCGCTGTGCTTTAATGGCATAAACGCGTTCATGTATCTTACAGCTTACGATGTCTATGTACCTCTATAAAACAGCTTGTGCCATGGAGTTTGCGAAAGATTTTCTCTCTCAATCACACACCACAGCTTCAACTGCTTTCGAAAGTAACCATGTATCAACGCCATACGATGGATAGGTTTGAAGAAAGGAGTCTGTTCTCGAATTGTTTTCTTAATCCGATGTAGATCAACGATCCTTCGATTTGTTTCGATGTACACTTTCTGTTATTGGTGGTAACGATCCTTCGATTTGTTTCGATGTTCACTTTCTGTTATTGGTGGTATGTACATACTTCCACTATTTCGACATTCGAACTGCCGCCTTTCACTGTGTCCCCTTTCTGTCGTCGAGGCATTTGCCTAGCAGCTACATGCATACATTTTGTCTTATCATCGATTACCAAAGGAACACTTTTTCTCGACTCATATAATTGTGGAAAAAATCACGAGTTACAGGTTAGGTTAGGTTAGGAAGGGTGGTACATCCTAAGATGCACCTCCACTCGGAGACCCATAGGGTCCATTGTGAATCCCTTCTATTGACAGCGTAGAAAGTATGTAGGAAAGAGAGAAAAACATGTGAGAGTCCATGGTGTAATGTTAATGTAAGTCTGTTAGTCCATCGAGTACCCGCATCCCCCGTCGTTCAACCATCCAATACCCCTTATATAACTAATAATGTTTTCAACACCTGTCTTCGAAATGTCCCCTAGTTCAGCAAAAAATCTATGCCCTAGACATTTTTGTCTATGGCGTTGCAAACTTGGACAATGACAAAGGATGTGTTCTATTGTCTCCAATTCGTCCTCATCCTCGCACATCCTGCAAAAGTCTGGAGATCTACTGTCCCATCTGCTGGTCATAGCCCTAACTGAGCAGTGTCCTGTAATGACTCCTATTGCAATTCTGAGACTTCTTCTATCCAGCCCCATCAGTGCATTTGTTCTCGCTATATCTAACCTAGGCCACAAGACCTTCGATATAGTGCAACCCACTCTTGTTTCCCAATTGGAAAGAGTTCTTGTTAGGATATGATCCTTCTGTTTTTTGAAAAAGTAGCTGATTGGCGGTTTAACCGATCTGTCCGCTTCCTCAATATGTAAAGCTGAGCCCGTTCGAACCAACTCATCCGCGATTTCATTTCCTTCAATGTCACAGTGCCCTGACACCCAGCATAAGCCTACGTTGTAGTCCCTTAGAAGTAGGCTTAGCACCTGCCTACAGTCATTAACTACCCTAGACGAAACCTGATGGCTTGTTATGGCCCTCAGTGCTGCCTGACTGTCAACGTAGAAAGTAATGTTGTCTCCTTTCGGTATTATGCTACCGGAAATTTCCTCCGCAGCTCGTAATACCGCCAAAATTTCAGCTTGGAAGACACTACATTCATCCGGTAGTCTGAATGATTTCCTAATGTCCGCCTTTTCTATGTAGACACCAGCTCCCGTGCCTATTTCCATTTTAGACCCGTCAGTGAAGACTGCCCAACCCTCGTGCAAGTTGCGGACTCCTACCCACGAATCCCTTTCAGGGATTTCTAGCCCGGGCAGGGTCAGAAATTCTGTTTTCTTAATTATGTAGTCCGATTGCTCATCTGGAACCCTGGACTGACCTTGAAGACAGAACTCTGACAGTAGTCTCGAATGACCTGTTCTTGTATGTCTGAGCAGCGATGACTCTTTAAGTCGAAAGATGCTTGTGGCTGCCTCACCCACTATAAAGTCCTTAAGGGGGAGAAGGTGTAGAATAATGTCTAATGCAGCCTGTGGTGTACTTCTGATGGCCCCCGTTATTCCTAAAGCCGCACACCTCTGTACCTTTTCTAGTTCTTTGTAGTAACTGTCTACCCTTGTTGCCTCCCACCACACTGTACAGCCATACGTAAGAACCGGTCTTACTACCGCCGTGTAGATCCATTTCACTACCCTCGGCCGAAGTCCCCAGTTCTTACCTATGGAGTTTCTGCATGCGTAGTAGGCATTAAGTCCCTTTCTGAGTCTTTCTTTTGTATTTCTTTTCCAGGAAAGTTTACTGTCCAGAAATAACCCTAGGTATTTAGCTTCCGTAGCTAGTTTGAGCTCCACTCCATCCAGCCACGGTAGTCTAAATTTCTCTATCTTATACCTTCTGGTAAAGAGAACCAGTTCCGTCTTGTTTGGGTTCACTCCCAAACCCTTACTTTTTGCCCACGACGATTGCTCTTCCAGTGCCGAATTCATGACCTCACTGATGGTCGGGAGAAATTTCCCGGATACCAGTATTACCACGTCATCAGCATAAGCTACAATATTCCTTCCTCTTAGCTCGAATTCCCTGAGAATAGTATTCACCGCTAGAAGCCACAGAAGTGGAGATAGGACTCCCCCTTGTGGTGTTCCCCTGGTGGCTAGCTTCCTAGAATTCCCTGAGCCTAGGCTGGAATTGATAATTCTGCTGCCCAGCATATTATCTATCCAGCTTACCAGGAAGTTTGGCACAAAGAGTTCCTCTAAAGATTCCTTGATAGCTCTTCTTTCGATATTGTTGAAAGCTCCCTCTATATCTAAGAAAGCTGCGAGCGTGTATTCCTTGCTAGCCAGGTTTCTTTCTATAAGAGTTACATAACGCTGTATCTTTCAAAAATGTTACTTATTATTCAGGATTTGGCGAAGTCTGAAGATTTGTTCGATAATCGATTAATTCGGCCTGAAACAGCACTAATAAGGTTGACTAAGTTCGTCGAGTTTGTGCATCCATATTTTACACAATATGCTAGATAGGTAAAGGGACTTCTTGTATGGTAGTTGGCGCAACCGACAACAAACCTCCTAGAAAATAATTCAAATCAACTTTATACCGTTTAAAATTTTGTTTATTATTTTAATACGAGTATTTGTATGTTTAGTTTAAAGATTTTCCTTAGGTTCGATTAGAAAGGGTGGTATATCCGAAGGTGCACCTTTAACATAAATAATTCTGGCACGTTAAAAACTTGAAATGATTAATAAAAAATTAATAATTAAAAATCATACGAAATTAATCTTAAAACAATTCCCTGTACAATTAAAATGTAATAAGATCAACTATTTCAGGAATGTTTTAGCAAGTAAATAATCGTACAAGCCTTTAAATTATACATTATTTAATTTTTTGGTAGTATTTTATTCCCGGGAATCGGGAAGTAAAAATCGGCATATTTCCCAGGAAATCCGTCCCGGGAATTACCGGGTTAATAACCCTAACTTAAATATAAAATGTGTGTCTTTAATATTAATATTTTTACTTTAACAATCACAAACGGTCATTCATACTAGCCAAGGTTCTTATCCTGGTAGTCAGTCAGTATGAAAGTTCTATCGTTCCTTCATGAAATGTTAAGGGAAATAAGTAGTTTAAATGCGCCCGAAACAACTTGTAGATAATTTCAAACTTTTCCAATTATATTAATGATGTTTTACCCAACTTTGAAAGAAGCACATCTGGAAATGACTCCACATTCATTATGGCAAACAAATCAGTTTTAAGCATAATGTAGACGCGGCGGTCTTATATCCTTTATCTATAACGTACAGTAATTTATTTCAAACGTAACGAATATTAATTATATCTATCGAATGAAAGTAAAGTGAGTAATTTAATGTAGTCCATAGTAAATTCAATAAATAACTTAATTAACATATACTTACGGATTTGACATACTATAATTAAAAATGCATATTTTATTCGGTTTACAAAGTACATTTGAATAAAATCTAAATAAAACAATATATAATATTACTGATACATATGTACATTTACAATATTTGTTATAGCAAAATTGTATAAGTACTTGTTAGTTCCGTATGGACATCTCATCTACATTTAAAGTGGCAATCAGCTTTCCTTTTTTAATTTATATGTTGGCAAAAACGGCACATAATACGTCCACTTCCAGCTGTAAGATAGATAGATAAGTCTAATCAAAATTTTTTCGGAAGAAGATTTCTAAAGTTGTGAAATGTTGGACATGGAAATAATTTGATGTTTGTAATACTGAAAATAGTAAACAGTACTTCAGTAATAGTAATAAGACTTCAGTTGAAAACAGTAAATTGACTGTTTTTTTTTTTTTTTTGATTACTTTTAGTCTAAAACTAATGAAAATTCAATGTCGAATACTTTTGTTCGACACTGAATATATGTCCACGTTTCTTATTTAAACTGTTTAAAACCTCCTGCTTACAACAAAATATTATTAAGCTAATTCAATTAACAATGATAGTCTAAATGTCAATGTACTGTTGTTCCCATTTTGACGTTGCTAAAGGAACAATAAACCAGGTGTGATTTCAATTTCTACATTTGGAGGTCATGTTCACTTATCAAGGCTAATAAATAAATAAACTCACTTTTACTGAAATAAAGTACACAACTATAACCCATATAACAATGCCACAACAACTTAATAGTTAAACTTACCGTTTTAGTGTTTCCATGCCATACGGAAAATCGTAATCAGTAGCAGTACCGTCGTTGACGTTATCGTCCCCTAGAGGCATTTCGTTTGCCCAATCAACCAGACCACGTTCCTTGGGTGTACCTAAAATTATCAAACAAAAATATATCGATTACGTTATATTTGAATTTTAATTTGCAGATATCCGTACCTGGTATTACATTATCTAGAAAGCATCCCAATAGACCGCCTACCAGAATAGTTGTACCCAAAAGAACAGTAAGTGTAGAATCCACAGTTTTGTTGCCAGTATCAATAGCTGTGGGATGATCTTGAATCCATTTACACAAGACCATGGGGAAAAATATCGACAATCCCAGAATATATAGATTGCGTGCAGAACGCAAGTCTACGTATTGTAGTGTTGACAAACCGAATGCAACAATCATGCCAAACATGACACAGAATATACCACCGACCACGGAGTCGGGGATTAATATAAACACAGCTCCGAATTTTCCAATTACACCTTGTAAAATCATTATAAAAGCAGCCCATTGTATTACGCGGCGTGAACCAATCTATAAAGAAAAAATAATTCGGTTCAAAATAATACAACATATTAAATACTTTATTTTTTAAATAGTCGGCTGAACCGATACTGATGTTATTTCTTTAAAATATAGTACTGTTTTAGTTCCAATACATTGTAAATTTAAAACATTGATGAAAGTCAAACGATAAATATGTAAATAAATCCAGATTCTTAATAGACCGGAAGATATCAGTAAAATACCGGATTTATATTTTGCTTGAATAAAATCCCAAGAACAATGCCAATTTATCGATTAATATTGTTTAGTTCCTTTTTGTGTTTAATTTTTTGTGTTTAATCCGACTCCCGTGAATTCGGCTTAAAATTGCAGACATAGAGCAACAATTAACTTTAATTGAACATTTCAACAAAAGAATCGACATGTTCCATTTAAAATTTGAAAAAAAATTTAGAAACGAAAGTCTACATGAGTTTCGTAATCGTAAATTTATTTTCAAGATAAGCTTCATTTAAACATAGGTGGTTGAATGAAGAAACCATAATGTTGACAATTATTCAAAACCATTCCAATTTCAATTTTCTGTCTGTTTAGGCCGCTTTAAAACTTTATTATAGTGTTGACAATTATTCAAAACCATTCAAATTTATAAGTTGACGACCCACAATTTTTATGCTACTGCTTCAAATTGCTGTCTGTGTAGGCCGCTTTAAAAATGTATCATTTCAATTAATACTTGTTGATCTTTTATTTTGTCATCTTTTTTGTCGGCTTTAATAACTCCCATTACTGAAAAATAATTAGGATTTCTCAATTAATGTACCTTTGTAACACCGATTGCTCCGACATTTTCTCCAAACGTATTTGTACCATTACCGGCTCCCCAAAGTCCGGCCAATACTGTACCCAAACCTTCAGTCCCAATGCCTCGATTAATTGCATGCAATGGTGGCGATTGTGCCCCTATAAACAAAAATGTATATAAAAAATTAATATGATCTATAGAATAGTTTGAAAGTAACATTTGCAAAAAGTGATTAATGATTTATTGAAAGTTGAAGGTTGAATAATCCTGAAGTCCCCAGCTCCTTTAATCTCAGGGAAACGTTGTGTTAATAACTACTTATTATTATTATTTTTTTTTATTTGAAGCCCTCTGTATATAGTGTGAAATAAAAATTAAAAAAAGTAATTAACTTACCGGACATCTGGGAGACCGTTGGATAATAACTTAACGACTCCACAGTACACGCTAAAACTCCGGCCAACATGCCTAGTACACCGGAAAGTGTCACCGACGGAACCCCGAATTGTCCAGGGTATGGTATATAGAACCATTTAGCATTGGTTAAAACCTTTAGGCGAACGTCTGTTCGAGAAGGATGACCTTCTCCAAAGACATCAGTTAAGGTCAATATACCGCACAGGCCCCACATTATCATTATCGTTAAAAGAACCTTAGGAATATAGAAATGAACAGAATTTCCATATACAAATATTCACACTGATTTTTATCAACTTTTAGTCGTAAGTGAATATAATTCGTTTGTTCAGGAACATAAATTCGAAATGATATTAACATATCAGTTTGTATAAAAATATTTCAAAACAAGCAGTATTGTTGATAAAAATTTAATTATGGAATTCCAGCACTTACCGGAAATAGACGAAATAGCAAAAATGGCCGAAACTCTAGGCCTTGCCCTTTGCGATATACTGGCATGGGTATGGCAACATTGGACATTATTTGCGAGAAGAGCGTCAACATGGATGTAGTTCTAAAATTGGAATAAAAACGTATGAGAGTTAGAAGCTATAGACTATATTGTTGGTCCATAAAACTGGTATGAACAAAATTGGAATAAAAACTTGTTATGAAATGAAAACGTATGAGAGTTAGAAGCTATAGACACTGTTTTTGGTCTATAAAACTCGTATGAACAAATAAAACAAATTAAAAATTTCGAAATCTAAAAAAAACCTTATTCCGTATATTATTCTTTTTTGCCTTAAGGGTTTGAATGGATTGTTCGTCTAATATCAGGCCGTCCTAGTCGATATCTTCAATATACGGTCATAAACAATTATTAATCATGTCTCATAAACATTTTTCAACGGCTGTTTTTCGCCTCGTAAATGCTGGCGAGTTTACGAGTAATCTCTAAGCCTTTGAAAACTACTCTAGAAAAGCATTAGCCGTTCGGAGCCGGCTTTAAACAGCAGGTCCCGGTCAGTGAATATATACAATTATAACGCGCAGAGCTCGCTGATTTCCAAGAGTTCCCAGTCTCTTCCTTTATGCATTGTTAAGGGAAATAAGTAAGCACGTAAGATTATGGTTTCTGACCCCGGAAATTTTACTTTTTTTTACTTCCTGAAATATTCTTGAATTCATTACATTTAAATTGTCCATGATATTGTCAAGGATTTTTTAATTAGTTTTATAAATCATTTCAAAACATATGTACTTGAATTGTTTATGTTTTGATTAAGAAACATAGTAATTTTTTCGTAATTTTTTCCTGGAGTTGAGAAAGGTCAGGAAATTAAAAAAAACCTACTTAAGATAAACTATAGGCTGGCTAACCAAACTTGGCGATAATGGATGTTAGTTTAGTAAGTCTAATCATCTATATCAAATATTCACTTACCCAACTGCAATGCCCCAATGTTTTGAAGCTGTATCGGCCGCATGTTCGAATAATGTCAGACCCACAAGCGACACTGTAGGCACTATGGTTAATGGTGTCACGAACCGTAAAATTTTCCCCACCAAGCCAGTATAACCTAGAATCACTTGAACCATGGCTGAGACCGCTATTGCTCCCGACAATTCACGCATGCGAATTTGCCACAATTCTTGACGTTGGTCTTCGTCCATAGCATTGATTTCCGCTTCCGGTGGACACTTCCATTGTGGTAAAGCTAATATAGCCAATGTCGGTACCAAAAATGATATCGTACCACCTTGGACTATTGGCAAGCGTACGCCCCAGGTCGCCTGAAAGTATGTCACTATGCCCGTCACAAAGATCATGGTCGAAATGATGATGCCACGATTTGGATCCTCATCGGACATGCAAAGGGCAGGCGTTAAAATGAACGGAATTGAGACTATGGCTCCAATCATTGTTAAATAATGTTGGAATGCTAGAAATATACTTAGGTACCAGGGTGGATTGTCATTGATGCCATATAAAAGCTTCGAGCTTGCATTTGTTTTGGTATCCTTATCTTCCTTGTCATTTTGTTTTGTTTCCGATCCGGCGACCTGTAAATATGGAAATTAAATAAAAAACCAAAGTATGTATTATTAAAATGTAATTCTATTTTTCCAGTCTCTTATAATTGTTTATATTTCCAAGAAATTTTATTTTCTAATCATACGTACTAGGTACGAGAATGTCAAGGCATTTCACACTTCTTTTTTTTTTTTAAAAAAGTATTGAACATTTTCATCATGTTTAAAAATCTGTGAGCGAGCGAAGGAGGGGGTTTACCGGTGGTGAACAGCTTCATTCTAACTTTGTAGTATGTAGGAATGAGACGTAATAACATTACTTATAATTAATATTAATTTATTAGTGAATTAAAATTGTTTGCATCAAATTAATGCACAAATTGGGTGTTTTTGTGAATAACGTTCTGAAAAATTGCAGCTCACTTTATCACGAGAAGCTGTCAACGCCGATCAGAAATGTACTAACAAGTGTTTGCTGTGAACGAACAGTAGTGGTCACATTTATAGCAAATCATGTATATAACTTCATATGCATTCTCGCAATATATATATATTGAAAGCGATATCAACCTCTAATCAAATTGGTGAATCCGGAACCCAGTATTACTTGAAATTAGTTATTTGGGTCTTATGGCATGAGCTATATCTACTGATCGCTTCAACTTGGATCCATATAGAGTGCGTGTCAAGTCGTACCACATAACTCGTTATAAATCGGAAAAACCTTTCCCCAGGTTACGGAGTACAAATGTAGCTCGTATTTCACTCTCAAATATGAAAAATGAAAACATGTAGACATTAAAAAAACTGGAACCAATTTAAGGATCCTAACATATGGATATGCACATGGAATATACGAACAAAATGTACTTTTGAAACATTATTTCTCTAAGTATTTCAAATTTTGCCAGATGTAAAATCCTGAGGTGGCCTTCTTTAGAAATTCGGATAATGTGAAATATAACAATTTTATATTCTTACTGCAACTTTCTCACTTGGTTTCCATAAATTTGACATCAACTAAGCAAGTTGTTAAACACTTTTTGAAAATACCGAAAAAAAATGTTTTTTTTACCTCTGGACGTTCATTACAATACTAGCATTTCAGATCCTAAATTTTAAATGTCTTAGTTGTGTTTTTTTATTACTTAGAGATTTCTGATATAACTGACAAATATTTGAATTTAAAATTGTGTCTTTAGCAAAAGCGAATTTTCGTTTTGAACTCTTAAAAATATTTTAAACCATATAATTATACTGATCTCAACACTTCTGCTTAAGTCTGTGCTCTAATTATGGCCATCACTATAACCCATACCCGCCAAAGACGAAAATGAATTCAGTTTCTATTAATATTGATTAAATTGTTCCGTATGATTTAAACAAACAAATAAAGAATAAATACACTTTAGAATACTTCCATTATAATTAATGTAAATTTATGTCAAAATATTGTAATGAACTGCTAGTCGTTTGATGCATGTGCCACTCTGGGGACTACTCAAGCATTTCCATAATAGACGCCTTGTTTATGATGTTGTGAATGTAAGTTGGTTACTAATAATTATTACTTATTACCCGTATTGGTTCTCCGAACACATATAATTGTGTAAACATACATACACGAGTATGTAAGCAATCTTCTTTTACATTCGTTGAAAAGGCGAAGTTTTCTGTTGCATCTATTGGATGAATTTGGTTTCATATTATGTTACTACATATTAAACATTTTTTTTTTCATTCTAAAAACAAGCCTCTTTATGTCATAGTTTGACGTAACGCATAATTTTACAAAGCAGTGATACTTTTTAGTCCTCATAAACAAATGTGTAAAAATATCGCCAAAGTTGAAAAATGGCAAAAAAAATATATATTAAATGTGTTTGCTGGGCAATTGCACACACAATTCTCAAGTTTTCTTACATAAAGTATAGTTGTTAGTTTTGGAACCGGATATAAAAATTGTTGGGTATTTTTGTAAATTTCACATACAGATTCTTGTTGTTGCAAGACTTCAACAAAAATAGAATGACACCCAAGGTATTTTACCTTCATTCTTGTCTGTTCCAATGTGTTATGAAAAACGTACGCGGAATAGGTACCGACCAAAGTCAGTGTTTTGCCCATAATTGCCCCAATTATGGCGGTCACAATAATCTGATTACTGTTCATGATATTTTAAAAATGAATTTGGTATACAATTTTGCGCCTAAATTTGAATATATATCAGCCCGATTATGAAAGGGAGATAATTCTTTTTCTAAACAGATCGGGAGAATAATGATATGGGACATACATTTTTGATTATTCGGAGTCAGGAATTGAAGGATTTTCATCTGAAACAAGTAAATTCCCCGGTAATTATCTCCCCGGAAGTTTCCATAATCGGTCTGTATGTTTTTACACACACCGTACACACTATTTAAAATTAAGCCACCATTCGATATGAACCTGGGATTGTGTAGTTGCACTACGGAAAAAAATTGGCGGTGCACCTCAGGCACCTATCATCAGAGCTGGACTAGATTAGAATCTTAAAGCTACTCTATGATTTATACGTGTGGCTGGCAATACTGTGATGTTTACCACATATGTAACCATATTCAGTAACGTCTGAAATTCGATGCCGTTTTCGGCTCGTAATTAGACAACCTTAACATTGTTTTAAATACCTACTTTGACACTTTTCGTACATTCCCTTGATCTTGCCGCGGAATTATGTTGTTAAAAATGGTTAAGTTTAAACAAAAAATCGTAAATAGCACCGTTTGGGATTAATTAGAACAAAGAACATTTGTTCATCTTTCTGGTCGAACCGATTTTTTCCTCAAGTGCTGTAAATATTTTCCATTTGAGCGTAATTCGGACAGTATTACTTGAAATTAGTTATTTGGGTCTTATGGCATGATCTATATCTACTGATCGCTTCAACTTGGATCCATATAGAGTGCGTTAGCCTTCAGCATTTTTTTATGTATTGTACACTTCCAAGGTTACTGGATGTTATCTCCGAGATATCAAATATTGAACTGAACAGCATCATTAAATTCCTCAATCTGACGAACTGGATATGAGTTAACATGACAACAGGCGGTTTCAGCGTGGTGTTGTAAAAATCAATTCAAAACGGTGTCACTAGACGATACTTGACGCTCCTGAGACTCTGGAGCGGCCACGTAAACCAACCAACCAACCATAATTTATACCAGGGCTGCGGAGTTTTTACCATACAGAGGACCTCCGACTCTAACTCCTATTTTTCCGAGTTGTGAACTCCGGCTTCACAGCCCAGCAGACAAAGCAGTATGAAAAACCACATTTCATACTGCCTTATCTGTGTGATAGTAACAGTTACTCATTTGGAGTAGCAGAACGAATGTATGGTCTACTTAAAACGAATATTGTTATTCTCCCGATCTTGTCCACGTGCTATTGATCGAAATAGGATTTCTAACTCATGCATAATTGTTTTAATAGAAAATTAACGTAATCGTTTCAATCATTTCATTTTAATATGCAAAGACTATAAGTCCAAATCTCAATTTCAATTGGAAATGGTGTCGATGGTTTTGACGTAATTTACCTTTTTATAGATGAATACATAGCGTAGATGTTCAATCGTGTGTAACATTTCGGAATTACTACTTGAATTACATTTCACTTTACTGTCTATATAGAAATGTGATTGAAAAAAATATGACAAATGTCGTTCGATAAAAAATTACTATAGTTTTTCAACTATACTACATAAAAGAACCTAGGAGAAAAGTATGACAACTCCAACTTCCCTGGTAGTTACTTAAATATCTAAACTCTTCCTTTAATCCACCATCTGTTAATAGTTAACTATAAAATTTGAAACACGCTATTCGGTTTACTTTGAGTTCGACTGCCATTGAAAGTAGACATCTTCGTAAGTAAAAAAGAATAAAAAAATAAACAGCACTATCAATTTCATATCAAAAATAAGGGCGAGGAACTACAGGGCCCAAAAGTGATTTATAGAGCTTCGGGGCACATCACTGCGCACCGGAGCAGCTCATTGAAACTGCGCGTGTATATAAGAATATGAGCCATCCCATTGTAATTCTGGCTGCTTCAATGTGGAAAAACTTTTGACAGCGGCGTTTTTGTCCCAACAACAAATTTCGCTCGATTTTTATTCAAAAGTACATTTCCTGCCGCGCTTTTTTTGTACAACAAAAATTATGTACAGTCGAATTTGGATAAACGTACGCCTTTTAATTGAAAATAATTATTTGTAATGATTGTTCTGGATGATTTTCCATGCTCTGTACTTTACTTAAACGAAAATCTGCTTTATTGAAAAATCGTTTATGTTAAACACATTTTTAATACAAACACACAAACTTGTATGATATGAACATCGTTTAAGAGAAATATGATGAATGTAACGACGACAAAAACGGGCATAACAAATAATATCAAAGAATTATGTGTCAACCACATTTAAGACAACTCAACCAAATGAAAATAAGTGACTTGGATGAAGCTCATTAATATTGAATTTAAGTTGTACATACATAATAGTTGTGCCACAAGTTTCTATCTTTCGTTTCATACAACAATTTCAAAAGTATATACTTAGTTCGTTTAAATGAAAGAAGGTTCAATTATCCCAAGTCCTGTTTATTGAAAATCCCGTATAAGTGAAAAAAATGTCTTGATTTTTGCCATTTCCGCTTAACCGAATTCGACTGTATAAAATATAATATCGCTTTACTTTAATTTGAAAACATTCGTTATTTCTTTCCACCAAATAGTTAGTATGTGCTAACATATTATAACTCCATTTAAATATTTGACCCAAATTTGATGATGATCCGCTTTATAATTAAAAAATAATTTCGTAAGGAAAAAAGGACCAAGACAGACGTTGTCCTGTCTAAATTTCAATAAACTTGTTTGAGGTCCTTTTGTAAAAATGTGAAAAGATATTGGGAATGTCGTAATAAAGTAAAGAGTTTTTTTTGTGAGTTTGATCGTGATTTCCAAAGTGGGCGTCTCCAATTTTTCTTTCCCTAAAATTTTTCTGTACATAGATTTATAAATAGAAGATATATATAAATCAATACATTTTGAGGTAGGACAAAGTACCGTTTCAGCTAGTACGTTAATAATTAATCAGGTTTTTTACGCTATTCTCGGCCCATTTAATAGTGTGTATATTTTATATTTATCCAGTCTCTTTATTTTTGGCAGCGACTTCTATGGCACCAAGATAGAAATAATTATTTTATTATGGCAATTATTTAGTGTGATATGATATAAAGGGTCCGCCATCTAACGTTTTTTTTTCAACTAGTGCTTATTTCGTTTTCGTTATTTTCTTTATCGGGCCATGTTGAACGAATTTTTGTTTACAAAAATTTAAGAGAAGGATATTGGCAACATTTGGTTTCAACAGGACGGCGCTACGTGCCACACAGCCGAAGCTACACTCGATGTTTTGTGCCCTGTTTTTGAAGATCGCATTATCAGCCGCAGAGCTGATGTCGTTAGGCTACTGCATCGCCAGCCGACGCTGCCATTTGAATGAAATTATTTTCCATTATTATAACCGGAAGGATTGTGCTTTCAAATAAAAAAAGAAATTTAAGAAAATATCCAGTAGTTTCTTTTTTATAGAATTTTCCAAAAAAAAGTTATTTGGCGGACCCTGTATATAACATGTTTAAACATAATAAAAATGTAGATGTAAGTGTATGTAGTTTTGCAGATATGGTACTAAGCAAGTATCTGCAGACGGAACAATATAGAGCCAATATAATAAGATAGTCACTATTTATACTTCATGTCAATGGCAACAACAAGTGTATTTACTTAACAAAAGTTCTTTCATTTAGAAGATTTTTGTGGTATATCCCATTCCAATGTCTCCCTTCCATTTTTTCTTATTACCCCATTAGATGTACAACCTTAATCGGGTCCGGTTTTGTATGTATGGGTTCTATCGCAAGTACTATCAAAGTTTATTTCCATGAAATCCCGATTCCCGTTGAAAAAGTCGGGAAATTAAAAACCATAGTCGCAAGCTATGCAAAATGGTTATTAACGCACAATTTTAAGTACAGCTACTACATTTTAAAAATAAATGCATATTTCAACTCCCAAAAAGTCGTCGTACCGTTTTTCAGCGCAAAGTCCACCATGACCTAAACAAAATATTTGCCCCAGTCCCACTTTTAATTTCCATTATCGGATTATGGTGGCAATTTAAAGGAAAATGCTTTTTGAATGGGAATCCCAAGACGGACAATTTTGCAATAATTTGTAAATTGTTTCAAGATTGTACATATTTTTACATACAAAATTCTTAAATATATATTTGCGATCACTAAATCCCAATTACAAAAAAAAATCTTGGAAATAAAATTTGAAAATTGTAATTACATTAATTTATTCCAAAATATTTTACAAAAAGTCAAATATTTTCTTTCTGGAGTTCCCTTCGAAATGACCCAAAAAAAAAATCAGAAATTTTCAAAAAAAAAATTCAGGACTGGAATTAAACTTTGGCAAAAAGTTACATCTTATTCATTTTTTTGAAACTTCATGAAGTTTGAGTACCCACATGGTTTTTTTGTGTTTTGGTGCCGTTTTCTTTTATTTCTGCGGCCCCCAGGAACATTATCTTTCCTTTAGTACAATTAAAATATTGTCGAAGTTAATGTATTGCCTGTTTGAAACAGCCTCATTTGAAGTTACTGTTTACTTAAATATTTTTTTTATTTTCACTTACATTATATTCCTAAAAATATCAACAACCACAAATTAGAATATGTCGTATTACTCAGTCAAGAGTTTACAGTTCAAATCTACGAATATATATTTCTTTTAAAAACATTTTCATAAATGTAATTTTTTTTCTTTCCTTTTTTGTGTTCGATGACATGTGTGCTATCAAAAGTTTTAATTTTTTGGTGACACCCTAATATATACATAAATATGTATACGGATAAAAAAATATTATTCTCGATCCCTTTATATCACACATCATTTAAGAACGTTGCATTCACATTGTAATTTTGTATTTATGGTTTGGAGGTTCCAATTTTTTAGAATTGAATTTTGAATAACTTCACTACACTTGAAAAATGTTCATTCGCGGCATATCCTTTCCATAATTCGTAAATCATAAAAAAAATTGTATATAATAAATCACATGTGATTTTAGATTTGTTTCTTTCTGTTGACATTTCTGTAAGTCAATTATAAATAGACTGACAAGGGAGACTGTCTGACGACTTACGGATTGGGTACCATCGATTGTTACATTATTTAATTCCATTATTTAGCAGCTTTGTTGAACATTATATGTTTAACTGTGATATATAATTTTTTTTTCGTAAACGACTTTAAATAAAATATTTCACAGCCGCGACCACAATTAACGAGCTGCGAGCTGACCGAACCGACTCCTTTGAAGTTCTTTACGATATTGTGTCAATTAAGTGAATAGTAGTGATCTGATGGTGGTGATCGCGGCGAACGGTTTGATTGTTTCTGCTCTCAGTTCAGTTGACTGACTGCGGGGGGTTGTTGTTGTTTGTTGATGGTTTGCATTGTTTGTTATCATGCCAATTAACGGCATCACTGCGTCATTAAAATAAAAGAGCTGCCCATAAAATGTTATCGATAAAAACAATAAATCGCACTGAACTCAAACGATAACACCGTTTGCGAGTAATTTAAAAACAAAAAAGATATAAATTATGAAATATTTCATTTCATTAGTTTAAAAACTAGTAATACAAATGGCCTATTTATTACAGATATTGTGATGTTTTTGTGGTTTTGGTTACTTTATAGAATAGTTTTCTAATTTCTTTTTTTTGCAACATTTTAATTTTTAATTCGAAAATGTTTTTTTGTTTGGTTATAAAAAAAGTCAATATTTTATAAAAGTGTTTTACCATTACACTGAACAACAACAAAATGTTTGTGTAATGAATAACCACTCCAACATTCTGATGTACTGCTGACCGCATGAATACAAAAATGCTCAAAATCTTGTTTCTATGATTAGTACTTGTTTTTTTAATAATTTGTTTAAAATAATTCAATTCAAATTTGAGACATTATTTGTGATAACCGTTGTTAAAGTCAGATATGTTTCTATAATAAAGTTGTGAATAAAATCGACACCCTCCATCGAGTTACATATGTGGCTTGAGATAAATATTTAAAAATGGACGCTACTTGTAGCCGTTTTACACTCTTTATGAGTAGTAAATAAAAATACTATTTAAAATAGTTGTTTTACCCTACATTAGTTTGTAACTCCGTACTGTCATTCTGATTAAAAGACATTAAATAATTATCTAACGATTAGTTTTTAAAAATATTTTTTACCAAATCGGACGTGTCGTTTTCAAATTAAGACCAATTTTGTCTCACTCATTATGTTTCACATAATTAAAAACATTGTCTTTTTTTTGCTGTCCAGTGTTATCTTTAAAAATTAACTATGTCCTATTTGTAAGATGAAACGGAAGTACGTTTCAGTGTTATAACGTCAAGACTGTCCAACATTCGGGTCACACTAATGAATACGGTTCCAACCGAATTGTGGTAACAATACTATTATTAAACCGTTTTTGGTGTATCTTGTTTAACTAAACATGTTTCTGTAAGAGTGCTTATATTGGTATGTTTTTCATAATTTAAAATTAATTCTCTGATTTGAACATATAATTTTGTGTGATACAGGAACGCATTACTTATCAGGTCGGTCATTCTTTTTTTAACTTTAATTGTAGCAATAATATTATTTCGGTCTACCTAATTTCAACGTGAAAATAAAGTTTGCAGTTGAAATCGAAATTTATATTACTAACACCATAGAGGGTGTAAAGTATACCTAACATGGCATCTCGTACACATGCATACATAAGTATAAACGAGGTATATAATTTGTATAGAATATCACTGACCGGTTTCGAATGGCTAAACGTTTTTCAAGAGAAGTATTACATCGCCCGCATTTACGAAGCGGAAATTCTTACCAGGGTTTCTTCAACTTGCATCTACAATTATCAATGAAAAGTTAGCTCTATATTCAGCTAAGTTGCAAGTCGAGCTCTAGTATTATATTATCCGTCAAGTGACCTACGCCCTGTTCTGTATTTCGCTTCTGACTGAAAATGAAACCACAGGTGTGCCATGTTTTACTTTCTCGAAAATTTTGAAAATACTCGGTAAAATAAATGAAAACTTTTTTTTTTGACGACACTCAGACAGTGCCCTGCGCTGTGTTAGCCATTTAAAATAAGGATATTGGATGGAGGAAATTTGAGAATGTCACAAATGGGTCGTCAGTTCAACCGGCCATTTGACATTTAAAGTCCCTGGATAGCTGGCTAAATGTTCTAACATCAGGGACCAGACGACAGAAATCTGACGAACAGATACCGCTTAAATATCAATAGCGAAACACAACCAACACTCCGGCGGTCCCGAAAGCAGACAATTTAGTTGGATACCTATCAATACCACCGCGCTCCTCTGTACACGGTCCAGGAGCTCAAAGACATCCTTGGAGCCCCCTCCCATATATGGGAGTTTTATTCCATTCCATGTAGGATTTGTAAATATGTACTAGATCTTGACCCGCTGTGAACAGCCTGATTCCTTGAATGCTTCTTTCGACACTTCGAAAATATGGCTAGCCCAACGAGCATAACCCTGTATCTTCATGCCCAGAACATCAAGATTGTCTGATTCGTTGATGTCCACACCTCCCATAAGGATGGACGACAACACTGGATTAGTATAACGTTTCTGTGAGCGCAGTTCATATTTTAATTGGGCGGGAATTTGCAGGATTTATTATTTAGTTTTAAAAAAAAAGTAGATTTCGTTGACATTTTGCTCGTGCATAGCGGATTCTTATCCGAACAAGGCAATGTTTTAATTTTTTGGATTGAACAAATATAGGGTATTTTTTTCCTGCATAAGAACTGTCGATATCGATACGATACGCTTCCAAATACTGGAAATAAATCTGTTCGTGAATTTCATAGAGCACTTCGTCCATTTCACGGTCAACATAAGACAAGACTATTGTCAAACCGTTAACAAATCACCATAACATCCACTAAAATTGACTGTTGGTGCAAACGAAGATTCCAGAAAGAAATTTATCAACAGATTTTATTATATGCACAAATTAGGAAATAATCTAAAGACTTATATTACGTCTCATATCCGTGTAAGATAATTGGTAGATTGAGATATAAAAAAAGAAACAATAACAATAAATTTGTTGAGTTGGTCTTGTGCAAGATAAACAAAAGAATCTCCCACAGCTGATAAAATATTTATTACTTTCACCTGCAGTTAAAATTTACATCCATTTAAAGATAGCCCAGATTTGACGTATATTTATGGATTTGCTTCAACTACCTAAGGTGTTTTCAATCTTTTGTATTTTTCCGTTCTATTTTTTTTAAATATACCCAAGGCACAAACAAATTGCAAAAAAAAAAAATCAAATATTTTCAGTTACTTAATTAGTACGATCTGTTGTTCAGTTATCCGATATTTGTCAGTTAAACGAACAGATTTATTTGAAATAAAAATTGTCTCATATCCGTGTTTGACCATTATATTAGTAACACTTTTTCATCTGTGGTAGATTCCTATTAAAAAAAAACAGAATAACAATACATTTGTTGAGTCATTCCTGTGAAAGAGAATTATTGCATCCAAAGTTGTCAACAAGCGGCGCGTTTTCAAGATAAATGTCCCACGGTTGATAAGAGATTTATTACATGCACATGCAGTTAAAAGTTACATCCATTTACAAATAGCCCAGATTTGTCGTATATTTGTGGATTTTCTTCACCTTAGGTAGGTGTTTTCAATTCTTTTTTTACTCACTGTACGTGGAATCATTGCTGTTTCTGCACGCTCCAAAATTAAAATTTTAACAAATTTTAGCAAACAAATTATGCATGAAATATATATAGTATATATATATAGTAACATTATATGTATAGCTTTGTGTAACATTTTTATTAATTTTTTGATTTTGTGAATCTCTATATCAATATGTGTATCTTATTCTCTCGGTTATTATTACTCCCCTAAAGAGCATAAAGGCAGAACAAAATACGAAAATAGCTGCCAATATTAATTATTTGAGTATTTTTTTTCAAACACACTATTACTTATGCCCAAATACGTAATAAAAACATTTAAAAAAGACAGATTTTTCAGCGGTATTACAAATATACTATTACAAAAAATCAAAAACTGTATCCAGTTAAAGCAATACTCAATACAGAATTGCGTACCAGCTGGACAGACAGACGAACATGGCTCAAATGATTTAAAAATTGATGAATAGAAATTGGTTCAAAGACACCTACGGTCTATTGAGATATATTATATATATATCTTCCTACACGTAGGGTGAGGGTATAAATATAGTTTTGTCTCTAACAAATATGTCCTATGTGGAAACATCGACACCAGGCACGTTTTTATTTTTGGCTTGTTCACTCGTTACCTAAACTTTCCATTTTTGTACCATATATTCAATTTATTATAAAATCTATTCATGTAATGATATATGTACCCATAACTATAAACCTCACTTCATTAGCTGCATACATAACGCTTGTATATTTTGTTGGCCCAAAAACAGTACATTTCACTGAAATTTTTTAAGAAAGTAGTAAATTGATTTGGAAAAGCAGTACTTTTCGCAGTTCTATACATAAAAAAATATTAATAATAATTTCCATCAGAATCAGCATCTGTGGTTGTTCTGTATTTATCGTTTGAGGCAATTTGACAAAGCAATTCCGGCTTCGTTTTGAGGTATGTGTCGTTTTGAGGCATTTTACTTCAAATTACATTTGACGGTCAGAATCGCCGTCAATGTTTGCTCATCTAATCGGGTTTTGTGTGACGTCCAAGTTTTGTTCACTGCAGAGAAGATTCGTTCCAATGATGCTGAAGTTCCTGGCAAACATAAAATATATTCAATGATCGTGGCCAATTGTTTGAATACGCAATCGGCTTTATTGAGATAAATATCTCCATCGAAACAATGCCTTCTCTCCATTGCATAATTTTATCACGAATTCTTATTTTTGAAGTAAATAAAAGTAATTTTAATATGTACCGAAAAACAGTATATTGAGGGAGAAAAGCAGTACGCAGTATTTGATGTTGAAAAAAGCTAGTTTAGTTTATATTTATTGAGCCTTTTTTGAACCATATGAGATATTTTATAAAACTATGAACAAGAAATTGCTTAAGACTGTAAAGTATTATCTAAATTTACAAAATTGAGGGTTAACGGTACCATGCCTTATCGGTGAGAATTTAAGCTTGAAAAAAGCTATTAATAAACCTATTGCTTTTTTGTTTGAGTAATTTTTTTTTTTGAATTGAGGAATGTCGCAACTGTCGGAAAACAAACTTGCTAGAAGAATATTCCACATTCGAACGGTTCGAAGGATTCTGAAATGGTACAGTGATCCGAATTACCAAGATGTGCTAAAATACTATTCTGGTACTTTTCAGGGTGTGAGGGTAAGAAAGGGTGAAGAATATTATGGTGTTGCCCTTCAACACGCGGAATATGTGTTGGTGTCGAAGCCTCCCTTTCTAAATTTGAACTTCTGTAAAGAAACCCGAAGTGTCATGGGTGTGATTCAATCCTGAACTTAACCCAATGGGCGCAAAGTTAAGATATCTGGCCTATGGAAGTGAATGTGCGTGTATACCGCAAATAAATTTGCTTTCAGCCCTCCCATGTTCACAAAATGTGCTTTAAATGTACATAAAAAAAAAACAATATCAAAACATAAATTGGGATTGAATTGATGTGGACGATGACAAGAAGTGACATTGACACAAAAACGACGACTTCGACTCCCGCAATGGGGCTGAATGTCAAATGAAAAGATGTTGAGATAGGACTCATTTCAAATAACCCCCAACAACCATTAGCCACAAATTAATTATCATAAAATCTAGTTTCTTGTTTTAATTTTTTTCTTTATTTAGGTATTAATCAGCCATTTCTTTTTTTTATTATTATTATTTATATAGTATTATTACAGTGCCAATACACTGAGTTTTAAGTCTTGACATATTTTATGCAATGAGAAAGAGGTTGGTATAAGGGCTAAGAAAACAGACAGATTCATATGGGGATATAGTAGAGGCGTATATATTCATTCATTCGCTCATCTTTAGAAAATGTGTGTACTCTTTAATGCGGTCGCCATAAGAATTTTTCTGATGATATATGGTGTATCTCTTTTCATAGTTTGGGGAAGTAAAAAACGCTATTTAAAATAAAAATAAAGATTTTCCAAAAAATTAAATTAAAAAAATAACATGCACGCAAAGTACTTAACAGGGCGATAGTACGAAATAATTACTAGTTCATGCTGTAGTTTGTATCTACTACGTATATATTATGTACGTGTTTCTATTGATTTCTTTCTTCCTTTAATTTTAAAAAATAATGTATTCACAAAAAGAAGGCAGAGCTATAATGCACAAGTGTAGTAGAGAAATGTTGTTGGGTGTGAGAGGGAGTGGTGATGGTGGTAATTCAATCGTCGTAGTGCATGGTGTTATCCGAACTCTCAAAGAATAATTGTTCCATCAGATCGCCAACTGTATTGCATTTATACTCATTGGGATCCAATCCGTCGCCGTCATCGGGAACAATTATATCGTCACCATCTCCATCCTCCTCATCACCATCGCCATCCGCCCCAATCGGAGTGTCATCCACTGTTACTACTTTAGCTGTTACAGCAGCTGGTAATGTTGACTGTGGCAAAACAGCTGGTAAGTCGCTGTCATCGTCCATAGTACAACTGATGAATGGTTGATTAGTGTTTATCTCGAGAGGCGCTAGTGGCGCACTACCACTGCATAATGTAGAACTGAGCGATTCGACGGTGGTTTCTTCGGATCCTGGGTTCGATTTTATTTCAGCATTGTCACCGCTGCTTGAACTGCTGGCGAGTGTGCTTGTGGCAGCAATAGAAGTGTCAGATTGTGTCTTGGTTGTAAAAACATTGCCACTGTTATTGTTGGCACTTTCACTCATTGCTGGTAGCGTAACATTAGGATTAAAGGGCGCATCCAAATCTTCCAAGCCTTCTGGTACCTTTAATTTGGCCAGCTCTTCGCGTAGGTGTCGATACTGTCTCCGCAATACCATGGAATTGAATGAAATTGTTCGACTACTCCGCTCATTGTATTGGGGCATACAAAGTTCTTCTATCCAATTTTCAATTTGAGCGCAGATTTCATTGCGTTTAAGCCAAAAATGTGTGTGAATTACCTATAGATTTTAGGAGGATATTATATTTTTGGAAAATGTATATCTTGCAAGAGTATAGTTACTTACATCCTTGAAACATGGACTGGGATTGCGTATTTGCTCTAGCATTGCCCAACGAACGCAAGCCTGATAGATATTGCTGTTGTATTCGCGAGAGGAATGCGTGCCACTTGGAGTGCCACGACTACGTTCGAAACCCGGCTCATTGAAATACGGCTCCGGTACGAGTATCAATGATTGTATAGATACCAGCACTTGCAGAAAACTGGATGTCTGCGCATTCCATTTCTCTTCGGGTCTACCATGCCATGTATTAAGTACGGATAAACACACTTTGCCATCATTGTATAGATTTGGATTGAAACGCACAGAATGCCGACCAGTTGTTTCCAAATTTATTAGCATAGGTAAATTTGGATAGTCTGGTGGGAAGAACACATCGAACTCGAAACAACCATTGGCATATGGAGTATCTGCTGGTCCCGTTATAAGCACCTGTAACAATAATGTATTTTTAATGAATATATTCAACAATCAAAACAAAAGTGTAGGACCCGATTTACACGTTGACTTTTTGCTTGATTTTAAAATCATGATTTTCTAGTTTGTAGATGAAAGGTTTAGAGATGATTGCGGGGCAGAAAAAAATCGCAAATCAAAATTTTTAGTTTTTTTTTAGCAAAAAATCAAGTCAAGCCCAAAAGCCATCGTATAAAAATCTACATTGTAGTTATTTTTTGTTTTCTTGACAAAGTCGCATTTGTTTTGTTGACATTTCCTTACCTTCATGACATCAAGACGATCAGTATCACAACGAACAAATACTGAACTGCTGAAAGACAGCGGTAGACTGGTGGAGAGAGTGACTGCTTCTTGTGCCAAACGCTTTACACGAGACGGATGATAACGATCGCCCGCCATCCGCACCATTTTTTCAAAATGATGCGATACCACAAAACGATATCCGTTACTTTCGGCCTCAACGATCATATCAAATGTATCAAATTGTAATTTTTTCATAACTTCCAAGTAGCGTTCCTCGATGGATTTACTTTGAGGCGGTCGACCAAATTCAACAAGTCGTCCAGCTTCATTCGTTGCATTTGTTTGATTTTGTTGCTGCTGGCCGCATCTTAGTGTGGTTTTCTGTACCAACACTGTGGTCTCCTGAATGTCCGGTATTAACAATGCCAAGCCCTCGTCATCGCCATCGTCTATATTCACTGTCACTTGTTGTGTTTGTCCTTTGATGTTAGATTTCTTGTTCAATCTAAAGTACATAAAAACATTAATTACTGCAACTTAAGGTTAGTTGTAAGATTGTGATTACTTCAAGCGTTTAGCATAGGTATCCACACATGTCTTCATATTCGCCAGGAGCTCAGATATTGATGGCGAACTGTCGCCAATATTTTGTGGTTGCAATAAACACACCAATTCCTGCGACAGTGATATTGATCTCAACAACTGAAGTATGGCTCGATACAGTGGAATGTGTCGGGTTATATCAAGTACGGAATCATTGCGTAAATAGGAACTAAGCGCTGGAATGAGACACGATTGCTTAAGAAGCGATAAGAACTCATTTGGTAATTCATTTAAATTGTTAATCATCTCATGGTATGGCATTTCTACGGCTGTTGGAATGCGATCACCGGGATTGACGTAACTAGCAAGAACCTGCAAATGAAACCTAATTATAGATGAGGAACATTGCAAATGTTTGAGGCGCATTAACCTGTAATAACACTGTAACATGTTCCTCTTCGCTCTTCTGACGCAGCAGGGCTTGTTCAACATTCCAAGACTGTGTAGTAGATCCAGTACCAAAGCCAGTACCCTTGGCCCAATACATGTGGCCTTTGTCGTCGGATGTCGCCAAGGAACAATCTTCAACCATATTCAATGGTGGCTTAATGCCACCGCTTCCGCTGGCAGTCTAAAAACACATTATCGATCAATTTTCAAACAGTTTTTCACACATGTATTTCATATGTAAGTTGAGTAAGTAGTACGTACCTCAGGCTGGGTGCTTCCCAGTGGATAAATGGGTGAATGGTGAGTAAAAATGCTCAAACAATTTAAGATCAAATGCATGGCTCCCACTTCAATAACCATGCGTCGCAACAGCATGCCATCGTCAGTAGTTAGGGGTGAACAATCCAGGAGTTGGCGAAAAACTTCAAAAGGCAATGTGGGCAATGACGGCGCTAACGACAGACTATATATATCATCTGTTGTTTGACAAAATAACAAAAATTATGAAATCCGTTTTGTTTAGTTCCCATTTTATACTCACTTCCTTCTCCATCTCCCGTAACACCCAACACTAAACGAAGAAGACACTGAGCTCTCAGTTTATCTCGAAGTAGAACATCTGAATAGGCGGGAAGACGTAAAAACAATCCAAAAGCTGCCAACGAATGTTGAGGTACAGCAGTAATGGTGGCCTGCTTGGTGGTTGGCTCCGACAATGGATCCTCTAGATCTTCATAAATGTCATCATTCGGCTCTAATTTCACCCAATCGTTCATGGGAGGACTCTTTTCCTTTTCCGGAACATTATTTTGATGCTTGCGTGAAGTGATTTCAGGATATACGGTTGGCAAATACTGAGCCAGCAAGGATAAACCACCGCGACTAGAAAAACGTTGCAATGGCGACGGCAGAGGCTCTACCGACGAGGCTTTTGTCATAAATGTTTCATCACAGCCTTCAGAATGAGAGCCTTTTCCGGAGATCTGGAAACAGAACAAAAAAGGTTTATGATTATGTCAAATGCGTTTGATATCACAACAACAAGAACCCACCATATCTAGACTTAGGCAAGGTTTAGCCAAGGAATAACCTTTGCTTTGCAAAGCAGCTAACAGCTGAGATATTGTCGTATCACTGCCTACATTTATATCTGGATAATCACGATGTACGAGCTGAGCACAATTGACAGAACTCGAAGCAGTGTTCGTTGATGTTAAAATATCCTCAAAACTTACGAATTCTGTAAAATTATTTGGATACAAATTTCAATTATAGTTCATAACAATTATATTGAGTATGACTTACTTGAGAAATTTGCGACCATTTCTTTGTTCTCCTTATTGGCTGCAACTTGATTTTTAACATCTTTAATACGTTTATCTTTAGCCGTGACACCAGCTGCTACACTCAAAAACTCCATTCCATTCTCTAAGCCATTGAAGTTCATGGTAATGTCATTATAGGGATCGTTTTGATTCTTATCGTTGTCTTCCTTTAGTATATCACAACTGGCACTATTAGGTAAATTTTGCCCAGCCACCATGGCATTACCAGCACCGCCGACATCATTTCGTCGATTGTCTGAATTTAGCAAAGACAAAAAATTACTATGACATGCATGTGGCTTGTAATGCGATTTCATTATATAGAAAAGCGATTTCAAGGGAAAGGGGTCACAGTCTACTGTTAAAGACCAAGATGTCTTACCAGATTCGTAACGATCAAAGATTTATCTGCGTCTGGTTCCACCTCGGAATTGACGGTGACATTATGTCTCAGAGAGTAACATTAAAAAACATTAGCCGTTCGGAGCCGGCTTTAACCTATTACTGCCTGCCCAATACAGCGGCTCGTACGATTTTTATGATTCCTTGGGTATTTAAATACCCATTAGGCATTAGGAATGGGTTAAATAAAGAGTAGGTCCCTGTCAGTGAGCATACACATTATATACTGTTCAGCTCACTGATTTAGAGAAGTCCCCCTCGGTCTGTTGTCATGGAATGTCAAGGGAAATAAATTGCCGGAATAATTAAGTATATTTTATCAGAAAGATTCCTTCTTTAATTTGTATGGCAGCGAAAAAAAACTGCAAGGAATGTAACCCAGAATGATTCTAAGGGAATTTCTCAGTCAAATTCAATTTAGGTCTGAAAATATACATTTGTTTAGACCGTTGTCTTAAACAAAGTTATATTGTATATTTGGAACAGAGAAGTTACATTATGATTGTACAAAACAATA
The DNA here is from genome assembly GCA_958296145.1 of Hydrotaea cyrtoneurina. NCBI lineage: Eukaryota > Metazoa > Arthropoda > Insecta > Diptera > Muscidae > Hydrotaea > Hydrotaea cyrtoneurina. The sequence goes on from OY282512.1 coordinate 141,380,193, forward strand.
CCATTTTATGGATCCACCACAAGTAGGATGGAAAAGTCTCCATATAGCTTGCAGCAGAGAAATCCGTTTGGGGTATATAGAGCACTTACCTGAAAGACAATTTTGTATAATCTCTTGGCATTTTGTGTTCGCGCTGACCGAGAAAAGCAGATGATGATTGTTTATGCGTTTTGATGGGTGATGATTAACCAGGGAAATCGTAACACTACTAGGTGTAACATAACTATTGGGCGGTGTTGTGCTCGTTATGTTGGTAGCCATCGATATAAATGACGTATGAGGATCTTTTTTCTGTAGAGGTTGTTTACTGCGCACCGATACCAGGATACGTTCGTTTTCGAGCAATAACTGCAGCACTAGTTGGCGCGTGAACCCGGAAATTGTATGTTTGTTACTTCCATCAGCATTGACGCCGCCACTGGCGCCGAGAGAAACACTTGGTTCTCGGATTACCTCAATGAGCAGCATAGTTAGTATATTTTGATTGTTGGGATGACATGCGGTGACGTGGGCAAAAAAGTTAATGGTTGCCCTTTCAATCCGTATAAAAGCTTGTTGTGTCGGTTCACTGCACCCGAACGGCATGGTTGAAACAAAGTCTATGGGTCTATGATTGCAAAGAAGTTTCAACAATGGCTTCCAGAATATTGAACCCTGTTGGGTACCTAACCAATCGCGCATGTGACCCTCTGCACAACACTCGGAGAAGAAGTCGAGGATTTTAGGCACAAGTTCGAAAGTCATTAATTGCGGATGACTCACTCTGCTGTCATCCAGTTCTGTTTGCATTTCTTCTATTTGGTCACCCGCAACTTTGTCGGCGTCAGTCATGCAGCTGGAGGATGATGGCGAAGAAATTTCATCTCTTGCAAAATCTACTGGTGAAGATCGTTGAACATTCTTCACATCGGTGGAGCTTTGCTCTTGCAACAAGAGTGTTATGCAGTACTCATACAAAGCATAAGCCAACAATTTTGGCAGTCCGGAATCCACCAGCTGGAATACCGCATTCGAAGACTGGCATGTCAATGCTATTGTGGCCAAATATGATGGGCGCATAAACAATGTTGACAAATTGTCTGCGGCCACGTTTGCAAACCAAACTTTACCACTAATCTCCTTGTTATCATCGGTCAGGCCACACTTGGTGTCCGAACTTGAAGTGTCGTCTGCATGGGCATCACCACTGTCAGCAATATGAGCAATTTTCACATTTAATCTCAAAAGCAAAAGATTGAAAAACTTTGGTTGTATGTAACACAAAGAACAAAGTAATGAATCAAATGCCACTTTCAGAGGCTCCTCGTTCTCAAGCCTATCGATCCAATGCATACATGCGTCGAATACATTCTCGGTGATTTGTTCGGAGAGGTTGACGACGCTGTTGTCTTCGTAAATATGCCACAGTATAGAAGCAATACATTTCACAAAACCACTCTGTGGGTTATTGCAGCGAGCTGTGCTGCTGCTATAATTCTGTCTCAAGTTATCTATCCATTCTAGCAGTACTATAACCTTATCCGCCACATACGCATCTTTGGTGGTACACAAATCGTACAGTAGATCACAAATACTTTCGTTTGAAAGTTTGTAAACTGAAAATTAAATTAGGTTCCCAATCAATACTCTATGTACATCAACTATTGTAGAAGTTTTGCTTACTCTGCGGACTAGTATTCCACAATAATGTTCGTATCAGAGATAGGCATAACTCTCGACTGTATGCACCCAATTTGAGCAGTACAGAGCCTAGATTTTGAACAGCCGCATTGGGAATCATTGGCATAATATTCATCAGTGAACAGCATGCATCCAAGAAGCCAGGATACGCAGCAGATGCACCGATTACATCGGCGGCCAATTTCGACATAGATGAAACTTTCGATGCCACGCTGTAGCATCGCGACAAAATGCGAACCCATCCAACACTTGTTTTGGCAAACGAATCATCATCCATGGCCTGATCGAAAGATAGTGCTGATGTGCTGCAGTTAGAACTGGAAACAAGACCAGTGTTGTTGGACTGAGAAGAAAATATTGTATTTCCCAAAACTGCAATCTGTGTTAAACCAATGCTGGGACTGTCCTTTGGCCTAGTCATTTATTACAGGGATTTAAGAGAAACAGTTTAGAAAAGGAAAACCATACAGACGATAAGAAAAGACCTTACCTATACAGTCGCAATACAATGCTGGTGGCTATTTCGGGTTTAGATAGTTTTAAGCGAATGCATGTCATACCCGTGGTTGTCAGAGGTGGTCCCACCGGCACTGGCCCCAAGCCAAAGTCCCTGGAGATTTCCAAAGCTACGGCAGATGGACACGAAGCTAAGGTGGGAGCATGTGGTTGAAGTTGTACCTCGCGCAACAATATGGCTGTCGGTAAAGTGATTGTAAGATCGGCATGTGACTCATTTGGATAGAACATATAGCTCCAAGCCGGAGTACGTGGTCGCCGATGCGAAGCCACCGGATTCATTATCAGAATGTCAGCTGATTGTGCGGTATCATTTTCAGCCGATATGGTGCAAAAGGGGGCAAAATTTATCAAACCATCTTGCAAGTAACGATGGTTCTGGCTACTGCTCGAGCTGGACTTTTTATTATTGCCATTGGCACAGGCGTGTGAGACCAATTTGAGCTTTGCATTTCTGGTCATATGCTGCATAATCATTGAAATCTGAAAAATTCAATAGTATAAGTAGGTATATTAATCGCACTCCGTCAATTGAAAAGACATGCAGAAAGTACTTACCAACCCGGGCTGTACATTTATAAGTATTTTATTTAGTTTGACTAAATTTTTACAAATTATTTCTATTCCGCCCAGTTGTGTGAATATCTGCACAGACGATGACAGGTAAAGTACTTTGGATATATACCACAACAGCGGCTCTGACAAATGGAGACGTGGCAGTGTACTACGTTGGGACGTGCCTATCAATTCGAAAAAGAAATATAAATAGTCATAATGATGTTTACACCAAACTGCCGGTTTGTATACGCACATGCTTCCAAATATTGACATATCGGAGCGACAATTAGTCGCGAGTTCGATGCTTTCTCGCATAGCGTAAGGAGCATATTAAAAACAGCATCAGCAGCAGTCTGGGGTTCATCGAGCAAAAAGGTTGAAATCGCCGGCTGTGTACCATACAGATCCGACGAAGACATCAAGGTAAATGATGAGCTTGAACAATGAGATAGTGAACCCAGCAAACGTTTCATGGTAGGGAAATGTCGCAATACTAAAAAAAAAAAAGTACAATTCAATTTTAATATAATGTGAAGAAACGCTCTCTGTGTGTATACTATACCAGTGTCAGCTATGCAAGGTGTTTTAACACGATGGCCATCAATATTTAATTGTTCAGCTTTAGTTTCGTCCGTTTGACATATGCTAGTGAGTTCTTCTTCCTCTGGTATGGTGACATCCTATAGAGTTTATATGTATTTAAAAAACCAATATATTATTTCATAAACGACAATGCATGAAACTTCGCAAAATTAAATTTAAAAAAAAAATATAAGAAAGATATTTGCCTTATAAATTAATATTTGCCTAAAGCTAAGTTGAGCCTGAAATTTGCTTGGTCGATGACCTCCGAGATTAGCATACGGGATACAAGTAAGAATGTGAGCATACGAGTAATATTTGTTTAAATCTTCAAACGCAAATTTCTCAAGAATTAAAAACAGATTTTTATCCACGAGCTCAGAGTCAATCTAGTCTAGCCATACAGATTGGACAGTTTTTTGCAATTGGTTTCGATTGACAACGTTTTACGTTCTAAAAGTAGAGCAAAATGTGCTGAGCTATGCAGAAATGCCATGTTACATAGTATTCTTTCTTTAAGCGTAGTTTAAAATATATTTTATTTTTAGATAGTAATAGATGAACATGGCACCCTGGTGCTATTCTAACCATAATTCGAAATTTAACTCTTGTATCTTGGGAGCTCTTCTACTTAGGGGATTAACAACTTCGTGTATTAACTGCTCGAGTTTACAAACGGACTGTCCAAATCAGTACACACATATCATGACATATTTGTGACACAATTTATGTTTTTGTTTTTTTTTAGGCATTGCGTCTGCACAATAAAGCTGTACAACTTACCGTCAATTGTCGTGGCAGTTCTGTTTGTATTAACGATGAACAGAGCCTAAGAAGGCTGATAATCAGGGAACTATCGGATATTGGGCAATTCTGTTTTGAATGATCGGAGCCAAGTACATTGGCAAATAAACTGCTGAATGAATTGCCAGTGTTGTTCGTATCGGATGTGCGTTGACATTGCAGTTTGTCGCCATTGGAAATGTTGTTGAAAACCAAAAATGCTGAAATCACAAGAGATGTGAAAAGGATACGAACGAATATGAACGACAGTGTAACTTACAAACACACTCGATTATATTCAATGATATGTTCAGATCTGCTTTATCATTGGGCATTATTAAGAGGTCCCGCACCAGTTGGCTTTGGGCATCGATAGGACCTAATTGATTGCTGATGGCACCGCCCGGTTGAACTAATTGCAGAATCACGTGTAACAGAGTATCCTTTAGTTTCCGCTTGCAGGATATAACACCATCGGTGGACTCTCCTTTACGATGGAGCCAATGTAGCAACTCATGCAAATGCTTGCAAATGGTGGGTCCCGCCTGTAATGAATCAATGAGAGTCTGTACATCGTATTTATAAATTATAAAACTTACACATCGATTTGTAATTATAACAGAACTCATGCCATATCCGGAGAAAAATCGAAGTAACATTTTCTCAAAGTTTTCATCATTGACTATAACCTCATTGATGCGTGTTCTGTCGGCATCTTCTTGTCCAAATGTTTGAGAATTGCATGCCAGTAGGAGACATTGGAAACCCAAGCACCATGTCCTAATTTTAACGTCATTGTACCAAGCCAATGCCAATAAAAGACCTTGTATAGCATTTGCTCCGAAAGGTATCTTCGGTACATCGGAAATGCCGGCATTATAGGGCTTGTCGGCAAGTTCCCCGTTCAATGTTAACCACATTTGCAAGACTTGTTCAAGATGTACCCAAGTCTCCTACAGATATAAATTTGATGTAATGCATATCAATTAAAAAAGAAAGAGAACTAATCTTACTTCCAAATGTAAATCGGCCAAAATACAATCAAAGACGTTCTTAAACATGGTGTACGTATTAACACCACAATTATATTCCGGTCCCGACCACATGTCTGCAACATAATCAGGCCAAACAGCAACTTCCGGTGAAGTTGTCTTAAACTCACTTGCAGCTATTTGGGGCAACGAGGAATACATGTCCAATGAGGAGACCATAGTTATGCGTCTTAAATCCGTTTCCACATTTAGGTCTAGTCCAACATCCAAACGGGAATCCATAGCACTCGATATAGATTTGCAGAAATAATTAACGGTATTCTTGTTCATGTTGCTGTTGTCCTTCTTCGTGACCGACTTATTTCGTTCAAGAATGTCAATGTCGTTTAAAATCTCATCAAATTCGGTATCTTCACATTCGATTAGTGAAGGTAGATACGGATATTTCACGCCTGCAATGGTTATGAAAACACTGATTTTGTTTCAAAGATTATTATTATAGATTTTTGGACCCGCTTACCATCAGCATAAGTGATCTCGCTACTGGTTGCTTGTGAAGAACCGATACTTTGAGACAAGTAGAGAGCTGAGTACATAGAAAAAATATGTTAGATTAATTGTTTTGTATTTTTTTAATCTATCCCGTCGAAGTATAATTCAATTCATACGTCATGTCAACAACTTATATTCATATTTTTCGCACCACTGTGGATGTGACAGCTGTGCAAGAAACTAAAGTGGAAAGCCGTTAAAGTGATGGGCTGGGCGGTTCTGGACAATACCATTCACATTATTTTTATAAACCTGGTATCTGTTATATTTAAGGCACAATTAGAACAAATAAATTAAATATTGCGATTTTTAAAATTTGAAAAAATTCTTTACATTACATAGCTCCTACATTCAGGAGGCTTTGCACATCGTTTTTTTTTATTATAAACTGTGGTTTCCGTCTTTTTTAGTCCCAAAACGTTAATTTCTAATATTTTTACAATACGTGAGTGAAAAATTTGAGAAAATTATCATTCTCCAAAGGTATTTATTTATTTATTGCAAATATTATTTACAAAAAATAGTAAAAAAAAAGGGACTGGCTTCTAGGACCTTCGCCTTGTCTCCTAAGGTATAGTTCATAGCAAACGAAGCCTATTTGCCGGTACTATGGCCAAACAAATAAAAAAATGTGTTCCTTCCTAAAATCGAAAAATATGGATATATTTCTAAATTCATTGTCCGATTCGGTGTGCTAAAATCCTTGCCTACAACCTATTTTTTACAGAACTCAAAAATATTTACTAGATCAAAATTGAATGACTTTTGACCGATAGAATTAGATTCTACACACGACAGTTAATGAGTAGCCCAATTGTGTTCTATTCAATACTCACATGTGTAATCGGCAAATAAGTCTTTCGATTCCTGGAAGCCTTCCATGCTCCTTTGGCCATCATTTGTGGGAGTAGCATCATTATCTTTATAATGTCTGTCTGCATCCAAAAGATCCTGTAAGTTAATTTTTTTTGGAGTAACTAGGAATAATATTTAGGTCTATTTTCCAATTTACCTGCAGTAAACAGGTTATGGCATGTACAGCCCACGGCTGTTGCTGATCATTCCAGACCGCCATACGTATCAAGTGTTCCAATTGATTTATGGTGATTATTTTTGATAATTGAACTGCTGGCCTGCAGGCGGACACTAATCGTGCGATGACCTTTAAGTAAACGACAACGGTAAGACATAAGATATTCCAAGTGAAAAATGTGACTCACCTTGCAGGTTAGCAAGAATTGATCCATATTACAAGTGAAATCCATTTCAAGCAGCAACGCAATAAGGCCGCGTATGACAATCAATATATTATTTAGTCGTATATTCTTAAGACCTTTATCGAAATTATTTTCTGGCTCTTGTTGTGTATCTTTGCTAGGTTTTGGTAACATACTACTTTTACTACTCTTGTTTGACGACTTCGGCTTTCCTGTCAACTCCATGAATATACCAGGATGCTATGCGAAAACACCGTAAGGTGAAAACATATATGATTACCAAGAAAGCGATATATTTACCTCATTTTGAATCATATAGATTTTCTTTCCCCAGTCAGTATATGGCTGAACACTGTATTTATTCTGTTGAATGATGCGTTTCTTAAAGCATCTTAATTGCTTGCCGGAACTGTTCGATGATTGGCCTCTAGTTTTTGCGAAATCAGTCTCACAACTCATAAAATCCCAACGATTGGCGGCTGTAAAAAGTAATAATGTTATTAGCTCGTAGATCAACTTTGAGATGTAGTATTACATTTATCTTTGCGATCATCCAAACAGACCGACAGGAATAACAGTAACCAAGTAATTAGTTGTAAATCCGATTTCGTACATAAACTGCCACCAGCAGATGATTCCGAGTCTGGTACATTTAAACCTGAACCAGTGGCCTCCTGATAACGCGGTGAAATAGGTGCCAATTGTTTCGCTAGAGTTTTCAACACCGCATCGATCACTATGGACCGACAGTTACCCATGGAAATGCTGCGTCTCCCCAAATAAGTCAACAGAAAGAAAATGCTAAAAATGAAGAAGAAACAGAAAATGAAGATAAATTTGCACCAGGTCGACTACTTTTCACATTATACCGATCTTGTGGAAATATTTTGCTGTTTTGCGAAGAGAATAAAGTACAGAAAATGTTTGCGAGAAAATCACCCCACCAGCTTTGAACACAGCACATACGGACCAGCAGTGAACATGTGGCCAATTGAATGTGAGCATCTCCGTACACTACGAATGAGTTGAATAACATATTAGCTACATCCGCGGTGAACAGTTGCTGCATCGCCAACATATCCTATTGATTTATACGTACAGATGATATATAATATTTTCTCTTGTGAATGCAGATTGCTACAAACCTTTAAACTATACTCTATGGAAAAGTTCAAGAGAATTTCAATCAGAGACTGACCCAACACACGTAATTTGTCTCTGGAAGCCATGCGTAGAGCATGTGATGAATCAGTTGAAGAGACATCGCCGTTCTCGCCTGAGGTATGAAGAGACGATTCCAAGCGGTAGATAACGTTGCGTATGACATTAATCTCATGTTGAAGGACAATGCATTCCTGAAATAGACAAACCATTAGATGTTTAACTTTAGATTCAGTTTTCCCATTGGATTCTATAAAAACCTCATAAATTGATGTAATCTTTCCCCCTTCCACTGTGGTCGTGCTATCATCTTCACTACGCTGCTTATTAATGAACGCTTGCATGTGAGCCACATTTGAAACATCTGAATTGAGGAGTGGCTGCAACAGTTCCGATAATTTACAACTTGCAAGTCTGTATCGACAATGAACATCTTCGTGTAAGGAATTCAGTGCCTTTATCTGAGCCTGTATATTTTGTTGTTGAAGGTTCATGTAGTTCATAAATAAGTCTCCATAGCCATCGGATTCAAGAATTATTACATGACCAAAGAACGAACCAAGGGGAATTTTACATTTGGTGGATGACATGCCGATGCGTCCCATTATTGTTATTTTCATGTAGCGACAAATAGGCGGAGGTTGGATATCACTGAGAACAAGAGTTTTTGTACCGATATCAGAGGCGACACACAGACGAACGCAGTCAGTTTCTTCGTCAAAACACCAGATGTCGATGTGCAGCGAAGCCAACTCGTCACAGGCGGGTATAATCAAATCGGTTAAAAGTATTGGAGATCCAAAGTCGAGGACAACAAAGCGACGTGCACCCGAATGCATGCGGTCAATTACTATCATTTGTTTTGAAGGTGGCGACAACAACTTATGCCATGGAAAAACATTAGAGGCATTGGTATTCAAATTGTCGCCACAAGTATCTACACCTGCATTCGCCAGAGACTGTGGTGTAGGTTTTTCAGCATTCACACCATCTTTGCCATCTGTCTGAGTTTTCACTGTTGAGCCCAACTGCTGATCAATGTACTCGCATATGAATTTAAACTTGGGCAACGAAGTGCCACTTGTAGATTTTATATTAGCGACGGACTTATCATCGACAGTAGGATTGCCACCATTGGCATTTAAACATTCGGTAACATCTATGGCTAAACAAATATAAAATGATTAAAGCATATTAATATATAAAGCATATATCGTCACCGGAAATACAAAATGACCTTGTTTCAAAACTACAGGAGAAGCAAAAAGCGCTGTAAAATCTGAACACTCTTGTTGTTACGTAGTTTTGGGAGTCACCTATAAAATTGTTAATTTTGGATATTGAAGTGTAAAATTTTGCAGAGACCAGTTTCAGTCAAAAACAGGATTTTGATATTTGGTGATTTTGGATTGGAGGTGACGATGTGTAACATTTTTATTATAATATTTCAACACTTACGTCCGATGCCATTCGGTTTTAAGTCCGCACTTTCGTTTCCATCATTTTTCTTTACTAGTTTTATTTTATCAACAATATTGTTTGCTTTATTTTTGACATTATTAAGGAGATCATTCATCTGTAGAATATGAAATATTGTTATCTTTTGATAACCGTCACATATGTAAGTACTTACTTTGTCCGAGTACATCTGATCAACCGTTTCAGCAACCATGGGAGCAATAAGTAAATCATCAACATTAACGTTTGAAGTACTAGCACTAGCCGATACGGTATCCATGTTGTCTATTCGCGTAGCTTCCGATGTGGCTGCACAGGTGAAATGCAATTGTTCTACTTCCAGCAAACCTCGCAATTGATTGCTAACACTCTTACATTTTATCAAGTGCGGGAACGTTCGAAAATCGACACCGTCTGAAATAACAAATATTGCTAAAAACTTTCCAACAAAGTCCAAATCCTATACAATATATTACCAATTGAACACAATTTCTTTATATCTATACCAGCTGCTTGGACGAGACCGACATTATTGCGTATTATATTCATTAATGTTGAAGAAAAGTTGACGTTGTTCTTATTTACATTTGGCAAATCGTAATCGAAAATATCCGGTTCAAACGGAAAGCCATACAAGCCAAATCTGAAATAACGCCGTTCCACACCATCGTTAAAGAAACACTCTGTTGATATATTTTGCTAGCTTACCTCGTTCCAATTAGCGCTCCATAAGGATCCCAGCGTCTTTTGATTTCATCGGAAATGTCCACTAAAAGCTTGACACACATCTCGGATATACTATTGTATGTTTTATTTGTCGAGGTGATACACGCCAACATAACATACCAGCGTACGACACTAGCATGTTTTGCCAATGGCAGTTCATTAAAAGTGGTGGATATGGCATTGCGCAGAGCGGTATCCAGCTTCGTGGACAATTTATTGTTAGACGGTAAATTACAAAAGCCGCTAAAAGAAATTAAAATGAAAGGATATCACTGAACTAACATATATTGAAATGAAAAGGTATTATTTTTTAAACCGCAATGACTTTCTATCCACGTTACGTTTCAGAAAATGGATAGTTTATCTTACTCTGTTAGCATCAGCATTAATTTTACGCATTTGTGGGCCATGCTTCGGCTACTGCGTATAATGCAGTAACGCAAAGTATTCTCCAAATATTTTTCAGCTTGACAAATGCATTCCAGTTGTTGTGCCAAAATCGGTTGACCCTTAACGCGTTCAGATTTCGGTGAACGGAAGCGTTTCAAGCGTATGCAACAAATCCATGTAAGTATATCAAGGGCATAGTTCCTTTCCAGCGATGACGATTTTTCACTACTAACTATTTTGAACAAATTATCCAATAATTGGTTGCTCTCCAACATAGCAATACGTTGAAGGCGTTCATTGGGAATGTGAGCTTGTGATTTTACACCACGTACAAAAATGGAAATTTCATGCAACCAATCGCATCCTGAAAAAAAGACCACGATATTGGTTAGCTTGCAACTGGTAAATACACACAATAATCTTATATTTTTGTTATACGTTTAATCTTTAACATTTCTCTGTTAAGAGTTTGTGTCCAAAAATATACCGTTTTTGACTTTTTTTTCAAGTTATGTTGTCAAAAATATTTGAATATGTTTTCATAGACGAATGTAATCCCAAATACGAATTTTTGTCAGGTTAGGCTATCTCACATAAACACAACCTATATACATACCTCGAGTTTTACACTGACCATCTTTTGCAGGATCGCCCATTGTTTTAATGTGCAGCAAGAAGTTTCTGGTACGAGTTTTAAACAGTTTGGGAGAAGTCAGTATAACCGTTCCACCCTGATCACACAGATCAATACACGAAGATAATTCAATTGGGCCTGCTAAAATTTCAGCATTGTGCGTTTGCAAAAACTCTTCGTTGAGCACAGGATTCTCGTTATTGCCTACAGTAACCATTTGAAATATTAAAAGAGATCGATTGTATGACGAACAAAAGCAAACCTTCGTTGCTGCTGGATGGTGCATCATTAGAACTTCCCACTTCTGCTGAGGGATGCTTAAAACTGGAATGCGGTCCCTTCATTCTGTAACCAAAACCACTGGTATTTTGTTTTAACAAGGTCACTTGTATGGCAGCTGGGTTATGGCACTGTTGGTAGAGCGAGAACTTTAAGTCAATGTGCCCCAAAGTAGCCGCTTGTAACAGATTAATCTCGATAATATGTTCATCCCAAGTAGTCCTAAGAGAAATATGAATAAACAATAAAGCATTCTTGTCGGAAAAACAAATGTTATCTGGTAAAACATACGCATCATTGTGTAGGCGCCACGTGTGTTGTGACTGTTTGCGTTGCTTTTGCGCCTGCACCAAATCATTCCAGCAACTTGGAACTTCGGCTGTATATGATATTACTTTGTCGTCAAATTGCGTTAGAGAGTACAAAGTACGTAGGTCCTCCAAAGAGAGATCGCCGTTACGATACGCTAGAAGATTTGATGCTGTCGCATTTCCGGATGTTGAAGATGGCGATGGTGAAGATTGCGAAATACCACCAGAAGTTTGCATTGTACTTGGGCCGCAATCCACTTTTATGGTGGTTAAACATGCCGTCCCCGAAGTCGAAGACTTTTGGGAATCTCCATCGATGACAGATAATATTTGGTTTTGTTGTTCTTGCTGTTTTTTTGATGTTACGCCATCAGTGACACTAAGTTCAATGCAGGCATCGTTGTTGGCAGCCAAACCGGCACAGGTTTCCTCTTCCATATCTATCATCTCATCGCCAGACTCATTGTCCGCATCGTTGAGAGAGTAAAATATAAGAGAGCCACTTCGCGTACAACAACAGAGTCTCTCCAGACTACGACAATAAGCCACAGAAATGAAATGGTGTTCTTCCTCTTTGACAATGCTGAGACGTTGAAAGTCGACTAAGGACAATATCTCAATACAACCGTTAGCACAGACCACACAAAATGCTCCCGCACTCGAGTTGACCCTATTGATAGAAGTTATATTTGACTGTACTGCAGGATCGGCCGACAAACTAATATGTTGGAAATTCGGCAACATACATATTTGTTTGGGATAATTGTCTCTATTAAAGGTCATGGTCATTTTGGGCTCATTCAGTATGACACCATTCACACAAGCGAACAGTAACAGCTGACCGCCGACAGCTTTATTGAATTGACAATCGTTCATGATGAAGTCCTCATCACATTCGTTGTCACTCTCAGCGTTGGTCATATTCGCCATTATTATTTTATTTGTGGTAGTTGGTCTGGGTGCCTTCCTTTTAACTAATTTTACCAATAACTGATTACAGTGGCTATTTGTTGGAATAATTTCGTCTATTTCTACCAGTTCATCTTGCAATTCGAGGCCATCTTGCTTCCGAGCATTGGTACGCTTGATAATGCTACATCTTTCCACTACACAATCAATGGCCTCACTAACAACTATCTTTGAAACAACTCCGACTTCGGGATTTGGAGAATTGTTGGTCTTCGCAGTGTTACCACTTAGAACGGATTTTTTCTGAACTGTTTTAGAGGCAGCTAACAGGTTTTCCTTGAAATAACTGGCATCCATTTCAATGTCTTCGGCATTAACACTGGGTCCGCTGCCTCCGCCCACACCAGTCAAAGAATTATTATCCACCGGCTGTCCAAGGTCATAATCGAATAGGCTATTTAGATCGCTGAATTGTTCAGCCATTTTTTTGAACTCTGCTTCAAGGTATGCATCATTATACTCCATTGGCGAATCAGATTTATCACCTGATGTTGCTGCTGTTACCTCGGGTGTTGACGCGGGAACTATATCGGCAACAAATCCATTACTGTCCAGACCATCTACATATTTGTCGAAAATGTTGCATTGCGATTTTTCATTGCGCTCATACTTCTTGTTAAGATGGGTTTCATTGCTGCTTGAGGGATCACCGCTTGCTAGACACCAAAAAAGAAAATTTAAAATTACTGTAGAATAATAGACTTTAAAATGGAAGGTATAACCAGACATGCTAACCAAACCGAACCGGTTTTGAACCGAATTATATCATTTTTTTTGTCTGTGAACTGAACCATAAACTATACAATGTCGAACCGAAACCCCCGAAAACTAAATGTGTTTGGGCTTTAGGAAAAACATTACAATGACGACTTAAAAATCCTGAAGTTGCGTTTTCTATTCCTTTGACATAAGTTTCTGTTGGACGAAATTATATTTTTGTTTCTATGATTTAGGAACCAACTTTGAAACACTGAACCAAAAAAACATGTTAAAAGCCAAACCAGTGGTTCGGACCTGATCGGAACCACTTAACCAATAAAACTTGGAATGGTTTGCATCTGTGTATAACTTGTAAATTATCTTAGGTGGACCACAAGTCAGGAGGTACATTTGTGTTCAGAACGTGAACCGTTCCAAACCATTCTTTTGAGTTTCGTGAAATGGGCACACATTTATTAAAAAGTTTCGCGTATTTGTATTTGGATTTTATATTTCTTAATACAGTCGACTGCATCATGCAACTCACTATCAAGTGTTGCGTGTCACTTATAAGTATTATGACAATACTATTCACATGTTAATCGTGATTGGTTTAAAATCTATAGGAGTCGAGTGACTAGTTCAGAATGAAGACGACCTTTATCTCTCTCAAGAACATAGGAATAGAACTCGGAAGTATGTTTTTTAGATTAAGGAATATTGGAGTTAAGCTGATCTCAGTAATGGCTGGAAGGTATCCAGAGTCCAGTTAATTTTTTTTTCGTGTGCTATGTTTTCACGGCTATCATAGCTTGAATCTTTCACTTTAGATGCTTAGTATGCTTCTGCAAGAAGGTTCAAAGACTCGAGTGAAAGGACAAAAATGGACAGGATTTTTCTGACTTGACGCTGCGTCCCTCGAAAACATCCAACCGCAATTGATAATCCAAACCACCGACATGATATTTACCTTTAGCACTGTTTGATGCGCTTAGCTGTTTACTATTATCCACATTTGTATTTACTGATCCAGCACTGCCACCCGATCCCAAATCGGATTTACACCGGATGTTGTCACTTGGTTTGTCATTTTCGACAATATTCACTACAGCCATTAACGACAAATGTTCACCCGTTGTTCGACGAGTACTCAGGCCAAGTATAATCTTAGATCCAACAACGCCAGCACGCATAGTCGACGTGGAGGTGCAGGGTGTAACAGATGGTGGCTGTAAATTTCCGCCCACTCCAGGTACTCCGCTAGCCATGCAGGTTGAGCCAGTTTGAGTGGCATTCATGGCATATATTTTACTTTGAGCTCTGGCATTCGGTAAGACACACATGGCTGTTACGCGGGCCCATTCGTAGCTTGCTTCATTTTCTTCTGATCCATGATCACCCGAGCCGCAGTCAGCACTACCCTCTCTGAGAATATCTTTCATAAGTGTGGCAATGTTGAAGCAATGCATTTGCTTTAGGTGACGTTCGATGCTCCAAATAGTTATTTTGCCAGATTGCGAGCAGCTGGTACACAATACATTGGCGTAATCGCTGTTAGATATCACATCGAAACCTAGTATACCAGGTACAACGACAGCGGGATTAGTGGCATATGTCACTGCTAGTGGCACATTCTGCGTGTATTCACCCTTGACAAATGGGCACATGGGTGAGTGACGCTCATGTTCACTCCAAGGTTCGTCAGTCTTTTCCCAACATACAAGACAGACATTACAGGTGAAGCACATGGCTCGATCTTCACCCGATGACGAGGGTTGATGATAGAATCCAGCTTGGGCCATTTGATCAGGCAGCGCCCACTTGTAGTCCATATGTGGCCACTTTTCAAACGTTTGTCTCCGCACTGCTTCTGAATGCATGTGGACACGTTGGAAATTGTTACAATGCCAGCTTATATCTGACATACGCCCACCCGCAAGTAGATCAATAAGTCTTTCATTAATGGCCGATGCAATGGCCAATGCCGGCACATGACGTTCTAGCCGTTTCAGCATAATGACCAAATTATTGGCGACACATTTGAGACTCGAATAAGGAACCTGCAAACATATGGTGTTCCACTGTAAAGAGAAAAAGGAAATCGATTAGAGGCATGTTTGTGATATAAACACCAACTTGAGAGCGAAAATTATATTTTTCACATTTAGGAGAAGAAGTTGAAGCGAAGTACTAAAAAAATGTCTACCCTAATTGTTGATAACACTTGCAAATTTTGGAACGACTTATCGAAATACACCAGTTCGGAAATTCTGACTGACTTTCACACAAATTGGCACATGTTGTAATCTGGCTTTGTGTGTAAACTACGACGAAATGGCGTAATGGAACGATATAAAATGTCTTTTCATGAATTGAGAAGGAATCGATGACAACGGGTCTCTAGATGAACTTATGTTCTCAATTCCTCACCTTCCTAATGTAAAACACCGGTATACTATGTATTTCGGGGACACTGTCTGGACAGACCATTGTGGTAGGGTGTAGACAGTTTCTACCATACTGCATATGTGATTCAAACCTGAATATAGCACATACAGCTCATGATCCTTTCGACATCTATACTAGCCATTAACAGAGATTAGTATAATTTGTCATTCAAACTTGGATATCATCGCTTCATCTACATTCACAAATACTCATGTGTCTTATCATTTTTATGGCTGCCTACCATTATCATTCGGAAGTCGACAGCATTCGAGAAGTGGTCACCTACTATTTATATTTATTTGGCCCAGTTATGATTTTCGTTTTGAATAAAACTCTACGAGATGATGTGAATTAATGTTTCTTTAATTTAGTTCTTCGAAGAAACACTTGCAAGATATTCTGAATATCAGAAAGATGTTCCGACATCAAAAACAAATTTACAAAGTGAATTCAATTCTTCTGAAACAAAGTCCAATTCACAATTCGGCGAATTTTGAGGATTAATAAAGAGTGTTGAAAAGCCAGCAGATACAACACGCTTTTTTTTGGGATTATCAATATTATTCGCAATATCCCTAGCAGTTCACTATTCCCATTTTATTAATGGTGACACTATGATATTGTTTTAATATATATGTCTTTTGGACTATTGAACTATTGGATTATTCTAAAGAACAATTCTTTACACCAATTAAAGAATTACGTAATGTTGACATTCACAGGAATGGTCCACCGTTCTTTAGTCTAGCTCCGATGAATGAAACATATCGAAGATATACAAAAAAAGATCTCCACGTAATCTTGCCTCTATTCTGATGACAATACATCCCCAAATATCATCCGAAAAGTTCGTGAAACACTACATTTAGCATATTATTTACTCACCCGCTGAGCTTTTATGCCTTTCTTGGAATTACACTGCGCATTTCTAATTTTCTCCATTAGCTCATTTTGCAGATCATAGGGACACTCCAGATCCTGCTCCAGTTCCTTAAGACACGTTTGAAAAAGTATTGCTTCGGAAAGCAACATTTCAAGACGTATGCAGTCATCGTTATTGGGAACGGGTGTCTGTAAAACGGTGTCCAACAGCAGAACTCCATTGTAGTCCCCACGGAATCCAATAACATGTCCATCTGATAGGAGAATTTTCTCTTGTAGTGGCATAAAGTAGCCACAGACATCGTGATTTGTATCTACAAGTAGAGAAGGGGAAACGCAATCGAATTAAAATGGCCAATTGAAAACGCTATCCGATGTGTGGACTGAAAATGTTTTTCCACTTTCGAAAGGATATAGCAAACAACCTGTATTGATGTGGGTATGTATGCGTGTGTGTTTCTTAGTCAGTGTGTGTAATTTTTTTACAGCCCGTAGTAAGTAGCTACAACTTCTGTTTCTATTTTATTTCACAATCATTTTTTTTTTTCGTTTGTTTTCAATAAGATCGCACACAATTTATATTTTAATACACACCATGACTCACATAACACAGTTCTTAGCTCTCATACCCCTTCTTCCTCTTACAGACCAATACAGATATTGTATTAAAATCGAAGAAAAAAACTTACCATTTCCTAAATGGTACGTTTGAAGTACGATACCAGAGTGTACATCGAGTACTTTGACCTGATTGATGCTGTCAAACACGAGTATCACATTTAGATTTGGATGATAAACAATACTGCGGGTTTCGACAGTCTCCTCCGTTTCAGTTTCATTGGTCGTTTTGGTGGATGTGCCGCTATCCAGCACATCCAAATATCCATCTAGTTTTAAAATTCGTTGCCCTGTGGCCATACTACCATTGGTAAGTATTTGTTGGGTTATTTTCCGCTTTCGGCCCGTCTTTTCTTGGAATTTATTGAATGCTTTTAGCAAAAAATCACAAAATAATTAATTTCTTGGTATTTTTCTTTTGTTACCTCAATATCTCAACCAGAGAATGGAGGCGACACAAAGTATGGAATACGGCGAATTCTATACTTTATGACGCCGTTTAATCCAGCCTAAATTTCCCAAAAATACATTTCGCTCAGCTACTTGGATAGTGTAACAATTTAAAATTCACTTTCCATTTTTTTTGATCTAGAAAAAGCTGTATATCTCTAATTAAAATTGACTTTTGTTCTGTAGAGTATGAGTATGATGTCTCTATATTATGACACTATTCAAGTAAATGAGCGAATTGTATATTTCCGTTTTTTTTTGCCGTTTGACGACAGTTGCTACTTTATTTCATATTTTCCTCTCTAATAAATGTTCGTAATCTTTCTGTGTAGGCGGCCTCTTGGGACGTATTTTTGAAAATTGGTTAATTTGTTTTCGTTTCGTCTACTGACGTTGTCGTATGACATTTTTTTCAGTGTACGAAATAAGATTAGGGGAAGCTATTCGTGTGCGGGGCTTAAACCATTATTCAGACGTGCTTTCACGCAGATGTACATATGCACGAAGGTTGCCACGGAATCCACCTTCGACGGTTGATAGACCCGTTTACACGGGACGACTTATCGGAGGACAAAATTTTTAATATGACGAATTGCATCAAATGGAGTATTGTACCGTGGGCAAAACAAAACGAAAGGTAGGGAAATGTCAAATGTCCCGTGAAAAATCCCAACTCTTGCTTCTTTATCAACAAACTAGTGTCACTTCGACAAATCGCTTTGTGTAAACAGGGTCACGGATTGAAAATAAAACAGCATTTTTGGTTTCCACTCTAGTGATTTCGCATTGCGGATTATAGATTACGTTATGCATATGGTCGGTATTGCCAACGACACGGAAAGTTCAAAGTAAAAAATAGGGATGTAACGAATGTGTGTTTAGCGAAAGCGAATAGTAAAAATTTTTTTTAGCGAATGCGGGTGCGGATGCGAAAGGTAAAAATTTTTTTTAGCGAATGCGGATGCGAAAGCGAATTCGAAAGCCAATAGTAAAAATTACTTTTAGCTAATGTAAATATTACAAGGAATCGTTTAACGAATGCGAAAATCTTTGGGAATGTCAGAGTCAATTATGTAGTACTTCCAGTAATATTTATTTCAAGTAACAAAAATTTAACAAAAAATTTTAATTCAATTCACAGAAAATTCAGTCTCATGGTAAAATATATTAAAGTTAACTTCAAAGTTGAACATTCCATATTTGGGTACATAAGGAATAAATTCTTGGCAAACCTTATAATTTCAGATTGAGTTCAGTTTCTAGAGGAGTCTAATATCCAATCAATAAATTTTCAGTTTTTTGCGAATGCGAATGCGAGAGCGAATAATAAAATAATGTTTTTTGCGAGTGCGAATGCGGTTGCGAATGTCCAAAATGAAGCGAATAATTCGCATATGCGAATGCGAATTTCGTTACAACCCTAGTAAAAAATATAGAAATAGAAACAAATTTTAAATAAATAAAAATGCAAACCAATTAGCGAAACGTGTGAAAAATTGTTCATATTGTATGAATTGTTACTTTTTTTTATAACTGTGTTAGTTGTGGTTTAAAAAAAGGTCTAGCTTTTTTTTTTGATAAATTACCTTTTTTGTGCATCTTTTTTTTTCAAAACTGTTTGTGCAACTTTTTCAAAACTTTTAGCGGCAACACTGTTTGCAACACCACAATTAGCGGGAACGTCGTGAAATTGACATCGCTGCTGCCCACGCTGTTGTGAATTTCATTTAAAAGTGCGAATCAGTGATGGTAAATAGTGGCACATTTTGCCTCTTTGCACAATAAAGTGTTTATAGGCCCAATGGTGCACTTAAATCTATTTTGACACTTTTTTTTATAAATTAAGTAGCGACTTCAGACTGTAGAACTTATACATTGTCTGTTATATATGTCATGAATCGAATAAAAACGTATCAGAACTAAATAATGGACCGATCGACTAACGCATTAACGCAACTAAAAATTATTCTCTTTGGTTGATCGTGCAGAAGCAGAGCAATTAACATAAAAATGGACATAACAGTATTATTTCAGTTAAAGAAGATAGTGATGTGGAAAAAATTTTTTGCAGCAGTTAGATATTGTGTACTCTCAATTAATTATTGGAAATATTTCGTTTTGGAAAATTGCAAGTTGTGAAAAGTTAATGTTGGCACTATTGGCCCTGTTTGGGCACATTTAATGAGTATTGCGTCACAAATTAAAGTTTCCAAAATAACAACATTGTTGGGCACAGCAGTGAGCATTAACCCGGTGTTTCCACGAAACTGTTTTGCAAGTCAATCGCAAACATTGACACACATATTCACATTTCTCATTGCCTTCGTAGCTGTCTTTGATTTTTTGAAAACAGTAAATTCAGCAATTCGTTTGACGTAAACGGCCAACCCGATAATGTTTCGTTGTAATATGTGAAAATAGACATGAAAGCAATCGGAAAAAGAGCTTAAAAGTTGGAAAGTTCAACAATTTTCAACACATTATATAAATTTGATTTATTTATTAATTAATTACAATACAAAGTAAATTTATATTATAATTTTGGGTCCAAGGGTAAACCGGGTGACAAAGAACATTTGGCTTGATTTTTGCAGCGACAGACCAAAGCCTCTGGTGGGAATCGAACCCACAACCCCCACGCTGATAGGCAAGCACGCTACCAACTCGCCTATCGGGGCGCTTATATATAAATTTGATTTTTCTGAAATTGTGTTACAAATGTCAGTCAAATATTACCAAAAAAAAAAACAGAGCACGAAACGATACGAACGACGGTTCCTGAAAAATGTATTGTCTTCATAATAATTTTTCTTTTTTTACAACTAATACATAATCCTAATTTTTTTAGACAATTGCCTAGTGTAAACGCAGGGTAAGTAGTGTGTGAGTTCAACTTGTATTTCATTCCTTTCCGTTGCATTCCTCAGGCAACTATGGTACTTAGCCACCCCGCCGCCGCCTTCGTCATTGCTGAGGCTCGGTTCTCTAATAGTGTGAGTTCAAGTTGTATTTGATATTTTAACTGCTCGCTCAACTGCTAGTAGTCAGACAAAAATTATTATAAATCTCACAGAATCACAAAAAAATTGCAATGGATCCGGTGACAGATTCTGGTGGCCGTGGTAAGTAAAAATATGATTTCCGATTCTTTGGGAGTCCAAACTTTGGATTGCATTGTCTCACGCTTGCTTGTGTGTGTGTGGCGTTATAGAAAAAGAACCGTTTTCATTTAAAATGAACGCCATCCAACAAGAAGCCAAGCGCGCCTTTAACAGCACGCTTATGAATGTATGTTTGGAATTGTAACATCATGCTACACCAGGCGCCCACGTCCTTAAGCAATGTTTAACAATGGGACTTTTTCCTTGTATTCTTTTTAGTTACACGTGCCCTAAGAAAACGTATTGCCTCGATTGACGTCGATAGCTCCAGCAGGCCTGGAACACCCCCCATACAGTCAAAATTGGCAGCCAGCATAAGTATGTTATACACAATTTCCTAAATTTGAATATCAATTTGAACTTTTTTTTGTCAAATGTCTTACAGATTCGCCATTAAAACCGCGTATGACTCGTCGTAATTCAACGTCTGGTGTCAGTACTCCAGTGAAAACTCCAGGAAAACGTGGTGGCGCAGTTGCGACAATATCAGAAGCCGCTAAAGATACAGCCACTCCACCCAGACGTACTACCCGCCGTCGTAGTGTGTCCTCCTCCATTGAGGATGATGTTGTTGGTACTCCACAACAATTTGGAGCGAATTTTGACACTTTAATTGAAGAAGAAGATGTGGGTCGTGTAACACGTTCGAAGTCGAAGTCTCCTTTAGAAAAAAAGCCTGCAAAACAAGCAGTCTCACCATCTCTGCCCAAAGCAGTCATCCGAAGATCTCTACGAAATTTAAAAGATGATGAGATCGAGAAAGATAAATCCGATGAAGAGAGTACAAAAGAAAATGATAGTATTTCTTCGATCAACCAAAAATCGCCACAAAAGAAAACAGCTGAGTCCAAAATAACACCTTCAAGCTTGGAAAAATATGAAACCGCAAAAGGGCCAGGTGACGCAAATCAAAAAAGTCCCAAGAAAGTACAAACAGTTCTTAAGGATGATAATGAGAAGGACATAAATAAAATTGCCTTAAAATCGGATGTTTGTGAGGATTTGGAGGCGCTCGCTACCGACACGACAAACGACGCCCCATCGATATTATCAGATCCTCCAGTTATAAACAATGAAATTTTAGATGATCACTATGACATTAATTTACATGTCACACAGTCACCAGGAGAAACGCCAGTAGGTGTTAATACTAATAATGATGTATATGAAGTTCCAGACGTCGCCTCTAATGAAGTTACGGAAACGATTAGCGATACACCATCGCCGCCAAAGCGCAAATCATCGCTAAAAACTCAACCATACGATCCCGATGCTGTCACACCTCGGAACGTTAGGAAAATGAGCGTAGGTAATTCTGGTAAAGTTGTCGCTTTCAATTCACAAACGTCGGACGAAGATTGTGAAAAGAGTATTTATCCCAAGACTCCAGCAACTTCAAAGAGCAAAAGTTTTATTGAATTGGACTTGGACAATTCTTTCAAAGGCGGATGTGAGGATTCCGTTGTGGTTGTTGAAGACGCATCAGATTCGGAAATTCCAGAAACGCAACAAATGCACAGTGACGTTGAAGTAGAAACAGTTGATGATGATGTGGTAATAGTAGAACAACCTACCAGGGGAAAGGTGAATAGTGATGTTGAAATGAGAACGCCAAACAAAACCATTGCTGCGAAAAGGTCGCAACCATTACCGGAAGAGCCTCAAAATGAACAGAATATGGCACAATCTATTGGAAATTTGAAAGAAAACTCATTTGAGGAAAATATGGAAACTAAAGAAAATGGTTTTCCAAAACCAGTCAATAAATTGTTGAATCAATCATCAACCGAATCGCCAACAGCTCAAAAACGAAATACATTGTCACCCCGTAAAAAATCCGATTCGTTGAACAATGAAGAGATATCATCCACTTCGCCTCATGTTGAGACAGAGAAGGAAGATTCTACTTTGAAGTCACTAAAAGATCCTCCAACAGAAGAATCGATTTGGTTGGAAAGTAATGAGATGTCAACAGAGATCCCGAAATCGTCGTCAGCTCACAAAGACTCCGCATTTTTGGAAAATGCTCAGATCTCAACTTCCGTCCAAGAAATCGACGGAACCTCTTCAAAATCGGTCAACGAATCGTCATCAGCCTCGCCGGTAAATAATGGTGAGAAGTCCTCCACTGCCGTTGAGATGCAAGATGAAAATGACACTGTGGTACCTCTAGTGGAATCATCTGCTATTGAAAAACGAAAGACTCTATCACCTCGCAAAGAAGATGAACATGATAAGCCTTGTTCCCCACCTCCATTAATATGGTGTAACTCCAGTGTTTCCGTTAAATGCAACACCAAGCTAGATACAATTGAAACTAAAAAGCAAAATGCCGATGATCAGCATACAAAAGAATGTCCTAAACCTGCTAAGAAAAAGAATAAAAAACAATACTTGAAAAGAGGAGAATGGGACTTGGATGACGAACATTTCTCTGAAGATGAAGAGTTCCTGGAAGAGGAAGAAACCGAACTGTCTTTGGAAGATGAGCCGTATAAGCGCAAACATGCGTTTCATGACGATGAAGCCATGGAGGTGGATGATTATGAAAGTGGTGATTCGATGGATTCCGAAGAAAGACGCGAAATATTGGAAAACGAGGTTCCTGTGGATGCAGAATCAATTGGTAGCCACACAACTGATGGTGAGGACGATGACAATGGGGATGAAGAAGAAAGCAATGATTCATTCATTGTATCTGACAACGATGACGACGGCGACGTTGAAAATAATCACATGGAAAACGATGGCAGCAGCACAGACAGCGACGACGAGGATGAAGAAGAATCTGTGTGCAATAAGCGAGAAAAGCGAAGATCATATAAACGGATACAAAGTATGCATGAATCTTCATCGTCGTCATCAGATGAGTTGGACGAAATTGTGGATAAGAAAGTTAAAAAGGACGGCAATGATCCGGCGGCAGTGGATGTTGCGGTTTTGATTGAGGACAATACTAATGCTCTAAACTCTACTAAACTGAGCGATTCAGCTTTGCGTTTGCAGAGTCAAGATGATAACGAATCAGATCAATCTAATGAAGAGGAGCAAGATGAAATGGTAGCCAATCGATCACGCAAAGAAATTTTGCGTAAACTTAATCAATCAGATCGATTTAACAAGTCTGTCCGTGATCTAAATCCTGACGTCGAGGTATCTCCAGAAGTTGAAGGACAAGTTCGAGAACCATCCCTAAGCAAAGTTGGTGGAGAAGAAGATAGTGATGACTCTGAGGGTTTGAGTACGAAATTGACTGATGAAAAGTCACACAAATCGCTGGTGGAAACATATGTTAGCAGCAGTAATAACAAAAAACTGTCTTTGAAAGCTGAAGATGATGAACATAATTCAGACGTAGAGGTACCAGTTGCTTCTTCAGATGATAGTGAACCAGAAATGGAAATAAAAGAAAGCAAACAATCAGAAAGTCTTGGCAGAGATAAAATGCAATTAACGTCAGAGGAGAATGATGATGACTCCGATGATAAGGACAAAGAGAATGAGAGCAGAAGCCGAAATCTGTCAAAAGCAAATCACAGTCGTGGGTTAAGTGTATCGTTTGGTCATTTAAAAAGTAAGAAAAACGACTCGTTGCAAAAAAAAGTTTTGCAAAGATCTTTTACGATTGGTGTACGCATAAATGGTGGTGAAATTGGAACAGCCGTTATCGAAAATAAAGCGTCCGAGACCACGACCGATGCATCTGCAGCATCTGCGACACCATCATCATCAAATGAGGACACCGATGATCATGTGCTAAGTAGCGAAGATATTCGTTATTTGGAAAACATTAAGCATATGCCCTTGGGTAATCCATTGGTGCGAACACGTCGTCAGTCACTCGCTTTACCCACAAATCCCGACATGGAGATTGGATCTTCCTCCCTTGGTATTGCGACTGCTACTAATAAGCCCAAACGCAAAAGTCTTGCCATTTTATCGGGCAATGAATTCAATCCATCTCAGTCTTTTGTCGATAGCATAGAACTGCGCAAGGCCAATTACAATCCACAGTCGTCGAAACGTAAGCGTTTATCGAAAAGTTTCTGTGGAACCTTAGATGGATTAGATCACAGCATTATTGATTTAGACGCCCAACATTTGCATAAACGTTCTAAACTTGCAATTAACGATAGCAGCTTTGTTGACTCTTTAGAAAACTTGAGTACCAACAGCAAATCAACGGGCTCGAAAGTGAAACCCCAAAGCTCAACACCCCATGAAAAGGATCCTAAACACAGAAGCGACAGTAGCATTCTTCGTATAATAAATAAATGTGATGAGATATTAGAAGCAGCCAATCGTGCTAAACTCGAGGCCAAAATAAATTTCAAAAAGGTCAGTATCTAATCCATTGGGTGTGTTATGAATATGTATCCGCTAGGAAAGAGTGGTTTTTTTTGTAACTAAATCTTTACTTTTTGAACGAATTTATATTATTGATTGACTTTTTTTTATTTGTTAATACTTATTATTTTCAATTTATCTTCTAGAGCAAAGTCAAGCTTTCTAAAAGGAGTAAGAAAAAAATACAACGTCAATCTTTGTCGCCAGAATCTAAGCAGGATAAACTATTTGCTCCTATCACCAAAGAATTCAAAAGTAAAGGTAAGGTTTCTGACTTGTTTTAGAATATTCATTTTAATTCAGCTTTACCAGACATGTTGGCGTTAAAATAAACTATAGAAATCGGCCTTTTTCAAATCAATACTATCTAACGGTACCTGATTAACGCATAATGTTTATATTTTTATACACTCCATCATAGGATGGAGTATATACTAAGTTTGTCATTCCGTTTGCAACACCTCGAAAGAGTGATCTGCGACCCTATAAAGTATATATATTATCGGTCAGTGTAACATTCTAAGACATTCTAGCGATGTCCGTCTGTCTGTCCGTCCGTCCGTCCGTCCGTCTGTTGTCTGTTGAAATCACGATAGAGTGCGAACGACCAACGCTAAAAAGCTGAAATTTTGTCGGAAGATGTTTTTTGCCCATAAGCAGGTTAAGTTCGAGAATGGGCCATATCGGACCAAAGGGGAAAAAGTTCCCCTTTACGGGACTAAATATATTCCGGCCATAACCAAATTTTTCAAATATTTTTTTTCACTACATCTAAGTTCTAAGTTTATATAATTTATAGATGGGGAAAAAATCCCAAAAATGGGCGTGCTCATGGGTTCCGTGGACCCTTGGGGCCCAAAAAAGGGCCCATGATAAACATGCGCATATGGGTATCGAAGTGCAACGAAATTTACTCACGAACCCAAATATGCCTTTATTTTCATGATTTGCTTAAATTTTTTGATCCGGTTTCTGGGACTATCGGGTCACCAGCGGCCCAAAAACCGTCCCTTGACAAACATGGACATATGGGTATCGAAATGCAACGAAATTTTCTCGCGAACCCAAATATGCATTTATTTTCATGATTTGGATAAAATTTGTGATCGGGTTCCTGGGACTATCGGGTCACGAGCGGCCCAAAAACTCAGTTAGTTTTCTTATTTATTGACTTTTTAAGGATCCATGATGGAGGGTATATAAGATTCGGCCCGGCCGAACATACTATTTGTCCACTTGTTTTAGACTATTTCTAATTATTGGCAGCAACAAATATAAAAAAAATACATAATCAAATTAAGAGCCAAAAAGGAAATTATTTACCTTTTGAACAATTTTCTTTCTCTCTAAGAGATCCCCGAAAATCCTTTAAATACTGATTCATGAATATTAAATTGGTCTGTGATTAATTGTACATGGCATATAAAAATAAATTTTCCAGTGAAGTTCGTTACAAGATCTGTACTATTGGAATGGGATGTTTTAAAGGCTTCGCACATCACACAAAAAACCCAGGTTCATCTATTGTTAGGATACTATAGGATACTAGAATACTCTTACAAAACGAACAAGGCTTACAAATAATTGAGTAATATGATCAAGTGCTTCGCAAGATACATCCATTTCGCCGTCATAACCGACCCATCGAATAGGGGTCGTATTGTAACCAAATTTCGACCAGTTTCACTATATTGGACAACAACCTACCAACCTGTATCGGCCAGTTGCAAATTTATTCAATATACATGTATACGTAGAGAAGAAGGAACGTGCCACAATGTGAATGTGAAAAGCTAAGGTCGATAGTTTCCGAGACAGGCTGGCCTGTAGAATGTAAAAAAATGTATCCTGTTCTGTGAATCGCTTTAGATCAATTCCTGTTTTGCCAATTTTATCAAAAGAAGTTGTATCAAATTATTTTCTGAATGAAATACTGCGTTCTTGTTTTAGGTTTGGATAAGGCATTTTTTAGGGTAGACTATATTTCCTACAGGGTATATATTTCCTACTTTGGTAGCCAATGTTATTTTGTAAACTTTAGACCTCGTCTGAGGGAGAATATCGTCGAATGTATCCTATTTTATGGCCAACAAATTGTAGTTTGGATTCGTGTTAAATTCTACCGTCATGTATATAGTTTACTTTTGTGCCAAATAACTAGATATTACTGAATTTATATAATTTCTCATGAATTTAAAAAAATATTTTCAGAAAAAAATAAGAAAATTGCAGCTGTAACACGCGCTCTGAAGGCCTCTACTGACATTATTATAGGGAAGCAACGAAAAACCGTAAGTTAGTGTGGCTAAGCCGTTTTGAGTAGAAATGTATATTGCTAATGGACAAAACTAACAAAACAAGTTCATGTTTAACTGGGATTTATTACTTTCAGTTCCAACATGAAAAAAATAATGAAGATAAAAGCGATTTTGAATGTCTGCCACCGGCACCCGTTGTGGAGTCTATCGCTGAATCTCAACCGACAGTAGTCAAATCAAAAAAGAACAAAAAGCGTAAATATAAGATTAAATTCCAAATATTCTGATTTACCAATAATTCGTTTCATATCTGTTTTAGATCCACTTGCAGAGCATGCTAAATATCGCAACTACGCCACGTCTGCTGGTAACGTTATCGAAACGCTTCCAACACCAGAGAAAAAGAAGAAACCCAGAATTATTCAGTTGACTACCGGTAAAGTGTGTGTCGAACACATTACTCCAATCAAACGTTCGATCCCTACCTGCAACGGCATGGAGTTCCGCGAAAGTCCTGCCACTCCGTGTGACGGTCTGGGCTTTAGTATTGAATTTTCAGCACTCGATACACCGCAGTTTGCTGGTGTCCATGCAAGAGATCGCAAACGAAAGCGACACATTGCCGAAGAAGCAAAAATGAAATCATTCCCAAAACCGCAGTGGACTCAGTCAGGCCTCTTTATGGAAGAAGAGATACCATCGACACGAGCCTCACACCTTTCACGTATTTTGAAAAAACACAACGCCTTAGGTAGCCAGCAAAACCATTTCAATTTCAAACAGAGCGCCTTGTTGCGTGACGAGGTTAAAAGGTGTTCCAATCGTGAGAATTTACAGCTTCGAGAGCATCGCAAGAACCATATTAATTAAAGATGGTGGCACAAAATATTTGAATTAATTTTGATGTTTTTTGTATGTAGAATTTATATATTTTTTTTTCTAAATTCCATTTTTGTTTTGAAATTCCGTTTTTTTAATGTTTGTTCTTTATTCAGTTATGTTATTTTTATACAAACCATTTCGGTGCCATTGCCAATTATATTAATAAATGTTTCCGTGACATAACGGTTTATCTTCTAATCTGCCCGGCTACTGTCTTTTAGGACTGTGTTTCCGTAAAAACAGATTTAAATCTTTCCAAACCAACCAAAGTTCAAAGGAGACACTCAATGTATGCTGGGACTACTGTGGAAGCGGAAGCGACACAAATAAGGATGATTTAGTACATCTCATGCCATACATCCTTGATCATTTATTTATCTAAATTCATTGACGTTATTAAATTTAACTCGTCGTTTTAATTCAAAATTAAAAAACAAGAAGTTTCATAAAAGTGGCAACTCTAAGGTGAGAAAATGAAGGAATGAATTAAACCAAAACACGAGAAAAGAATTGCAGCATGTTGCAATTGAATGCCAACATGTTAACAGTGACATGTTGACGGATAGACAACATGCTGCAGTTGAATGGCAACATGTTTCAACATGGATGTGGTGAGTACAACTGTTGGTGGTTACCGCTGTGCCGGTGTTGCCACCTCGAGAATGGTCTCGTCATCGTAAACCGTGGTCAGTATAATTAGAGTTGCCACGTTTATGAAACTTTGTAGGGGGACTATGGATGTGTGCTTTTCCCCGTCAATGCATGTGTATGTGTGCATGCATAAAAAGTGCTGGAAAATGTTGAAATGTTGATCTGTTAAAATTTTTAGTGTTGAAGAAGAAGTGGAAGAGAGAAGTCGTGTGTGTTGGTTTGTCGGGTTCTGTTATTGTGTGAGAAGTTGAAAAAGTAAAGTTCAGAAATTGCTCTGGCAATTTTAGAGTAACGAATGAAGTAAATTTACGGCAACTTCGGCGGGAAATACAACGAGCCTTACATCCTTTTTGGAGCAACAGACACTATTTTTCCAAAGCAAATAGTCTAAGAACCGGCAATTTCTTTTTTGTGTGTGAAAAAAAGAAGAGAAGAGAGAGGTTTCGCGCAAAAAAAACGGCAGATAAATGAAATGTAATTTGTTTGCTAATACAATGCCAAAGTGAAAAATAAAAATATTAGCTAAAACACACACACATACAAACGAATGTTAATGTGTATACATGTGAATAAAATATACCGCAAATATAACCCGTAAATCAGCGAAAACGAAATTTATATATTCTGCCAAATCATCCATCGCGCGCCTTCGTAAAGGATAAGAAAAACGAAGGGGAAGCCTTTTACACACGTCACAAAGCAGAAAACTATCAAATATGTTTGAGCTGGAAGAATATTCGAGTGGATTCCACGATGGTTTCCTCAATAAATATGCGGTATGTATCATTTTTTTTTTTGTTTATGTCCGCCGTCAATTGATTTTGCCGGCTATTGCGGAAAGATGGAAGTGATAGCCGCTGACCGACAGACATCATACATACATACACCACATATACAAAAAAAACTGCAAGAAAAGTTCTCATGTTTTTTGTTACTTCATTTGTAGGATTTTAAATTCTGTAACGGCTATTTTTCTGTTTTTCGTTTCACATAGCATTCTTAGTTTTTGTAATTCACCTCATTTTAAAGATGCTCTTTTTCAAAGAGAATTGAAAGAGCGAGGGAGCGAGTATTTATTTTCCAGAGAGTGAGAATTTTGTTTTTTCTTTGTTTCGTTTGAATTCTTTGAATTTGAAAACGTAAAGTGAACTGTTGGTTGGTTGGGTCTCTGTTTTTATGTTGTTTTATTTTCTGTTTTGAGCAATCCAACAACAATGCGTACGACCGGTGTTGATGGGAAAGAAAACTTTGAACATCTTTTACACACACACACTTGCATGTGTGTGCCTGTGTATTCCATAAAAACTACGCTCATTCACTTGGTCTTTTTTTTCTGCCAACCCGGCTGCCGAACCACGATTACTGTTAAAACAAAAAAAAATGTATCAAAACAAAACCACGTTATTAGTATGTTTCTCATGCTTGCCCACATCCACAATCACACGTATCTACTTCCTATGTTTGTGTTTATTTTTTTTCACTTTTTGTTTTCTTTTCATTCGTTGTGTCGTGTTGTTTTCCTTTAACTCTATTCTTGTTTTGCCGGCCGACCATGAATTATTACATTTTGTTTTCTAGCCTTTCAACATAATCGCTAAAAACATATTTAGACATTTTTAGTTTTGCCAAACCAAAGTTGGCCTATAACAAAAAAGTCGAAAAGTATTCATTATTTGCTGCTGTCTATCCTATGCGGCCACACTAGTCGTTGGCAGCTTCAAATTAAATCTGGAGCAGACGAACAACTGACAAATTGTGTCTTCTCATCACATTTGTTAGATATTGCGATATTTCAAATGAGTTGACTTGTTCTTTTTTAATTCGCCATGACAATTTGATATCCAGCGGCATTATACTCAGTTCATAGTTATGTATGTGATATTCGGTAAGAAGAAGTGTGAGATAAATCTGGCATTTTTTGTCTATCTATTGTCAATCTATTTATAATTTCCGGCAATTACAAATGCGAATTAGTCTAGATTTACATGGGTACGACGGGTACCTATCCATTAGGCAAAATAGGTTACATTTTAATAAAAAAAAAAAAAAGTTACGAAAATGCGAGTTACGCCATCGACATAGTATTTACTATGAGAATCTTATACGGTTTTGGATTTGTGGTAGACAAGATAATCTTCTGAACTTGTCGAACATTATAAAAACTCACAATCAAAATCCGACTACGCAAAATGTTTGGCAGTTGTTGGCAGTTTTACATCAAGACGTTATTTCCACCAGAAATTTTAAACATTTAAGATTAATCTCCTTTCTATAGGAAAGGCATTATTTGATGATCGAAGCACACTTTAAAAGAATATCCCGTTTTATTTTTCGCCTAGACGTTAATAAAACGATGCTCAGAATCGTTACCTCGTACCGTGGCCATTTCCTCCAGAAATTTTACAATATAAGAGTATTCTCTAATAAAATCTCTATAGAAAAGGCTTTTGATGACTGAAGCAGGCTTTAAAAAGAATATCCCGGCCAGGACAATTCAAATTTTACACAACATTGCTCAATGATGCGAGAGAAGTTCGTTGTTGTTGTAACAGTTTTCCATGAAAGGAATTGTTGCACAACCCACAATTAGTTGTCGGAGTTCCTTAGGCTGCTATATTACGGAAACTTCAAACTACGCCAAAAAGATCCCTGTTGAATAGAATGTTGAATCTCCAGTTTCTATGAAATGGTTTCTTAAAATCAATCCTTGTTATAATGGTGTCTTTTCCAAAAAGTGTTTAAATAATATCCGAGGAATCGGATTTTATTTCTGAAAGATTTGAACTTCTTGAATAAAACTTGTATTTTCAGATCACACTGAATTCGAGGCATTTTAACTACTAATCGGGAAGCACGGGAGCTTTATTAAAATATTGCAGAATTTCTTCACTTTTAATACAACCAGTAAGAAAATGAAAAAGGCAAATCGAAACTGAAATATCTAACATGACTGTGAGATGAAAGTATTTGATAGCATCAAGGGCAATAAAAAGCAGAAATATGTATCTCTGTCGAAGCCAATTCGATATTACTCTATATCACATTTCAAAACCATTAATTCTTTGTAGAGATTCGATTCTGTACAATTCTAGCAATAAAGAGCCTTTTTATTGTTTGTTTAAAACAGTTTAAAAATAACAATTTTACAATATGTACAAGCGAAAGCAAAACGGGACTACTTATGAAGATGATAAGAATAAATGTACGCGTATGCCTACCAACATACCTAGCAGAGATACATTTAGATTACGAGCGCACTTAATATTCAATTAGCCTTTTCCCGCGCACATCAATTTCCTTTCATAATTTTCTAAATGTAGATTATTCCGTATGTATATGAGATGGGAAGCCGCCCAATTGGGGGATGGCGGCAATAGTATTGTTGACAATTTATGGAGTTATAAGTAGTCGGATCATCATCAAACATGCTGCCAACTTTACGAGTAAAAAGATCTTCTCTAGAAGAGGCCTTTAAGCAGGAGGTCCCGGTCAATGGGAATACAAATAACTAATCGTTCACATCTCAC
Source organism: Hydrotaea cyrtoneurina (assembly GCA_958296145.1). Classification (NCBI taxonomy): domain Eukaryota; kingdom Metazoa; phylum Arthropoda; class Insecta; order Diptera; family Muscidae; genus Hydrotaea; species Hydrotaea cyrtoneurina. The sequence continues at coordinate 141,412,924 of OY282512.1, forward strand.
TGATTCGAGAGAAGTTCCCCGGCGGTTCCTTCCTGCTTTCATGGAAGTTTTTAGTGAAATAAGTGAATTAGGTGGTGGTAAAGAGGGAAATAACTATGTACATATTGTGAATATATTTGAAATGTTTTAAGAAATAGAGAACCTCTTGTTTATTAGCAATAAAATGCTGTTGGGAAAATCACTCTCAACTTGAGAACCACCTACAGGCGGCATAATAACAAATGAGTATGGTTGTTGGTACCCTTGAATAATATGGTAAAGATTTCGTCCATGCGCACTTCAGACGGTTGCTTTTTTGTTTTGGGAGCAATTTTTATTTGTCTGACATTGAAAAATACACTATTTTAAACGGTACGACTGGCTGCTGTTGGCTATGTAATATTCAATTATTTTGTAGATTCGTCGTCTGTGCCTGCATCCCTTTCAGCCCTTAATCCAACCAAACCGTCCGCTCACAAACACCCCTTGAAAATGTACCACATTTTTACCAGTCGTCTGTAATGGTGATGTTTTGATGGACAAAGCAAAACGATTCTCTTGTAAATCAAGAGTTCATTGCGCTGTGATTATGCATATCACATCTAAACGAGTGGTTGGTTGTGTGCTACAATTGGGAGGTTGGGAGGATGGTGCTGGCTAGAATTCGGATTTCGAAAAAATAACGTAATAATGTACAACGAATTGAATTAGCACTTCATGGAATTCTTTTTAAAGGAATAGGGAAACCTGTAAATTGTAAATTGCTTTATTTATTTATTTATTTGTTATTAATTACAATAAAAAGTAAATTAATATTCTAAGGGAAACCAGTGGTTTTATTTTTTTTTGCGGGGGATCCTTGACGGGATTGCAATTTGCTCTATTTATTTATTATTAATTACAATACAAAGTAAATTTATGTTCTAAATTTTGGTCGAAGGGTTAATCGGGTGAACAGAAGACCATATGGCTTGATTTTTGCAGCGACAGACCAAAGCCTCTGATAGGCAAGTACGCTACCTACACACCTACTACACCTCGGGAAGAAGTCTGAATACTTCCCAAAACATACTTACTTTTTATTTGTCCGTCTTGGGTTGTAACTGCAAAGGATCATTAAGAACAGCAGATCATTTCTCGGTTTTTGTTTTACATGGCAGCTGGTAGTGATCATTTTCTTGTTGTTTATTCTTTTTCCTGAGGATTAACCCATGCAAGGACACATATTCGTTGAATGCATTTTCCGCGCCACATATTTGTTCATTTAATTCGCTATATTCATATTTCTCCCCCCCTCTATTGGTTATTTCCTACCTACTAAAATCAACAAAGACGTCTTTCCACAACCGTCTTACTTACATCTTACAAGCATATGCATGTGGATTTCCACCACTTTTTTTGTGAAAGGCTGCTGCTTCTCTGTTTTGCCTGTTGAACAACGTGAGTTGTCTGTCCGTCCGTAATCGTCCTTCTTTCCTTATGTTGTTCTTTCTTTCACCTGGCGGTTTCGTTCTTTGTGTCTCTGTGTGTTATTGTGTGCATATGCTTTTTCTTAAAGACTTCGAGCGATTGTTTCTGGGACGTTTTTATAATGAATCCCTAGAATTGTATTTCTACCTGATAATATATTTGGTCATGGTTATCGTGTAAAGCGTAGATCAGTTTGGTATTTTGTACATGATAGAGGACAGTTAATGTAATTGTACAAAGCAGGATATTCTTTTTCTGGGATATTCTTAGGCATGTGTATGTACAGCCTCCACAAATGTCTTTTGTAAATCTGGCGCAATTTAGTAAGAATAATGTCTGTAGGCTTATCTTGTCTATCAGCTTTGACCGTTTTATCTTTAATGTGGCACAAGAAAGGAAAATACATTAAAAAAGTGAACTGGAACAATATTACAGAACCTTACCAATTTATTTTTTGTAAGTAGAAGTAGAGCTAGAGATAAAAAATGTGGACATTTAGTTCGGTCAAAGGCCTAGCCCATTTCTCACCCGCTCTTTGAGCACCACGCTCATGAGAAGAATATATAGGTTTGTGTGTAAGAAAATGTTGTTATATATAAACATAAAAATCATATGTTCGTGAACATATTTTAATTTGACATTTTAGCCCAAGCACCTCCTACGAAACATTTGTTAAGAAAAATTTATGAAAATACAAAAACAATTTTCACAAAGGTTTTTAAATTATGATATTTATCATTGTGATTTAAGCTAATGAGTTTAAATTATATTCGTAAAAAATTATATTTTTGGAAATTTATGACGTTTATTTTATAAGTATTCCATAATTCAAAGTCCCCGTTAGTTGAAATTTTCTACCGGATAATGGTGGTTCGAGATATGGAAGTTTGGCTGTATTTGTCATCTTCGTTTCTTTTTTTCACCATTAAAATTATACGAAAATACACTTCGACTTAGCTTTGATTTAAAATAATTCGCCATTTTTGGTCTCAGTGAACCACAGTATAGTGTACTCTCTCCTTGTGGACACCTCTCATAAACGGACACGTTTTTTATTATATTTTTGGACACGTTTTTTAGTACCAATCCGCTTCAGTCCTTTTGTGTATTTCTCCTCTCATAAAAGGATACAATTCTCAGGCCCTTAGGTGTCCGCTTATAAGAGAGTACACTGGACTGGTCATCAGAATTGTATAGCTTTAGTTGTAGTTCTTTTTGACCACAACCACATTTTTCTTCATTTGTCTTCTTTAAGTTGTTTTCAGTCCAGTGCCTCCATCTAGCGATCTACTTTGGTATTACTTTCAATGCAACTCTGTCTAGTAATCACATTTTGTAAATTGCGTAGGTTGTCTGCACTAATTTTCATCGGGGTTGTCTCATTTATTACATCGATCATTCGATTTTTTAATTGGATTCCTGTATCAAAACCCTTTCGAAAAAATTTGGAGCAAACTCAGCAGGAATATTTTGTCTATTAGAAGCAGCTTGGAATACCTTTGATATCCAAATATGTCACATTAAACGGGGTTCTAAAAATATTCTAATGAAGAATAAACAAAAATTCTGAAAAACTCATTATGCATTTGTGCAGAATTAAAATGTATGTAGGTATCATCTTTATTCATAATCTCATTTCCTCTGTCTAAGGACTACTTGCACCAAATAGCTGAGTTGTCCAATCTATTTGCCATTTATTGAGATCGGAAGTAGCATACACACACAACACATGCACATACATAGCTTGCTAAGTTATGGGAACTAAATATTGAACGTCGTAATAAACTATTTCGCTGCAAAAAGAATGTGTACGGCAACAACAAAAAAAACGAAACAACATCAACTTAAAAATCATAAAATCGTCTCGTCTCGCCTCATAATATCATCCACAACCAACCCAACCAACATTCAATGCTTAAAACCATAACCTCTTCTTGTTCTCATCGTCGTCGCATAAAACGGCAGCAGCAGCAGCAGATGAGCAATCATCTGTGCCCTTCACAAGTATGTTTGTATGTATGGCATGGACGTGTCTGTCTGTCTGTCTATGTTCATGCCGGCAGTGAAATACAGCACACTGATATCAACCCAAGTGTCCGTCTGCCGTCCATACATACAGACATACATAATTTTTGCTATAAAAACAGTACAAAGGCAATCTACCAATGGTTAGTGTTTTGTCGTCAACTGTACCCACTACAAAACGTAAAAAAAAAACTCAAACGTTCCCTGAATTTGTTGTGTGCTATACGGCTTTATTCCTTTTCTCGTCACCTTTTCGGAGTGGCTGTTGTGTACTCACCATCTCACAGTGAGGTGGTTAGTTTTAACATTGTGCTGTTGAACATGTAACAGTGGCTGAGAGAATTTATTCAGCGGAGTGTACAGAAACATACATGGTGTGTGTGTGTCGTGTAGAGATTGCAAAACCATTCTCAATGATGTCATGTCTGAAGGGCAATATAGATGGCGCCCAAAGGCAATGATGTTTGAAAAACGTCCGCAGGGAGGAGTATTTGCCGAACTCCTGTTCTTGTAATTTTGTCATATTTGAAAAATAACGACATGTTTCCAAAATCCAGAAGTTATGCTGTAATTTTGGAGAACAACTATTATGTAAAAGCTCGGAAATACGACCTGATAATTTTTTTTTTACTTTTTCATATGGGTTGACAAAATTCTCGACTTTATGAAGAACTTCCGTATGAAAGACAGCTGTTTGAATTCTGAATTCGAGTCGATTTTTAAAACTGTCGATTGCATTGTGTTTTTTTTTTGTAAATGTAAGGACTATGGTTCTTTATAACCTTCGGATGACGCTGTTGATGATTGCATTCTGTGTTTTTTTTTTGTAAATGTAAGGACTATGGTTCTTTATAACCTTCGGATGACGCTATGACAGAAAGGTTGATGCATTCATCATCAAAATTAACTATATATTTTATTTGACCCATAGAAGATAGACAAGGCATTTGAATTGTAGTATGATCGGATCATTTTCTCCTCCACCAGGGCTAATGGTGGTAAAACAAAAAACCGTGCCATCTCGACAGTCTTTAAAGAACTCATAGTTCAGGTATAGGTCATCATAGGGCTGTATTTTACGCTTTTATTATTTTTTAAACTATTTTTCATTTAATTTGTTATGTTCATAGTCACTTTTACATTCACAAACTAATTTGCGAATGTCAGAAATATTAAAAATAAATAGTTTTAGAAAAAAAAGTGCATTTCCAAATTTATGTGACAGATGAAATGGCTCGTAGCCACTTTTGAATGTATGTAAGCCCTCGATATGTAATTTTTCTTTATAAAAGCTTTGTTAATCGAATATTTACTTTCTCTTTACAGGATTCCTCTGGTCCCACTCTCGACTTTTACATATCAGATTCGCTTCAGGATATGTTGGATGTTGATATACGTAGCGAAGTTGCCAATGTCGTTGGAGGTGCAAGTGATTACGAGACGTGTCTGGCAGAACTGCCCTCGTCATTCGACCATGGCTCAGATACATTATCGCTATTAAATGGCAGCATTAGCGGCGCCATCGGTGGATCAAACAAAGATACCGGTGTTATTTCAAGTTGGAGCTCTACGACGAGCACATTCGGCTTGGGTTCATCGAATTCATCGTCGTCATGGTTTGCCGCCAACAGCGATTTCTTAGCTGATGTTGGCGCTTGCGTTAATCCCATATCGGTGATGCCTCTGATATCATCGTCCCTGCTGCATTTGTCACCAAAAACAAATCTTAATGCCAACAGTCTACGAAGTAATTCGCCGCCCCCGCCCTCACCAAATGTCAATGACACCAAATCGCATTTAACATTTTCGCCGGCTCATATCAAGATCAGTGCGAACTCGATACGGAACGAGCAGCTTACTTCTCATATACCAAAGCAGATAGTTGCTATTTCATCGGCGGTCACATCGGCCACAACAGCGCCAGCCACTCTAGCCACAAATTCTGCCCTCCAGCGGAAAAATGCTGCCGTCGAGGCAATAAAGAAAGATTTAGGCGCTGATTTGCGTAAGGTTATACCAGTGTCAAATGAAACTATAGTTTTCAAAGCGAGCCCCGTTACTGTCAGCAACAGTGCAGTTGGATCTACCTCAACCACAATTACGACCTATACCAATGGTAATTCACCCGCCCACCATCAAATGATCACTACTACAAGTGCTTCTACGCCGTCGTCCTCCTCATCGTCATCATCGTCGAGCACAATCAAATTAGGCCCTGGTATTGGAGGTCTGACATTTGCAAACAACATAACCTATAATAAATTAAAGCAACAGACGACAACAAAGTTGCCACAGGGATCAACAACAATCTCTGCCAATGGAGCAATTGTGTTGAAGCGTGATCGCGAATCTAGTCCTCTGCAAAGTATTTCAACTCTGAACAGCAATGGTCAACATGTGACCAAGATTTTGTCCCGAAATGCTGTTCAGAGCTCATCTAGTTTCACACCGAAATCCATAGCATCATCTGCGCACTCTTCTTATGTACAACAACAGAACAATGGAGTGAATGTGAGTATAAGCTCGCCGAGCGGTACCCAGAATTCAGCCTACACCACCACCGTTAGTGGTGGCATTGGTGTTTTCAGCGGCGGTGTTGTTAGCAATGGCAGTTTAACATCTTCCCCACACAGCAACACATGTAGCCCCAACTTAATTGCTGTGAAACCATTGCAACAAAAAATAAAGATTGCACCCGTCGAATCCGATTTCCCCAAGCCCGCCTATTCCTATTCATGTCTTATAGCTATGGCTCTGAAGAACTCACGCAGTGGGTCTCTGCCAGTCTCTGAAATTTACAGCTTCATGTGTGAGCATTTTCCATATTTCAAAACTGCCCCCAGCGGATGGAAGAACAGTGTCCGGCATAATTTGTCGCTGAACAAATGTTTTGAAAAGATTGAAAAACCACCCACAAATGGCAATCAACGCAAAGGTTGTCTCTGGGCCATGAACCCCGAACGCATTACCAAAATGGACGAAGAAGTTCAAAAATGGTCGCGAAAGGATCCAATGGCCATTCGCAATGCAATGGTATGCCCGGAACATCTCGAGGCTTTGGAGCGTGGTGAAATGAAACACGGCAGTAGTGACTCCGATGCGGAGATGGATAGTCAGTCGGAAATTGAAGAAACATCGGATTTGGAAGAACAGGAACTGGATGAAACCCTCGTCGATAATATGCTGGTGGAAGAGGACCTAGATGAAGAGATGATGAATGCGGTATCCATAAAAACCGAAGATGTCCATCTGTCGGAAAACGAGGACGATGGAGGATGTGACATGGTTGTCAATCGTTTGGGTAAAATACATCATCGTAATCAGCATCTTCAGCATCGTCGTACAGCATCGTCTCCCATTACAATGAGCTCAAAGGCGGCAACGGCGTTAAATAATGGCATCACGACAATGTCGGATAATTTACATAGGGATTTTGATATTGAGGTAAGCACACACACACACACACCAGTCTATTGTCTACACATATATTAGTCTGATTTTCATTTGAATTGTTACAACAATTTCGTTGGCACGTCTTCTTTATTTTTGGAACATTAAATCAGTTTCAATCCTGTTGTACAAGATGCATTTCCAAATCGTTTCGTTTGAAAATAAGTTACATTATTATTGCTATTGGTAGGTTGTCCGTCCGCACGTGCATCTGTTGGAAACATTATACCGTTCAAACGGAAAGAACAACACGGATACAATTTGGCGCATATATTCTTTGGGTATATAAGCAAATAGTGCCAAAAAATAGTATTAGATGGGTTTTGTGATTCCGTTAAGGAACATCTCTCTATGGACGTATCCCCTACCCAGAATAAAAATCTCTACCAGAAAAAGATTTTGTATATTCGTAAAATAAATATAATTGTTTAAGTTGTACGGTCTAGAGTCTGCCTTAACATATTCTATACTTACAGATTAAAAAACTATCATTAACATATTCTTGTTTGTTTTGCTTGTTTGCTTTTCAGGTGGAAGATATTTACGATGCCATCGATATCGACGATGACAAAGAAGCTGTACGCATGGCGATCAGCCAATCGGACATCATTGAATTAAGTCCGGCCGATTACATAACCAATGAAAATCATCAGTCACCGAAGCGAGCTCGTCTGAATATCAATTATTCTATAGGACCTGCCGGCGAAATCGAAAAACTAAACCAGAATCAACAACGTCAAATACAAGCTCAACTACAAATACAAAATATTAAGAAAATTGTGAAAGTTCAAAATATACAAGATTTGCAGCACATCCAACAGCAGTTGCAACAGCAACAACAGCAGATTGTGGTGCAGACAATATCATCGTCGAATGGTGGCATTGCCGGTCAGCAGCAACAACAACAGATATCCAATGGACAATTTACGCAAATTGGTACATTGTCCGCTCTCAATGATAGTCAAAACAGACGCAAAATGCAATTGGTGAATAGAATAGCATAAATCCAAGGTAACACACTACGGAGGATGATATTTGTTGGGACATCAGTAGAGTTTTTTTTTGTTGGTTAATTCTCGGGAAGGAAATGATGGATGGATGCCAACCCACCACATTATGGGAATTTGTTTGCGCTTTAATTGCTCGCAGCGGGATGCTAAAAGGGATCCGTTAAACAAAATTATCACGTGGAGAGAGGGAGGACATACGGAGAACGTAAATCCTTGCTCATGCCACATTCACAGCCCTCTCCCTCCTACTTAGCCCCCGCATTGTATACAATAAAACTATACAATATTTTGTAATTTGTTTATTGCTACAGAATACGCTTAATTTTACTTTTAAGTTTTTTTTTTTATCAATTCAAACCATTAGAAATTCTTATTTATTCATATGTATTTTTTGTATGAGTTGTAACTAATTTTAAGTTCAAATCCAGTTTATATTTACACACACACACACACCTATCCCCTACGAGTACATACATTATATATGTATACAACTTGTGAATTCAGCATTTAATTTCGTTATACTTCTTCAGAGTTTTGATTTTATTTTTATTTCGTGAAAACCTTCAAAATCAGTGACGGCGATGCGATTGCTAGCAACCATATATCATATCAAAGTTCCTCCAAGAGGAGCTTTTCTATTATATTCTGTTTTTTTTGTTCTTTTCATTTGCAACACAAACACTATCGGGCTAAATTCATTACACAATAGTGTAAATGCCATTGTTTGATGGATCGATCAATTTGGTTTTCGAAAATTGTTTCAATATATATTAAGAGAACTCACTTCCAAAAATATTTTACTGTGGGGAAACTGTTAACAGCAACAAGAACTGTATCAGAAATGCGATACAAATAATTTTTGGGCGAAAGTGGAAATCTTTTCGCTGTTGATCTAATATTGATCAGATTGGACATGTTGCAAACTTTAACAGGTCGCGTAATACATTACGCATATTAATTCAGCTTACAACTTCACTTTAGGTTTAAGGTGAATTGTATCACAGTGAAGTATATCAACATCAGATATTCAGAGCCCGCCATAAGATATTAAACCAAAAATGAACTTGAATGGCAAAGAGTCGCATTTACTGTGATAAATATTTCGAAAAAAAAATCATTATTAATTTTGTGGTCAAAGATAATTACTGCATCTGCCGAGTCTCGGAGGAAAAATTCTTTTAAATTTTAACTAGTGAGTGCAGTAGAATTTGTGGCTCCTCTCGATGTGTTTTTTCACTTTTCTCTAAAGTATAATATTTGGAAGTGAATTTCCTTTATTTGTTCATTATAATTTGCATCATTTTCATTTAATAATCAAATGGAACGTATATACAATGAAGTTATAATTGGTTCGTTTTTTTTTTCACATATATCAACCAATATTCCAATCTTCATACCAGTCATTTTTTGAATTATTATTTTTATTTATTTTTTGTGCACTACAACTTTTGTTTGTATATATATTTACAATGTAGTACCGAAAAGTCAGAAGAAGTATAGAAGGAAAACAAAAAAAGGTACAACGAAATACCTTGAGAATTTCTTTAAAGGAAATCCTACCCAATACGCCCAAACAAAAAATCAATGTGTATTTGTAATCTAAAAATATTAAAATAGCCCACACAAACGGGGAAGAGCATCAACCATTTGGTGTCCTGCTCACTTAGTTTTAGTTTTTCATTTAAAACAACAACAAAAATATCGAATATATAAAAAAAAAAAAAAACAAAAAATGTACAGCGAAAAATACAGACAAATTTGTTTCATTTTTTTTATTACCTTTCCAAATTAATGACAATTTGAACTTTTGCAACAAAAGTTTCGAAATTAACATTTTATTTATATAAAACACACATGAATTGATCTCACAGTATATTTTATTTATATACACACATATGTTTTTTTTTTGTTAACCGAATCTGCATATAGAGAAGTGCTTTTTTGTTCTCCTTTACCCCTTTGACGAAATTTCGATCACAAACAAATCATTGAATCACTCATGTTTGGCGGTTTTTCTTTATTTGTTTTCTGTTCCACTTATGCATATGAATAAAACATTCCTTTTCTTCATGATAGAACTATGTCAATTCAAATTCCACCACCATCAGTTAAATAAAATTGTTGTGGCCCATTTCATACATAGCCATTTCAGTATTTGTAACTACTATAACTACTTTTGTTGTTCTGTTCTGTATTTGTTTTTTTTTTACAAAGACGCAACGCTAAAAGTTAAGAAATCAAAAAAAAGAAAGAGTATACAAGTCAATTTGCATCTAGTGTGTAGTGTATGTTGGTACTGCATCAATTGCGCTCGGAAAAGAAACAAGAAATAAAACAAAAAAAATATTTTAAAAAAAAAATAAGAAATAATTTCTTATGTTTATCTTATTCGTAAAACCATCAATCCAACCAGCCAGCGAGCCAAGCCAACATCATTTTGAGCAACATGCAATAAAGTACAAAATTTTTTTAAACGAATATTAAAAAACATTTTTTATATAATATTTTTTAAATGTAAAATAGTCGCATAACTATATATACATTACTCTATATATATATATAAAGTACATTAATCCTATTTTTCTATGTACATAATATTTACGTAAAACTCAATAAAAAAAATATGTAAAAAGATGCAGAATCCTTTATTTTATGAAACGACACAAGGGAAGATCTCATACAGACGGTGAAGTGTCATAAATTGCATGAAACTTCAACGTTCAGAGAAGCTGTTTTATGGTCTCCTCTTCATCCCCACAGCATTTGCAGTAGTCACAAGTTGCAACTTGACTATCATTGCAGTATCCGGTCTGACGAGGCATCGGGTCTTGATAGCGACAGTATTGAGTGCGAACGTTTCTGATTTAATCGGAACCAAATCTGTCTTCAAGCTCTATCACGCAGCATAAGTTTTGAAATAGCTAGACACACCTATGGATTCCAGTTCGGTTGGTATCTGCAACGAAGTCCCGAAGTCTTGCTAGGCCGCCAGCTCTACATTTTCCTGGTTCGACCCTGTGACCAGGCAGCCAGATGAAGCCAATGCTGAACTGGGTCATCTGGCTGAGTTTAGGAAGGCAGAGATTCAATGGCTGTTGGAGAATACGTTTATCCCCAATGTGGTGAGAACGTTATATCTCAGCATTTGTTCTACTTGTTTTGTTCTACTTCTCAGCCTAAAAAGCTTTGAAATCATCATAACCAAATCACCCCCTTACCAAATTCTTTAAAATCCGGACAAGAAATTAAGTGTTCGCTGAGCTACCCATCCGAGGTATGTATGTATATCTAATGAACAAAGTCGATTTTTTTTTTAAAAATATTCCAGAGATCATTAGAGTTATATTAATCTATATACATATATATGTGTATAGGTTTATTCGGTAATATAAATAAAGTGAATGTTTGCTATAAGATTTCAATATACATTTACACAAATCTATATAATCATTCATTCAATCAATGGACGGCTTAATACTATTTCCTTTTCTTTTTTGGCAATACATTACATATACAGCTAGCAATCTTGTTGTTTATACAAACACATATAAATGGACATACATATAAATACAGACGAGCATGTACTAAATTATTAAAATACTTTTAGGTACTATTGAAAATGGTGCAGACAAAAATGTTAATAGAAGCGACATGTTAGCCCGGCCACGGTCATCATCCAAGAGTCCGAGATCTGTTTTGCCACGTAACTCATTCATGCTTTAAACGTTTCGTTGCGCGCTCCGATCCTATAGCATCGGCAGATATGAATTCCAGTTGGTATCCAAAATCGAATTCAACCTCTTTTTGCTGAAATAAAAGAATATGAAAAGAATTGCATACAAGTGTTAGTTACTTTTTTCATTTAATATAAATTGAAAAGATAATTTTGAACTTCGCAATGAAATGTTCAATTGGAATCGATTAATTCATATCTTTTTTTTTTTTTTAGTTTGTGGTGCTCAACCTACTTACCTTGAGATCGCATATTACAGCTATTGCCGTCTTTTGATGAGCCTCGGCCACTTTATGCTCGATTAAATAAAACATGTATTCATCGTATAGCAGGCGTATTAAATGAAAACTACCGAAACTTGAAGCCGACCGTAAGGTCAAGTCGCGGATTATCATTGAACTGTAGAAGCTCCATTTCAATAGAAATTGTCGGGCGGCCTTGGCATAGCTCGGCTTTCCGAAATGTTCCTGCAAGACTGAGTCGACGACCACTTGTAACCAGGTGGCCCATTGTTCTAGCGAACATTGTTGTTGTAATGTAGTTTTGAAGTCATTCTCGAGACGCTGTACCAAGGAGGGTTCGCATTGGCATACCCAAGCGGCTTGTTCCTGTGAAATAGTAGAATTGTGGAATAGTAGAATCTTGTAAGTTTATTTTACATATAATTAGTATTATTCTATGTTACATTGTGTTTATTTCTGTATACTCTTTTTCAGATTTGTTTGTTTAAAATTAATTAAGCAAGTCAATTGCAATGGTTCGGATATAGCAATTAAATAAATAAAAAAAAAAGTAAAGGCAGAACACATGAGAATCCAAAAAATGGAATATTTTGATTGTTAGGAGCATACTCGGCCATAGATTTATTGGACTCACAGAGCAGCAAATGTAAACTTTAAATGCGCTTTAAGAACATGTTTTTCATGTTGGCCTAAGTGGACGTTTCATTTTATTTTCAAGAATGTCATCAAGTTCAGCTTTGAGAAGAAGTCAAGTAGAAACAGAACTGGGCCCAGTATCAAACCCTGAGGAACTACGCTCTTAACAGGTAACAACTCGGTATATCTTCCTGCAAAGCACACCAATTGTTGCCTGTCGTAAAGAAGCTTGCATACAGAAGTAGAAAAACCATACAGATGTCTTAACGGACATAGTCTACCCTATCAAATGCCTTCCCCAAATTCAAAGATACAAGGACACGATATTTAATATCTCCCATATTGTTAAATATTTTATCTGTGAGGCCCAACAACAACGATGATGTACATCGGTTACTTCTGAAACCATACTGACAATCAGTAAACAACGAATTTAATTCCAGGTATTCCGACATTTGCACTTTCATTACGTTTCCCACTTTTTTTGATAAAACTGGCAAAACAGCAATGGGTCTAAAATTATTCACAGATAAAGGGATATCTTTTTATTGGGACAATTTTCCAATCTGACAGAAGACATTAAAATGGTATTGACGAAATGCAAGAAGTGAGTAGATGTATAGCGGAAGATAATGTTAATGAATTTCAGAGAGTAACCATCTACACCAGCAGCATTTGACTTAATAGCGAAGAATCCTTTACATAATTCACTCAAGTCAACACAAAATTATTAAGCGTAGACATTAAGAACCTAGCCCCCTAGCCGAGTGTTGCCCCCAATTGATTATTGGCAAATGTTGAATTTAGTTCACCCACATGAACATTGCACTAATGAGACCTGGACTTCGAAAAACTACTAGCTTTGAACAATCACCTCAAGTCTTTAGTGTTATTATTAAACATAAATGAGTGCACCTCTTTTTGTTCTTTTGACATCAGATTTTGCCTTGTTTCGAGCTTGACAAAAATTTCCAATTTATATCAGTTATAAATATCCAAATAAACCACATTATTTAATGTATAAAAAATGAAAAATATGTACCAGATGCCGCCATATATATATGATATCGGGATTAACGGCATTGTAGTCAATATATTACACATAACACTGATCTACACAAGGAACGACAACATCTAAGGGAATAAATATAAAAGCGAGTTTAGAAACACCAGGGCAGATAAGCTGATACAGAGTTCGGAGTAGGCATTAATAAATAAATCAGTGAAATGAGCTGAGGGTGTGAGATGGTCATTTAGATATTCCCGCGACTGGATCTCTGTATCGAGTACTTCATAAAGGAGTATGAGATTAGATGTCGATTAATGCTACTGGACTTAAATTCAAATTGCACCTCCTTCCGATTTTAATAACGGGCTCCCTCAAATTTACAATTGACCTCGGTAGCCCGTTATTAAGAATGTAGGCCCTATTCAGTCTTCTTTGAAGTACGTAATTACGCTGCTCTAGGTTCCGCAGTCTAGTGTTCAAGGCCTTCAAGTAACTTTTTGCTGACAATTCTGAACATCCGCTTTGATTATTCGAACGCAATCTATGAATTCCACACTAAAAGAACTAACAGCAGCTCAGTTACAGATGCTGTTACCACCCTGAGATTTCCAAAGCTTGACTTCCATAATAACTTCAGAGTAATTTAATCGCAGAGAATGGAAAAAGCGAGTATTGTCTTCAAACATTTATCACCAAGTGTCTGCGAAAAATCCTAAAAATATGGTGGCCAAAAAAAATTGTGGAACTAATGTAAACAAACTCCGATATGTTAAGACATCGAAGGGAGCAACTAACGGAAATCTGCAGACAAGCCTTCCCGTGGAACCCTCGAGGCACCAGAGCACTAGTAGGTCCAAAACACACATTGAGGCTTAAAACATATATGCAACAACTACGATACTCTCTCAATGAGGTGAAAAATGTAGCAAGTGATCGGAATAGTTGGTGAAATTTTGTTGAGGTCCTATGGTGGAGCACCAAAGGACATAAGAAGATAATTGAGATCATTGCTATGTCTACGCTGACACTCTTGCTAAACAATGTAATTTATGAGACAATTTAATACTGACCAAACAGGAACACAATATCCAGAGTTATATATCCTAATCGACGACTGAATCATGCCGCAAAAATACAGAAGATACAGTAAGTCTGCATTTCGAAATAAAAGACGATGTGAGCTACTATTATAGTCTATGACATTGGAGTAATAATTTAAAAAAGTTTGTTGACAATATCAATTACCCACTCACCTGAACATTATGAAAATCCACACGATTCAAATCGTTCAGCATTTGGGTTATCTGCGAACTATTTTGTAGTACGGCTCTTGCGGCCTGGGCCAGGTGATTGAGCGAAGTATAACGGCGCAGTGTCTGACAAAATGCCGACACCGCTGATGATTTGATTTGAACCATGCGTTCCGGCACACCTATCATCGATTCACACAGCCATATTTCCATATTTTTGGCAAAATTGCGTATGGCCTGAGTCAGAGAGTTCGGTATGGAGCGCAGAACATCGGGAATGATGACGTCAACCATATTTTGGTAGAATTGATAGTCAATCTGTCGAACAAAGAAAGAATGTAAATTTTCTGATAGAAATGATTGTCTGCAGTTAACTTACTTCACGCACAAACTTTTGTACGCCGGAACAATGGCAAAGAAGATATAATTTCGTTTTACTCAAATACTTTTCCTCCTCGGCACACTCGTCCATGTTGGTATTCTCTCGCCAGAAATCTCTCCAAAGAAATTCAATAGTGTTGAAATCTAAATTGAGAACGGCGTCCAAAAAGTTTTCACAGTGTTCCCGGTACATGGAACGGAATGTTTCGACATCATCGGGGGTAAGTTCACTATCGAACGTGTTGTCCAGTTCAATGGGAGGAAATGAGGGTATGGCACCGGATCCATCACCCAAAAACTAAAATTTAGATTTTATTAGAATTAAATAGGAACATCGAGAGTCGTAATACAATACTTACATGACCGCAGGCTTCGTGTGTCTCCGATTTAAACGTGTGGGCCTTTTTGGGACATCTGTTGATGTGTAGACCACTGCCACCGCTGGTATTGCCATCGGTATTAGTCGTATGGACGTTGGCTGCAACGGCAATACTACTAGAACTGCAGGCCACCATTGAATTCGTGGGATCGGCTGCTAGGCTTGATGGATGGATATGATGCGTTTGAAAGGCGTTGACCGGCTTTTCGTCCATCATTTGATTAAGCATCGATTCCGGCTTTATGCGTATGCCGTAATAGTGGTATTTGGAATTGCCACGTGTACCCAGACGCCGTGTTCTCAGTCCAGAGAATACCGAACGTATTAGCTTTCCAAAGCTGGCAGCATTAACTGGTTCTATTTTGCTGTCGTTGCAGTGTTGAATGTAATGATTGTACAACGTTGAACGTGGCAGACTGACACCTTCGGCAGTTTCGTAGTTTCTGGACAACCATTTGATCTGCAATGAAGGTTTTTGATAATATTAATTAATGAACTGATCCACTGGTAATGTTTTACAACAAAAAAATTATTTAATAAATCTTGGCTGGTAGTATTTTTAAAAAAAATACCTATTAATTGTTTTTAAAGGTCAATTGTATGTCAGTCTATAGATAACGACACAAATGTGTGTGTACTCTATTCTGACGTTAGGAAATTCGTATTTTAAAATATACGCTAAACCTACATTCGTTACATTTCTTAACCACACACCACGACTGTCAACGGTGAAAAATATTACAGAAGTAAAATCTGTGTGTATTTGGAATGATCTTCAGTTCTTAAATACGTTTTTGTTATATTTTAGTAATTCTGAGAATGACTTAAAAGTGTACGCTACGGTTATGACTATTCGACCTTGTAGAGAGAACAGGACTTTTATTTATAAACATATCAAGGAATAAGTGCGATTGCACCAAAATTCGGTGATAACTTCGAAATAAAGGGCCAAAATCATTTAAAAAATATGTATGCTCTCCTAAACCTGTAGGGTTTTCTAATCGAGCTTGTAAAAAATAGCAATTCATATCCAAAATATATTTGCACTCTAAAGTTCGTCACCAATAAATTGTGATTCTGTAATAACTACTCCGACTGGACCAGAAAATCTGATATTGGCTTTGTCGCCTTATGTAGGATATATCCGATGCAAGGGCATTGAAAAAGACTTACCGTTGCTGAGGCAATTTTGTTGGTATTTCCCATCATACCAAGTTCATTATCTGGCGAGACATCACTGCCGCCACTACTTCCTCCCGCCGGTCCAATGCTTCCGACATTGACCGAATTCGCTGTGGTTGAGGTTGGCGTTTGAGATGTACTATGTGTTTCCGGTATGAATGCTACTTCCTGTTAACAAAAATTAAATTCAATTGAAATTACCAAGACTCTCCCTATAAACCACAGAGTTCTCACATCACAGTATATCTTTGAAATAGAGTAATGACTATTTTAAATATTTACTCACTGTCAGACTATGTGGTGAATCCCTGCTATGTGTCTGTGAGGAAGCATTCAGCAGCAATGTTTCTTCCGTCGGCACAATGTACGGCAATGTAGATGGATGTGGTACTGTCGGTGCATTGAGGGGAACTGTCGTCGAATAGTTCGACGTATGTGTCGTCGTGTAGTATGATTGTCCATTGGGCTGATAATCGCCGATTGGACAAAAGGGATATGTCCTGTGAACAGAGAAAAATTAATGTTTTACCGAATTCCGTAAATAATTGACGAATAATGTGAACCTACATTTGAGATTGGCTGGAATTGCTGTGATATAATTCCGTGTCAACATACTGCACTTGGTAGTTTTGACCCGGCTCCTGACTTGAAACTGAAAGATTGCCAATACAAAATAGAGATAACATTCAAACAACGGTTATTTTTTGTTAAGCTAGAATTTTCGTTTTTTACCGGCTTTACAGATAAGCGACATTCTATATTATTTTTTAACCATAACATTGACATTGGCCATGTCTCATGTGACCCGATTTACTCGATGATTTTGCACCCAGGGTGAGCAGGAACGTATTTCGACGAAAGGTGGCAAAAAGGTTAGAGGGTAGAACAATGTCGGGAAATGAAAATAGGTGGAAAATGTGACTTTTTAAATGAAAATGTACAAACAGATAATTCTTTTTTTGTCACTGTCAATTTTGTATTGAGAAAAAGATTATTGTCAAAGAGAATACACGTCAGAGGGTTTGCATTTAAAAAGTCATTGTGTAAACGCCCATGACTACGAAGGCTTTTAAAAGGCAAAACTCCAGGGAAAAAGTCATCGTGTAAATCGGGACTACGTTTTTTGCAGTATTAAAGTAAATGCCCAGTCAATGAATATTAATATTATTAATTGCCATTAACACAGTTTCGATGCGTAAAAGCGGACACATAAGCTAAGATCTTGAACAAAATACGGATCTTTTTAATATCAAAATTAATTGTACATAAACATTTATGTTTGTAGAGATAATTCGGCAGCTGCAGCAAAAGAATCTAGAGGGCATACAACTATTATTTTGGCGGTAAAATACTGATGCCACGTATTGTTTTATAATGGTAGACAAAATCATAGCTGATGCCTGTAGAAAAATCACATCTGGCTTTGGATGCCTAAAAACTAGATTGTTATCGGTGGAAGCTATTTGCAGAAGTAGTTATAAGTCGGCAAATTCTAGATGTCACTCCTGGAAAACGCAGTAGCTACTGTTGAAAAACCCGCCCAAAAAAATTGTCTTGGATGTCCTAAACTCAAATTTCCTCACTTCAGTAATATACTTTTTGTCTAGGATTATTCATTTTCGCTTTCGGTAATCAATTTGATTTCAGTGAGTCTATCTATAGGAAAAGTTTGCAATTGACATAGGGTGTCAGCCCTCTAGATTGTCTTTGAAATTAAATTTAATAATAAAAATCCATGCATTAACCAACCAGTGTCCACGACTGGGAATGCGAAAGCGAATCTTAAAAAAATATTTTAGCGAATGTTGCAAAATATCGTTTTGGTAATGCGAAAGCGAATGTTGTCGTTTTACGAATGCAATATTAAATATCCTAAATGCTGAACTTAGTATTGAGTTTTTGCGTAACATGTTATTGTGGAAACAATTGGAAAAAGTCTGAAATCGGCGGACCCACTATAGTATACAGAACTCTTTTAAATAAAAGCCGGTTTTTAATTTATAAACGTTCAATCAAACAACTCCATGTAAAAGTTCGTCATCGGACAAAAACATGGTGATTCCACAGCGTCACGTTTCAGAAGACAGTTAATTTGTTCTATAGAAACTATATTTTGTGGATACGAATATTCGTTAACGTATATTAAAATAAATGTTTTTCCGAATGCGGATGCGAATACTTAAATATTTTTTTGTTTGTGAATGCAAACCGGAAATGTTTTCCGTCGAACCGCCAATTGAAAACACAAGGTATAGAGGAATGTGTATAAAATTGCACATATTATAATATTCGCAACAACTTATCGGGACACAGGACAAGTAAGACGTACGAAAAAACAGGGGGGAAAGTAATAGCAAACAAAAAATTAAGGACAGTTGATATTAAAAAAAAAGAAAGCTGTAATGATTCTTCCGTCGGCACAATATATACAACATTATTGTTTTGTTGTGTTTTGATTTTAGTTTAAGGTAACAGTTAGCTTTAGCGTTCTTTTAAAGAATTCAGTTAAATGAATTCAGTTCATTGATTACGAGTAGAAAGTGATGGACATGTCCACAGGATAAATGCATTATCTGGGCCAAATGAGGTCTACACAGATTTACTTTTTGATTTAAAAACAATAACTTGTTTTTATTTAATTACTAAATAAACTTAACTGAACCACATTAGTTGGATACTTCGTGATTCGACGGATGAACGATTTCCGATTGACGCAAACCAAGTAGTTTTAGGAATTAACGTTTGCGTAGAGTGCATATATTAATTGTCGCGATCAAATCGATATTGAATAGCAGTAGCTTGAATAAATCGGTTTAACGAAACGGATTAGTTGGTTAACATAAATTGGCAGGCGTCATTTTTGTATAATCCTGATCAATGCCTGTGGAAATTATTATTGCCAAAATGATGACATCGTAAGGACAGATGATCTAAGTGGAATGTAAATGCGACAGGGGAGGGAGCATTGAGAGCAAAAATTCTGTTTTGCAATACATGACGGTTATACATATCGTTAATTTACTTTTTGCCACAATGCCTCATTCGAAATCGAATTTGGCCAATAAACATGAAACATTTTTTGGATACAGCGGTTTACTAAAGTTTAAATTTGGTTTTGCGTCGCTGTGGTAGAACTCCATGTTGGTCATCCATACAGCAAGACGGATAAAACGCTGCATTTGAAAAATTCTTATTTTCGTATTATTTGAAATGACGATTCCTCTCCATATTTTATAGAGATTTAGTAAAGCAAGCCTTGTTTTATTGATTCGAAAGTATGTATGTATTAACATTCAATGGTGCTATAGTCGACGATAATGGGTATTACATTTTCAGTTGCAATGCGCATTAGTTTGCGAAGTTGATTTTTAATCCAACCCACTTGGCGTTTACGAAGAGTCACAGAGGGTCTGTTTAATTCATCTTTTATATCTGCAAAGCGATGAGACATAAGTCATCAGCGTAGTCGATATCATTTAGATACTCAGACATATTCCATCCAACACCAAGAGGAACATCGCGATTCGTGTCATCCATTACGCAATCAAGAAGCAGTAGGGACAATGAGGGGAATATCACCCAACCGGTTCTAGTTTGAAAACTTTAGCTTTCTCGACCGTTGTAGTGTACTTTATATTCAGCGTCTTGGTAAAGTTTTTGGATGAGTTGGACTATTTTTATTTTAAAACCTTTCTTTAAAAATTCAGACCATATGGATTTGCTTTCTACATTGTCGAATGCTCGCTGGAAACCGTCAAAGAGATATATATTCAGCCGAACATTATCCGAAGAGTGTTTACGTGGTCAGCACATGATCTTACAGGCCGTATTTCGTTGTATCTATTTATTTTTAAATAAACGTACAAAATCAACCAGTTCAAAAAAAAAATAAAAAATATATTTACTGTTCCTTTATGTATCGGAATTTGCATTGCAAGTTTACTTGCATCCAATAAAAACTTTCATTACCAAATTATTTTTGAAAAATAAAATGTTTTCGCTATTTTTTGTAAACATTGCGGCGCTTTTTTCCACTTTCCATTTTGGGTATATCTCCTTAATGAAAATAACATAAATCGCGCAATGTACCGTTCAAGTTAAATTTTTATAATCACGATTATTACTTTTCTTCTGCCTATTTAACTATTCACATATAAAGGGTGTTTTTTATTGGGGTATAGAACTTTAAGTTGGCATCACTTTTTTAACTGGCGGCCATTTTGTCAGCTGTCAAGTGATTAATATTTAGTTTGGTTTGCCATTTCATCATGAACATGTTGACAAAAGAACAACGCTTGCAAATCGTGCAAATTTATTTCGAAAGTAATGGTTCAGTTAGCGAAGTTCACCATTTTATGGTCGACATAATCGTCCATCAGAGCAATTAATTCGGTTAACCATGGATCGTTTTCGCACTACGTTTACTCTATGTGATAATACGCATCCGCAGAGACGTCGAACAGTGCGCACCGAAGAAACAATTGCCGCTGTAGAGCAAAGTGTTGAAGAGAACTCGAATGAATCGATTCGCCACCGTGCACAGCAATTGGAGCTTTGTCCATCAATTGGAAAATTGGACCTGTAGAATTGGCTTTATTCGAGCCAGCCGCGGCGGCCACATGCCCGAAATCATATTTAAACATTAATGGCATAAAATTATCCTTCCAATAAAGCCAAATTGATGGACATTAAAACAATTTTCTTGTTTTTTATTTCAATTCGAAGTTCTATACCTCAATAAAAAACACCCTTTATGTTAATACAGCAACCAACAAGCAATGACAAAAATATATTTTTTTCTAATATTCAGAGAGGTTTGAGTTTTAGTACGATCCTCAAAAACTCGGCGGGGAATCAACGGAAAAGATCTATGGAAGCTAAGAAACATGAGGATACGCCTTAGGGTCTCATCCAACGAGCATAGGTTGACGGCAGGAGTGCCACAAGGTTCTTCTCTATTTCTTATTTTCATTGACGACCTGTTGGGCCAGACTATGAACCCAATCTACTCCTTTGCGGATGACAGCAACCATCGGCCAAGTCTCCTGGAGGTCGCCGACGATTTGTGAGTGGGGCCAAATGAACCGAGTAGATTTTAAAACACAAAAGACCCAGTCCTGTTTGTTGTCAAACAAACGTTTCACTGGCCCAGCATCGTCGTCAATCTCTATGGGTGGTGTGGATATCGACGATTCAGATACTCTTGATGTTCTGGGCATGAAGATACAGGGTGATGCTCGCTGGGCTAGCCATATATTCGAAGTGCCGAAAGAAGCATTCAAGTGTTTAGGCTTTTTAAAGCGATGCCAGAAATACTTTACCCCATCTGATCTGGTAAATTTGTACACCGCCTATATCCGGCCTAAAATGGAATATAACTCCCATATATGGGCAGGAGCTTCAAAGACATCTTTGCAGCTTTTGGACCGTCTACAGAGGAGAGCGGTGGTGATGATTGGAGATAGTAGGGTATCCAACTCTATTGTCTCCCTTCAGCATCGCCGGAATGGGTTGTATATCTTTGTTCTATAGATATTTTAACGGTATCTGTTCGTCAGATATCCGTCGTCTTGTCCCTAATGTTAGAACATTTAGCCGGAATACGCGGCTTCCCAGGGACTCTCATCCGTTCGTTGTAAAGTGGCCGGTTGACCGGACGACGCACTATAGAGAAAATTCGTTCTTCAGCCGAACCCTTCGTATGTGGAATATTCACTCCTTCCGATACCCTAATTTCCTTTCGCTAACACAATGCATCCCCTGAGTGTTTGTCCGTTAACGGACTACGATATCGTTACATGAAGACCAGGATATGCCCACTCAGGATATGCCCGCTATGCATGCCGTGCACTGTGTTAGCCACAGGAAGTAAGGTTATTAGTAGGAGTAGTGTATGTTGATGTCTGCCTTGAATTTGATAATGTCATAGCAGGCATGAAAAAAAAATAGCTGGAAGAATATTCCACATGCGAACAGTACGGCTAAAGAAGAAATTGTCTATATAGTGTGTAGTCGGTTCAACCGGCCATTTCACAATGAACAAATGAGATACCCTGGATAGCCGCGAATTCCGGCAAGGACGAGACGAACGATATCTGACGTTAAAATATCTATAGAATAGTGATACACAACCAACACCTCGGTGATGCTGTGGAAATACAATAGAGTTGGAGTTATTCTACTATCGCCTACCATCACCACCGCTCTCCACTGTACACGGTCCAGAAGCTGCCCATACATGGGAGTTATACTCCATTTATTTACGAGATCAGATGGGGTAAAGTATTTCATGTATTGGAGCAATACGAGTATGGGCCGATATGCCATTTTACACATTAGACCAGCAGAACTACAACGCGATTCGTGTTATATCAAAACATGTAAAATTTCACTGGAGTTGGTTACTGGTTGTTAAATCAAATCAGGAGGTGATTTTATGGTGTTAAAAATGTAAGACACGTAACTATTTCACTGTTCCACCTCATAAGGTGCAATAAAACACAAATGTTTTGAGGTATTAAAATCTAATGCACATCAATTAAATCATAAATATCGACCACGGGCAATGGAATTTTGATCCCTTTCCGACGGTAGCATTTATATTCTTTTCATACTGGTCCAAATACTTTCACAATCTTTATAATCTTGCCAGACATACGACACTAAAACCGAAACAGACCTCTGGAGTCTACAACATTTTGTCATGTTTGAAGATTGTGAATATTTTTTTTATACACATAAGAAAATATAGTTTTAATTTTTCGTACGGGAACCGGAAGTTGATTGGAGAGAAAACGAAGCATTTACCCTTTTAAATGTATGCGAAATGAATTGTTTATGGACAAATGTTCGCGATGGACCGCAACCGGAAATTGATTGGAGAAAACTATTCCGTTTTGTTTTTATTTTTTGTTTCCTACTCATGGCAGTTAAAGACAAATACTTTTTCGATGGAAATTCCATATCCGACTGTCCTGTTTCAATGTCGATCCTAATGATTACACACATTTGCATACACACGACGCGTATTACAATAAGAAATTCAAAAACACTTTTTTGTTATGCACAAATATCTATTGATGATTGGTGAGCAAGCACCACTGTGGCCTGGTGACGTCTGGAGATGTTGGTGTTCAACTCCATGCATTTGATGCGATGTTGACGGGGGGGGTGGGAGAAGGAAATTCGTATGCTTTTCAAATTCAAGTATTAATGTATACATACCGCCACAATACGATAGATTGTTATGACGCCGATACATGGTTGATACCGTCGCAGGCGGAATCGGAATTGTCGGCGTTGGTGATAGTGCTGCAGGAGATGGTGAAGGCGATGGCGATGGAAAATGCGTTGACGAAGATGCAGCCGCAGCGACAGCAGCAGCAGCAGCAATAGATGTACAATTTGCCGAGACGCTAGCAACGAGGGCCTGCCGATGGTGGTGATGATGATGATGATGGTATTGATGATACAGGTGATGGGCTATTGAGTGTTGCTTGTGCTGTGACTGCGTCTGCTGGTGCGAGGTTGACAGTACGGATAGAACTGGCGAGGCCAGGCGAGGATGATGCGAATGCAGATATTGTGTTGCTGGCGGTTGGTGTCGAGATTGTTGATTGTGCTGGTGTTGCCGATGATGATGATGTTGCTGCTGCTGATGGTGGTGATGATGATGATGGTAGGGATATGTTGGATATGTCTGCTGTTGTGGCTGAGGTGATGCTTGTTGTTGGTGGTGCTGGCGATAGTGCTGCCTGCAATTTATATGAGGTCGAGCACTACAACGACACTTCTCGAGAATGTGATTGAGACTGGACGACGATGACGACGTCGTATTCAATTGCTGCAAATGTTGATGTAACTGCTGCTGTTGGTCCAAAGTAAGTCGCGAATGCATTCGATTGATTTCTTAAAAACAAAGTCCTTGCCGAAAACCACCTCATACACATGTTAATTCTTGCTAAGGCCTTTCCAAGTTCCGGTCAAAATCAGTTTTCCGAACTGGCAAAAACGAAACGAATAACAACTGGGAAGAGTCTCACTACAACATTAATTGTAACACTGTCCACTGTCCCATCAAGACGCCAGTGTCAAATGATGTGGCAATGGTCACACCACCACACTCCAATTTGTATGTTGGTGACCAAGCCGGGGCCAAAAAACAAGTATATTTACGTTGGAATAGAGCCAGAGTAGAACACGACACAACAACTATAAATCCGAGCGTTGAACCGAATGCTTACTAGCCCAGCAACCGAGTATGTACTAAATAATGTTTCCATGTGTCCACCATCAAGGACACCGAATGTTTTACAACTGTGTGTAATGTAGTTGTGGTAGCGAACCGGAGCTGCTGAGTGCGGGATGGAGCTGTCGCCACGGTGAGACAGCAGCACTGAATGAAAAGCGAAAGTGAACAGGGCCGGAAGGTTCCTGGTCGGGTCGGGTCGGATCGGGTCGATTGTGCGTGTGTGCGAGCGTTTGTAATGCGTGTAACGTTGGGCAACAACAGCCAAAGGCTTGGATACTGAAGCTCTAACTTGGGTATGTTACCAGGCAACAGCAGCGCGTAAAATGCTCGACGCACGTCTGCAGCGAATGGTCGAATTACAACTGAAAATCAAATTGAACTTTATCCCGGCAAACTGCCTCAACTAATAGACAATGAGAGTAAAACTGCGACAAGGATGATGGAAGTATGTGCGAATGGATGGATGGATGGATGGATGGATGGATGGATGGATGAATGATAATAATAATAATGGCGATAACATGAGCAACAGCGGCGGATGTGTTGTTGTGATTTGTGGCACAAATATGTACGTTTTGCTACCACCACCAGCACCATACAGGAGCAGCAATAGCACAACCACCACCACCACCAACCAACATCATTGTCATCTTCAACTATGAAAACATCACCGTCACCACCACGACGGGGGTTATATCAAAGGTAGCAAAGCTTTTGTTCCAGCCAACTGCACTACCACCCCACGAAGTAAAAAAAGGCTTCTTGAGAAGAGAAGTCGGGAAACTCATATTTCTTAGATTTATTAATGCCTATAGTTTTCGTCGATGAATCATCTTCCCCCGACCGACCTACAGGCGAACATTACGCATTAACTACTTGATCTGTCCTACATCTTCAAGAACGCCTTTTCCCCCCACCACATTCCCTCCAACGTCACGGAGGACAACAGCAGCTTCAAGCTGAATGTGAAACGTACACCAACACCACCACCGGCGTCGTCGTCGTCGTCATCCTATAAACATCCGCTCTTTTACGCTTCCAACCATTGTAACAATAGTCCGGGAACTAAGCAACCAACCAATCACCAAGGATGTTGAGAGTACACAAGCACCTCCCCCACGAAAAGTGAAAAGGATAAAACTGTTGTTGTTGTTGTTGCCACTACTGCTGCTGCTGCTACTGCTACTGCCGCATGCTGCTGGTGGATGGATGGGATTTATTGTTATTCCTTTAAAAAGGCAATGAATTGTTATTCTCTTTTTCACTCTGTTTCGTTCGTTGTGACAAGTGATTCATCATTCCATTCATTCGCTTCATCCCTGTAAATGGAAGCGTAATACGCACGCATGAACGTACATACACAGCCATACGTTTTTTATGTACACATACATTTGTGTATTTATATACCCCGAAAATTACACAGGCCAACAAATTCCATACACTCTCTTTGTGGAACAGAGTATTACAATTTAGTTTCATGGCTCCGGGTTTAGAACTATACTCTCTAATTGAATTTAACAATCTTCGGACATCCGTCTGATGTCCATGTAGAGCATGTTCCCACACTGTTGTCCGATATCAATGAAATATTTCTCAAATGTTGGTTCACGGACGCACGCTATTGAAATACAAAAGTAACTCCCGATAAGCCGTCATCTGCGATTTCTTTCTTGTACTGGTGAATTGGAGTATTTTCGGTAGATCTTATATGGTGATCCCATTTAAATATTTGTTCTGCAACAAGATCTCGATCGGTGTCACGGTATGTGTAAATTTCAAAGTTGGCAAATATTTGACCCAAATATGTTTTCCGATGTTTGCGCAATTATTTGACACTTTTTGTTTTCCGAAACAGCGGCCGAACAAAGGCAAAGACAAATACAAAGTTATGACAAACATATGTTCGCGCCGTTTCAACTTAAACAAATACTTGCCAAGCTAATTTATTTGACCAGCCTGGCAAAAAAAATTAATAGAAAAAATTGTGAAGGGGAGGAGTTTGGTGAGTGGTTCATAACTTGGTGGAGTACAGTAAGTAAGCGAACTAGCCTATGCCGACGACATTGTACGCCTGACCAACAGTTTTCCAGATACGCAAGCACAGACATCACCTCTTGAAAATCAGACTAAAGATGAATAGCAGGAAAACAAACAAAAAATTACAATAAACGCAAATAAAGGGTGTTTTTTATTGAGGTATAGAACTTCGAATTCAAATAAAACACAAGAAAATCGTTTTAATGTCCATCAATTTGGCTTTATTGGAAGGATAATTTTATGCCATTAATGTTTAAATATGATTTCGGGCATGTGGCCGCCGCGGCTGGCTCGAATAAAGCCAATTCTACAGGTCCAATTTTCAACCACTTGTTGGAACCACAACTCATCCACATTCATGCCATCCAATTCGGGAACAAAATAGTCGGTTATCCTGGCTCTATACCGGTCTCCATTAACGGTAACTGACTCTCCAGCATTATTTCGGAAGAAGTATGGGCCAATGACTCCACCAGCCCATAGAGCACACCAAACAGTCAGTTTTTGTGGATGTAATGGCATAAAATGGACGGAGCTTGCGGTGAACTTCGCGAACTGAACCATTACTTTCGAAATAAATTTGCACGATTTGCAAGCGTTGTTCTTTTGTCAACCTGTTCATGATGAAATGGCAAACCAAACTAAATATTAATCACTTGACAGCTGACAAAATGGCCGCCAGTTAAAAAAGTGATGCCAACATAAAGTTCTATACCCCAATAAAAAACACCCTTTAGTAGCAGCGTGTTCTTTATCAACAATAACCAAATCCAACAAGTCGATAAATTCCAATATCTTGGTAGCATAGCGGACGACGTCGGCGGAACTTTGGCCGATATCGAAAATCGCTTACAAAAAAACCCAAGGTTACTTTGCTTGCTTCAATCACCTGTAAAGATGTAGGAATTCCCAGCAATCAGTGTTATTATATGGAAGTAAAACTGCGTCGTGTCGAAAGTAACCTCTGAAAAGTATGTGCAATATATCCGTTGGCCAAGACCAATGACAAAGTGAAATACGACGCAGAAAAGGCCGATGGCTAAGTCATACCCTACGAAAGGACGTGAATGCTGCTCTGTAGTGGAAACCACAGGATAACGGAAGAAGGGGCCAACCAAAGTTATCAAAATAAACACAAAAAATTAAAAACAAATTTTCGATTTTTTGAAATGTTAGCTGCCAATATCCCGAAAACTGGAAGAGATATAAACTTTTTATAATGATTTCTTATACAGGATTTTCCAACAAAGGGTGTTATTTTGGTATTCAAAGAAAAATGTCATCATTTGAGATAAATGATCAGATGTTTATTTCATAATAAAGAGGAAGGTATGTCGTTAATAATGAAAAACAACATCAGCTAAATGGCCACCACGACCACGCTTACAGGACCATATCCTTTTGATGAAATTTTCCATAAGCAAATCGAAAAGTGGCTGCACTATGTCCTTGATAGCCACACGAATTCTATCTTTGAGGTATTGAATCGGCGCTGGACTGTTGGCGTAGACTTATCTTTCACGTGGCCCCAAAGGAAGAAGTCGCAAGGTGTTAAGTCACAAGATCTCGGTGATCAATTGTAATCACCTCTTAGGGATATACCACGGTCCAGAACCTTTTCCCGTAAAAGAGCAATGGTTTCGTTGCTTGCGTGACACGTAGCGCCG
Organism: Hydrotaea cyrtoneurina; assembly: GCA_958296145.1. Taxonomy (NCBI): domain Eukaryota; kingdom Metazoa; phylum Arthropoda; class Insecta; order Diptera; family Muscidae; genus Hydrotaea; species Hydrotaea cyrtoneurina. The sequence continues at coordinate 141,441,625 of OY282512.1, forward strand.
TCTTGTTGACAGTAAACATTGTCCAGATCAACATCATCCAACTCCGAACATAAAAAATCATTAATCATCTCTCGATAGCACAATCTGTTGCGCCAACCACAATGAACCGGTTGGACCATAAACCGCACCGAAAAGTAAAACGTTGAGGATGGAGAGGCTTCTCAACAATAACTCTTAGGTTTTCCGAGCCCCAGATGCGACAATTTTGGCTGACGTAGCTACCGAGGTGGAAAAGGACGATTTTTCACCCAATCAGCAAAGACACGACTTTGTTGAGTTCTTGAGTTCCTAAGCCATATAAAACTTCTCTAGAAAAGCATTAGCCGTAGGTCTAGGTCAGTGAGTATACAAATTATGGCGTGCACAGCTCACTGATTCCAGAGAAGTTCCCCGTCTGTTCCTTCATGGAATGTTTAGGAAAATAAGCAAGTACTTCAGTTTACCACTAATATTTTCCAACAAAGTTATGTGGCACTTGTTCTCTGGAATACATTTTTGAAGCTACTTTGCAACTGGGTGGCGATCTGCCCACATTTAGGAATATGGAATCCTAGTCCTTACGATACTGAATGTAACCAGAAGAAAAGTTCGTCGAATCTCATTAGATTAGTTTTCAACAAATCATTTGTTGATGTGTAAAAAGCTCCAGAAATTACCTAGATTAATTCTGCGTACGCCAGTCTACAGCATTCCGAAAATCACAGTCACCAATATTGCTAATATTCAGACTTGGTATTGTGGTGCATAGTTAATAACTTCGTCAAAGGAATAATTCTTGAAGACAGGAATTCCGAAAAACGTAGGATTTTTTTCTTTGGGAAAATCTTTGTTGTCCTGTGTTTCGTACGTGCTTACTGTACGAAAGTGGGTGTGCTGTGTTCTTCTCCACTATGACTGCGGTGGCGGCACTTCAGCCAACCATAATGCCGGGATGATGGATACACGTATCCTGTGTATTTGGTGTGTGTTTCGGTTTGGTATGCATGTCTGTATTTCCTCTTTTTAGTTTTCCACGCTGTTATGAAATGTTCAACAAATATTTCTGTCATATTTGTATTTGTATTTTATTACAAAATTCCATACGCCATTGTAAATTATGGAACAAATTAAATCCGCTTTTTTTGGTGTAAACACAGAGTTTTAAGATTACACAAATGTTCGTATACCAACTGAATATAAATATTTGGTATGACATTTGTTAAATTCGGTTTTTTTTTTTGGAATATTTAAAATAAATGTTTAAACTAATGTCCTGTGAAAGATGTGGGCGACTTTTGGGAGAGATACATTGTAATAAATTACAACGTCATCTATAAATTGAACAAAGTCTGTGAGTCATCGGTGTGAGACAGTTTTGAGTAGTTTTCGATGTTTGAATTCAAAACACAAGCTCCAATTTCATTAGAAATTGTATCTTGATTAAAAGCTCCTGCCTGCTTGTCGTATTTGGTGCGATGAGACGGTTCCAAGCTCGGATAAAGGAGGAGGGTCTTTGAAACTCTAATAACAATAAATGAAGGAAAAGAAATGTTGACGACCACCGCAAACGTTTAAAGGACTCCGATTTACGGATATGTATTGGGAATGTCTGAACACTCCTAAGGCCAGGTGCCTCTATCCAACTAGCGGGTGTCCTAAAAGAATACCCCGCCATCCAGGAAATACGATGGAAAGGAAGTGGCGTGACGGAAATGCAAGATTGCGACATTCTACATCTGCCACATAAACGATCCACTGATCCTCAATCTCTACGGTAGGTGTGGATATCGCCGAATCACACAATCATGATGGTCTGAGCTTAACGATACAAAGTGATGCTCGCTGGGCTAACTGTATCTTCGAAGAGTCGAAAGTAGCACTCAAGTGTTTAGGTTTTTTGGAGTGGCTCAAGAAAGACTCCACCTCTCGTAAATATTTACACCACCTACATCAGGTCAAAAATGGAATATAACTCCCATATATAGTTAGCGGCTTCAATGACATGTTTGAACTAGACGATCTTCGTTATGACGCTGAAACATGGGTAGTTGCGATGACGCTGCCCTCGGTGTTTTTAATCTATGACTTGATCTATTCTGCTCTCCTAAGAAAAAAAAGTCACATCTCACTTTTGTTAGTTTTGAGATATTTAACTTTAAAGTTTCTTATCTTTTAAAAATGTCAAAAATTATTTAAAAAAGATTCACGGTTGACAACTCCATTAGCTTAACGCAAAAATCAGAAACTCATTTATATATGAGTAGAGGTGTCGAATGAACCGTCAGCTAAGTATATGAGCTATTTACCGACATAAACATAGCGATGCACATCAATATACAGCGATTGCGCCAATTCGGTCGAAGGAATACAAATGTATTAAACAAAAAGGCACTGGACGACAACTACCACGAAAGGTGAAAACAGGGAAGACAGAGTCTCCAGTGGAAGGACCAAGTGGAAGAAGACATGCAGATCATTTGTATAGCGTATTGAAATCATTTATTATACAGGCCAACCCCTGCCACAGGTTGTAGAGCGAAAATAAGACATTGACATTGGCATATCAATAAATACAAAATTAGTTATTATGGCATTTCCAGCCAATATAAAATGACTATTTATTAGCGTTTATTTTGTCTGTTTACCAAATCATAAGCAGCTGTTTTCAGGTGTACACATTATTCGTTCTTTTAAATATGAAAATTTTTAGGTGAATGTCGGGCTTTGAAATTGACTATTGTTTGTATAGTGAATAGTCTTCACTTTTGATATTGTTGATTTAAGTCAACACAAGCCTTTGTTAAGCGTGAATTTAATTCCATTGAACTTTCCCTGCACAATAGAAATGAAATAATTTTGAACAAACAAGACATTAAAGACCGACTTAAAATATATTTCAAAACACTCTTTTATTCGCTGAATTAATATAAAACTTCTGTCAAGATCGCATTGCAATCACCCGCCTTGAATGCAGATTAAGATGCCCAACATTTTTGTTATTTAAATATTTTCAAAAATTGTTTGTGATTGGACCTGACTTAGATAACCGGGAAATCCAACACATTACAGGCAATTCTGCAATGTTTCTGACATTTCTATTAAAAAGGCCCCAAATAAATGACAAACTAAAAATAAAGACTGTCCCAGAAACAATATATAGATGAAAAAAAAATCCAATTATAGATGGAAAATTCCCCAAAAATTCAGAACAAACCCCAAAATAATTTATGAAAAATTTCCTAATGAAAAAAAGGCTCGAGCCTCCGCCGATGTCATCTTCGTCATTTTTTTATTTTATTTTATTTTTATATCTATTACAATTTAAAATTATAATAAACTTAAAAGGAAATAAGCACTAGCAACTAAAGCTATCGGCCTACATGTTATATACATACAAGTACATAGTAAGTATTTAAGTTAAAAAGTAAAACTATTTCAATTTATATTTTATCATGAAGCTTCAAAATTTTAAGAAAGGTATAGATATTTGTAATATTTTCTTTGGTTGGATATCTTAATAAGTACGTGCGTCTGATGAGTTGTGTTAGTTAGCACAAATACTAAAATTACACAACAAAAGGTTTTTCAAACACAATTGAAACATATTTAAACATTTCTAGAAATAATCAATGATCTCGAACCCGACTAACAGAATCAAAACTATAAAAATGAAATATTATAAACAAATTATTGAAAACCCCTCAATTTGTTGGGATATTTTTCATAATGAAAAATGCCCTGATTTTGTCTACAGAAAATTCGTTCTTCAGCCGAACTGTTCGTATGTGGATTAATCTTCATACGCAAATTCAAGACTAATGTCAATACCCTTATTTCCTATCGCTAGCACAGTGCAATGCGCTTATAGGAGGCATCCCCTGAGTGTTAGCCGCATAGAGAAAAAATGGAACGGACGAATTTGCATTAAGGATTTGGATTGTTCTTGGATTACGTGCACAAAATGTACTTCTATAATACGAAACTCGTACATACTTAAGGATTGAGGGCTCACGTTAACAAGAAGTCTAACGACGTCAAATCGCAGTTCAAAGATGGTTAATTTAGATCTTCATGCCGGTTGATAATACGGTAATGCCCAAATTATCGATGGTTGATGAACTGTATGATTTGGTGTATCAACCTGGTCAGCTCTGAATATGGTCCTGAAGCTGTCTTTGAAGTCAATGTCCATATATGGGACTTATATTCCATTTTTGGCCGGATGAAGGTGGTGTAAATACCGGGTTCTCCAACAAGAGTTGTTATTTTGGTATTCAAAGAAAAATGACATTTCTTGAGATGAGACATCGGATGTTTATTTCATAATAAAGAGGAAGTTATCCCGTTAATAATAAAAACCACATCAGCCAAATGACCACCACAAACACGCTTTCAGGATCATATCCTTTTCATGAAATTGTCCACAACCAAATCGCAAAGTGGCTGCCCTATGTCCTCGATAGACTCACGAATTCTATATTTGAGGTCTTGAATCGACGCTGGGCTGTTGGCGTAGCCCTTATCTTTCACGTGGCCCCAAAGGAAGAAGTCGCAAGGGTGTTCAATCACAAGATCTCGTTGGGCAATTGTGATCACCTCTTCGAGAGATAACACGGTCCAGCAACTTTTTAGTTTTGCGAACTGTGACTAAGATTTTCACCATTTTTTGTAGAGAATTTTAATAATTTCAATGTGTGTATCGTTCCATTTTTAGTAATGGCGTAGTTTCTACTTGTCAAATGTCAACGAATAAAAGCTTCAAAAGTGACAGCTAAATACATCGACTTGACGAAGAAATTCTTCAATTTAAAATAAATTCGTTTTTATGGCTTTTTAACAACAACATTGCACACAACGAAAGAAGTCTCTGTTTGTTTTGGCTTTACTGCATGCATTTTGTTGGGGATATGCGCCACTTCAGAGTAATTCTCGTTTAAACTGTATAAGAACTATTGCTCATATTATACCAATAATTGTGGTAAGAAGCATTGCAAGGGGTGCCGATGAAGAAGCGAGGAGATAGCTTCCGAAATGGTTTCGTATATCTTGGGTTAAGCGCCACGGTAACCGAGTTGGTAGCGTGTTTGCCTATCTGCGTGGGGGGGGGGGAGGCTTTTGTCTGTCGCTGCAAAAATCTAGCCAAATGGTCTGTGTCACCCGGTTTACCCTTGGACCCAAAATTAGAATATTAATTTACTTTGTATTGTAATTAATAAAACTAAAATCTTAGGTTGTAATCATATCAAATACATAGCACGAAAAACTCTTTAAAGAAACAAATTAAACACATTTTATTTTCAGAATAGAAATTTTGTAAAATATAAATATTTTATTTTTTATAGAAATTATAATTGCCGTACATAATTGACAATGTTCATCAAATTGATGTACGGAATTGAAGAAAAAATTAATGTAAAGTTCCACATCAAATTGAAGACAAGTGTAGTAGGTTGGAAATTCATCAAATTGATGTAACAAATTCATAATAATCCAAGGTCTGACACAATTTGTATGTGGCTATTTTTTTTTTAACTCACGACCTTTTTTTTGGAGTATAATTGTTGCGGCTTTTTTTGGAGTATAATTGATCTTTTAATTCGCCCCATATTGTCAAAGACATCTGGCTGCGTTCTGGCATGCTTTAAATGTGCTCTTTATGATCAATTTAGCCCCAATCGCACTCACCACCCATCATATCACGAATGTGTTTTTAAAATTCTCTCTATTTAGGTCGCTTCAGGTTACAACGGATTTTCCTCTCGCCATGTCTAATACCGACAACTAATAAGTAAAACCTTTCTGGATTTTAATTATCGCCACTAGGGTTTTTAATTTCCCGACTTTTTTCAACTCCCTGAAAACGGAATTTCTTTCGCCGTCTTCGCGGTTATTCCCGGGACTTGATTTTCTTTATAAAATACAATAAAAAAAATATTATTTTCGAAAAAAAAAACTACTTGTTTTTGTAACCAAAACATTAACATAAATAATTGAGTTATGTTAAAAACTAGAAATGATTAATGTTTTAAATTAACTAAAAATCCTACGCAATTAATCTTGAATCACATATCCCGTATAATTTAAAGATCAACTAGTTTTGAAATGTTTTAGAATATAAAAAATCATATATGTCCCGGTTAAAAACCACAATCAATGTAAAATGTGTTTAAAATCGTACATAATTTAATTTCCCGGGAAATACGTCCCGGGAATTCTAATCGCCACATAAAATGTTCCAGAAAGAATTGACCGTCCCACGCGACGCATAATAGCATCAGCAATTTTTAAAACTAAGAAAATATGCTATTTACTTTCCGATTCATATTCCATAAAAATCTGAATGTACAAGTTGGAAAAATGTCAATCCAACTTTGCCGGTTTTGTGTTTCCATGGCGCATCTTCGTCTTTGGCCATCAAACACACTTTCTTTATGACAGTAAGTGGAACCGGAACCTGTGGCGTTGAACTAATCATTTGATTTTTCTTTACCGGATATAATTGTTCTTACCTGTTTATTTATATGGGTGTATATGCCTTTGTGTTGGTAGGCACGTGGTTGTAGTGTATACAATATATCATTATTCATAGCATCTTAGTGACATATAGATGTATTAGGGAGGACCTAGAACTGTTTTTTTTACAAGAATATAATAATTTTCATGCGCGGCCGTAGTATTTACGACTTTTACACAACAAACCTATGTCCGAATCCCAGTAAGAACATCTAAAAACATTTGCCAGCGGCCGTTTTTCATCTGGTAAATGCCGGAGCCTGTTTGACAAATCTCTAAGTCATGAAGTTTTTCAATCTGAGGGAAATTCTGAGAATGTTGCCGAAAAGTCTAAAAGAAATCTGAGTTTTTCTTTTTCTCAGAGTTTTAGATAATAAATCGTTAAGAAATCTTGTCGGCATTTCTGTACAATCTATTTATATAATTCCTAGATATTTCGTAGCGAATTCTGAACAAAATGTGTTAGATGTGTCGGATGACCTCAGATATTGTGCAGAATTTTCTGATATCAGCCAAAGTCGGAAACTTTTGCTAGCTGGGGCGTCACACCGACGATGTTTGAAACAAAATCAACCTTTTTTGATTTAATGTCAAACTTTGACATGTGTATAGAGTTGATTGATTGATGGAGCGGATGTCGGAGAATGAGAAAAAAAAAAACATATTGTAGAGCTGATAGAAATATATCGCTCGTTGGCTGCACTTTGGGATATTAAAAGTGTAGTTATTAAAGATGAACAGTATTATGTTTTATTGACAAAAGTGCTGGGAAAAATATCCAGAAGCTGAAAAGAAGGATTTATGTTCCTAGTAGAACTATCGATTCTTAATACGTTTCAAATTAATTTGCACAGAGTTCAGACTGAAACCATTATATATTTACTTAGTGAAATACCGACCAATCAAGGAAATATCAATCGATGAAACTTTGATTTAGTGTAACATTTTCCATTTTTAGGACTCGTGACAACATGTCACAAATAATAGGTTGAGTCAAAAAAAAACAAAAAAAAAAACCCCACACTCAGCAGTACACCCTAATACGCATATATGTATATAAACTTTTGTACATATAATAAAACGTCCCTGGCAGAGTCGTGATGGAGGGGGCGGGCGGTATGTCTTTGAAGCTGTATGCTCAGCGAAATTAAAGAAATCTGCCAACGACCAACAACAAAAACGCCATTCCTTAGCAACACCCTCAATGTGTGTATGCGGCAACCGTAAGGTTTCATCAAAAATTATCAAAAATGTTTCTTTGTACATACAAACAAACCTACATACGTACATCGTTACAGGTACACGCACATACATACGCACATACATAAAGCAGACACTCAAATTTCTATTAGTTCCAATTAATTTTTATTATCATGACAACCAAAACAGAATTCACTGAACCCCAACTGAAATCCGACCTGTAATTATTCCATACAGCTGAATTAAAGTCAGATCCCAAGAGATGAATTAAAAGCTTCGTTCGGACATTGATCTTCGAACAACGTATAACCTCAAGGTCTTGGAAGTTGTATTGCAAGTAGTACCAGCGATAAAAAAACGAAGGCCTTCTTAGGGATCTATGGGAGATACGTCAATGCAGTCGTAGATTGGAAGGTCATTTTATAAGAGTATCAATACATTTACAATATATAATATTCTAATATAATGTTTCTTTACATTGTTCTCTACGGGAAGTAGCACCATCCCTAATATTTTCTCTAATAATGATTCTGGGAATGAGTCGAAATATGAATATTTATATCTGGCGGATATTTCTAACATACAATAACAGAGATATCTCTAAAAAGACATTTTGAAATGAATGCGAGATTTTCAAAACTAAAGAATGATACCACAGGCAAGAGCTTATTAGAGAATTGACTTGAGATGCTATGACAAAGGTATGCGTATTTCTAGAAGGCCTTAAAGAATATCAAACAATTCCCATCTAAAATGTGCTGATCTTACCAACTTTTTCCCCTTAACATTCCATGAAGAAATGAAGGGGAACTTTTCTCAAATCAGTGAGCTGAAACATTTGACCCAAATATGTTTTCCCGTGTTTGCGCAAAAACGTCTAATATTTTTATTTGTTTTGTAGACCGTAGACAGTTCTAGTGAATTTAAATAAGGGTATCGGAAGGAGGAAAGATTGGGCAGTGTTTGTTGACATTTGTCCTGAATTCGAATTCGGCTGTTTAATGAAAGCAGTAGTTTGCTACTTAAGCTAGGGTCACATTAGGCAAATATTTGACCCAAATCTGTTTTCCCGTGTTTGCGCAAAAACGTCTACTAGAAAATAGTTTTTGTTGTGTAGACCACTGTTTAAGTGAAATGAAATTAGGGTATCGTAAGTGGGATGAGTGGGTAATGATTTGTTGTCATATGTCCTGAATGTTCGGCTGAAGAACTAATTTGCTCTACAATGTGTCGTTCGATTAACCGGCCATTCGACAATGAAGGGAGGACAGTCCCTGAATAACCGCATATCCCGGCTGAAAGTCCTAATATCCAGTGACTAGACGAGAGATAGTGGAAAGCCGTGGTGTGGTAGGTAGTGTGTGCGACTATCACACAAAAGAACACGAGTTCGAAACCGGGTAAGACCATCAAACATATTTCAGCGGCTGCTTCCACCTCGTAAATGTTGGCGACTTTACGAGTAAGAGAGTAATCTCTATGCCATGTAAAACTTCTCTAGAAAAGCATTGGCCGTTCTGAGCCGGCTTTAAACAGCAGGTCCCGGTCAGTGAGTATACAAATTATATCGTACACAGCTCACTAATTCGAGAGAAGTTCCCCGTCTGTCAAGGGAAATAAGTAAGACGAGACACGACTTGACCGATGATCACATCAATATGAATGAAAGAAGTTGTTGTCATCTGCAAAAGAGTAGATTGGGTTCACAGTCTAACCCAAGAGGTTTTAAATGAAATCAAAAAAAATAGAGGATAGTCAACAGAACCTTGTGGCACTACTACGGTCAACATACGGTCATTGGATGAGACGATGGTATTCCTGCGTCGGAACCTGATTCAGTGGACCACATCACCTCCGGCCGGCCACTACTTCTGAAGAAATTCTTGTACAAATTCATTTAACAAAATTCCTGGTTATTTGACAAATTAGAAATTGATTTCTAAAAATTCTCGCACAGTTTCTCTAGAAATTGTATTAGAGGCCGCTTTACACTGTAAGCCTCCATTGGTGAGATTATTTCCGTGATTAGGCAGAAGTTATCCACTAGTACCTTAAAGAGGGTATGTCGAGGCAAATGCCTGCAATTGCCACGCCTTCTTCATATAATTCTTTTAATTTTCTAGTTGAGTGTGGTAGACACCATTCTACATAATGGAGATTACTTTATGTGTGGATTTTACATTTGCTTTGATTTGAAAATCGTCACTTTGTCTTCTTTATATGTATGTACATATATTTTTGAGCTTCTCAGCTACGTGTGCACATTGCACTTACACACAAACAATTGTAGCACACTTGAGGGATGATTTACAAAAGTTTTCTCGTCGTAATTCATTGTTCAACAGTTTGTTTGGAAAAGTTTGGAATTAAAAGTTGTAAGACAAAAAAAAAAAAACCAACAATTTTTTGTTTATCCCAACGTTAGCTGTGCTTTCAAGGTATTACTCTGTTTTCTATGCGCTGCTTCTTATAAAGATACCCGTTACTTATACAAATTGCACTTGCAAATATAAACACCGGTGAAAACGACGACGACGACGAGGATGATGGTACTGATAACTAATCTCACTCTCTTGCCGTTTCCGTATCCGTCGTCGGATGCTTTGTAATTGTAATGTATGGCGGCGGTATAATCACGTTCATGGAAAAAGTGCTTGTTATGCTGAGATTATACGCTATTGTTGCTAACTACAATTAAAAGGGCTTAATTTTTTTGTGTGTAATGATACCGTGACGTTTCATATCAAGGTGGAAAAAACTGACATAGATCGACAGACAGACTGACAGAGTGACCGAACGACACACGTTGACGTGTGCACATGCATATGTACAGTGTCGGGAGAAAATAAATGGATTGCTTGAATTGAGCGCTCAGAAGAAGAGATCCGCAACAAGGTGTTCGTGTAAAGGATACTCCAACAAGAGGTATTATTTTGAATCACCCGGTGTTTCGGTAGCTGTCACTTTTGAAGCGTTGATTCTTAAAAATGGAACGATACACGCTTCAACAACGCATTGAAATTATAAAAATTCACTACAAAAAATGGTGAAAATCTTCCTGTCACAGTTCGCAAAACTAAAAAGTTTCCGAACCGTGTTATTTCTCAAAGAGGCGATCACAATTGGCCAACGAGATCTTGTGATTTAACACCTGCCGACTACTTCCGTTGGGGCCACGTGAAAGATAAGGTCTACGCCAACAGACCATCAACGATTCAAGATCTCAAAGATAGAATTCGTGAGGCTATCGAGGACATAGGGCAGCCACTTTGCGATTTGGTCATGAACAATTTCTTGAAAAGGATATGGTCCTCTAAGGTGGCCATTTGGCTGATGTTGTTTTTCATTAATAACGACATACCTTCCTCTTCATTATGAAATAAACATCCGATCATTTATCTAAAAAAAAAAATGCCACACGCCACAATCAATATGCAACAGCCCTATTGTCCACGGAATGTTTACAACATTAAAACAAGTTTTACATGTTTAAACAATTCTTTAATATTGCCTATATTATTTGGGTCCGATCAAATATCAAATAAAATGTTATTATCTGAGCTAAAAATGTGAAAACTATTTTTAGTCAAAACAAAAAATTTAAAAAAAAGTTGCCGAAATGGTACGTTCCTGTGCTAGGTATCAGAAGGGGCGTGGCTAGAGTTTAGTGCCAACTCTGCTCTCCATTATTTCTATATAACAATTTTCACAACATACTTAGCATGCGTAATTGCCTTTAATTTGATATATTCTATTGTTTATATTCGGACATCGGCTTCTAAAATTATAGACAAAAAAAAAATAGGGCAATTTTAAAGGACAAAATTAAAAACAAAAAAATGTGTCCTTAACAAGTTTCTTCTGCTGATTTTAGGAACTGTGCTACTTAATCATTCGTAAGGTAGAGGGGCGGAAACTGTCATCAAGTTGTCTAGGCTACTGCAAATCCAGCCAAAACAGCGTCAACATAAAGTAAACAACAAATATTCTTTTAAACGTTGTATTATTTTACATTTTACTAAAAAACACCAAACATTCTTATTTAGTATTTGGTTTGCTTACCATTTGCTTTATAACTCAGCAAATGTTTAAATAAAAATTTAATTTAAGAAAAATTTTCATTAGAAAAAACACCAAATTTTATGCGGCAAATGAAGATAACATTCATATTTAATAGTTGGTTTGCTTTCCTTTTGACTGTATAACTTCTGCTAGTCTTCTAGGCATTGAAGTGTCTGCAAGTGTTTTAGTAACATCAGGTGTGGTTTTATCCCATTCGTCATGTAATACGATTTTTGGGTCAGCTCTGTAAGATGTGTGGCTTTCTCTAATTTCGTTGTACAAAAGTTCTGATATGGTGGATGATCTAGTGTTTTGGGAGTCCACTAGAGCATCCACTCTTTCACTCTGGGCGAATGTTTAGGATCGTTGTCCTGCTGGAACATCCACTTCTGCAATAGGCCAAACTTTTGCCTACTAGGAGCAACATTGTCTTCCAATATCATTAAATAAACTTATTTTTTCATCGTTGACTCGATAAACACTAGATTTCTTTAACGCCGCCATGCATCTCCACACCGTAACTGATCCTCCAGCATTTTTAATTGTTTCGAACACATTTGCATTTATCTTCTCCAATTTTGCGGAGAGTTTTTAATTCCAAAGATATAATTTCACAAAAAACGTTTTTCTCAGGATTTTTGCACAACAAATGTATCCGATAATTCCGATGTGCGTCTCACTTTTGGCCGACAGTGTACTAGTATGCACATTCAGCCATTCATCCAACCATCCATCCTTCACAATATTGATATGCACGTGCCAAAAGAATGAAATATCAATTCTAAATAGAGAGATATAAAATGACATTCATATAAATAAATGCTGCTATTGAAGTGTAAACGTCTACCCGTCACCGCTACTTCCGTCCATCCATCCGCGCCAGTCTATCTGTTCCTGGTTGTGTGTAGCAAAAAAAAAACGTATCGTTGTTGTGTTGTACGGCCGGTAGGTCGTCGCTCGGTTGGTCTCATCATTGTCTCATGTACCATGTACTTAACTATTATGGGCATAATTAAATGTATCTGTTTAAAATGATGTTCACCACGGTTTAAGGGAGGGAGGGGGGTAGAGTTTGTTTGTTACCTTTTGTGGATTTTATCATTACCGAATAATTATCGTGTTTTTCGATACGGGTGTGATACATGTGTTTTCCCTCATCCTCAGAAACGAGGGCGCGGCTGTAGTTTGATTTCACCTTTTCGTAAGCGGCGGACGAGTGAGCGACTAATTTTTGATTATACAAAGCCGCCGCTTTCCCCTTTTCTTGGCTGGCGATGATGATGACTGAATGAATGAATTGGATGGTTGAATGAGTTTGAGTTTCGCTTCTTGATGTCCTCGTCCCTGTTGTTGTTGCTGCTGCTATTGTTTGGTTTATTTATTGGAGTGAAGTGAAGGACTATTTACACAGACAACCACCGTAACACCCCAGCACACGGTTGTTTGTTGTTGCACCCATGTAGAACTGGCAACATCCGTGTTAAATGTACACCCGGGAAATCACTTTCCCCCGTGTGTACGTCTGTCTGTCCGTCCGTCCGTCCGCCCGTAATGATTAAATATGGGTTTTGTGCTTCAGTTAATAACGGGATGTTTTGGCACTTTGTATCTGCTGATACAGATGGTACTTGATTTTATTAGAACATAAGCAACAGCAACAACGGCAACCACTTTTGCCCGACGGCCACTGCAGAAAAGGAAGGTGGCATCAAAGGTAACATAATTGTTGATATCTACACGTATCATCACCATCATCGTAAGTAAGTAGGTATCATGCATGCTTGGTGCATGCTGTCAATATCTCCGTGGGCATGGGATTTTGGTACCAATGGGACGCGTGTCTTCCCTCTTTAACAATGCGACTTTCACTAATAACCCCCCGCAGGGTCTTATGCGGCCTTTGGCCAACGATATGTACTGGGATACTATGAGTATTAGATTGATTTGGGCAAATTCGGTGTAATCTTTTCGGTCGTTAACCAATGCAAATAAAAACCCATGCATCTTATCTCGTGAAATGGATAATTCAGTGGTACAACAGGGCCAAATACATTTTACATACATATGTATCTAAATCAGACTAACTGATTGAACTGCTTAATTAATAATTTGGTTAATTAGTTGCCTACAGGCAGGCACAAAACAAGTAAAAAATAGAATAAAGGGAATTCTTTAATAATAATAAAAAATAACTTTAAAACAAATACAGTTTCAGTTAAATGAATATACCAGTTATTTATAAAGTGCCAGTTTAATTGTTAACATATCCGCCGCGATGAAAATTCGCTTTGTCCGAAAAGATGATTTTTCGAGCAAAATTTTTTGACGATTTTTAGCTGCTCTAAGACCCTAACTAAGAAATGATAAAGAAGTGGAGTTATTTGATTCAGTAGGACTTTGTAAGTGAATAATGAGTGGTTTTTGTGCAAAATTACGTAATTGAGATCGATGGCGAGTCGCACACTACGGACACCACACGTTAGACACCAACAAATTGCGATTGGCTCATTTCAAAAAGTTTCTGAAACTGATATGTGGTAATTTTTGTCGAAAGGCCCAATTAGTCTTGACGGTTGACGGTAGACGATCAGCTGTTTGAGTTGGGGTTGCATTTTGCATGTGTTAGAGAGAGACGACTAAAATTGATGGTAGACTTCTCCAGGTTGCAGAATCAACCGTCAAGACCGATCAGCTGTTTAATGTTATTGATTTCACTTCGACATTTTGCGCGCGGTAATTATTTATAAGTTGTAAATTAAATTTTATAGTTTAAAGTTATGAGTAATGTATTTATAAACGAAGTCAAGTTATATTTTGTACAAATGCTCTTCAATTAGCTGTTTTTGTTTTGTTTTGTCTTACCGTCGTCTACCGTCATAACTAATCGCACAATATTGAGCCTACCTCCAACCGTCAAGACTAATTGGACCTTAACAATGGGAAAAGTCAAACAGTGTAGACCTCTGGAGCGAAAATTTATCAAAATTGTTTTCAAGTTGGGAAAACTTTTAAGTTTATACGCCAGACACTTGATGTATCAAACGGTTGATGACTAATTCGAAAAATGGGTGGCCAAAGCCAGAAAATTGGTGTAGGCACAAAAAAACACCAGTGAGAGACAAGATAATGCAATATTGCGGATCAGTAAAAAACAGACTTTCCTAAACTCATCTCAAATTAAAAATGCACTGAACTTTCCACTATACACAACAGCAATTAGAAAACGACTTATAAAAGCCAAATATTATGGGAGAAGGCCGAGAAAGGTACGCTTACTAAAATCAATTCATTTGAAAAACAGTCTTCACTTTGCCAGAACTTTCATTAACGAACCGGAGAGTGTATAGAGGAATATGTTATGGACAGATGAGACCAAAATCGTGCAATTAGACAGTGGCAATGAAAAATAGCGAACCCGATTAGGGAAACTCCCGGGAAATATACTTTTTTGAGATGAAAATCCTTCAATTCTAAACAGAGAATAAAAAAACTGACTCCGCTTAATAGAATATCTCTGTCCCTTATTATAATTCTCCCGATCTGTTTACAAAAAGAGGATATTATTCTAGAAAACAAACAAATCCCTGGGAATTATCTCACTGGGATTTTCATAATCGGGCTGAGTATGTTAGACGTCCTCCTAATCAAGAAGTTAAAAGCAGATACACTCGCAAATCTTTTAAGCATGGAGATTTAAACCTCATGTTTTGTTTTTTTTATTTCACAATGGATGCTAATTATTATGTTGACAAAAACCTCCTGGATGCAATGTTACCTTATTCGTAAGAGGATATGCCATTACCAAAGACCATACTGAGGGCAGACATCCCAAGTTGTGTTTCAACACATTAGTTCGACTACTCACTCTAGATGTCAATAACTGGCATGGCAATATTGGAAAGGTTTTCAAAGCAAATAATATTGTTTTTTTTTTTAAAACAAATAACTACTTTTTTAAAACCAATACTGTTAAAATTCTCTTGGAAATGTTCAGCAAACAACTTGGGACGTCTGCCCTCTGTATGGTCTCTGTCATTAGAATGGATCGTCCAACAAGACAACGACCCCAAGCATATCTCGAAGAAGGCAAAAACGTCGTTTAATGATCACAAAATACAGGTTTTGGAATGGGCGGCGCAATCACCAGACCCTTATCCGACTGAACATCTTTGGAAGGTTGTAAAAACCGGTGTAAGGGCTGCCAAACCAACAAATATTGTAGAAATGTGGACCGCTGCCAAGAATTCTTGAGAAAATATCGCCATATTAAGATGCCGTACTTTAATTAACTCCATGACGTTCAGATGCCAAGAAGTCATAGCAAATCGAGGAGGAGTTACTTCTTAATAATTGTAATACCAAACTAGTAATTACAATTTTAATTAATTATTATTAATTTTTTGATTAGGTGCTGTTTTCTTCGTTGCTCCTATTAATTCGAACAGCTGATTTTGGTAATTTCTTTATAATGACGTGTGCATAAGGGTCAGGAAATGCATTTATACAGGGTTCACCAACAACAAATGAAACATTTTTTGAGATAAATATATGCCGTTAATAATGAAAAACAACATTACAGGACCATATCCTTTTCATGAAATTATCCATAACCAAATCGCAAAGTGGCTGCCCTATGTGCTCGAAAGCCTAACGAATTCTATCTTTGAGGTCTTGAATCGACGCTGGGCTGTTGGCGTAGACCTTATCTTTCACGTGACCCCAAAGGATGAAGTCGCAAGGTGTTAAATCACAAGATCTCGTTGGCCAATTGTGATCAGCTCTTTGCGAAATGACACGGTCCAGAAACTTTTTAGTTTTACGACCGCAAGATTTTCACCATTTTTTATAGTGAATTTTAATAATTTCAATGCGTCGTTGAAGCGTGTATCGTTCCAATTTTAGTAATGGCGTAGTTTCTATTTGTCAAATGTCAAGGAACAAAAGCTGCAAAAGTGACAGCTACCTAAATACCGGGTGATTCAAAATAACACCTCTTGTTGGAGAACCCTGTACTTAGTTTTGTCGGCATTTAGGTAAACATTAGTCTTGAAAGTTCCGATTGGGCAGACATAGAGAGACGTGGCAAATGTATTATCTTAATATATATTTACCCTCGACACTGATTCCCTGATTCACTGACTCTGTCACGCAGTACGTAGGAATTTAAATAGGCATTCTATAATAATTCTATAAATAATAATAATAAAAAAAATAATATTTTTTTTGTACAGAAATTGTGTTTTCCCCAAATTTTTTTTTTACAAAATTTTTTTTTCTTACAAATTTTTTTTTACAAAAATTTTTTTTTTCCAAATTTTTTTTTTCAAGAAATTTTTTTTTTTCAAATTTTTTTTTTCCAAATTTTTTATTTCAAGAAATTTTTTTTTTTAATTTTTTTTTTCAGCAAACATTTTTTTTTCAACAAAAATTTTTTTTTCAACAAAAATTTTTTTTTTCCACAAAAATTTTTTTTTCAACAAAAATTTTTTTTTTCAACAAAAATTTTTTTTTTCAGCAAACATTTTTTTTCCACAAATTTTATTTTTTTTCGAAATTTTTTTTTACAAAATAGTTTTCTCAAAATATTTTTTACAAAATTTTTAAAATTAAGTAACAAATACTTTCTCAAGCAAATTAACGGGCGCCATAGGCGCATTACAACTTACTAGTGGAAAAATATTCGAGAAACCAACGTCGATTACTGTGACGATGAGAAAGTTACGAGAATTTTTTGGGCGAAACAACAAAACGCATTATTTAGAGAGGGTCTATAACTGATAGGTCGCTGAAAACATTGCTGCTGCTCCAGAAAGTGTTCCAAACAATCCATCAAACTCAATACGACGACGTGGCCAGGAGTTTGGTCTTCAAAGAAAACCTAGGCCACAATTAAAAGTGACAGTCTGGTGTGCAATTTGGTCAGGAGTTTGAAATGCAGGACAAGGCAATGAAAAAATGTGCTCAAAAGGGCTCGCATTTGTGAGGCTAATAGAGGCGGACATTTATCTGATATTGTATTCCGTACATTGTTGCCGACATTAAATAAAACATTTATCAATATCTTCTCTTCTCTTTTATTTAATCAAAAAATATTTAAAAAACCTTGCCGACGGACACCCTGTATAAATAACCTTACCGACTATTAATATAGTCGTGGTAAAACTATGAATTTTATTTTTAAAATATTCCTAATTGGGCCAATACTAGGCTGTATTTCAAAATTATCGATGGGTTACGATTTCACTTACGATTTTTCACAAACCTTGTGCCCGCACAACCATTGTTCTGCTTCAAATAGAGTTTCCCAATCGTTCTGATTCAATTTTACAATTGTATTGATTTATCTTTTCATCGTATCTCTGCATATATGTCTGGGTATCATCCATATTGTTTGTCATCTATGGGTGTTTGTTTTATTGTTTTTTTTCTATCGGGCTATGTGCATTGTATGGCTTCTAGATAAACTCTGTGTCAACAGAGGTGGGGGCGTATCGAGCGAAACATGTGCGGTCTTTCTGCGATGTACTCACCCACACACACACACATCGGTTTCGCCATTTTCCTTAAATGTTTGCTGTTGTATGTGTGTATTCAAAGGATTCACCACCACTTGCCACTTGTTGTTTTGCTATCCTATCCCGTGTTGTTGCTTATAAAGCTTATCGAGATTTTCTCTCTTTTGTGCGCAAGAGAAGACCCTCAATTCATAAATAAATATAAACACACACACATGCATTCATACAAACAAACATATTTTATCTGTTATCATCTATTATGTTTCGTCAAATTGAATTTGTTTATGGCCATTTATGACGGCTGACTGGCTAATAAATATAACTTCCGATTCTTATCAAACGGGCATTGTTTGGCCCCTGTGTATATTTACCGTTTATGAGCACCTGCCATTTATCCCACAAGTGGGATGCGACCAGACTGTTTCCTGATTATCTCATGAATTACAAATTACATATATTTTATAGGCCAAATGAATGGACATTGTCCGAATTGTTCGCAAATGATCGACTGAAAATTTTGGTTATTTTTAATATCCTATGATGATGGAATGGTTTAGTTTCCCCTAGGATTATTGGATTTCTTTCGAACGACAGGAAAAAGTCGACTGTTCTTAGTTGTTCTAATAATGATTTAAAAAAACTGATGAATTGTAATATTGGTTTGATGAGAAACTTAATTATTTTTGTTATCGTTGAATGTGGCCTGAATTCACCTGACAATTGCAGTGCATAGAAAAATACTCCTTAAATTGCAGAGATCTACTACAGAACTTGAAGTGAACATGGAAAACCCACAATGTATACTACAGGTTAACCCAAATGAGACCTAGTGTAGTTCCACAAATTGAAAGTTGTATGGCTACATCTTTAGATCCAACTTTAAAATTATCTGCAATGTTAAGCTGGGTACAGTGTACTCTCTGAAGCGGACTGGTACTTAAACGAGAGGTGTCCGCTTAAGAGAGGTGTCTGGAAGGAGATAGTACTTTGTATATCTAACTTATAAGATATGCCGATTTTTAGATAAAATTATGGCCATAACTTCTATGCATCCGATCAATTAATCGATGAGATTAGAAATCATTAGATAAAGCGTTGTTGGTGACTGGACGTATTCATTTGAGATTTCCAAGAGATCTGTTAAAATCTGCAAACAGAAAATGTTAGAAACTAAAAATTGCTACTTGTCCAGAGTCCGCCAAATAACTTTTTTTTTTTTTGAAAATTCTATAAAAAAAACTACTGGATATTTTCTCAAATTTCTTTTTTTTGTTTGAAATTACAATCCTTCCGGTTAATAATGGAAAATAGTTTCATTCAAATGGCTGCCTCGGCTGACCATGCAG
The DNA here is from genome assembly GCA_958296145.1 of Hydrotaea cyrtoneurina. Taxonomy (NCBI): domain Eukaryota; kingdom Metazoa; phylum Arthropoda; class Insecta; order Diptera; family Muscidae; genus Hydrotaea; species Hydrotaea cyrtoneurina. The sequence goes on from OY282512.1 coordinate 141,461,240, forward strand.
TAGCCCAATGACATCAGCTCTGCGGCTGATAATGCGATCTTCAATAACTGGGCGCAAAACATCGAGAGTAGCTTCGGCTGTGTGGCACGTAGCACCGTCCTGTTAAAACCAAATATTGCCAATATCCTCCTCTTCAATGTTTGTACACAAAAATTCGTTCAACATGGCCCGATAACGAAAACGAAATAAGCACTAGTTGAAAAAAAACGTTAGATGGCCCTTTATTTTATATCAGTTGGTCTCATTTGGGGTACCCTGTAGCTACCCAAAACCAACTACAGCTATTATCCGATGTAAAGGACACGCATATCTGCATAATAATACTCGACTCCAGTTCCAATATTCATTTTCTTCCCGTGGACGCGTGGGGACTGAAATGCCCCGGAAAGGTTCATCCTAGTTTTAAGATCACTGAATTTAATCCCACAACTGAATTCCAATTTTTTATTTTTAAAACATGGAAACCCTATAGCTTTCCCTATCTCGTTTTCTTTCAAAATAGCAAAGGGTTTTCCATCTTGTTCTCCATCGTTTTTTCGTTAAGTGGTGTTTGTAACATTTTTCTGCTGCTAACATTTTTCACTTTGGCAGCATCAACTAAAACGAAAGAACCAATCTCTGCGCAATAAAACCAGAAAAAAACACACCAACTGATACACTGAATTTCCTTTCCATTCCTTACCTTACCTGTTGTACCTGATATTACAATCTTGGGAGTTCTTCATGTTAAAATAAAAGCATACAAACCATTACAGATCCAGTTACACTGAAGACATAATACATTGACAAATCAACGCTTTTGAACAATTGTCATGTGTTGAGTTCACAAATTATCTGTCAACGCTCGTTACTAAAATATGGGGAATTCAGGCAAACTGTGTTGACAAATTTGGAACAACGTCGACGATTTGGCCACATCCGTGTAATGATAGACTTTCGTGCCGGTATGTAATCAGGACGTTTGGTCATACTTTTGCTATGAGTGTACGTTCCAAGATTGTTCAGGTTCTTCTCGGTCTGTAAATAATAAATACATTCGTTATTTTTGAAAAGTGTCTGGAATGCCAATTTTGTTACTGCATTCAAAGTCATTCCTCTTTAAATATCAGCACGTTACTCACCTTCATTCCGCCAATTGAAAATATATACAGGCTCCCATTACACCAATGACAGCAAGCATCGGAAATACTTACCCATATGTTAACATATGTCTTGGAACTGCTCAATAACTCAAGTTTATGGTTTAAGATTCATACTCTTCTCCATATTCTGTACCTACGAGTGAACAAGTTCAGTTATTCCGGGTTAACTCCCTGTTCACAATGTTGAAATCCAGCTGTATGGCTTAATTAGACGTTCTTACGTCGCTGTGAGTTGATGAAAGTTTTGCTCCTACTAGTATGTCAACATATCCTGGGAATACATATATAATACATACAGTATCGTTCATAGACCCCCGCCCTGTGACGTACCTACTTCCACAATTTCAAGAGTCAATCTCGACGTCGACATTCGTTTTGATACCTTAAGCAGTTGCTAAACAATTAACAAAATACTTTCAAAGGACTTTGGAATCTTTAATTTTGAGATGACCCATTTTCCAACGCCAATTTCTACCAAACTATTTGTTTGATCTAAAAATTAAATAGTCTGAGCAAGACAGACTCCGGTCTGCTATGTCTGAACAAAATTTCAGGTTTTTTTGATATTTTTTTCTAATTTTTCATTCTAATTTTGATGAATTGTGTTTTCAAAATGATTTAATAATATCCATGTCAGTACCATGGTACAATAAACAAGGTAAGGCCAAGCAATCAGCTGATTTACAATTTTTTCTCGCAGCACTCTAAATTGTCAAAGTTGACATTCGATGTTTTTGTTTACATTCAGGCAACTGTTGAAATTTCAAAAAACGTTTATTCAAATTATTGAAATTATTATTGTACCATGATATTTTGTATCAAATATTTACAACAATAACAAAAATTAACTGTCAGTAACTTTATTTTATACTAGTAAGTTGTAATGCGCCTATGGCGCCCGTTGAAATATGGAAAAAACAGTTTTGTTGAAAAAAAAAAATTTTGTTGAAAAAAAAATTTATGTGGAAAAAAAAAAATTTTGTTGAAAAAAAAATAATTTTGTGGACAAAAAAAATTTTGTTGAAAAAAAAATTTTGTTGAAAAAAAAAATTTGGAAAAAAAAATTTTGCAAAAAAAAAATTTTTGTAAAAAAAAAATTTTTGGTTTAAAAACAAATTTTTGTCTAAAAAAAAATTTTGTAAAAAAAAATTTAAATTCCTACGTACTGCGTGACAGAGTCAGTGAATCAGTGTCGAGGGTAAATATATATTAAGATTCTTGACATATACAACTTTGACAATATAGAGCACCAGAGTTGTATCTGATTATTTGTTGTTGGGCTAATGACCTTACCTTGTTTATTGTACCATGGTCAGTACAGAGAAATTGTTAAAAAAAAACAAAATCTTTTTGAAAGTGACAACTCAATGAAATTTCGAACCTCTCCCAAGCTATTTATTCTAATCTAAAAGCAGCATTTCAACTAAATCTATTTTCCTAAAAATATCGCTCGTGCACTCTCGAAATGTATTTTTTGGCCATTAATCTGTAATGGCTAAGTCCAAGTGCAAAATACTTGGAAACATAAAAAAAATATTGACCAAAAAAAAATTACCTATCAAATACATACATTTTTTGAAATTTAGTTTATGTTTTTTAATTAAAGTAAAATTTTGGAAGTTCTGAAAACGGCGTTTCCCAAAATTTAGAGAACTTTTTGGACTATTTTTCAGCAAGGAAACAGTTTAAAATGATTCATTGTGTATCCGATTGTGAATAAGCGCAACCAAATGTTTGCACAACGAAAAGTTTTCCGCAAACAAACGTGCAACCCAATTTTTACGCAACCAAATATTAACACAACCTAAACTTTTCCGCATGCAATTGTTTGTGCAACCAAATATTTGCACAACCAATTCTTTGTAAAACCCAGCGTTTTCCGCAAACAAATGTTGGTGCAACCAAATGTTTACATAACCAAACGATTTGCAACCAAACATTTTCAACAACCAACTGATTGTGCAACCAAATGTTTCTGCAACCACGTCTTTGCTCAACCAAGCGGGCCTTAACTCTTTCCGTGGCAAATACATTTTTTTGTCGAGCTAAAAATCATATGAAGTCTCGAATATATTTGACAAATCCACGGAAAAGGTTAATCTGAACCACATGATCTTTCCATTTTTCCGATTAAGAGTTCAGAAGATTCGCCAGTACAGTGAAACTGTTTGATAATTTTCCGGAAAAGGACTATGGTATCGCTACAAGATTAGTACCAAATTAAGGCTAAACTTCAGTACCATTATTAACCCACTGAGAAATGTATGCTAGGACCATTTTCAAAAGATTTATCGAGTATCAGATTGTGAATTTCTGCAACCAAACTTTCTACGCAACCAAATGTTTATGGTACTAAATTAGGCGAAAAAATTGTTGCTCTTATTCCGATATTTCGTAATAAATGATATTTTGTGCATTGAGAGTATCAGAGTTGTATGCTACGATCAGTTTCACATGATGTACTGTGGTACATTCTAAACATGTCTTTTTCGGCCATAAATCTGTAATGCCTAATGTTATGTAGACTAAATGTGGTGATAATTAGATGAAGAGTTCAGAAAATTAGTTTTCTCAAAATTAGAGATTCGGAAGTACTTTGAAACTATTTGACAATTTTTCAGCATCGATCAGTGATTGAATAGTAGTCCGAAAACCTAGCTTTAATTCGGTACTAATCATGTGGCGATACATTAGTCCGTTGCTGGAAAATTGGCCAAAGAGTTTGAAGGGTCTTTTGAATCTCAAATTTTCTGAAGCCAATTTCTGCAAAACTGCATGTTCAAGGACCGCTATGTATTAGCAACATTTCAATGAAATATATTTCTTCATAAAAATCGAATCCACGTGTTTAAAGAACTCGTCGTCTTTGTGAAGCCGATTAATTTCATAGTGTGTAATTATTGATCTTACATATAAACAAAATTTCGAACATATGAACATGTGGTCTTTCAGAACGTCTACTTTGTTCGTTGTTGTGATTATTTTCTTCTTATTTTTTTTTTTTTTGTTAATACAATTGAAGTATGTATGTACTTTATTCGTTAACGTCAACATATGTTTTTTTTTTGCATCTAGAATTACATAAATAATATAATGATTTGAAATGATATGTGACACTAAAATAAAATAAAAAAAAGAATATAAAATAATTATTAAAAAAACCAACAAATGAAGGCACAATAATTCCGGAATTACTTAATCGAGAGTACCTTCTACGACGATGAGTAAGCAGGAAATCAAAATAAACATGACTTTCCCATTACATTATTGTAGTAATGTAGTTATACCGTGTACGGAGTACGTAATTATTAGAAACGACGCAACGAGGCGCGGTCTTAATGTCTATGGTCAAATGTGAAACGATTATGAATTGAGTGGGGATAGTATGATGATGGGTGGGGGTGGGTGGATACTACTAAATATAACTTAGAATCTACGGTTGTGTTGTCTGGATCCAGTCAAGCATGACGATGATGAAGGAGCTGGTTTTTTGCTTGAACTGCCCTTGGATGAGGCTGAAGATGAGCTAGGATTGAGTCGTTTTCTTTCCCGGGCATAATAACAAAATATGCAGAATCCATTTTGTGGTGTGGTACATCAAATGTTTGTGGGACTGCGTGATGTGTATTGGGTGCGGTAACGAGAATTGGATCTGTAACAGCGGAATTGTTATTAATTCGAATCAAAGAGAACTTTCGCTTGTATACTCACCTCGATAGACTTGTCGTGTAATCGCGTACTGGTATATTCGGTTCGTGTCGATAGCTGCTAGAACTGGATGGCTCTAAGAGAGACAGAGTACGATGATCGTATGCGCGTATTGGTCTCCGACCCATTGTGGCATATCCGTCGATATGTCCACCGGTGGAGGCAAGACTACCGCTTGGCGGGGTGTTTCCGCTGGTGTTGTACGAGAAGCGTCTTTTCGGGTTGTACGTATTATAGTAAGCCGTCGACGTGGATGAGGAGGTACCTTTGCTATTGTCGTCACCTGCACTTGTTTTGTAGCGTGACGCTAAAATGGAACTGTGCGAGAGTAGATCATTGTCGGGTGTCGCATAGGAGCCGTAGCGACGTTCCGATATACCGGAAGGCGATGCTGGTGTCCGTATATCGTTAAGACTTTTTCGGGGTCGCCCGGGTGTCAGGTTGTAGTCATGGGTGCTGCTGCTGCTATATGGTGATTTGTATACTGGCGGTTTCAGTTCTGTACCAATGGGACTTAGCTTTAGGGGTCGGAAGAATTCCTGGGTAATGTCCGGCGAACGTTCCCGTTCTGCGGGATAAATTTTATTAGACGAACGTGTTTTGGAGGCCGACTGCTGTTCGCGGTAGTATTCACGCACGGCATTGGGTCCCACTATGCTGCTCGTACGCTTCGGTTTCTTTTCGTTGAAACGACAGTAAAAGCTACGCCGCCTAATGCGGTCCACAATGCTTTCGTTGGGATCGGAACTTTCACCGTCACGCCGGGTGGGAGATGAGACCTGTGAAGCTCTGGAAAGGCGTGAGACCGTTGGAGAGGGAGTGGCTCCGTGCATACGATAGTTGTCCTCCGAACAAACAGACCAGTTGTCAAAGTACAGTTCAGGCTCTTCTGTGGGCGACATAAATGTCGAGGTGGAGGCACAGTCTTCTTGATAACTTCTGGAATCCGACGAGTAGTTGGCAATATTGTCAAAGGAAGGCGACATTAGATTATTGTTCTGATTGGCCTCATGGACCGATGACAACCGGTATCCGGATGTCTGGGAGGAGTTCAATGACGAACTGTTGTTGTTATTCGCTAGAGGTATGTTGTTGTTATTGGTATTGTTATTGGCCACATTATCGGCGGCTTGGCCGGCCGTACTGTTACTGGACGAGCTGTGAATCGTCCGAGGGTAGGGAGGAAGATTTGAATACATTTCGTTGTCATTTATATAGGAATACTTTTTAGAGTTGCGTCCCGTGTAGACATTTTCTATGCCCTGGGTTTGGGTCTTCTCCGGCTTTACTAGTTCCAGCATCAGACCCTTTCGTCTGTCTTTGTTGCCCTGCAGGCTCTTCGAAGAATCCGTGCTGTACGATGATAGATTTTGAATGTCCGTTACGGATTTATCTTTGTATTTGCTGGTGACGGCTACATTCTCGATACATTCCAGACAATTGGATGGCGTCGTTATATCGGACGCCGGACATTTTAAGTCACACTGGCCCTTACACACGTTACTTCGTTCACTGGCAATGCAGTCGACTTCACCAGATTTCACTTTCAACTTTAAAATGGCATCGGCATTTTGGTAAATGGGCGACGTGTCCGCAGATTCGGCAATCTGTCTTTGAATGTTGCTCGCCGATCGGGCATTTCGAACCCGGTTCGTGGTGTTGTCTTTTTCGTAACGTTTGAACAGACCCAATACCTTGTTGACCGACTTTCGGTTAAATGTGCCGGGCATCTCTTCCACGCTAACAGCGCGTTTGATGTAGTTCGATTCAGAAGGAATTGTCGGTTGTGATCGTGGAACTGATCTTTCTCTTAGGTTGCGGATCATTACATCGATACGCGAACGTTTATCACCTTTCACCGACTTTCCTTCTGGGGTGCCTTTGCTGTCTTTGCGTGTCGGAACGGAATCGGTTTCGTCGGTAGTGGTGGTGGTGCTGGTCGACGGAACATTGACCTTCTTTGTGACCGAACTACCCAGCGACTTAGTTTTCTTGACAAACGAGTATTTGCCCGCAGCCTTTTCTGGAGAACTGCCACCATCTGTAGAGGATTTCTTAGGAGTTGGTATGTTAGCACATGAGTTGCTGGTTGCCGAGGCTCGCAGTTTTTCGAACTTTTGGCCGATAGCATACAGAAGGCCTTTGTTGGGTTTCTTCTCCAATGGTTTCTCTTTTGGCGACACTACAGCGGCGTTGGCGGCTGGACTGGACTCTTTGGAGTCGTCACCAACACTCGAGTTGGTATTACTCGCCGAACTGTTCGAGCTAACGGCCGTAGGTTGCGAGAGTTTGGATTTCTTGGTAACTTTAATGAGTTTCTTGGCCACTGGTGTGGTTATGCTCATGTCGCTGGCTCGAACGTTACTCTCAGGCAAGGACGAGTCATTCGTTGTGGATGGTGACGAAACACTGGTTTTTAACATTTGGGTAGGTGATCCCTCCTCGATGGTAGCTTCGGCCACTAGTCGAGTGCGCGTTGGTTTTTTCAGTTCTTTCGGTGCCATCAACTTTGAGGCGGGATAACTCTTCGGTCTCAACAATCGACTTTCTCGCGATACCACGCTACTGCTGGCATTATTCGTATCGAGGCCACTCGAACTGGAAACTTCGAGCTGATTTTCTGGTATAGTCGCATCGTTGGGTGTCGAGCTTATTTTGCCCGGTGTCATGGGCATTTCGGAATTTCCACTGTTCGTTGTGGTGGACTCTTTCGTGGGATATGACTTGGGACGTTTGAGTTTGGAAAACTTTTTGGGTGAACATAAATCGGATGTGAGAGTCTTAGCAATGTTGTCGGTCATCTGACCTGGAATGTCATCGGATACGGGTATTTTCACCAAATCCGACTTCTTAACAACTTTTTTCACTTTCTTGATAACTGTGGACGTGGTCTTTGTGTCAGCATCTGTGGACGATTCGGTGGATTTCTCTTTGGCCTTGACCTTTTTAATCTTCTTAAGAGTAGACGTAGCTGGCTTATCAGTGGCATCCAGCTGTGACTCCGTTGTGGTGGTGCCACCACAACTCTCCTCCACTAGATGCTCCTCTTGTTGCTGAGATCGCATGGAAGATAAGAATTGAAGTTCTTGCAGAATTTTGTCCGCCAACTCGTGGTTGGCAATTTTCTCAGTCTCGTCGAAATCACGTGGTCTGGACAAACTCCGTCGATTCCTTTTCACCGTATCCTGTTGGGCTGTCGCACCACAGTCCGGATGTTCCGAAAAGACGTCCATGCTTTTGTTGCGCACATGGCGAGATTGTTTCAATTTCGTGACAGTCTCTAGGTTATCGCTTACGTGGGTCGACTTTGGATTATCCTCTGGCGTGGGAGCGGTATTTGTGGATTCGGCCGGAGATTCCTCGAGCGGATGATCTAAGAAGTCGGGACGCAGCAAACGGGAAATACGACGTTGTGATGGTCGTTTTGCCACTGTACCGGTGCTTTCGGTCATTGGCGGAGGCGAGATGCGACCGCTTGGTGGACGCCCAAGTTTTGAGGGAATTTCCGTGTTGCCCAGTTTTTGACTTGGCACTGAGGCGCCTTGAGCTGAATCCTTGGATATTTTATTCACATAAGGCGAATAGTATTTATACTTTTCATTAATGTCCGCGCTGTACAATGGACACGCCGACGAATCTTTGACATTGTATTCCTGAGTCGTCGTCTGACTAGAATGTTCTTCCTTTGTCTCGTAGTCGGTGCGTAAGCCATTTATGTTCTGACGCTGTAGTCCAACATCCTTGTAGATCTGATCATTGCTTATATTTGGCTCATTGACATCTTCTATTTTAGAACTTTGTGCCGACCGGCCACTACTTTGGCTACGTTTGTAGATACGTGTCGAAGGCGGTGGATTTTGTCCGGTTTGCACGCTCAGTGTCCGTGATAGTTTGCGGGCCTGTGTTGGCGGCAACTTTGCCAGTAGTTGCTCTTGGAAACATTTCGGTAGACCTGGTGCAATGTTGGACAAGGTTTCGAGATCCGTTTTACTTAAGCGTAGTCGAGATAAATCCAGATCGGCCAAATCCAGTGGTTCATCCTGCACACCCTCTGCACCTTCGTCCACAGACTTGGACTTTTTGTCCGAACCGGATACTTTTCCTGAAAAGAGCACAAGAGCATCGATTAGAAATTAGCTGGCGTTTTCTTAAGTAAACGAAAATTAGTATTTCGAATATGTTTAAGTTTTTAATTTAATTAAAACTCTAACGTACTTACCGGGGAATGCCAATATTGGAGGGGGGAAATATTCTTAAATAGAGAGCAGGTTACTAACGAAACCTCTAAAAACTCAAAGCATTATGGCGGATTTCAATATCATTCCAGTGGACTTTCATGTGTGCCACTCTTTTCATTGAAATTACAACAGCAACATCCATGATCCTGAAGCTTTAATCGGCTGCATGCATCAGTTGCGCGGTTATAACACGAAAGCACGTTTAAGCTTACCCAATATGGCAATGTTATTGTTCCAGCCTAAGAAGCTATTGTAAAACCCTGCTTAAATTACCTCGTTAATAAGCTTTTGGAGTAATTATCCGAATAAAGTAATTAAACGATCTGCTTAATTACATCATTGGGTAATTATACGAAGAATACGTCTAAGGAATACAACTACTTTTATACGTGGTCTTAGAGAAGGGAAGGCATATAGGCAATGAAGAATAACAAAATTTGGATACCGTCCCCATAAATCTTTCCATTTGGACGATATACTATGTAAATGTAAGAACTGCGTAGACAAAAAAGTTACTCAAGGGCTAGGGCTATCTTTTTTTTTCGATGTCAGCTGATTTGGATGTATGGTTCTGGTTCGGTACAATTACATGGAGGCTACATTAGATGTTAGGCACATCCGGGGCGTTTTTAATAGAATATGTTCGTAAGTTGATCTAAAGTTTGGTGGGGTGACAGACTCGATTCAGTAAGTGTTGTTGCATCTATCACGACGATGATGACGACAACGCCAATAAAACAATGTTTAAGTAACTCCTATTTCTAGATCTCCGTCTTTGTTGGTGTACTCGTGCAATTCCAAAAAACACTTTTCCAAACAAATTGTTTCCAGTTACGAATTGTTTCCGCTCTATTTAGCAGAGACATTTTCTCATACAACACAATTACTTACCTGGATCGTGTACTAGTTAATCAATTTCTCGTCTACTAAATAAATTTCACTTGAACACACACATACAACTAAAAGTAAATAGTAAATTATTCATTGGTGATGCTCCGCCTCCCTTGGTCCCGGCAACGACCGCCTCCATGTGGGGGAAAACGTTCCGGAGTTTGATTACGGGTTGATGGTTGCCAATTTGTTGGAAATGGAGGATGAATGAATTCAAATTCAAAAAAGATCATAGCAAAACATGGAACATAGCAAACATTTTTGGTATTTGGTTTTTTAGTTTTCTTTTCTTTTTTTTTATAGCAAAATTAAACTGCATGCAAACAACAAACAAGTAAGAACTATTTAGGTAGAAATTAGAAAAAAAAATCATCTTTATTATTTTGAATTATTCTCATTATTAATACTATTAATAAGATTTCATATTATTCTGATTATTTTGTTTTTTAATATTATTTTTGTATTTTTTTTTGTTGGAAGACAACGTAACAATAACAAATAAAATGTATAAGTAGTAGTAAGTTTGTAGGTATAAATATATAATTAATATTTGTTTCTTTCAGTTGAATTTCATTAATGTATTAGTCAGAGTACATCGAAGACGATAAAAAGGAAATAAAGACGAAAATGATTCGAATAAAACAAGAGCAATAATAAATAAAACCGTATTTGTTGTAGTATATGTGTGTGTGTATGTATGTATATCAGCATATGTTAACAGTATAGTAAAATAAAATGAAAATTAAAAAAAAAAAAAAAAAAAATACGCACATTACACTGTTCTACAAAATGAATTGATTTTCGTTAGACTAGAATTGTTGTTTTGCCAGCCTAGATTGAAATATTTTCACTGAAGTCAGATTTGAAATTTGGATCATTTCCATCCGACAAAATAAAAATGAATTTTATATTTTTAAGTGTTTTCTAAAATACAGTGTACTTTCTCCTTGCGGACACCTCTCATAAATGGACACTTTTTCAGTACCAATCCACTTCAGTCCTCTTGTGTACTTCTCTCATATCATAAGTGGACAAAATTCTCGGTCCCTTAGGTGTCCGCTTATGAGAGAATACACTGTAATGTAAAAAGTTATCTTCCTTATATTACTAAGTTGACGTACATATTTGAGAAATACAAATTGACATACGCCCATGGCCTGACAATCGCATTTTGTTCAAATTTGCGATTGTGATTTGAAATCGCAAAATTGGCGTCACAGAGATCGCAAACGCTTAGTATTTGGCGATTGTCGAACGCATGCATTTTACCTAGTGAACTCATATTTTTTGCTTCGAATTTATTTTAAAAGCGCCACGATGCACTTATACAGTTTAATATGTTTTCATACTATATGATCACCAAAAACTATATTTTTCTAAACAATTTTTATTAAAAACATGTTTTTAAAAAATATTTAATGTTTTCATTAGGTATTTGATGCAAAAGTTCTTCTTCTTTTTCAAAAGTAAACCGCGTGAAGTGTAGACAGGAAGAAAGTTTATGGGCGATTCGCAAATCGCATGTGATTTCACAATCGCACGAATGTCAGGACATGGGCGATAGTTAGATTTTGTTGCAAACAAAAAATGTGTTCATCGTTTCGGCGTGAAAATGGTACGGACAATTGATAACAACATCTGCTAATTGTTAGTCTCTGTTACAGTTGCTACTCTCTTCGCATTGTAAAAATATAATCGAATGATATATTTTGGTTTTGAATTTTCAAACCATTTTTAAGAAAAATCTATGAAAATACACACTTTTCCTTCACAAAGGTTTGTGAAGCTCTTTTAAATTAATTTTAATTAAACAAAATTGTTTGAAAATTCAATAAAGGTTTGCGCTCACTCAATTTAAAAAAAATAATATTTTGTCGTAGTTTTAATTGTTAAAAATCTCTATTTGTATTTCCAAAATGTTTTCCATTTTGACAGTGTACATAAATTACAACTTTCAAATAAGTCAGCCCGATTATGGTAACTGTCGGGGAGTTAACTTTTTTCAGCTGAAAATCCTTCAATTCTAAACAGACCGGGAGTCAAACCAAAAAAGCTGACTCCGGAAAATCAAAAATGTCTGTCCCTTATCATAATTTTCCTGATCTGTTTAGAAAAAAAAAAATATTATTCTCGAAAAAAAAAAAATTCCCCGGGAAGTATCTCCCTGGGAAGTTTTCATAATAGGGCTGAATAACTATGTCACAATAATATAAGGTAGAGGCATGGAAACAGCTGATTAATTTTTTTTTCATTTTGACAGAATTCTATACATTTCAATTGTTTGGTTACCTTTTTTCAACATATCGAATACATTTTCGTATTAAACATTTAAAACAAAGAATTACAAAACAAAAAACCAAACAAAGAATTTTTGGAACGCTCTCAAAACTATGGACAAATAAAGTTATAGTTCGCTAAAAATTGTGCCATGACTTGTAACTGTCTTCAGTCAGACGTTGACAATCCAAATACCCAGGGTAGTACCGGAGTTCTTGTTGTTGGTCAATTGCCCTACCATCTTTTATTGTGCCATGCTAAATTTGGCAGAATGAAAAATAACAACAATCAATTTTTGATTTTTTAGAAATTGTTCGTCAAATCGTACGGCTGCCGGATTCGATTTATCTGAACGATTTATCATTTAAATACAGGGTTCACCGAACGAGAGGTGTTATTTTCAATCACCTGGTTTTTCGGTAGCTGTCACTTTTGAAGCTTTTATTCTTTGACATTTGACAAGTTGAAACTACGCCATTACTAAAAATAGAACGATAGACGCTTCAACATCGTATTGAAATTATTAAAATCCACCCTGTATTGGAAACTAAATTGTTTTCGATAATACATTTTTCTAAGACAAATATTGAAATATTTCCTGCTCAAAAAAGCGTCACTGAATTTCTTTCTATAGATTTTTAAATACTGACCCCATCAAGGGTTATTTTTATTATGTTTATGGGCCCTATAAGCCAAAACGAGCCAGTAAATCAAGAAAAAAAATATAAAAACACTACTGCTGCCATAGAAAAAAAGTTTTTGTAGAACAGTGTTATCGAAAATACGTATATTCTGTAGGTTTATTGAGCGCTGCATGTGTGCAACAAATTATATTGCGATTTGTGCTAATCGTCCGGGCGATTGATATCTGTCATCTATTCACACAGCTTTCATCTTGCTATGGGGAATTTCTGATACAAAACGTGTGGTGTGTGTTTGGTCTGTCTGTATGTTGGTTATGTTGTATGCATGTTCTTCACGAATGTACTAAATATGTTGTGCATATGTTTTATTAATAAGCTTGTCGTTAGTAGGTAATACGTCATTAGTCTGTATCTACGGCGTATTCAAATATCGATATGTAGGTTGGCTGCATGTAGGCCTTCTTGCCATGTCTGTCTTTCTGTGCGCTTTTATTAGCTTATCATGTGATTGATTTGAATGTTCTTTTTTGTATATTATTAATTTTTTTTATATTAAAGTTTTGTATTAAATAATTTGCTAGAGTTTGTGGTGTGGACACTGGTTATTATTTTCGGTTTAGTCGTTGTTGTTGTTGTGGTGGTGTTGGCTGTTGTTGTGGCTGTAGAGGAGGAACTTCTTAAACTATTAGGATCATGCGATTTTGAAGGAACGATGGTAAAGCCGGCTGCAAAAAGCACAAACAAATCAAGAAAACAAAAAAAAAGGAAAATCTTGTTGTATTCAAAACGAAATGTTAATAAAAAAAAGAAAAACAAACGAATGGCAAACAAATCAACAAAATTAGATTTTATAAGCAACAACAAAAATATCTTCGGCTTCGAATTAATACGACATTGAGGAAACGAAAAAACTTAAGAAAGAAAGTAGAAGGTAAACTTAAATAATGGTTGGTGTTAATTATTAGCGTTTCACTTGCATCGTATTCAAAGTTTTGGACATTTTTCTCTTTTTTCCATCTTCATCTTTTTGTACAACATAAATACAGTTCGTAAAAGTTAAAGAAAAATAATAATATGCTTTTTTTTATATTACAAAAATATTTACAAAAAAAGTAAGACAAAACCAAATATAACAACAATGGCAAATCGAAAATTGTAGTAATTGAAATGTATGCAAATTAACTTTATTTTTCTTTTTTTCTTCTGCAGCGTTTTTTGGTTTTCAAATTCAAAATATAGAACAGGCCAAAATAGATTTCAGATATTTTCGAAAAAAATAAAAAAGCCCAGAACTCCGAGTCAAAATATATATACACCAGCACGAATCATCTGAAACAGACGATGTGCGTACATTAGCCCTGATACAACCATAATTCTTTCTTCTTTTTTTTTTTTGGTGTCTTCTTTTATACATTTGGGCATTTTGTATTAGTATTATTTGAAAACTTCAAAAAGTAAATAATAATTATTAAAAAAAAAAGAAAAGAAAATAATTACATTGATAGTGTGTAGAATTATAAAAATAAGTTTCATAATGATTAGTTTCAAAATTATTATTCATTTTTTTTTGGTACGAAAACGCCAACAAAAACAACAAAAATTAAAATGTTAAAATATCAACTAAGTTAAAAAGAAAAAGAATAGTTGTGTTAGCTTTCAGAAATGGATGTAAAAAAATCATTAAAAAAAGAAACAAGAATTTCAGAAAAAAAAGGCAGGCGGGGCCGTAACTGCAATGGTGGTAAAAAAGAGCCGCGTGAAATGTGATTATGATGACAAAAACCCTAAAGCAAAAGTTCTTTTTTTTCGTTATCTAAAAATATTTACAATTCTTTCAGTTGGATGTTTTTTTTTCATTAATATTTTGGCTATTTGCTTTTTCAGAGGGGATATGGAGGATTTAGAGCAAAATAAAACAGATGTTCTTTTTTTTTGATTTGCAAAAAATCACAATTTCATACTTTATTTTTCTTCATTAACGATTTTTAAAATATATTTCTAAAAAGTATTATGGTGTATATCCTTAAATGTTATTTATTTTTTTTTATAGAAAAAAGATAAACGAATAAAACCATTGTATTATATATGTATGTATATATATATATATAAAAAAAAAATAAAGTTTGGCTCTGCATACACTTAAACAAAATTTGGTTTGGTGGGAGGAGGTTAGGGGAGAAATTACTACAAAACTGAGGGAGATTTTATTTGAGTCTCACATTTAGAATCAGAGATGAATTGACCATTTTAATTGACATTATAGTAAACTAAATTTCTCCGGTCTCTAATTTAAGGTAAATAATATTTGCAAAAAAATAAAAAACAAAAAAACTCGAAGGGTTAGAATTTCGGTGTCTCACTTCTTTCTGGACAAATGGGGTTTTTAATAAAATGCCGAAGAATAAATGGTGGTCTCTAAAATGACACTAGTTCACAAAAAGAACACAACTGTTCACAACTGTGTTTTTTGTTTACAATTTTGGCCAGTTAAAATCGAAAAACAAAATCAATTTAATTTTTTTAGGTTCGAAATAATAAAAAAATACTTTGCAATAAACTGACGGGAAAAGTAATTACGAATTTACTATGTTGTCTTTAAAATAGTAAACCTCAAATAATAATTATTTATTGAACAAAAGAAAATCTTCACCAAATATGGAGTTTCTGGTTTTTGGCTAAAACTTTTCATGCACTTCTGAAAATTGATAAACAATTGATTTGGACACATATTGTACTTTGGGCAAATCATATGGAATCCAGTGACAAAAATGGACGACTGGACGATATATAGTCCGCTGCAGGCCAAGACCAACACGAGGTTGTACAACTAATATCATTTACGTAGACTGCTAAACTGAAATGTGGATTTGAATTTTTTTTGTAATTCAAATTGACTAATTTTGGATTTATTTGTATTCAAAGGGACTTTTTAGACATTAGAACAAGTCGACAGCTCACTATCGTAATAGTCTAAGGTCTTTGTTTTAACTGTTAAAATTATTTAAATAAACCTTTCACAAACAATTGATGAATATTAACTAACTCCGAAAACCAGTATTGTTTTTTTGAGAATTTCGAGTTAAACCGGCCAAAATATTTAAAACAAAAAAATAACAACAAAAACATAAACCGTACATAAACTAATGTATGCAAACTAGTGTAGTAATTGACCGCCAAAACAGAGAAAAAAAAAACAATTGTATTATTATTTTTCAAATCGTATGACTCTGACTGGTAATAACTGTTTCAACAGATATTATTTAACGTCACGAACTTCGAAAACACACATGGGGGTCAAATTAATTTAATTAAGAGAACAAAAAAAAAATATATTGTATAGCATTTACTAGTATTCTTTATAACATCATCATAATACATACTTAAACAAAGGTAAATGTGTTCCACAACTTTGAATACGAGGTTTGTGTTTTGCGCTAAAAAAAATTTTTTTTATGGGGATAGATTGTTCTTAAACAAAAATAACAAATATTTCTTGTTGTCGATCGCCGTATTTTCTAGTTTTTGTTTTCAAAACATTTAAATATTGTTCATCTTTTCTTGTTGGTAACATTAGATTATATATGTATGTATATATAAAAACAATTAAATTAGGTTAGATTCAAAAAAAAAAAAAAAAAAATTAAGCTTTATGAAATTAAAAGTTCAAAACAAAAGAAAGAGAAAACTCGTGGGGAGGGAAAAACAAACTAAAAGAAAAATGTTGTCCGTCAAATTCAAAAATAAAAGAAACAACAAGTAAAAAAAAAAATAATAAAAAAAGAAAAAGATTCCCAAAAGGGATCGTTTCTTAAATCCTGTTTTTTAAACCTTTACATTTTTCTGTCATCGACTATGTATCAGTACTTGAAACGTAAATTTTATTTTGATCATGCTCAAAATATCAGAGTTTATGCGAAATTATGCGGTTTTCAATTGCTTAAGGCATTTTAGTTTCAGTCAAATTTTAAACTTCCATTGAAAATATATATAGCAAAAACAAATAATTACATACGTATTTCCATTAACATTTCAGGAAGGAACTGGCATTAAAATGTTAAATTTTGATACACAGGGACGCTTCTGCCACAAGAAATATGGTAATAAATATAATCATCTTTTGAACATCACGTACCAAATCGTTGTGATAGAAGGAATTAGATGTCGAAAAAGCACTTGTTACAAAGTGCTTTTCTCAAGAAAAGGCTTTAGCCGTTTAGAGACGACTTTAGATAATAGGTCCTGGTCTCAGATTACCGATTACAATGTTAGAGTTCCCGGTATGTTCCTTTTTGGAATGTTAAGGGCAATACAGCTAAGGTTCTTGTGATCATTCATTTGAACTTTCTTTGATTTTTAAAATTTTATTTTAATAGTTTTCAGACCGAAAGTTTGCAAATAACCAGAGCACGACAAAAAAAAGTTGTGTATCCATAACAAATAATTAGTGTCCAGTTTCCGGAAAACAAATTTCTTTGATCAATGCAACATGTGTTCGTAAATATAACGCGAATTTAGTCTTTAGTAAGGGTTCCATATGTCCCATTCTAATGAACATCTAAATTGTTTGTTGATTGAAGATTAGTAATGAGCAAAGGAATTTGAAGACTCATCAAAGCCATTGATTTCACAGAGGCTCAAAATAAATTAAAGTTTAAACAACAACACGCGTCTATTTTAGTTTGTTTCTAAATTGCTTCTTTGTTTTGATTCGAACTCATATTACAAAAACAAAAAGAGAAATTAAATGAAAAGAACAAAAAAAAAAAATAGTTGAACAATTCAATGAACAGCATCTAGTATTTAAGTAATCAGAAAAGTAGTATTAGAAGTAGTAGTAGGTATAACCAATGTACTCTTTTTTTTTTTTGTTTGTTTGTTTCTAGTATGTATGTAGAAATAATAACAATATTTGCTTGTGTTTTGGTTTGTTTGGTTTTTTTAGTGATCTAAAAATTTACTCTTTAATCTGTGATATTCACCTCTTGGCAGTGTTGCGCCGGTGCGTGAGAACATGGATTCCATGTCACTGCCTAAATCGCGAGACATACTGTGACGCCATGGCACCCCCATACTGTTGGCAGCGGTATTAAGTCGGCTACGATCAGATGCAAAAGAAGAAGAATAGAGAGGAGAAAGAAAAAAACAAACAAAAAGAATTCAATTAAATCACAATATGGTTATTGTTTACATTAATAATAATTACAATTGCTGTTATAGTATAGTATTTGGTTAGAATAGCATTGGCATTGGTTGTTATTAATAATGAGAAAGAAAATAAAGCATCCGTGAAATATTGTGAAACAAAACAAGTACCTCCATTACACAAAAAGAAGAAAAGGCTACACACAATTATTGAAACTGAAATCATTTTCAAGTGGTAAAAAATCAAGGAATTGTCTTTCGCTGTGATTGCCATAACCAGAGTGCACAGGGAAACACTACAATGCGACGACCAGCGACTCTTGGAAGGCCTATCAAACATAGATGTTGTTTTATGGATTGCGACGCATAATTTCGAAAATGGAACACCTATGTCTGTTCGTATGGTAATCGACGGTTTTCGAACTACTAAAACTGGTTAAGAAAAACCATGTGGCGCAAAACATCTTGTTGCGGTATTTTTATTTATTTTTTTAGGCTTTAGTAAGGTATTTTTAAAATGAACCTTCAAGCTCGGTAGATATCAGCCGCCGATTAAACGTCTTCGCTGTTGAGAAATCTTTTCATATCAAGACATTGAAAAAAATAATAATTCGGTCAACACTCTTACTTTATTCTTAATAATGTTGTACTTCTTGTCTGTCTGTATGTTCTTTAATTGTCTAGGATATGGGAGAAGTAAAAGAATTGAATGCATTCAAAAACACATTTCATAATGCTTTCAATTCGCCCGTTCGTTACAAGAATTGAATGCACTCAAAATCACATTTCATAATGCTTTTAATTCTTGTACCGAACGGACGAATTCGTTTTGTGGAAACCGGTTGTTATTTTGTGAATTTTTAGTTGGTGGCTGATTTTTAAATATAAAACTGACTGTATATATTTTCCCATCGTTCCTAAGAAGGCTATGCATCAGGGGACCCTATCAGAGTTGTAGTGGCTGTACATTTCAAAAACAAATATATATTATTTTGTGGTTTGTGTCTCATATATTGACATCAGTTATAGTTTATATGGCTCAATATCGATATTTTCATAACTTTTTGGAAACATATTGTTCCACAGAATTATTTTTAAAAATTCGCAAATATACGTTGCCGTTTGGGTTTCCTCTCGGGATTTTCCATTGTTTCAGTTTGAGATTTTCAATTTACACAACTACATTTTACTTCAAAAATACGAGAGGAATATAAAAAAAGAAGTAGTTGTTGAATTAATTATTGTAGCTCGTTGGAATTCGTTGAAAAAAAGCGGAAAAAAACTCAGTTTTAATGATTCAATAGCCATTTTAATTTTAAGATATAAGGCTATCATCACTATTCAAAATGGGCACTTTTTGTAATTTCTAATTTTCATTACAATTTTTAAAAAAAAATTATTAAAAAAGTTAGACTTAAATTAGTCTATAACTCTGGATTTATCATTCAGCTTAAAAGGACTAATAGCTAAATCTTTAATTTAGTGGTACATTATTTGTAATTCATTTTCACAAAATCGATTAAGTCGTTATACATTAGAAAAAAATTACACTTTTCAGAAAAAGCCTTCCATGATGCTTTTAAATGAACTAACCTTTGCACAGATGACCTTATGTAAAACACTGTAAAATAACGTAATTCAAAGTTTAAACGAGGATTCAGTTATTCGTCAGAAGAACATCTATATAGTATTAGCCTTCAAAGTACTTTTAAAATCGTGCTTGTAAATACCAATGGTAAGTACATGCCTTACGTTTGTCTTGAACTTTGTTGTTACGAAAGTACAATGATTCGGTTTCAATATTGTGTTCTACATTTCATTCTACTCACTGACTGACACACAACAACATAAAACACATGGAGGTGATTCGTGTGATATAACTTACAGGCAACAACAGTTCGGTTTAAGGCAAATTAAAATTCTACATAAGCGATAGAAGAAACTAGTAGTATTTGAATTCCTATCCTGAATGGTCTGCTGCAAACTATTAGACCTACAAATGGGAGGGTGGTGGCATTGAATTTCGATACAAACTTTTGGAATTTAAAAGCAGACAAAACAAAAAAGGAAAAATCAAATGGATATCAATCAAAAGATGGCTGGCGGTGGGATGCAAAACTACGTGATTAATAGATAACTACTTAGATAGACGGACACTCATGCAAAGACCAGAGGGAGAGAGACAAGAGGGGGAAAAGCACTGGAGTTATATACTTACACTTGTTTCTTTTCGATTGTTTCGCTATATGTGTAACTCACTTTAGATCTACGAGTTTGATTTTTGGGGCAATTTTATTGGGAGTATGTTTGGTTGCCCATAGGTATACAGATTGCATGGACACAAATTGATACAGACACACCGCAGTTTCATTTTGTTATTTAGAAAAGGGCGATAATAACAATAGTTACAACGACAACAACAGTGGCAACAACATACATGTCATAACACGATGATGGGGTTGTGTGCATGGATGATGGATATTTGTTTAAAGTTTTTATAATTTAAATTTATCGTTTTACACACATATGGTTTTGGTTTTATTTGATTTTAGATTTTATTATTATTATTTTGATTTTGTTAAAAAGCGCAGCATGGAAATAAAATGTAAAAATATATATTTTTATTAGCATTTTAAGTGAATGCAGTTAGTGGATTTTACATAATAATAATAACATAATGATAAAAAAGCAATAACAATAAAACGAAACTTCAACAAAATTTAGAGTACGAAAAACAAAAAACGCCGTTAAACTCACCTGCCAAATGGATCTTGATTCCAGAATGGACTTTGTGCTTGTCTCATATTGCTTAGAATACGACTTGAGCTTGGAAAACCGGAGGTAATATCATTGTTAACGTTCATACGATTTGTCAATGCACGGACCTGTTTTCAAAAACAAAATGTAAATCATATCATAACTCGACGGGAAAACGGAATATTTTGATATATATTTTATTAGTTAAAGACTTACACGTTGTAGTAGTGTAGAAAATAGATTCTCAGCAGTTAAAATTTCAAAACCATCATCGTCATCCTCTTCGCCGGAACTTTGTGAGTCATTGTCTTGGCTCAATTTCTTTACGGGCCGAGAACTTCTGCAAAAATAAATAAAAGAAATCGTTAAGTTCAGATGCAACAAACAGCTATTAAACAAAATGTATAACATTTATTCGGATGGATTATTATTATTTATGAGCTGTATATAGAAGGGACAAAAAACAGAGTGACATTTGTTTTGAATTTGAGAATGTCAAACCTTGCAGAAAGACATTGCTGGAAGAGTATTCCTCATACGAACAGTTCGCCTAAAGAACGAATTTGCCCTGTAGTGTGTCGTTTTATTAGCCGGTCATTAAACAATGAACGAATGAGAATCTCTGGTTAGCCGCATATCCCGGCTGAATGTCCTGACATAAGGAACTAACATTGAAACTATACGTGGGATATCTGACGAACATATATAGTTAAACATAAAAATATAGTCTATAGAACAGCGGTATACACCCATGTTCCAACGACATTGAAAGGATACAATAGAGTTGAATACTCTACTATCTCTACTCGGTATTCGGTCATACATGAAAGTTATGTTAGACTTTGACCGGATGTACGTGGTGGAAATATTTACAAAATCAGATGGGGTAAAGTGTTTCATGCACCGCTTGCCAAAATAACCGAAATAATTGTTTAAATTTATAATTGGATTAGTACTAAAATTCATTGCAACGCTTATAATTGGATTAGTACTAAAATTCATTGCAACGCTTATAATTGAACTTTCTAGGACACTAATTTATCGAAAAAAACTTTTCAATAAAACCACACATATTTAAAAATAACTTATTACACTATTTTGCAGAGTTGGAACAAAATCAGTAGAACCTCGAGTACAAATATATATATATCATCGTTGACGATCTTCCTTAATAGTTACAAATATTTAAAATCATTTAAACTTTTACGTATTTAAAAGATTGTGCGTTAGAATACATTTTATATTTTATAAGTTTTATGGCCGTTAACTGTTTATTGTTTATTGTTAATGGTGGATTATTTAATTAAGTATATATAAATCTTGTAAATTAAAGGGCGTTGATTGATTAATAAATTGAAATTGAAAATTGATAATAATGATATTATTTGTTTTTTATTATTACTTTGATTTCGCCGACTTACCTTAGTTTATGCACAGTGAAACGTGTATCATCGTCGCCATCACGATTACTGGATGAGGTGCGCAACTTTTGGAATGGCGAAGAACTATCATCAACTCCACTCTCGCTAAGTAGTGAACTAAATTAAAAAAAGAGACGTTTAAAATAGTTTAGTGCTAATTATACTGGACAACAGACGCTGGGATCAAACCACCTGAAATCTGTTCTCTACGGGTTTTCAGTAACATAGTTGAGAAATTCGTTATTAAATTTGAGTCCAAAGTGAAACCAAATTTAAATTATATTAACTCGAAATGTAGCCAGCATTTTAATGAAGAAAAAAACTAAAATTACAAAATTTAAGAATGGCTACTTCTCATAAAGTAATGTATTTTTTGTTTGTCCGAATCATTTTCAATTTACAAACTCGAATTTCTCAAAATGCTGCAGATCATTTTAAAAAAAACTTATAATACAGGAGTTCAAAATATATTTACTGTTGAACTACAATTGCTTTCAGCTGGTACTCACCCAATACGACGAGTTGGTCGTAGACGTGTAAATGTTGATCTGCTCGAGGTGCTTGTTGCAGCTGTATGTCCCGAATCAGATGGTTCTATGCTGCCTTCACGTGGTGTTATGAACCCGCCGCCCTCAACGGCTATGGGTATAATGAATTCACGTGGACTCTTCTTGATTGGTTGTGAGGAACCGGTTATTGTCGATTGTGACATGTTAGTGGTTGTGGTGTCCGACTCTGAATCGTTGGTTGACTGCCGTGATAAAGACCCAGACCTGAAACGTACACATAAAACATGCATGACAATAATAGAACTCAAAGATCCGTCTTCCGGTGACAGACATACCTCGTTGTGGTGTTGGATGTTGTTCGCATGTAGGTAGGTGGAGGCTTTTGTATATGAATGATGTGTTCTTTGGGTTCTAAGCTAGAGGCACGAGCACTGGCCATTGTTTTGATAGGACTATAAGGAACTGGACCTTCACGTGGTGGCGCACTGCGCAAATCGGCAACGGGATGCTGCATCTCCGTCGTGAATCGCATGCCTGGCTGTTCAATAATTGGTGGCGGCTTGATATCCAATTGGATTTCCGTCTTGGCCGCCTTGCGACGCGGCAGAGTGGCGGATTTGAGAGTGATGGAGGCTGTGGACGTTTTCATGGTACCCGCCGCCGGCGGTGCATTGGAGAGATTTTCGCAGATACCCCCTTGGGACGCAGATGCTATACGCAATGAAATAGAATTTTCAATATTTGTTACATTAATTGCTCGGTGGCTGATCCAACATTTAAAGCATTCATATGTATGTACTCTATATACGCTAATATATGTATACATATATGTATGATGAGTTTCAAAACGGAAGATGAGATGAATGAATGGAGGTGAATGAAGAGAATTGAAGCAAACAAAAAAAGATGAATGAGATCTCCAACATTGTCGCCTACATATCGTATATACGAGGAGGAGGAGAAGGAGAGTGTTGTGTGTGTGTGTATGTAAAGTTAATAGAAGATTTTGCAAAGTGGTGCTCTCAGCGTATACATAAGTACTCTCCGTAGGTATGGAGCGGAGCGGGAGCGCATTCAATTCATGTCTAATAGTATCTACAGAGCGAACGAGTTTCTTTCTCACCAAGAAGCAAGATTCATGAAATGTAACCGGTGGTGGTGGTGTTCATGGATGGAATGTGTGGGAATAGTAATACATAATAATATAGAATGAACGAACACTGAGAGATAATGTGGTCGCATCGCAGCAAATCGCAAGTCGCTTTTTGTTGTGCTGTGCAAGTGGAAACATTGTACAAATACAAACATTTTCATTTTGTGGTGGGGGGCCACATAGTCTGACGGAATCTGAATCGGTATCGGAATTAGAATTGGAATGCCAAGAAACAATATTGAAAACGAAATCGGAATCGGAATTGCTATACATTTTTCATTTAGGATTTCATTTCAAACAAAGGGCACAAATTACAAGCGAAATAGAGATTTCAAGATCAAAACACAAGAGTAAGAACAAGAGCAAGGGATGAAATTGTTGGTATTTCTACAATCTTTAGATAAATTAGATCAGGAATAAAAAAAAGAACATACGCTTTTCTATAACAGGCAAACAACAATTGTTATTTGGTAACGAAACGAACTAACGACAGCTAAACTTACTTTTCCACAATGGCGGCGGAGATGCGTTATAGAACGGTTTTGGCGTACTGTTTGTATTTATGACATTCGAGGAGTTCGAGGTGAATGTGGAGGTATTGGTTGTGGTTTTGTTGGAGACGGCTTTTGCTTTTGGATTGGCGGTGGTGACGGTGGCTGCGGTGCCAAATGTCGTCGCCAACAGTGGGTGTTGTGTAAAGGACGGTGGTGGATGTATTTGTAATGACGATGTTGGTGAAGTTGTCGATGGCGATGCATAGAATGGAACATGCATGCTATGGAGTGATTTCGTTTGCTGTTCATTTCCTAGTGGTGTCGCATATGGGATACTGCCAATACCGCCAGCAGCCAAACGCCCCATTAAGGTTTGCCGAGCAGCGGCGAGGGCGGCGTTTGAATTTGCTGGCAGTGTTGTGCTGTGATGGACTGGCAGTGAAGGCTGTCTCGGCCTTCGTATTGTGGGTTCTATATAACTGCATCTAGAATCGGCGGAAGCTCCACCATGTCCTAGAAAACTCCCACTGGTAGCACGCATTTGATCATAGCCCCCGCCGCCGTTGCCGAAATACGATGATAATGGCTGTGGCTGTGGCCTGTGGCGTAAAACTAAAATATACAGATGATGAACCAATGATGAGATGAATCTATACGTTATACATACACATACATATATGATAATTCTTATTACTTATGTACACGAATACTCACTAACCATCTAAGAAACAAGTACGTAATAATAGTAGGTTGGAAGCATATCACCTCCTTCCTCCGGCCCATAACCAGCTTAACAACAACATTAACAACAAATACGAACACATATTTATATACTTGTGAAATTTGTCCATGACAGTCGCGCCTTGCCTTCGTAAGTACTATGTAAGTTAAGGTGAACACATGTGATAGCATTGACATTCTCAAAATGGAGCAGGATGTTTTATACTGACTGACTGACTTGGACTGTTTAAGTCCTGCTAGTATGTATGTATGTAATACTACTCTATCGAGTGCCCTATCCAATACATATACCAACGCAACATACCTGGCTGTATAGCATTTCCGATAATTGCACGTGCGTTTTTCAGTTTTTGTTCTCGCTCTACCACAATTGGTCCAGCCACCTTGGGCTCGCCGACGCATATGTTTTCCGTTTTGGCACATAAGTGATTGACATCTTTCGATGATTCCGACTGAGCCTGTCGAATTAAGGCAATTGAGTTTTCCATTGACTTGCGGGCATCCTCAAGAGAAAACGACGACACAGATGCTTTGGAGTCGCTGGCCTCAACACTGGCCTCCTCATAATCGACACTAGGTTCCACATCCTCTTTGGCGACACCAGCCTCCGCATCAGAAACATTAGCAGCTGCCGCAGCAGCAACTTCTTCTAGTGCTCGACGTTCTCCAGCTGTAAGCTGCTGGCCTGGTGTAGCTGCACCGGTAGATGCCTTGCGTTCATATTCTTTTTTGAAAGTGCCCACACTGACGCCCGGTATAACCAACTTCTTGGGCTTATCGGCTCCCGGCGCATTTTGACTAGCATTCATTTGTTGGAATTTCTCAGCCGTCTCAAGAATGCGAGATTTTCGACGTTCTGCATTGAATTTATTCAGTGGAGCTTCGTCCTGTAAACTACATTTGCGAATGAACGGCTTTGTTCCAGTCGGGGGAGAAGAAGCCAAAGCCTCTGGAGTAATCTTGGTTTTCACTGGTGAAGCTGCAGCGACGTGTGTAGTTTCTGCAACTTTGGCACTTTCCTCGGTATCCATTTTCCCGATTACGTTTACCAAGTCTGCAGTTTTGTGCTTGTTAACGAATTTTTTAATAACTTTGGTGGCCCCCTTTGTCTTCTCGGGGGCATCTTCAATTGTATCGAGTTTTGTGCTAGTCAACTGCCGTACAAGCTCTTTCTCGGGCGACGTACTATTTTCTACAGCGGAAGTTTTTTGAGGTTGTTCACACAAATCACCGGCCGCTTTCATATCCTTCGTTGAAAAATTGCGTGACGCATTCAACTTGAGCGCAGATGATGGTAATGGTTCTTTGTTTAGCACATCTTCTGTGTCGGTTTCCATTGGAGTGGGTTCTTCCTCAACTATCGTTGACGATCCTTCCACTAAAGTGTGGGTGCTACCTGGTTTCTCTTTTTTCTTCAGTGCTACGCCCGTTGAGTTCTCTGTGGATACTGTATTTTCAAGTTTGCGTTTGGTCTGAATTGGACTTTGTGCAGGTGTAATGGTACGTGTAGGAGAAGGCATAAGCGCTGCCTCACCACCAGCTAAAAGTGGGAGAAATAAATGGGGACAGATGAGTTATGTTAAAATGTAGGATTATCGTGTTTAGTTCACTTAAGTGTCAGGTGAGACATTGTACGCATTGTGCGGTTATCGGGAAATGACCAAAGGAGAGGTTATACGGAAAAGGTAGGGGGTTTGGGGGGATTAGAAAAAAATCACATCAAAACTAAATTAAGAGTATTTCGTTTCAATTTGTACATACAAGTAAAAATGACAGTGCTAATATATTATCTACATTTTACACTAATAATACTATGGAGACAACAAAAGAAACAAAATTTGGAATAGCGTGTCCATATCGCTCCTTGATAACTTACCAGCTACCATGTCCAAAATCCTGCGTTCGGCTTCTGTAGTATTGGGGGGTGCCATGTCACGTATCGAACCCACAGAATGACTACGCGGAATAGCTCCGCCTTTGCCAGCTGCACCGGCACCGTCAGCTGATGGCACTACCAACTGATCGGCGGTTATAGCAGCTGGTGTCAGCGACAGTAGAACATCCAGACGCACCGGCGTCTGATTGGCCAAATCTTCAGCCAGTTCCAGACACGACATATTATCGTTTTCGTTCACCCACCAGTGCGAGCAGATCTGTTCAATTGTAGCACGTTTGCGGGGACACACGGTCAACATTTCACGAATCAGCGAAGACGCTCGCGATGGCTTCTTTGGCTCATAATAGTCACCTTGGCTAATTTGTTTCACAAGTCTTTTAAAATTAGATCCATCGAACGGCATTGAACCGTAGACTAGAGTATAGAGTAGAACTCCGAGTGACCAACAGTCGACCTCGGGTCCATGATATGGTGTACCTTCGACAATTTCCGGCGAAGCATACAAAGGCGAACCACAAAATGTGGCCAACATACGATGATCATCAAAAACATTCGAAAGACCAAAGTCGGCAATCTATAAGAAAGGCAAAAAGAGTAAACAAGGTCATAAAGTCATTGTTTTTGATAGACATACCTTGGCATTGCCATGCTCGTCCAGCAGTATATTTTCCAATTTTAAATCTCGATGGCATATTTTATGTTTGTGACAATAGTATACAGCTGTTGCAACCTGACGAAATATTCGACGTGCCTCCTCCTCATTTAGCACCTTACGTTCGGACAGATAATCATACAGTTCACCGCCAGCGGCGAATTCCATAACAAGGACCATTTTTTCTCGATTTTCAAATACTAAATCGCATACAAACAATTAATTTCACATTCAGTTGGAAGACGGGAGGACGATAGACTACCATCGCACTTACCTTCATAGATGTGTATTATATTGGGATGCTGTACAGAACTCATAATTTGTACCTCTCGTCGTATACGCACTAAATCTGATTCAGCTTCTATTTTGCATTTCTTAATGGTTTTTATAGCAACCTCTTGTCCAGTCTCTTTGTTAATACCCAATTGTACCTTGCCATAGGTACCCTGTCCTAATTTCTTAATTATATCGAATCTGAAAGTAGAACAATATACTCGATTAGTTATGAGACGGGAAGTATGGGAATGCCAATGGCTTACCTTTGTCTCAACTTTTTCCTGTGATTGTTCATTTTTACATCGCCTGTGTTGGCAATACCACTCATAATATTGTCTATTTTATCTTGTGGAATACCAGATGGATGGGCGACACTATTAGTGCCCCCAGTGTCTTGATTTCCTATAACCATATTTGTGCCGTTTACCTAATGCTGAAACTGCTGTAACGATACAAAGAAATTTAAATATTAGAATGGACAATGTTCACTTTTATTTTCACGTTCACGTTTTAGTTTGATAAATTCATCATGAAATATTCAGTGTTACACAAGGTTCACAACAGTACGTAAGATTCTGAGATTTTATCTTAAGTCGGTATCCAATATAAGGAGAACATTTATTTGGTACACTTTTCGGTGTTGTAGATTTCCTCCATTTAACAGTATCACAGGTAATGTGAGATTTCGACAGAGACCGTTAAACTAAAACAGAAGGTGAGTGTAAAAATACTTCTTTGAAGAATGGAAATGCCGGATTTATATAAACGATATGGAAAGCTTAACATATATGATATTTTTAATTGAAAATGCAGCCAATTTGTTATCCGTGTTTTTTTTAATGTCAAGTTAGCTACAGTTTACACGAAAGAGTTGATCATCCGTGACCCATATATTGGTAATGTTACGTTTTGGTAAAAACTGCAAAAATTCTGGCTCCAGTTTCATAGATTGAACACATTAATTTGGGTATGTTAGAGTAGAGAAGGAACGCGACGTTTACATGGGTTTTTGAAACATTCGGGCTTAGTGTTTTAATATTAAAATTGATTTACTCGATATTAATTTATATATATTATTGATTGTCTTAAGGAAAATAGAAAAAAGTAAGTATACTGAAAATATTCCGCTTTTGAATATTAATTGGAAAAAGAATGTTCGGCCAATGGTTTGTCAAGTAGTGTGAGTAATTATAACCATTAGCCGTTCGGAGCCAACATTAAACTGTAGGTCCCGGTCAGTGAGTATAACCAATTATGTCGTACACAGGTCAATGATTTGAGAGATCATTAATGGAATGTTAATGTAAATAAGTAATTGACTCTTGCGGTGTGGTTTAGATATTACTGATAGTGTTATGTTTATGTGTATTCATTCATATAGTAATAGCATTGTAAAAGTTTTTGTTTCTATTGAATGACCGTTGTAGTCTATGCAAGAAGTCTATTGACTTTGAGCGCACTTTTTTTATCGGCCATTACTAAATTAACAACAATCAGGAACAAAAAATTATATAGTCTTAAACATTCGTTTTTATTTTTTTTTTAAAGAATGTTTATAACCATTCCATTTTACTTTGAACTAGTTCACTTTTTTGAAGGTTCCTCACCAAAAATAGTTCAATTAAAAACATTTGAATACGTACATTTGAGATATATAACATTTAATCAAATTGTATTAAAAGGTATCAATGAGTTATTTTAAAATAGCAGTCTTTAAATTTTTTCCGGGGTTGTTAATGAGAATTGAAAATGTTGTTGGCAAAACATGACATCGAAGAAAGAAAAAACGGAATAGCTTACAAGAAATAAAGTGAAATAAATTTCAAATTGCCTGAGATCAGCTTCTCAATGCCATGACCACCCCAAAAACAATGAATTAATTTTTTTTAATACTTTCGATTATGTGTATAATTGGTTATTGCCGTTTTCATTTGTTTTCCATTTTTTTTGTTTCCAAATATAATATCGAAAAATACTTGTACAGACCTTAATTTGAATTGAAACATAATAAAGCTAAAAAAAAAGCAATTCAGCAATTTTTTTTACAATACAAAAAATTGACCTAAGTTGTACTATTTTCACTGTGACTCACTGTATAACAATAAAGTAAACGATGTGATGGACGTTCTTAATTCGCGATAAAAGTTTGTACATTTTTTAAATGAGTCATGGAAAACACACACACAATTCATGCCTGTCGAACAAAGCAACACCAACCCGTCGACGCATTTTATTTATCGGTATTCTGAATTATCCGAATTTCAACAAAACATCACAATAGGAATATCCTTCTAAATGTTCAAAATATCTACCGAAAGTTATACAAAAAAACTATGTCGGCGGTTAAAGAGCCGGGTTAACATTTTCGGGTTAAAATGTTCGCTACCTATTTATTGGCTAATAACCCTGCTAATAATTGGTGTACTATTTCTCTTAACATGCTGTGTACAATATAATTTGCATACTCAGTGGCCGGGACCTAATGTTTAAAGACGGCTACATACAGCTAATTCTTTCCTAGTTATGGTTTACATAGCTTAGAGATTACTCTCTTATTGGTAAAGTCGTGGAAACCACCGCTGAAAGCTGTTTTTATGGTCTTACCAGGATACGAAACTGTATTGTCTACACATTATATCACCGCCCCCCACTGGTGTATTGTAATGCATTAATAGGTTTACCTTTGCGAGTGTACTTGAATCCTCTTGCTGGTATATTGGAAATATTCCCGATTTTACTGTAAAGAAAATGTCGCTCTCATTTTCATTTAGCACATTATGTGTATTTATTAAGTCCCACACGCACTTCTGTAATTTGAATTCAATTCCAATTTTTAAACAAAACTGTATTCCATCATAACTGAAATGATTTTTTAAAAGACAATCTGGTTTACGCTAAAAAAGCCATATGAATCGAATGTCCAAAACCAGCAACACGTGTGACTGACAGTAAACAAGTTTATTACGCTACCAATTTAAAAAAAAAAAAAAATCATAACCCCCTAACGTATTCGTTTTATGGAAAAAGGCATGTAAACAGACTGGTTGTTCCCACTTAATTTGTCTTTTCTCTGACAGTCTTTCTTTTTTCATTGAAATTATTGGTAATACCTTTTCAATAGAGTGATGGAAACTATTGCATATTTGGATACCATATGTAATAAAGTGGTCTCAGCACGATGATGCACCACCTACCCCAGTAATTCGAATGTTTTCAGCTTTAAGTGGAATTTATCTAATTACTATTAAATATTTTTATTTAATTAGAGTAATTTTAAAAATTTAGATTTTTTTAAAAATTCTTTTTTGGTCAAAAAAGCATTTTCTGAGACTTTTGATTTTTTTTTTTTTAATAAATTTTACTAAAAAAGTATAAATTGTCAAATTTCACAACATCTTTCGAACATTCATATGTTATTCTTTGGGCCAAAAACGCCAATTTCTGTCCACTTCTACCAAACACTGCCAATTTAGGCGAAAGTGTAGAAATATTTAACGTTTCAGTCCCATGTCCGGAGACTAATTCTCACTAACGCATATTGGACGAATTTAACAATGTCGGTGTAGTAGAAGGGGTGTGGTAACTACCCACAAGTTCTAAAGACACAATCATATAGTCAAAGTGGAATTAATTATAGGAAAAATTGAAAATAATTTGTATGCGAAACATCTGAAGGGTCGTGTCCACTGTTTTCCAGACTTATAGAAGTCCATTTAAATGATTTGGTCCAACCACACCTGGGATCGTAAGTGAAAATTTGAATGCGCTAAAGTTATCGATCGCCCCCGGGTAATATATTCCCTTTTATGTAGTAGGATAGGAGTATAGAAATATAAATCTATCAAAAGAAAATCAATGTATAAGAATCATGTCGTTCTGTCGCCTATAGGAAGTTATCATTTCCGCGGACAGAAAGTCAAGATTGTGAAATGTTGGGAAATAATGCATGTTAGATGTCAACACTCACAGTCCCCGTCATCGTACGGTGCGCAACTTAACATTTCAGCCCGGGTCTGATACGAAACACAGAGTGTTAATTTTTTCTGCTGCAAACACAAATGGGGCGACTGTACGACCAGTATACAGACACATTCACCATACAGTTCACTTCAATTAAACAATTGCAGGAAGAATCACACTCGGACAATTATTCGCGAGAGACCATGTCTTAGTAGAGAAATTGTAGTGATGATTTTCTTTCCTCGAATGAATTGTCCTTAAAGAGCCTTGAACTTTATAAATAAAAAAGATAACATACATGATATTTCATCACCTGAAAATGGCTGGACCGATTTGGTTAATTACTTTGTCATATTCGTAAAAATGTTTTCATTTCTGAATATATGGGTCGGGGCTCCAAAGACGAGTTTGCAGCTCCTGCACCATTTACAGAGGAGAGCGGTGGTGATGATGGGGGATAGTAGCGTATTGTCTCCCTTCAGCATAGCATAGGAGCGTGGCTTGTGTATGGCTATTCTATAGACAGACCTGATGACCGGACGACACACTATAGACAAAATGCGTTCTTCAGCTGAACTGTTCGTATGTGGAATAATCTTTCAGCAAGTGTGTTTCCTGCCAGCCATGACATTCTCAAATTCAAGACAAACATCAACAAACACTACTCGCACTTTCCTCCCTACAACACGCTCATTTCCTACAACACGCTCATGGCCTTCCAATAAAAAAAAAAAGTTGGACATGGACAAAAGTTGGACGTCCTGGAAAGAAATAATTTGGCCCTTTGGGTATATCCAAGGGCACTATAATAAAATTCAAATATTACCCAAGAAAACATCATAAAAAATGTGATACATCTTTTTGTTTCTCTTTGCGAATTTATATAGATCGATAGATAGAAGTTATATAGTCATCCCTGGGGATAAGACTGTGAATATGTAGGTGTTGTTTTGGATTCTAGATTGAAATTTAAAGACCACACAGAGGGCTGACATCGCAAGTCATTTTCTGATGCATTAGTTCGGAAGCACGTTCCAGATGTCACTAATTGGCATGGCAATATTTGAAAGGTTTTCAAAGCAAAAAATTTTTTTTTTAAACGAATACCAATTTTTTTTTGAAAAAATACTCTTTTCCAAGGGGGTATTCTTGGAAATTTTAAGCAAACGACTTGGGACGTCTGCCCTCTGTATGGTCTTTGTAAAGACCATATTCCATATGTGGTAGACAAAATCAATAAGGATACTAGAATGATGTACCCTGTTATAAATAAAAACTCCAGTTTGAATATTCAAGCAAAATGTTGGTATTTAAATCAATATGTCAACCATTATTATTTTATAATGCATTATGCAGCGTGTCATTGAAGCTAACATGGCACTGGGGTTCTGAGAATCCTCAAGTAATTGAAGAGAGACCATTACATCCACAAAAAGACACTGTTTGGTGCGCTCTTTGGTCCGAAAGTGTGAATGGACCTTACTTCTTCGAAAACGACGAGGGAACGACTGTCGCCGTCAATTCGGAGCGTTATGGTCGTATGATAACCGACTTTTTTTTGACTGCTATTGAAGAATACGTAGTTTCAAACGACGGTGCCACATGCCACACAACTCCAGCGAATATGGCTTTATTGTAAGAGACATTTTCTGGCCGCGTAATTTCTCGTTGTGGCGACATCAAGATCATGCGATTTGACACTATTAGACTTTTTTTGTGGGGCTACGCGATAGACCGTGTTTATACAGATAAACCTTAAACTCTTGAGCACTTAAGAACCAACATTCGTCAAGTTATGGCTGAGATACCGCCCAATATGTTCCAAAATTACCTCAATAGAATCAATGCTTGCAACACTGCGTGGTGGTCATGACACATAATGTCAACGTTCAAACTTTATAATAAAAAAGAAATATCATGAAAAAAAAAATAGTTTATATGTGTTTTATTTACGTTTACTTTTAGAAAGCAAAATGGATAACCCTATATTATATAGATATTGGAAAATGCTTCCTTTCATTAATTAAGTAGTAAGCATCATACACTGGCAAATGTGATATTTATTCTCACCATTAAATCTACCAAGTATAAAACGAATACTATTCCTTAACTCTTTAGTTCTTGAAGTCAAATGTACCCATTAAATATTATAAGTAATTAAATAAAATTGAATTGAATTGAAAAGTCAACATTTATACAGTTAGGACGAAGTCTGCCGGGTTCGCTAGTTGTTTAATAACTTCAATTGAAATTGGGTACGATTTCTCTATTTTCTATATTAGGTCTGCTCACTATTTTGATTGTGCGTTCTATATGTGGTTTTCTCGCTTATATCTTAATATCACAATTAAATGTAATCCCCAAACCCATTGGTAACAAACAAACTATTTTTTTTTTTGAAAAGCAGCCGTTACTATTGCACATCAAAACAACAAAACCAAGGAAATTATATCGATTTTTTAATTTCCAACGTGTGAACACACATACCAAAAAGTGTCTCTTGAATGGAAAAAAATATGTTCAGATATTCATGCGGTTGGGCGATATGTTTCCGGCTCCTAGATCGACCGGCTTAGATTATCCAATTGGATATTAATAATTTGTTTAGAACAACAAATTTATTGTGCCAATTTACAACATGCACGAACGATTTGTTTATATTAGTTCTTGCTCTCTCGGCTCTCGGTGTGATCACTGATAACTTTAGGTTTTTGGTGGTTATTAGGTTTAGACTTCTCAGGACACTTAATAAGTTGTGGTGTTCTTTTGTTGTTGTGTGTGTTCATTTTGTTGCCCCGAATGTATGACACGCCTGCAACATATCATAACGTTTAAGAAGGAATGTCTGTTTATATATATTCATCGTATATATGTATATATATGTGCGATATGTGAGTGCGATATCTATACATATGTAAGTATGTATCATCGAATTTTTGTTTTTTTTTCATTTGAGTTCAATTACTTCTCGTAATATCTGATGTACACAATATGTCCGACTACTATATATATATATAGTAAAAACCGTTGGGGAGGGAGGGGGTATAGAATCTGTGTCTGTGTGTTGTTTTTTTTTTCTGTTTTAGTCGAATTTATTTGTTTAAATGCATCACTCCACTCATTTATATGGCAGCATATTTGTTTTAAACTTTATTTTTATTTCTTCTTCTCTTCGGTCGGATCTTCCTTCTTCGGTTCTTCGTTTTGGCGTTTTTTTTTTTGGTGTCTTTGATGCTTTTTTTTTTTGAGAAGATTTAAAAATAGCATTTAGCTAAACACGCAACAAGAATTTTCATAAAAATCGTTTTCTTTAAGCGAACGAATCAACAACGAAAAGCAGCGAGAAATGAATAAAAGTTGAAAGATATAGTAAACTATAAGGAGGAAAATCTATTATAGATACACAATTCGCTTTTCCGTGAATTTCCGTGAAATCATTATTATTATTTGTATTATTATTATTTCGGTTCGTATCGTTTATTTTCCATATTATACGTAATGATAAGTATAAATCTTTTTTTACTTAACGTATTTTCAGGGATCGAAGGAGTTTTAGTGAGACAAATTACTTTTTTTTTATTGATTCAGTCAGTTGGTTGGCTGGCTGAACGGAACGGCTGGATGGATTGGTCTGGTGGGTCGTTTGGTGATTTCGCCCGATCGATGATTTCGCTTTCGGCTGGCACTCAAAGTTAGTTATTTTATTTCGATACAGAGGAAATCATCTTTTTCTTTTCAATACAACAATTTCAACTGAAATATATATATATTTTTTTTACTTTTCTTCTTCTTAAATTCTTTTGATCTTCCGTATATGTACGTATGTATTATTCACTTGAGATTCAATATATTCTACTCAAATCGAAAATGAAATATTAACAAATAAAAAAAAAGAAAAGAAACCGAACAGAACAGAACTGAACTGAATGTCGAGTTGTGCCGCAATTCTACTTGTGCGTAAACGAACGAATGAAAGAAAATGTGAAAATCGACTAAATTTTTGGATAGCATCTTCAGACAAATATCCTAAAAATAAATTAGAATGGGAGAAAGAGATTGAACATTTGTACATGATGGCACGAGCGAAAACAGCTTATTCGAAAAAACAGGGATGGGAATGCACACACTAATTACATTTTCCGTTTTCCGAACAGAAAAAAGAGAAAAAAAGAAAACAACACAAGAAGAACCAATATGACGGACGATCTGTTCTCGTTATCTCAACAACACGCAGCAGCAGCATCAGCAACAAATGTACAAATAATGTCGCAATCGAGTGTCTCTAGGCCTGTGGATGCTGCTGCTGTCGTCGCTGTGTCCAATTTGAAAGGTCGTACGTTGCGCGCGTTTAGTATTGACCCATTTGCACTTGTCAAATTCCATCCCTGATGTTCAGTCACCATTGACTGACTGACGAGCTGCTGCTGTCGCTACATTTAAATTGTACGTGTTTTGTTTTGAGGAAATGTCCCCGTTTTATCCGCCGTGTGCTGTTGAGAACCGAGAAGAGAACAATAATATCAGAAGCGTTAGCTGCAGCACAAATGTCTTAATGCCTGATCTCTAAATTGCTATCGTTATTCATTAAAAAGTCTATGCAACGAATTTCTGACGAAATAAGCTGCAGACGCAGCAGTGGGGCAACATCACATACATGTTTAACCCGTCGACCGATTAGTCAGGGACACTTTGATACAGTGTCGTGCAACAACTTTTCTAATAAGAACGCACGACAACTGTTATTCTCTCTTGTATCCACAATTCCATGGATTCAATTGGGGGCAGAATCTCCAACAGTGCGTGTTCATTAAAAGTTGAGCAAAAGCGGGGAACTGGAGACAATAAATTATTGTTAAGTGCTGGTGTTGTTACACAAGCTCATCATCGTCGAGTGCTTGTGTTGTCAGGGTGAAATGGGTACGACAAGACCAGGTGACAAGAATGGGAAAAGTATTTGACCATTTATTGTTCATTTTAAGAAAAATCGAATTAACCATTTCCCTGGCAAATTGCATTGTTTGACGTGCTAAATATCATATGAAGTGCCGAATATATTCGACAAATTCACCGAAAGGGTTAATCCGACTGTTGTAGAGTCGATCGAAATAGTTTTGTCCTTTTAGACAATTTTATTTCCACTTTCTAAAGAAATTCTAACTAGTAAAGTTCACTTCAAATAGAGAATTCCTATACGAAGATTTTAAAAAATTCTAAAGAAAATAGGAGACATATTTTTTTTTAAAATAAACAGCCTGTCCCACGATAACGCATGCCTTTTACATGACCAACAGCTGATTAACGCCCCAGTAAGAAACATTAGAACAACAAGACGAGCGAAAACTTAAGCATCAGATCAAACGAAATAGTGTGGGACGCTATTCGAAGCAAATGCGAGCGGCTGGCCGGTTTTATTCGCATGTGTTTTCTTTCAAGTTCGTGGAAAAGTGAATTAAATTTCAAATTCTTATGCTACGTTTAATACAAGCTCCGTTTTTTACTTTGAAAATGTTGTTTAAAAGAATGTCTGCGTATGAGATCCAAGCAAAACTTGATCGCCTTTGTAGAATTACTCTGAGTGACACAAGTATCTCAATAAAGAACTGAAAGCCACCCTGGTTTATTATTTATTTAGAAAAAATAATAATTAATAAACCAAATACAATAAAAACCAAAGGCCCACCATTGATATTGATTTTCTATACTCTAAAGATATTCAAAAGTCCAATTCAAATAGGGAAGATTTAAAAAATGCATCAGGACGACTTGGCCAAGATGAATCTGATGGTGAAAGGGAATAAGACAAAACGTATGCTTGCAACTGTCTGGCAAACTAATCATATGCATACAACATGCGTATTCCACCCGTAAAGGACCAAGTGGAAAAAAACATGCAGATTCTTGGTATCACGAACTGGAGAAAGCACACACAATACCGAAGTGCTTGGTAATCATTTATTACAAACATGAAAACCAACAATAGGTTGTAGAGTAAGGTTTGGAGTTAATTGACGGGTCACCTAAAATGAAGTATTTCGTTCCTTACGGAACGTAAAAAAATCGGTTTTAAAGTCATTCAATTCTGGTTTTAAAATACGCGCAAAAGAATAAATTCGCGTTATTGTTAAAATCTATTTTAGTAAAACTTCAAACGAATTGTTTTTATGGAATGTTACAATAAATAAATACAAGTAGAAATTACTCCATTACTTAAAATGGAATGATGCACGCTTCAACAACGCATTGAAATTATTAAAATTCACTACAAAAATGGTGAAAATCATGCAGTCAAAGTCGCAAAACTAAAGCATTTGTGGGTCGTCGTGAATCACCTTATCGGACCGCAATACAGAAATTGGTGGGAAAATTTCGAGCTGTTGGGACATGTTAGTATGTGAAGAATAAAACCCGTGCACTTTGCTCAAGAACAACTGAGAATATTGCTGCTGTGGCCCAAAGTGTTGAAGAAAACCCAGGTTTGCACATTCCTAGTCGTTCTTTGACATTGGGCATTCCACAAATGTTATTACTCCGTATTTTGCATAAAGACTTGGCTTATAAAGTTCAGTAAACACTAGAACTAAAGCCGGCCGATCATCAACAACGTCGTGTCTTTGCTGATTGGGTCCTTTAAATGCATGAAAATGATCCGGAATTCCATCGAAACAATCATCTTGACTGATGAGGCCCATTTCCACATCGGTGGCTACGTCATCAAGCTAAATTGTCGCATCAGAGGCTCTCGAAAACCCAAGAGTTATTGTTGAGAAGCCTCGCCATCCTCAACGTGTGACTGTTTGGTGCGGTTTATGGTCCGGCGGGGTCATTGGACCTTACTTTTTCGATAATGAGGTTGGATCAACAGTTACGGTGAATGGATTGCGCTGTCGAGAGATGATTAATGACTTTTTATGGTCGGAGTTGGATGATATTGATCTGGACAACGTTTACTGTCAACAAGACGGCGCTACGTGTCACACATGCAACGAAACCATTGCTCTTTTATGGGCAAATTCCATTTGGTACAAAAAGGATCCGTGCTGATTGTCATGCGATTTACAATTGAACACTTTAGTTACCACGCCATCTCTGGCAAAGATTTTTCACAAGATTAAAACAATTTCATCCAAGTTACGAGTAATATTAAATGGCTCTATAATCAACGTTTTCGACTAGGAAACTTCGTTGCATACATGAAGTGACAGTTCCCTCTCTATTATGTACAACTGAAACCGTTGACATTAAGCACTTCCGGTGCGCTGCGTCTTTTAGGCCTTATGTTGTAATATCACTCCAAGGCTAAATATCAATCGGCGCATTTAGGTTGCAGCTAACTTGTAAAGTATTTTCGTACACAGTTACATTCGGTGTTAACAGCTTTTTTAATTTAAATTTTACTTAACAATAAGTGAGTCATCGTCTAATACAATTTCGAGTAGCTTGATTTATCAGAATTTTGCATACATTTTTGTGCAGATTTGAAATTTGTTAGTTGAGATAGACAGGTGCACATTAATTTCAGTGGGGGAAAAATATACAACGTTAAGCACTTTTTAAAATCAAATTAAACCGATCAAGTATTACAATACTGGGACACACACACACAAATACGTATGTCTCATATTTATCCACAACTGCTTTTCGTTTGTATTAAGGCTTTCAACTACTATCAAAAACATATGAAAATTAGTACAAACATTTCAAATTTATGGCCTACAATTCTCATGAAAATGAATCAACACCACGAATATTTTTCAATACAGAGAATAAAAAAATGTGTAGTTTAACAAACATTTCGCTCATTGTCTCGATATAAAAACAAAAATATTATTGTAAGAACGAATGTACAAACGGAACAGTCATAGCAACCAACTCCCAAACACAACACACAGATACAATACATTCCACAAAAGCGTGGTTTGCCGAAAGACTTCCGTCCACTAACAGCAGTCGGCAGCGTGAAATGTGTTCAGCAGAATGTTTACCAAACATAGTGTGGTTGGTTATAGGGTGTTGTGGTATTGGCATGTAAAACATGCTTAATATTTCGAGTTGGACAGAATTAGCTTAATTTAGATTTAGTTTAAAATTTCGTTGAAATCTAATATTTTTTAGGAATGAACATAAGTATGAAATGATAAAGAATGCTTACGGATAAGATATCCATAGGAAGGGAATTTGTTTTTCTCAGTCCCACATCGTTTCTAAACCAATTGCCACCGCCGACAATTCCATAGCTAATGCTGATTGGTGTCACGAACTGAAAAAAGCAGGATAAAACCTGTTCCCACAATATATGTGTCGACAATCCTATAGAACCACTCTGACATAGCAGATTTCGTGATTATTCCTCATCCGAGTCATTGCAGCTTTTACAATATTACGTGGGTGGCAATGTTATTGTTGTTGTTGTAACAGTTCTGCTGCTGTTGTCTGGGGAACGTGGGCACTGGTGTAGTAGGTAGTGCTTATCATATACAAACCCAGGTATGAACATCAAAAATAATTTCCCGCGGCTTACTTTCAAAGTCCGAATAGTGTGCGTCTCACACTTGGAAAATTGACTGGCGATCGATATCTACAACTCAACACCAGACTGATGACAATTTTGCACAAAGGCCTTGCATTATTCACTAACAAGGTCCAAGCTCCGACCGTTCACGTCGTTATCGCTTTTCACCATAGGACCTTAGAATATCTCTTGTTAACAAGAGAAACTGAGGCACCAGTGGACCGGAAAACAAACAAGTTATCCTCGAGAAGTCAATTCAGTTTCAGAGAGTGCTAGTTTTCTATTAAAATGATACTGGAAACGGCATTTCATTTACCGAACCATTTTTTGTGGTCGGTTATTGACGATATGTACGATTTTTGTAATCGTACCAAGTTCGGAAATCGTTTTATCAGCCTCTCAGGCGATGTTAATTAACCACCTTGAAGCTGCCGTTTGACGCCGTTAATTGTATACCGTGAGGGGACGATGTGAACAATGCAAACAACAATTCAGGCCCCTAAGATAAATATCGACTTAAGCCATTTGTATGATAAGACAGAAACCGTCAAAAGGTTATGGAAAATTAGGTTGAAAGAGTAAAATCATGCTCCATAACTAATGGTAATGTATACTCTTTCGAATAAATCAATATAACCGAAAGGGATTTTTTCGATAATGTTGTGGATTTTTTAAAAGGAAATTATATGTGGGCCACCTAAATGCAATTTATAATTTAGAAACATCGTATAACTTGTATATGATGGATATGAGGACGGAGAAAAATGCCCTAATGGCGCAAATATTCACATTAGTTGAGCCTCAACAAATTACATCTCCACCTTTAAACCTACAAAGTGCACCAAACAGCAAAAAAAAATATTAGTACTTCAAACTTCAAGCAATTACAATGTGATAAACAATGGACGTGAACTAAATTCCAAATGACGACCAGGACAACTGTAATATCTGATTAGTCCCCCTTTAAAATATAAAGGCAGGAAACCCAACATTTCTAAAACTAACATAAAGTTCATTAATCTAGCTCTAGTTAATCTACTTCATTAATCAAGCTCTGTGTAAGTGATTAGCCCTACAAAACTTATAAGATACATTTCATTATAATTAGTAATGCAAACATGCTATGCTAATGTCAGAGATACTTTTTTCAAAGAATTGTTAACACTACTTTCAACAGAAGCAAAAAAAAACAACAATTTACAAAATCAATAACTGTGTTTCCAGTTCATTGACAAAGACTCTTTCCCTTTCAACCACTTATGAACAAAACTAGCGTAGAAATTTCTATTATACACAAGAACCTCTCCGATGGACCTTTTATACATATACAGCTCATGTTTATAATGCAGCTCAAAAGGTTTTTGTTTTCGAACTGAAAATTTTTATGTAATTGTTTTACGCTTGCACCTTGAAATCTAACTCATTGATCTGATAACCTTCTGGTCCGATTTCCGCTCACAGTAGACGATAAGTCTGAATGGACTGCAACAAATTGTAAATGGAAACAAAAATATCTGCGATTTATATTCCAGTGTGAGGTGCTGTTTATTGTATCCGCGGGAAGACCTTCCAACCATCGAAAGAATCCAGAAACTGGGTAACATAAGAGGCAAGTTAAACAGATTTGGTAAATGTGACTTCTCCATCCACATGACATGAGATTCCCAATTCACTGTCAGGGCTGTGGAGTCGAGCAATTTTGGCTCCAGCATTTTTAAATACCTCGACTCCGACTAAGTTGTTCAATAACAAAATTTCGAAAACTTTACTTCCGCCCACTATTCCTATACTCTATATTACACCGCAAATATTGAAAATTTTAAAAAAATATTAACAGATTAACTTGTTCTCAATACATTTTATTTATTTTATGGGGAATGTCAGTAAATAAAACTCGAATTCGGGCAAATTTTTCGACTCCAGTCAAATTTGTCAGACTCCGACTCCATGGACCTGTTCAC
The DNA here is from genome assembly GCA_958296145.1 of Hydrotaea cyrtoneurina. Lineage (NCBI taxonomy): Eukaryota > Metazoa > Arthropoda > Insecta > Diptera > Muscidae > Hydrotaea > Hydrotaea cyrtoneurina. Next base: position 141,503,612 of record OY282512.1, read on the forward strand.
GACACAGCAAAAAAGATTAGTAGGGAAAATTTTAAATACACTCACATTGCGTTTTATTTCTTTTTGAGAGAGAAAAAGAAATACTATGGCTTAGATGTAATATATGCCCCATTAATGTTCCTGTTTGGGTGAGACATACCCCCTGATATTATCATAGTAAAGATAAACTAAATACAGCCCTTTCGATATTCATATGGGAAAACGACACGAAAAATTGAAACTCCGGCCTAAGAAGACACGAATGCCAGATATGTACATTGTACAATATAAAATAGGTGGGAGAAGATATCTTAGTGAGTCACGGACCAACAACAGATTACTTGAGAAAGTAAATACTTGCTTGGAGTCATATGATCCTAAAGGGTTCGGAAATGAGAGAACATTTCACATTGTTTTTCAAAAAAATTATAGGAATTGGCGAATAGAAATTAGTTAAGATGTGATGAATTTTTCTAACGAAATGATGGGGAATTTTTCAATGAAATGAGAAGATTATTCTTTCTAAGGAATCCAAACATATATTTTGTGTTTGTTTAGGGAATGTATTGAATATCTGAATAATGGATACTCAGTTACAATAATTACTTATGTTGAGTACATTTTAGGACTGTCTTTTTTATTTTGGTAATACGAGTGTGGACGGCCGTGGTGTGTGTGCGACTCTGATCACACAAGTAAACCTAGGTGCAAAACCGTGTAAGACCATCAAACATTTGTCAGCGGCTGTTTTCTGTAATCTCTAAGCCATGTAAAACTTTTTTTAAAAAAAACATTAGCCATTCGGAGCCGGCTTGAAACAGCAGGTCCTGGTCAGTGAGTATACAATTATGTCGTGCACAGCTCACTGATTCGATATAAGTGTCCAGTCTGTTTCTTCATGGAATGTTGAGGGAAATAAGTAATTAATACGAGTGATAGCAGGAGCGATACAAATACCTTTAATACATGTAAATACATGGGTATCATATGATCGAGCGATTGGTCACAATAGTAACCCGTTGTGAAATCGTTAAATTACCAAAGTTAAAAATACAGTTTTACATTCGCTGCATAAAAATGCGACTACATGTGTTTGTCTAAACAATAATAAATGGATCTATTCTACTGTTAAAAAATGCTTTTTTAGTGTTGTTGGAGAAAACGATTTCAACGTCACAGGACAATAGTACGCGGAACCCTTTGAATTCGCACACAAGTATATCGTTTTTTAAATCTATGTATTAACAATAACAACATTTCTAACATTATTGCTTCTTCAGTATTGCCCTAATATTCCATTTAGGAATATACGGTTACTTCCCTCATATCATTAAGCTGTGACCGATACAATGTGTATAACTTTTTTAAGTTATGGTACAATTAAATAAAATATGACCTATATTTTTTTGACGCCAAATACCAAATTAACAAAATAATTGCACAAAAAATAATAATACATTTATGTAGCTAGAAAAACTATTAAATAAATTCTATAAAGTCTAGATGACGGTGGTGCTTGGAAAGTAAGTCGAATTCTCGGAAGCATCTCTGTTGTTAAACAACCCTATATCTTTATAAAGGGCATAAAGTATAGCTGGCAGAAATGAAGTAGTTACGAGGTTCATATCTGTCAGGTTGTAAATGACAGCAGCCAATTTCAGGAAAATATGCCTATTCTGTCCTGCAGTCGGCATTCACAAATAATAAAGGGTTAGCCATCTAACGTTTTTTTCTTCAACTAGTGCTTATTTCGTTATCGGCCATGTTGAACGACTTTTTGTTTACAAAAATTTAAGAGGAGGATATTGGCAACATTTGGTTTCAGCAAGATGGCGTTACGTGCCACACAGCCGAAGCTATACTCGATGTTTTGCGCCCTGTATGTTTGCGCCATTTGAATGAAATTATTTTCCATTATTAACCGGAAGGATTGTAATTTCAAATAAAAAAAGAAATTTAAGAAAATATCTAGTAGTTTTTTTTTTATAGAATTTCAAAAAAAAAAAAAAAAAAAAAAATATTTGGCGGACCCTGTATAATGGAGAGAAATATCAGCGAAGATCGACTTGAAGACCGTAGGAGGGGTGATTATTTGCCGTTATTGGTAATTCTGCCTTCTAACGAATTATTTCTATTGATGGGTACTTTCATTAGCTTTGTAGAATCCTGAACACAGCGAAAGTACAAGTTCTATTTTGCGAGGAATCTGACCCCAAAATACTTTCTGTAGTCCATCACAATACATAGCTCTGGAAGCTACAGAGAACTTCACCAGAAATTCGTTAAAGCCAGTGAATTTTCCCTAGACTCTGTGCAAAACAATGGGAGTGGCCCTCAAGAGGCCAGTAGAGGGTTTAAAGCATTTGTTCGTTGAATCATAAAAGTTTGTCAAGTTAGCGTTTTAGGATAGTTATACCGTGGGACAGCATCCCGTATACAATTTTTCCGTGCGGAGCAAATTTGGTAAAATTTCGATCCAATTTTCAACTACTTCCTGAAGTTTGGGTTCCCACTTTTGATATTCATCATCCGTTTGCAATTTCGGGAAGTATGAGTACCCACTTTGAATTTGAATTGAATTTATTTCCATTTTGTAATTTAAAGCCTGACGGCCAATTAGAACAAATTACAAAATGCAACATATTAAATAGATCTACCATAGATCCCCATTTCGGGACGGCTTTGCCCACATGGACGTTTTGGCCATTCTAACGTCGTTGCAGGAGCTGCACTGCCGTCATTATTTGTATTATGTGCTTATTGTTTGAGTACCAGCATTTGTATGTATGTATTTGGAAAAGTTTCCTCCTAGCCGATTGTTAGTGTTTTTTGGGGCGACTCTGAGGAGGCATCATTTTAGTTTTTAATAATCTGGGTCATGTTCAATGAAGTGCCCAGCTCACATTGTATTTATTTTGCTCCCATCTTTAAATTAACCAAAGTCTCGTTATCAAAAGGCGGATCAATATAATAAATGGAGACAGCGCGTCCTACAAAAACATGGCAACACCTTTGTATTTTGTTTCTAAAGCAAACGTAGCTTAATGCAACCAACACTTTTTTAGAGTGCATTTTAATAAAATCAAGAACAAAATAAGGAATTCACACAAATGTCGCGTGAGATATGTGCATACCAGATATACACTTTTCACAAAGAACTTTCATACTGGGTACATATTTACTTACAGACGCATTCCAGAAAGACGAAGGATTGCTCAAATTAAGGTCATTCATTTATCTCTCAAGCAGGATCGTAAAATGATGACCTACATACACGCCAAACCTGTGAAATCGTCAAGGTCTGTCCAGCTGTTCACAAGGACGTTTCGTGGGTGGTCGCTCTTCACATGTATTTGCTGATACAAATGAAGTTGAAGGTGTACATGAGAGTAGTGGGTGGCTCTTCGTAAACCAATCGAATGTAACACACACTTCTAACTTTAATTTATTGCCAAATATTTAATGCAGGCAAACACACACACACATTATTCCTTGAAAGGAGCACTCACAAAGTTCAAGTGCCACTGCAAAATGAAAAAAATTGGCGCTTTTCCGATGGGATGAGAGTTGACAACTCTGATATTCGGTTGCAATGTCATTCTCTTAACACACAACAATTACACACACCATCAAAAATTAAGAAGCGATGTCGATTGTGCCGCTGCTGCCTGGTCTCTGCCGTGACACAATGCAGTAGCAGCAGAGCCAGCCAACTGCAGATTGTATGTTGTTGTTGCGTCTCGTCTCCCTTGACAAGTATTTGTGTTTATCGGCGTGTGGGTGGGTATCAGCGCCGGCAGAAATGAACACACAAATTTATAACGCTCGCTGTATGTCTTTTAATTCATTTCATTTATGTCGGAGGCGGGCGCGGCGCTTTTTAGGAAATTCATACTCACTTTTCGTAGTTGTCGTCACCGTCTTTGTCTCTGCCTTCCTCTCAACACGCCAAAAAAAATGACAAAAATTCTTGGCAAAATTACACAATCCTGCTACACAATTGCATTTTAATCATACATAATTCCACTGTCGACAACCGAAATAACGGACTTTTTCTTATTAGAGAAGTGATTAATCACAAACACTTTCGTTTGGAGTTATTCCAACTATTTCAGATTAAATATTTACAAAAAAAAAAAATTCTGGTTTACGGCACAACGAACTTCAGCAGAGAAACATCAACCGCACAAATACGAGAACAAGACGAGACTGACTGATTCAGTGAGAAGAATACAGTGAAATCAGTGAATCAGATACAACCAACGAATCCGAATCAACGAATCGATTTCAACCCTGTACATTTTTTTCCCGTTTTGTTTTGATTCCTCATTCTCTTATTATTTGTTCGTGATATTTTCCGACAAACCGTGGTGACTATAATTGAAGTTGCCATGTTTCTGAAACTTGATTGGGATTGTGGAAAAAAGCTTTTCCCGGCATTGCAGGCAAAATCTGCAAATTAGATGGTTATGGCAATCATAAATGAACTGTAAATAACGTATTTCTGTTGAAAACGTATTTCTGTTGTTTTCTGTTGAAAACTATTCACAAGTTAATTTGTTAATTTGCAAGTGCAGTCAAAATTAACTTGTGTTGAATTATTAAATTAATTAAATTAAAATTGTTAGTGTTCAATTGTTTACTGTTTCATTTCATGAATAAGATACTGCAGTGCAACAGATCCCCAGATCACCCAACTACTTCATTGTTCTTGGTCTTGGCCAAGTACTTCGATCGTGTGTGTGTGTTTCTCCAGTTCGTCACCCACTTTTTCGTTAAAAAATCCATGAAAGGAATACCTTGGAATTAACACATCAACTTAATTAATCTTTGGAAAGCATTTCGTCAATCCCAGAAGACTCGACCAAGCCCACTTTATGTGAAATACGTATATTTAAATGGAGAAATGCTCAACTAAGCATCTGTCTGAATATTATATTGAAGGCACACGGCCACCTGCTTCTGAGTTTGGCTTTTAGAGGAGTGACAAATGGAATGGACAACGAATTTGCTTGCAAAATCATATTTTCATAAATAGCATCTGGAATCGGAAAAGCCGCAAGTTGTGGATATACAAATAAATCATTGTTGGAGCGGGTTTTAGATTGGTACGCCATGAATCCATAAACGATTCAGGCCCCTAAGGACAGCTAGAAATCGTCATCAATGCCTTGGAAACCGCTCACGTGATGAATGCACTTTATTTTCTTCTCAGCTGCGTAGTAAAATATAGTCTCCCATTGTATCTTCTTAATTCTATAATTATTTTAAATACTCACTAACTTATGGAACATTTTTCACAGCAAGTGAGGGTTGCTAGGTTATTGAACTCTTTGCCACATAATCTTAAAAACTTTTCCGTGCATCCATTTATGTTTAAGCTTAATCTACTGCAGTATTTTGCAGAATTGGATCGCGTTAAATAATTTTACATTCCTCTTCAGTGACAATTTGTTTTCTTCTAAAAATTGTTTTAAAGATTAAATTAGATTGTGGGTTAGGATTTAGTATTTAAGTTTTTGAATTGAATTAAACATATAAACATGTTAGCCGTAAGGGCGTTGGTTGATTAATAAAAAATAAATACAATTGGGATGCAATACCTCTGTTGTGACAGAATACACCTCTAAACAGTATAGTATATTAGGTAACCCAAGCATGTTCCAGCATCGCCTGAACGACAAATCAGGTTCCATGTAGATTCCCATGAAAGGTATCAACACCTGAAAAATCAAATTTATGTATCGTTCAAAGCACAACATATCAAACTCAAAATTCGTACCATCGCAACTAGATACCAAGATTCCAGGACCTAGTAATGCGGAAGGGAACGATGTGGGAGATGAACTGGCACCATTTGATACCTGATAATACATACCAAAACCATGAATGGTGAGGGTGTGACAAAAACATGTTCACCGGATCCTTATGGCCGAAGTTAGATAGAACAAAAAATAAAGCTGGGATGAAATATGAAAAAGGAGCGATGTTTGAGTGCTGGTATGTGTGATGATGATTAAATTATGAAAATGAAAACAATATATATTATTTGCCTTGCTTGGGTTACTAAACTTAGGGAAATACATAAACAAAATTAAGAAATACTTTCAATATTGATTTTTGGTTGATAGCACCGCGATCGTGACCAAAGCAGTGATAAAATAAATGTCCAGTGCTAAATTTAAGCATATTTCATGTTTGTGTCAACCAATATTTTACAATTATAATTTAACACGTATAATCGGATAACAAGTGGACGGAAAATCTTTTAGTTACTTCTATATTTTATTTTCGAAATTATTGTGTCACGTGTCAATGTTTACAACATAAATTTATTATTCTTCTCTGAAAGATGTTTCGATGAACGCTTGGCATCCAAGAAAAGTCCATGCACATCTTCGATGTCGTCTTTTGTTATTAGCGTACGACCATTTACTTTACACATCTGATGGGCAGGAGTCAAAAGTTGTACGGCATAACGTAAAGTCGATTCACTGCCTATTTCACTGAGACGTGCAAAGGCTGTCTCCTCCAATTGTAGGCCTTCGGTTTGAGCGCGTAACTTAATGATTTGTTCCATCTCACTGGAATGATAGGGTAAGGTGCGTATGATAAGCAGGCGATCGATCAGATCTAGGGGAATGCCATGGGGGGACATAATGTCGTTGGTGCCACTAGATAAAAGAAAAATATGTTCAGACCAAAATTAAATTTCACATCTCAAATATGCTTACCGTATCACACAACGTCCACGATTGGTGGCAAATATAACAATTGGTGCAATGGGTGATTCCAACGATTTGTGCAGATACGTAAAGGTCTCCAGATCCAACATATGTATTTCATCTATGAAGAGAACTCCAGGCACCAATTCAGCTATACCTTGATCTATATACTTATTGACCACTTTGTTAATTTCCATGCGTAGTTTATCTGTAATTTCCGTCTTTTTCGGTTTCATTAGTTGGCCCATCATTGAGAGGACATCCTGTCCGCCTTGAGGTCGTGCATTAGCAACATCCAGATCATGTAGAGTAACATCTTGAATGACTTCCTTCTTCTTGTGTACGTCTCCCTTTGGCAAGGGAACGTACTCCTCAGTCTCCAAATCAAATTCTGTGGCAAAGGTGTCACTGCGTCCACTGCGTTTGACCGCTCCACTGTTGGCCTCAATATAGATAACATCGCCTATCTCTACTTTTTCCTTTTGCAAAGCCTCAAAGATACTGGGATCCAGTTTCAGCTGCTTAGTGCCCTTGGCGGTTTTGAGACCGATAACAACATTACTGATCGTCTTGCCATAACCACCCATTGGATTTTCTGTTTCTACTGGCGTCAGTTCAGTCACTTCACCCTCATACACTTCCTTTGTTTCACGTATTCTCAGGCCAATCGAACGGCGGAAGTTTTCCATAAGAACTTCCGTCTTTTTGATTTCACTGCTGAATACTTCGGAGCCCACCATCGGACAGAAGGGCACCTTATTACCCAGCTCTTGGGCGATAGCCAGGGCAATGGCTGTCTTACCAGTGCCGGGAGGTCCAGCCAACAAGAGGGCACGGCCTGCCATTTTCTTGGATTTGATCAAATCAACCACAATACCAGCCGCCTCACGAGCAGCCTTCTGACCCACGAGGCCAGCTGCAATGGGCAATGGCGCACCTTCGACATTTAAACCCAGACCTTTTACATGACTGTGTGCAGCAATTCGCTGTGTTCGCACGGTGCTCTTCACTTCTTCGATTTTCATTTTCACAAAATTATAACTGGGCTCGGGGGTTATTCAATCGCAAATTCGATTTACGCTTGAAAAAGTAGATTCTCGAAGTTTTACGATAAAATATTGTTTATTTCTACGGCAACCAGCACTTCCAACAAAATCAATCTACCGTGTGTTTTTATGCCGGCACAATGTTGCCAACTTTGCGATTTTTGAAGGGCTGCAAACGTGAAAAACAATTGCGATTTGCTTTTCAAATTTGCCTTCTTCTATAAAACGAAATTTAATAATGATTTAATATTTTTTAATATTTTTATCTGACATATATATTTAATTCATTTCATACAGTGACACATTTATCACAATAAGAAATTTTTTCAATAAACTTAAATTCCTTATTAATATTGGCATTACTGCTTGATGACATAGTTGCCACTTGCAGAAAGTCATAGCAGAGTACGGAGCCGTGTGCGGTTTTTCGGCAAAATCCAGTAATGCTTTTCAACCAGGTTTAAAATAAAGACCTTAAATAAAATTCTGTACCCATTGAGTGCTTGTAAGACCCTAATTTATTTGTTAAAACATTTCACACTTATTCATATTCTGTTTCGTCGCTCTATGCAAACACAATACGTACGCTACAAATATCTAAACATTTAACGGACGCAACCGTTTGCGATAACGCATTGAAAACCCTTGCAGTCTTTGATCGTCCATTTCCTATTGAATTCTGAATAGCCTCGTTTTACTAAATGTTATTAACAGGACGAGATTATGTTATGTTTTCGCCAATTGCTGGGGCCAACCTATATAATAATAAATAAAAACGTGTCAAATATTCATGTGTCTGCGGAATATCATTGAAATTATTTGCAATTGCCACTGCGAATGGCTCATTATGAAATTAATTGACCACATGTTATTATACTAGAGTTCGTGAATACCCCTCGATGTCGAACGACAACGTTTGCATGCTTCCTAAATGTCAAACAGCTGATTTCGAAAACACTATACCGCTGTTAAACCTATTGTGTTTTTATGATTAACTGAATCAGAGCGATCAACATAGCCTGAGGCAATAGCAAATAATACACCTTATACGTTTTTAAAACAATTTTTTTTATTGTAAATGTAAATTATGAATTATTCCTTAGAATTTAAATACGCGATAGTTTGTAAACACATTAAAATGGAACTCCCTGAAGTATGCTATGTATAAATGACTAAACATATAGAAAGTCTCGCATGCTTTCTTTGCTTCAAGCTTAAGTAAAAAACTAAATACAACGGGGCTGCATACATACAGACAAGTGGGTTTGTATATAATTCCAAAATAACACATTTTCATTAAACAATAATTAAAAAAGGAAGAGAATGGAAAAACATGTTTAATTCCAAGACACATTCAAAGTAGGGTATTAGAAAATAACTTTCTCTAGTTTGCATAAAGAATTTTGGTGAGTTTAGGGTTAATCACAACGTCAAAAGTAAGTAGATAAACGGTATACAACCGCAAAATACATTACAAATCGGGTAAAATAGGAGGGCATGTACAAACAAGATGCTTGTCACCGTAGGCGTCATCAATGCGACCCACTGTCGGCCATACCTTGGACTCGGGTTTAATAAATATCTACAAGAAAACAAAGATACGTAGAATCAGTACGAATTATTAAACAGTCAACGGAGTTTGTACACTTACGGCTGGGAAAGCTGCTAACTCTCTACTATATGGTCTATCCCATTTCTCGGATATCACTTGGGATTGTGTATGTGGTGACAGTTTCAGAGGATTCACATTCTTATCCATATTTCCCGACTCGATTTGTGCAATTTCCTCTCTTATCGAAATTAAGGCATCGCAAAACCGATCCAACTCTTCTTTGTCCTCAGATTCGGTAGGTTCAATCATCAACGTGCCTGCCACGGGCCAAGACATTGTGGGTGCATGGAAACCATAGTCCATAAGACGTTTGGCAACATCGACCGCCTCAATGTTGGCGGACTTCTTCAGATCACGAATGTCCAGGATAAACTCATGTGCCACCAAACCACTTTCCGGATCCTTGTACAGAGTTTTGTAATGCTGCTCCAGACGTTTGGACATATAGTTGGCATTCAATATGGCCACTTGGGTAGCGCGCTTTAGACCTCGACTGCCCATGAGCTTAATGTACGACCATGATATGGGCAAAATTGCAGAACTGCCGAAGGGTGCTGCTGAGACCACGCCAAAACTGTTGTCCTCACTTTCCAGGGGACTAATGACGGGATGTCCGGGCAAATAGGGAGCCAAGTGCGATTTCACACCAATGGGACCCATGCCAGGACCACCACCTCCATGAGGAATACAGAAGGTCTTGTGCAGATTTAAGTGGGAAACATCGCTGCCATAATCACCGGGACGACACAGTCCCACCTGAGCGTTCATATTGGCCCCATCCAGGTACACTTGTCCGCCATGTTTATGTATGAGATCGCAAATATCGGCAACGGTTTGTTCAAACACTCCCATGGTCGATGGATAGGTGATCATAAGACATGACAGGTTACGAGCATGCTCCGCGGCTTTGTCGCGTAAGTGAGCCATGTCTATACTGCCATCCGGTTTTATACGAATAGGTTCGACTTTCATGCCCGCCATTTGGGCAGAGGCCGGATTGGTACCATGTGCAGATATGGGAATGAGGCAAATGTTGCGGTGTCCCTCGTTACGATGTTCATGGTAACTGCGAATAGCCCTCAGTCCGGCGTATTCACCTTGTGCGCCAGAGTTCGGCTGGAATGAGATCCTGTCGTAGCCGGTGATCTCACACAAGTCGCTCTCCAGTTCTTTAAACATTAGATGATAGCCCTGGGCCTGGTCGACAGGGGCAAACGGATGTATGTCGGTGAAATGGCGGAAGGAACACGGTATCATTTCCGTAGTTGCGTTCAACTTCATCGTGCAAGATCCTAGAGGTATCATAGAATGGACCAACGAGATATCTTTGTTCTCCAGTTTCTTCATGTAGCGAACCATACGCGATTCACTGTGATATGAACTAAATATGGGGTGGGTCAAGAAGGGAGAGGTACGATAGAACGACGATTTCTCAATGGAATTATTGAGTATATTGTTTGTGGCGAGGACTTGATCTAAAGTTTTGCACTTGAATATCCACAGCAAATCGTCGACATCCTTTGGACCCACTGTTTCATCGAGTGCCACACCAATGCTTTCATCAGAAAAGTATCTAAAGTTTATATGTTTTTGTTCAGCTCGCGTTTTTAACTCTTCCACAGTCATATCACTGCCCAATTTAACATGGAGTGTATCAAAGAAATGTTTGTTGTTTATGGTGTGACCTGATCCATTCAGACCAGCCGACAGGGCCAAGGCAAAGTGATGAATGCGATTGGCAATAGCTTTGAGACCCTCCGGACCGTGATAAATTGCATACATGGCTGACATGTTGGCCAGCAGGGCTTGTGCAGTGCAAATGTTACTGGTGGCCTTGTCACGGCGAATGTGTTGCTCGCGTGTTTGCAATGCCAGGCGGTAGGCATCATTACCATCCATATCACGTGTTACTCCAATCATGCGTCCTGGCATTAAACGCACAAGATTCTGTTTGCAGGCAAAAAAGCCAGCATGGGGACCGCCATATCCCAGGGGAACTCCCAAGCGTTGTGATGTACCAATGGCCATATCGGCCCCAAATTCTGCCGGAGGACGCAGTAATGTCAATGCCAATAGGTCGGTCGCTACCACTACTAAGGTCTATTGCGAGGGAAGAATGGGGTTTAAAGAGGTGACGATATGGTTTAATTTCGTTTATGAAATACTTACGCCATTCTTCTTGGCCGTTTCTGCTATACTCTCGAAATCTTTGACATCACCGTATGTGTCGGGATATTGGAGTAGAATGCCCGAAATCTCCCGGCTGGCCAAATCGGCATCACCAATTGCCCCCACTTCAATTTCCAACTCGAGGGCTTCGGCTCGTGTCTTAACCACAGATAAAGTTTGCGGATGAATTTTGTTGGACAGGAATAACTTCTTGCGTTTGTTGTGGCTATGAAGGTAAACGGATTTATAATTTTTAGCGTTAGAAAAAAAAAAGAATTTTAATTTTACAGGAACTATGAATATAAATTGTGATATCGGATGTATGACGAGAAACTGGCAGGAATGTATGAAGAGATTGAAATAACGGCGACGATATCGGGTGGTACATTTATAGAGATTGCAAGCGGTACGTTTGTGAACGGCGAGTCTTAGCATACCAGTGACTTCTTTCGATTGTGTTTTCCTAACCGCGCTGTCAGTCAGAATTCGCTAAACTGGAAGTGTTTTTTTATTCTACAAATATATGTTGAAGGTTCGCACTAATTCAAACTCACACAATCTCGATTCTATACAAACTGGAACTGCAGACAAAATATATGACGAATACAAATCACCGCAGGTATCCGCTAATGAAAGCATGGCCATTCAAAAAGTGGAAGGCTAATTTTCAGATTTAAAGAAAACATTTCATAACAATTTTATGTCCTGCAAAAATGTATAAAACGAATTCCGATTGAAAATTGTACTACCGTGTAAGCGTATGTGTTTCCGAGACGTTTATGCGTTCTTGAATTGATGAAAGCAAATTCGTGTTTTCTCTTAAATCACAAAGTCTGGCGTGGAATGCAATCACTTGCCAAATCTGAGGTCTGATATATTTTTAAGGAGAAGCATTTCCGTTAAATAGCATCGCAATGAAAACATTTTGATATGAAACAAAAAGTGGCCCGATGACCATGGCTGGGATAATGGAGCCGGATTTTAACCGTAGGTCTCCGCCAGTGAGTAAATTATATAGTTCACTGGTTACGGATATGTTACATTCGGATTTAATCTATCTAAGAGTAATCGCTAAACTTTTAACATTGGTTTGTGGTTTTGGTACTGCCCATTTTGGAATAAAATGGGCAGAAATACATGAATCGGGTGATTGATTGATTGGCTGTAAAAGACATACCAGCGTACTGTATAGACGGTCCGAATTGTCTACAGCCTTATTTTAATTATGCCATTTCACACTCACCGTGTACACAAACACATGGCTTCGGCAGCGGCTGTACCCTCATCCAAGAGCGAAGCATTAGCCACATCCAACCCAGTCATCTCTGATACGAGAGTTTGATAATTCAACAGCGACTCCAGACGGCCCTGGGCGATTTCCGGCTGATACGGTGTATATTGGGTGGTCCATCCGGGATTCTCGAAGATATTACGAACGATTGTATGTGGCACGTGACAATTGTGATAACCCATGCCAATGTATGAACGCCAAATTTGGTTCTTTTTTGCTATATCACGGATGCGTACAATCAACTCATGTTCATCTGAAATATTACAAAAACACATGTTATGAGTATTTGAAAATTCTTATGGAGGAAAAACAAAAATATTTTGATAGCATGAAGTTTGTCCCACAGCGAATACCGAAGACGGCATGATAGACAGCCCGCTAGCTTATCAGTGGTTTGTGGTTGAGCTTTTGAACCCCATATTGCTGTTATCAACACGACGAAACATCACTAGGGGGTCTTAGGAACCAGCCCACATCATGCCATCATCGCCACTACAATGGGGATGAGATGACTATTGTTATTTACTTACTCAGTGGTTTATCTAAGTTTAGATCACGGTTCAATTGTATAGCTTTAGGTACGGCTTTTTCGGTAAGCTCCGCCAGGGACTAGAAAAAAAATGGTGTATAGTAAAATATTATCGACGTGGAAACAAAAAATCTTACCTTATAGCCCAAAGTATCTAACATGGAAACGACATCTGTTTTGCGTGGTCCGATATGACGGCTGGGAAAATCTGATTTCGTTGGAAACAGAACATCACCCACCGAAGTGGTGGTGGCCAAACATCTGAAACCATCTTTTTTCAGTGCATACAAAGCAACACCACTGCGTGTGCATTTAATCGAGAGACGATACATTTCCCACTTGCAATCAATACAATTTACAAAAATAAAATAAATTCACTTTTCCTTTAAGAAAACTAAATGGTCCAAGTTGGATCAACACCGCCTTAACTGACTGCTCTGTCCGAGAGTCTGATGCTCACTGAATGTTGTGACGGAGCCGCAGATAATGAAAATGACCAATAACATTTCAGTTATCAACAGTCTAAGTGCGTGTTTCTTATCACCAGTGCGCAGCCAGGCCATAATTACAGACAGACTTGAAACCTATGGAATATTTAGGCGGATGAAATTCATGGAAAAAGACAAATTACCTGCAAGTTACATTGTTTAGAAAGTGTCTACTCGTCCAGATGATTATAAAAATTGTTACCTGCGAGTGGCTTTAATAAGTACACCTATTTTGTAATACATGTGTTTGTTGTTTACTGAAATATATTCAGTTGAAATTCGAAAAACCGAAAAACCCAAGAGGTCTTAGGTCAATAATAAAGATCAGTACTGTGACAAGTCGTGCGAATATGTGAGACGGTTATGCTAAAGAAGAAGAAGATATGAGACGGTTGTGACAGACATTGTTCTTTTGACAGGAGTACTTGTCACATTGTCATAGGAATGACAGCAATCCCGTAATTGCAAAAAGAAATCGTACAAAAATGATATCTGAGAGCAAAGTAGTAGGAAAAACAATATTACACCGATGTGAGAGCTGCTGTAAATATAAGCTTTGGTTTTAAAAAACAAATGGAAACATTTGCAACAATTGTAAATGCGTGATATTAATAGTAAATGAGTAAGTTTATTAAATTTTTCCTTATCAATATGTTCGAAATACTTTGGTGTCATATCTCAGTCGCTGTTGTACGTTAGCTGGGCTGTCAGATAATCGTAGCAACACAAAAGGGACAATATTATGTACTTACTTGTCGTCCCTTCAATAAAATAGATAGTTGTGTATACATGTAGGTCATCTGCCCAAATCAAAAAATAATGCTATAAATCGTCGGGGTTTCCTTCTTGATTCTGAAAAAATCTAAAAAAAAGGTAGGCCAATGTCGTCGTCGACTTTTGTTTTTCCAATATTTTTCGTCATTATGTTAAGTATGTAAGGTCGAAAAACAAAAGTATCTGTAACGATATTAAAAATGCTTTCTGAAACCATCTTCAAGATTCACGACGTTTGAAATGGAATCGTTAACTTCAGATCGTCATTGTAAGGCTTTATTTTCTGCTGTCAACAAAACACACGCCTTCCAACCATGCTTATTTAGTCTTTAACAATTTCGCCATTGTTTGATTTCTTTCCTTAACATTCACGACGTGTGAAATGGAATCGTTAACTTCGGATCGTCATTGTAAGGCTTTATTTTCTGCTGTCCACAAATAATCTCCAGTCACAGACGTCATCTGTTTGGCCAAGCTGATCAGAAAGTCCAGGTACATAGGTACATGTGTCTGTCGTAACAATAACACATATTTGGGTTGTTCATGAATTAACATAATTATGTCGAAAGTTTTTATATGAGAATTGGAACTTCTAGGTGAAGGGTTCGCTTATTTTGAAACAATTGGACACGGAAGTCTGAGAAGTGGAAGCAACAAAACATGCAATTTCTTGGTATCACGAACTGAAGAAAGCACGCACAAGACCGAACTTAGAAATCGTTTATTAAGCAGACCAACGGAGGATATAAGGAAATCGTGGTCCAAGAAACATTTTTGGGTGTCGTCAACATACGGAGGGACTTTAATTTGAACTTTCGGTGCGGATAACAAGCAGAACTCTCTCACAGATCACAAGAAGTCTTTGCTTTGACAGTTGTCCAGGGTATCGGCACGTCTGTGATACGATTAGAGATGAAGTCGATAATCGCATCGCACTAGGTTCGCAATGTTAAACCAATCAACTTCTAAAAACACCCCCTATAACACCCTATTTATTTGTTATACAGCCCGATTCTGAATACTCCCGGGGAGATAATTCCCGGGGTATTTACATTTTTCAAAGAAGAAAATCTTCCTATTTTAAACAGACCAGGAAACAAACAAATCGCCTGACTCTGAATATTCGAAATTGTATGTCCCTTATTATTATTCGCTCGGTTTGTTTAGAAAAGGAGGATATTGTTCTCGAAAAAAAGCAAATTCCCCGGGAATTATCTCCCCGGGAGTATTCATAATCGGGCTGATAATAAATCATTATTTTCGTAAGAAAAGTTGTTGTTGTCGTGCGGAATGACCTAAATTAGGGTTGTCGAAGTAGGTCATATGTAGATGAAAATTTTTTTTCCATACCATGAGGAATCATGGTCGTTTTTAAACATGGTGCAATTATAACACTATAATATTTTCTGCTGTATTTCGCTGTTCTAAACTCGAAAAAAATATTTAAAAACATTGTTATGGATACATATTTTTTTTAAAAATGTTTTCTATAAAATTGCCCTTTTCGTCGGACGAACCTTTATTATTTTGACAATAAGTTTGTCCGACAAAAATGGAAATTTTAAAGAAAATTTAAAAAAATATGTATTCGTAAACTTAATTGTGTTTACGTATTGTTGATCTATATTCTTCATACAGTTTTGTTTCTGTTAGTCGATTATTTCCATTTTTTTGTTTTTGCGAAAATAGAAATGTTTCAACTATTGTGTTTCCTTTGATTGCAGGCAAGTTAAAACTTTTTTTTTGCTGTTTTTAGGAAACTGCATGAACGACAAATATTAGTAAGAGTTTTTATGTGTAAAGATAAGGAAAATGCTGAAGATCACCATGATTTCATAATCTGTTATATTCTTAAAATCCATCCAACTTTGTGTCTTTTAGAGCTAGTAAAGGGTGGTTGAAAAACAATTTGTTTCGACTTTTTGGTGGTTTCTTTGAAATACAGATTTCTCCAGCAAGAGGTGTTATTTTGGAATTCAAAGAAAAATTTGATTTCAAACAAAAATTATCGGATGTTTATTTCATAATAAAGAGGAAGGTATGCCGTTTATAATGAAAACCATCATCAGCCAAATGGCCACCACGACCATGCCACCAGGACCATATACTTATTTCCCTTAACATTCCTTGAAGGAACAGACGAGGAACTTCTCTCGAATCAGTGAGCTGTGTACGATATAATTTGTATACACACTGACCGGACAGGACCATATACTTTTCATGAAATTGTCAATAACCAAATCGCAAAGTGGCTGCCCTATGTCCACGATATCCTCACGAATTCAATCTTTGAGGTCTTGAATCGATGCTGGGCTGTTGGCGTAGACCATATTTTTCACGTGGTCCCAAAGGAAGAAGTCGCAAGGTTGTAAATCACAAAATCTCGGTGGCCAATTGTGATCACCTATTCGAGAGATAACACGGTCGGGAAACTTTTCCCGTAAAAGAGCAATGGTTTCGTTGCTTGTGTGGCACGTAGCGCCGTCTTGTTGAAAGTAAACGTTGTCCAGATCAATATCATCCAATTCCGACCATAAAAGGTCATTAATCATCTCTGGATAGCGCAATCCATTTCACCGTAACTGTTGATCCAAACTCATTTTCGAAAAAGTAAGGTCCAATGACCCCGCCGGACCATTAACCGCACCAAACAGTCACACGTTGAGGATGGAGAGGCTTCTCAACAATAACTCTTGGGTTTTCCGAGCCCCCGATGCGATAATTTTACTTGTTGACGTAGCCACCGAGGTGGAAATGGGCCTCATCCTCAGTCAATATGACTTTTCGATGGAATTCCGGATCATTTTCATGCATTTCAAGGACCCAATCAGCAAAGACACGACGTTTTTGATGATCGGCCGGCTTGTGTTCTTGTGTTAACTGAACTTTATAAGTCGTAAGACCCAAGTCTTTATGCAAAATACGGTGTACTGACGTTTGTGGAATGCACAATGTCAAAGTACGACTAGGAATGGACAAACCTGGATTTTCTTCAACACTTTGGGCTACAGTAGCAATATTCTCAGTTCGACGTGCACAGGTTTTATTCTTCACATCACTAACTTGTCCCAACAGCTCGAATTTTCCCACCAATTTCTGTATTGCGTTCCGACAAGGTGCTTCACGACGACCCAAAAATGCTTTAGTTTTGCGAACTGTGACTGCATGATTTTTACCATTTTTGTAGTGCATTTGAATAATTTGAAAGCGTTGTTGAAGCGTACACGTTCCATTTTTAGTAATGGCGTAGTTTCTACTTGTCAAATGTCAAAGAATAAAAGCTTCAAAAGTCACAGCTACCGAAACATTTTTCTTTAATTTCGACGACGTAATTTTATAGATATTTTTTTTTTATTATTGGGAACTATAAAATTTGATTGTTTCATTTTCTATATCTTAGTTTTGTTTTTAAGACATAAGTACTTGATTAATTTAATACTTATGCATCGAGCTTGATTCGATGTGGCAGTTTTCGATTTTTGTTCACATCGGCACATAATTTCCAATTTTTACATAACAAGTAAATTTATTTTTATATTATTTTTAATGTAATTTATTATACACTAAATAGTTTTTTTTTGAATTATTGGAGTAGTTTTTATTGTAATTCATAATAATTGGCCGTGAGGCTTTAAATTACAAAATCTGTGCAAATAAATGAAATCAAATACCGGGTGATTCAAAATAACACTTCTTGTTGGAGAACCCTGTAGTAAACACTCCCATTTCAGTCATTCAGCTGGCTTTGCCGTAGCGCATCCTGCAAATAAAATTTGTCACCGTACTTGAAACCAAAGATCGTCCAAGTTCATGTCTTAAGTATGACCTCAAAATTGTAAGGTTCCAACAGCTTTTTAAAATAAAAAAAAATTGGCCAATGATTTCACTGCTCCCAAATCTCTCTATGCGCACCGTGTTGTTCACTAGCACGAACTTTTTGCTCAAGCTCCCGTACATCAGGCGCGGTATTTGCCTCCTTTCGGTCAAACCGTCGTATCAGTAAACTCTCTGTTGGGGCTACACGGCATTGAATTTGGAAATAAGTCTGTATTAATTAACAACGTTTTGAAAAAGCTGAAACGGTCAATATTATGTACATACAAACCTCAGTCAGCCACAGCAGAACTTCAGGATATTGCCAAAATGAAAGACTTGGTGAATAGAGATTCGCATCATTTTTGGTTTGGAATTTATTTAGATTTCAGAAATATAATATTCGTATGCACTTGTGTGTGTGTGTGTTTGTATTTGTGTATGTCTTGTATGTCCTTGCACACACATGTACATACAGATAAGTATGCGTATTGTTTTGTAGTAGTATGTGTGTAGTACTGTTATTATAACAATGCAAAGTAACATTTATTTAACATTTTTGGTTTGAAAATATATGTATGAAATGAAATTAATATTGAGTTTGCTTGAACTTTTATAAATTCATGCAATCCATATACATATATCTATCTATCTATATATATATATACATATATAGATGTATGAATATATACTAACATACATACTCGTGTCTGTATGTAAGTTTTAGTTTTTGGTATGTTTGTTGTGTGATTTTGTAATACATTGAACAATAGGCATTTTTTTGTAGTATATGTAGGTATAGGTATATATTTGTTAATTATTTGCGTTTTTTTCTTCTTTATTGTTGCTATTATTTTTGTGTGTATGTATATATATATAATATATATCGGTAATATAGTATAACATTCATTTCATTTCTTGATTTTTGTTTTCTGAATTATTCGATTTTCATTAACAACTGCAATCAATAATAATTGTAATAATAGTTAATAATAATAATAATTAATAATCATTAAGTTATAGAGGTAATTATAATAATAATAATCATCATCATTAATAAGTTAAACAAATATGCACTGTAAAGTGAATTTTAATTAGAGTTATCATAAAGATTAACTAAACCTCTATACTATAGTTAGTATATATGCCATAGTTAGAGTTAGAGTGTATGCTCGGATTTGATCAACTGAACTTAGTATACGGTTAAGATCAAAATTACAATTTACAATTTGATTTGAAATAAATTTCAGGTTCAGTTTCAGTTTCAGTTTTTTTTTCTTTTCTTTTTAATTAATTGAATTTTGAATAAAGTAAAGCACATCTTGCGTTCTATCAATGATCCACGTTAGTGGTGGTGTTCCAAGTCTTTTACTTGGTTGGCCACAACTACGGATTCACTCGACGCGGTTGGGAGTGGAGGTGGAGGATTGGGGGGAAAATAGAGAAAGAGATCACAACAAAGCATAAGAGATAAAAAGAGGCAGAGTATTAAGTTGGTATTACATATTTCAAGTAGTTGTACATATGTAAGTGTAGTATAATATAGGCCTTAAACGATTTGATTGTAGTGAAAGATGAGGTGGTGCATTCAAAAAGTCCGGTTCTTGTGTCATCCATCACCGCGGTGCAAATGGAACAATGGAACAAATCTAGTAGGTCGTATCGTATAAGTACATACTAAATAGGCTGGTTAGATGGCACAATTGTCGGAAATTGGATCCTAAGGATATGGTATGAAAAATCTGGTGCAAAGGTACTTTGTATGTCGGTTCGTTCGTTCGTTCGTTCGTCCGTCCAGTCGTACCTATAATAACAAAATGCGGCTATATCTTTTCCTTGGCGTGGGGGGTGGTGGTGGTGTTATGGGCATAAATGAAAAAAGTCACAATCGCACAGTGGTTCTTAAACAAATTTAACAGCCACTAAAGTATCGGCGATATGGAATGAAAGTAGGAAGGGGTCTTTTAGAGATTAATCTCTTACAAATGTCTGTGGTTCTTACACAAAATTGTAACCATGATTTGATGTGAAATAGTCGCACACACTTCCTATCCACACCCTGACCTGTTACTGATGACTATGACAACGTTAGCTTCGACCAGGCCGAAAGTAATTTCTGTAATCTATGCCTGACGATGACGTCAATCATCGTCAGGCATAGATTACAGTAATAATTTACAAAAAAAAAACTTGGGAAAGAAGGACAATTCATTGTCTTAATGTGATGCATGTTTTGGCTCCGTTGGCGGATCGCTTAATTTCCACGACCCTATCGGCCTCGATTTCCTACGAACCAAATGTTCTGCAAGGTCGCTTTTTTGTTCTTTTTATTTTTATAAATACTTACTTTTTATAAAGATTCGTATTTGGAGACCCTTACGAACCAAACAGGAGCTAACTCTTTAAACGGAGCACATATTTTTGAGCTTGAGGAACCTAAGTCAGCTCTTCAGAAGATGTCCATATTTTGGATGTTCAGGAAATGTTCTTTCATTTGAAGCGAATATTTTTACACATGAGCCAAATCCAAAAAAAAAAATTAATACTTGTGTTCCTGAGGAAGCATATATACTTTTTTAATTCACGATGAAATTTCTGTTCATTTAAGGACACTCATTGTCGTTTAAGTATCTACAGTCTGTTGTTGAAGACACCGATAGAAATGCAGATATCGATTTTGTGAGGAAATCATATTTTCTTTGACTACTCATGTTCAATAAAGTGCTACTTTTGGTATTTTTAGGCCTGATGGTCCCTCTCCGCCGATTTTATATCTGCATCACCAAAATATATTTATTTTCAAAGTGTACATTTCGATTTGGGCCCAATGACCCGACCGTTTTTGACGACAATGTAAAAAAATCACTATCGATGTGCCAATATTTACAATTATAAGTACATTTACATAGATCATATTTTTGACCCCATAATACTAGGACCGCCCCTTCAGACGTTTTAAACGCTAGCCAATTATATCATAAATATCACTCTGAGAAAATTGATATTATCAGTTTTAACGATTGACTTAGATCCAAGAGCTGTCAGCAACTTTACTTTCCATCTTAAGCTCGAAGATAATTGGCATAGGTACTTTTTCCGGCTAGGGAATGGTCGCTATAAGACAAAAGTACGCATATTTCAGGTTTGGCCGTTCCTTATGCATCATTACCATTCAGAAAAAAATCTCTTAAATTCCAGTCAAGATGACCCGTTTTTTGCTATTTGTTCTGTCAGTAGCGGTCCGCCGTGGTGACTGTCATTTGTACCGACTTTACGGATGGGTTAGTCGTATCGCTATTCAGCTTTCCGTGATGAAACAGGGTGTGTATAGTAAAATAAAAAAAAATTCCAAATCAGGCCACATTTCGAAAGTTTTTTCAGAGCCGAGTTTAGTACTCATGGTGACCGTCCGTGTACGATGTGTTGAAGCAAAGAACCCGAAAATAGAGATTTCTAGAATTCGAACTCCTCTTTCATTATTATTTCAAAACCTCTTAGTTTAAGACTTCAGACGACTTTTGTAGTTTTTCTGTTTATTTCGTTTCGGAACAACTGTGCAACTGTGTACTTAATCTTTTATGTCCAGGTTCTGGTACATGGCCAGTTCATGTCAATGTTCATGCCCGTGTTCATGTTTGTGTATTGTGGGTGTGAGAGTGTAACATGTGTAACTAACTCCTTTGTGGTTGTGCGAAGAGGTCTAAGCATTTGCTTGTGGTGGGGGGGCTGGGTTGGGGTCTAGGGGTTGTGGTAGTTATGGACTAAGCATATATAGATGAACACTTACGATTACTAGAACAAAATCGTCTACACCATTAGATAGACTTCCTCGCAGGTAAAAGGAAATACAAGGCATCGAACGATTTGTGATTCGTGATTTATCAATATCAGACTTTGGCATGAAAGCTTTTATGCGCAATGAAAGCAAATAATGGATTGACAGTAGTGAGAGGTGGAACTCGGGTGGTGGCCACCGCTCAGTTGAGTGTAAGTTTATGTCTTTGGTTGGAATGATGAAATGATGGGGCTTTCTGAGATTGCGGCTTGAGCCAACACTGGAGATGGTATCTTGGCAAGAGTAATGGTGGCGGCAGGTGGTTGATAAGTACGATAATTACCTGTAGTGGCAGCGGTGTCGGGATCGCCCGATGCAGCGCTATATGTGTATGCTGCCATGTCGGGGTATGGAAAATTGGGCGGGGAATATTTGTCTGTCGGCCTGACCACTGGCGGTTGTTCGAGCAACGGTGATCTGTTGGCATTGACGGAGGTTGTGGTATTGTTGGTGGCGTTTATGTTGGTTGTGGAATGTTTCTTTTCCAATTGTTTCTCCGTGAGAACGCGATCGTAAAAGGTGGACGTCACGGTGGTGTGGCGTATCTCTAATTTCGCAGGCGTGTACACGGGCGTATTCGACCGGGTGAGACCTATCTGGCGGTACGGCGAATTGGGCTTGTCTAGAATGCTGCCCTTGAATGTTGTGTCATTGGTGATGTTGGTGTTGGGGACAACATTGGTTTGAGTGGTTCTAGTGTTGTTGGCGGTATTGGAGGTATTTGTGTTGCTGTCGTGAATTGACGTGGTCTCGTTAGAGCTGAATGTCGTCGGTTGTCGGTATGTTTGTTGGAGTTCGACATCGATATCATCGACATCATTTGAAATTAGTTGTCTATCTACTTTATGAAACTTAGTTAAACTATGACTACTTTGACTTAGTGAGCTATGATTATATGTATTATATATATTTGGCAATAGATTATCACGTCTTACCCTACTCTCGTTCTCTTCACGCTCCTCGTCACGACGACGCCGCGGTGAAATTTCTCGCCTGAGATCCCTATTCGAGTGATACTGCAGTGGGCTTGTAGGTCTTAGGGGACTGGAAGACCGTATGGAGTCAGCTGATCCCATGGAACGTGTGAAGGCCGGACTGTGATCGGAGATTCGTATTGATGGCCCCCCATACTCACGTGATCTTGAACGACTGAGGTGGCGCGATGTCAGATCATCCAGCGACGATTTCTTGCTGGCAAAGTAAGTGGAGTCCGAGCACAGGGAATCGATGTACTGTTGGCATCTTTCCGTGCGATACGGCTTCTCCTCACATAGGCTGTCAATGGATTTGATTGTGTTTTTGATCGAAGTCAATTGATCGTTGATATTTTCCCCCGTGCGTAGAGGCACTCCGGTGTGTGTACCCTTGCGTCGTAGGGGTGATGTTTCCTACAAAAAGACAAAAGCCAAAATTTAAAACCCATTCACATTCATCGTTGCCGCCATCCCGACCCTGACACTTACCCTCATCAAACGAATCCCCATTACGCCTAAGCCTTCTTGAACCGAACTGGCTAAGTGTGCTGGCACATTAACACAGCCACCATGTGAATCTGCAATGGTTTTCTTAAGAATACGTTGGATCATATTAGAGTTTTCTTCCAATATCTGTATGACGTCATTATTGGTGCTAACCATGGATTCGCTGTCGTTGCGAGATCTTGGCCGCTGATGTTGTTCATCTTCATGGAATCGTATGGTTCTTGAGCAGGTCGCATCGCCAGCACAGCCAACTTTCACTTTGGGTGATGGCGATCGATGAACATTCTTGTAGGTGGCTGACTCAGCTGATGAAGACCGGGTGGCCTTAAATTCTTCGAAGGTGGGTGAGATGGGCGAAATGATGTCCTTTAGCTTTTGATTGAATTGTTTGTAATTTTTCTGCATTTTAAAGTCGAAACGATGCTCCTTCTCTAAAGCAGCTAAGCGGGCTTCCAGTTCTTGAGCGGTTGGCAAGCCACTGGGACTAGGTGATTCGTATGTCGGCAAGGGCGGTCTGCTCTCTCCCGCCGCCACTGGTGACTTCGAACGTGATTTGCGTGAAGTCGGTGTGGGCGAGTCACGGCCTTCTTCCAGCATTCTCATGCGGTGTTCCAATTCACCAGTGGTCGGTATGTCTTCGGGACTGGGATCGAGTAGCATCTCCAATGGATGTATGGGCTCTCTCTTCATTTCAGGACATGGTTTCGGGCGACTTGACTTCTTAAGATCTAGAGCACGAAAACGATATTCCAGATCTTCTGTTGTAGGTTTGGCAGAGCTTTTTGAATCCATGGCCCGAACCGGCGACTGATGCTGCTTGGCTGCGGCGCAATGGCTATGGGAACTGTGAGTATGCGAGCATTCGACGCGTTCAGGTTCTATCATTCTAACCGGCGATTGATGTTTCTTAGCATGAGCGCAATGACTATGGTCACTGTGGGCATGGGAGTATTCCCTACGTTCAGCGACAGGGGTTTCCTCAGCCGGAGGAGTATCATCCAAACCCTTACCTTCGCAGAGGTCTAAAAACTTGTTCAAATCCTTTTCATGTGACAGGGAATATTGCAATTTAATTTTTCGTTCGATTTCAGTCAGCCTCTGTTCCACATCGATTTTTTCTACATCCTCGAGCTGCTTAATTTGACGTTCCAACGATCGGAATCTGGCTTCCAGTTCTCTGGTGGAGGGCAGATAAGCCGTCTTCTTCTTTAGGTGATGTTTGATAGGATCTAGGCCCCAATCAAAATCTTCCTCTCTACGTGCTGCCTTTGACGAGGCAGGAACATGATGTTCTTCGGTTTTTACAGATTTCGAGAGTTCCATTATTTCCTTGGTCAAATGGGCCATTTTCGTTTCCATTTCCTTGGTTGTTTCACTTTGAAGTAAACCTTTTGGGTCTACATCTTCGGGCTTAACTTGACCTCTTTCGATCAGTTGCTTTTCGAGAGCTTGGAACAAATCCTCCAGTTCTTCGGTATTGGCACGTGTCAATCGCCGGACCTTGACCGCTTTCGGCTCATTGTCCAGTAAGAGGACCAATGTCTTTTTATTCACTTCCACCGGTACCATCTGTGTTCCGCTGAGATTATCCCCAGGTACATCATTTGTTTGTGCTTCGATATCGTGTGGTTGTTTAGTTGGAATGATTTTGTTTTCAGGACTTCCATCCACCTTCGACTCACTGGTTTTGCCAATATCACATTCCGAGGTATTGACTGAACTCTGTCCTGTCGGTTTGTCAATCGATTTAGAGTTCGGGTCAATAACGCTTTCTTCCATAACCTTGGTTTCTGATTCTGTTTTCGGTATTTCCTCTTTGATCTGAACTGATTTTTGTGAAGTCTGCCTGTCATCTTTGGAATCGAGCACTCTTGAATTGACCGATGGTACGGCATGAGTTTCTGAAGAGCTCATAGTTTGGGAATTTTTCATATGTTGTTCTAAAATTTGTAGTCGCCTGTCAAAGTCTTGTTCGTTTTGCGTATGGTCTAGCCTTTTAATGGGGTCTTTGCTTATCACTTCTTCGGGGACATTGATTGGAGTTTCAGAAACCGCTTCAGAAGCATGCGGCGGTTCGGTCTCCGGTGTTGATTCTTCAACTGGCTCAGATGTATGAACACATTCTTTTGGATGCACTGGATCGGGAACAGTAATGATTTCTGGTGTCTCAACAACTGGTTCAGAACTGGTCTGGGTGAGGTTGTTCGCTTCTGGATCTGATTGGGAACTGCTCTCTGGCGTTATCTCTTTAACCACATGGGCAGTTTGCGTAGTTTCTTTCGGCAACTCAGCGGCTACATTGTCGTCGTTTTCAATATGAACTACATATTCATCGGGTCTTATTTCGTCCTCCTCCACGTCAGCCTGGTGTGAGGTGGTTGGAGGGTCGGAACTTACTTGCTTTTCATGGTCGTGAGCATCTGTCGGTGTGGACGATGAGGCAATATTCTTTTGTGAATCCTTGAGCTGTTGTTCCAAAATCATTAAACGCCTGCTTAATTCGTCGGCTCGTGTTAACTGTTGCGTCGCCGTTTTTCCCAGATCTTCCTTGCTCAGAGTCATGTGAATATTAATGCTGATGTTGATGGGACTTTGGAAGTCATGTTCATCTACTTCACCGAAATGGCTATAGCGGACCAACTCTTTACCCGTAAGATCGATGGAATCCGCGGTAATTTCTAAACCCATTTGTGATGAAGTGAGGGTTTCTGGTTCCTTTGAGGATTTTTTGTCTGTAACCGCAGCCACGAACTTGCTGCTTGTGCTCAACTGTTTCTCCAACTCCCGGACACGAGATTCCAGTTTTCCCGCATGTCGTACATTGGCAGCGGACATGGGTTTGATGTGGTGATTACGACTAGTCGATGCCACTTCGGAATCACTTGCTCGACGTTGCTTGAATAGTGTTTTGCTAAGTTTTTCTTCCAAGAACTGTAAACGATTCTCAAGATCGGCTCTTGAGGGTACATCGGAAAAACGACGAACCATTTTTCGATTTGACGAATGTAGCGGTTCGTATTTTCCCGATATGCTATTAGCGTTGGTCGCATGTGTTTCCGAAGTTTCATCGGTTTTACTTTTGCGCAGTATGGGGTGACCATGGGTTGGCCGTGACTTTCGATTGGGATTTATGGAACTCGGTTTGATGTTCTCGCCGTCCGGTGTGGCACCCATCTTTGACTGGAGTTCTTCAATGAGGGCAGACCTTCCTCCAGTTTCTTGACCGGGACTTTTATAGACAGAGGATTCGCTGTTCTCCGTTGGGCTGTGTTCCAGCTGGAGCTGTTGTTGTTGAGCTGGAGCTGGAGCTGAGGCTTCGGTTCTTCTACTATTGCTGTCAGAGTATTTTCGAGCTTTGCTGTTGGAGGTGTTTTCCTTTGTTGTGGGCGATTGTTTGCTATCTGTTTGCTCCCGTTTGCTAGAACGTTCTTTAGTTTGTTTCTCTTTGGATCGTTTGTTATCATCGATTTGGTTTCTTCCGCTATCCGATTCATTCTGTAGTTTTTCGAAACGTCGTTCTAGGCTGTCTGTAGATGGCGGCGAGGTTTTAGGAGTGGCACGCACACTTCTACTATCTTTCGACGATAAAGGTTCATCTGTTCCCTCGTCAATATCCGATGTATATTCCGAAGTGCTGCGTTTTGCAGTGGTTGTTTCAAAATTCTTCGAACTCATTCGTCGTTTTAATATTTCGTAACGTTTTTCCAGATCTTCCGTTGAAGGAGGTTCCGATGAACGACGGCCCGAAGAAGATTGTATAACATCCACAACGCTTGACGTTGGTTTGTTTGACTTAATAACACTTTCAGAGCTCTCAGCCGCTGCGGTATCATGAACTGATGAAGGTTTATTGGATTTCTGTTTCTGGGCGTCATCGGCTAAACGACGACTTGTTGAAGACTTCATTGCATCCATAACATTTGCTGCCATTTTATTTGATCTACGAGTTTCCGAACCTGGCTCGGCTGGATGAGCAGATTTCATGGCCTCAATAACGTCCGCTTTAATTTTAGTCGATCTTCTAAGTTTTTCGGAACATTCGTCTGGTGAATGGCGAACAGCAGACGATTTCATTGCATCCATGACGTTGGTGGCCATTTTAATTGATCTGCTAGTTTTTTCCAAACTTTGCTGGTGTGAATGATGAGCCGCAGATTTCATTGCATCCATGACGTTGGTGGCCATTTTATTTGATCGGCGTGTTTCCGACACCTCCTCGGCCGGTTGACTATCTGAAGCCGATTTCATAGCCTCAATAACGTCTGCTCTTATTTTATTAGATCTTCTAACTTTTTCCGCATCTTTGTCGGCTGTATGACGAGCTGAGGAAGATTTCATGGCATCCATAACATTTGAGGCCATTTTATTGGATCGAGCGGTTTCGGAGCCTTCCTCCGGCGAACGGCGTACTGAAGATTTCATGGCATCCATAACATTGGTGGCGATTTTTTGTGATCTGCGGGTTTCCGCTTTATCATCGGCCGGATGACGATCCGAAGAAGATTTCATTGCCTCAATTACGTCTGCTTTGATTTTATTTGATCTACTAATTTTTGCCGAATTCTCTTCACCATCGGATCGACGATGAGAAGATTTCATTGCTGCCATAACGTTGGTGGCCATTTTCGTTGATCTACTCGGCGTATGCGGTTCTTCGTCGGGCGATGGGTGAACTGAAGATGATTTCATGGCCGCAATCATATCGGCTTTGATTCTATCAGATCTACTAGGTTTCTCCCAACTGTCGTTGTCGTCGGAGCGGCGAGCTGGAGACCTCATTGCTTCCATAACGTTTGTGGCCATTTTATTTGAATGACTGGGGCTTTCCGACCCGTCATTTTTATCAGAACGTCGAGCGGTTGATTTCATTGCTTCCATAACGTTTGTGGCCATTTTATTTGCTCTACTAGGATCCACTGTACCTTCGTTGGGAGAAGGACGATCAGAGGAAGATTTCATGGCCGCAATAACGTCTGCCTTGATTTTAGCAGATCTACTTAGTTTATCAGAACTCCCCTCATTATCGGCACGACGATGTGAAGATTGCGTGGCTTCCATAACGGTTGTGGCCATTTTTGTTGATTTGCTAGGTGTTTCTAAATCATCATCGGGTGAAAGTTGAACGGACGTAGATTTCATTGCTTCAATAACGCCTGCTCTGATTTTATTTGATCTACTACGCTTTTCAGCATTTTCATTGGCAGAGTGACGAGACGCAGACGATTTCATGGCATCCATAACATTGGCGGCAATTTTATTTGCTTTACTAGGGGTTTCCGAACTTTCAGCAGGTGAAGGAAGATTTGACGATGATTTCATTGCCTCAATGACGCCTGCTTTGATTCTGTTGGCTCTACTCCGTTTCTCCAAATCGTCTTCGTCATCCGAACGACGAGCAGACAATTTCATTGCTTCCATGACATTGGTCGCCATTATATTTGATGTACTGGGCATTTCCGAAGCCTCAGCGGGTGAGGGAAGATTTGAAGATGATTTCATTGCCTCAATAACGCCGGCTTTGATTCTTTCCGATCTACTTACTCTATCTGCTCGATCATCGGCAGACTGACGGCCAGAAGGTGATCGCATGGCATCCATAACATTTGTTGCCATTTTGTGTGATCTACTGCGACTGTCCGATGCCTTCTCATCGGAATGACGTGTTACAGCAGATTTCATAGCATCCATAACATTCGTTACCATTTTGTTTGACCTGTCGTCGTCATCACGCGATTTCATCGCTTCAATAACACTTGCTTTGATTCTATTCGATCTACTGCGGTCCTCTAAGCCCTCATCGGCTGTTTCACTTCCGGCAGCTGATTTCTGCGATTCGTCATCGATCTGTTGCTGGTCGATCTCAGAAAAACCATCAGGGCTTTGTCGATCATCGTATTCCAAACTGCTTGTATCTATTTTAGCCTCTGGCAGCTCTTCACTGGCTTCAGATTTTGATATACTCATTTGTTTTTCTAGAGCATTAAAACGTTTCTCCAGTTCTTCCGTCGACGGAGGGGATTTCTTTGCCACTGCGCCTTTAGATGACTTGTCAGATCTTCCGTCCAGGGCAGATTGTCGGCGGGAACTGGAAGACATTTCCGTTTGCCTTCGGGAAGTTGAAGCCTGTTCCGATTGAATTCGTGAATTGGTCATCTGTCTGCTATGTTCTGGTGATAATTCAGAATGTCTGCGGGAAGTCGTCATCTGAGCTGCATGTTCTGACTCTATTTCCGATTGCCTGCGGGAATTCGACATCCGCTCTTTAATGTCATCTTCGTCGTAAGCCATTTCTGGCTCGGAGTCTACTTCAGGCGAATCATGTCCAGAAACTGTAAGTGATCGATCGACTTCCTCATCCGAAGCTATATATTCGCCGTCCTCTTCGTCATCGTCCATAGATCTCATTTGAATGCTTTCTCTTTCTCCGGCATAGCGGGATTCGTTATCGTCGTCTGAATATTTTTCCGAATCGGGAGGTTCCTTTTTTCTTCTCAATGAATTTGACCTGGAAACATTTGATGTGGCATATCTCTCTGCAGTTGTTTGTCCATCGGAAAAATCTTGATCATCATTGTCCCGCTCAATGTCCTGCGTGTCCTCAGTATCGCGTTCGGCATGCATTTCTCTGGAAGCGGCATCGTCTTCTGCTCCCGCATTCTTGGACGCTGCCGTATTGCTGCTTTCATTGGATGCTTGTCGTTTGGCCGTATTCTTACTTGAGTCAGGTATCGGGCTTTGTTTAGGCGACGGAGGAGTTTTGCGAGTGGTTCCTCCTTTTTCGGAATCATTTACAGATGAGACTTGTTTACTACGGTCTCGTATCATATTTTCGAAACGTTCTTCTAAATCGGCAGTTGAAGGTATTACATGTTTTCGTTGTTGAGGAAAATCCATGGGATTCGATGTTTCTCTCAGCTCACCACTGGGCTCAGCGCTGTAGATAGATGACATAGGGTACGGTATGCGATGCTGTGCCGGTTGGATTTCCTCCTCCGGTTTTGAATGCAACTTGGTATTGGCGTGGTAGGACCGATACTTACTCATCTCGTTAGGATTTTCGCTAGGACCCATCTTGTGCTTTGAAGAGACTTCCATACTTAGGCGTTTCTCAAGAGCCTGATAACGCTTTTCAATTTCCATGGTCGACGATCTGGTTAGAGTGAGCCGTCTTGGGTCTTTTCTCTTGTTGGCGGCGGACGTTGAAAACGCTGTGGCATGTTCCGTTTTATTGGAATAATCACTCTTTTGCAGATTTGTGGAAATTTCAGTTTTTGCTTCCGCTATACACGCTGCCGAAGATTTCTCGGAATAGTCTACCAGCAGATCCATGCATCTACTTTGGTTGTCCTTCGTTGCCACGTCATTTGATATAGGAGGACATTCGACCTCGACCACAACGACATCGTCGTTCTCTTTGTAGGCATCGCGTATTGTATCTTCCTCATTGAGTGAATACATCAGTTCAAGTTTCGTGGGACGTTCCGTGCTATTGACCCTTTCGAAATATTCGTTAGTGACCCCTTCATCGCTGACTTTTACATCATCGCTTTCGCCGTCACCATCACCGTCACCACTGCCCAGTGAGTTGGTCGATTCTGTGAGATGGGTCTTTTTGGGAGGGCTTAGAGCTTTCGTTATGGCCAGTATTTCGGACACATCTGTAACTGGTGGTGTTGTATGGATTATATCGGATGAGACAGAATTTATGCTGGGGTCTGTATGTATGAGCAAGGGTTTTACTTTGGGAAGAATCAAGTCTGCCGACAGCGGCGAATATTGTTGGATGTTGTGCCAAGCGGAGCCATTTATTTGAATTTGGTCACTTTCGGTGGCACTATTCTCTTCCTCCTTAGTCAGTTCAACGTAGGCATCCAAAAGGCGCGTTTTTACAGCACCCTCATCGGCACTGTTGTTGGGTGAGTCGGCGGTCATCAGGACAAATGGAATATCGCTATTAGAGGGAGCCCAGGATTTGGGACGTTGTCGGTCGCCGTTATCCAGAGCGTTCGAGGCAAATTTCTTCTGTTTCATTAGCACTTTGGACTTTGCATTGTTCTTAAGATTTGAGACATATTTCCGCCCACTTTTCAATGGCTGATTGTCGTCATCGCAATGACTCGTATCAGAACTGGAGGCCGCCTTATCGTTGACGTCGTCTTCTTCGCTTTCCTCGCTGTACGACGACGAGTCACTTTTACCCAAACGTTTTGTGCGTATTTTCTGCGACTTGAGACCGTCTATGCTACCCGAACTGATCATAGCTGCTCTCTCGGCCCGAATTTCTTTCCATGTCAAGCTATCACGCCGTCTCTTCGAATCATGTATTGAGTCCCGCAACTGCAAAGTATCTCCACGTCTCAACTGTTTCTCTAAGGGTTTATCCTGGAGAACAGCGGGCAGTGAGGGCTTTCTGGCTGGTGGTATTGCGCCAGTCGGTGGTCCAGTACGTCGGCCCCTGTTCGTGATGATGGCAGGGCGGCCGGAGAGCAATTGGTTGACGGGTAATGTTGCAGTCACTGCACTGGATCCGGTGCTCTGACGGGCAGTTGAACAGGCGGTTGTTAAAATAATGTGAGCCTGTTTTTGACGTTCGCGCAATCGATCGTATTGCTTCTTCAACAGCGATATATCGAGAGCAATACGATCCTTGCTCTCGACAGCCTGTTTGGCTATAGTGGTGGCCGATGTACCCTGTGAACCACGGCGACCCCAGGGTATGCCCCAAACTGTGGCCACAGCCAAGCGGGAATCTTCATCCATATCCGGTTCCTCGTCATCGTAATAGAAGCTGGAAGAACAAAATTTAAATTAAACAGGAGCTAAAGGGATTTCATTGTGTGTGTTGTGTACTTACTTGAGTCCTTGTTTATTTTGCAAGGGCGTAACGCTATACAGATGTTTGTCGCGTAGCTTTTGTATGTCCTGAATTGGTCCTAGCTGGACTACTTTTTCAATTAAACCATTCGAATCAATGAGGTGGCCATTCAAGAGTTCTCCAGAAAATGAACCCATTTTGCCGTAGAAATCATCTGCACTACGGGTACTGAGCACTCGTCTGAATAGAACAAAGGGATAAATGTTAAAACAGAGTATACCCTGATGGTAACTAACGGTATCGTCCATAACAAGAACCGAAACACATAGTGTACCACAGCAGAGTAGGTTGCAAGTTAATCTCGATAACGAAACGAAATCTGATTGAAGAATACTTGACAAGGCGCTGAGGCCATAATATTATGAATGTAATAAATATGAGTAAATAAAGAAAAAATGGTAACCGTTCGAAGAGAAGAACTGGCTTCGGTTTTTGCAACAACCATACGATATTCACAATCTTACAGAATACTCACTCTTCCAACAAACTCCATAGGGCCAAAGCTGTTCGCAACAGTACATCACTGCCTTCGATTAGAACCAAATCCCAGACGCGCAGTACACAGGACATGGGCAAACATGTACAGAACATTGTCAGAAACCATTGCATCGTAAAGACATTTGTCAGTGGCGGTTCGTAGGCATTTTCCACCGGACCTTGCAGCTTCTGCAAATGTCGCGCCAGGCGTGGCAGTTTTGTTTGCATTAGCTCCCGAAAGACAGCCATATCAGCCTGCAGACCACCCATGGAACCGCAAAAGTAACCGGGCGGTAAAATGCCCTCAACCAAATAGATCATGACCTTCATGGATTCCGCTTCTTCTTTGTCCATAACTTGCAGAATAAGAGCACCCAACATATTGAAACCCTACAAAGAAAACAACTGGACTCAAGCGAATGCTGCTAGGTTAGGATGGAGGCCAATGAAGTACCTGACAGTAACCAACTTCGGGATTGTAACGAGCATAGCCCAAAAGAATGCGCTTTAACTTCGCCTGATTGACATCACCAGCCGGACCAGTGCACAGTGTTGAACCTGTACGATGTAGATCCTGGAAGCAAAGATTTGTCGTGTTATATTTTCTATAACATTGACGTGGACATTTGAATTTACGCTTACCTTTACGATTTGAATTCCCAGTTCTTCGTCGTCTTCTCGCCATTTTTCACAGAAACATTTCTCCTCTTCCTTGGACCAGTCGATATTTTTCGATTTTAAATATTTATCCGCCAGTGAAAGCCACAACTGAAATGTTAAAAACTTTAATTAGAAAAGCAAAAATAGATTTTTTTTTTTAAATACTTAGAAAACAAAGATATTCCAGATAGTCTTGAGGTACATGCGAGTAGTTCCCACCATCGCCGTAGAGTGTCACGGTATTGAAATTTTTGTTATGAAAGAATCTATGGAGAAGAGGTTTAAAGTCACATGTGGACCAATTGTTGGCACAACTGGTCCGCGCAATTTGGATGATGGGAAATTCAGTGTACTATTTCCGATTCTCGAAGAAGGAAAAGAAGACCAATTATCGCGGAATTAGGCTCTTACACTATGCAACAGCAAATTTTGTTATAACGGATTTTTATAATATTTTTGGAGTATTTTGCTGCCCAGAACTCGAAAACATTAGATTTTAGGAAACAGGATGTATCAGAGCTCACGAAAACTAAAACTTTTTAACTGATTTTTCACATTTTTTTTTAAATTGAAATACTTTGGATAAGTGGAAATGTGTACCACTACAGTATGTCGGGTATAGATGTGTTCGATGGTTCGAAAATACCTTAAAGTAATACCAGCTAGTCCCTTAATCTTGCCTAATAAAGGGTGTTTTTTATTGGGGTATAGAACTTTAAGTTGGCATCACTTTTTTAACTGGCGGCCATTTTGTCAGCTGTCAAGTGATTGATATTTAGTTTGGTTTGCCATTTCATCATGAACAGGTTGACAAAAGAACAACGCTTGCAAATCGTGCAAATTTATTTCGAAAGTAATGGTTCAGTTCGCGAAGTTCACCGCAAGCTCCGTCCATTTTATGCCATTACATCCACAAAAACTGACTGTTTGGTGTGCTCTATGGGCTGGTGGAGTCATTGGGCCATACTTCTTCCAAAATAATGCTGGAGAGTCAGTTACCGTTAATGGAGACCGGTATAGAGCCATGATAACCGACTATTTTGTTCCCGAATTGGATGGCATGAATGTGGATGAGTTGTGGTTCCAACAAGTGGTTGAAAATTGGACCTGTAGAATTGGCTTTATTCGAGCCAGCCGCGGCGGCCACATGCCCGAAATCATATTTAAACATTAATGGCATAAAATTATCCTTCCAATAAAGCCAAATCAACAAACACTACTCCCTTTCCCCCCCCCCTCCAATACCCTTTCTTCCTATCGCTATCATTGCATGTATAGGGGGCATCCCCTGAGTGTTAGTCAAAAAATAAAAAAAATGTAATGGGATTCTATTCGAAGCGAATGTTTGTGACTGGCTGTCGTTAGCATACACTTTCTCTCTAGATCTAGTGTAACAGGCTGTCAGTTTTCCTACAGTTACTCCAGCTAATTCGTGGGGGCCCGTTTTTTCTTCGCTGACTTTATAAAAACTCATACTGCGGGAGGGATAGACTAACTGCCAGTTTCACGATGTCAATCGAATGTGCTTTTCGATCGAATTGTGCTTTTGGAACGTCAAGTCGAACAAAAACGTAACCGTTCCGGTTACGAAAACGTCGAAATTCGAACGTCAAGTCACATTCGATCGACATCGTGAAACTAATTTTTGGTGATGTGTTGTGATAGGTAGTCTGTGCCAATCTCAAACAACAAATGTTGGTTCAAATCAGTGAGCTGTGTACGGATATAATTTGTATACCCACTGACCGGGACCTACTGTTTAAAGCCGGCTCCGAAGGGCTAATGCTTTTCCAAGAGAAGTTTTACATGGCTTAGAGATTACTCTCTTACTCGTAAAGTCGCCAACATTTACGAGCTGGAAACAGCCGCTGAAAAATGTTTGATGATCTTACCCGGTTTCGCACTCAGGTTCGTCTGTGTGATAGTCGCACTCACTACCTACCACACCACGGTCCTTCAGACAATTTTCAGCGACGCTTTATAAATGACTAAAGTAAAACTATAATGTCTATGTACACTTGAATGGCATCAATATTTTTGGCCATCCGGCTTTAAACATTGGGCTCCCATCGTAGAGTGTACAAATTAAACCTTGATTTGAGAGCTGTTCCCTGTCGCTTCCTTAATGGAATGTTGAAGGACGTAGACGGATATTTTTAATTCCTTTAAGGGCAACTTTGTTCTCTGCATTCTTGTGCGTGTTCCCTAAGACGGTGTTAAGGAAATAATTGGATGTAGTTGATGAGGTAATTTGTAGATCCAATGGAACCACTCGAACCAGTTATAGTGGTGCTTTACCCAATCGCGTTGGCTAAACTAATAAATGTGATCAACATTATTAAAATATACATACCTTGCGACGAAATTCCGGCGGTATACCACCCGGCAAACGGGCAACCAATTTCATTGCATGCAGCCATTGCTTATAATCCGATGTGGATTCCTCTTCCGACTGTGTGGCTGTCGGCGTCTTGTTCGAATTCGTATCCTCCTGCCGTTGCATCTTGTACTTATCACAGTTGTTGCTGCTCCCGTTGCTACTGTTGTTGTAGTTGTTGTTATTATTCGGTTGGT
Organism: Hydrotaea cyrtoneurina; assembly: GCA_958296145.1. Lineage (NCBI taxonomy): Eukaryota > Metazoa > Arthropoda > Insecta > Diptera > Muscidae > Hydrotaea > Hydrotaea cyrtoneurina. Next base: position 141,539,940 of record OY282512.1, read on the forward strand.
ATTGTTGGTAATCGTCACTGTTGGAGGCCGCACTACTGCAGGAGTTCCTACTATTAATACTACTGCTATTCCATCGGGTTGTCGCCGTCGCCGTACTTATGGTCGATGTGTGTATCGCTTTCGGTGGAGGTGGTGTGAGACTGAAACGCATCTTTGGATGAACATCGTCTGTGTCAATATAACATATACGAAACAATACACATATTAGTTGTATAACAGTTTTGGCAAGTGCATCAAACGGTGTTGTCCACGTGTAGGGCATATAAAAAAGCCATGTTGTCGCTAACATCATTTGTTTTTCAAACGACTGTCCAAATCTATAGGTACGAGTAAGTCGGTCGGGCGGCACTCACTGCCTGTGTTCATATCAATGCTACAAGTAACAGGTATTTGGTCTAGTCTAATCTATTTAGTAAGTCCGTTGCCGGCTTACAGTTAATTGTATTTTTTTTGGGTTAGTTTTGTATGTCATAGATACGACAAAAAAAAACAATTGAATTATGAAATTATATTCAAATCATGAGAATTGAAATCAAATCAAATCATAACTTACAGTATCCGTGCAGTATGCAAACTTGAAAAGAAGTTTTGTGTGTGAGATTATTGTTGTTTTAGTTCAGTTTAGTTTATTTATTTGTTAGTATTCATTACACAAAGTACAAGGAGAAGAAGAAGAACAATAAGAAGAAGGAGAGAGAGAGAGAGAAGAAAAACATATTCCAGTCGAGAAGAAGAACAAATAAAAGAGAACATAAACAAATAACACACACAATAGTAGTACATAGTAGTAGTAGAATATAATAATCATACACAAACATATATATTATATATATATATATACATATATATGTATGTACATACTTATACACCTAGTACATCTATGTATGTATATAAAACATTTAGTACTTATGTCTATTGCTTTGCAGATTGAAGAGGACACGCATATGAGAATTAATGGAACATAAAGACGACTTTTTTCTATAATAAAGTTTTACGTAATACATATGCATGTAATATGCTGTTTTAGATACATATGTATTGTTGTATGTATGTATGGATGGATGGATGGATGGATGGATGTCGGTACGCAAGAGTAAATCATTGTGTAATTGAAATTGTAAGAAATGCCCCCGGGCGGCATTTGCCAACGCAAATGTGACAGCAACAACTTTTAACAATACGACGGACATACAATTGGAGTGTATGGGGGAGATTTTTATTTGTTCATATTCGATCTTAATCTACTCTGTGATATTGGTTATTAAAAGTAACGTCTACGACGCAGCATTTACATATTTATGGACTCCGGTAAACAAAGCTCCGCCTAACGACAACTATGGATAAATTACGGTTTACACAAAGACACAGACTTTCATTTACAGTTAACTCGCGGAAACGTGAACATTCTGAAACATGAACGATTCAGAAAGGTGAACACCATATTGTCCAGGAACTGGTATCTAATAAAAGATAACTGGCGTTTTTTTTTCAATTATACTCGTACTAGTAAGTTGTAATGCGCCTATGGCGCCCGTTAAAATATGGAAAACAAATTTTGTTGAAAAAAAATTTTTTTCTTGAAAAAAAAAAAAAATTTTGTTCAAAAAAAAATTTTTGTTCAAAAAATTAATCAGTGTCGAGGGTAAATATATATTAAGATGTAATAGGGTGTTATATAGTTGCAACCAAGAGCCGAGTCTTCGACCTTTTGACTTTTTCAAAAATTTAAAAAGTCGATTTTTCGACTTTTCAAGTTTTCGTGAATTACAGGTCGATTTAAGTCGACCTTTCTACTTTGCAATTGAAAATAATAAAATGTTATTCAAACTTATACAAAGTTTGAAACGTAACAAATGAACAAAAAAAAGAGATCGATTCAGTTCCATATTAGGGCATATAAAACAAAATATGTAGGTAGAAAAAAAACGAACATTCCATACGAATGTCTGGTACTCAGTTTCACCTCCTGTTAGCATCAGAACTCAGGTTAACATTTCGTAAACGCAATTACACCTGATCCCGACTTTTTAAATTTAAACTATAACGGCTGTTTGTCGTCGATTGTCTTTGAAGATCTTTGAATTCTTTAGTAGGCACCTCAATGCTCCTATTTCTATTATATGAAATGTAATTACAATGCGCTTATTGCTGTCATAATATTTGCTCCACTGACCGACAAAACTTATTTTCAACTAAACTAAAAAAGTCGTTACCAAAAACTCGATTTTCTCGACTTTTTCGTAATCAAAAGTCGATTAATCGACTTTTCGTGAGTCGACTTGTACAACCCTAGTATGTAATTTGCAACATTTCCGTTATTGGACAACGAATTTTATTTAGTCTTTAGACAAAAGTGTGATACTGGGTATTGAATTTGTTAATATAAGTTCCTTTCAGGGATAAAACAGCACTGTCTTGTTTTAAAATCAGGATTCGTAAACGTGAACAACCTTCGAGTTGACTGTAGTTTAATGTATCAATTGAAACCGAACATGTATAACGCGTTAACATCCCACAGTGTGATTCCATTGTAATGCAGATCTTTGACATCAATTATCTTCGATACGTTAACGTTTTTCCTTTCAATTGATTGGTATTACTGGCCTTGAAACTATGCTCATCGATGTTCAACAAACTTGCTGTGCAACAAAGGCCGTGACAAACTCAATGCGTTCTGGTTCAGGGGATTACAACAAAAATACCTATTTTTCAACGTATACAAAATACAAGGTTTTCCAACAAGAGGTGTTATTTTGGTACTCAAAGAAAAATTCTATTTTTTGAGATAAATGATCGGATGTGTATTTCATAATAAAGAGGAAGGTATGCCGTTAATAATGAAAAACAAAATCAACCAAATGGCCACCACGTTCACCCTTACAGGGCCACATCCTTTTCCTGAAATTTTCCATAACCAAATTGCAAAGTGGATGCCCTATGTCCTCGATAGCCCAACGAATTCTATATTTGAGGTCTTGAATCGACGCGTAGACCTATTCTTTCCCGTGGCCCCAAAGAAAGAAGTCGCAAGGTGTTAAATCACAAGATCTCGTTGGCCAATTGTGATCACATCTTCGAGAGATAACACGGTCGGGAAACTTTTTAGTTTTGCGAACTGTGACTGCAAGATTTTCACCATTTTTGTAGTGAATTTTAATAATTTCAAAGCGTTTGTGAACCGTTTATCGTTCCATATTTAGTAATGGCGTAGTCTCTACGGCCGTGGTGTGGTAGATAGTGTGTGCGACTATCACACAGAAGAACCCGAGTTCGAAACCGGGTAAGACCATCAAACATTTTTCAGCGGCTGTTTCCACCTCGTAAATGTTGGCGACTTTACGAGTAAGAGAGTAATCTCTATGCCATCTAAAACTTCTCTAGAAAAGCATTAGCCGTTCGGAGCCGGCTTTAAACAGTAGGCCCCGGTCAGTGAGTATACAAATTATATCGTACACAGCTCACTGATTCGAGAGAAGTTCCCCGTCTGTTTCTTCATGGAATATTAAGGGAAATGAGTAGTTTCTACTTGTCAAATGTGAAAGAAAAAAACCTTCAAAACTGACTGCTACCGAAATACCGGGTGATTCAAAATAACACCTCTTGTTGGAAAACCCTTTACAATTGAAACTGAAATCTAGCCCCCATTGTAGTACCAATTGGCTGATTAGAAAAAATATCATGAGCGATGGCGTCACACATGGGATACCAACGATGAGACTACAATCGCCTAGCAAGAAAACCCAGTAAACCAACCAAGTCAATTTGTCCTCTTGCTAAGAGGTTGATTTCTACCTCACACCTCTACTACTCTCTGAGTCGTGCAATCCGGCTGAGATCGGAACTATTTGGATGGTTTGGAAGCCACTGCTACTCCCTGAAGGTTCGTTGTCAGTGGGAAACACATCTAAGTGGAGTATCACGAATTTATCTATATCGGGTTCTCCATCTTTACAAAGAATGATGTCAACATCGCATTTACATAGAAGCTTGTGCTATAAATCGAAGCTTTTTTGGGATCAGTGAAGCATCCCAAGAACAAATTGCTCTCCCGAAAAAAACGAAAATAAAGCTGCAAATTTATTCGAGATCCTTCGGGAAAAAATATTTGGTCTTGTTCTCGAGACGAAGGCCTCGTTGTCCGTGCTCTCTAATTAGATTGTATTGTAATTTAATTATAATATAATTTTATACAAATAAATAAATAAATTAAAGTTCTGCTTAGTTGGCAAGCTTTTGGCAGATGCAACCTTGTAAGTTTTAAAGAGCGCGATTGCTGTACAAACTTTTAATACTCCGTGTTATTCTACTACAATTTTTTTTTTATGATATTCAGTCATATTTTCCACTAGGATTTTCTGGCCTCAAGATGTTGCAAATATCTTCTTTCCGTATATCCATCTCAAGCGTAGATCATAAAAACCCAAATACTTAAGACGGCGACTAAAAGTCGGCTACAGCAGTTAATTTGGGTTTTATTTTAATAGAATAGGAAGTTATCAATTGAAATTCATAAATGTTGCATTATAATTTGTTATATAAAACGATAGTTAATAAAAAAAACTAGTAAGTCGCAGGTGAACTAATTCCGGAGGTTATCAAGCAAAAATGGAGCATTCGGTGTACAGAAAATTCAGAGAGTTCAAAAAGTCACTATTTGGTGTGGTAGTTCTTCAAAGTTACACTGGCATGATAACAAACTTTTTGTGGCCTGAATTAAATGACATGGATTGGGACGGTGCCACTTGCCACCCAACGCATGCCATACTGGCCCAAATGCGAATGAAGGTCTCATGGCGCATTATCTTACAAAGCAACGATGTCAATGAGGTCGCAGAGATCTTGCTTTTTGACACCATCGGACATCTTTCTGAAAAGTATGATCGTGAAAAGTATGATCTTTGACAATAAGCTCCAGACAAGTCCAGAGTTGACGAATGTAATCATACGCATTGTAAATAATATACTGCCTGAAGTCTTGGCAAAAAGTTATGGACAATTTTGATTGACGCATCGTGTATTGCCTGAGGATACATGGTGGACATTTAAGGGATCCCATATATAAATACCATAGATTGAAAAATTCAATTTTCCAATACGGACTATAACAGTCATCACTGATGTCATATTCTGTCAGAAACAGACAGTTGAACGGAATCGGACTATGCCAGAATCTATCACACAATCGATAACACATTAAAAAACATTTCCTTAATTCTAATTTCGAAAGTGAATTGAATTGAGTAAATACATATCAAAAAGATACATGAAGTTAAATTGTACTTAATTCGAGTTCACTTTGAAAATAAGTACATTCTGATTAAAGTGTTCTTTTTTGAACAAATTTCATACGGTAAGGAATTTATGTCCATTGACTTAATAAAATACCTTAAATAAGTTTACTCTAGTTTGGATTGTATTTGTCGGGCTGCAATCTTGCAAAACTATTCATTGGATTTCAGGAAAAAAACATCTGGTGACTAAATGCTTTACGTTAATAGCAACTAAAATGTTGAATATGTATACTGCAGAGGATATATTCAATTATATGCAAACGTCTACTTCTATTCAAAGAATTCCACACTTCTTAGTTTATTTAATAAATTTTATAAAAATTATTCTGTTTAATTCAATTCCCTTTAAGACTTCTTCATCACCCCGCTGTTATTCGAATGCTGTAGATACATGTATTAATTATGCATTTTATTTAAAATTATTCAACACACAGTTTTATTAAAGTTCACACTGCTGACAAATTTATTCAGTATTTTATGTTATAATCATGCTGTTTTTAACGCCCATACTGTTGCCAACGTTTATCCTTTAGTGTATTCTCTGGCATATAATGGGAGATGAAACCCCGCTTTTATATTATACATCCGGCTGTATAAAGTATCATGTAATCGGTCTTGACCGACTTTTTAGTTTAATTTGGCGTGTTCTTTTTTTGATTTTACTTCTTCATTTTTTTTCTTCTTTTTTTTTGGTCAAGGCTGGATTGCATGTGAAAACATTTCTTACAATTTGAATCCTTTAGATACTCTCAGAAACAGACATGAACGTACATCCATATACTACATATGTATATGTAGTACGTACGTACGTACGTAACAATTGTGAGAAGATAATGTGATGGATACGCACACATACACATATATACAAAGAGTTATATTATAGGCATAGACAGACACAAAGTGAAGTGAGTGAGTGAACGACAGAGTGAGCAAGGGGGGCAGATAATGATGTCGAAGTTATGTGACGTGACGTGACTTGAAGGTATGTCGATGTATGTCGATGCATGTGTATGGTATGTGCAACATTGAATTTTAATTAGAGGAGACTAATGATATTTACCCATGTTCCACCTGGAGGACTAGCTGGACTAGCTCTGAGCTGTTCCAAGCTGAGCGGAGCTTTGATGTACACTCTGTCTCAGTGTCTGTGTGTGTATGTCCTGTTGTATATGTAAAGGAGAGTACGGTGGTTTTTGCCTCTTTACATTTTGTTGAGATTAACAAATGCACTGTTGGTTTTTTGTTGTTGTTGTTTTCAATATGTTTTTTTTTTTCAATTTTGATTACGTTGTTGTAGGTTTGAAAGTCAAAAGAAAATAGAGAATGTTGGTTAAACTGCTGGTTGGTTGGCTGAAAAGGAGGTTGGGCATGACTGTGTAAGTGTGTGTGTGTGCATGAGTGTATGTGTATGAATGAGTGTGATCGGGGACGGAGCCGTTTGTACGCGGTTATACTAGGTGGCGTATACGCGTGGTAGACGTTATGCTTTTACGCTTTTTCACAAAAAAGATTTAACGGAAATAAATACTTGCATACAGCCGCGCACAAACACATACACACACACATACGCTCTGTGCATGATGTTTTAGTGTTTTCGTTATTTTTGTGCAAGAGCAACCTTGACCCTATTAATGGATCCAATGTGGTGTTGGCTTGCTCGGTGTTCTTCTTCATTGTTTTAGAGGTAGTGGTAGAGTATAGAAAGAAACACAGTCGCACACTCACACAGAGCCATATGCATAGTATATATTTGTATATATGTTTTATATACATATGCAAGTACCATCTAATACATATTGTATATGATGGAACAAATTCTTTTTTTTTTTTTACATAACACTTCACACTCACACACAGTCACAGTCACGGAATCTTAACCACAAAAGTCTCACTTAATTTAACATTTAATTAACTCACGACAATTTAATAAACTATGCTGGACATTCCGTCGACGTGGGCTCAATGGCGTATTTGGCTAAACAATCGATTTTCTTTTACACAGACCCTGGGTGGGGGGTCGCTTTGCAGAAAATCTCAAATGTCATGCCACACAAATCTTTGCACTTTCAACAATTGAACTTTACAAATCCGATACGCACACATATGCACGTACGCTCCAGCATGAGTGTGTTATGGAATTTAAACAAGAAGATTTCAGTGGAAAAAGTGTATTCACTTTTGGTATTTTCGTTTGCAAAATATCAAGGATGAAATTCAGAAATGAGTGTGTTGTCGAGTGGTGGTTAGTTTGGTTGGTTACCCTAAATTCGTTAACTGCTGTACGGAGCGAAAGTCTACGACTGAAGCGGATACTGAATGTCTACTGAAGAAATTTCCCTTTTTCGCTGCTGATGACAGTTACAATGTGACACATCCCGCATCTGCGCACTGCTCACAACGCATAAGCGTGGCCAGATGGTTAAACCAACGTAGTCGTATTACTCACCGTCCATGATGGCGTACAAAACAATAGTAACGTATTCGCACAATCGTTTCTGATGACTGCGACTTTGATCTCGTTCTACAAGGGCCTGCTTTAAAAAACAGGCCATCAAGCGTAGTTCATCTTGCAGCAGGGTGTACATGTCGGTCAGTTTGCGTATATCATTTTGATCGGATGGTGTGAGACGTAGGCAGGGATAGCCGTAACACAAACGTTTGCAACGACGTGCGGCATGCTGTTGCCGACCGTAAATGTCCCATAGCAGGGCATCCAATTGCGCCTTGACGGTGCTGCAACGTTAAGAAGTGAAAATGTGGAAAACAATTTTAAAAGTACATATTTTTATTTTCCTTACCTCATATTTACGAATTGAAGAGGAAATAAATAATAGATTGAAAAAAATATAATGACAGTTTTTGGCAAAAGAAAAGAACAAATCGTTGGAGTATTGAGTAGTTGTTGAATGTGTGGTATACGTATGTAAAGGGTTTTTTGAATCACCCGGTATTTCGCTAGCTGTCACTTTTGAAACTTTTATTCTTTGATAGTTGACAAGTAGAATCTACGCCATTACTTAAAATGGAATGATGCACGCTACAGCAATGCATTGAAATTATTAAAATTCACTACAAAAATGGTGAAAATCTTGCAGTCACAGTTCGCAAATCTAAAGCATTTTTGGGTCGTCGTGAAGCATCTTGTCGGACCGCAATACAGAAATTGGTGGGAAAATTCGAGCTGTTGGGACAAGTTAGTGATGTGGAGAATAAAACCTGTGCATGTCGCTCAAGAACAACTGAAAATATTGCAGCTTTAGCCAAAAGTGTTGAAGAAAACCCAGGTTTGTCCATTCCTCGACGTACTTTGACATTGTGCATTCCACAAATGTTATTACACCGTATTTTGCATAATGACTTGGGTTTTAAGGCTTATAGAGTTCAGTTAACTCAAGAACATCAACAACGTCGTGTCTTTGCTGGTTGGGTCTGTGAAATGCATGAAAATGATTCGGAATTCCATCGAAAAATCATCTTGATTGAGGATGAGGCCCATTTCCACCTCGGTGGCTACGTCAACAAGTAAAAATGTCGCATCGGGGGCTCGGAAAACCCAAGAGTTATTGTTGAGAAGCTTCTCCATCCTCAACGTGTGACTGTTTGGTCCGGTTTATGGTCCGTCGGGGTCATTGGACCTTACTTTTTTGAAAATGAGATTGGTTCAACGGTTACGGTGAATGGATTGCGCTATAGAGGGATGTTTAATGATTTTGTATGGTCGGAGTTGGATGATATTAATCTGGACAACGTTTTCTTTCAACAAGGCGGCGCTACGTGCCACACAAGCAACGAAACCATTGCTATTTTACAGGAAAAGTTTCCCGACCGTGTTATCTCTCGAAGAGGTGATCACAATTGACCACCGAGATCTTGTGATTTAACACCTTGCAAATGGTCTGCTGTCCAGAATCCACATGTCATCGTTAACTTTTTTACCATGACCCTCCCTGGATTAAGGATACAACTTAAGAAGACGCCCTTATTATTGAATAGCTAGATGCATGAAATTCCTGGTCAATATCCTGGTAAGAATATCAAACATTTTTCAGCGCCTGTTTCTATCACGTAAATGTCGCCGTCTTTACGAGTAAGAAAGTAATCTCTATGTCATGTAAAAACTTCCCTTGAAAAGCATTAGCCGTGGACTTTAAACAGCGTGTAAAGATTACTGGGCCTGCAATCGGCAATATCCCTTAAACATCAGCGAACAAAGAATAAACTTTACTTTGTCGTCACGAAAACCAAAACTCGCCTTATTACTACTACACCACAAAAAATTAGTACTGCAGATTAGCTGGTCGCTGATGGACTTTTTTCTAATGGATAATATCTCTGTCGATAATATCAATTCCGTGTACAATTTATTGGGAATAAAGTAAATTTAGTGTCTCTCATTCGATTTACAACCTTTATTGCATAAATAACAAATATCAGCTATCGAGATGTCCCTTTCTCTTTAAGTATTTTATTTGATACGCAATGAATCGAATCATTATAACAGCGATGTTTCAGTAAAAGGCCCGATCCAAATGGGTGTTGAGTGAAAAGTTGCGATACATGCCACAACGATGAAGTTCGTTGGAGAACCTCTGCGACAATGGGTAATAACGCGAAGGTATGGTGTATGGATTGGGAGCATAATAACCATAATCCGAGTTGCAACTGCGATACATAGTGTTCTGATCGGCTTCCACACCGTAACCTTTGAAATTCTCTGCAAATTGAATTTCAAAAAGTGAATATAGTTTCACCGAAAGTATAAATCAGACTTACGCGGACAATTGGTAACTTTTTCCCTTGTATGCAGTTCCTCGTACAATTTGGCCGTTTGCACAATGGGTTTACGCTTAAGGAATTTCTGATATTCAACCTCCGGATTAAATGTCTCAAAGTTATTGCACAAATTATTATCGCACATTTCTGGGGGATCGATTAAGTCTACAGACAAGCCGATGAATTCTAAATGAAACTGAAAATTTGTTTAAATAAAAAAATAACATAACATTGCCCTGACAACCGTTCTCACACAGAGTTGCCAGAACTTTTATACATAGACTCACCCTTGCCAGCATGTGTAACGTAGCTGTCACTCAGTTCATTCACTACATTTCGATTGGTGTCGGACATGCGCATTGTGCTGTCGCCATACATTTCGCCACCACTGTATTGTTTTTATGATGCCAGCTGAAGCTTCACAAGTATTTTTTCGTGTGTGTGTGTCGTGTAAAACAGCAAAATACTTGTACCTACAACAATTTAGGGTGCATTAGATTAAGCAGATTTAGCTTTTTTTTTGGATTTTGTAAAGAGCAATATGTACAGTTTTCTACGGATAGCAAATTTGTTATTATTTGTGGCCACCTGCAGTCAATCGCTGGGCTTGATTAGGGCCATGAAACGCGGTCCCCATCATCCGCGCAGTGAACGTAAAGTGGACTCGCATTTAACCCATGTGGATCAGTAAGTGGCACAATCCTTTCCGAAAACAGGGAATTAGAAATAATTGTTATTTTTTCTCACCTCCAGCCGCATCGATGATGATTTAAAGGATATGGGAATACAGGCATCGGTTAAGGATATGTCGGAAGATGAAAAGAACTTCTACTATTTTAAGGTAATTGCTATGAAGTAATGGTGTCAAACTGCATTTATTTTTCGATTTCCTTGTAAGGGTACACAAAATTCTAATTAAAAAAGTGCACTTGTTTTATTTAGGATTGGGTTGATGAAGATAATACTTTTTTTGTTTTTTTTTTCTACCAACGTAGCAGTGATTTTATATGATCGAAGTAGTGACATCGAAAGTTTGGTGCCATATTAATTCTTCTCGAAACAGGCTCAAATAGCTTGTCCTCTACCGTTGTTGCCAATATTTACGGACGAACTACCTGAAACTTCAAATGTTTTGTAGTAGTAGTAAATAAGCGACGGTCCATCGAGTGGTTTCCCTTTAAAACACCTAAGGAGAACGCTAATGTGGCTGCCGTAGCCGATATTGTTCTGGAACTCAGTTCTGGAACATCCACCGCAACAACTAAACTTTTCACACACCGGTCGGGTGGGAATTTTGCTTACGAGGTCCTTAAGTTACATAGTTGCAACCAAAAGTCGACTTTTCGAACTTTTTCGAAAGAGCAACGATGCACTGGACGTAAAATGTATAAATTTCACAATATTTTCATTTAAACTAAAAAAAGTCTAGACTTTTTTGCAACCGACTTTTCGTGAGTCGACTTATACAACCCTACATCTTGGCTCATAAATTGAAGGCACACGTCCGCTTCCTTATCGCTTCTCAGTGTCCATTAATCTGTAATATAATGTTATAATCGGTTATTTATTTTGCTTTTTAAAAGTAAACGTAAATAAAACACATATAAAAAATATTTTTATATGGATGATATTTCTTTTTTATTTGGAGGTAATTTTGGACCACTTTTTGGCACATATTGGGCGGTATCTCAGCCATAACTTTATTTATTTCACCCATTTCGTCTCCCGTTTTGTGACTTTTCTGAAAGTCCACCCATATATTCAATCGGCAATCGGTTATGTAGTGTCGGCGATCTACTTCGTACTGAACGCATTGAGATTAGGAAGAGACGTTAGACGTTCCTTTTTTAATTTTATTTAAATATTACATTGTCTAATGCATTGTTTCATTTCTAATATTCTATTGTCCTGTAGATTCATGACGGTGACAATAACAATGCCTTGGATGGTTTGGAGCTGCTGCAGGCGGCCATGCATCAAGGTGATCACTTCAAGCAGATCGATCGCGATAATTTCGTACAGGAAGCTAATAATGAACTTAATCATATCATAAGTAAGTTATGTCTGCATTTTACAAATAACATTTAACCGAGCATGATAAAGGGTTTTCCAACAAGAGGTGTTCTTTTGAATTAACCGGTATTTCGGTAGCTGTCACTTTGACATTTGACAAGTACAAACAACGCCATTACTAAAAATGGAGCGATACACGCTTCAACAACGCATTGAAATTAGTAAAACTTACTACTACTAATGGTGAAAATCTTTCAGTCACAAGCATTTTTGGGTCGTCGTGAAGCACCTTGTCGGACCGGGAAAATTCGAACTGTTGGGACATGTTAGTGATGTGAAGAATAAAACCTGTGCACGTCGCTCAAGAACAACTGAGAATATTGCCGCTGTAGCCGAAAGTGTTGAGGAGAACCCAGGTTTGTCCCTTCCTCGTCGTTCTTTGGAATTGGACATTCCACAAACGTCATTACACCGTATTTTGAATAATGACTTGGGTTTTAAGGCTTATAAAGTTCAGTTAACACCAGAACTCAAGCCGGCCGATCATCAACAATGTCGTGTCTTTGCTGATTGGGTCCATGAAATGCATGAAAATGATCCGGTAAAATTTATAAATGCGACTTTTATGACAAATAACGTCTCAAAAAAAAAAATATTTTTGAAAAAAAAGAAATATTTTAAAAAAAAAAATATTTTTTAAAAAAAATATTTTTGAAAAAAAAAAATTTAAAAAAAAGAAAAAGTTTTTTTAAAAAAAATATATTTAAAAAAAATATTTTTTAAAACAAAAGAAATATTTTTTAAATAAATAAATATTTTTTTAAAAAAAATAAATATTTTTTTTTAAAAAATAAATATTTTTTTTTTAAAAATAAATATTTAAAAAAAAAAATATTTTTTAAAAAAAAAACATTTTTTTAAAAAAAAAAACACTTTCCATAGAAAAACATTTTGACTATGTTTGTAAACAGGGCAATATAGAAATATAGCAAAATGGTTATTAACCCAAAACAAAAAATTGTTGTCCAGTGTAATTTTTTAGAAAATTGTTGATTAAACTTTATTAGAAATAATCCAATTCCAGCTAGGTATGACATATCCGCCAAGAGATTTTCCATAATACATAACAATAACCACAATAAATACACCTCTGATGAAAATAATAGCACATCGTTCTATCCCCATGAAACTATTGGAAAATTTTAAGAAATTTATTTTTATTTATAAAGATTTCAAATTAACAGTTGTTTGTGTAAAATCATTGTATGACCTCCGAAATTGTCCTTTTCCATTTCAGATGTTATCGATGAATTTCTGCTGATAGCCGATGCCAACCAAGATGGATTTCTCCACTACAACGAATACATGAGTGCGGTCACCGGAACGAAAGAATAGTAGTAATGAAAATCTCACGAAATCGATTACTTTTGCATTTACACGTTATGATTTCACATTGAGTTGATTGGCCACAAGACTGTTAAAGCGTAATGGAGTCCGCCAGAAGGACAATACCACCAACAACATTACCATTCCCCCAGCCCCTCTAGGCAAAGGAGGCGGAGGCACACGGACTCTCTGGGAAATCTTTATTAATAACTATAATTAAGAATGTACATATGTATGTATGCCTGTCGGTATGTATGTACGTTTAATGCTACTGTTATACAAATATTTTTTTTTTTCATTTCTAAGAAAAAATTACATTTAATGCTCAAAAAAAAAAAAAGAATCAGAAAATAAAACATTTTTTATAAAAATTTAAACAACGAAAATCCTTCGATCTAGTGAATATTATCGCATTTGAGGGTTGCATTGCAGGGTGTGCCGCGGAAGCCGTTGTAGGCGCCCTCCTCCACCAGCACAATTAATTCGATGTAACGTGGGTTATTGAAGGGAGTTCTGGAAATGGTACACATTTTAGAATGGTCGGTCGATGATCTATGCGTACTTACCCTTCAAATTTCTCGATGCCTTCAATAAGAGCCTTTGCTGCCTTGGCATATTCATAGGCGACATTGGGCGCCTCACAAGCTGCTGCATACAGACACTCATTCCAGCCAGTTTGAGCAGCCAGAAAACCGGTGATTAGGTAATCTTCTCCTTTATTTACCCCCAAGAAGTAACCTGAAGGGAGAAGGGGGGGGGGGTGAAATTCACAAATAATTCATTGCGTAAGTTGTGATATGTCTTCTCATCCACCGTTAAACTTTTCGCTCAATTCATATCTTTGGATGCTTCAATGTGTGTCATGTTAATCGCATAAAGTTTTCTAACTTCTTACAATATTTAAATTAAAATGTCTTTTTGGGTCTAGGAGTAAGTTTTAACACTGCCGCACATTGGCCGGTCCTTACAATATTATTATTACTTCCAATCCCGCGTTTTGTTGTACAACCGCCCTTCCACTACGTTCTTTGTATTCTATGACCAAATCTCCATAATTGAACTTGGGAGACTACTTACACACTTATTCTTTTACCAGCAAACGATGTGTCGCCTCCAACTTCAGCTGTTCAGTAACCAAATTTCGAAAATTATATTTCCGTCCAATATTTCTATCCTCAATGTCACATTGAGGTGTGTTTGTTTCTTAAAGATAAAAAAGTCTTATAATCGAAAAAATATTTTAAATTTTAGAATGTATTAACAGATTAACTTTCTTTTAATACATTTCATTAGAAATGGAAGTAAATAAATCTCGGAACAAATCTCGAGCAAATTTTTCGACTCCGGGTAAATTTGTCAGTCCTGGTCTTGTCCAATAAATATTTCGAAGCCCTTCGATTTTCAATGAGCTCTCTATAATTTCTAAAGTCAAGGATACTTAAGGGATAGCTACATGAACCAGATATTGGCAAAATAAACCCGATAGAAATGTTGCTCGAAAATATCATTCGAAATTCAAGCATTGGACTGAAAAGCATAGGAATGAAATCAGGTGGTGATGGATTTGGAAAGTGTAATGAAAATATGACGAGAATAATTGCCCAGCCTGTTGGCACCCGAAGACCATCCAATAAAACTTGTCCAAATGGAAAAAAATCAGCCTTTATAGACCAAAAGTTTTTTTTTTTGGTGAACAAAATTATTTTATGGCCTTGTAGAATCAAACTATACTTAAAGTCAATAAAGCATTGGGATGTATAAAATATATTCGGTTTGACATGGAATTGCCCATATACTAGCACTCATTGGGATCCTTGTTTATTATACAGTTTTTATAGGCGCCACTTCTTCTGCTACTGGGTTTCCTACGGTTTGTTTAGTTACCCTGATATTTGTTTAGTTACCCTTCTTCGTTTCTGTCGAGTTCTCTCATCAAAATTGAATATTCACAGTCATAGAAACGAACTACGTATTATCTCTATCCACAACATCTTCACAGAGTCCACAACTTACCACTGTCGCTGGAACGAGCATAACCGTAATTACTCCAATGGCCGGCTCCCAATAATCCCGCCGAAAAAATTAACACCTTCAGCAGCAATATAATCAGCAAATTAGTCAAATTCAAACTCAAAACCTTGAGAAAACAAAAAAAGAAACATGGATTTCAAATAAAATCAGCACAGGTTAGTTATCTCCACCTACTTGACTATTGCCGGCCGAACGATTTAGTAATTCTTTGGCCACTTGCACCACCACATGACCGGTGGGACTGGAAATCACATTTTTCATACTCTTTAACCATTTCAGGGGTTTCGCTTCTGGCTCAATTTCATTTGTCTGCGTCTCTTCATAGCTGACAACTGTGCCGGCGTAGGCCAAAGCAAAATAATATAGGAAAACTACAAAAATGCCACGACAGTAAAACATTTTGTGGCGGCAAGAAATTTTTCTTTTTTTCCGAACCGAACTTGAACACACACCCGTATTACTGTCACTTTCAATGTCACCGAAGCACGTTGCACGCGAAACTAAATCATTTCGCGTGAATTACATGCGTTTTTATCGTAAACGCATCTGTCAAGGAAGTGCAACTGCCATGAAAATTGCAACGAAATCAACCGCCATTTTCAGCTACCTGGCTGATGATGGTGTAGGCGCACGCGTGCCGCGACGCTTGTGAACGATAAACGCCGCTGTCGCTGTTGCTGCCGGCGATATGTTAAGCCTCGTTGCTTGTCTGTCATTTGTTTCGGAAGCGCATTGTCGTCACACCGCACTTACGGTGGAGTCATAAATGTCATTAGCCCATCCACACCAGAACTCATAAACATTTGTAATACCAAATAAGTTGTCGATCCGGGCTGTGGATGATTAATGGCCTAGTAATTGATCTGGGTATTCTGGGAAAAAATAGCAGTAAAATGGAATAATGTTTCAGGTTATAATTGTTGCACAGGTAGGACATCTAAGAAAAGACAGAATGCATAATATTGAAAATCTCCGTCTTAAATGTAAATGGAGACAGTGCAGTGGTTACGAACAGAACTGTGGTTAGTACCTTATGTTTTTCAACGAAATATCTATACACGTTCAAGAGTTGTGGCATTCGCATATTCCCCAGATTGCAGCTGCAGTAAATATTTTGGAAAATAAGCTGTAACTTTCTTTATTTGGAAGATAAACAGTTGGCAATCGGCTGTAGCCCACTGTCATATATGTAGAAGGTAAACTTAACATACTACATACATCCGATAGCCAGACCTTTACTCTAACTCAGGGTAAATGTTTCATCTCAATAGCTGCAGTCGTTATCGAGTTATAGCGTTTTCAATTTGAGTCACATGTAAAAAATCACCTGCTACAAATTGCTGGGCGCCTGGTATCAGAAAATGGAGAAGATTTAAGATTTCATATGTGAGTGTGTACTTAGACTGCAATCCAAAGCATACCTTAAGGCTCGAATGTTTATATTCCGGCCTAACATTATGCATTGAATTAGTGAGAAAAATAAAAAACGCTGAAACAACATTAGATAAATTTACCAATTTCCCGATACCAGGTGCCCATAAACACGGAATGGGATTATTTTTGTTTGACCTAATTTAAAAACGCCATAACTCGCTAACGAAGTAAGATATTGAAATGAGACTTGTACCCTGCGTTAGGTCCTATGCACCTATCATAACCACACTCATAGACTTCTATAGGGATCTACAGTTGTCGCCAAAACATGGGTTTCTTGTAAATGTCATTCGGTGTGGTGGAGTGTTCTATTCTTTCGAACCATTCGGTGTAGATAGGTGAGAAAACTCACCCATTGTATGTTGTGC
The DNA here is from genome assembly GCA_958296145.1 of Hydrotaea cyrtoneurina. NCBI lineage: Eukaryota > Metazoa > Arthropoda > Insecta > Diptera > Muscidae > Hydrotaea > Hydrotaea cyrtoneurina. The sequence goes on from OY282512.1 coordinate 141,557,236, forward strand.
AATGCCAGCTTTTCTTTTACGATATTGTCCCTTTTCTTTGTTACCTCCGTCATTTCCTTTTTTAAGATATTGTTACCACACCCACTGACGTTGCCGTATGAGCAGCAGATTTCGCATTTGTAGACGCTTGAAATTCGTCGTGGTACCATGGTCGGTAGTCGTTGACATCAAATATGTTTCATCGGAGAAGGAGATTTATTTGGACCAATCGGAATATAAATGGAAAAATCAACAGTTTCTAACATTTGATTGTCGGCACACGTTGTGATTTTCGCTAACACTAGATGATTATCCATATCTATCTATGGTGGGACTGATCGCACGTACAACATAATGAATTTCATTGAGCATTTATTGTAAAGTAAGAGCTTACGCCTTAACGCTTTTCAAACATTATACATGTTAGCTCATTACTCAACATCCGTTAGAGTTGTGAGGTACGATCGAAACTACCCTGGTGATACTTGAGCTAATCGATAATATCAGTATCCACATGAGACAAAGTTCAAATCGTTTAGACCATGCATGTCAAACTCAAAACCTAACGAGGGCCAAATAAAAAATGTAAAATATTATTTGGGCCACAAAAAAATAAAATACTTTAAATTTTATAGTAAATTATATATACATAGATTTATTTTAAATTTAAATTTTCGTTAATTTTTTGTTCTATTATACCGAGTGGGACGCAACGTCATACAATGCGGGCCGCGAGTTTGACACCCTTGGTTTAGACCGTTGCTCTATATCCAACATCCAGTACTCCATCCATTATAATAAACAGAGGTGGTAAAAACATAGCACTATAGACAGTAGGTCGGTCAGTCTTTATCAACAGAGATATTTCTGCAATCAAATTTATGCACAACCAAATGTTTGCGCAACAACTCTTTGTAACTAATTGTTTGCGCAACAAAATTTTTGCGCAACCAAATGTTTACGCAAACAACTCTTTGTAACCAATTGTTTGTGCAACCAAATTTTTGGGTAAATAATTTGCGAGATTTTGTTGTATCATATTCGTATTTTGTGCATTGAGAGCTTGTAGATTTGTACGGATTTATTGTGTATCCGATAGTGTAAACTCAAAATCTATTTTTGACCATTAAACTGTAATGGCTAATGTTATATAAACTATGTTTGGTTACAATTACATAATTTTTAATGCAGAATAATTCTAAGGGCAAAAGATTTGGAAATTGGAAGAAAACATTTTTGACCAAAAAAAACACAAAGGGGTTAACCCATCAAAATTTTTTTTGAAAAATAGATTTCAATGAAATGTTGCTCATTCATAGCGGATCTGAATCTGATGTAAACGATGTTTTCTTTTTTTGATTGGACAAATAGTTTTGGAGAAACAGGCTTGAGCAAATGGTTTTTCTCAAAATTTGAGGTTCGAAAGTCCCTTGAAACTCTGTGACCAATTTGTCAACAACGGAATATGGTATCGCCACAATATTATTACCAAATTAAACATTAGTTATAACCATGCATACGCTTTCCTAAAAAAAGCAAAAAAATCTTTGAAGCTACGGACCTTGAAAGTTAACAGAGATTTATTTGGTCCATTAATTTGTCTTAGGAGAAGTAATATAAACCAGTAACGATATTCTTAAATGGCGCTTGGTAAACTAGATGATAACCTATATAAGACTGTCCTTAAGTATTACGAAACAGCCACGGCGAAGTCATTTGGCAACAATGACTACAATAGTATTGTTAATGACGATGATGACCAAACCCAATATCACCACGGAACGTCCAGTTCAAAATATATTACACGATGTACCTTTATTTGTATTCTTACGAATTCGAAATTTTGTCAAAATGCTTCTATCGTCATTTAATAAGAAGGAAATAAGTATTTATTCATCCATTTTGTAAAACATTTGGTTGCGCAAACATGTGGTAGAGTTTCAACCATCGGATACACTACAAATCTTTTGAAAATGATCGTAGCATACACCTTTCAGTGTGTTGATAATAGTCCTTTAATACGGTACTATTATAGTGGCGATACCTTAATCCGTTGCTGAAAAATTGGCTACAGAGTTCCAAAAGATTTTCGAATCTCAAATTTTGAGATAACCTACTTTCTGAATCAAATTTCTTCCAAACTATTTGTTCAATTTTAAAAATGAAAACATCGACTGTTTCAGATTAAGGCCCTCTAAGCATGAGCAAAATTCCAACGAAATCTATTTTTTCAAAAAAATCCAAAATTTTGATGGGTTAACCCCTTTGATTTTTTTCTGGTCAAAATTTTTTTTTTCGGATTTTGCTGTTGGATGTATTCAGCTTTCGAAATGATGAAATTATAACCGCACATACTTTATGTAACATTACCCTTTACAGAGTAATGGTCAAAATAATATTTTGAGAGTGCACCATGATAAATACTATAAATCTTTGTATTAGCATTAGTATTAGTATTGATATTAGTATTGATATTAGTATTAGTATTAGTATTAGTATTAGTATTAGTATTAGTATTAGTATTAGTATTAGTATTAGTATTAGTATTAGTATTAGTATTAGTATTAGTATTAGTATTAGTATTAGTATTAGTATTAGTATTAGTATTAGTATTAGTATTAGTATTAGTATTAGTATTAGTATTAGTATTAGTATTAGTATTAGTATTAGTATTAGTATTAGTATTAGTATTAGTATTAGTATTAGTATTAGTATTAGTATTAGTATTAGTATTAGTATTAGTATTAGTATTAGTATTAGTATTAGTATTAGTATTAGTATTAGTATTAGTATTAGTATTAGTATTAGTATTAGTATTAGTATTAGTATTAGTATTAGTATTAGTATTAGTATTAGTATTAGTATTAGTATTAGTATTAGTATTAGTATTAGTATTAGTATTAGTATTAGTATTAGTATTAGTATTAGTATTAGTATTAGTATTAGTATTAGTATTAGTATTAGTATTAGTATTAGTATTAGTATTAGTATTAGTATTAGTATTAGTATTAGTATTAGTATTAGTATTAGTATTAGTATTAGTATTAGTATTAGTATTAGTATTAGTATTAGTATTAGTATTAGTATTAGTATTAGTATTAGTATTAGTATTAGTATTAGTATTAGTATTAGTATTAGTATTAGTATTAGTATTAGTATTAGTATTAGTATTACTCTGTAATGGGTAATGTTACATAAAGTATGTACGGTTATAATTTCATCATTTGGAAAGCTGAATACATCCAATAGCAAAATATTTGGAAATTCATCGTGTAGATATCTTAGTCCGTTCTTGAAAAATTGGACAAATATTTTCAAGATTCAAGTTATATATTTTGGGACTACAACTATATCTACATCTACATTTACATTTACATTTACATTTACATTTACATTTACATTTACATTTACATTTACATTTACATTTACATTTACATTTACATTTACATTTACATTTACATTTACATTTACATTTACTAATACTAATACTAATACTAATACTAATACTAATACTAATACTAATACTAATACTAATACTAATACTAATACTAATACTAATACTAATACTAATACTAATACTAATACTAATACTAATACTAATACTAATACTAATACTAATACTAATACTAATACTAATACTAATACTAATACTAATACTAATACTAATACTAATACTAATACTAATACTAATACTAATACTAATACTAATACTAATACTAATACTAATACTAATACTAATACTAATACTAATACTAATACTAATACTAATACTAATACTAATACTAATACTAATACTAATACTAATACTAATACTAATACTAATACTAATACTAATACTAATACTAATACTAATACTAATACTAATATTAATATTAATACTAATACTACGATTTAAAGTATTTATCATGGTGCACTCTCAAAATATTATTTTGACCATTACTCTGTAAAGGGTAATGTTACATAAAGTATGTGCAGTTATAATTTCATCATTTCGAAAGCTGAATACATCCAACAGCAAAATATTTGGAAATTCGAAAAAAAAAATTTTGACCAGAAAAAAATCAAAGGGGTTAACCCATCAAAATTTTGGAATTTTTTTGAAAAAATAGATTTCGTTGGAATTTTGTTCATGCTTAGAGGGCCTTAATCTGAAACAGTCGATGTTTTCATTTTTAAAATTGAACAAATAGTTTGGAGGAAATTTGATTCAGAAAATAGGTTATTTCAAAATTTGAGATTCGAAAATCTTTTGGAACTCTGTGGCCAATTTTTCAGCAACGGAGTAAGGTATCGCCACTATTATAGTACCGTATTAAAGGACTATTATCAACACACTGAAAGGTGTATGCTACGATCATTTTCAAAAGATTTGTAGTGTATCCGATGGTTGAAACTCTACCACATGTTTGCGCAACCAAATGTTTTACAAAATGGATGATAAATACTTATTTCCTTCTATTAAATGACGATAGAAGCATTTTGACAAAATTTCGAATTCGTAAGAATACAAATAAAGGTACATCGTGTAATATATTTTGAACTGGACGTTCCGTGGTTATATTGGGTTTGGTCATCATCGTCATTAACAATACTAATGTAGTCATTGTTGCCAAATGACTTCGCCGTGGCTGTTTCGTAATACTTAAGGACAGTCTTATATAGGTTATCATCTAGTTTACCAAGCGCCATTTAAGAATATCGTTACTGGTTTATAGTACTTCTCCTAAGACAAATTAATGGACCAAATAAATCTCTGTTAACTTTCAAGGTCCGTATCTTCAAAGATTTTTTTGCTTTTTTTAGGAAAGCGTATGCATGGTTATAACCAATGTTTAATTTGGTAATAATATTGTGGCGATACCATATTCCGTTATTGACAAATTGGTCACAGAGTTTCAAGGGACTTTCGAACCTACAATTTTGAGAAAAACCATTTGCTCAAGCCTGTTTCTCCAAAACTATTTGTCCAATCAAAAAAAAGAAAACATCGTTTACATCAGATTCAGATCCGCTATGAATGAGCAACATTTCATTGAAATCTATTTTTCAAAAAAAATCGAAAATTTTGATGGGTTAACCACTTTGTTTTTTTTTTGGTCAAAAATGTTTTTTTCCAATTTCCAAATCTTTTGCCCTTAGAATTATTCTGCATTAAAAATTATGTAATTGTAACCAAACATAGTTTATATAACATTAGCCATTACAGTTTAATGGTCAAAATAGTTTTTGAGTTTACACTATCGGATACACAATAAATCCGTACAAATCTACAAGCTCTCAATGCACAAAATACGAATATATTACAACAAAATATCGCAAATTATTTACCCAAAAATTTGGTTGGTTACAAAGAGTTGTTTGCGTAAACATTTGGTTGCGCAAAAATTTTGTTGCACAAATATCACTGTTGATAAAGACTGACCGACCTACTGTCTATATTGCTATGTTTTTACCACCTCTGTTTATTGTAATGGATGGAGTACTGGATGTTGGATATAGAGCAACGGTCTAAACGATTTGAACTTTGTCTCATGTGGATACTGATATTATCGATTAGTTCAAGTATCACCAGGGTAGTTTCGATCGTACCTCACAACTCTAACGGATGTTGAGTAATGAGCTAACATATATAATGTTTGAAAAGCGTTAAGGCGTAAGCTCTTACTTTACAATAAATGCTCAATGAAATTCATTATGTTGTACGTGCGATCAGTCCCACCATAGATAGATATTGATAATTATCTAGTGTTAGCGAAAATCACAACGTGTACCGACAATCAAACGTCAGAAAGTGTTGATTTTTCCATTTATATTCCGATTGGTCCAAATAAATCTCCTTCTCCGATGAAACATATTTGATGTCAACGACTACCGACCATTTCAAGTGTCTACAAAGGCGAAATCTGCTGCTCATACGGCAACGCCAGTGTGGTAACAATATCTTAAAAAAAAGAAAAGCTGGCATTGCACAACATACAATGGGTGAGTTTTCTCACCTATCTACGCCGAATGGTTCGAAAGAATAGAACACTCCACCACACCGAATGACATTCACAAGAAACCCATGTTTCGGCGACAAGTGTAAGATCCCTATAGAAGAATATGAGTGTGGTTATGATAGGTGCATAGGATAAATATCGATCTGTGGGAAAAGAGGAAAACTTAAACTGATAGCTCTTCTTTTACCCTAACGCAGGGTACAAGTCTCATTTCAATATCTTACTTCGTTAGCGAGTTATGGCGTTTTTAAATTAGGTCACACACAAATAATCCCATTCCGTGTTTATGGGCACCTGGTATCGGGAAATTGGTAAATTTATCTAACGTTGTTTCAGCGTTTTTTATTTTTCTCACTAATTCAATGCATAATGTTAGGCCGGAATATAAACATTCGAGCCTTAAGGTATGCTTTGGATTGCAGTCTAAGTACACACTCACATATGAAATCTTAAATCTTCTCCATTTCCTGATACCAGGCGCCCAGCAATTTGTTGCAGGTGATTTTTTACATGTGACTCAAATTGAAAACGGTATAACTCGATAACGACTGCAGCTATTGAGATGAAACTTTTACTCTGAGTTAGAGTAAAGGTCTGGCTATCGGATGTGCAGAGTATGGCATGCCCACTTTTACGCCTACATATTGATATTCAATGAAATCAAGTACAAAGCTTTATATCTTCGAAACTGTTACGTTGGCTTTATGATTTACTCCACTGAACTGTTGCCCGTGACAAAACCCCAGGTAAGGTATTTTGAGGATTCCACCACCTGCAAGATTATGTTCCATAAACGATGAGAGACACACATATGTTCTGTGTGAATAAGAAATAACGCCTTTGTGGTTTTTATAACACTTTATTTATTTATTTATTTATTTATTGTAATATCTTCGGTTAGTACATATTTTTGTTGTTGTTGCTGTTGTTTGTATAATACTTAAATTTGAGTATTCGAATTTTTCTTTGTTGTCTTGTATTTAAATTTTGTTTTTTGTCGTTTTGGTTTTTTTTTTTTTTAAAAAATCTGTAACACTGTAACAGTACATACATAATAATATATAATTATATAATATAATATGTATATAATAATATATTTATAATAAAACATAATAGATTTCATTAAGCATTTGGGAATAGTATATGAACGCTCACGCATCCCCGGAGCGTTTCAAGCGGAGCTGACAGCGCCCACACACATGCTTAACTCAACTGCCGTTTGGAACGCTGTAAGATCGACATCCAAGTAGATTACTAAACATAAGCATATAGATTTCCAAACACGTGTATTTATTCTTTCCTTTTTGTTGTATATTATTTTTTAATTATTATTTGTTTGTTTGTTTGTTTATTACTATGACTTTTAGGTATGAATGTGATATATGTATGTATGTATGTAAGTATGTCGCTCAGTTGCGGTTATGATAGTTGCTGATATCTGATATATGACGCTGATGATCATAATTTTATGATAATGTTTTTTGTTGCCGTTTGTCTCACGATTAACTTAAATTCAGTTTTCATATTATTTGTTGAATAAATTGTACTTTAAAAAGGTAAAACAATTAACGTAGACGAAAATGTGTTGTATTTATTACTTGTAGAAGAAGAAGCCTAAACATTGATTTTAAATTTCTATATGTTTCTATGTAAACTTAGCACAAGCCGGATTCGAGCCTGAGTTCAAGGCAATCTGCCATTGAAAAACTGAACCGTATAGTTGTAAAGATTTACATGTTCTTGTACGGCTGACTGTAGTCCAGACACACTGACTAAGAAAAGTCTGCAAACAGTAGATTAAGCACAAATATAAACAAGATATTGTCCACAAATATTGGGTAAGTAAAGAAGTTTTCTAGGCAAGTCTGAATTAGTCTATCACGTATAGTGTAAACTACCCATTCGTCGTGACAATATCTGTGACATTCCTTTATATCGCTGTACGCAGACTTTTTCCAGTTAGTGTGCACACTCTAAATACTTTCGATATGAGTTCTAATTATGGATAGCAAAAACAGACGGACCAGTTGGATCAAAATATATTAAGATCAGTAATAATAATAATAATAATAATAAATAGTAGTAGTAGTATTAGTAGTCGAAGTAATACGATAGATAGACGAACTAACATCGATCATAACGAGAAGAACATTCATATTTTCTTTGTGATATATACGAGTAATGTCTGCTTTGGTTTTCTTTTTTTCTTTGTTTTTTGGTATTTAGGAGTGAGTATTTATGCATCATGCATTGGTGTGAGAAGCATTCGTTGTCAGTGTGATGATAACTCTACAAATATAGTTTGGGGTCCAATCATTTTGGCCACATTGCGTCGATTTTGGATTAATTGATTATGTTCATATTTGCAACAGAGTGTAAGATTAGCTAAGATTGTACTAAAAGCATTATTGAGAATCTAACAATAACATAAAAAAAAAAAAATAGAATACCAACAATGTTGATATCATTTGGTTTGATTTGATTTGATTTGAATTGATTAATTAATAATAACGTACATACAATGGCTGTTGGTGGAATTGGAAAGGAGTGTTTAGGAGGGGGTATTACCTATTCCTTTCATCTTCTTCATGTTTGTTTTTTTTTTTTGGGGGAGGAAATGACTTTTTTTCATGTAGTGATGACTGAGTATAACATTGCTTAATTAAGCTACATATTCATTATTAGACATTCGGTGGTGCCACAATTGAAGGATCTCGTGCTCGATCACTGGAATTATTTGCCGAAAGAAAGTTTTACTATAATTTGTTGCAATTTGACGATTAACTGATCCGGCAACTTTCATAAAATGTTTATGAAAAATTATTTTGCTTTAATCTATCCGAAACAAACTGTTGTGATCGCAGACAGACAAGTTCCTTAAAAGTCAAATATGAAAACGTTTTAAGGGCTTTGAGCCGCCACACCATTTCAGTGTATGTTGAACTCTTCCGGTACTTATATACCTGGCCCGCTACGACAAGCAATTCTGTCCATAGCACTGTCTATCTCAGTAGAAAGAACAAAATGTTAAAGCAGATATAAAAATGAAATTTTTTTTTGGTGTGACCATATCAGGATCGTCACCTACTAAAATTGGTAAAAGATTTGGAATTTCTCTGATAACTCCAAATCATTGGAATTTGGCGAATATTCCAAATCATAAAAGAGGAAATTGAAAAAATGCAGAGTAATACAAAAGTCTAGCGGCCGAGCTAGATAAGGACTGAGATCCAGACATTTGGTGGCACTGTGAATGTCTGTATATATGTATGTTTATGTATGTATGTATGTATATGAGTATTATAATTTATTTGTTTTATATAAGTATATAAGTTTAATATGTAATTAATACATATATATATATATATATAAATAAATGTTTTGTGTTTTTTTTTTGTTTTTATTGGGAATATGTCTAACACCGTTTTATGTGTTTGCTTGTTTCTTTGTCCTTATCAATTTCATATACTTTTTTGTTTGTTTTTTTTTCTTCTTCATCTCTTTTTCATTTATCTTATCGTTCATCTTCATCTCTGTGTTTTCTTCTTTGCTTATATTGTCATTGTATTTTCATAGTGTCTCATGTTGGAGTATTAAATATTATATGTTATGTAGTTGTTGTTTGTAACATTATACATATATATAATGTATATATATAGAGTATGCTGATGAATTGTGTATAGTATATAAGTTCATATATGATATAATGTATATAGTATGTATATATAAGTAATTTATACTAACAACAATAGAATTCAATAATTCAACATTGTTTAAGATGGAAATGTCATTTGAAAAAAAAAAAAAAAAACTAAACCAAAGAAAAAACAAAGTGAAAACGAAAACCTGTTTTCATTTCCGTTTCCGTTTTAGTTGTGCGCGATTGCGAAATGCGTGCGTTTGTTGAATATATGAATGTTAAGCATGCAGTAGACTTTCCTGTTAGGCGACAGCAGCAGGATCAACTCAGAGATGTTTTCTTTTTTTTTAGGTTTGTGGTTATTTAAACGGTTAGCACAATATTTGAAATTTCAAAGAGGGGGAGCAGGAAGTTGTAACTAAAATATAACACCGGAAACCACGTATGGCGGTGTTCCATTTTTCTTGTTTTTCCTTTTGGTTTTGTTTCTGTGAGTGTAACAATAATTGTGGCTAAATATTTAGTGCATTCAATCATTAATCATTTCATATTTAAGTAAAATTAAGTATTCAAACATAACAGTTTTGGCTAGAACCTAAAATAAACCGAACACACAGCTGCATGAATTGTGTAGTTCAGTAGTAGTTGTAGTAGTAGTAGTTGTAGTAGGTGTATGTGTATGTGCTTCAATGAAACCAGGAAACTTTGGAGGCGATGTCTTCGGTTGCCCGGAGCATAAAATGATGATAATGACTCTATGACTCAGTAGTATTTGAAACATAGAACAGGGTTTAGTAGTAATTCAACCGGAAACCCTTCAGACATGACTTGTATATGGGAGGTCGGGGACTGTCGAACATCTATGTCTGTATGTATGGATGGTGGTTGGTGTGGTGGTTTTTGTTAACACTAACACTAATAAACAGCTTGAGGTTTCTATTTTGTTTTAGGTTTTCTTAACTTTTGTTTCTTCTTCGTCTTTACTTCAAGTCCAAATCATCGTCATCATTTTCCTGGGGCGCCTTATTCCTCCAACTGGTGTATGAGGTAATACTGCTGGTACTTCCCGACGGCTTCTTCGTATCGCTAAAATCACTAAAACCGGCATTTTGTATGCCCTCATAGATCTTATAGGGTGCATGGCTACCAGGATTCGCCGTTGTAGAACCACTGCCATAGTGGCGATCCGATGTTACACTCATACTTTTGGAGGAACCAAAGCGATCGGTTTTGTAGCTGGACGATGTCGAGGACATTGTGCCGCCAAATATCAATTCAGCATCGGATAATGAACCGCCGGAACGTGTAAACTTGCCATTGCCATATGAGGGTATTGTGGCCGAGCCGTTATCACCAAATATTATATCCAAATCGGATGATTTGTTATTCTGGGAACCTGTACAATTGGAAACAGGAGAGACGTGGGGAAAAACAGAAAACGAATTAATTAGTATCTGTGTTCAGATGTATGCCTCATGCACTAGACAGCAAGGTTGGGTGGGTAGTATAGGTGCAGCTATGCCCATGTGGACAATGTCTTGGCCATTACACTGAGCGAAATATGTGAGTGAGTGAAGACGATGAAGGTGATACTTCAATAAACTGAAATGAAAAATTGTAAAATAAAAAAAAAACAAAAATAATAAAAACAAAGTAAAGTAAAGTGAAATAAAATAAAAGAAAAATGTTAAAATGAAAACGCCCCTGTTCGGTCCTTCTCTGGCTACTTAGATATTCTTTTAATATATTCCCCATGGTACAATAAACAAGGTAAGGCCAAGCAATCAGCTGATTTGCAATTTTTTCTCGCAGCACTCTAAATTGTCAAAGTTGACATTCGATGTTTTTGTTTACATTCAGGCAACTGTTGAAATTTCAAAAAACGTTTATTCAAATTATTGAAATTATTATTGTACCATGATATTTTGTATCAAATATTTACAACAATAACACAAATTAACTGTCAGTAACTTTATTTTATATTCTTGACATATACAACTTTGACAATATAGAGTACCAGAGTTGTATCTGATTATTTGTTGTTGGGCTAATGACCTTACCTTGTTTATTGTACCATGATATTCCCGTTGAAACTATTTGTTCAATTTTCCAGCCAACGATAAGGCATCATAGTACCAAGTAAAAGCTAGTCTTTAGCACTGTTACGATAATTTCCAAAATATTTACAGTGGTAAATCAAAAATTCTTTTTTACCATTCCAGTTATATGAACCATATGTGCTTATAATAAAATCTTGGGTTCAGAAAATGGATTTTCTCGAAATTAGAGATGGGAAAGTCGAACGAATTCGATCGTTCGTTATGAGTCGTTCAATTTCCTTGCCCCAGATCGAACATTTTTACATTGATGTCCATAGTACAAACTAGGAGAAAAAATGAACCTATTGACAAGGCTTTATCATTATGTAATTCAATAAATCATTTTGTGAAAATAGATTGGGATTTTCCCAGTCATGTATTGAGGAATAATTTGACAACTCTGAATTTATACTTTTAATATCATTAATACTCTTTTTGTTAACTAGTCTGTAAGGATTTTTTCCAAAGACTCAAAAAAAAAAATAAAAATAAAATTGAATGCGCCATACAACGGATATTTCTATGTAGAGGAACCAGATTCCTTTGGACGAGCGTTCCATATGTTATTCTCTAACATATATCTAATTAAAGTTTGAAACCCATGTTACAACGCTTCCGGCATGGACAATTTGTAACGAATCAGTGAATCTGAACATGAAGAAAACTTCGAAAATTGTATTTCCACTTTGGAATGAAAGTGAAAGCTGGAACAGGGCTGTAAGTTAAAAACTAAATGAAGTAAAAATGGAAATTAATAACAAATTAAAATGGAAAGAAATAAAGAAAACAAATTAAATGCGAAAAAACCCCCACATGTTCTGAATCTCGTATCGATCACGATGCATCGAAGATAAACCAACTAATTTAACGCTAAAAATGCAATATCTTGGTGAACGAAAAAAAAAAAAAACAAAGAAGAGCTCCAATTACGGTAACTCAACTATAAAAAAAACACATGTGTAATCCCTCATCGATTATAACAGAGAGTGCTATTTCATTTTTTGGATTTCAGGCAATTAGAAAATCTTTAAATAAAGTTAAAGAGAATCAAGCGTAGGCGAACAAATGACTATAGTGTTTAGGCTCTTGGGAAAAATGCCTTAACATGAAGAATGCCCAAAATAAATGAAAAATCCCAATATGAAAATTTACTCAAAAATTCCGAAAAATCTTTCCCGTCCATAGGGATAAGGGGAAACTAAGCAACAATCGTTCAGATAAAACTGCGACACGGCAACTGCATTAAATCAGATACGAGATTTATATCACAAAAGTCTCTGACAGGGGATACTATGAATACGGATTCCGATACGAAAGTCAGAACAACATGGGGGGAAAAAAAACAAAAGTGTAGGAAAGGAATAGAGCAGAGGTGCAGGGCGGCGTGCATGATTTGATTGATATCGAAAGCTTCACAGTGAAGAAATATAAGAAATTAATTGTCGTGGTGATACATTGCATTCTCATATGAATATGTACGGTACGGTAATGATATGTAGCGAATATGTAGTATATGTACGTATGTGTGTATGTATGTATATTAACGAACGAGAATTATTATAGACCCGCAATTATGGAGCAAGGGATTTTTGAGATTCACTGTAGGTTGATTCACGGGTTGATTTCAAATAATTTTTACATAAAAAACATATTTTATGTGATACTAATGAAGAGAACGTAAAACATTTGAAAAACCATTCAAAATTTTATTTTCAATGTTATGTTACTATGAGATTTTCAGAAAAATTTAACTATTTAATCAAATTTAACTATTTAAAAAATGAAAAACATGAAAAGAAAATTGAAATCGTAAATAAAAAATGAAAACAACGTATATTATATATATAATGAAACATTTCTCAGAAATTATGAATTAAAAAAAAAGAACATTTCATAAAAAAAAATGAAATCGTTCTTATAAAATTAAACAAAAAAAACAACTAAAATATCCATATATGAAAAAAATTAAAAATAAAATTTAAAAAAAAATTGCAATCTTTTATTAAAAATGTAAACAACATAAAAATATTCATATATAACGAAAAAATGTTCAGAAATTATAAATTTAAAAAAAAAATACTTTTCATTAAAAAAAGTTTCATACGTTTTCATATTTTAAAGTTTTTATAAAATTTTCATAATTTTTCATAGTTTTATAAAAAAAACAGAAAATTATAAAAAAATTGATCAATTTCATAAAAACGTAAAAAAATTGTTTTTATGAATTTTTTTACGTTTTTATGAAATTAAAAAAAAAAATTAAAAAAATTAAAAAATTAAAAAAATCAAAAAAAAAAAGTTTCATGAAAATTTTGAAGATTTTAGTAAGAAATTAAAGATTTCATAAACAAATTTAAATTTTATTTGAGTTTAAAATTTTCATAAAAAATTTTAAATTTTCATAAAAAATTTTAAATTTTCATTAAAAATATTGCAAATTTTTTTTAAAAAAAAATTAAAATTATAAAATATTTCATAAAAACGTAAAATAAAAAAGTAAAATTTTCAAAAAAAAAAAATCATGAAAATGTTGAAGAGTTTAGTAAAAAATTAAAGATTTCATAAACAAATTTAAATTTTATTTGAGTTTAAAATTTTCATAAAAAATTTAAAATTTTCATAAAAAGTTTTGCAAATTTTTTAAAAAAAAAAATTATAAAAAATTTCATAAAAACGTAAAATATTTCATAAAAAAGTAAAATTTTCAAAAAAAAAAGTTTCATAAAAATGTTGGAGATTTTAGTAAAAAATTAAAGAGTTCATAAAAAATTTTAAATTTTATTTTATGTTTAAAATTTTTATAAAATTTTTTTTTGTTTTAGTTAAAATTTTCATAAAAAATTTCAAATTTTCATAAATAATTATAAATTAAACATTTTTATAACAAATTTTCATAAAAATATTGAAAATTTTTATAAAATGATTAAAAAAAAAAATTGAAAATTATAAAAAATTTAACAATTTATGAAATAAAAACGTAAAATATTTCATAAAACGTAAACATTTTCATAAAAAACGTAAAATCTTAAAAAAAAAAAAGGTTCATGAAAATTTTTAAAATTTTAGTAAAAAATTAAAGAGTTCATAAAACATTTTAAATTTTATTTTAGTTTAAAATTTTAAATTTTATTTTATGTTTAAAATTTTTATAAATTTTTTTTTTTTTATTTTAGTTAAAATTTTCATAAAAAACGTAAAAATGTTCATAAGAAACGTAAAATCTTCAAACAAAAAGGTTCATGAAAATGTTTAAAATTTTAGTGAAAAATAAAAGATTTCATAAAAAATTTAACATTTTCATTAAAATCTGACATAAATGTTTCTTACAAATGTTATGTAAAATTTGAAAACTTTCACAAAACAATTTCATTTATCGCATAAAATAAATCTTCAGGTGAAAATTCGAAAAGAAATTCGCTATAATTACAAAAACAATTCGTGTACATACACTACAAAAATTGTTGTTGTGTGAGAATGTAAATGATGTATGGCCGTATGTGTATCAAAGTATCAAAGCGAATGAAAAAAATCACAAAAATCCAATCAATTGTCAGTTTTTCATAAATAGAATTCGATATTTATTCCATTTCAAAACTTGTCCGACCGTCCGTCTCGCCCATCACTTCAAACCCAATCGATAATCGTAGTTTATTCTTGTTGTTGTTGTAGTAGATAGAAAGCGGTGCAACAGTAGTAGATTTGCTATTGTTGTTTTGTGGTAAATGACACATCGGTGTACGATAAAATAGCAGTGTTAATGGGGGCAAAATCAAGCAATTTCCGTATCCTTTTACATATCAGATAAATAAGTCTGTTCATTATGCGAGTGAATAGTTTTCGGTACCTGTTAAACAAACTGTGTATGAACCGCTACCTTAGAAAGATTAAATGAATTTAATGAAAAAGAAAGTAAAAACTTTTCGTGTCTGTTCCAGACAAAAATCCATTTCATTCATGAGATATTTTTTCGAGTGAGTTATGTAGCAAAAACAAACATATAGCATTTGTACAACTTGTTATAAATGGATTAATTTCGCTGCGGTAAAACTCCTGACATTCTCAAATTCAAGGCAAATTTTAACAAACATTACTCCCTCTTTCCTGCCAGTAGAACATTTTGTTCTTAAACAATCTCCCCACTTACAATCTTCATATCATTCAGAGAATTGGTTTTTTTAAAGCCTTTCTTTTGAATTTCCCTAAGAAATGAAATTTGTGATTTTGCCACCAAAAAAAAAAAAAAAAAACAGACACTGCTATTGCAATGCACACAGTGGTCGAGTGCCATCCCAACGTGCACGGTATGCAGTATTGACTTTTGTATTAGCTGTAGATAAGTACGATACGATGCGATTATTGTTTTATGTGGATGCAATATAGTTGTTGTTTTTGTTGATTTGCTTTTTTGTTTTGTTGTAATGTGATCAATTATGATAGGTATGAACTTACAAAGTCGCCTTTCGACGATCCACATACACACGCACACACACACACATATGTATGTATTCGTTTTTTTTTTTTGGTTTTGTAATGAAAAAAGTCATCGTTGAAATGTCATTTGGAGACCTCAACTGGGAGGGCCATCCATACGAAATGCTGATGGTTGGGGGGGGGGGAGAAGTCACGATACTAAATAACACCCATTTCCGGTGTTGGGAAACCTTTTATGAGGTGAACTATCTTGATGGGGGTGGGAGGAACGGGCGGCGCTCTTTTCTTGTGGTCTGGTGGCGCGCGTTCAACATTTGTTTTTTTGTTTCATGTTCGAGTATTTGAATGAGATTTTGTGAATTACTTTTGGGGATGAAGAAGGTACATGAAGTACATAGAGTATGGATGGATTGATTCAATGCGGTGATGATGGTTGTGGTTGTGGTGGTGGTGGAGAGACGTTGAGGTTGAGGTTTGATTGAATGAGAAGATGAAAATCTATGTTTTGATGTTTTAGGATTTACGCAGTGTAAGGCTGACCAGCAATACACCCACGGCGAGATAATTACCATTGCTTTCGGATCGCGAATATGACGGTCGTGTGTACGAGGGCATATCGGTAGCGGCATTATAGCCATTCGAGGCAGCAGCCGTCGACTGGGCGTCGTCGTTGTTGGTGACTGCTGCAGCAGTGCTGACAACGGCCGGAGCACTGTAGACACTGGCCGAACGTGTGCCCAATACCGTGGACCGTCCGGCTATGTTGGTATTCCAATCGTTCGTATTGGCTGCGATGTTAATGGCGCCAATCGATGAATCCGGTGTGTTTCGTATCTTAGTGTTGGCCGTATTCTGGCTACTTTGACCCAGGCTGGTGGTGGCTGTGGGATTGCTGATCGTGGCCGTATTGGTTGTGTCCATGCGGGTGATGGTCTCAATGGATGTGGAGCTGCCATAAATGTAACTGCTCTTGTCCTTGTTGGAAGCTGTAGAGCTGTGGTAGGTGTTGCTGGAGTTGGTGGCCACAGATGCGGTCTGCGGAGGTGGTGGCGGTGGCCTTGACGGTGGTGGCGGTGACTTGAAGTTACTGTCGGTGCGAACATTGATGCGCGATGAGATGGACGATGCCGAAATCGAGGATGACGATGTGGTGGAAACTGTGCCCAGTGTCGCTGTGGTGGTGCTGGGCTTCATGGCACCCTTGTCGAAGGGATTGACACGTTCCTGCGATTCGAAATTGGTGACCGGTTTGTATTTGGACTCATCTAAAACGCTGGAAGAGGGCTTGCTGCTCGAACTCACACTGCCGGCGGTGAGTGTCGACGTCGACGATGTGTCCGAGCGGGCATCGACTGGTGCTTCGGCTGCCTTCGAGTTCGGCTGAGCGGATATAACCGAATCGCCGAGTCCCGATGAAGCGGAGGCACTGGACTTACCCGATGTAAACGAGAATTGTTTTCCCAAAAACGAGCTGCCGGCACTGGTGAGGCCACTGACATTAATGCCACCCACGCTGCCGCCGCGACCGCCATCGCTGCTGGCGATGCCATTGGCCGACTCGCTCGCTGTTCTCCCGCGTTTCTTGTTCGCTAATTCCTACATGTCACCAAATATGCCCGCAAACGTCTTTCTCAGATTTTTCATGGTGTCCTCCGCATCCTCGACGACCGACGACTGAGTTTGCGGAGGACGTTGTGCTGTCCTGGAGGCGGACGAAATATTCGACGCCTGCGATGTTTGCGAATCGCGGCGTGGAACACTGCCAGCTCCAGCGGAAGGGGGCGCTTCTTCGGGTACTTCGGAAATACTGCTGCGGCTACTGAGGCGACCAATCGAGCCCACGGCCGGTGAGGTGCGTTCCGGTATGGGCGGTGGTCCGCCCATGGGGGCAGGACGCGGTCCAGTGGGAGCGATTGGTGGGGGGCCCATTTCGTCTGTGGGACTCTGACCGCGCGATGAGACCGATGGCAGTCTGCCATGACCGCTGACCATTTGGTTCATGCCAGGGCGACAGACATTCTGAAAATTAACGAAGGTGGAGAATTATGCCAAGTTCTCCCACACAATTCGATTTGTAGCACAGTATTCGGAAACCTACCTGCATGCGTGATGAAACTAAATCAGCAATTTGTCGACGATCATCCTCTTGTGAATCACCCATCAGGGCAAATGTACTATCCGAAGCCTTGATTATATACTCTCGGCCATCTTTGGCGACGACCACAGAAACGCCGCATACTTCCATGCCGCCAAACAGCTCAGAGATCTGTAAGATGGACACCATAGCAAACATTATAAAGGGGCAGGGGGAGGGGGGGGGGAGAGTCATGAACGCTTCTCTCTTAGGTTACTTACCTCATCAACCCATGACTTATACTTCTCGGTTAAGGTAATTTGCTCTAGCATGGCTGAACCTTGATTTGTCTTCCAATTGCCAGTGATGGATTTACGCCTGCAATCAAAATCCATTACCACATCATTAACATTTGAAAATAAAAGCACAAAAAAGAATACAAAAAAACACACACACACACAGACATCATTAAACTGCTGCCGGTGGTTTCAGTTACATTTGCATCATATGGCCAATTTGAACTCTATTAACCGAAACATCAAAGTTTGTTCACATTTCGAATTTATGGATGTTTGTTTTTATTATTGTGAATTGTTATTGCTTCATTTAATGGAAAGCTTTCTTTGCATAATCGCATTGTCATCGGGGGCAACGCTTACTCTGGGTGGTGGATACATTTCATGACGACATTTCAGTTTTTATTTGACAAATACCAAAAATCGCTATGAGAGAGAGAGGGACAATTGTAATGGACAGAATTCTGTCATACTTGCAAAAGTCTGGATTTCAGAACTCTTCGTATGCCCTAGACAGCCTCAGATCGCTCCATCATATGGCTGAATGAGATCATAAAGTGAATTGTCTGGTTGCCGGGCCGGGCCAGGCCAGGGAACTGCAGAACAGAAGAGCTAGTGAGCTTTATTCTTTTCCGGTTTGTCTCTAAACACTTGCAAACTCCTACTGTGGATACCTGGCAACATTATTCTATCTTCCTTGCAAAACTCTGGATTCTGTCTTACTGAACTCTTCGTATGCCCTAGACTGCCTCAGATCTCTCCATCATGTGGCTGAATGAGTTCATAATTCACCTTATCTGGTTGCCTGGCCAGGCCAGGAAACTGCATAACAGAAGAGCTAGTGAGCTTTATTCTTTTCCGGTTTGTATCTAAACACTTGCAAACTTCTACAGAGAAATAATTCAAGGCTGTGGGTAATCCAGACAGGTCTGGTCACTCTTCACTGTCAGATTGGAGAACAAGCAATGTGACCCCAGGTTGCGACTAGCGTCGACAGCGGAAGCTGTGAGAATAAAGAGGAGCAGGAGTCCCTAAAACACCTTATCGGCAGTTGTCCTGCTTTCGCGAAGAGTCGGAGATCGGCATTCACGAGGTACAAAACAGCCACTGAAAAATGTTTGATGGTCTTACCCGGGCTTGTCTTGGTACAATAGCTGCCACTGTGAAAGCCAGAGCAAGTTTAGAATGGTCACATCTGCATCGAATTATCAATTTGATGAAAGATATTTGAACCATATCTTTCCAATTGTTGGAGGGATGCAGACTATCAGACAGTGATGTGACTCCACACAAAAACGAAGCTTGTGCCGCAATGGATTTTAAATCGCATCCGTTACACTCTCACTCCAACATTTTATGTGCAAAAATCCGAACTGTTCGTTTATGATTTCTTTAAATCCAGGTTGCCCTTTGGGTAGCCCCTTTGCGTATTTAAAAACGACACGTACATGGGGGTTCGGGGTTTGCAAAAACATTTGTTATTTATTTACGCACCGCATTAAAAAAGCTATTAAAAAAAATACATCTTTTTCTGGCCAAGATCCAGGAAAATAAATTGTGGCATGACAAGTACTTGTTCCTCTGTACTTCTATGCTTAACATCAAGGATTGTTTCTTTTGGCTGCCATAACTGTGGCCGCCCGAATCTCGTTTTGCCCCAGTTACAACTCCGCCACGCTCAAGACATACATACTTACATGAAAGCCTTGTAGTTGCTGCCAATCTTCTGGATGTGCACATCGAATTTCGCATCAACGTATGGTTCAATGGTACAGTAACAGTGTCCTTCAAATCCGGTGCCAGACACCAGGCCGGCTGCATCTTGCAGACCCATTTGATTTTCAAAGCGCGCCGTAGCCATGCCGCCATGACAGTGGCCAGCCTTTAATACACACGGGAACTTGGTCCAATTAAGCTGAAACGAAAACAGACACATGACACACATCGACAATTCTGTATATAGTACTTTGTTATATCCTTAAAGGCACCAATGATACGGGTCTTTTGTTTTGTCCGTTTTCCGTTTTCCATTTGCCATTTGCCAGTTTCTCATTCGACTAAAGGTCAATGGGCAATTAGTCAAAAGCGATATGTTGGTTTATTTGTTTGTTTGTCTCGATTTGTTTCTGTTTGTCGGCTATGACATGTTGTGGCTGACTGACTTAGTATTTTTATGGTTATTGTTCATAAGTATTTATTGGCCAATGGCCAGAATTTCGATACGTATGAATGCACCGGGGAGAATAGCAAGAAATTGTTTAGCAAATCCCACCTTTGCCCCTTCTCCTCGCCCTCAACATAGTGACGAGAGCATTTGCTGGCAACACTGTGGCCAGCCACTTGGGCAAAGTTAATGTTTATTTCCGAAACTGAAGACTTCCAGTGTTTATTTAGTATGACTCCTGACCAAGTGCATGCTTACAGTTAGTCACAAAAATATTCGTCATATTGGGTGTTTGAGTTATTTGTAATATGAAATGAATTGCCCATATTTTGCCCACATTTGGAAGTTTTCCTTATATTGGATACCTTACAATTAAAATGAGATACAGATCTTGAAAATCGAAAGAAAGAAAGATAAGGTCTACCCCAACAGCCCAGCATCGATTCAAGACCTCAAAGATGGAATGCGTGAAAGATATGTGATATGTGTACAAGAATTAAATAAAAAAATTATATTTGCAAAAAAATTCGAAAATTGAAAAAAAAAAATTAATTCAAAGAATTGGTTTTGCGTCGTGTTGAATTAACACTAATTTTCCCTGTGCGTCGTTAGATTATTGAAATTGCTTTGTTTTCGGTTCGTGTCTTTAATTTTTTGGGCAGTGCAATTTTTGGCACATGCAGCAGAGACGAATGTTAGTGTTTCTATCAAATAATTTAATTTTTTATTTAATATTGGCATTTTGTTATTTTTTTATGCTGGCAATGCCCTGCCAACTTAAGACACAAACTTAAGGAGCTGGGCAGGAGCTCCAAAGACATCTTTGCAGCTTTTGGACCGTGTACAGAGGTGATGATTGGGTATAGTCGGGTATCCAACTCTATTGTCTCCCTACAGCATCGCCGGAATGTGGGTTGTAAGTTCGCGTCTTCGCAAAATAATGTTATACAGGATTCGTGACGAAATTCCCTTGCGTTGCCTATTTAGCTTCATTCCTTATTTTCCTATTCGTTTTGTTGAAAGTTCAATTATTTGTAGATAAACTATTCATTACAAATAATTTCATTGGCATTTCCGCAAAACTGTTTCTATTCCCCTCTTCATTGAGGATATTCCCCAGTATAGCGATAATACTTAACATCTGGATATTATTAAGCTACATTGTTTCTATTATTTCTCTAGTATATCTTTCATCAATATTTGCTAACATAATAATTTGTAACAGCCAATAATGTGCAGTAATAAATATACTGATGAGATCTCACAACAAAGTAAAAACTATGTAAATAACAAAAGAACTGAAGATGAGCTGAGAAATTGAAATTGATAATTACAAGAGTTGAAGTATGAAGCCTCATGGCAAATACAATCGAGATCGGAATTAATTTTTTTTTTCTAGAGCTGCATCACCTAAAATCGAAGGGTATATTTGTATGGAAGCTATATCGGAAACCACGGACCAATATGGCCCAATTTCGTTGGGCCACTACAAACTTAATGGTCTAGAGTTTGATATGTGGCATCTACCGGCAGTAGCTATGGAAAAACATAGACCAAGATAGCAGCTGGATCATAAATCGGTTCGAACCTTTGAAAGTAGGCTTTATTAAAATATGAGCTTTTGGAACTGTTCGAACGTCTTATACAACGACCGACAGAACCGGAAATTGGGAGTTACTTTTTGCCCAACAATTGTGATCTGTTGATGGTAAATTGAATCAGGAAGAGATTGTGTGTGAATCGCTACATTTCCAGGTCTTACAAACATAAGCCATGAAACTAATGTTATATCCAACCGAATTGATTCTTGGTCGAGCATAAGGTAGTGGAACATTCATTTCAAAGTCGAAAGCCTTAAAACTATTCTCACAATTTCTAAAATGGAAAATTGTTCATATTATTCAGCTTTGCTGTTTCTAATATCAATTACCGCAGGGGTTAATGGGGGACACATGGGTCAATTCGTATTGGAGGCAAAAAAATCAACCAAAACGAATGCCAAAAACGAGAACGAAAACTACGGGAAATTCAAAGAATATTTCACCAAAAAAACCATGGGTCTAAAAAATCCCTAGCTCGCGAAAATCGATTATGTTTTTTTTTTTAAAAATCGATATTTGCTACACATAAAAACATGACGTAATAATAATGATAAGAAAACATATAATAAAATTAAGTAGGCAAGGTTGGCAGCGTGTGATCTGTGGGTTCGATTCCCAATAGAGTGTTTGTCTCTGTCCTTGCGAAAATCTAGCCAAGTAGTCTAAAGGTAGGCGCATGCAAACAGCTGATTACAATTTTTATCATTTTGATTATCAAACTCATTGCTTACATTTCAATTGTTGAGTTTTTTTTTTCAAATGTCAAATATCATTTGAATCAAACACTTCGAATACAAAAAGCCAAACAAAGAATTTTGGGGCTCACAAAAATATTCAATATAAAGTTATAGTTCGTAAAAATTGTCCCACGAGTTGTAAGTGTCTGCGGTCTGTCATTTATATATCACAATTTGACAATCAACATACCCAGGGTTGTATCTGAGTTTTTGTTATTGGGCAATTGCCATGGATACAGTTTGACAAATTGGAGAAAACCAATTAAATTTTTTCAAATATGTATTTATATTAAAATCCGGACAGTGGTTTATATTTTAGAACATTTTTTTATAAATTTAATTTTAAGTTTTTTTTTTAAAATTTTTTTGATGTTTTTGTTCATATTGCGCTTTAAAAAAAATGTGCTTATTTCTTATTAAAAATGTTTTCAGATTTCTATATGAATCTGATTTGAATTCAGATTTCTATATGAATCTGAAAAAATGTTTAATAAGAAATAAGCACATTTTTTTTAATAGTGACGACATTTGGTTTCAACAGGACGGTGCCACTTACCATACAGCGGCTCAAACAATCGATCTATTGAGAGGTCATTTTGAAGAGCAGCTAATTTTACGTTTTGGACCGGTGAGTTGGCCGCCTAGATCGTGTGATATCACACCGCTTAAGTCTATGCTTACATATCCGTTGAAATGGTCGAATATTGGACCCAAAGAATGGACATTTAAATTACATTTATGTGAAAAATAATAGGGACTGTGCTGCGTAAGATGAATATGACCAGATAAATTAAGTAAAATGAGGGCGTTTTTGTTATTGTTTAGGCTCTGCCAAAACAAATTCCGTTTTTAAATTGTCGAAAAAGAATAAACCAGTCATAAGAATCTTTAGTTTTTTCCAAATAATACGATAATTGGCAAATAATATATAATAGGGACAGCAAGTCAATTCGTTCAAATATAATGCAAAATTGAATATTTACAGGACATAAAAGGGAGTAAATTGTTCGTTTAAAGGTAATAACAAGAGTTGAACATTTCATTTAATTTTACTACAATTTTTGTATCCATAACATAGGCCAATTGTGATACGACAACGCTAAAAAGCACTAAAAAAAATTGTACTACGATGGAATTTTTTTTACAGAAAGTGGAAAAATTATTCGAATAGTGAAGGATCTGGTAGAAAACACAGTGAAATTGATAGCGAAGGCAGAAACAGCTGCCACAAACCAAACTATTTGACTCGTCGAAGGAAATCAAAAACGAAATGAATATTGATGCGAATACTTGAACTATTTGAGGAATACTTATTTGTGAAGATCTGATAGCTAGAAGTCGTAGATTAGCACCGATATTATCACAAAAAAAAAAACAGTAATCAACAATTTTGACAAATCTGAATTGGTTTACTCAGATCGAGGCTTACATGACATTAGAAGACCAGTTAATGTAGCGATCAATCCCAAATGCACCATTACACCTTTCAATGATTGTGGTGGTAATATTTTGGATTGGGGCTTGTTTTCCGATAATGGTGTGGGGTCCTTATGTCACATGCATGGCATTATGGAAGCTTAAAAAACTGAGAACAAAATAATGATCTAAAAAAAAAACTCCCCCAGACATAAATCTTCTAGGTACAAGTGCTGAAAACATTTGTGATTTTATTCGAAAAAAAAATTTGTATATGTATTTAAAACAAAATTCAATTTCAATTTCCAATTCAGCTCCCCTATTACATATTTTTAAATGGAGTAAAACCAATTGAGTGAACTCATGGAGCCTCTTTAAATGTAAATGGAAATCCATTAACATATTGGTTTTTTGATCATTAATCGGAACTAATAGTTCTGTCGGAAATCAACAAGAGTGGCAAAAGTTTCCCAATGACTTGATTGATGTTACAGTTGGGTTTGGGGCAAACGCTTCATTGCCCCATCAAGTCAGGCAGACAGAATATGTTGCATTTATGAGGTCGACTGTCTACAAATTTTGAATTTATCACAGCATTTAATTTCATTTAAGTTATGTATTTATTAATTAATTAATTTATGTATTTATAACTAAATTACAAGCTCTGACTACTGAGGTCTTAAGCTACATTTAATTTTTTTTTATTGCATTGCAGTGAACATATTTTGGAGACATTTCCTGGCCGCCTAATTTCTCGTCGTGGCGACATCTACTGGCCACCAAGATCATGCGATTTGACACCATTAGACTTTCTTTTGTGGGGCACGGTAGCCCGGTGGAAATATCAAATAGAAAATCTCATTTATATGTGAAAACAAGTTCTTACATTTATTTTTCCAAATAAAAGTGGGCCGGCATTAATAATTTAAATTTCCATGGGAAATGGTGTTTTGTTATTCATTCGACTTAGGGCCATTTCATTTGAGTTTACACCCACAAATTGGACCTCCGTCAAATTGCGATGATCCAAAGGAAATGTGTATTAGATTTTTGGGATAATAATAAATTCTGAATGAATATTCGGATATTGTGTTGATATAATTTGCTTCGGTCAAATTGAATTGTTTATTTGCTATTTTTGGCAAAGAGAAAAACAAATGTTTGTTCATTTTCCTTGAAATGTACATGAATCAGTGGTGTTCCTCCAACAGTGACTACACATCAACAGCTGTATGTACATACGTGGTTTGTTTTCAAAGTCACGAAAATCGAGCTCAACACTACTCTGGCAGTAATGTGGGCTGATATTAAAAAAAAAAAAAAAAAAACAATGAGTTTTTCAAATTCCAGGACTCTTGGCGATGCCTGAAGATGCTGGTGCTGCTTATGAGGCGACCCACGTATAGAGACTTCAAAGGCTGTCAATAATTTGTGTGTGTTTTCATGTGATCTTGGCAATGAAATATCATTCGGACTATACTATATATATATATATATAAATAGCACATATATTTATATTGTATTTTGAATATGTATTTATGTATATTTTTTGTGTAAAATGCCATATTAATTATTCAAGTGTTGTTAATTAACCGGCTATGGACGTTTGGGTAACGTTCCATTTGTTCGTTATGTTTCGCGCTCACGTAATCGTTATTCTCATCGATTACGTTACAAATTCGTCGTCGTCATCATGCAAACAGTTTTCATTTCTGTTTATGTTTCACTCTAAATCATTTGATTGTGAAAAATGACACACGGGATTGAATGAATAAAGAAATGTCTTTAAATGACGGCACTTGGTTATCTTCTGCTAAAAAACGATGACGCTGCAAAGCGTCACCGACTCGATCGAGCTATGCAAACGATACTCTCGCAGTCTGCTACTCCGGATACTTACGAATTTAATTGATTTTGCGCTAAGTACGCGATAATAATATGATATAACGAGGACTACCGCAGGCCCATGCTGGGGCCACCAACGCCGCCATCGAAGCGTGGGCAGAAAAGTCATATGTAAATAAATAGCACAGCAATGACGGAGCCAAGTGCAACGTTGGCACAGTGGTTGCCAACGATAGCGATGGCGGTCATAATTATGTAACTTTTGTCCAGGATGTCCACAATTTGAGTTGAATTTAATCAAATCCATGCCCGGATTCATTACTGAATAAAATTCAAGATTCATACACTTATTGTTAAGGAGCAGATCCAATACTAACCAATAAAGCAAGTATAACAAAAAAATGCTCCACAATTCACATTGATGGGAATTTGCCGGTCAGTTCATACTGAATTGTAATACATATTCAGACCCAGTTACTGAATCCTAATGCAGACAGAGAATACCGATACTCCAATGCAAGAAGACAGGGAAATTCTTGGTATGACGAACTGGTAAAAGCACTCACAAGACCGAGAATACCGACACTCCAATGCAAGAAGACAGGAAAGTTCTTGGTATGACGAACTGGTGAAAGCACTCACAAGACCGAAGTGCTTGAATGTCATTTATTGAGCAAGATAAGATTATTGATCATTAAATAACCGAAGGAAAGCCGATGGTGAAAATATTTGCTACCGAACAAATTAAATGGTACAGCCAACTAAAAAGCTACAGAATTTTTATTTCGTCAAAGACTCCATCAGAGTGATACACTCTTATTCTTAATAGTTAGAAATTCACATAAAATTTAGAAAATCTTGGTGTTTTCGCCAAATGTTATGTCATATTCTCCATATGTTCTTTCAATGGTTGATGCAACTGTATAAAGTATATTTGAAAGATACCCGTAGAAAGTTGCGCGACGATGTTGAGAAATGACCAAGTCAGACCAGAAATCACTGATAAAAATAGTTTTATTAATCCAAGTTCATATTTGGGAAGTATTGGGTTATCCATTTCGTGGTTTCAAAAGTATAGGGCTGGAATTTGACATCTGTCAAATTAGGTTGTTAAACCAAGTTTTTTTCTTTTCAGTTGGAAGTCTGACATTAACGAAAATGGATCGCTTAACTATCACAAAACGCGTAAAAATTATTAAAAACCTTCTACAAAAATGGTGATTCTGGCACTGCCACACATCGTGCTTTAAGCGCAGATTATGCTTTATGGTTATAAAGCTCATTTCTCACTCGGTGGGTATGTTAATAAACAAAATTGTCGTATTTGGGGTTCTGAGAATCCTCAAGTAATTGTGGAGAGACCATTACAACCACAAAAATCCCTTTTTTTGCGCTCTTTTGTCCGAAGGTGTGATTGGATCTTACTTCTTCGAAAACGACGAGGGAACGACTGTCACCGTCAATTCGGAGCGTTATGGTCGTATGATAACCGACTTTTTTTTGACTGCTATTGAAGAATACGACTTGGAGAATATGTGGTTTCAACAAGACGGTGCCACATGCCACACAACTCCAGCGAATATGGATTTATTGCAAGAGACATTTTCTGGCCGCGTAATTTCTCGTCGTGGCGACATCTACTGGCCACCAAGATCATGCGATTTGACACTATTAGACTTTTTTGTGGGGCTACGCGAAAGGCTGTGTTTATGCAGATAAACCTTCAACTTTTAACCTCTTGAGCACTTAAGAACCAACATTCGTCAAGTTATGGCTTAGATACCGTCCAATATGTGCCAAAAAGTGGTCCCAAATAACCTCAAAAGAATCAATGCGTGCAACACATCGCGTGGTTATCCATTTAAATGATTTAGTGTTTCACACATAATGTCAACGTTCAAACTTTATAATAAAAAAATAAATATCATGAAAAAAATTATTTTATGTGTGTTTTATTTACGTATACTTTTAAAAAGCAAAATGGATAACCCTTTATTTGACAAAAAAATTTCCAATATTTGATAGTCCTAATCTGAACACGAAATATGTTTAAGTGGCAAATAAGAAAACAGCTGATTGCTGACAAAAAAAAAAAAAAAAAATTCGACAAGTGTAAACATTCAACGTCAAATATTTGCCTCTATGTTTGGCAAATATTTATTTGCTCTTACAAAGCTTTGGTAAGAGCAAACAAGTGGGAATAACAGCTGACACAAGCGGTGTCTTTACATCTCCAAAATCAATATGTGAATAATCCGAGAACTAGTTACTATTTAATTTTTTGTATTCAAAATAAATAAATAAATTTTTTGTAAACAATATTTTTTTTTTGTTTGTTTTTTTTTTTTGGCAGAATGTTCAGCATAGTTTGTGTGACAAGTCGAAACCATTTGTATTCAAAAAAAATAAATTTTTGTAAATTTGTTTTTTGTTTTTGTCGAACCCCTTTGTATTCAAAATAAATAAATAAATTTTTGTAATTTTTCGTTGCTGTTTTTTTTTTTTGGCAGGATGTTCAAAAGGATTTGTGTGATATATCGCACCCTTACCGCGAAAAAGACTTAAATATAATCCCAAAATATTGAAAATTAAAAATGTATATTTTTATAGCAATATTCAATTGTATCGTACCGCACGCCTTTATGCTTGACCACACAAAAAACACTCTCCTGTACAATTTTCTTCTTGGCGCTTACTTCTTTTACACCGTTAGGGCTCGATACATTTGCTTAAATATAAACGGCACCAAATTACATGTCGATATCAGGTTAGCGTTCGATTGGTTGTGTAGATTGGTTGATATATCTGATTATATGTCCATGCTTTTGAAGGTCGTAACTGTGGGAAATATGGGCTTACGACAAAAACAAAAATAAGATCTTCAACCGCTGGTATAAATTTAACCAAAATCTGAGCACACATACAATTGTAAGCACAACACTTAATATTTGGCGACACTGTGCGGCACATGAGACGTCGAGCGGCGCAAACATTTGAAATTCGCACAAACGAGAGTGAAATGCAAACACGAGAGTGCGGAATGCAAAGTGCATTCTGGCCAGTATCAATGGGAACGAACGCGTCGGGTCTGGCTCTCGCTCAGTGGGAATGCCGTTCAGTACGTTCGTCCGTCTGTATTCCAAATAGAATTATGAGCAAGCCAACCGGCCCGAGTGTCTCAGTTCTGCCTGCTTGCTCAGTTTGAATTGGTTGTGTGACATGTGAGAAAATCTTCTTGATTGCGTCGATGGTGGCGTCGGACGACGGCGGCCGATTTGTGCGAAGTGGGGGCCGGGCGAGCATTTGCTCGACAACGTTTATTTAATTTCACTAAAAAACAGTGAAACAATTTGGATTTCATTCAGTCGTGCATTTCTTACAAAGCGGTAAAGACTTTGTTGTCCGTCGTCGTCGTCGACAAAATCGCCTTGTGATTTGTTTTTTATTTTGCTTTTCTTTTTTGCTCAGTGTGTGTGTGTGTGTGTATTCGTTTGTCGTTTCAAAGCGCTTTACAGATGCGCATCAGTTTTTAAGCTTTCAAACATTTAGTGTTTGTTTGTTTTCAAGTGAATTCAGTTCAATACGTTTATCAAGTGAACGGGGCAAATAAATCAGTTGTAATAGGAGCAACAATTCGATAAAACTCGAAACAAAAAATCGGTGGTAAGTTCAATAAAGGAATGTGAAAAAAAAAAACATAGTGATGGTTGTGTATTTGAAGTGCGAACGGTGATGGTGTTTGGTGTACAATGGTTTTGTCGTCTCCATTCAGTGTACGGTAAATACGAATATGGTGTGTGTCCCACCTAAAGATATGTTATGAAATGTCATGTGCTACTGCTGCTGCTCAGTGTCGCTATTCTGTATGTCAAAGGTCATTGCGGCGTTTTCCAGTGATTATGCCAAACAAACCCAGGCAGCCGCCACCAAACACAAAAGGGCGGTCGGCTGTTGACGTTGTCGTTGCCGTTGCCGTCGCTGTCTCCACTTGCTTCTCTTTCTGGCGTTTGACATATTCTTCATTATGTTTACATACCTCTACATACACACGTATGTACTTGCACACACATATGTACCCATACATACGCCGCTATGCTAAAAACAGAGAGATGCGACAACCACAGCAACCTCGAAAAGACCCATAAATATTGCCGACAAACACAAGTCTTTCATACAATTTCAGTCATTTTCGCTGTGTACGCGTAACGACGCATAGTGCGACGACTACGTTGAATATCGTCACCGTTCGGATTCTCTATTTTTAGCAAAATTTGTTTATAGACGATGCGTACGTACATTTGCCACCAAACAAACCCGTACGAAAATAAAAACACATATACTCCATAATTGAAGCAGGATCGACCACAATGTACCCTAAAGGAAAGGGGGGGTCCTCTTAAACAAATAGATGTTGATTTCATGATAAAGAGGAAGGTGTGCCGTTAATAATGAAAACCCACATCAGCCAAATGGCCACCACGACCTTTTTATGGAATTTTCCATAACCAAATCGCAAAGTGGCTGCCCCCTATGTCCTCGATAGCCTCACGAATTCTATCTTTGAGGTCTTCAATTCGACGCTGGGCTGTTGGTGTAGACCTCATCTTTCATGTGGCCCCAAAGGAAGAAGTCGCAAGGGTGTTAAATCACAAGATCTCGGTGACCAACTGTGATCACCTAGTCGAGAGATAACACGATCCGGAAACTTTTTAGTTTTGCAAACAGTGACTGCAAGATTTTCACCATTTTTGTAGTGAATTTTTATAATTTCAATGCGTGTATCGTTCCATTTTAAGTAATGGCGTAGTTTCTACTTGTCAAACGTCCAAGAATAAAAGCTTTACATGTGACAGCTACCGAAATACCGCGTGGTTCAAAATGACACCTCTTGTTTGGAAAACCCTTTATATAATTGGGAAAAATCGAAACTCGTATAATATTTTTTTTAAATGTTGGCCATCGATAATATCTCTCAAATTCAATGACGCCCAATAAAATTGTATCTGATATTAGAAGAGATAAGTCACTGAAACTCAAGTCACAAATTTAAAGCAAATCTTGTAAAATATTTCCTCTCAATTCTATTGAGCCAAAATGGCTGAAATCAGGCATCTTGTTTTCGAGATACAAACTATGGACATAAGGAAGTTCACTTCACTTTCGCTTTCGAGAAAATACATTTTTGGAATATTCGCTTTGCTCATTCAAAAAAAGTAATATGTTACCAATTTTTGTCCATTTGCATAATTTTGGTATATTCGCACGAAATAAATTCCAATATTCGCTTTCGATAAACACACATTCGATACACACAGTTTTCACTCAACACTCAGGCGTTGTTCGTTGGGAAATTACCTCAACACTGACATGGCAACAAAAATCACCATTTAGCTTATCTTTTTTTTCTTTGACTAACACTCAGGGGATGCCCCCGTATAAATGCAATGCACTGTGTTAGCGATGGGAAAGAAGGGAGGAAAGAGTGAGTAGTGTTTGTGTTTGAATTTGATAATGTCATAGCAGGTAGGAAAAACACTTGTTGGCAGATTTTTTCTGTAGTGAGTCGTCCGGTCAACCGGCCATTTCACAATGAACGGATGAGAGACCCTGGATAGCCGAGTATTCCGGCTAAATGTTGTAACGTCAGGGACCAGGCCACGGATATCTTGTGAACAGATACCATTAAAATATCTAAAGAATGATATTTTCAAATCCAAAATGACCTAAAAGGCAGTTTCATAACTTTACAGCAGAAGCAAGAAAAAAAACAACGTTTTACAATCTAAACACTCTTCTTGTTATGTTGGTTTGTAATTCGCCTATAGAATTATAAATTGAGTACACTGAAAGAAAAAAAGACATTGAAAAATCATCAACGCTTGTGAACAAATGTAATGTCTTGTGTTCTCAAATTATCCGTGAACATTCGTTAACAAAATAAAGGGAAATTCCTGCAAATCGTGTTGACAAATTCGGAACATCGTTGTAATGATAGACTTTCGTGACCGTATGTTATCAATTCATGATTGGTTTGGTTATACTTTTTCTAACCAGACATGTATTTTAGGTCATTTCACCAGAATCAATCAAAAACACGATTTTTGATAATTGGCCATTTTGGACGATACAACAAAGGCGTTAAGTCTGGCGATCTTGGCGGACAAATTGCTTTAGAATTTGGTGATTTTAATCTCAGTGAACACCGTCCTTTTCAAAGCTCCTACCATCAACAGTTGGCCAACAAAAAAAGCTGTCAACATGTCACGATATCGTATTCCGTTGACGGTTAGCGCATCTTCAACGAATGGGAACTATAATAACTAGATCAGAAGATCTAGATAGACTTTCGGCAATGGAAGTCCAATCCGGGGCACTATGCGACG
Source organism: Hydrotaea cyrtoneurina (assembly GCA_958296145.1). Lineage (NCBI taxonomy): Eukaryota > Metazoa > Arthropoda > Insecta > Diptera > Muscidae > Hydrotaea > Hydrotaea cyrtoneurina. The sequence continues at coordinate 141,589,900 of OY282512.1, forward strand.
CTTAATTGACAAATTTCCATCTTCAGACGACTCACATTTTTCGATTATCTTCATAGGGACCCTAATCAACCAAAGTGTTGTGTTTATTTTGGTTTGTCGGCTGGCTGTTACAAACACCAGCATGATGTTGCCATACCCTCTCCTCCCGGGTGTAGGGTACTAACACGGTCGTGTGACAACAATGTATGTATGTATGTATATTTACATACACATGTTTTTGGTGTTTTGTTTTTCTTTAGTTTTGTTTTATTTCGGTGTGTTTTGCTTTTCTGCTGATATGGAAAACATTCAAATGTTTATGCAAATATTCAATAAAATTTATAACGTAAACACTTGGACGTCCTCTATCCCCCGCCACCCACACCACACCCTCAACCACTTGGTTTGCTATGAATTCGTCGCACACTCATAAACTCCTACCCATCTCGTATTTGGTGGGACATTTATCTTTATTTATCCCTTCAACCGATTATGTGGGCACACACCGAAGTGGAAGAAGAAGAACAAAATGAAAAATACTGTCAGTGCAGTCAATAATAAATAAAAAGTTCTAATGACGAGATCAATATTTCGAGGTACTTAACGGTGGGCGTAAAATTAAATTATGACCAGAGTCGTTGGGGGAATACTCGATGGGTCGGGGATAAGTTGAAAATAGATGAGAGTCGAAGGGTAGCAGTACTCGATTTGGTTGTATTTAGTTTGTGTTGACCATAAGTGTGTTTTTTGTTGTTCAAAAACTAATATGGACTTTTGAAATTCATTTGTATATTTTTCGTTGGTCATGATTGTTGGCAGATGTAATTTTTCTATTCATTGCTCATTGCTGTGTTTAATTTTAATCATTTCAAACAAAAATTTGCGCAATAAGAAATATTTGTATACACATTTTTGAAAATATGGCGATTTTAAAACATTTGGTTTTCATACATTTGGAAATGCGTAATTTAAAACTGTTCACATATTAATACAACGTTTGTCAATATCCCTTTTGAATTTTCGTCTAAAAACAAATAAATATGGATTCAAAATAAACTCAAGCGTTTCACAGAAATTATGAAAATATTTCTTTGACTTTTTTTTCACAAGATCACTTTTTCGGTGTCCAAGGAATAGTGGAATGGAAAACATAAATGATTCTCTATAGTTTTTTTTCAAGTAGTTTACAAATTTGTTGACCATTAGCTTCAAAAACAGAAAATCGATTTGCTTATGTCAGTGTTTCGAAAGAAAAAAAATACGCTGGGAAAATGATACAGGGTTTTCCAGCAAGGGGTGTTATTTTGGTATTCAAAGAAAAATGTCATCATTTGAGATAAATGATCGGATGTTTATTTCAAAATAAAGAATGTTAATAATGAAAAACAACATCAGCCAAATGGCCACCACGACCACGCCAACAGGACCATAACCTTTTCATGAAATTTTTCCATAACCAAATCGCAAAGTGGCTGCCCCCTATGTCCTCGATAGCCTCACGAATTCTATTTTTGAGGTCTTGATATCCTTCACGTGGCCTCAAAAGAAGAAGTCGCAAGCTTGTGATCACCTTTTCGAGAGTTAACACGGTCCGGAAACTTTTCCCGTAAAACTTGCTTGTGTGGCACGTCTTGTTGAAAGTAAACGTTGTCCAGATCAATATCATACAATTCCGACCAGAATAAATCATTAATCATCTCTCGATAGCGCAATACATTCACCGTAACTGTTGATCCAACCGCAATTTCGAAAAAGTAAGGTTCAATGACCCCGCCGGACCATAAACCGCAACAAACAGTCACACGTTGAGGATGGAGAGGCTTCTCTACAATAACTCTTAGATTTGTCCCAGCCGCAGTTGCGACAATTTTGGCTGTTGACGTAGCCACCGAGGTGGAAATGGGCCATGATGATTTTTCGATGGAATTGCGGATCGTTTTCATGCATTTCGAGGACCCAATCAGCAAAGACACGACGTTTTTTGAACATTCAGAATCCGGAATTTGTGAAAAATTTTAATGTGTTACATTTGAATTCAAAGATTTGGAAAACATATCGGGATGAACTTACAGGAAATTAAAGCTCTCACCATGGAAGTTCACCAATTTTTCCACAAAATATGGAATTTAAAAAATTGAATATAAGGAATTCTGGGATTCGTTTAAGGATTTCTGTAAGACGTTTCAGGAATTCAAGACTTGGTTTAAGGAATTTAGGAATTCGTTTAAGGAAATCTGGGAATCGTTTGAGGATTTCTGGATGACGTTTAAGGAATTCAAGAATTTGTTTAAGGAATTTAGGAATTCGTTTAAGGAAATCTGGGAATCGTTTGAGGATTTCTGGATGACGTTTAAGGAATTCTGAAATTCGTTTAAGGAATTCTGGGATTCGTTTAAGGATTTCTGGATGACGTTTAAGGAATTCAAGAATTTGTTTAAGGAACTCTGTGATTCGTTTAAGGATTTAAGGATGACGTTTAAGAAATTCAAGAATTTGTTTAAGGAATTTAGGAATTCGTTTAAGGAAATCTGGGAATCGTTTGAGGATTTCTGGATGACGTTTAAGGAATTCAAGAATTTGTTTAAGGAATTTAGGAATTCGTTTAAGGAAATCTGGGAATCGTTTGAGGATTTCTGGATGACGTTTAAGGAATTCAAGAATTTGTTTAAGGAATTTAGGAATTCGTTTAAGGAATTCTGGGATTCGTTTAAGGATTTCTGGATGACGTTTAAGGAATTCAAGAACTTGTTTAAGGAATTCTGAAATTCGTTTAAGGAATTCTGGGAATCGTTTGAGGATTTCTGGATGACGTTTAAGGAATTCTGGAATTTGTTTATGAGTTTCAGAAATTCGTTTAAGGAACCCTGGGAACCATTTAAGGAATCAGAGGTTTAAGAACCTCTAGGAATCGTTTAAGGAATTCGTGGATTCATTTAATGACATTTAAAAAAAATGGGAATGGCTCTTTAAAAATTATTAAACAAAGTCGAAAAATATGAAAACTTTTAAAGTGATTTTTGTTTTACAATTTTTAAAAAACCAAAAAAAACAGAATGTTTAAGTTTCTCCCAAAAATCAAAAAATACGATTTTTTGAGAAATTTCAAAATCCGGAAATGTTGAAAATTTTTAATGTGAAAATGTTGTATTGTAATCGAGCACAAAATGAACAATAACAAAAAAAAATTTAAAAACTCTAAAATCAAAAAATACGTTTTTTTCAAATTTCAAAATCCCGAATTCGCTCTAAAAAGTTTTTTTTCGAAGCTATTAAAGTTTTATTATCTAAAGTTTTATTATGACGTCAAAATTTTTTACCAAAATACTTTTGGTTGTAGCAAATACCAATAGGAAAACAATAGGAAAACATCACTTTTGTGATTTGAAGGGACTTAAAGAATGCCATACCAATTGGGAAATGCGGCAGGTTAACCACTTTTGCCCGAACCGCAAATTATGGATAGGGTAGATTTAGTGTAAAAGCCAAATTTTGTAGTCCCCAATCGCAAACTAATTACTTTTAAAGTTAATGAGAATTAAGACAAATTTCCTTTGTGTCAATCGAAGTTAATTTTCCGATACAATTGCCAACAATATGCCCGCATCAGTGAAAGTAAGGAAAAATCCATATTTTTAGCCTCAAAAATTAGAGCTTCAGAAGAAAACATTAAAAATACATTTAAAAACTTATAAACCACCCCAGAAAACGACGGTCATCCGGAAATCGAAAAAAAAGGTCAACTACTTAAACAATTATGTTAGATAATTTTAAATTTTCCCGAAATAAAAAAAAGATCATTGAAAAAAATAATTATATTTTTCTGAGATCAGTTTAAATTCCCACAATTAGCTAGAATTCTATTCGTATACGGGAATTATTCGTATTCCAAATTATTACAACAACCCTTTCCATCGAAGACATACAGAAAAACTCTCAAATAACGAAATCATTCCAATGAATTCTATGAAGTGATCTTTGTTAATCTTGTAATTCAAACGAGATTTATTGCCATACTTTGTGGGATTTGGATCTGTGGAAAATTTAAAATTTTTCTTCTGAAACATTTGAATTGGATGAGCAATTTTTCAGCATTCACTAACAGCGTGGGCTACATTTAATGTGACTTAGTCATATCGTGCAAACATGAATAATCTTTTGTGAATAGTTAGTCAAATAAAAGTTTACAACGAAATTGTTAATCTTTAAAAATTCTGGTTTTCATTGGTCATAATTGTGTGTCAATATTGAAACAAAAGTAAAAAAGCATTATAAACATTTCTGCAAAATCAACGTGTTAAGCAGAACGTTTCAAAATTCCCAGAATCTTGTAAATATCATAAAAAATGGACTAATTTAATTGTAATTTAAGATGAATTTGCATTACTGTGTTGGGCGATAACAAGAAAACAAAAACAAAAGATAACAAAAGCATTGACTTTCACTTAGCTTCCCCAGAGCTATAAAATTCTGTGTAAAGACACATGAGATAACATAAAACTAACTATTTAATTTTGAGAACTAGGTAAAATTTAGGAGAAAATTTAGGTAGACAGGAGAAACAAATCAGCAGGTTGGTCTGTAAGAAACGGGATTTCCCAGCAGAATTTGTGTGGATTGATAACCTGTTATCAGGTATGAGTGTGCAGAAGTATTCTTTTTTAGCAATAGAAAATAATCTAATCTAATAATCTAAAGTAATCAAATTTTTTGTATAACTTGTTGAAGTGGGATTATAAATTACTAAAAAGCTCTAAAAGAGCTGGCAACAATACCTGCTAACACACTCAAACAGCATTTTTTGCTGGGTTATTCAAAGATTTGAATTCAATGATTTGGAACATCTGGATGAATTTACAGGAGATTAAAACTCTTATTTTGGAACGTTGAATATAAAGAAGACATTTAAGGAATTTAAGAATTCGTTTAAGGAATTTAGGTATCTGTTTAAGGAACTCTTTTAAGACATGCTGGAATTCGTTTAAGGTGTGATTCATTTAAATATTTCTGAAATTCGTTTAAGAAATGCTGGGATTCGTTAAGGAATTCTAAGATTTGTCAGGGGAATTCTAGAATTAATTTAAGGAATTCTTGGATTCGTTTAAGGAATTCAAGAATTCGTTTAATGGATTTTAGAATTCGTTTTAGGAATTCAAGAATTCGTTTAATGGATTTTTGAATTCGTTTAAGGGATTGTGGAATTCGTTTAAGCATTTCTGGAATTCGTTGAAGGAATTCTGGCATTCGTTTAAGGAGTTCTGGGATTTTTTAAAGGAATTCTAGGATCAGTTTAAAAAATTCTGGAAATCGATTAAGGAATTGTAGGATTATTTTAAGGAATTCAGACATTTCATTGAGAAATGCAGGAATCAGTTTAAGGAGTTCTGTGACTTGTTTAAAGAATTTTGGAATTCGTTTAAGGATTTCTGGAATTCGTTAAGGGAATTGTGGTATTCGTTTAAGAAATTCTGGGATTAGTTAAACGAATTCTGGGATTATTTTAAGGAATTTTGGAATTCGTTTAAGACATGCTGGGATTCGTTTAAGGAATTCTGGGATTAGTTAAACGAATTCTGGGATTCTTTTAAGACATTTTGGAATTCGTTTAATGATTTCTGGAAGTCGTTTAAGAAGATTTGTTAAGGGAGTTCTAGGATTAGTTTAAGGAACTCTAGAACTCGATGAAGAAATGCTGGAATTAGTTGAACGTGTTCTGTGACACGTTTAAAGAATTTTGAAATTGTGGTATTCGTTTAAGACATGCTGGGATTCGTTTAAGGAATTCTGGGATTAATTAAACGAATTCTGGGATTCTTTTAAGGGAATTGTGGTATTCGTTTAGTGAATTCTGCGATTTCTGGAATTCGTTAAGGGAATTGTGGTATTCGTTTAGGGATTTCTGATATTCATTTATGAATTGTGGGATTTTTTTTTTAAGAAATTCAGGAATTCAATTGAGTAACATCGACAATTGATTGATTTCTTTGAAGAACAACTGTATGGTTTTGTTGAACAACTAATTTTGCCATTTGAATAGGAAAGGATTAACAAAGAAAATGGCCACATTTTGGAATTGGACAATACACGTGGCTATATTGGTGATTTTTTACGGATTCTGATAGCGTAAAATTCGTGACATTGACAACTTTTTCCAACTTCACCGCCCTCAAACTATTTAGTCCTTAACCTTTCTATACAGTTTTTTTTACTCTCTTCTCAGGAGGATTTAAGCTCAACGATTTCCTCAAGCTGTTATATCAATTAATAATAGTCGTATAATGATCATTTAGATCAGAAATTCTGAGAAGATTCTGGCTTTGTACAATAATAATAGCTCTTAACTTTAACTTTTAACTTAACTTAAATTAACTTTTACTCACTTCCTGCCATTTTTTTTTATCGAAATTAGCTTTTTAATGAAATTCGATGGAAAATTGTCCAACTTTGTAAAACATTTTTTTTTTATGGCGAGCTAAAAATCATGTGATGTGTCAAAATATATTTGACAAATTCTCGAAAGGGTTAGATTTTGAAAAGAAAAAACCTTTTTTTAAAATTGTCTGGTAGTTTGTTTGGAAAGTCTTAGAAAACGCAAACAGTTTGTTAGTGTTAAATTCCCCTCAATTGGTTTTTCTTTCTAATGATTTATTTAATTTTGTTTTTTTTTCCTTTAGCTTTCTTTCAGTAATTGACTCCTGCTATCGCCAAAGTTAGTTATGAAAATATTAACGCTTCTAGGCCTAGCGCTGCTGGCAACGCTCTCCTTTTACGGTACACCAACGGAAGCATGTTCATGTATGCAGAATCACCCTCAGACACATTACTGCAAAGCCGATTACGGTAAGTACTCGAGCAAAACTATGGCACCGAATTCAACTTAGCCCTTTTAGATGTTGTAACGTCAAACTATTACCGTTTACTTGATTTGTTAAACCAATTATACAATTTGTAATTATACGTATCGTGTGGGTCTGTACAAATTGTGAAGATCAGTTTCGGAGAATTAAAAACTCTACTCTTTACAAAGGCTCCTAAATACATTTATAATAAATAATATAATAAATAAATGTATTTTTTATCGTAAAAAAGAAATCTTCTTATCGAAATTAGAAAAAAATTACTATTCCCTTGATGACTGGCAAGCTTTCAAGTGGAGTTAAGTAATTCTCATGTGTTTGGTTAGTGCACGTAGCTTAAAAATTCAGTAGATTTGTCAAAACTACAGGTATTTTTGGTGGAGGAACTTCAAGTCGCAATAAAATGCATGTGAAAAGGACAACTTTAGCTTATAGCGCGACTCTCTTCATAAATGCAACTCTTCACATCTGTTCAGCTTTTAATGACATGAAGTGGTTGACAAATTCTATTTTGTGAGTATCAATCCATTCGAGCATTTCCACTGGGTAATTTAATCTTTTAAGTGGTTTCGCAACCCTTTGCCAAATACACCAAGTTAACGGCGCAGTACATTACAAATGTATTCGTCATAGATAGTCCATAAATGCGACTGTTAGTTAACTATAAAATTCACAATGGACTTAAAGCATTTTAAGTGGTTTTCAAAGAAAGACACTTCAATTCACCAAGGCGTATTCCATTAAAAAGAAAATAAACAAAAATTAGCTGATTACAGAAAAAACATGCTCCACCACTATTTCGTTTGGTTTTTTTGTTTTTTTTTTGTATTCCCCATATTAAAAATTATATATTTTTGATTAATATTTTTCAGTTGCTCTCGTTCGAGTATTGCGCAAAACCGTGAAACTGGTGGCCCATCGTGTGGTCTACAAGGTGGAGGTGAAAAAGTCGTACAAGGTAAAATTCCCCCCCACACCCCACGCAAAAAAGAAAACCATTAACAATTTATGTAATACCAACAGATGAACAAGGCGGGTCAACGAACTCTGCAACATGGCCGCATAGTGACCGCCGATTCGGATAGCATGTGCGGCGTAAATTTGGAGATAGGCAGATTGTACGTGATAGCCGGACAGAGTGCCGAATTGAGTTTGTGCCACTATGCCAAGGAGTACCAGAAGATGACTATGATCGAAAGGATGGGTTTTACCGGAGCCTATCGCCGAGGCTGCAAATGTGCTGTAAGTCACTGTGGCGGCTTTCCTTCCGAATCACCTGGCATATTCACAGTTTTCCATTTTAATTTGTACAGATAACCACCTGCTTTGGAGATCGTTGCCGGGACAATAATCAGCAGCGCCACGAGTGCAAATGGTCATATTTCGACAAGTGTGCAAGGGATCATAGTGCCTGCTTTCCAGTGATCAACCGCTCCCACCCCGAGCCGGTAATCAAGTGCCGCTGGAAAAAAACGGTGCCCTACGATGTCTGCATGGAGGATCCGGCGGAGCCGTAAAGGTCAACCTGGCCTATTTTGGAAATCGCGTGCCAAACAGATGTCATATCCATGTTATGTCTTTAATGTCTGTCCATTAGTTTAGAATTATTTTGTAAAATTGTATTGTAATTTTTTTTTATGTTATAGTAGCCCGTAAGTCAGTACCAAAACAAAAACTGTTATACAAAGGGAGGAATGCCCAATCCTCATTATCAAAATGAAGTCGAATTGAGAAGGAAAAAAATATAATGCGTGAGAAACTTACCAAATACTTGGGTGAAGGGAAGAATGTTTGTTCAATCAGAGGGAAGGCATCTTTGCCCAGGCGACGTTGCAGCTGTTGCAAGTGGGCAAAGACCCAGGGTTTATCCTAAAAAAAAAATAGAAATAGAAACAGAAAGCGGTAGAAAAACGCTTTACATTTGTGCGTGGAAAAAAACTCCAACACTTACCTGAAACTGGTAAATCGAATGCAATGAGTTAATGCTCGGCACGCCACCATATTTCAGGCCCAAAATTGTGGAGCGATAGTCGCTGGCACCATCACGCGGTGGCTGGCGTATTAGCACAAAGTCTGGACGAAACATGCGAGGAATCTGACAACACGCAACACGTTAAGCTCCATGGCCATACAAACGAATACCCAAAACTTACCCGGGAATCACCGCGGTAAACTTCCATTGTTACAACCGGTCCAGACTCAGCACTCGCATGCAGCGTAATATCCTGCAATGGTCCACATGAACGTATTAGACAAACATCGAGACTACCTTCTATGGGATGGGGCAACTTACCCGGAACTCTGCCTGTTCCACGCGTATATCATAGTCACCGTGCAGACGTTTGCCCCGGAAATATTTCGACCAGTCCGTGTTGTGATCATCGAGCACCAAGAGAGTGAAATATTTGTCTTTGTTAAAAGGCGGTGCGCGTACAGCACTCTGAACAGCAGCGCCTTCGAATATCATTGGAAAGAAAAACATTTGAAATCAATACAAGTCGGCCAATAAAATATTAAAGTCGCAGCCATTCCTTCGACTGTTGTCGGAATGTGTGTTGGGAAATATTGGCCACGACGTGAGTATTTGATATTCTGTTAATGTTGCTTACGAAATGGAAGAAAGGCATTCGAATCTTATGGTAAAAAAAATAAGTACTGGCAAATGACCAGGGTCAATTCGGTCATCAAACGAGTTTATCAAATATTAGTATTCTTAACCACAGACTTTCGGAATAATTTTGAGAAGTATTTTAAATATTAGTATAGTAAATTTTACATGAATTCCATAAAGCGGCGAAGTGGTGCAGATTGAGTGGCAGATGTCAGACGGTATATGTCCTAAAAATATGAAAAATGTCAGAGGAATTGGTCACACCTTATGAGAGATATTGTGCGAAAGAACCTTACGGTCAAGAATTTTCCGAAATCACATTAACAGCCGACAGTTTTCTTAATAAACATATTTCTTGTGATGGTACATATTAGGGATAACCGTCATTCTATGAGGAATGACCGTCATTTTATGAGGAATGACCGTCATTTTATGAGGAATGACCGTCATTTTATGAGGAATGACCGTCATTTTATGAGGAATGACCGTCATTTTATGAGGAATGACCATATTTCTATGAGGAATGATCGTCATTCTATGAGGAATGATCGTCATTCTATGAGGAATGATCGTCATTCTATGAGGAATGATCGTCATTCTATGAGGAATGACCGTCATTCTATGAAGAATGACCGTCATGACCGTCATTCTATGAAGAATGACCGTCATGACCGTCATTCTATGAGGAATGGCTTTCATTCTATGAGGAATGACCGTCATTCTATGAGGAATGTCCGTCATTCTATGAGGAATATCCGTCATTCTATGAGGAATGGCCGTCGTTCTATGAGGAATGACCGTCATTCTATGAGGAATGACCGTCATTCTATGAGGAATGACCGTCATTCTATGAGGAATGACCGTCATTCTATGAGGAATGACCGTCATTCTATGAGGAATGACCGTCATTCTATGAGGACTGACCGTCATTCTATGAGGAATGACCGTCATTCTATGAGGAATGACCGTCATTCTATGAGGAATGACCGTCATTCTATGAGGAATGATCGTCATTCTATGAAGAATGACCGTCATTCTATGAAGAATGACCGTCATTCTATGAAGAATGACCGTCATTCTATGAAGAATGACCGTCATTCTATGAGGAATGACCGTCATTCTATGAGGAATGACCGTCATTCTATGAGGAATGACCGTCATTCTATGAGGAATGACCGTCATTCTATGAGAAATGACCGTCATTCTATGAGGAATGACCGTCATTCTATGAGGAATGACCGTCATTCTATGAGGAATGACCGTCATTCTATGAGGAATGACCGTCATTCTATGAGGAATGACCGTCATTCTATGAGGAATGACCGTCATTCTATGAGGAATGACCGTCATTCTATGAGGAATGACCGTCATTCTATGAGGAATGACCGTCATTCTATGAGGAATGACCGTCATTCTATGAGGAATGACCGTCATTCTATGAGGAATGACCGTCATTCTATGAGGAATGACCGTCAAAATCCGTCAAATTCGCCTATCGCAGAGCTTTAAACAAATCATTAGTTTTTTAATTATTTCGTGAATCATACACAATTTTGAAGTCATTTTTTTTTTTTAATAAATTTGAATAGTCAAATGAAATTTTAAAAATGAGTTGTAATTCATTTGCTATTCAAATGAACAACAATTTATTTTCAATGCATTATGTGTAGACTGTATTTGGTGATAACCGGGGAAGGGGCATGGTACCGCCCAACAGTATGATGGTGAGATTTGGTTTATATTGTACTTTTACTTAAATAAAAATCCTCAGAAAAAACGTGCCGGGCCATTTTTTTAAATTTAATTCAAATGAATTGCAATTCATTTTTTCTAATTCATCAAATTTAATTCAAAATCAATTCAATTCCATTGAAATTAATTTTTTCTAAGTCATCGAATTTAATTCAAAATCAATTAAATTCAAATGATTTGCCATTCATTTTTTTAAATAATTTGAAATGGAAACGAATTACAACTCATTTTCAAAAGTTCCATTTGAATCGATTCAAATTTCATTGAATTCGTTTTTTTTTTTCAAACGAATTGAATTGAAATCGAAAAAGAATGATTCGTTTCCAGCTCTGTTCTATGGAGAGCATTTGTTCTTTTTTGAACAAAAAAGCTGTGGACCCTAAAGTGGTAGTGAATTTTAATAATTTCAATGGGTTGTTGCAGCGTGTATCGTTCCACTTTTAGTAATGGCGTCGTTTCTATTTGTCAAATGTCAAAGAAGAAAATATTCAAAAGTGACAGCTACCGAAATATCGGGTGTTTCCAAATAACTCCTGTTGTTGGATAACCCTGTCTTTATGGAAACTATAAGCGAATATTACCCACTTAGTTATATAGGCAACATTACCTAAAGGACTCACATTTCATAACACAATAAAATGTTGCTGGGGTTATGGGTCAAGTCATTAATTTCTGGAAATCTTAGAAAGGAATTTTTTTTAATTTTTAATTCTAATTTTAATTTCAATTTACAAATGAAAACAATTATCGATTCGAATGCATAAATTCCATGATATCTTTTCATATACACTGTTGTTCAAAAGTATTCCCTGACAAGTGTTTGGATTTCTCGGAGCAAAGCTATGTCAGAGGTGTGTGTTTGTGTGCTTTATATAGGTGTGTTGGTGTGTGTGTGTGAATGTATTTACAGTAAAATAGTAAACAAATGTGGTGGTATACCCAAAATTGAAGCGCCTTGATCACGTGCTGCTCCGGTCAAACTTTGTACACGTTGCAACAAACTCTCCCGGGACTTGGCCGGGCTAGTGGGTGCACTTACGCCACGTGGTGGTGCAGCTGCTGTTGCTGCCGCATTATTCACTGGCGGCGTCTTACCAAAACTCAACGAGAATTCAGGAGCGGCACCCGAGGGCTGTGGCGGTATGGCGGCAGCAGCAGCCGCCGAGCCGGGTGCAGGTGGCGGTGGCATGGTGGGCGGCCCGCCAGCAACAGCAACCGCAGTCGGTGGTTTTGTCGGCTGTTCCTGGATGGGTCGCGCTGCCGGTGGCAAATCATTGGGATCGATGTCATCAGTCTCGGCAGACAAGTCTCCCGAGCTGAATCTTTACAGGTGTACCGCAATTCAAAAAACAATGTGACGTGTCATGTGATGTATATGGCATGACATTGATCGGATCAGATCCAATCATATATATGGTACAATGAGAATGCGATGCGATGATTTTTGTAATTAAGAGTGGGGGGACATTGGTTGGCCGATCGGTCGTCAGGCATAAAGGTCAGAAGATAGAAAAAAGTGAAGAAGAAAAAAAAACACACAAAGAAAGCCAAACCATATGAAATTTTAAAAATTAGTACTACATTGTTTCTGCTGGGGGGGTGTTTTAAACGTTTTTACCTTCTCTTCAGGAAATTAACATTGGAAGTAAAACTGCTCTTAAACGATGAGAAATTCAGGGTGCCGGTTTTAGTTTCCTTCTTCATTCATAACGTAACGATCGATATTAATCATTAACAAATAGATATTTTTTTTTTTTTTGAATAACGATCGAATTTTTTGTGTAACATAACGTTTTTCAGAACAACCGAAAAACAAATTGAAAGAGAGAAAGAGAAAGTGGGGGGGAAGAGATAGGTAAAGTATCATCATTATCATCGAAATGAAAAATACAAAAAAAAAACAAAACGAATTTCGTTCATCTTCTTCAACATCATCTCCTCTAGTCACCGATTAAACTCAAAACAAACGACATCAAACAGAAAAAAAGACCAAACACAGAGAGACGAAAGCGAAAAAAAACATAAGCAACCAAAGGATAACAAACTAAAGATGTTTAAATTTTTGTTTTTTTTTTTTCATAAATTAATGTGCAATCATCGATCGAATCGAATTCATTCCATTCCTATACTTCAAATGAAAATTCACACCAGCAAAGATGGTAAAAAACATTAAAAATCTATCCGGTAGTAGCCTCCTGCGTACGCCTCCTCTGCCGTTCAGGAGGCTATACTTTATTTGTTCAAGGGTGTTCACCGGAAGGAAGTCTTTTCAAAATTTCATATGCTTAGGATTTTATACAATTCATTAGTATGCAGGTTTTATCATGGCAAAGGAAACAAAAAAAAAAAAAAAACAAGAAACTTTCATTATATCTAATGTGTAAATATATTCATACCTATGCAGCCGTTCGTACGAGTATGTGATGTATGATGGTATTATGTACTCTATATGTATTCGGCTACATATGTACATGTACTTAGAGACGCCGGATTATCGGCCGCCAAATACATGGAAACCAATGGTAGATGATGGAGGAAGTCTTGTGTTTGTTGCCCCTCGATGGAAATACTTCCAACGTTGGGGGGAGGTGATTTTTAAAACGTAACACGTTTTGGGGGTTTTCGGAGATTTTTGTTGTTGTTTTTTTTTGGAAATGATTTGTAACTTAGAATTTAGTTTAGGCAGAATGTTTGGAAAGACACTAAGAATTGAAAAAAAAAAGATATTTCTAGGATAGGACGGTATAGCGTTTGCGCAATCACAGCAAATGTTACAATGGTGTGTACAAAAACAGTTCTAAGGCTGTGGACAAGGTACCGTTATGTTTCGATTATCACATGCTTTGTTATAGTCCTGTGCACAGAAAAAACATATTTTTGAAATCAATTACGAAGTTTGTATGGAATTCGTCAATTCAATTACTTTTTTAATTGATTTTCTTCCAATTACAAAAGTTGTGAATTCAATTACTCAAATTTTAAATAAGTAATTGATTTTTTTACTATTTTTTACATTGATTTCACCAAGAATTTCTAAGTTCAATTACAACATTAATTGATATCCAAGTTTAATTTCAATTAAGACAGTAATTGAATATTTTTGGCCCGTATTTTTTTCTGTGTGTTTTATACCCTCAACCTACGGGTAGGAGCTCCGGTGGGCAGTCACTGTTTTGTCGCAGTGGTTTTGTCCGTTCGCGGGGGTTGTCCGCGGATAGAACTTTTACGGTATATTATTTGATAGCATCCAAAAGTGTAACACAGAGAAAAGTTCACATTAGACCATAGGTGACTTTGAACCAAATTCGATTCATGATTTTTTAAGTCGTTTCAGCCATGTCCGTCTGTCTGTCCTGCTGATACTCACGATAACTTACGAAAGCGTTTAACAATCGCTTTGAAATTTTACATGGGTTAATATTTTCCGAAAACTACTTATGGGATTGCATATGGGCTATATGGTCACACACCTTCGGGTGTATCCCATACAAATCTTCCATTTCGCCCACTTTAGAAATCGTGTAATAAGACTACTACGCTCTATGTGATCTTAACCAAATTCCATATTTTTTAAATCTGTAAACATATAAAGTTCTCCAGAAAAAATTGGACCCCTAGTCGGCCCCCTTCCGGTACCTCCCATACAAATGTACCATCGCGCGCACTTTAGAAATGGTGTAATAATATCAATATGCCCAACGATATCTTGTCCAAATTATGTATTTAGTAAAGCTATTACTGGATTAAGTTTTGGAGAAAAAGTTGGAAGTCTGGCGACTCCCCTTCGGGTACCTCCCATACAAATCTTCCATTTCGCCCACTTTAAAAAATGGTGTAATAAGACTACTACGCTCTATGCGATCCTGCCCAAATTCAATATTTAGTAAAACTATAGCTGGACAAACTTTTGGACAAAACCTTGGATATCTGGCCACCCCCCTTCGGGTACCACCCATACAAATCGTCTATTTCGCCCACTTTAGAAATAGTGCAATAATAGTACTATGCTCTATGCGATCCTGCCCAAATTCCATATTTAATAAATCTATAAACATATAAAGTTCTCCAGAAAAAATTGGACCTCTAGTCGGCCCCCTTCGGGTACCTCCCATACAAATGTACCATCCCGCGCACTTAAGAAATCGTGTAATAATATCAATAAGCCCAACGAGATCTTCTCCAAATTATGTATTTAGTAAAGCTATTACTGGATTAAGTTTTGGAGAAAAAGTTGGAAGTCTGGCCACTCCCCTTCGGGTACCTCCCATACAAATCTTCCATTTCGCCCACTTTAGAAATCGTGTAATAAGACTACTAAGCTCTATGCGATCCTGCCCAAATTCAATATTTAGTAAAACTATAGCTGAATAAACTTTTGGACAGAACCTTGGATGTCTGGCCACTCCCCTTCGGGTACCTCCCATACAAATCGTCCATTTCGCCCACATTAGAAATAGTGCAATAATAGTACTATGCTCTATGCGATTCTGCCAAAATTCCATATTTAATAAATCTATAAACATATAAAGTTCTCCAGAAAAAATTGGACCTCTAGTCGGCCCCCTTCGGGTACCTCCAATACAAATCGTCTATTTCGCCCACTTTAGAAATAGTGCAATAATGGTACTACACTCTATGCGATCCTGCCCAAATTTTGTATTTAATAAAACTATAACTGGACAATATTTCGTACAAAAACTGGGAAGTCTGGCCACTCCCCTTCTGGTACCTCTCATACAAATGTACCATTCTGCCCACTTTGGACATTATGTAATAATACACTCAACGCAATCTTGCCGAAATTCTGTATTTAGTAAAGCTTTAACTAAAAACAGTTTTCGAGAAAAAAAATTTGGAACTCTACTCTATATTCCTTTCCATAACATTCGGTATTATGAGGTTGCTATTATGACACTTCATCAGATGGTGAAATCCAAAATGACTTAACAAACATTTCCATTCAGAGGAGAAGCCAAACCACTGTTGTAAAATCTACATACACTTCTTGTAAAGTCGTTTACAAATACGCTTCTAAAATTGTCAACCTTGGATATGGAAGTGTAAAATTTTGCAGAGACACAGTCTTTTAGGCCATTTCACCCGAAATAAATTAAAAACACGATTTTGTGTGTTTTGATGATTAATCATTTTGGATTTCAGGTGACGATTTGCTGTACATATGTACACCAATATTAAATTAGTTAAACTGATTTGTACGTTAAGCTATCCCATCTATGATTGAATCAAAATATATTTTTGGTAAAAGTCGTATCGTATGCGTAATAAAAAAAAAACTACTGATATTTTGAGCTACACAAGACTTGGTAGATTAGATAGACTGCCTATTACATAGACTATTAATATTAAAGTTCATACACAATAAAGTTTACGGTTCGACAAGTGGAATGACAAAAGGAATATATCCCCCCCGATGCCACCCCCGCCAACGTCATACAGTAGCCGGTATAAAAGCACAAACTAATGTGGGCATGAGCATGACTATTTATGAACTAATTTTCCTTGCCAAGACTGCCAACAAGTCAGTTGATTCTTGGCCAAATATGAATGTTGGCTATGACAAATGTTTGTTATATTGTAATTTGTGGCACTAAACTATAAGTAGGTAATTAAACATTTCCAAGAGAGTCCTTAGCTGAGGATTATTTGTTGCATTGGGGGCAAAGGAAAACACACACATCAAAGCGATATGTGTTTGCACTCGAAATCTTTTGTGGCGTTGATTTGATAATGAGATTTGTGTTCTTCCCATAATTAAATAGGACACATTGAAAATGAAGGAACAACAGATTAATAGTTAGGGCAAAATACACCCTACATCATGCTCTATTTAAATACATTGTAATTTTTTTTAATTTGTTTCTTCCTTTTTTTTAAGAAATGTAAAACAAATCTGATGAAATTCCATTAAAAATTACAATAAATCGGGAGATCTTTCAAATGAGGCTGGACTTTAAGATTTTCCACACAGAATTTACGAAAGAAAACCATGGTCTAAAAACGATGTAGACGATCTGCGTCCAGACATAGCGAGTTTTTCTCCGGATCATTGCGAGCAATGGTTACCCTGGTTTTACACCGTTTGATATGAAAATCTTCCTAAGTATTTGATAGAAATAATTTCAGAGTTCCATTTCTTCAATTAGAGAATATTGGTTTGAAGTGCTACTGTTCTAGGGCTAGGACATCAGATATTCTTCTGGATAACAATTATCGAACATGTCTCCCAGGATAAAACTAATCCAGGGAAGATTGAATCTGCTTACGAGCTTAACATCGAAATGTCAGAAGTCTTAGGAGATTAACAAAAATAAAAGGATTTCCTTGGAATTCTATTTCCATTAACGTCAAGTTTCTGGTTAAACTTATTCCTGTTGTATCTGAGATTATTGAATGATATATTTTATTCAAATCGGATGTTGTCTTCAGCGATGAGGCTCATTTTTGACTGAATGGGTACGTAAATAAACAGAATTACCGAATGCTGTCAATGCTCCCTACACAGTGTGGTTTACGTCCGTAAGAATACAGTCAATGGGCCACCGGAAGAATTGGACTTGGTTGACAAGCGGTTTCAACAGGACGGTGCCACACTGCATGCGATATTAAAATTTAGAGGCGAATTTGTTGAGCAAATAATCTCACATATTGGCAATGTCACTTGACCGCCTAGTTGGTGCGATTTGACACTCCAATAGACTTTTTCTTGTATAGGGACAAATCAACCATTTGGTTATTTTGTCATTTATTTGCAGAGAATTTGTAATTTAAGGCCTCACCGCCAATTATTATAAATTACAATAAAAACTACTCATTGGTGAGATGTTAGAAAAATTCTGGCAAAATTGGAGAGGACTTCAGCTAAGACTTGGGTAACATTTGCGTGTTAAGAAGAAAATGATTTATCGATTCAAATAAATATTACAATTACTTCATTGTCTTTTCATCATCTATTAAAAACCCAACCAAAAATCAGCCTTTACATAAACGTATACGTAATTCTAAAACATATTATTTAATATAACGTATACGTCGATATTACGAATTTTCTGATACTCTCGCTACTTATTCCGAGATTTAATTTAACCCTATTCATACCAGGCGCTGACTTCGGGAGTCAATATTAAATTTGTTGTATACTTAAAAAAAAAAAGAATCATGTTTTTGATTGCTTCTGGTGAGATGGCCGAAAATATATGTCTCTGCTACATTTAATAGTTGAGATGACCTAAAATACATGTCTCTGCTAAAAATTTACAATTTTATAATTTCGAACGAAATAACAAGAAGGGTTTTTTGCTTCTCCTCCAAAGTTATGAAAATGCTTGTTAGGTCATTTTGCATTAACGGTGATGACATGTATTTTATTTTACATTACTCCCATACGTATAATGTTTTCGTCATCAACATTCCGTTTAGAATTTTTTTAATTTTTTTATAAAACATTTTGCGTTTTACTGGCGTTACTTTACGTTACAAATTTAGCTTGCTACGAATAGGGTTAAAAATGTCCTTGTTTTTCTTTAAGATACAGAGAAATTTCTCTATACTTTTATGATTATAAAAAATAATAAAAACCTATGGTTTTCTAATACTGGACATCACACAAAAGCCGGTTCTATTTATGCAATATATATTTCATCCAAGTCTGCTATGCTCTCTGTTTTTTTTCAACGATAAATTTATAAACTCACATGTTGTCTATAAACGTCAGAGTTCGATAATTTCTTGACCACCAAAATGTTTAGCAATTTAAATTTTGAAATGCTTTTTACAACTCCTGTTTCTTTCCATAAACATTGTAGACGAATTTTCCCTATTACTATTATTCAATTAAATTAAAACCCTCCCCCAAATTAGGTAATGAAAAATACGCAGACTTCTTCCCTCGTTACGTCGTCGAATGAGCTGGCATTAGACACATTTCGGTGCCAGTGAAATCATCGAGGATGACCGTCATTTGTTTGAACAAAAACTCTTGTTACACAACATTTTTCATCTCCATTTTCCGTTTTTTTTTGTTTAAATGTCAAAGGTTTCCATGATTGTAGCGGGGCACTGCAAATGCTTCATTTGGTCATGTTCTCATTTCGAACATGTCTACAGTGGCTGTGAAAGTTTACAGACACCCGAAAACAGAAAAACACAGAAGTGTCGTACTTATGGTAAATGCTCGAAAAAAGATGTTAGTACAGGTTATGTATAAGTTTGGTAAATATGTGCAGAGAACAAAGGATGTATAATGAAAATCAAATGTAAGTATTAGTATCAAAAAAAAAAAAAAAAACAAGATATATTATAAAAAACCACATACAACAATAGAATACGAAAGAATAATTAACAGAATGTATGCAACATAAGTATTTGAGTTTGATTTGAATTCACTGATAATTGAATATGGACATGGCGATGAGATGGCTTACCGGAGGCGGGGCGCAGATTCGCCCGCACCCAGCAGTTGCTATTGCACTTATATTGACCGAATGAAGTCGAGGGCTGACACAGCTGTGGCTCGCTGTGAATCAGCAATTGGAGCGCTTAGTGTTGGTGATCGATCGCAAACAAACGTCGAATTGCTTTCAAACACGTTGATGGACACCCTAAAATGGATAACATATAATTTAGTACACAATGGCAGAGCTGTTTGAAAACGATGATAATAATTATTTTAAATTGAAATAAAAAGAGGGGAAATATAAATATCTAAAAAAAATATACATGAAAGAGCAAAGATTTTCTGAGTTTACACTAGGTGTTGTAGTATACCCCACATTGGGGAAGTGTGTTTCTAGTGCAAATCCATAGTTTGTTGGAACTTTTTTAGTACATTTTTACGTGGGACATTTAGGGTACACGGAAAAGCATAATAGGAATTAAACAAACGGGTTAAAGGATAATCTGTGGAATCGATATTTTGTAGTACATTCGCTAAGGAGAGGGTTTTGCAAATTGGTAGACAGATTGGGGGCACTAGTTGATTCGGAAAACCTATGATTTTTTCCTATATTTGCTAAGTAAGACGCAATTGAAAAGTTTTAAAACGACTTCCCTCAAAAATTCGTATTTTGAGTTGTGACACTGCTGAAGTAAATGAACGATACGTACTAATCGTTATATACATTTAGTACATACTGTACAAGTTTTGGACAACCTCTAAAATTTTAGTACATACAATTTAGTACATACTGTAGACTTTTAGCACATACTGTAGATTTTTAGTACATACTGTAGACTTTTTTGTAATTACTGTACACTTTTAGTACATAATGTAAACTATTGGTACATACGGTAAAATTTTACAATTCTAGTACATTCTGCACACTTTTAGTACATACTGTAGACTTTTAGTATATACTGCAGACTTTTTTGTAATTACTGTATACTTTTAGTACATACTGTACTCTATTAGTACATACTGTACTCTTTTAGTACATACTGTACTCTTTTAGCACATAATGTAGACTTTTAGTACATACTGTGCTATTTTAGTACATACTGTACTCTTTTAGTACATACTGTACTCTTTTAGTACATACTGTACTCTTTTAGTACATACTGTACTCTTTTAGTACATACTGTACTCTTTTAGTACATACTGTACTCTTTAGTACATACTGTACTCTTTTAGTACATACTGTACTCTTTTAGTACATACTGTACTCTTTTAGTACATACTGTACTCTTTTAGTACATACTGTACTCTTTTAGTACATACTGTACTCTTTTAGTACATACTGTACTCTTTTAGTACATACTGTACTCTTTTAGTACATACTGTACTCTTTTAGTACATACTGTACTCTTTTAGTACATACTGTACTCTTTTAGTACATACTGTACACTTTTAGTACGTACTGCACTCCTTTATTACATACTGTACTCTTTTAGTACATACTGTACACTTTTAGTACATAATGTAAACTATTGGTACATACGGTAAAATTTTACAATTCTAGTACATTCTGCACACTTTTAGTACATACTGTAGACTTTTAGTATATACTGCAGACTTTTTTGTAATTACTGTATACTTTTAGTACATACTGTACTCTATTAGTACATACTGTACTCTTTTAGTACATACTGTACTCTTTTAGCACATAATGTACACGTTTAGTACAAACTGTACACTTTTGGTACATACGGTACACTTTTAGTACAGACTATATACTTTTAGTACACTGTAAACTTTTACACTTTTAGTACATACTGTAAACTTTTAGTACATACTGTAAACTTTTACACTTTTAATACATACTGTTGCTAAGAGATGATTTCGTATGAATAAATTCTAGAGTGTGCTTAGACAAAATGGCAATTTTAGTATGCCCAGAAAAATTTAGTACAAAAAAGCACATTTCAAGGATATTCCAGGAAAAGCGTATGTTATTTTCTAGCGAATAATCTAATTTTAGTACATTTCAAAAAGAATAACTTTAGTAAAATCATTAAAGGTGATTTGTAGTTCACTCCAAAAAAAAAAACAAATATCCAAGGGGCAATTTTAGTGTCTTTGGTGAAGGCCTTAATTTTAATCCTCTTTTTTTATCTAGTTACTAATTGTACTAAAATTAAACTCTCCCTGTGAATACCAAAACACACAACTTAAAAGTTACCTTTTAGTACACTCAGTAAAAAGGTACTATAGACTAAAAAATAAAATTTTAGTACAACGATAGTTTACTTTTACTGTTTCTAATGTACCTACGGAGAAAGTACTTTCCGTATACTTGGAGAAAGGTAGTTTTAGCACACTCTGGGAAGTCAACTATCATGACTTTATAAAAGTTTTACTTTTAATACACATGAACAAAAGGCAGATGTTAGCTCACAAGCTCACAAATAATGAGATACATCTAACTAAGGGCAATTTAAGAATTCTGAATAAAATTACGTTCTTTGTTAGATTTGCTTTTCGCCATTAGAAAAATATTTTAGGTCTGCTGGCGAAGTACACTTGGAAAAGGACAATTTGTAGTACAATCTCAGAAAATTTCATTCATAATGCTCGAAAAGGGAGTGTTGTTAGTACATCATAGCGAAGAAAAATTGGTCAAAGACAACTTTTAGTAGAATCTAACAAAATGTGCTTTACGAAACTGGTAGTTTTTTTTCTTTTGAACAGGGACAGGGGTTATTTACACCAAAGATAGTATTTTTAGTACACTGAAGCAAAGTACACTTAGTTCCCTAGTAAACATTTTACTTCTAAGCGTATTCTGATATAACCTAGTGAAAGGTGGTTTTAGAACACTGGCGATGAAACTGACTTTAGAAATATATAGTGAAGAATACTTTTAGTACACTGGGTCAATTTGGGTATACAAGCAAAAAATCTGACTTTATTATAATCTAACGATGGACATTCGCAAAACAAACCATTTTAGTACTGGAGACAAGTTTTAATTTAGAACATTTGGAAACAAAATGTATATGTATTAAAACAAACTATGAATAGACGTGAAAATATTTCCATTTATGTTGATTTGGGTTTATCGGAAAAAACTTTCCACCGTTTTCTGAAAATGTACACTTTGAACAATTGCAATTGAGAAGTATATGCTGAAACTGGACAAGGTTTTAGTTTACAAATTTATGGTGATCGGGTAATTTTAGAGCACTGCCAATTAGGAAAAGGGAACTTTTAGTATATTTTCCTATGGGAACGGATACATCTTTCTTGCGGAAAATACTTATAATAAATTATCAACCTTCGTTTACCGGTTGCAGTCTAATTTTAGTACACTGTCAATTTAGTATACTTGACAGTATAATTTTAGTACACTTTCAATTTTAGCATACTTTATTTTTGGCAAACGGTACTTTCAGCCCAACTTATACACTGCACCTTATATAGAAATTTAATTTGAAGCAAACATTTCATTTGTGAAGATTATTTTTGAATTCAAACTTTCTGACACAAGAAAACATGTACATACACTTTCCTAATATGTCCATAAATCCGAACAAGACGTCCGTAATTTCAGTGGAGGTTTCCCAGGAAAACTGTATTTTTATTTTGTCCCTTTAGTTAGGAAAAGTTTCTGTAAGTAACACACAACTTATTTTTCTGTTAGAATTGAGATCTTTAAACATTACTTTGGCAAATAGTTCACACAATTTGTTTTGAGAGACAACCAACTTTTCATAAGTTATCTTTCGTTTGGAAAGCATTACATTTTGTATAGTTTCCATTAGGAAGTAAGGGCCAGCAGTTCTCTATTCTAAGTGTGCAATTTACTTCGGAAAATGATAGTTCCCTTCGGGAATGGTTACTGTCCTTCGGGAGAGTCTATTTTGTACAGCCCAAATTGTTGAAGTGCTTCCAAGTATGTATACATGACAGTTTGTGTGTATGTATGTATCATGTGATAACCACGGATGGTTTACAGGTTACTCTGTACTCGGTATATGAATGACTTTAATATGTCCAACGGTCGTTGAACCACATGTCGTCTTTTGTCCACATCGCACATACAGGCATACCGACATACCGACATACACACCTGCATATTTGCATACCGAGACACACACACATTTCCGTCATTATTCGGATGATGGCAATTTCATTTCGTGGAGCAACGGACGGACAGATATACGGAAGGATGGATGGATGGATGAATGAATGGATGGAGGGATGTTGGTTTCGGATGATACCCGATAATCCTATCAACACACTTTGGTGTGTGCTTACTTTGCTTACCTTCGTTTTTGTCTGTCTGTCTGCTTGTTTGTGGAGTTGCGTTTTTTTTCCCCACTACAACGGTACAATTTTCAATGGAGCACAGTGACACATATACGAAATCTTCTTCTTCGTCTTATGCTACTGTCGCCCCTCTAGGATGCGGCGGGTGGTGGTGGTGGGTTGTATGTGTGTATACGGGTGAAGAACGAAGAACTTTTCTTATCACTGTTACACCAGCGACAACAAATGCGCACTGCTACGGCAAATTTTTCTCTCACACACACACTCGCTCTCACAGAAAGTATACGAAGGAGTATCTGCGGCTGTTTCTTGTTCTTCCGATTTTTCTTGTTTGGTCGTGCTCGCTGAGAAAACACCCGTTTCGTGTGATTTTAGTTTGTATTGCCGTTGTAGTAGTTGTAGTTTCTTCCCTGCTTTCTTCCTATTTTTCGCTGGAAATTCTTTCGGTAGTCGAAATTGTTGGTGGAGCACTTGGACAGAAATTCCTTTACGGGTATATGGGCAGCACAGACCTATTATCGATTTGATTATGAAAACGACAATTTTCTTTTATTGTCATATAAGACCACTTTTTTTTTAAATTCTAATTTGTTAAAATTCCAAAACGGATAAATGGCAAAATGCCAACACAAACACCACAACTTACAAAACAAAAACTTCAATACACCACAAAACACATAAAATATACCAAAATTGGTACAATGAATTCAACTTTTTTTTTCTTTCTTCTATTTGTTCTGAGAGAAATGTTCCCTTTAGCGAGATTCAACAGTAGCAGATAAAAAGCGGACTTGATAACTCGACGTTAGAAATTTTACTAAATGCGAGTGTTCCTTGCGTAGTCCGTTAAAGTTAAAGTAAAAGTAAAAAGCCAGCGACACACACATTCCGTTTCGGTGTGTGTATGTGATAAAGAGAGGCAGAGAAAAAGTGTGAGCAGTGTATCACATTGATGAGTTTTATCACACACACACAGAGAGAGAGAGAGTACATTAAGGGTTACAAATCAACTCTCCTTGCTGCTCCCTTGACAATGGTGTACGACTATTAAAATTACAAATCACTATTATTACAATTAGGAATTCGACAGTTTTAATTAATAGCACACGCCAGGTTGCTTCCGTATTCTAGGCAAACAAGTTCATTTATTTATGTAAGTTGTAGCGGCAACGACGGCAAACTAACCACATAGAGCGAATGTATGACGGATGGATGGAGAGTGATTGCCATAACGACGCATGTCATTCATGAAATTTGTGGGCACCAGTGTGGACTGTTAAGCTTTTTTTCTTTCGTTTTCTTTGCGTGGCCTTATTTTATGAAATCGTCTTTGCGTTGAGGATTTCAGTCATCCAGTTTTTTAAGTAATCGGATATTCTTCAGGGGTATTGCTGGTGTGACCTCATCTTGAACTCTCACTTTAAACCAAAATCCATGATGGATCTTTCAACTGGAAGTCGTGTCAATTGATTTTTTTTTTGTTTGACATTTAACTCGTTAGTAGGATCAGCAGACGTCGTTTTTATTTGCGTAGTCTCCAATCTTCGGCATTTATTTTTCTTTCTTCGGAATACATCATTCTCCTCCCTACTCAATATCGATTTAGCTGGCTTTCTATTTTTCGTTGGCTCCTTTCTTACCAATTTCATCTTTTGCCATAGAGTCTGGTAAGAGTTACCACTGAGCGCTGATATTATCGGGAGTCGTACAGTCGACGGTATTTCTGTGGAAAATATTTGAATTT
Organism: Hydrotaea cyrtoneurina; assembly: GCA_958296145.1. Classification (NCBI taxonomy): domain Eukaryota; kingdom Metazoa; phylum Arthropoda; class Insecta; order Diptera; family Muscidae; genus Hydrotaea; species Hydrotaea cyrtoneurina. The sequence continues at coordinate 141,615,564 of OY282512.1, forward strand.
AAGAATTTCTAGACCTGAAAATTGGACGCTGCTTATAAAAATATATCATGAGCCTCATACATTATTGACAGTTTCATCATGGAGGCTGAACATTCCGACGGTCGGACAAAGATTTTCTACCCGGCTACATGGGCCACCCAAATGCGGGGAGAGTGCAAAACTCGGTATCGAGTTGCATTGCAATCGGATGCCGTATCGAACTGTAGGAGTATAGAAGGTCTCCTCTCTTAAACTCGTAGGAAGCCATGCCAAAAACATGGTTTTAATTTGGTACACACGCTGGGCTAGCGTGGCAGTGACTCACGTTATTTTGTAGCCTACCTACACATTAGGGGCAGCGGTCGTCTGTCTGATCTGGGCTTATAAAACGCATCCTTATTTGTTTGGGTTTATTTACATCGAAGCGTGAGCTAATGAGAAGTATGTGCCCATAATGCTGGCAGAGGCCAGCAATCCGACGGATATGTCATGGATATCTGCCCTGTATCACGATGAGGTTATATTTTAGTTTTACTACAAACAATTTGAAAAGTATTTAATCCACATTGACCTGCACTTTGATTACAAAAATAAAAGGAGTTGATGTTAACAAAAGTGTTCACGTTTTCGAATGTCAACAAGTATGAAGTGGATATGCAAATATTTACACACTAAAATTCATATTTTATTGTTATTTTTTTTATACATTAATATGGGTGGATCAGAAATATAAGTCTGAGAAATATATTTATTTAAACAAAAAATTACTCATATCTTTTTGTATTTGTTATTTTTCTAACAACTGGAACACGGCTATCAACCGTAGACATCTCAGTACATTTATATCACTTTGATCGCCTTTTTTATGGCCATCGGTTTCGCTTTATTGAAAATGTGGATGGTTTAACTAGGCTTAAATTCCCCTGGTGCTTTCAAAAAAATTTGGATTGTTTTACATGGTTTAAATTCCGCTGGTGCTTTAAAAAATCAAAAGAAACACTCATTCTCATTGGGAAAATAAACGAATTAAAATTAATATTTATATTAATAAAAAAAAGGGTCACAAAAAAAATATACTCCACTTCTGTGATATGAGGTTTTTTTTTTTTAAATTTTAGTTCTCTGTGTCTTTCTACTTAAAGATGTAAGTTTTTAAATTTTAAAATTTTATTGGTTGAAAGTTACTTAACGTATTCATCTTTACAAAAAAGACACAACACTGTACAACCGCACTGTTTTTTTTTAAAAAAAAAAGTCTTTTATTATATTTTTTTTCGCCATTGCTTCTCGTTTTTTTACGGTGTATTTTTTTATTTAATAAAAGTATTTGACTGGCTCTGATCGGTATTATATGAAAAGTTTGATTATAGCAAAAAGCGAACCTTTAACCCATTTACGGGGAAATGGTACAAAAATAAATACATACAAAGTTTTCCAAATGGGCAAAAATAAAATCTTAGTGAAAAATAGCAAAACCTAGTGAAAGAGCAAAAAAGGTAAAAAAATTCAAAAAATATATTTTGTATCTTCTCTGGTGATAACGTGCTCCAGTCAAAGCCAATTTTAAAATGCCAATCAGTTTTAGAGAGACTGGCCTTTGGTCTTTCGAACTGAGTATAACATTTTATCACCGATGCATAAATTTGCTGAGCTTTTTCCAAAAGCGTATTTTTTTTTTAATTTTCTTTGAGTGCATTTTTCTGCAAATTTTTGCATGATGGCATTAACATTCTATGTAAGAGGATAGAGTAGTATTTTTGGTTGTGAATAAAATAAGAACTTGTCTAAGGGAAGCGGCTGAAAATTAACAACTTTTTCTGAAAAAAAATTCAATCAAATGCATTGGAACAAAAATTTTAATTCTAGCTTACAAAATTCATAATTTCCGCTGGGTTTAACCGTTGCTTTGGATGCGGCACGTGGTAACTTTATCCGATTGGACACTTCATACAAATTTTCTGACACTCGCACTCCCTCAAATTCAATTTTTTTTTATTTTTTCCACACAATTGGCTGTCGCTCTATAGATTTAAGTATCCCCTTGAACTAAATGGCTAGGGCAGTGTTATTTTGTCTGAGCTCTAAAATTGTCCAACCTCAACTGGCTGATCGTTTGCATTGCGCTGTGTTACAAACGCAATGAAATATATTCGTATGCCCTCATTTTGTGAAAGGTAACGCATAAAAGGTTTCCACTTTTGTATTTCGTTTGAAAACGGAATTTGCGTTTCCTCCAAGCAACAGCACGTTCTATAAAACAATCACAAACGTTTTCCAATGCAAAAACAGTCGTATTCAAAAAAAAAAAACGAAACGTAAACTACGTTGTCTTTACAAAATGAGGGCATTAGAATTCACAGATATGAATTTCGTGTATAGGCGGTCTGAAACCGTCGAACTTCTGTGTATACAGTAGTTTTCTCGTAGTCATCTTAAGCAGTCCCGACTATAGTTGAAAAAGCGGCGACATCTAACATCTTTCAGTGCTTCATTGCATTATTGAAATTGTTTGGGAACAGCCTTAACGAATATTTAACATTACCAGATTTCCAACTGTGAATTTATCAAATTAAACGAAGATTAAGTGTCACAAAACAATATAACGACAACCCATCGAAGATTGTTTGGCACAATTGCCACAGTGGCGCCATCTACCAGTGGTGTCCGGTGTCACTTTAGAATTGTAATAATTTCGTGTCAGTGTGTACATGGTTTGTGAACACACTGGACGATGTCGAAAGTGTTGCCACATGAATGGCAAATAAATTGAGTTTTGTGCCATTCCAATTGGCACAATTCATCACATAGTGAATAATGTGAAGGCCGCTGGTAATTTCTGATGTTTGCTCATTACGGTGAATGTTGGCAACTTTGGGTAATTGTGTGTGTGTTGGGATGGCAACACTGTTCACAAAACATTGGAAACAACTTTGAAAACTTGGCTTAAACAGCGACAACAACTACCACTGAGAAAACAGTTTAATCGTGACACTCAGCCCGCTAAGGTTACTACACACGGACCAAAGTAACGTAGAAAAAAAAACGCACAAACCCTCTCAACTCTCAAAAAGTAAGCGCCGTGTTAATCGAGATTACAAAAACAAATACAATAACAAACGCGAAATTAACTTAGCCACCAAACAACCACAAACACTCACTTCTGAGCAAATAGTGATCGATTGCATTTTAAAGAAAATCTGCTAAAAAAAATCTTCACAAATTATTTTCGTTGTTTTTTTTTTGTTGTAAAAACTAAAAAGAAATATTTCTTTTTTGATTCAAAACAATATTGGCTGACTGGCTTTGGCCTGGCTAGAGTGTAAAAAACTGAAACAAAGCATTTCATTGCCATTTTGTGAGCTGAATGCTGCTGCGGCCGCTGCTCTCCCCCGTGTGACGGTGTCTGTTTGTTTTTGTGTATATGTGTGAAATATGTGTTGCTATTTACGACAAACAATTGAATATTTTAGCTTTTCGTTTTTGTTATTTTGTTAGCCAAGATCATCATCATCATCGTCATCATCCTCCATCTGTCTATTCTTAGATAATCGGCACATGAACCAAATTCCATAGATATTACAATAATTGTTCAAGTCTGCACATTGGCTTCTTTGACTGTTTAAGCCGATCCTTGGGCCTGTGTATCTATAAGTTATTTCGATTTTAATGGTAGCAAAAAAAAATAAATTAAATAAGTTTTCGCCTACCAAAACCTCTTCAAACCAACTCCGCCAAAAATATCAAAAAACACAATGGCCATGTTTTGAATCCATAATCCAGAGATTACGTTTCATATACACACACAAACACACACACATGGTAACAGTGGACGAAATAAACATAAGTTCGCTATTTTTCCAATAAACAAACGAAACTCATTGTTTCGTTTTAAGTCCGTTAATGACGCTAAAGAAAGCAGAAACTTGCCGATCGTGTTTTAAAATATATAATGAAAAGACGACAAATTCAATTAACCCTTCTAGTGACATTATTTTATTGAAAATAATTATTTCGTATTTCACAATTTCTCAACTTTGAATGGCTCAATTTAATAAATTTTTCTAATTCCCCGATTTCGACCAAATGAAATGTGCTTTGAACTTAGGCCGCACAGTGATCCAGAATCCAGCCAATCAACGGCCAAACGTCTGTAACTTATGATGCAGTAAAACATTTTGAGTTCTGTGGAAAATATTTTGTAGACAAGGTGTGGGGTATTGAATATCCTTCAGAAATATTTCCAAAGTAGACACCAGAGAGTTAATTACAAAAAAAAAGTGAGGCACGAATATGCTACACTCTCTTGTTGAAGTTAGATTGAAGCGCTTTCATGCTGACTGCTTCTGATAGGAATTCTAGATGATCTGGAATAAATTTTCTTTTAGAAGGACTATAAAATATTAAAGTACATTTTATCGCAGATCATCTAGAATTCCTATCAGTAGCTTCAATCTATCTTCCAAAGAACAGCTATTTTTAAGGATTACAAAAAAAATGTAAAAAAAAAATAGGAAAATATTGCAGGCAGTATAATTTAGATCACTAAACTAAAATAAAATATTTTTTTTTTTTATTTTTTTATAATTTCATTCGTTTGAAATCTTGGCCTCAGCGCCTAAAACGCATTATTCAGGCAAATCTCTCTTATTTTTCGGTCAAAGACATTTCTTCAATTATTCAACATTTCTCATGCAGTCGAGTTTCTCGTAGTGGGTAGGGGTTTCGAAAATCGATATCTATTACAATGGATGTATGTATGTAAATATGTATCCGACTTATGTCTTCCTAATCCGTTGTATCGATTTTGATGAAATTTTCATGATTCAGCTGATCACACCCGGTTGTTTTTTGTATTACAAAATTTGGTCTGTGGGGGCGTGGCAAGTGGCAAGGGGGCGTGGCAAGTTTTTTTTAGAGCTAGAAGGCTAAAAACTGGGTTTCCCAACAAAGGGTTTTACACGAGTAAGTCGTAATTTTGCCGGTTGTTTGCATCTTCGTGAGGGTCCGACAGAAAAATGTTGTTGCGCTTAAAATTGTACGTTAATGTCTTGATATTGCTCGTTCGACTCGGTTCTCATTAAAAGAGGAAAGCGGTGGTTATGATGGGGGATATAAGGGTATCCCAACTCTCCCATCGACATCGCCGGAACGTGGGACTCTATAGATATTTCAATGGTATCCACTCTTCAGATATCCATCGTCTTGTCCCAGATGTAGGGAAATTCAGCTGGGATAAGCGGCTATCCAGGGACTCATATTCCTTCACTGTCAAATGGTTGGTTGATCAGACGACGCATTGTAGGGAACATTAGTTCTTTAGGCGAACTTTTCCAGCAAGTGTAATTCCTACCAGTTGTGTCAGCTGAATTCAGCTAAATTCAAAAGAAATACCACTTTCCTCCTTCGCTAACACAAAGCATTGCATTTGTAGGGAGCATCGACTGAGTATAAGTCCAAGAAAAAAAACCGTTTGCACCAACTATGGCATATTAGAAATAGGTTCTATGAAAAACGCCCCCCCCCCAAAAAAAAATTAAGAATTCCCAAAAATAAATGAGAAATTTCTCAAAAAAAAGTAAAAAGTAAAAACCCCTAACAATTGAGGTTTTTTGCACATACTTCACACTAGCTGATGTTGTATTGACCTAGTCAGCTCTTCTCCACCGGTCTTATACAACTCTGCCGGTATTCTGTCTGCACCTGTTATTCTGAAGACAAGAACTTGTTGCTTTGATCTCCTCTGGGGTAGGGGTTAGACATTCGACACCATCATCTGTAATTGGTTGCGTTTTACTTTCTTCTCATGATATTTTTGGGTTGGTAACAAGCTGGAGAAATGTTGCTTTGAAATGTTCAGCACACTCGACCTGTCTGTCACCAGGTTTCCATTTTTATCGAGTCTTTCGTTTGATGTTTTTGGTCGTTGGTAGAATTTTCTGGCCCCATTTCGGTTTCCATAGACCTCAAGTTCCTTTCTCTTTATTCGGACTAAACGATTCTCCCACCAGAGGTGGCTACAGGGCCCCTGCTTCAACCATTGAAAAAAGCTGTTTCGGTGAAGTCTCTGTGTTTACAATGGGGGCCATTCAGGTTTTGATCCAGTTATGGCGTTTCATGGATCGAGTGGAAAAATTTATTGTGGTTAATCAAAATTTGTTTTACAAAATCCAGTGCAATTTTAAACATTCGAGAGATTGTTTGGCAGGATTCCCAGCTACGTAGACGGTCTACCGGTGAGTACATTTCACTTTATTCGGAAAGTGAATGAAAATCACACTTAAAAATTTACAGTGGTTCGACGGACCCAAAAATGCTAAACTCGTTGACAATAGGGCACATTTGGGTTCTATGCAACACTCTCTATTGCCGCTTCAACCACTTCATTGGAACCTGTTGATGGACGGCATTTGGACCATCTCCCAACTGTTAGAGGATAACACGTTCTCAACACGATTAATGACTAATGTATGAAATGTGACCTTATACTAATAACGATCAGTGTACATGATTGTGGTATTTGTTGGTCTCTCTGTATGTGAGTTGTCATTTGTTGTGAAGAGAGCATCCATTCACAGACACCACCAAAGCACCAAAGAGACGACCATATTCGTACACTTGGAGCCGCCACAACCAGACCACACATCCAGCCATAGCTGAGCAGCTAAGTCAGCCTACACAAATGATGTCTGAACGTCCGTCGTTTTGTCGTTCTTGTTGTTGTTGCCATCTGTCAGTTATCGCTTGAGCAAATATTTGCTAAAGCATTAGTTATGACATCAGATGTTTACTAATATTTTCTGTCGTTGTCGTTGTTTACCTTTGTTTTGTTTTATTTTAAATATGAAATAATTGACAAAAAAAAAACTCAAATGAGCTGCAATTATAATTCATGGCATGGCAAATAAAATAAAAAAATATTTGCGGAAACTGAAATGTATCTGTTCCAATTTGTCCCAAATTGCAATAGACACACTCGCACACATACACAGACACGGGTGTGTACGCATAGTTTGGCGTACTCATATGCATCCATAGTCTGTTCCACGGACATACCATAGCCCAGCTATTGTCAGATGAGTGAGTGAGTCATCATGATCGTAAAAAAAACTAGATTCTAAATGTGTGCCTGTGTTTGTGTCCGTCTGCCTGTCGGCATTCGGATATTCCCCGGCGATGTTCTGTGCTTTTGTTTGTTGCAGTCACTTACATTTTTGTTTTGTTTTTCACGTTAAGCTTGAACGACGACCACGGCGACGATATGATGATGATGATGACGATCTTCCCTTTTATGTGACGATTTATGTGAGCTTAGACGAATTGAAAGCGAAGATGCAAATAAGTCTCACGCAACAATGACAGGATCGAATATTTGCTGGGTACACAAAAAGATACACGTGGAAAAAAGGAGAGACGGTTTTTAAGTTAAAAAGTAGTTATCACAATTAAAATGGAATAAATGTCCAGTCAGTGGAGATTTCATAGTCATAGGCTGTGTTGAGTTGTGATCGCATACGGACAGTTGGGTTTCCACAAAAGACACCTTATTACCTTTTCCCGGTTATAATACATGAGTCATGAGGATGCGCGATGTTTGAGAATTGTTCATTGTTCGAACGGCTACAGATTTTTCTAAAAAAGTTCTAGATGGCTTAGACTTACACCACCTACCGCAACACTAAGACCACCTACATCACTGTCGGGTTTATCAAGCTAAGATTTGTGATCATTAAAAAAGTAGCAGAGTTAAGAGCGAGATCGGGATCGGGAATATCATATTCTCTAAGTCTGATGCGATTTATTTAAATCTCTTTTGGATTTGCTTCCACAATTCATTCGAAATTAGGCCCGAATTACACGATGACTTTTTGCAAGATTTTAAAATGATGATTTTTAAGTTTGTTGGCGAAAGGATTGCGAGGTAGCAAAAAAGTCCTAAATCACAAATTTGATGTGATTGATTTCTCTATTCCTGTCATATTCTTATAATTGAGAGTTTGTTTTGACATATCTTTTAGACTTTTGTTTGTGAAATGTACGTATCAACAAGATTTAATATAAAAGTCAAAAAAAAAAAAAAAAAAAAAAAAAAAAAAAAAGTCGCACTACTTTTGGAAGCAAATCCAAAAGAGAATTACAAAAATGTCATCGTGTAGGTGTCGAAAGGTGTAGAGAATGTTTTTTTTTATGGGTTTTTGGACTTCTTTATTCCTATTCTCTATTCCTGTCATATTGTCATCGTGTAAATCGGGGCGACACCGTTTAATTTTCTTGATATTTATACTTCAATCTTGCTGATTCGTAACAATGTCGAAAAGAGAAGAGTGTGAAATCAAAAAGAAATTTTTTTACAAAAAAACTCAAATGTGAAGTCGAAAAGAATTTAAAACAAATTAAATTTGTGACTTTTTTTCTACCCGTCATCATCTCCACACCTTTCATCTACAAACTTGAGAAATATTAATTTTTAGGATAATTTTCATGCATTTGAAGGACCCAATCAGCAAAGACACGACGTTGTTGATGATCGGCCGGGGTTTGAGTTCTGGTGTTAACTGAACTTTATAAGCCTTAAGACCCAAGTCTTTATGCAAAATACGGTGTAATGCCGGTTGCGGTTACGATATTTAAGGTTACATTCTTCGCGGACATTCACATTTTTGGTCTTAATAGAATTTCCTTAGTGCAAGAATTTTCCCTTGATCCTAAACCTTCTGTAGTGTTGACAACACCTGTTGATTTCTGCAACACTTCGATGGCTCCCATTTCATATTTTATATACATTCAAAGTCTCTATTGCCCTTTCCCTCAAGAAAGGCATCTTGCGAAGCTGGGTAAAAAAAAAGTGATTCACCACACCTCACAAACTCAGGCCGATTCCCAGCCGGACATCTACAAATCACCAGCAGACAGCAACATTTTTTTCTTTCGGCTGGCTAATGAATGCATTCATTGTACATATTTTTTCGTTTAGTCAGAGAGTAATAAAATCTAAAGATTTCCTCGAAATTTAATACATATGAGGAAATCAAAGTTAGCATCACACACATAAACAGGCAAATAGTTATTTCATTATAAACAATTACAACGACTAGACTCACAGTCACACACACACCATGAAAGCCAGTTCGTGCAGTAGTTTAGTGCAAAAATAAAAAAAAAAAACACACACACATTGCATTGAAATGGAAATTGTTTTGTGTGTTTGTTGGCGAATACATTTATTAGGAACGAACGAACAAATACAGAAATTAATAATCATTCAGTCATTAACAATACAAAATTCATGAATTGAATTCATAATTACATAAGATTTATATGTGTGTTGTTTAATGTATTTATTATGTATGCATAAATATTTTGTTGTTATATCGAGTATCGGCTACAAAAATTGTAAAATTTGTTTTTAGTACGCTGCAGTAATTACACGCCAACGAACCAACGCTTTGCGCCAACACCGCCTGCCACCAACAGCAAATTCTAAGACCAGGAGTTCAGTTCAGTGTGTGCCGTGCAGTTCCGTCCACTCGTTGACGGGGTATTGTGTGGAAAAAAAGAAGAAAACAGTGAAACCAAAAAAAAAAAAAAAAAGAGTAAAACAAAAGACTTAAGCAACAAACCTGCAGCACAATGCCGAGCAAACAAAGCAACAAAACGCGGTGGCTAACGTTGCAGCTGCTTTTGGCCACCGCTCTGCTAGTGAATACGGTAAGTTATGATTGTTGTTATGTTATGCTATGTTTTTCCTTTATGCTGTTGTTGTTGTCGAGGGTTTTTCCCAAAAAAAAACGAAATTACATTTTCACATGCTTTCTCCCCCTCCAAAAGCAACAATACCAACAATCGAATGCCAGCAATGATGGAAAGTAATATCGGTTTGATCGCCTTGGTCGGCCGGGGCCGTGCAATTGTTTCCTCAATTATCAAATGGTCTCAAATTGTTTTAGACACAAAAGAAAACACACAACTAGAAGAAGAAGAAGACGAAGAGGCAACAGAAATAATATTAACATCGCTTTTCGTAGTTACAAACGTACAAACGTACGTACTACTGACCAATTTCTTTTCTAGATTTCCCTTTAAGCGGCTATTTTTTTGGGGTAAACTTTAACTTTAAGAGTAATTAAGCAGGGTGGTGGAGGGGGTAAACAGAAGTGAACAAAGTAAAAAACACACACACACACAACAAAGTAAACGAAAATGGTTAAGACGAGACAACCAACGACAACAACAAACATATCTAGCAAGTCTTAAGCATGGCTAGCTATAGACATTAATTTGAAGAATCTTTTGGAAGGCATCTTATGCTGGGAATATATATACACATACCTACACATACACATACATATATATTCATATACTATGAGTCGGTGATGTGAGGCAGTTATTGTTATCCGCACAGTGTCGTTTCTGTTTTTCTGTTGCTGCTGATGCCATTGTTGCTGTTGCTGGTGTTGTTGTCGTCACCGTGTACTCATTTTTACGGTAATCACAGCATTAATGTCACTTTCTCAACCCAGAGTCAAGCCAATGAAACAAAGTCACGGCCACAAAAATGTGTTGACTGACTCTTCCACAGAAGTCATCATCACGGTCTGAGGCTGGCTACCTACCTATCACATACACAACGACCCGTCCGTGTGGCTGTTCTAGAAACCCCTCTAATGTTTCCAGACTCCGTTTAAGAACAGTAACAACAACAACAGCGGCAAAAATCGAAAATAGAAATTTCTTTTTTTGTTGTTGCTGTGTGTTCAAATTCAATATAGGAAAGTAATATTCAAAATGATTCAGCAAAGCAATGCATGTAAATGGTGAAAAGTTTGGATCGGGTTGAATATCTGGTCCAGATATGCATAGACATGTGACTTTGCAGGTTCAGTGTTCGCAGGAGGATCAAACGATTGCATAGGAATTATCTAAGATCATTTGTAATGCCGCTGATTTCGCTCATTCCCTTCCTGAATAAAAGAGAAAAGGATGCCGAGTTTTGGCGGTCTTTTTCTTCTCTTTTTATTTGAGCCAAATGATTTTCTTTGATATCACGAAAGGTTGTGTACTTTTAGTTTGGCCCAAGTAAAGTTTTCAAATAATTGAAAAAATATGAAAAATTCAGTTTTTGTTCTTGTTGTTCATGTTCGAGATAAAGAATTCTTTATTTATTTTTATTTCTTTACAAAAATATAAATGTTTGCTTTTTAAATATTTTGCAATTTTTTATAAAATCTCCGGATGATGCTCGAAAAATGAAATAAAGGGTTATCCATTTTGCGTTTTTAAAAGTAAACGTAAATAAAACACATATAAAATATTTTTTTTATGATATTTCTTTTTTATTATAAACTTTGAACGTTGACATTATGTGTGAAACACTACATCAGTTGAATGACCAGCACGAGAAGTGTTGCAAGCATTGATTCTTTTGAGGTCATTTTGGACCACTTTTTGGCACATATTGGGCGGTATCTCTGCCATAGCTTGACGAATGTTAGTTCTTAAGTGCTCAAAGTTAAAGGTTTATCTGCATAAAAACGGTCTTTCGCGTAGCCCCACAAAAAAAAGTCTAATGGTGTCAAATTGCATGATCTTGGTGGGCCAGTAGATGTCGCCACGACGAGAAATTACGCGGCCAGGAAATGTCTGTTGCAATAAAGCCAAATTCGCTGGAGTTGTGTGGCACCGTCTTGTTGAAACCACATATTCTCCAAGTCATATTCTTCAATAGCAGGCAAAAAAAAGTCGGTTATCCTACGACCATAACGCTTCGAATTGATACTTTTAATTTTTTGTACATCACCAACAACCAATCGGACCAGAATTAGAACAATAACAATCGAAACAAACTTAACAACAAATTGATCGTAAACAAAATTTCAAACAATTCAAAATTGTACATGTGAAATATTTCACATCCCCTGGGAAATATTTCGCATAACATCTTGTCTACAGGGTTCTCCAACAAGAGGTGTTATTTTGGTATTCAAAGAAAAATGTCATTTTTTGCACAAACTTGGGGTTTCTTCAACACTTTGGGCTGCAGCAGCAATATTCTCAGTCGTTCTTGAGCGACGTGCACGGGTTTTATTCTTCACATCACTAACTTGTCCCAACATCAGCTGATTAAGAACGCAAATGAGCTGATTGTGAAGAAATGTTCCCACCGGGGTTAACGTGGTCCCCAGTTATTATAAAGGGTGTTTTTTAAGTGATTAATATTTAGTTTGGTTTGCCATTTCATCATGAACAGGTTGACAAAAGAACAACGCTTGCAAATCGTGCAAATTTATTTCGAAAGTAATGGTTCAGTTCGCGAAGTTCACCGCAAGCTCCGTCCATTTTATGCCATTACATTCACAAAAACTGACTGTTTGGTGTGCTCTATGGGCTGGTGGAGTCATTGGCCCATACTTCTTCCGAAATAATGCTGGAGAGTCAGTTACCGTTAATGGAGACCGGTATAGAGCCATGATAACCGACTATTTTGTTCCCGAATTGGATGACATGAATGTGGATGAGTTGTTGTTCCAACAAGTGGTTGAAAATTGGACCTGTAGAATTGGCTTTATTCGAGCCAGCCGCGGCGGCCACATGCCCGAAATCATATTTAAACATTAATGGCATAAAATTATCCTTCCAATAAAGCTAAATTGATGGACATTTAAACGATTTTCTTGTGTTTTATTTCAATTCGAAGTTCTATACCTCAATAAAAAACACCCTTTAGTAACGAAACCGTATGATCCACACAGCCAACCAAGGTCCACATCCTACAACAAAACATCAATCAATGAAGACGTTCCCACAAATGTCGGCAACTTTTCGTTACAGCGAGTAATCTCCAAGCCAAAAAACTTTAAACGTTCGAAGACGGCTTTAAAAAAATGTCTGCCTTCGAATTAGTTTCCATTTGGATGAGTGGAACATGCTTTCTGTTTCATTAACCAATTCAGGTTAGTTCTCTTTGCCCTATACTGTCTTTGATTTCTTGATACCCCTTCCTCCGATACAGATTATCTTATAGCTGAACGTTCGAATGTTTCGTGGAAGACTCATTTTTAGGGTGTGGATGTACCTTAAGTGTCGTTTACACAACAAAAACACAAATATTCCAAATGTTGTCGTTGGCAAAATTTAACAGATACACGAATAAGACATCGCAAAGACAACAACAACAACAAAAATAATAATAATATTTTTGTTAATGCATTCTCCGAATTACATTTGATAAAATTAGCAAGGAAAAAAACAAAGCTGACATATTTCTATGTTCCTACTCGTGCATAACAGCTTGTGAATATTGATGAAGATTCAACACCTCCATGGTTTTCGGTTTTCGGTTTTCAGTGTTCACTTTTCTTGCTCCAAACCAAGCAACACCTTTTTTTGTTTTATTGCTAGGTATGGGTATGTTGGTCTGTCTGTCTGTCTTTCGGTCTGTCTGTCTTTATATTTTATGGCTGTATAACTACCAAATTCGTATGAAATTTCAATGTCACACATATTATGGCCACCCTACATATGGTCATAGCCAACGTCACCCAGTCAAACTGTTGTGCGTGGGGGCTTAATCATGCCACAATTTGTATGAATACAAAAATAAATTGCACTCGAAATGCTGGCAGAATGCAATCACACCAACCACACACCATAAATTAAGACAGCACAAAGAAACACACACCATAAATAAAGGAAATACATAATAGCAAAGAAAGAAAGAAACAAAAAAGGATTGGAAAAGTGTATTGGACCACGACAGAGATTCCACTTACTCTAGCATGTCCGTTTGTTATGTTCGATGTGCAAAACCAATCAAAGTACAAAATCAACAAAAGGCCCAATTGCGGCCAGATGTATTGGCCACAACATTAACCGCTCACTAAGCGGCACTGTAATGCTCTAATTAGCCAAAAGTGTTTTGGTCATCAGTGTTGGTATTGTCTGGAAGTGTAATAACATTTTCACCATTGTTTCGAATGAGGCAGACCGAATTGCTGCCAAACCACAAATATTTGGATCGCTTTTGTGAATTCCACAATTGGTCTTATTTAGGGATGATCATAATTAATATTAGGATGCTATTGAAAGTTTTCGAATGATATTGAGTTGTGTTCAATGGGTCATACTCGCTATGACCCTTTGGCACTCTCTTTTATTTGGCTAGCTCAAAATTAAATACCAACATTTCATTTCAAGACAACATTTTTACTGGGAAAACACTTTGCAGAAGAAGCCTTTTGAACAGTTTAGCCCATAATAGCGCTTCTCTTTGCCAGGCTGGTTAGGCTAGAACATGGGACAACCTCTATACAAAGAAAAATACAACAGCCAGCCAACTTATACCCTTCATGGGCAATGATTTGATAATTTTGGAATTAATGTTTAATTGGCCTACACATTTGGTTAGGAAATCAATTATTTGTTTTGACTCAGTGTCATTGGGAAATTTGAAGCGAAGAACTGTATCATCTATAAAGCTCCTCCTTTGCCAGAAACAAAGTGCATTATATGTGGAGCCAAGACAAATTTAGCTTGATTTTTGGGAGAAAATGAAAATCCAAATAGAAGAAAAAATATTTTCAAATAGATTCTAGATAATAATTATTATATTTTCAATGCACAAAACATCAAATAAAACGAAAAATCCAAATAAAAGAAAAAATATACTCGTCCAAAAAAAGAATATTTTTTTAGAAAAAAGAAAATTGAAGATTTTTGAAAAAAAAAAATAAATAAGACAAAACTAATTTTCACCCAAAAAAAAAATTGACGATTAGTTAAACAAAAATTTGAAGATTTCTGAAAAAAAAAATTCAAGACTTTTAAAAAAAAAAATTTGACGATTTTTTATAAAAAAAAAATTTTAAAATTTTTGAAAAAAAAAAATAAGACAAAACTAATTTTCGCAAAAAAATTTACGATTTATGATAAAAAAATTTTCAAGATTTTTGATAAATTTTTTTTTTTTTTTTTTTTTTCGATTTTTGAAAAAAAAATTTTAAGATTTTTGATAAAAAAAAATTTAAGATTAGGCGCCCCGGTAGGCGAGTTGGTAGCGTGCTTGCCTATCAGCGTGGGGGTTGTGGGTTCGATTCCCACCAGAGGCTTTGGTCTGTCGCTGCAAAAATCTAAACATATGGTCTTTGTCACCCGGTTTACCCTTGGACCCAAAATTAGAATATAAATTTACTTTGTATTGTAATTAATAATAAATAAATAAATAAAAAAAAATTTAAGATTCTTGATAAAAAAAAATTTAAGATTTTTGAAAAAAAAGCAATTTTTTGTTGATTTTTGAAAAAAAAAAAGCAATTTTTGAAGGTTTGTGAAAAAAATTGAACAATTTTTGAAAGAAAAAATAAGACAAAACTAATTATCGCCAAAAAAAAAAAATTTTTGAAGATTTTTGATAAAAAAAAATTTGATGATTTTTGATGAAAAAAAATTTTAAGATTTTTTAAAAAAAATTTTAAGATTTTTTAAAAAAAAATTTTAAGATTTTTTTAAAAAAAAATTTTAAGATTTTTTTAAGAAAAAATTTTAAGATTTTTTTAAGAAAAAATTTTAAGATTTTTGAAAAACAAAATTTGAAGACTTTTGAAAAAAAAACTGTATTTTTTTCTATAATTTTGCTCATCTAGAGAGCATATAAATCTGAAACTAACGCTGTGATCATTTCTGTCTCGTAAGAATTTTTGGATTTAATAAAATTTTAAAAATTAAATAATTTTGGGAAAACAATTTTGACGATTTTTGATGATTTTTGTCTCGTAAGAATTTTTGGATTTAATGGAATTTTAAAAATTAGCTCGATTTTATGAGAAAAATCTTGATAACAAAAAATGGTATTTTATTGTTCATATTTCGGGAACCAGCCATGATATCAAAGTGATATTCACAATCTTAATATATATTTACCCTCGACACTGATTCACTGACTCTGTCACGCAGTACGTAGGAATTTAAATAGGCATTCTATAATTCTATAATTTCTATTTCTAAAAAATAATAATAAAATAATAAAAAAAATAATATTTTTTTTTGTACAGAAGTTGTGTTTTCCCCAATTTTTTTTTTACCAAAATTTTTTTTTTACAAAATTTTTTTTTTTACAAAATTTTTTTTTTCAGTAAACAATTTTTTTTTTCCAGAAACAATTTTTTTTTCAACGAAATTTGTTTTTTTCCAGAAACAATTTTTTTTTCAACAAAATTTGTTTTTTCAAGAAAAAATTTTGTTTTCAACAAAAATTTTTTTTTTCAACAAAATTTTTTTTCCATATTTCAACGGGCGCCATAGGCGCATTACAACTTACTAGTTAATTATAGTTGGAGTGATCTACTACAATTGAGGTTATGTATCGAATGAACTGCGACACCTTCCAAAGGTTTTACTTGCGAAAGGGAGAATGCATTCAGAATGGACCTGCGAAGCAATCAATAATTATTATTGAAGTTTCAACGCACAAAATGTCTACAAGAACGAAAAATCCATATAAGATAAAAAATATTTTCGCCGAAAAAAAAATCTGTAATTTTGCTCATCTTAAA
This sequence comes from Hydrotaea cyrtoneurina, assembly GCA_958296145.1. Taxonomy (NCBI): domain Eukaryota; kingdom Metazoa; phylum Arthropoda; class Insecta; order Diptera; family Muscidae; genus Hydrotaea; species Hydrotaea cyrtoneurina. The sequence continues at coordinate 141,632,087 of OY282512.1, forward strand.
CTCGTTATGGGTCCATTTCATTTGTATAAAATTATCTCATTTAACTAATTTCGCTTAGCTGCACTTTCGTCCTAGCAGCCGCAATGATTGTATTTTACAATTAAATTTCCTATAGAATAATATCGTTTACCAACACTTTCTAAATCGGTATCTTATAATCATATGTTTAGCGAATTTAATATTGTGAAAGTAATCGAAGAAATCACATCATGAAACCAAATTGAAATGTAAAATATTTCTGGCTTTGTCAAAGTGTTAAAAAAAAAAATTTTAGAGTCCGTGTAAACAACGTAAAAGAGTTAATCTTAAGGGCAAGTAGGCAAATAAAAAGGTAACAACTTGGGGTAACTGCATCATATATAAAGGTTAAAAAAAATCGGATTTTGGGCAGGTAAAAGACTTGGGATAAATGCACATTTCGCTTAAGTGTACAAAAATGTGTGCACCGAAATTCAGTGCAGCTAAGCAAATTCTACTGTACTACAACGAAAATCCCAAATAAGAGAATACAATGTTTTAGTACAAAACAAAAATTAGGATTTTTGAAAAAAAATAATGTAAGCCAACAATGTGGTAATTTGTGTCTCCTCTACGAATATTTGGATTTAATGGAATTTTAAAATTTAAATTTTACCTTGTCTCTCTTCGGAAACCAGCCATGGTATCTTTACCAAATCATGTAAATTTCGATTTGGCTTGAAAAATTATGCAATAGCTGGTAACTGGACTTGACTTCAAATATCCATTCTAGCCCTAGGCGGAACGCAAGCAATTTCGATTTGATTATTTCAGATAATTTTCCTGCCCTCCCTAGACATTCTTTATTAATGGCTTTAGATTAACCCTTTAACAGCTAGCACCGTCTACGGTCATCCATTTCTAAATATCAAAGGGTTAAGACGACTTCGATTTTTGTTAGTTATTTAACATGTTAACTTAGCTCGATGTCAAAGAAAAATAAAAATTAATTAAATGTTGTTTGTTTTTATTATATTAACTTTAGTTATTCAAAATTTGATTTCGTTGTAAACAAAATTTTAATAATTTCAGTGCGTTGTTGAAGCGTTTACCCTTGCATTTTTAGTAATGACGTAGTTTCTACTTGTCAAATGTCAAAGAATAAAAGCTTCAAAAGTGACAGCTACTGAAAACCCGGTTGATTCGAAATAGCACCTCTTGTTGGAAAACCCGTATATAAGTCTCTCTTTGTTTTTTATTTTATTAAGTTTAGATTTAGAATTGTGTTCATCGTTCAGCGTTTGAATACCATTCAAGGGTTAACTGCAAACCTAATACTCTGCTCGAAACTGTTTCCTTTATCATGGCAAGCTTTTATTAATTCCCCGCCCTCATATACGATCACCGCCAAGTTCTGAGTTGTCGTAGTACTTGCAAAGTGAAACTCCATTTCATGGCTTCCTTCTAGCCGGTCTCGTTTCAAAACATTATGGAAATTCCATAGAAATATTCTGGAATTCATATTATGCATTTCCACGTGAACCAATGGAAGTGGAATTTAAATAACATTTGGTGCAAATAACTGTGATGTTCCACATCCACAAATGCCCGTACGAACGAATAGTTCGCAGCAGCACCACAATATCGTGGTGAACGCAAAGCTAACAATGGGAGGCATTTTGCAAAGAGTGTCAAATTTAAGTAAAGAAAATTGACAGCAGACCATAGAATTGACCTCAAGGGGATAACGGTTTTTTTTTATTAAGCGGCATGGCACCGGCCTCTTTTTAATAGCACATGTACAAAATCTCATCATCGTATCTCTAATAGTGCATGAGATATGGTAATTTGAAATTTTAAGTTGTGTGGACGGTGTCACGCCCCTTTGTCCAGTTAAGACCTACTATAGCCAGGATCCATCCGCATACCAACGGTAAACATTTAAGCTAATTTAAGTCTCAATAGCACCTGCGAGGGTTTTAATATGGGTTGAGTGGAAGTTGCCACGCCCCTCTGTCCAACTGCCTAGCAGCAGTAATTTCCAATTGAAAAGTCAAGCGAATTGGCCCCAATAGCGCCGTGTAAAACACATTGACACCGTGATTGTACTCTCTCTCGTTGCGGACTCTTCTTATAAGCGGACACCTCTCATAAACGGACACTTTTTTCAGTAGCAATCCGCTTCAGTCCACTTGTGTACTTCTGTCATAAGCGGCCACCTCTCATAAGGGCACAAAATTCGCACTCCCTTTGGTGTCCGCTTATGAGAGAGTACAATGTATTGAGAAGAAGAAGATAATCAATCAATATCAAGTCAAATTTGAACAAACTACACCCCAACTGCCTTTTACCATTTCTCAGTTTGAATGATTACAACATAAAGTGGTTCCTAGAGGAAGACACATGTTTTTAGTAGAATTTGACACCACGCCCAGATTTATCTCCACTGATCGAAAAAAAAAATCCATTCAAAAATTCCCCACTGTGCCATAGAGCAGCAACATTAGAACTCACCAAAATCCCTCAATCTGACTACAGTAGAATTTATTCGTACGTCGTCGGTTCATTTACCAAAGTGCTGCATAGCCAAAGGTAGTAGACAACATCAAAGTGCCAACGATCGTACAGAGCAGGAGAAAGAGAGAGAGAAAGATCAACAGCATGCACATTCCAGCATTACAGACATACATGGATGCGTTAAAACGTATACAGGCCTGAACTCACTTTAGGTTAATGACTCACATGTCGACTGCAGTCCATGGTACTCGCCATGACTGACTGACTGACTGAATGATTGGCTACAGCTGCCGGCTTGTGTTTTGTTGTTCGCTCGTATAGCCCGGATTAGTCCTCGACAAAGGTTTTTCAAATTAGGCTCGGAGGAGTAGAAGAGGAGCAGAAGCAGAAGAGAAGGCGGCCAAAAAGGCCAATTGTCGAGTCATACATCCATCAATTTCATCCATCTACATACCTACAAACATACGTTCATATGGATGTATGAATATTCTGTTGTTGTTGTTGTTGTTAAATTGATAATGACGCTGCTGGAATAAATCGTCGTTCTGATTGTACGCGAAAAAATGCTTGTGCGAGAACATATTGTTCTTTTTCTGTTGCTGTTGTTGGTTTTATTCTTTGTTTGTTGTACTGGAGAAAGTTGTTGGGGTTTTTTTTTGTAGTTGGCACCTCTCGTTTTTTTTTGCATTTCCAATTCTTTGTGCTGCACATTGTACCGCATGTGTCCGTGCCTGTGTGTGTGTGTAATTGTTCTGATGGATGTTTTGAGCGAATTCTAATTTATTTGAATTTGAATAAACCAAATGAATACGAACGAGTATGTCATGCATGCACATATGTAACTCGGCCAATTACGGTGTAAGCGATGCAAGAAATCCGTAAATTGTTGCTTCTGCTCTCTCCGTGTTTTAGGGGGATAGGGACAAAACGAAATTCTTTAATCGAAAGGAGCAGATCTATTCGTGGTATCATACATTTGAAGAATAGCTGTTACATTTCGACTACGATTAGTAATCATTTGTGATAAATATTTCATTAGAATTCCAAACAATCTAAAAGTAACAAGGATTACTTCAACTTACTACATATAACTACATATAATCAAAGAGAATCACAGCAAACGCAATATGGACGAATCATTCATGATCATACATTGGATGACATGATCGTTAGTAATTCTTCGCTATTGTCACCGGGGCGTGTATGAACGAGAGCCAAAGGCTACTCACGATGCCATCTCGAATAAAGATACAAAAAAATCAATGAAAGGCCATTTTTTCGACTACATATAAAGGGTGTTTTTTATTGGGGTATAGAAATTTAAATTGGCATCACTTTTTTAACTGGCGGCCATTTTGTCAGCTGTCAAGTGATTAATATTTAGTTTGGTTTGCCATTTCATCATGAACAGGTTGTCAAAAGAACAACGCTTGCAAATCGTGCAAATTTATTTCGAAAGTAATGGTTCAGTTCGCGAAGTTCACCGCAAGCTCCGTCCATTTTATGCCACAAAAACTGACTGTTTGGTGTGCTCTATGGGCTGGTGGAGTCATTGGGCCATACTTCTTCCGAAATAATGCTGGAGAGTCAGTTACCGTTAATGGAGACCGGTATAGAGCCATGATAACCGACTATTTTGTTCCCGAATTGGATGGCATGAATGTGGATGAGTTGTGGTTCCAACAAGTGGTTGAAAATTGGACCTGTAGAATTGGCTTTATTCGAGCCAGCCGCGGCGGCCACATGCCCGAAATCATATTTAAACATTAATGGCATAAAATTATCCTTCCAATAATGCCAAATTGATGGACATTAAAACGATTTTCATGTGTTTTATTTCAATTCGAAGTTCTATACCTCAATAAAAAACACCCTTTACAAGAAATCAAGAAGCAATATTAAAAACAACAAACAACAATTTTATACAATTTATGGCGGCAAAGAAAAATACAACTCAAACCAAATACTGGTTGAATTTTATGTGGACAAAAATGTCCATTGCCATATTTTTAATGACATCAATCAGGATTACTTGCGATTACTATGAATAATCAGAAAGAATCAAAAGTAATCTCTGAAAGTAGTCGGATTATTTTCGGATTACTTTTGATTCTTTTTCGATTATTTATATTATTATATTATTTGTAATTGTAATCGATTATAAGTCTTGAAAAACTGAATACTACTGCACCTCAAAAAATGTAATTTAATTAGTAATTATTACGATTTGTAATCATTATCTAACAGCTATGATTTGGGCAGACATGAGGACCTACTACAATCATCGCCATCGTCTCAAGATCACCTATGAATGAAAACATCTGAGGTGGCAAAATTGTCGCGCGGGTGGCGACGTTAATAAACCGCAGCAATCAGTTACACTTTGAGAATGGGGACGCTTCTCAACAATAACTCTTGGGTTATCCGAGCCCCAGATGCGAGAATTTTGCATGTTGACTTAGCCACCGAGATGGAAATGGGCCTCATCAGTCAAGATGATTTTTCGCAGGAATTCCGGGTCATTTTCATACATTTCAAGGACCCAATCAGCAAAGACGCAACGTGGTTGATGATCGGCCGGCTTGAGTTCTTGTGTTAACTGAACTTTATGAGCCTTAAGACCCAAGTCTTTATGCAAAATACGGTGTAATGACGTTTGTGGAATGCCCAATTCCAAAGAACGACGAGGAATGGACAAACCTGGATTTTCTTCAACACTTTGGGCTGCAGTAGCAATATTCTCAGTTGATTTTGATCGACATGCACGGGCTTTATTCTTCACATCACTAACTTGTCCCAACAGCTCGAATTTGTCCACCAATTTCTGTATTGCGGTCCGACAAGAGGCTTCACGACGACCCAACAATTGCTTTAGTTTTGCGAACTGTGACTGCAAGATTTTCACCATTTTTTTTGTAGTGAATTATAATAATTTCAATGCGTTGTTGACTTTTTCCGTCATGGCGTAGTTTCTACTTGTCAACAGTCAATGAATAAAAGCTTCAAAAGTGGCAGCTATCGAAATAACGGGTGATTCAAAATAACACATCTTGTTGGAAACTCATTTTTCTGCGTTTTGTCTGTAAACTGTAATGATTTTAGAAGAAATTGTTTAACAAGGAGCAAATTATGTTGCCGCAGTGCAAATTCTCATATGTCTCCGGGCGGTAAAACAATGTTAATGAATCTAAGAATTATTTCAGAAATATTACGCAGAGTAATGGGGTATTTGGGAAATTATACAAACAGTTGCCCCCAATGTCAGAAAAGCTGCTGTTAAATCACTGATGTGAACTTGCCAGCCCTCAAACAGCCGGACCAAATTCTACAATTCGGTTTATTGAGCCAAAAACGAGACAATTTTCCGAGAAAAAAAAAATTTCGCACTGCTCGAATTTTGGAACTTGGAAACTTTTATGTAAAATACATTTACTAGTCTGATATTCAATATTAATAAATATTTGCCCCACATCGGTTTATGGCAGCACTCAAAGTTATTCTTTTTGGTGAATGGAAAAAATGCAATGCTCTCGTGGTTACACTCCTTACAAAGTGGGATTAATTCGCAATTTCTTTGCGAAAATTCGAAACTTCTCAGAATTCAAAGTTGTCCACTTCTCACTTGTCTGACAATAAAAATTCCGCTCACGGAATTCAACCTTCCCTGGACGCTTCAAGTTAATCTATTTCAACTTATAGAGCGATTATTTTTGTTTTCTTTTTTCTGAATTAGAATTTGATGACAATATGATAATTAATTAGACTAATCACAATTACCGTCGAATCTAAAGCCATTAAATTCTTCTAATGCTGTTTGGTTGCTAACCGCTCGTTTCCCAACTAATTAAAAGCATCATCGTTGTCGGCGCTGATGTGACCGCAACAGCCATTTTTGGTTTCGGTATGTTCTGAAAACTCAACGTGGCCTAATAAATCAAAATTAATCACAGCCATCAGTTGGTTGGTCTTCTTTTCAGTCTTTGTGGGTTTTGGCCTAAAGCGGTTTAACTTAAAACGAAGGAGAACAAATTATGATTGCTGGAATTCAAATTTTGAAATATGAATCTGCTGGCCACAAATCACGCATTGATGCTTTTATTTGGCTCTCGTCGCGTACAACCTAATTTTGAATTACGGCAACGTAAAGAATACAAACGATAAATATCAATTATTTTTTTTGGTTTGTTTGTCTTCGGATAAATATCCAGCTGTACCGTTTCGGCATGACTTGGGATAGAACACACAAAAAAAAAGAACGAAAAAAAAAACTTGGTGAATCATTCGTTTAGGTATGCGTCAAATTCTCTTTAACTCCAGCAACAACAAAAGCTGTCGGGGTTAGTTGTCGATTGAGTTTAAGTTCTTGTCAGCGTTTTGAAGAAAGTTTACAAAGTATTGAGGCTTTTACTTAATCGTTCTATGAGTTCTATGAGGGCTGTACGATAAGTCAGTTAAAATTGAAGTGGAGTTAGAAGAGGCTAGTAATGAAATATAATTCGGACCCTTGGCATTTATGGAATTCATCTTGAAGTCCACTCCAAAAAAATGTATTTGCTTTTTTTAATGGACTTCAAGAGGATGTATTTCCACTGTTGCTTAATAAACTGATCTGGCAACCATAGTAACTTACATTCCATGAAGGAACAGACGGAATCAGTGAGCTGTGCGCGATATAATTGTGTATACAGTGGAATTCGGATAAGCGCATGCCTTTTAAATGAAAAAATCGTTTAATTGAAATTAATAATTAGTATCTATTGTTATGGACGATTTTCCATACACTGTACTTCGCTTAAATGAAAAGCCGGTTTATTGAAAAATCGTTTATGTGAAACACATTTTTAATGCAAAGACACAAACTTATCACTGAGCGGGACCTACTGTTTAATGACGACTCCCAGAGAAATTGTACATGGCTTTGAGATAACTCTCTTACCCGTAAAGTCGCCAGCATTTACCAGGTGGATAACAGTCGCTGAAAAATAGTAGATGGCCTGACCCGGGTTTACTTGTGCGACAGTCGCATACACTACCTACCACACCACGGCCGTCGACTATAAAACAATTTGTTCTAGGTCTTTACCTTACTCAGTAATTAAATTTTCAAATATTGCAAGTGGCATCTGTTTCGTGGGTGTATTTAATGTTACCACTGGCACTTAATCAGCTGGTTAAATAACTCAGAACTGGCAACCTCTTTCACCTAAACAGCTGTTGCTAGCTCTGATTAATTTAAAAATTAAATTAATTGCAATTAACATCTGGGGATGGATTTAAAGTTGTCACTGGCGCTCAATAAATAACTCAGATCTGGCAACGTCGGTTGCCTAAACAGCTGTTGCTCTGATTAATTTAATAGATTGAGGATGGATTGAAAGTTGTCACTGGCGCTTAATAAATAACTCAGATCTGGCAACCTCTGCCGCCTAAACAGCTGTTGCTGGATGGATTGAGAGTTGTCACTGGCGCTTAATAAATAACTCAGATCTGGCAACCTCGGTTGCCTAAACAGCTGTTGCTCTGATTAATTTAAAAATATTGCAAGTAACATCTGAGGATGGATTTAAAGTTGTCACTGGCGCTTAATCAGCTGATACAATAAACCATATCTGGCAAGCCTGTCACTTAAACCGGAGTTGCCATCTCTCCATCTGACTCATGAATTAATTCTTAATTAATGCTTAATCAGCTGATGAGAAATTCCAGACAGATCTGGCAACCACTTTTGCTTAAACAGCTGTCGTATGACAGTTTTGTTTCTAGCAAATATTAAATAATACCACGGAAACTTAAAAGAACTTGTATCCCTGGTGATCTAAAACGTAAACGCAACCAAAATACTCCCGACTTGACCAAAACCAGTCAGATCGTCGAAACAAAAACTCAGACTTGCTCACCGCCTGATTGCACAACCAATAAGACAGCGAGTCTCGTTAGTGACAGCAGACATTTTCTTATCACATTTGCCTGGTTTGAATGCAGCCAAGGGCAGACGGCCACCAGTCGTTCGTTTCTCTATGGACTCTATGGCGCAGTAGGTGGGCTGGAGGGTAGAAACGAACTCCAGCTAGGCTGCAATCTGTAAACTAGTCTCCGTAGTCTCGTTAGCTAGATTGTGGAGGATCTCTTTCATCTAACAGTGCTGCAGTTCATGACCAGTTCATGACCCTAAATGTTGTCATTTCCGAGCATATCGATCATACCTCATATTGTAGACGGTGCCACGTCATACTATTACACTTGTACACATTAACCCGGTGTAAAGGATGGGATGGGAAAATTAACAATTTAACGAATACTTAAACTTTCCAAAAAAAAAAAAAAAAAAAAAAAATTGATAATTGCATTTTGCCCCAAAGCCCTGATGGGCTGGACTATTAATTAGAGAAGCGTTGGCTGCTTTTACTATTCAAAATAGAAACGAAACAAGCAGTGAGTCACCGTGGAATGTGCATGTAATACATCAAAATTACATGCCACAGAGTGGTAATACACGGCTTAAGGAATTAAAGGCCGCCAACTGTTTTGATATTTTAAGAACATTAAAATTTCTAAGAACGCGCATGCGCACGTATCTATGCCGTACATACACATGTGCGCTGTACGCTGTACGTGCCCGGTAATGGCTTTGCTGTGGTCTCGTACTATTTACGTAGCAGATTGAATGTACCAGAAATCACAACAAAACAAAAGAACATCATCATTTTGTCGAAACACAGTATGGAATAGATCAAGTACAGCCTACGGCGGAAAAGACGGATGCATAAAAAACGTTATTCTCATTTTCCAAGCTTGGGAGATGTTCATTCAAAGGTACTTACGATTAATTTAATTTTCAAAAACCAAAAACACCAAGTTGATTAACATCATCCGATTACGAAGAATTGTTAATCATCATTTGTTTCCTCTTCGGAGCGTTTAATAAACATGTTCTGGCTAAGCTACAGTCGCTGGAGAAAATATTCGTCATATATGGAGAAAACTTGTAGAATTATTAGAAATATAATCAGTATTATTTGAATTTATACATGAATAATGTTTTGATAATGATTATTTCCCCCTCTCGTTTCCTCTTACAGATCTATGCCCAAGATTCATCCGCCCCTCAGGAGTTTGCTCCACGCGTTTCAGCCACCTGTAAAGCGGGCACCATGAACATCAAGGTGAAAATGGACGGTCCGTATGGAGGTGCGGTGCATGCTCGCGACTTCCGAACACCGGCCTGTATGGCCATGGGTGATGGCTCCGATTCGGTGGGCTTTAGTCTCAATCTTTTGGCGAAACAGGGAGCAACGGATTACTGTGGTGTTCTGGTCAGCAACGTGAGTGGACAAAATGTAAGCTAATCACATTCTAATACTACTAATAATGATTTACTAAATATATATAATGTGAAATTTAAAAAGGGGCCAACGAATGTGGCGCAAATCAAAGGGGATTCTTTAGGGTTTTCTTGGATATAGAGTGAAATCGAAAAGTGGACCTTGAGGTCTGCGGTCATTTTCCACAAATGCGTTGTTGTAATTTTTTCTCGGAAACATATGTTTTAAAACGAAAGGGTGGATTATTTTGTTAGAGTCAAATGAACCCAAGTTGGGCGGTAATTTTGAAAAATAAAAAATTAAATTTTATTCCCACAGTAGAAGAAATCCACAGTGAAGAAATCCCCCAAAACTGGAAAAATTACCGCAATACAAACTGTCCCCGGCACCAGAATTTTAAAATGACACCAATACAAAATTTAGAGCCAATTTTAGAGTCATTGTGATAATGAAAAATCGTCCCACTATAAAATATCGAGTGAAAAACATGACAAAAAAAATGTAAATTTTTATTTTATAAAAACGACCGTAAGTCTAAAGTATTTCCAATATAAAAATAGTAAGCAAAATTTCTGTCCAAGACAATGCGAAATGTGAGAGGCCATCATTGTTCATTATGCAAAAAGGCCCCGAAAGTAAGAAAAAATACCCCAATATTTTATAAAAATGACCTTAAATAAAAAGAATTTCCAATATAAGAATAAAAACAAAAAATAAAACAAAAAAAGTCAGATAAAGTAATTTTCCATTATGCAAAAGTGGCCTCAAAACCAAAAAAGATCCAAATGTTGAAATATGTGGAAAGGAAGCGCCCCGGTAGGCAAGTTGGTAGCGTGCTTGTCTATCAGCGTGGGGGTTGTGGGTTCGATTCCCACCAGAGGCTTTGGCCTGTCGCTGCAAAAATCAAGCCAAATGGTCTTTGTCACCCGGTTTACCCTTGGACCCAAAATTACAATATAAATTTACTTTGTATTGTAATTAGATTAATAAATAAATGTGGAAATGAAAAAGACCCCAATATTTTATAAAAAGGACCTTAAGTCTAAATTTCCAATATAAAAATAAAAGAAATATTTCTGAAAAGTCTGAGAAAATCATTTTTCGTTATGCAAAAGTGGCCTCAAAACCAAAAAGGTAGAATGTCCCCAACATTTTGAAATATGTGAGGAGTTTTTTACTAATTACAAATCGACCCAAATTAGAATAGGAAAAATTAGCCAAAAAAAAAAAATTTAACTGAAAAATTGTGCGAAATTGGTCATATTTCATGTTTGCTTGTGAGCCTTCTTGCTTTGGGGTCACTTTTCAGGAAGCCCCCACAAAAAAATAGAACATTTTTTAATAAAAACGACATTAAATCTAAAGAATTTCCAATATAAAAATTAAAGAAATATTGCTGACAAAGCCAATAAGAAAAGTCAGAGAAAATCATTTTTCGTTATGCAAAAGTGGCCTCAAAACCAAAAAGGTAGAATGTCCCCAACATTTTGAAATATGTGAGGTGTTTTTTACTAATTGAAAATCGACCCAAATTGAAATAGGAAAAATTAGCCAAATTAAACTGGAAAATTGTGCCAAATTGGTAGTTTTCCATTATTTTGCTTTGGCATCATTTTTCCATTTTGCTTTGGTGTTGCTTTTCAGGAAGCCCCCACATAAAAACGATATTAAGTCTACTTGAGGTGACTTTTATTAATAAAAATCAATCCTAATTAGAATAAGATAAACTAGCCAAATTAAACTGGAAAATTTTCCCAAATTGGTCAATGAAGGACATTCGTTTACCTTGTTGACAGTGAAAATTATACAATTCCCAAATCTCGCTCCCTCTCTCTCTCTGGTAGTTTATAATAAGTTCCCTTGGTAAGGCAAATTTAGTACAAAAAAGTAAATGTGTACACGTGTGCGCTCGCGCCTGTTGCAAAACAAAAGACTCAAGCCACAAACCTGTAAGCTATACAATTTTCATTGATTTCCTTTTGGGTGGGGATACGTTTTTAAATTTTGTGAAAGTTGCCCTTAGTTTTCTGTTTCTCGTTACAGCAAAACTTGTCCCAATTAATGGCGAAACCTTAGTCACGGCTCTGGCAGATTTTCCTAGGATTATTGAGGGGAATAGGGCACATGTAACTGGTTGCGAACTGTGTGGAATTCGAAATAGACCAGACTGGAAAAACGACAACGTGCGTCATCGATTCGCATGTTCGGACACAAATCACCGTGTTTAGGTGTTGATACACTGCGAGTCGCCGCAACAAGCGCATTTAGTTGGCCAAACACTTTGGCAACATTTAGCCAACACGTACAGGGAACATGTTGAAATGCCAGTTGTGCAGTGCAGCCACCTCTTGGCTGGCTACATGTATGTGTATGTGTGTACGTTGCTAAGACAGTAATAAAATGGTCATTTCGTCTGGTTTAGTTGCACCCAGTAAACTTGTAGTTTTTCCTTTTGCGCCTGCAATCGCCTTGAAGCACACGAAACTTTCGAACCTACAAATCGCACACACACACAGAAACAGCGATTTGGAGTTCTTGACTTCTTGCTGTGCTGTAAGGGAGTGTCACTCCATTGGCTCTAGATACCGCGTTTGGTTCTGTTATCCAGAAACAAGAAACCAACAAACAGCAAACATGTTTAGGTAGTAGAACGATGTCTATTTGTATTCAGGTCGAATTGACGAATGGTCGTCGCTTGAGCTCGGTCGCATGGTGAATGTGTTCCAGTTGCTTTGGTCGTGCAGCAGACACAAACACACACACGCACACACAGCAATAATACTTAGTCAAATCAAGACGAGGACAATCCAAGATACCGGGCGCAATTTGTTCTATTTGCGGCCGGTCATAGATTTCATATGGAATGCAAATTGTTAAATTGCTGGCAACGGCGAGTTCAGCTTGGCGATATCTCTGCCACTTATAAAGTTCGTTGCCTAAGTCTTTTGTTTTGCGACATGCACTCGCGCACACTGAGAGACAGACGGACAATCACTCGTGCAATTGTTGATTTTTCGATTGTTTTTATTCCACATAATTAGATAATTGTATAGTGCAAAATTTCCACGTATGTCTGTGTGAAATTGGTGCAATGGCGTGTGTTGTACTGTACTCTACTCTACTGCATTGTACAGTACACCTGAATGTAGGTATGAATATGGATATGAAATTGATTAACCTCTCGCCATAATAATGTAGGCATAATTTTCCTTAATAGTAGTTACACATAACATGCTACATTTGCTTTGTGTGCAAAGCAAATTAATTAATTAATCAATTGACACCAACAACCAACCAACAACTATCACTAAAACAAAGCCTTAAATCTAATGTTAAGTTAATCTGCTTTCGCAAGACCCTAAATCGCATTAATCCACTCGCGGTAGATTTGCCACTGAAACCAAACACATCACTGACACGTTAATTATACTCTCACATCTCACTCACTGCTGCTGACTTTCCATTGATGACATTTTTGTTTGGTTTATTATTTAACAGCGCACCGAAGAGCGGTCCATACAATTGGCGGTACGTGTCCACAAGACTCTGGAGTTGGCTGATGATAAATTCTATGTGATCACCTGTGGAAAAGCTGGCTTTGGAAGGTAAGTGCCGAGTAATGTAATTTCACTTGCACTTGCCATATGGCGCGAATGACAGAGTTTGCTCTTCTCTCAGAGTCATAGAAAGTAAATGGTTGTATTAAGAAAAAATACGTTTTCTTCTTCAACCCATTTGTGGTGGTGGGCAGGGTAAACTATGGCCGTATGGTACCTTACATCAACCCGTGGGGAAGTTAGGCAAATTGATTCATTTATTCTCATTTGAAGTGAATATTTGCGGACTCGCCTTTGTCAAAAATAATTTCTATTAAGAAATATTTACAAAAAACCGAAAACCCGGTTTCAAAAAAATGTAAAACCGGTTTTTATTTTTTCTTAAAACAACGCCATGTTTAAATTAATTCGAATGATAATTTTTCAATAGTCAGGAAATTTATTAACAACCATCCGGTTTCAAACACGGTTTTTTTTATTGTTTTCTTAAATTTGCAAACAAACACCATATTTAAATTAATTCGAGTGATAACTTTCTAAAACCAAAAAACCGGTTTCAAAAAATTTAGAACCTGTCCTTCAAAAAAACCGGTTTTAATTTTTCCTTAAATGTGCAAACAAACACTGTTTTTTAAACTAAATCGAATGATAATTTTCCAATAGTCAGAAAATGTATTAATAACCACCGGGTTTCAAAAAATTATAAAACCGGTTTTTCACAAAATCAGGGTTTTTTGTTCTAATTTCTTAAATATGTGTAATACGAAACATTGGCTCATTGAACAGGAAACCCGGTTTAAAAAAGAAAGGAAAACCGGTTAATTTGTCATATTTCTTAAGAAAGCAAATTTATTTGTCTTGGATTATATGATTAATCATTAACAAAGGACTGGAATCCCGCTGTCTCAGCTTTTACTCGAAAGCTAATGACATGACCTTGATCTCCGATTGACTGTCAACATCTCTTGATTTAAGGTTTTCCAAAAGACAGACACGCAAGACCAAAAATGCACAAAACAGATTCGAATTATGCGTCATTTGTGCTATACTGACAGTTGCCTGACAACTGACAGCTGATTGTTAACCATAAACTGTCTACTGTCACTGTAGTTTTCTTTTAAAAAATAAAATCTTGAATTTCACTCAATTTATTTAAAGTAAGCTATTTCGTGATTGCCTTAATCTTCGGGTTAAAGACCGTATTGTAATTTGGGAACGTAATTTAGGGACCTGCTACCGGTTTCCCTCCCTCACCGATTCATTAGTCTGTCCACCAGTGGCAGCATTTTCCTCAGTTCTTTGCAATTGCCCTGCCCTGGTGAGTAGGCGGATTCTAATTTCTTTAGACGATCTGACCCATTATTAACCGAATAAGAAGCTTTTTGGGGCGATCTGGGGATACGACTTTTCTCCAGTTTTCATGGTATCACTATGGACCAAAAAATCTAAGTGAGTATGTTATGAAGACTGTCACTCAAACCTAAGCTGGGTGTTCTATTAGATCGCTTTCCATTTGATGGCTGAAGATTTCCAAAGAAATTTGCTTTCCCCTTTTCTGTCTGTTTCGATTGTGTGTTCCGTCGAGGGACTTGGCCGATGTTCAAATGAGTACGAAAGACAGAGGTTGCTATCGTCCGCAAAGGAGTAGATTGAGTTCACAGTCTACCCCAACAGGTCGTCAATGAAAATAAGGAATAGAGAAGGAGAGAGGACAGAGCCCATGAGACCCCATCTATAACAACTCGTATAGAGCGATCCCTGAGGAAACTCGAATCAAGAGATACAATAAGTTTTGATATGAGTGCTCCGTGCTCCGTGACCCTATCGAACGTCTTGGAAATATCCAGAGCCACGACCTTGCTCTCACCAAGGCGGTAAACGGATCGACTCCATCGCTCCGTAAGGAACGCCATCAGGTCTCCTGTAGATCGATTTCTACGGAAGCCATACTGCCGTTGGACTCTAGATACCTTACAAGATGCTGATTAACCATGCTCTCCATAACCTTCGAGAGCGCAGAACACATTGCAATTGGACGGTAATTCGCAGAATTAGTAGCCTCACCTTTCTTGGGGATCGGCTGAACATTGGCAACTTTCCAACGTTTAGGGTAAATACTCGCACTGTACGACATGTTGAAAAGATTGCCCAATGGACGAGCTATCGTCGAAGAGCACTAACATAGGACAAGTACTGACCATTCGGGCCCGGAGTTTTATTTACATTAAGATCTGCAAGAACCCTTTTAAATCCATGTGTTCCAAAGAATATCTGTCATCCGCCATAGACATATCGTTACTTTATACAAATCCCCACGCTGTGATTTAATCTTAATTTATGATCGGACACATATCGAACCCTATCTTCACCTATCTTTCCTCATTCGTCTCATATTGTCGCCAACTCCTGATGTGATACCCAAAATTTCCCCTACTCGCTTCGCTTGGCGTAATATTTCAAAGGTAACGAGTATTCAAACTACACAGTACAACGAATAAAGAATGCACCACTTATTTTCAAGATCAACGCTCCAAGCCATACATCAAATTTTGGGTAAAGTTCATTGACAACCGCACACATACGAACGCACATACGCCGAACGACACAGAAGAAGTGACTTCATGCCGTCGAAGTGATCTCTCAGGAAATCACTAAAACGTGGGTTTCACTCATGGAGCCAACTAGACTGGGGCCCCAAGAAGAACATGCACAGTGAAGTAAGAACTAGTGGGTGTACGTAGGAATTCTTCTTTTATAGAAACACAAAAATCCAAACATAATTATATGGAATGATTGAAATGAATACTTGGAGGGAGTAAGCCAAAGGGGGAGGGTGGGTGTGGAGCGAAAAGGTATCGTCGTACTTGCCAATTGTCTGTCAAACGCAAATAGACAACAAAGTATGGGCGAATGCGAACAAATCCAACAGCTGTCATTATAATCTATATTATTATAGGCAAAAATAAGAGTATATACAAAAATGTATATATGTACATAACCATGTATTACATGTTTTTTTGCTTTTCTTTTTTTGTTCACAATGATTTTTGTCCCACTATGGACGAATAGACGGACGTCAAATGTGAAAACTACTGGCAACAGATTGGTGGCTAAACGAGGGGGAAAAAGCAACGAAATGCGAACAACATCATCATGAACGGGGAAATTAAATAATAATTTACGCTCTGTTAAATTCAGTTGTTTTTTTTTCTTTCTGCTGTTGTTCATTTCATACTCTACAATTTATACTAAAAATTTGTTTCACCAGTTGTGGTGGAGTTTTTGTTTTTGGTTTAAGTTTTTTTTTTTTTTTTTTGCAAAACCGGTATTAGTTGGCGATGTGGGCACAAACGATAGCCAGCCATTGGTACTTGTACATATTTTGCGCAATCCTCCAACCTCCACCCTTCGCAACAACGTTCAATATTGCCCGTGTTGCAACAGCAGCCAAACACAACAACTATAGCAAAAGTGCAGCATGTTGCGCAATTGGCATTTCTTTTGTTAATGGCGTTGTTCCATGAACGACAACAACGTGAATAACAAACAATTGATAAGTTAAACATTTTGCTGCAAACAAACAAAACAAATCCAACCAAACTGAATTAATTAATATTTTTTCATTGCATTTGTGTTTTTTTTTTTTTTTGTGATTTCTTTACAGAGATGACAACGCTCATGTGGTCTTGAAGTTCCTGCAAAATGATCGACGCATTCGAGAGACAGTCTATGGCCACGAATACAAAATCCGAGCCGAGTTCACAAAACCCAATGGTGAGTAGAAATGTAGTTAATTAGACAGTTTTGTAATCATTATTCAATTACCAAATTAAAAGTAATCATTCGAAGATTAAGGAAATAAGTTTATCTGGTGACCTTGTACTTGTAGTCGATACAATGTCTTTAGGGATTCGTCGGTTAAAGGGTGAGCTGGAGAACTTAAAATGATAACAACGTATGAACCAAATTTACTTTTTCGGAAAGGGGATAAAAAATAAAAATACACGTGTATCGGCGATTTGCATGTCAGAATTTTTTTTTTTTAAGTTTAAGTATGAAGTTCGTAGTGGCCTGTGTGAAAGCCTTTGGACCGATTTTTAACCCTTTTTCAGTGATCCAATCGAGCTGATTTTTTGCAGTGCAGATTTTTTAAATGGTTATCCTTTTTTTGAGGTTTCAGTCAAAAAACATTTTTTTTTCGTAACGCTTAAGTAGTTTAAAAAGTTGGAGTCTCTTGGAGTTATGCTAAGAAAAGTGAAAAAAATATTTTTTTTTCAAAAATAATAAAAATTGGGGAAAATCTGAGAATTGATAAAAATTGTTTTTAATTTGTCGTGATACAGACATTTCCACGAGTCTGCCTGCCAAAAATCAGCTCGATTTGATCACTGAAAAAGGGTTAAAAATCAGGTTTATTTAAAAATATGATTTCCAGCATATGTCCACCGCCTGCACGAGTTACATGGTCCAATCGATCAGTCAGCTTTTTGGACTACTTTTTACAATAAACCTGGTGGTTTGAATATTGTCTTCCAATGCTTTAATCGACTCGTATGATTCTTATGATTCCTTGGGCAGTAATGGATTAAGAGTTGCCGGTTTGTCGCCATAAACCAATGACTTAAGATCGCCCCATAAAAAGTAATGCAGAGGCGTTAAATCGCTCGAACTAAGGGGACAGAGAACTGAGCCACATCGGGAAATAAAGTTGTCACCAAACGGATTTTTCAATAAATCGTTTGTATGGCCACTTGAGCCGTCTTGTTGCAACCAAATGTCGTAGATGTTTAGCTGATTCATTTTTGGAAACCAAAACTCAGTCAGAGTGGCTGAAAAACGCTCACCATTCACCGTCACGGCAGCTCTTTGTCCATTTCAAAAGAAATAAGGAACGATGATGCCGCCCGATGTAATGGGGATTCGTTAACGGCTTGAGGAATGTATTCGCTCCAAATACGACATTGAAAACTCAGTAGCTACTTTTCCGTTTCATACCTAAAATACAGAAGATTTTCAAACTATATGCTCCCATGATAAACATTTCCAGATCTTATAAACTCTTCATTCTATGATGGAGGTTATGCGAATTACAGCTTAATATGACCTGAAGCGTATATAGGACCCGAGATTACTCGAAAATATTTCTGTCATATTCTAAACAAATGAAATGCCAAAATAATTTCTTGTGATGAGTGCATTCTTAAGCCGTGGGATAACTTAGGGCACATAAGAAACGCGAAGAGAAACAAAAAGATTAAATGTCTAACGATGAATTGGCCCAGCCTTCTAGTCTGTAAAACATATCAGCTAAATCTAATTAGGGGATGCATGACCGCATTATGGTTAGTTATAGACCCGGTATTAGTTATTGTCACATTATGTTTAGTGTTAGGCTTTAGGTTTAAATTAAGTTAAGAACTAAATGGAAATAATAGCATCTGCTAATAGACAACATTAGCTAGTGAAAGCATTTAGTTTGTGGCTGGCAGACATTGATAGTAGTTAGTAGGGTGGAGTGAAATTCAAAAAAAAAGTTAACCTCGGAAAGAGATGTAGTCTGGGGTCCTAATGAGGGGAAAAATAAAGAAAAAAATTTTAAAACATTTTTAGGGGTCGCGCCACTCCCTCGAATTTGGAAATTATCGCTATTTTGGCGTTGATTTTAGAAAAATCCTAAAAAGTTTTATGTCAATAAATGTTTGCAACAGCGTAAACAATGAAATAAGGGCATGAAAAAATTTAAACAATTTTTTCTCATTGTTCAAAAATTTCAAAAAGTAAAATAAGTCAAATCGTCCCTTCTTCAGAAAATTGACTGAACAATAAAATCGCCACCAAAGCTACAAATATTAGTCGATTATCCTCATATTTGCCTCAAATACTTTTGTTTGGGCACTGAACAAGCTCAAACTTTTAAATTTCGAATAAGTTAAGTCGTTAATTTTTAGGATTTTTCTAAAATCAGTGGCGCGACCCCTAAAATTTTTTTAAATTTTTTTTCTTTATTTTTCCCCTCATTAGGACCCCAGACTACATCTCTTTCCGAGGTTAACTTTTTCAAATTAAAAAAAAGCATGTTTTCACTCCACCCTAGTAGGCAGTCTTGTAAATATCAAAGAGAACGGAAAAATCAAGCATAATTTGAATTTTTATAAATTTGAATTTTTATAAATTTTAATTGTTATAAATTTGAATTATATTGTTTATGTAACTTGAGATGGATTCTAGAAGGAGGCATCCTTAAATTGAAAAGTAATTTTGAGCAACATTGGTCAGACTCAGCCATCACAGGGTACACAAATCTCTAAATTCTTTTATGCTTAAATCTTTTAATTAAAAAAAATTTTATTTTCTTTTTTTCCTTAAAGGTACACATGGCATTAAGGTGGGCAACTGTTTGGCATTCGACAAAAAGAATCTAAGTCTTCCATTAATCGACGAAAGAGGGTGAGTATTTCATAAATTTGATATTTGTGGAAAAAATAGTCTTAAGGACAAAGCCTGATTGTTAAAATAATTTCAGATGTCCCATTGATTCGGAAATAATTTCACGATTTGTACCCAGCACCGATGGAAATTATGCGGAAGCCACCATGAGATCGATGTTCAAATTTCCCGAAGGTATGTATGCAAATGTATACTGGGAAAAAAAGAGTCATTGAAAAACCCAAATCCATGGGATGGAAAACCATTTAAGGAGCCTTAAACACAATTATGTTGGTCAATACAGTTGAACAGAGTGACTCCAAGAAATCCTTTTTTTTGGCAAAAACAGCAAATGCTGAAGATTTTCTCTGGACCTTTATCATTTCGTGCCTATCTTGGCCATTAATTGACACTCTAGTCAGTGTGTTGCTTTTGTTACTCTCAATAGGTTTAGGACATTTCAATAGTGTCACAATTCAAAATTCAGTTGTTATTTTTTTGGTCAATTAAAAGCTGTAAATCTGTAATTTAAGTTGACTTTTGTTCTGCAACATATAGCAGGCCTCGATCATATTCGAGAATCCTATGATATTTTTTTTATATTTGTTAAGTAAGACGCAATTGAGAACTTTAAAGGACTCTCTTGAATCGTGTTTTGAGAATCCTATGATATTTTTTTTTAATTTGTTAAGTAAGACGCAATTGAGAACTTTAAAGGACTCTCTTAAATCGTGTTTTGAGTGACGACACTTTTGAAGTAAATGAGCGATTTGGGGAGAGTGAAAAAAGTAGACAATATATATATGTATATATTTGCAGAAAGAAAAACATTGAAAGTCTTGTTAGAGGATTGGCCATAAGAAAATAATATTTGTTTATAATAATATTAATAATAACTATGTTCGTGTCTTTCTCATTCTCTCTCTATCTGCCATACTCCTTAGATTTTATAAGTTTTCAATTTCGACCATAATCCCTCACTTCTACGAAGATGGGCGCTTTTGCCACCATCTGTGAGTGTAAGGACTTTGGAGAGACTGACGTCAAATTTTGTGTGATGCTCGAAAGCAACTTCAACTCTGTCGGTCTCTCTCCCCACATCTCTCGCTCTCTGGCAGGCAAATATATTCTAAGGAAATGGTAAAATGGCTTTGTCACCATCTGTGAGTGTAAGGACTTTGGAGAGCTGACGTCAAATTTTGTGTGATGCTTGATTTTGTTTTCCAAATTTTGTCTGACTTCAACAAGAACTACATACATATGTATATTAGGGTGTCCCAAAAAGAAAATTTTTTTTTTGCTCACGCGTTTTTTGATAGATTTTAGGGTAAGGAAATTTTGAATTTTGTTTAAACATTTTTTGGAAGTGGTTTAGAGGTCGCACAAATTGGGTTTTTGTCAAAAAACGTGGTTCCCTGCAATATTTTAAAAATAATTTAAGATTTTGTCATTAAATAATTTTTTTTTAGATCTTAAGTTAACAGTTCGTAAGAAAAACGTCCAATCTTTCATTTTATGTTCAAAAACCGCCAGGTGTGTCAGCGATTTTTTCCATATTGCAGATTAAACTAAAATTTTTTTGTTTTTTTTCAAAAACATTGACTTTAACGATTTATAACTTTTAAAATTTCTATTAAAGTTACAAAAACTAATGATGCAGTTTAAAAGATAAATAAATTCTAAACAATTTTCATATAAAAAATGTTTAATTAGTCGTTACTAACCCAGAGTTATCTACATTTGTCGAATTCAATCCATTGCATGAAAATATAATACTAACCTTTAGGCTCCCAACAAATCATAACCAAGAAAAACAGAAAACACAATACTTTAGTTGTTTAAAAGTTATTTATTGCGACTCTTTCGATGCTGCTCTATGCCCTGCAATAAATTTTGAAAATATGTTCCAGAAGTTGTCAAATTTGCGTAACTGCTTGCCAAGGCCACACCACGTTCGGCGCCGACGTTTACCACATACAATTGTTGAATTTTGTTTCTTCCATGGAGAAAGTGTTCGTTGGTTTCCCATTTTTCTGGATCTAGTTGTAAAAATGCTGTCGAAATATCGCAGACTTTAAAAAAGTTAAGGCTAGCTTCAGAAATAAATGTGTAAATTTCTGCATTTTCAAGCAATTCTTCTTTCAAATTGGCCTTTACTGATTCCTTGTCTATAGTTGGACGAAGTAGATTTTTTACCATTAAACGTAATGTATTGCTGTCTATACGTTCGTCAAAAAATGCTAAGGCAGCCAATTTCTCCGATAAGTACCACTGATGCCGCAAAAACGTTTTTAATGCAGCGCTTGCAACACTGTCACTCCAGGAGCGATCAATCGGCGCCGAACGTGGTGTGGCCTTGGCAAGCAGTTACGCAAATTTGACAACTTCTGGAACATATTTTCAAAATTTATTGCAGGGCATAGAGCAGCATCGAAAGAGTCGCAATAAATAACTTTTAAACAACTAAAGTATTGTGTTTTCTGTTTTTCTTGGTTATGATTTGTTGGGAGCCTAAAGGTTAGTATTATATTTTCATGCAATGGATTGAATTCGACAAATGTAGATAACTCTGGGTTAGTAACGACTAATTAAACATTTTTTATATGAAAATTGTTTAGAATTTATTTATCTTTTAAACTGCATCATTAGTTTTTGTAACTTTAATAGAAATTTTAAAAGTTATAAATCGTTAAAGTCAATGTTTTGAAAAAAAAACAAAAAAAATTTAGTTTAATCTGCAATATGGAAAAAATCGCTGACACACCTGGCGGTTTTTGAACATAAAATGAAAGATTGGACGTTTTTCTTACGAACTGTTAACTTAAGATCTAAAAAAAAATTATTTAATGACAAAATCTTAAATTATTTTTAAAATATGGCAGGGAACCACGTTTTTTGACAAAAACCCAATTTGTGCGACCTCTAAACCACTTCCAAAAAATGTTTAAACAAAATTCAAAATTTCCTTACCCTAAAATCTATCAAAAAACGCGTGAGCACCAATGAAAATCGAAATTTTTGTTTTTTTTGGGACACCCTAATGTATATCTGTCATTTCTTTGCCATATGAAGGTACTCAAATTGATTTGTTCCACAGACAATGGGAGAGGAAACACAAGAAAAATCATTTTGTTACTAATTTGTAAGCCAGAGTATGAACAGATTTTGATAGAGAGTAGCCCTCTCATTTCTGTACGTGAGGTAATTTCAGGGAGTGAAGGCAAGAAATTATAATTTGTTTGTGTTAAAGTTTTAACAATAATCCTTTGTTAGAATGTGTGTGTGTAAGGACACTAGAAAAAGTGACGTCATGTATTTTTCTTTGCCATGTGAAAATATTCAAATTGATTTGTTCCTTAGAGGAGGCAGGGAGAGTGATACCAAGAAAATACGTTTTGTTTCTAATTTTTATGATTAAGCCACGTGTCACAAATGTCGGCAATACCGCCTTTCTCGGTTGCGCAAGATGTTAGCGAAATGTTTTTTGGAAGAGAGTGAGGCCAAGAAAGTACAATTTGTTTGGTGTCGTGTGCGTAACAGGAGGGCATTTGTATCCCTTCGAGAGTGTAAGGAATTTGGAGAGAATTCGATTTTGTTGCCCCAATTTTGTGGGACTATGCCATCCTCTCTTCTTCCTCACTTCCCCATCACTTTCACATAAGAATACATTCAATTGACATAGAGCGAGTGATAGAGGTAATAATGTTACACATAATTTAGTCTCTCTTTCTCTTAAGAAAACATTTAGAAGGCGAGATCGACCGAGTTATGTTAGTTAGTGTCACTCAATAAGTCTAGGTTCTAACTCCCAGTACGAACATCTGATATTTTCTCAATGATCGTAAGCATGAAATTTCCTATGAAATTCAATTTCAATCGTGGGCGAGAATATTTAACATTTTCTCAGCGATCGATAGTGTCCAATTTCAGTCGAACACATCGCACAACAATTTCAGGTTCAAGTCACGGTACGAAAATCAGACTTTTTTTGAACTATTAGTAACAGGTGGCGCAAAAGTAAACTTCCGATGTTTTTTTGGCTGTAATTAAAAAAAAAAATGAAAAACTTTGATTCTTCTTGTGGATTATTTTTATTTGGTCTTTTAATTTTTTTTTACATCAAGTCGAGAATATTATGTCATGTAAATGGCCGCCGCATTGCCACTGACATTAGGGGCCAATCGCAAAATTTGTAGCATTTTCTGATAGGAGGATTACTTTTGCGCCACCCTGTATTTGAGAGAAGTTTGCCGTTAGTTACTTAGTGGAATATTGTGGGAAACACAATCATTGGAGTGACTCTACCCTCAAGGGAATTCTTCAGAATTATAGGCATTTCTTTGTTTAGTCCCTAAAATATTCATCGGGCACTCTACATTCTGCTCGTCCGTCATAACAGAAAAACAGTGATACTAGTATATTGTTCCCATTTATACCCAATTTCGACCAGATAGCTTTTTATATTTGGTGATCTTGGGCAAGCAATAACCGTCATCATGTGATTGGATTTTAATAATTGTGATGTCGGCTTTAATACTCACGACAAGCGTAAAGATGTTGTTTTTGTCGACGATATTTTAATTGTAATTAAAAATTGTATATAGGAATATTCGGAAAAAGCCATCTTCAAACTATGGTGTCAATCATGTTTTAAAGTTTCAAAAGTCTAATGTTTATGCTTGTTGTTTATGCTTTTCAGGCTCCGAAGTCCATTTGCAGTGCGATGTCATCCAGTGCTATGGCCGTTGCATCGATGATGAAGATTGCAGTCAAGTCGCGGTAGCTGGCGCTGGAGGCTTCACCAAAGGCGGCGGAATTAGCCGCAAGACGCATCCCAATGAGGAAGGCTCCAGCATTGCTGGCACCACAGTGTTCGTGTTAGATCCCGCCGAAGCATCTTGTAAGTTTCACTTAAATTTGTATGATTTGATGGAAATCACAACCTTCTCTCGCCCCCCTCCAATAGATACCTCTGTAAATTGTGATGAAGGTATACGACCCACTTGGCTGCTGTGGCTGGCCATTACATTGGGTGTTCTGTTCCTCATTATGTTGCTGATGAACATCTTCCTTTGCACTGCCATGAGCTGCAGCTGTGCCAATACCGAGGTAAGTTTGCCCTTTCATTTCGATACCCAATGTTGGCTGTTGCTATTTATTTCTAATTATTTTCTAATAACTTTCGTTCACACAGATAATCGAAAAAGAGCCCTCCATCATTGAGGAATACGATCCCTATAGAAGTTGGCATGGAAGTCAATATGGTTCACGGTATTCGCTGCATGGACGTGATGCGCACAAAGGTTATACCAGCGGCGGTTCAACCATACATTCCAATAGGTCTGATAGATACTAAATGTAGTCTAGATCACAAACAATCAAACAAACAAACAACAAGAAAACAATCAACAACTACTACAGATACAATAAACATATGCCGACACAGAAACACATTTACACACATGATCTTCTCTGCCACTCTACTGTATGTGATTTGTTATCGTTCATATGTACTGTGTACCCTACATGCGTCTTTCAATGGAGTATTTGCCACATATGCCACATCCACATATACATACATATCTACATGTACTTCCATATCTTTGGCCGTTTTCCCTTTACAACAACAACAACAGCAATTACAACTACAACAACATGAAAAACGTATCCAATGCCAAGCATGCCTTTCGTCCATAACCACCAACCATTTCGGCATTTGAATCTAATGTTTTGTGTACGTATAACGAACTTCCTACTCCAAAATTCCAATTAAATCCTTTGAATTTTCTCAAATACACACTTCATCTCATCGGCACTCAGCTCAAATCTCTGCAAACTCAAACTAATTCTCATACTGTCAGGCTACGAAAATAAACTGTAACGAAACTAATGAATTCGCAAAAAAAAAAAAAAATAAATGGTCCAACCATAATAAGATAAAAACGTACGGTGGGAAATAGTCTGTACGCACAACGTTGCATATCAGTTTATTTTCGTCCACTGATTTTTATTAACCCACTAACCCGCAATAAAGCGATCTTAAAATCAAAGTAACATGGCCAACATAGAGCGTTCAGATAATATTCAAATTATATTCTTACGGACTTAACCTCAAAACCCGAGCAAGAACTATTTTAATATTTATAAAAAATTACTCGAAATTTTAATATTTATATTTCGTCGAAATTTTCAGATTTATAGAAAGATTAGACGACATTCTTAATATTTATAGACAATTTATTCGAAATTTTAAATATTATGTATATTTCGTCGATATTTTCATATTTAGTCGAAATTTGAATATTTATAAAAAATTACCCGAAATTTTAATGTTTATGTATATTTCGTCGAAACTTTCATATTTAGTCGAATTTTAATATTTATAGAAATTTTTGTCGACATTTTAAATATAAAATATTTATAGAAAATTTTGTCGAAATTTTAATATTTATATTTCGTCGAAATTTTCATATTTATAGAAAATTTAGTCTACATTTTTAATATTTATAGACAATTTAGTCGAAATTTTAAATAGAAAGTTTCGTCGATATTTTCATATTTAGTCGAAATTTTAATATTTATAAAAAATTTACCCGAAATTTTAATATTTATGTATATTTCGTCGAAACTTTCATATTTAGTCGAAATTTTCATATTTAGTCGAAATTTTAATATTTATAGACAATTTTGTCGAAATTTTAAATATAAAATATTTATTGAAAATTTTGTCGAAATTTTAATATTTCTAGAAAATTTCGTCAATATTTATATTTCGTCGAAATTTTTATTATTTATATTTCATCAAAGTTTTCATACTTATGGAAAATTTCGTTGAAATTTTAAAATGTATAGAAAATTTCGTCGAATTTTTAATATTTATATTTCGTCAAAATTTTTATATTTATTTCGTTGAAATTTTAATATTTATGTTTCGTCGAAATTTTAATATTTATAGAAAATTTCGTCACAATTGTATTCCATCGAAACTTTTAATATTTTTATTTCGTCGAAATATTAATATTTATAAAAAATTACTCAATATTTTAATACTTACTTTAATTTAATATAGAAATTTTCAAATTTAGTCGAAATTTTAATATTTATAAAAAATTACTCGAAATTGTATTAATAGAAAATGTTTATAAAAAATGTTGTCGAAATTCTAATATTTATAGAAAATTTTGTGGTCAAAATGTCGTCAAAATTTTAATATTTATATTTCGTCCTTGCGATATTCGATGGTACTGATTTTAACAGGGTGACTGAAATACATAAAACAAAAGAAAACAATGGTTTATGTTATTTTTCGAAGAAAAAAAACGGGACTGTATTAATTGTTAAATTTAACAGTTTGACTTAGATCTTTGAAACTTTCTGATGATACGATCCTTCATTTTCTTTATTATCTGCCGCAAAAATGTCACAAGGTGACTCAAACGTTAAACAGAAAATAACCGTCTCTTTTATTTTGACTGTACTC
Organism: Hydrotaea cyrtoneurina; assembly: GCA_958296145.1. NCBI lineage: Eukaryota > Metazoa > Arthropoda > Insecta > Diptera > Muscidae > Hydrotaea > Hydrotaea cyrtoneurina. Next base: position 141,659,347 of record OY282512.1, read on the forward strand.
AGAAAAAAATCGAGGAAAACTGAACTAACTATATTAATTTTTGATTATCTCCCCCCCCCCAGAATTTTACAGACTGACTCAGTTTTATTTATTTTTTAGTCTAAAATTTCACAGCATGACTCATATCCAATAAACTTTTGACAGTAATCAGAAAATAATCGTTAATATTCTTTTATAATAAAATGACATTCTAGTAATGGCGCGGTAATCACTTTGATTACTTATCGCCCACAAAAAAAATGCGCAGGCTGACTAAGAGAGTTAAAATTAATCAGAAATAGTCTTCCATGTTATTTTCCATAAAAAAAAGGAATATCTACTGATCGGAAGATATTTAATTTTACTAATTTTATCGCCCACAAACCACTCACTGGGTGACAACAGACACATGAACATTTTTGATAGTGATCAGAAAATGTGTTTTTCGTAGAAAATATATTTTTTCGTAGAAAATACTGGCGTCGTTAGGCCATCCTTCATTCTAAGAGATAAATATTTTCTAAAAAGTGCTTAATGGTAGCCCGCGTCAGGGGTTGATATCCTTATGTGCCACCACATATTGAGGCCAATTTTTGACTATCGATTTACAGATATATTTTGTGATTTAATTAATAGTTTTTATCTTCGACCTTTGGGGTAAATTTTGGTAAATGCTAATAAAGACCTCGAGTTCGACTTTTATTAACATTTACCAAAGAATATTTTGTTTTTTTCCTTTCAATATTCATTTGAATGTTGACACTCTTGCCTATCTGTCATCGGTATATTCAGCTGTCCAATGTCAATCTTTAATAACTAATTCCATCCGACTGCGACACTCATATTGTTTATCTAACATTCATTTTTGTTTTCCAATTATCATTTTTCGCTTTTGTTGTTTTTTTTTTTTTTGCTAATTAAACTGTATGAAGTTGTGCATCTGAACAATCTTATCTGAACTATAAAACCAATAATAATTTCTCAATATACACATACTATGTACTTGAAGGTCAATGCCTATTGATAATGATCACTATGCCATTGTACATCCGCGGCCGGGTTCCAGGCTGCCGCCAGGCGCTGTACAGGGCATTAGAACGCGAGCACCACCACCACCGAACGATGTCTAGAGAAAGATGAGTCTGTGTCGAATTAAAAGCGATCTTCGAGATATATAATTTATATATATTAACGATATCATAAACAAGAAGTTATAATAAATCATTAATTAATTTTAAGCATTTACGTGTGTTCATAGCGAGACAACCTAACGAGTCCAATAGAGACTAACTCGGGGCAGAGTATTTCGTATGATGTTTAACTGTCTGTATGTATTTCAAAATAATGTTGTCGCAAAAACTTGTTGTCCGTCCATGTTTCATTTTGAAACAAAAGTAAAAGCAACACAACAACAAAAAAAAGTAAACGAAAAGAAAATCTAAATCTAAATATCTGCTGTATCATAATATTTCTTAAGCAATACATATCACAATGTTCTAGCATAAGTCTTTCTAAACGTCCTTCACCCTTCTCTTTGTACTTTTCAGTTTTTTTTTTGCAACTAAAAAAAAACAACAAACAGAAAAACATTGAAATGTTAGCAACTTAAGTCATTATACGAGTATATTTTTTGTATTGTATGTATTTAGAGTTATTGTAGTAATGTAAGCAAGTAAAACGACGTTCTTCTTTTCGAATGCGACAAAAACAAAAAAACTAAAATCTCTACTGATTATTGTTAACAACTACATGCATGTACACTGTGTACTTAATTATTATGTTTAGTATTAAGCCGCTGCCGCCGCATATAATAAATTAATTAAGTCGAAATGCGTCACTAAATATACACAAAATTTACAATTGTAACACTTTTATTTTTCTTTTTAATATATTACGCTATTTTTTTTAAACAAATTCACAAAAGCATTTTTTTATTACCCTTCCCTCCTTCTTTTATTATTTGTTTGTTCTAAAAATGTATAAAATAAACATTATAAAAAATTACGATGTGTTTTTTTTATTTTTTTTGAAGGAAAAAGGTTTAAAATTTCCATAAAAAAGTTTTAGCAGTACTCGTAGTATAAAAACGCTTCCAATAGATACTGATCGTCCAATAAAAGATAAGTTGAATAGATAGATATTTCGATTTGGTGGATTTCAATGATGTTACGGACAAAGAAGAACATTTGGGAAAGGGTTCGAACGATGATGACTACGAGGCCGGGGTCACTGATTTTAACCCATTCATAGCCAGCGATGCCATATGACACAGAGAAAAGGATTTTGTAAAGGTAGAAATGTCAACGGATTCAAACTAAGGACCCCTTAAGAGTTCATATAAAACTTCTTTTTTAAAAATGTATTGGGGTTAATGATGCCAGATTTCATACTGGCATCGGAGATTTGTGTAACTCCATGTGGAAGATTCGCGAAGTTTGAAAATCTCCTCAATCAAAGAAACGCAAATATCCTGCAGATCTGAATATCAACATATTTTCAATATTTTTCCATACCACAAACATTAACTTGTTTGTAGGTGATAAATATAAATATTGTGTAACTTTTTATTTTTTTTTTTTCAATTTCTGAATTTCTATATAACAATTCATCTTATTCTCTCGGTATTGATTTCATTTTAAAGAGCGTAAATGCAGAAAAAAAAATTACGAAAACAGTTGCAAATACACACTTATTCGCACTCAAATGTTATACTTTGTTGAATTTAACAAGTTCGTTGTCTGTTTTCCTCAAACACGCTATTGCTTATACACAAATAAGTAATATTAATAGCAAACGAGTTGTATTTACATCGAAATAGGCTTTTTGTAGAAAGAATTCAGCTTTACTTGCTACAAAGTCCAAACACGCGTTTTACTTGTGTGCAAACATTTAAAAAGGACGTATTTTTCAGCGTGTAGTGAAAGCTAAATCTGCTATTGCATTTTCTGAATTTTCTCATTTCAAGTACTTTGAATAGTTTTTGGGCGTTGGTATCATTGACCACATTGTTGAACAAAGTTCCATTTCTTTTTTTAAGCTTCATGAGAACTATCAATATCGATAACTATGGCTTGACAGCTGGTAATGTCAAACTGTGTTGACATTTCTGTTCAGTAAAGTTTACCAAGTCATCATGAATCGTTTAACGCCAGAACAAAGCGTGCAAACTGTGGAAATTTACTTTGAAAAAAAAATAAAACTGTTCGAGAAGTTCATAGAGCACTTCGTCCATTTTACGGTCAACATAATCGACATAGTGAGTGAAGACGCTCCTCAATCCATTTAAATGGAATATCACTCACATATATGGACAGGAACTCCAAAGACATCTTTATAGTTTCTGGATCGTGTACAGAGGAGGGCGGTGGTGATGATAGGGCATAATTGAGTAGCCTATTGTCTCCCTGCAGCATCGCCGGAATGTGGGTTGTGTATCGCTATTCTATAGATATTTTAATGGTATCTGTTCGTCAGATATCCGTCGTCTGGTCCCTAACGTTAGAACATTTAGCCCGAAGGGCTCTCATCCGTTCAATGTCAAATGGCAGGTTGACCGGACGATGCACTATAGAGAAAATTCGTTCTTCAGTCGTAGTGTTCGTATGTGGAATAATCTTCCAGCAAATGTTTTTTACTGCCAGCTATGACCTCATCAAATTCAAGGCCAACGTCAACAAACACTACTCCCTGTTTCCTCCCTACAATACCCTTAATTCCTAACGGTAACAGAGTTTAGTGCATTTATAGGTGACAAATTTATATCTAGAAGTGATTCTGTTCACTCTCCTCTTCGTCCGCGTAATTTAAAGCCTCTGCATTACTTTTTATGGGGCTGTGTAAAGTCAGTGGTTTATGCCGACACTGGAAGCACGGGAAGCCTCATAAATTTAAGAAAAATGTCCCCAAAGTCTTTTCTCCTACCAATGCCGTCGCTGTGCAGAAATCAAGAAAACGTCTGTAATACACGCATAAACATTTTAATAATTGTAGCCTGTATACATGTGTTATGAATCATTTCCCCCTTAACCCTCTCATCAACGAATATAAATGGGCGGATCTAAACAGTTTTTTTATGCCAGATATGTATTAGCGTTAAGTCAAATATGAACTGACAAACAATTCAATGTCCTTGGTATTCTGGTTCGACTGGATGAGGTAAATTTTACAAACAAAATAAACACATATCTCATGATACCCGCCAATATAATGTTCATCAATGGACTGAAGACAGTACTGCCGTCCGAAATTTCAAAATTGAGATAAGGTCAGACTCGGAGCCGTGGATGAGATTTTTGAGTTAAGCTTGTAAGACCCATTTTCAACTGTTATATATTTTAATATTATTTTTAAAAATGTTCAAAAATATTAAAATTTAAGGCGCGAAAGATACGAAATACAGTGTGACCGTCGGGAAGGTATACTACTTTGTTGTTTTTTTTTATAATTTTTGATTAATTGAAAGAGAATGCAACTAATATTGATAAATGTTGTATTTAATGTCAGCAGTTATGTATGGCATACAATATCAGATAAATGTCCGCCTCTGTTAGCCTCAGTAATGCGAGCCCTTTTAAGCACATTTTTCATTACATTCTCACACATTTCACGCGGTATTTCATTAATTTCATCACGAATATTTTGTTTGCATAAACTTTGCTTTTCCCACAAAAAGAAGTCCGGAGCAGTCAAATCAGGCGACCTTGAAGGCCAATTAATATCACAATTTCATGAAATAACTTGTTGTGGAAAGAGGTCTCGCAGTAATTTCATTGCAATCCTGGCTGTATGCGATGTGACACCGCCTTGTTGATACCACATGTTAATCAAGCCCAAAGCATGCAGTTCTGGTGTTAACAATTTTTCAATCATATTACGATATCGCCCCCCATTGACAGTTACCGTTACGCCGTTTTCATTTGCATAGAAGTAAGGTCCAATGATTCCTCCAGACCAAATTGCACACCAGACTGTCACTTTTAATGTATGCAAAGATGACTGATGAATATTTTGAGGGTTTTGCATTGGATATTTACATATCCATATAAATGAAAATGTGCCTCGACACTTATTATTATTTTTTACGATAATCGGGAACTGATTTTGATAAAATGTTTTACCGTTTAAAACACGTTGGTTTATCGAATAGTTTTCCATAATGAATTTGCCACGTCTCTACTTCACCACTGCCAAATAGGAACTGTCACGGCTAATTTTTACCAAAATGGCGGCAAAACCAAGTAGTATACCTTCCCGGCGGACACCCTGTATCTACAAAGTCCCCTTTTTCACAGGCAAATTGTTATTTGGCAAATTTTTTGTTTTCTCTTTTAAAATTTTCGCTTGCTTTTCCACTAGCAAATTTTTCTTTGCCAAATTTGCGAATCAAAATACAAAAGAAAGAAAGAAACGTCAAAAGTGTTTACATTTTAAAGAATTTTTCGAAGAAGTGTATACATAATTTAAAATCGGTGCAATAATGGACAAGGAGTGTAAACATAATTTAATAAAAGAGATTTTGGATTGTACAAAATCCGCGTTTGATATGGAGTCAGCCGGCTGTGTGTCAGTAAAACGAATAGGTTAAAAAGGAAATATCAACAAAATTGTTTGCAACGAACAGAGCAAAGCAGAATTTGCGTGTACCGCAAATTCTGAACAGGCAAAGTTTTGTTTCTCTTCCTCGCACCCCTCTCGCCTACAAACTCAGAATTTGCCAAATAAAAATTTGCCTGTGGAAAAGGGGACAAACTACCAAACTGAAGATGTGACTTTCTTTCTTAGGTGGACAGAGTAGGTATTCTACATAGAGCCTAGTGAATTTTTAGAAGTACACCTTCGGTAACATGAGCAACTTCGCAAACGTGAACACTCTCGGTTTTAAATCGTTCACGTCTATGCAATATAGGCAACATCGGGCATGAGAAGTTTAAACATTTGCCAACACTAGAGTCCACTAGGTCTCTCTTAACCAACGTGCGATCCGTTCATAGAAAAATCTATATTTTTATATATATTTAAACGTTGTCTGTGCTGTTCTAATAGAGTTATAACGATTCCCACAAAAAAAAAAACAAACACATCAATCTGACAATTTGCCGACCGTCTGGCAACATCTGGCAACACCCATACAATCTCAATGTGCAAAAATGCTCAGAGACTCAAAACTACTCGCCAGTCACATCAAGTCATCGGTCGCGAGTGGTTGTGTAGTTGTTATTCTTCCGCCTTGTTCCGTTCCGTTTCGTTTGGTGTTCGGTTTTGTGTGTGTTTTTTTTTGTTGTGTTCTGCGAACGACGGACGCCGCGATGTTGTAGTTGAAACGTACTTAGCCGCATTATTATTTTTGTTGTGTTATTTACTTATAAATCTGTGCATATTTTTTTTTTAAGAATTTATTTAATTCTTTCATTTAATTTACACGAGCGCGACGTGTGTAGTTGGATGTGTGTGTGTGCGAGCGTCTGTGCCGCTGAGAGGGCGATTATACTACAATGTTAATTTATAAAACTGGTTTTGGGAAACCAACACAACAATTAAAAGAACAAATGAAATGTTTAATAATTCCTATATCCGCATTTAAAATTCATATCTCCTACATCCACACACATCAATTGTTATTGTTGGTGTTGCTCAGTGTTTTGTGTGAAAATCCAATGTTTTGAGTGGAATTTCCATTTCTACTCTGAAATAGTTGTTGTTAGTGTTGTGGTCATTAAAAACGAAACCGAAATAGGCGAAAAATGGAGTCGTCGTCTCGGTCGTGAGTGCTTGAGAGAACGCTAAATTGTTGCGTAAATTGAAATAAACACTAAGAAGTCCAAAAACGAAAAATGTTTTTTTTTGTTGTACTTGTGATGTGTATGTTTTGTTTTTTGACAGTTCTTTTTCTGATTGTCGATGTTCAATGCACTTTTGACTTTTATCGCTGTGCTGCCCCCGAGGCGATTAGATTTATCGTAAAAGTGACGCAGACAGACGCGACACAACACTTTCCATGTTGTCCCTCTTTTCATTGAGAATACTGTGTGCGAATTGATTGTTGTTGTTGTTGTTTGATTTCTTCTTCGTTGGCACATTTTACATACTTATAGTGACAGACAAACGTTTTCGCACAACGATAGGATTAAATCTAGTTTAAGCCTAGCTCTAAAGTGTATTTTTATTTTTGTAAATGCGAAATAAAAACAAACAGTGGAACAAATTTGCTTTACCGACATTGCTCCAACGGAAAAAAAGTCCAAACTTTCCGAGTTACGGGCCAAACTCCGAAGATATAATTAGCCCTAACTCTTTTGTTTTACGTCGGATCAGCACAAAATGGGTATCATTTGAGATGTATATATATATATATATATCTACGATCAATTAACCCATGTCGAGGCTACATCTAATTAAAAGTTTTTTTTTTCTTATTTTTATGGAAAAAGGGTACAAACTCAAGATATGGCTTATATGAAGGTACTTATTTGCTGTTATAACATTAAAGACAAGATCTTTAGATTTAATATGGTACCTGGACTATTAACCCATTAAATATCGAAGTTATTGTGAATTAAATATTTACATTGCATTGCAAAAGTCAAAAATCGCCGTTAGGCGTTAGATCCAAATTATTTAAATTTAAGCCATTTACTTTACCGAAACTGCTCCCATAAATTAAGAAAAAGAAAATCTCCCTAGTCCTAACTTACCGAGTTGCGGGCCACGTTGAAAAGCTTATCGATATACCTTTCCATTAAAACACGCAGAGGCGACATCAACTATTTTATAATTTGTTATTTATATAAACATAACAATGGCTTTATTTAGAAGCGTTTTTTACATATTTTGGTAGACCATTGTCAGATACACATACCACAAAAAATTGCAGGGCTTTGTGATCAAGAATACCGGATTTATTGCCCTTTTGCAAAAGTGAGTAACCAAAAAAATTAGTTTAAAAATTAAATTTGTTGCGCATTTTTATTTAAAATTGCCTTTCAAATTTTTTTATGGCTGAAGTTTTTCAAATGTTGTAAAGATTTTACCTTCTCCTGTAAAAAGCGCCCCGGTAGGCGAGTTGGTAGCGTGCTTGCCTATCAGCGTGGGGGTTGTGGGTTCGATTCCCACCAGAGGCTTTGGTCTGTCGATGCAAAAATCTAAACATATGGTCTATGTCACCCGGTTTACCCTTGGACCCAAAAATTAGAATATAAATTTACTTTGTATTGTAATTAATAATAAATAAATAAATAAAAAATTCTCCTGTAAAGCTACGAAAAGTGCGAGTTACGCCCTTTCTAAATTAGGCCATCGATATGCACGGCTGGAAATGTATTTCGATAAGGTCTCTAACGATACCCATTTGGTCCCGAGTTGATTTGGCAAATGTATGTGTAGAGGGTTAGGTCAATAACCCGGCCATCCAGTTACAGTGTTGGCTATAAGTGAATTTATGCAAATACGTGTTTTAAAAACCAAACGCCACGTACTGGGTTAAAGAATTCGAAATATAAATACAACTGTTGTTGGCACCTAGAAATATGAGCTATATCCAATTGAACGTTAACGATTTGGGGTACCGCAAACTCTCAGAACATGCAACACCATATGGAAGTCGCATTTCAGCCAAATTAAAAATCCAGTGGATGATTCGTAAACTGTTAGACCGAACCGATTTCTGTACACCTGTTTTTCGTAATATTTTCTGCTGACATGTATATCACTTTCATTCCTGTCTGTTGTCAATAGCTATGCTAGTGACAGCATACTCATATCAGTAAATTCTATTTACTTTTTTTTGCCCATGGCTAAATGAAAAATACGTCAATTTTATTTTTTTAATCAAGTATGTCGAAAGCACAATCAATCACTATTATCTTTAAGTATTTAATATTCAAAACACTATGGTATGCTTGTATTTACTTTTAAAATGACAATGTATGGACAATTTTTGGCGTCACTGTACTTATGATTCAATAGCATGACGACACGAGTTTTCTTTGGCTGGTAATAACAGTGTCAGTGTATCATCCTCGGTTTTTGCCATTACGACGATTTTGCGTGGCTTGTGTGGTATCTCAGTCTGCCCGTCTGGCGGTCGATCGGAGCCGACACTTGGCTTGGTTAATGGTCGACGACGAAGATTTTTCATTCGTACGTTGTTCGTCGCTTTCTGTCAAAGATGGCAAATGGAAGGACGGTAGGGTTTCCAGAACAAAGTACGTTATAAGGATAGGTTTTTTTTTAATTTTCGGCTTAAAGAGATGGGAACATGCTTAATTTAAAGTAAAAATATAAATGGACTGACCACTATTTCCACGTGCTGAATCCTAATAAAATCTATTTTTCTATTTTTTGTTTATCTCTCGAATGGCTTGCTCGATATTCGTCTTAAGGGTCCGCATCGTTAATGGAGTGTTCCATTAATATCGGAACACGGTATATCTTAAAAATTTATGATTACCGAAATTGGAACATAGAAGATCTATTGTGGCGTGGTCTGTGGAGCTTGGCATGCCATCGTTCTGAAACACATGAACGGTGTGTGTTCAATCTTTATAAAACATGATGTTGATGTTTCTAGCCAACCGCTCCAAAATTTCAACAAAACTCCGAGAATACATTGAACTCTGGACGATCACGTGCCGATTTTCCGATACACCTATGTTGCATTTGGACTTGTTACCATAGCAAATATTTTCGGGCCAAATCCATTTCCAACGAGGCGGATGTTTGTTCCAAATACGTGTTGTACAATCTCATGGACTTTTTGTCTAAACATGCTGATGTACGAATTTCGGCCAAAACTTTTCAAAAACCCACTATTTGTGGCTGCCCTTTGGAAAAAACGATTGCATGTTTTTCCAATATTGTTCAAGCCAAAAGCGATTAATTTCGTGCCGGTTACGATTTTGAGCGGGACAAAGCCATATGATTCAAAAAGAAACCACTTGCACCGAAAATCGGCTAATATAAACACATTCCCATATTTATGTCCCATATTATTTGGGATGCTGAAAAAAAAAGTACCAAACTATCCACTTTGCCATCCCTGCTGTCCGTATATTTGCATTACTGCCCGATGACACTTTTTTGCCATCGAAACTTGGGCTATTGTTAGCACACAAGATTATTCATTACAAAGAAGAAGAAGAAGAAACGAAAAAAAACACACTCAATTTTCTTTGTCCGTCCCCTATCATTCTGTTCAACCCCTCAAGTAAATAATGTAAATAAAGAGTGCCGCCAATAGTTCGGTGACGAAACGATGATTCCATCCAAACAGTTCCCATGAACTAGTTATCAATTGTTTGTAAACAAACAATGTAATACATTTCATACTGCTCAAGTGGGTGGTCGGATAGGCGGACGGACTTGGAGTGTTGCGGATGTCTCGGGGCAAATTAAAACCTTTTATTTCATTTGATAACGGAGCCCACTGGCGGGCGGTATCGTTAGAGCAATGCAAGATTCCACTTCATTAATTACAGATAGTAAAGGTTCAAGCGATTAAGGGTCTGCCATCTAGCAGCCTAATATATATTTTTTTTTTGATGCCTGACATTGTGGGCCATATTTTTTAGCTCATGCAGCTAGAAAATTGTTCTTTTTATCTCTAATGTAAACGTATCATTATCATGACTTATCATCATGTAACAAGTGGCTGCTGATACAGACAAGATTAGCAGTTTATAGTTCAACCTACATTCCAACACATACCACTGTAAACAAATTGTGGCAAATAATAATTGAAAAAACTGTTGTATAACTCGCCAGTGGAATCGTAGCAGAACACGTTCTGGATTGTGGAGATACACAAACACAGAAAAGAGATGCCTGTGATGCCATTTACCTGGTTGAAATCAATGACCCGATGACGAATACACTTGTTCCCAAAAAAATACGAATACCAATTGAGTCACTCTTTCTTATTTAAGTCGGATTCATTCCCGGAAGACGTTGATGTCAGCACTAGTGCATGGTAAACAAAGCTCTAAATAATTTTTCGACCAACCTATCAACAAATTTCATTTCAGTTTTTTTTTTATCGTAAAAATTTACTCAGTTTTTCTATAATCGATATTTTTACAATGGAATTGACAACTATGGCCTGGATTTATAAAAGTTAACAAAAAAAAAAAGTAAAAAGTTTCAGTCGGATAAAGCGACCGACAATAAACACAAAAAGCCCGCTTTCAAACTAGTTCACGCTCAGTGAGTAAAGAAGTTCAAAGTCTGTACCTTCATGGAAATACGACTTCACAATTTGATGGTTATGGAACAAGTTATTTTATTCGGAAAATCGGACTGAAATTATAATTGAAAATCCGTTCGGTATAATTTATCGTTTTCAAACAAGGGGTGTCATTTTGAATCACCCGGTATTTCGTTAGCTGTCACTTTTGAAGTTTTTATTCTTTGCCATTTGACAAGTAGAAACTACGCCATTACTAAAAATGGAACGATACACGCTTCCACAACGCATTGAAATTAGTAAAATTCAGTACAAAAATGGTGAAAATCTTGCAGTCACAGTTCGCAAAACTAACTAAGAACTACAGAAACAATATTTACTCCATAGATTCGGTTTATATGTAGTTTGGACCCGGTAGGTGGTGCTGGGTGGAGTTTATATTTATGGCTGGAGATATGAGAACACTTTGTATATATTGGGGTCCGGTAGGCAAAACAATAATATTATACAAATTAAAATAATTCAAAAACATTTCCATAAATATTTGAGGCAACCAACCGAATTGGTTGTTGTTAACTTCTGGAAATATAATCTAGTCGGCAGACGTCCTAAGTCTGTTTGCAGACGTATTAGTTCGGCTACAAACTCCGTCGTCATCGTTTTTGAGTCATCCCAACATGGCATTTCGAATCAATGTGACAATGACGTCGACTGTTTGTCGATAATGTGCATAAACAAATTGTCATCTCTAGTTTGTTTTGCCTGGTGAGGTGGGCAAGAACTTAAACAGTCATCAGATTTTCTTTTGATTTGTTCAAGTCAATGGAGGATCTAGGAAACTCAACATTTTACTCGATAACATAGGAGAGTTATGTGTGTTTATCGATAATGTGCATCAATAAATTGTCATCTCTAGTTTATTTTGTCTGCTAATTTATTTTGATTTGTGTTGTTGTGGGGAAATGTTTTTTTTTTTATTTCCAATTCTGATTCCGCTTCGAGTGATAAATGAAAATTAAATTCTAATATAACAAGGAAAAGTAACTAACTAGACAGGAGTTAGATATCTTCAAATTAGCAGATGAAAACTGAGTGGTAAAATCAAAGTCTGCTTTTTCCTGGACGTGTGATTGTTTTATGTCTTGTAAGATTTATGGAGCACATATCCCCATTCACATCCTTTGTCTAATTTTTCAGCGACAAAGGTAATTAATGGTCATTTGAGGCCCACTTCTATATCTCATCATTAGTTTGGTATGTGTGCCAAATTGTATCTTTTGTTATCTATAACATCTAAAAAGTCAATAACATCTTTCTACAGAAAAAAAATTCCATCGCTTTCGAAATATCTTTGACTTTGGCTTTGAATTGGAACATCATCACCTTCGGTCACACGGCCTAATGTACGCTCATTCAACAGCTAGACAAATACTACCAACACACTACCAATCGGACTATGAGTTATTTCCTAAAAAAGAGAGAAAAAAACAACCGACAGTGACGTAATGTGCTAGCACTGGCAAAGCCAATGACCTTTTATGCGTTCATTCATATGCGAACGGCGAGCGTAGCAAATGCTTAATTATAGTAAAGCACACATTTGTAAAAACATAATAGGGTAACTTTACGCAGTCAATATATACTCGGTTAACATTACAAATAAAACAAGAAAACTATGGACTATCGGCACGATGAAATCGTTGTGATTTTTACTCCCTCCAATGTCAATTGCGGCTCTCATGTTTGATGAGAACGCCAACAGTTGGAGAACTACAGTGCAGCCTCTATATAGCGTCTACAAGGGGTTCTGTATAGCTCGTGTTTTTTTTTAAATGTAAATAGTTTTCCAACAAGAGGTGTTATTTTGAATCACCCGGTATTTTGGTAGCTGTCACTTTTGAAGCTTTTATTCTTTGACAGTTGACAAGTAGAATGGACGCCAGATTCGAGAGATGATTAGTAATTTTTTATGGTCACAGTTGGATGATATTGATCTGGACAACGTTTACTTTCAACAAGACGGCGCCATGTGCCACACAAGTAACGAAACCATTAATCTTTTACGGGAAAAGTTTCCGGACCGTGCTGTCTCTCGAAGAGGTGATCACAATTGGCCAACGAGATCTTGTGATTTAACACCTAGCGACTTCTTCCTTTGGGCCAACCGGAAAGATAAGGTCTACGCCAACAGCCCAGCGTCGATTTAAGACCTCAAAGATAGAATTCGTAAGGCTATCGAGGACATAGGGCAGCCACTTTGCGATTAGGTTATGGAACATTTCATGAAAAGGATAAGCGTGGCTATATTCCTGTTTTCCTGGAGAGAAGTTTGCTTTCTTAAAGAGATTATTTTCGTGTACAACTTATTTCGTAGAATTTTTAAAAAATATTGCAACAAGCGGAGGGACAACATTTTCCCAACTCGCTGAATATTTTCAGACAACATTATATATCCAACATTTTTAAGTGAAGTTAGTTAAGCAAAGGGATATATTTTCATCTTTGTACGAAAACAATCGTGGTGGCCATTTGGCTGATTGTTTTTCATTATTAACGGCATACCGTTCTCTTTATTATGAAATAAACATCCGATTAGTTATCTCAAAAAATTCAATTTTTCTTTGAATACCAAAATAACACCTCTTGTTGGAAAATCCTGTACTTAAATAATCTGTATGAAAAATATTGTTATCGATTGATTATTTTCCTGTTTTCCTGGAGAGAATTTGGCTTTCTTAAAGAGTTTATTTTCGTGTACAACTTAATTCGTAGTATTTTTTAAAAATATTGAAACATGACGGACAACTTTTCTCCAACTCGCTGAATATTTAACACACCTCTAACCGACAATATCTCTCCGAGAATGTCTTCATTAATTGTGCTTAATTTCGTAAAAAAAATGTTTGTGCAAAACTGGTACAAAAAAAACAGGTTGCAAGGATTTTTCCAGTATTTCTGTTTGGCCGGTTGGAGGGATAATATTTTTTAAGAAATATTTTTATGAAATTAAACACAGTTATTGATGAGCGCCTTATGGCGGTCTGGCCGGTTAGAGGGTTAAATAAAAAGTTGCCTTAACTTCCAGTTAAACTAAATGAAGTTAGCTCTACAGACTACTATTGGTCTTGCGCTGCTTAATAAATAATTGCGAAGCAATTCTCTCTTGTGTGTAATTTCTCCAGTTCGTTATATCAAGGATTTAACCTTCCACCGGAGTCACGGTTTTCCCTGTCCCAACGCCTTTCTGGCTGGAGCGTTTGCATTTATTCGACGAACTTGACCCAGCCATCACAATCGCTGTATTTTAATGCGTTTATCTCGGGATTTAACTTATTTGTTCGACGCCTATACACTTTGTTAACACACATCGGGCTATAGATTTTCGTGTCGAGGGCGGCTTTATTGTCGACTAGTAGATGGTGTGTATCACTTTGTCAGACGATTTGGCCAACTGTTGATTTATTCCAAATGAAGTGTCTGTTAAATTAGAACTGGTCTTGAAAATGTTCGTTAGACAGGGATTCAAGTAAATGCAGAGGTTCGAGTCAGTTCGGATGTACGAGTATGTTCGGACAATCAAGTTGATTTTTGCGTTTTACATCTAAACTATTCTCTTTTACGATTCTTGTCTTGTTGGTTATAGAGGGGAGCCACTGTATTTAACAGTAGTCGCCACCACTCGCTAAAGGGCCAACGCACACATACACAAACCAAGGTCACACGCATTTGTTGTTGTTTCTTTTTTTTTTTTTTATTATTATTTGTTTCTAATATACAAAAATGATGATTTATCTTTTTTGATTTTTTTCTCTGTTATTTATTTGTTCTGGAAACTGAAAATGTTAAATCATCAACGAATGAATCAATTGTTTGTCATTTTGTTTCAGCATTATTTGTTGTGTTCGTAATTTACTAAAGACGAAATGCCAGTGCCAGAATATATGACAACGACGACAACGATGATGGTGATGATGATGATGATATAGTGCCGCCGTCGTTTGACACTTACACCTAACCTCAATCTCTCAAAACGGACAGTGCAGTTGCAGGCTTTGTAATAATTAGTACCTTATAAATATTTAGATATTCTATGTGATACAAACAAAATCTATAGAATTGCAACCCATACAAATACAGTGATATACATATTTATATACACACATAGACATATAATTAGTGTAAACCTAAACAATAAGAACTCCCCCAGTATTTCCACGCCAAAATGACAGTAACATATACCGCTGAAGTAGCGACATGCCGTGGATTTGGTTGTTTTCTCAAATTACTGCTCAGGTGAGTACTGCGCTTTTATACTACTCTCATTTGTACTCATTCTCTTTGCATTTACGCTCAATTTTGGGGGCAATTTCTATATGAATCAACATGTCAGGTGGTGGGATGGTTCTAATGACCGCACTTTGTGATCAAATAAATTTCCATGGAAATGTGTTTCGAACAAGTGGGTAAATTAAAAAAAGGAAAACCCGGCTCACAAAATAATTCTGAGAATTGCTAGATTTGTATTGTAACTGCTTTCTTACTGGCTTCTTCTCAAGTAGAAGTGGTAGTCAATGTAGGATCTCTAGGAAACTAACATCAGCTGCGATCGATGGCACATGGCCAGTCTGACCAGCACTTCAGGCACAATATTGATAATCCCATAAATTCGACGACGCTGTCAGAAATATGGACAAAAATAGTGGCCACCGATGGACAATACATTGCATTGAATATAAAGTTTCATTCTATTACAATAAACGTCTGATTTTAGAAAATTACTGTAAAAATAAGAATTTCCTAGACGGTCAGCGGTGTCTAGTTGCAATGTTATTTTAAACCGTTCATATTTTATATTTAAGTTAAGTTTTAGAAATAAAATTAAACCGCAGTGGGGAATCTGGCTTCTGCTAACATACTTTGAGACACGCAAACCGACAGAGAAAGTGTTAAGTGTTTGAAAGTTACCCAAAATAACATGGGCGATAAGAAGCTTCAAGTTATATACATAAGCCACACGAGCCGGACATGATTCCATGACTCATGGATTTTATATACTGACTCAAACCGGCTAAAATTCGCCTCCACTGAGTGGAGAGAGGGACCAGAGGAAAAGTAAGTAAGTATATACATACTTTTGAACTAATAGAGTTCCAGCATTTCTGAAAATACTAATCGGCAGTATTCTTAGAGAATATAACGAAGACTGTTGTCCACAACCAGTATTCGATCTTCGCTCATATACAATTAATATTGAAAATAAAGATCTTAAGATCGAGATTTAAAAAGCAACAAAAGAGATATGGACGAATATTTTTCAGCATTGTAAAAGCGTCTGCACTACACATCCCAAGAATGATAGAACGAAATATTACGCCATGCGCATGATTTCCCGTTAGTTGACGTAGTTAGTCACTTGTAAGGGTTGCCAGCTCTATGAGTATCTACAACGAGTAAAACGTTTCCGATTCGAATACAGCGTAACATCTATTGTTGGCAACCCTGGAATTGAAACCACTTTGACTATTGGCCAATAGGACCACACTTCGTGTCGTCATTCGCCCAACCTGCGCAGAACATTTCAATTTTCTGCGCGGGATGGCGTAATCTTTGTATCTATCATTCTTGGCACATCCGGTAATGAGAATATGACCCGTTTGGATATTATTTTTAATAGTTTACTCCAGTGGATCTTTTTTACTTTTTAGATTAAATACAGACGTTCTCTTATATTCGGAACGAGTGAGGGCAAGGCAATAAAACGGTGATAAATTATGAGTTTTATAAGAGTGAGAATTGAATTCATTTTCTAAAGAAAAATTTAAATAAGTGATCCTTATGTAAAATGATCTCCAGAATCTGTTTTGCCCTATCACGTATACTTTTTGAGATATCGTGAAAACAGTTTTTCTGACTAATTCTTATCCGATTCACTTAAAAATGGACAATATTATTTGGAAAAAAAAGGCATCTGTCATAATTTACAACAATCGAATAAAAATTGTGAATTGTGTTACAGCCAAAACAAGACATTTTGTTTTTGGTTGAAACATTTTGTTTACAACTGCCAATTGTACCACAATTCATGAACTCTCTCACCCGTTTTTGCACAAAGTCATAAAGAGCGTACTGTAAATTGTTAAGAACGAAAATTGCCTGAGTTTGTAAGTAGTTTTTTGCAGTGTTTGGAAAAAAATGATAGGACTTTGCTCACTCTAAGAACGAGATTTAAAATTAAGCATGTAATTTATTTACAACGTCTGACTGACACATTACTAATACTAATATAAAATCATCTGCTGAATCCGAATATTCCATCCATTTTTCTTTACTTAGGCGAGAACAACTTCTTCACGAACAGCGTCTTCATGCTAATGTTCTCTCTCTGTTCCCAGGGGAGTAAGAGCTTTTGTTCATTCGTAAAAAAGCCTAATGACCATATATTCAGTTGACAGAGCCAACCTTCTGGCTAAATATTACCACTACTGCTGCAAATTGTATTTCGTCGACTGGCCTTTTACAAACCCATTTTTTTTGGGGCACACGTCGTTTTTCCTACAAACGTTATACGGAAATTCTTTGTAATATCTACTGACATCTGAAGTTTGCTGGCGTACTAATACGTCTGCAAATATACTTAGGCCGTCTGCCGCCCTCTACATAGTCTTGGCCCTCTTAATACCACATAATCTGCAATTTCGATGTTGCCACATAATTTGCACTTAAACTAGTTTCGTTGTTGTTGGAACAGCTGGCTAGACAAACACACGCCGCAAATATTAACATGCATGCCAATGTGTCACATGTATATTATTAGTCAGCTGACGCTGTTTATGAGAGATGTCTACTATCTTTATTATTATTATGATTATTATTAATTTTGTTTTGGGCGTCTACAAGTCTTATTTTATGATTTTGATAATAAGCAATTAGGACAAACAAACTGTTTTGAAAACTATTTGAACGCTATGAGCTTATCTGAATGGAATACGAAAGTGACGGAGAGTGATTGTCACAACTCGAGGAATATTACACAAATGCGTGAAAAATAAATGTCAAACATTTGATAAATAAATAAATTAAACGAATATTCGATTACTACTTTGTACTCACCCCTTTTTTCTTCGAAGAGCAGCAAGCAAAACACTCACAACATGGACATATGGAAGCTGACGTAAGAAGAATCTCACTGATATCCAATTGGCGTTCACTGAAGCAAAGTTCTCTCTGGGCAATAAATAGCTGTCTGAAGTCTGAAAAATAAAAATACAATTGGAATATAATTAAATATAGAAATGCATTAATAGGACAGTCTATTGAACACTGTACATACAAAACAAATTATCTCAAACAATTTGAATTTATTGTTAAAATTGCTATGCCATTTTTTATGGCGTGCTTAGGTTTGCCGGACAATGAAACAGACTCTGACACATTCGCCAACGTAGGATTACAGTAATTTTGTGAAGCTCTAGCTATACCCTCCATTATTAAGGGAATCAAGTTCATCATTCCCTTCGAAACATCTGAAACAATTTATTTGTCAGCCTACAGAAAAAAAAAACTACACAGTTTAAGTAACAGTGGTCTTAATAAAGCGAGCCGGAAAGACCTGGTCAAAGCTGTGGACTCAATAAGTTCTTAAAAGAATAGCAGCAGACCCATTCCAACCATAGAGCCGTCTCCGTGGCTCTATTATTGGTCAAATGTCGTTCACCGGACGTACAGCTGAATTTTTTTGTTGAGTCATGTCATCTAATAACTCATTCCCCCAGCAATTGCTGGATTTGTTCGACTGACATGTTATAGCCAGCGCAATCGATGTAGTTTGTTATGCGAAAAAAAACTAACTACACAAATCTATGGGAACTACCGTCGTTGCGAACTCTTAATTCCACTGTAACTCCCAATATCAACAGGGCATTACTTGTGTTGTTCGCATATGCGACATCATATGATCCATTATTTGTCTTATTGCTGCTTTAGTTTGTCCAAACGGTAGAATTATATAAAAAAAAAACGTGTATAAAATTAGCTGAAACGCCAACAAACGTAACTGTAATGATAGTTTATTAGAACGGAGACAACCACGTTATTGGCGTATTTTTATACTGACGTCGATCGACGTCACCGACTGAATATTCCATATTAAAGTGGGTCACGAAAGTTTCGAAAGTTTCACAGTTTCGAAATTGAAGGAAATGGTAATTTTCTACTCTCCTGGTTTTTTTTTATATAATAAAAAAAATAATATTTTGGTAAAAACTAAAGACCACTGCAGTGGGAAACTTTTGTAAAAAAAAAAAAAAAATTGAAAAAAAACTGTTCTCGAATCAAAAATTCTGAAAAAGAACTGGAAAAGAAGGAGCAACTGCAGTTAAGCAACATAGCTCAGATTTTGTTCAAACTTATAGCAGTGGTTGACGATTGTATTCGGAAGCCCATACATTCCGAACTACGACATATAATCAGTTTTAATCTTTGTTGTTCACCATCCGATTCGAGCTGCGGTGAAATTGATGAAAGCTTATGAAAATACCTTCTATAGATATTTTGAACAGTATCTGTTCCTCAGATATCCGTCGTCTTGTCCCTGATGTTGAAACATTTAGCCGAAATGCGGGGCTTTCCAGGGACTCTCATCCGTTCGTTGTAACGTGGCCGGTTGATCGGACGACGCACTATGGACAACCGAACCGTTCGTATGTGCAAGTGTGTTTCCTGCGAGTTGTGTTTTTTTTTAAATGAATGTCAACAAACACTACTCCTTTTTTCCTCCTTCCGATATCCTAATTTCCTTCTGCTAACACAATGCGTTGCATTTGTAGGGGGCATACCTAAAGGCCCAATTAGTCTTGACGGTAGACGATCAGCTGTCTGAGTTGGGGTTGCATTTTGCATGTGTTAGAGAGAGACAACTAAAATTTACGGTAGACGACGGTAGACTTCTGCACGTTGCAGAATCAACCGTCAAGACCGATCAGCTGTTTATTGTTATTGCTTTCACTTCGACATTTTGCGCGCGGAAATTGTTTATCAGTTGTAAATTAAATTTTATAGTTTAAAGTTATGAGTAATGTATTTATAAACGAAGTCAAGTTATATTTTGTTGTTCAATTAGTTGTTTTTGTTTTGTTTTGTCTTACCGTCGTCTACCGTCATAACTAATCGCACAATATTGAGCCTACCGTCAACCGTCAAGACTAATTGGACCTTGAGTCTTCAAAAAAACTCCCCTTCGTTTTCGCCTCAGAATGAGAACATCAACCACTATAAATTTGAACAACTTCTGTTAAACTTCTGTTGAGCCTACAAGAATAATAACTAAACAATTAAAATGTACAAACTAATTTAAATAAATTATCAACATAATATTTATTTCATCTGTTGAAGCTTCAGAAAATTTACAAACTAATTCCCCAAAACATTAAACCACTTGGAATTTATTAGTTTGGAATTAGAACAAAAAAGGTTCAGTTGAATATTTTCCTCTCAAAAAAAAAACCAAACAAAAACCACCGGTACCTTACAACCAACTCATTTCCCACGACCTACTCTAGTTTCCATATCCGTAATTGCCTATAAATTTCCATTTGAATTAAATTGAAACGTTTGTCCATATTGCATTGCCACACAGATTATTTCATTGAAATCATGTGACTCGTATTCAGGGCCGGATTAGGCTTCCGACGGCCCGACTCTAAATGTAGTTTATTTGTTATCCTTTTGGTAAATACAGGATTTTCCAAGAAGAGGTGTTATTTTGGTATTCAAAGAATGATGACATTCTTTGAGATAAATGATCGGATGTTTATTTCATAATAAAGAGGAAGGTATGCCGTTAATAATGAAAAACAACATCAGCCAAATTGGCACCACGACCACTAGGACCATATCCTTTTCATGAAATTTTCCATAACCAAATTCACAAAGTGGCTGCCCTATGTCCTTGATAGCCGAATTCTATCTTTGAGGTCTTGAATTGACACTGGGCCGTTGGCGTAGAATTTATCTTTCACGTGGTCTCAAAGGAAGAAGTCGCTAGGTGTTAAATCACAATCAATGTCCTCATGAGAATGCTGCTTTTTTTCCCACAACACAAATTTTGTTGCAATTTAAACAAATTTAATGTAATTTAAATAAAAAAAAAACTCCAAATATATGTCCAACAATTTATTTATTTTCCAATTTTATTTTCACTAAAGAAAAAAACTGAATTTTATAGATTAGTTTTGTTATGTTGTTTTTGTTGTATTTTTCGTTGGTTTTTAATTGGAAATACCTACAAATTATTTTTTTTGTATTTTTTTTTTTTTTTATAAAGTATGTGTTTAATAAATAAATTAAATTTGTTCAGGATTTTGGTTTTAAATTCAGGATATTTTTGGTGAGTGTCCAGCAATTTTACTTTATCAGCTGGCAACCCTGGTTATATGTGGTACCCTAGGTAGTTTATACGGAAATCTTCTAACTAAAATTTTAAGATCAAAAAGGCTTTCCTAAAAGTCTTTTATTATTATTCCATCTAACAACAGAAACTGCTTTGCTGAAAGGCTTTTTTATTATACCAATCATTTTGTGTTCCTATTTGTTTTGGTTTATTCTTGTTCTCAACGATCATAAATCGTTGTTCTTAACTTCGAAGTGTTCGTAATAAAAGAACATTCCAAAAATGTCAACTGAATGAAATGTTTATTTGAATCGATCGATAAATCAATGCCCGCGATTATTTTGTTTCGATTATTTCATGGAAATTTTTTGTCCACGATGGTCTATTCTAAAAATCCACACACTTTCTCCCACAATTCAACCGGTATCTCACCAATGACTTTTAAGGCAGCAATCGTGGTTTAGCAATCCATATTTCAATAATCGAGATATTATATCTTAAGTTGTGTGTGCTGTATAGAAAAACTTCATCCGATAATGTTTTCCAATTTCCAATCTATGCCCTAGTCCGTCCCTGCACTCCACTGTACGTATATTTTTATGATTACAATTTCTCCAACACGAGTAAGTTCTTGATTAAGTTATCCACTGCACAAAAACGTCTAATTATTTTTTCAAGTGTATGCCTTCAAACTTAAGTCGTCTTTTGTTGATTGTTTTGTTATCACTCTCGAAGATATACGGTCACTCTATCGCACACACACACACACACACACGAGCACAAATGAAATTATCAAAAGTTGTTGCTCTGAAATTCTTTCATTATGCGAGTGATTTAATGCCGTCACTTTGACTGCAAACAAATGCACAGATTTACATACATACATGCATTAACAAACAAATAGGAACTAAGAATATTAGAGTGGTCCCCAGAAAGAATATTAATGTAAAAATCTTGAAATGCCTTCACCACAATATCACAACGTCCAGGAAATAAATAAATAGTCAAAATTCCAACCCATGCTAAACTTGGCAAAAACTTAAAAGAACAAATGTCTTTGAGTTCTATCTCTGAAGCACTAGAGAAATTATATTCGGGTAACTTTCGATATTTTTCTTATATCGCGACCTAAGAGTGGAAAAGCTTTAAGTCCAATTTTTGCCTAAATGTATTTTTTGAAGCAGAACGCAAGGAGAGTTCAAAATACATCAATTTGTATACAAAAAACCACGGAATCTTGTTTTGTTATAAAGGGTTTTCCAACAGGAGGTGTTATTCCGAATCACTCGGTATTTCGGGAGCTGTCACATTTGAAGCTTTTGATCTTTGACATTTGACAAGAAGAAACTACGCCACTACTAAAAAAGGGAGGGATACATGCTTCAACAACGCATTGAAATTATTAAAATTCACTACAAAAATGGTGAAAATCTTGACGTCATAGTTCGCAACACTAAAGCACCTTGTCGGACCGCAATACAGAAATTGGTGGACAAATTGGAGCTGTCTGGACAAGTTAATGATGTGACTTGTGCACATCGCTCAAGAACAACTGAGAATATTGCTGCTGTAGCCGAAAGTGTTGAGGAGAACCCAGGTTTGTCCCTTCCTCGTCGTTCTTTGGAATTGGACATTCCACAAACGTCATTACACCGACAGACTTGGGTCTTAAGGCTTATAAAGTTCAGTTAACACCAGAACTCAAGCCTGCCGATCATCAGCAACGTCGTGTCTTTGCTGATTGGGTCCTTGAAATGCATGAAAATGGTCCGGAATTCCATCGAAAAGTCATATTGACTGAGAATGAGGCCCATTTCCACCTCGGTGGCTACGTCAACAAGCTAAATTGTCGCATCTGGGACTTGGAAAACCCAAGAGTTATTGTTGACAAGCCTCTCCATTCTCAACGTGTGACTGATTGGGGTCATTGGACCTTACTTTTTCGAAAAAGGGATTGGATCAACAGTTACGGTGATAGGATTGCGATATCGAGAAATGATTAATGATTTGTTTATGGTCGGAGTTGGATGATATTGATCTGGACAACGTTTATTTTCAACAAGACGGCGCTACGATCCACACAGGCAACGAAACCATTGTTCTTTTACAGTGTTATCTCTCGAAGAGGTGATCACAATTGGCCACCGAGATCTTGTGATTTAACACCTTGCGACTTCTTCCTTTGAGGCCACGTGAAGGATAAGGTCTACCTCAGAGTTAGAATTCGTGAGGCTGTCGAGGACATTGGACAGTCACTTTGCGATATGGTTATGGAAAATTTCATGAAAAGAATATGGTCCTGTCAGCATTTGGCTGATGTTGTTTTTCATTATTAACGGAAGTCCTTGCTCTTTATTATGAAATAAACATCCGATCATATATCTCAAAAAATGTATTTTTTTTTTGGAATGGCAAAATAAGAAACCCCATCAATGGAAAGAATAATGTCCGCATCGAAATAAATAGTAGCATTCGGGCTAAGCAAATAATTCAAGAACAGAACCTCCAGATTTTTCTATTTTTTTTTTTTAAATTTTCTACACATATTTTTTGCGAACCACTCTAATCCACATGCATTGCATAGTTTGTAGTAATAACAGTTGATATCACGACAAATGATGACTCCTAATTACAAAGGCAACAGTCAACGAAATTAATACCCACTCGTTACACTGACAACAGTCAGTCACTCAGTCACACCATATGTTTGTTCGCACATGTTTGTCCGTCCATCGGGCTGTCCACGTTTGTTTGCGTATGTCAATGGCAAAATTACGAAATCATTCTACAAATGAAAGTTTTAAGATTAGACAAAATCGTTTATTATCGCACAATATAATGCCAGCGGATATCTTAACGATGTCGACATAAACCTTCCGCTGACTTCGATATCGGAAATAATATCAGACAAACGGCGGTATAAATTCTTGACTGGACTGTGATAATGTCATCCAATTAAAAATAGATTGGCACTCGAAAATGTCATACTTACGTGAATGACTTAATTTATGTATGCTGTCACAATTGTATTTGGTTTTTTTTTTGTTTATATTATATACGAATGACAGTAGTAGATAGGAACTTGGAGTGCAGTGGACAAACAAATTAATTCACTAAATTCAACTACGTCAAAGAGCCCGTCAAAGTTCTATGAACTGTCACGGCACAGGTGGGGTACGGATTATGATTTACTTGAAATGGATTAATATGCGTGAGTAAATTCAATGCAAAATATTTTGGAGTTGATGATCGGAATTGAAAACATCTCATTTTATGTATAAAAAAAACCAAACACAGCTTCTCAAGTTAGAGGATCATTAACCATAGAACGGAACCCTTTAATTTACTCCTTTAAGCGTAAACTTCGTCAGATCGACAATGTCCAAATTCTAACTGATTTAATACAGAATCTTTATAAATGTATAACAGATTTATAAATATTTGATAGGTTAGGTGCCATAGTCATTCGATAGTTTTATCTAGCTAAATTGGTAGAGGAGAGGGGAGAGTATGACGAACAGCGTCATACTACTTTCCAAGAGTTTTGTTATGAAATTCAGAGGTACACTGGCCAGCTGTACAAGGCCATCAATGAATCTGCTCTCAAGGTGTGGCAGTCGACGTTGCTATAGAACTGAATAATGGTACAGCGAATATTCTACGTCTTTGTAGGCCCTTGTCCTCACGAATTATATCCATAACAATTGCACAGTATCCTGTGAGAATGCTAAGTGGCTGTTTGCCAAAACCCAATGCTAACGTACAGTTCAATGGCTTAATTTAGAAAGAGCGTAACTCGATTTTTTTTCAAAATTGCGTTTTTCACATATTTTGGTAGCCCATTGTCAAAAACATATCCCACAAAAATACCGGATTTTTTTGAACTTTTGCAAAAGGGCGTAACCAAAAAACCCCAAAAAAAATTGTCTTTAAAATTTTTTATGTCTGAAGTTTTTAAATTTTATAAAGTTTCAACCTTCTCCTGTAATGTTACGAAAATGCGAGTTACGCCCTTTCTAAATTAAGCCAACGAGCTGTATTTAATCAAGTTTGAGTAGAAGGCGTTGAGGGCCGCCAGGCTAACCACATCGATTTTTATCTTCTAGCAGGATAGGTACCGCTTGATTGCGACAATCTTCGTCTGGAACACACTAGAAAAGTTCGGCAATCTGTATGATGTCTATATTCCCAAAGTTTCTAAAAAAAACGCCTCACATCTTCCAGTCACCATTTTCGAAGCGTACGAAAAGGTTGAACTCTGATCCTCTTCTATGAGTAAATTTCTAGGTCACTTCTCTCTAGATGGAGACTTTGAAGGTTTACTCGAAGATTGCCGTCCTACCTTGCTTCTAGAATAGACCTTTCGTTGGTAGTAGAGCGACTCTAAGACGTAGAACGACTTTAGCTGTACCATTCCTGCGACAGACATTGTGTGGTGCCCAGATCAGATTGGGGTAGCTGATATGATTTCTCCCATAATCCTCAAAACCTATGAACACTTTTTTGTATCAAATTTCGTGCTATGTGAGAAAAGTGTTTACCCACTTCCACCACCAAATTCTGTTCAACCATTAAGCTTAAGGTTGATTCACAATCTGTATTATGTAAATTTCTCATGTATCGCTGTATGTGAATATCACATTTGAATCTTTAATGTCAACTTAGAATTAGGGACTTTTACAATTATGATCTACGTAGTTTATTCTTCGCCTATGGACATTTTAACTATTCTTGTAGAGATTATGCCATTGCAGTACCACACAAATTACAAAGTTCAAATTCAAAATGTTTACTTTTTGGATACTTTTTGATAAGAAGTTGCATGTAATAAAATGTTTATCGTCTAACTGCGATTTATAAATTCCAATTTTCATATGCGTATATAAAATTATATGGTTTTATTAGAACTGCGCAGTTGTCACAACATATGCCATAACAAATAAATACCTTTTTCAGAAAATGCAGTGATTTGAATAGTTGCGCCAATTGATTTGGCTAGTCCACTAATATTATGTGGTACAGGCTTTATTTTTTAAAACAGCTTTACATTTCCCTGCTATTGACTTCACCGACACGTTCTCTTTGAAATAGAATAGCAAGCCCCCTTAGTTGTTGTCCCTAATTCATTCTTATTACTCAATGTTTATGGTCCATCTTTGCCCTTTATGATTTTCCACAAATTTTTGATTGGTGTAAGGTAGCCACACTTTATATAGAGCGTGGGAGTACAGATTTGTAAATGTGGTTTCTTTAGTCCAATATATAGGTACCACTTAGGTGCCAAGAAAGACATAGCCAATCCATTATATTATGTTCTCCAATCTTGAAGGTTTTTGTGGTATAGCGATATTTTAGGGTGCGTGACTCTATTCTTCGATCACTGCTAAGGAAATGTATTCTATATTCGTCCGACCATAACTCATTTCACCATGATTTTGCTTAGGACCTTCTCAATTTTTGTGAGATTTGGCAAGTACTATGCGATTTTGCAGATGCCGTTTAGTCAATAATGGGACTAAATGGACGATTTTCAGAAAAGATGCTGTACACTTGTTCTCACTTCCTTAGGATATTACATTTTAGTCTTAAGTATTCGTTGATATGTTGCCACTATTTCGTGTATTGATTATTAAAAAAGTCTCAATAAATATAAATTAAATTATTTAATATAAATTCGGTTGTGAAACTTGAAATCACAGTGGGTACTATGAGTAAATTGGGTACTCAGGAAATCGATTTATTATCGTGCCGATACTCTTTTATTATAATACAATTTATGTACTCTGAAATGATTTCTAACCATTGTTTTCCTCCTCTGCTTAATCTATCAAAACGTTTGGTTAAGGTCTACAAAAGACGTAGGTTGTCTAACATAATTTCCATTGGAAATATACAATAAAAATTAAAAAAAAAAAAGAATGACTTCATATTGTGACTAGAAAAGTCATTCACATAATATCACATGATATTTTTCTGTCGAAATCAAATTCGTATTATCTTCTGTAATTTGTATGGTATGTACCATAAATGACGACATTCTCATCTATGTATGCATGAATGTACATTAGGTGGGGTCCATAAAAAAAGAACAAAATAGAAAAAGAGTTTTGCAGACAACTTGTAAAAATTATCTTCAATAACTTTTTATTTCGTTGACAGCCATTTGTTGATTCTCAAGTCTTCCCAGAATACATTTTGCTAAACGGAGTTTTTTTCATAAATTAATTGACCACCTAGGAGCTGTATCTTAATGCTATTTTTGAGTAGTACTGTGAAGTACCGATGCTATGCGAACACTTAGGACTTTAAGGCGAATACCGAGCAAGTCAGCTATAGGATAGTATTTCTTATGCCAACATTGGCTGAACCGTTAAATTTTCATTGAATAACTCAAATTATTTGTTGGGTTGTTGATCGAACCTATTCAATTTCTCTGACCCACTTGAATGTACAAGTATTTATTCCTCACAAAAAAACTCCAAACCACACCTAAGTATACTTGTCTAATTGAAGTTACCTCGTTTATTTGTTCTCGACATTATTTGCGATGGATTTAAATTGTATAAACCGATGATGCACACATAATTAGCACATTATCATCACGCCGACGATGTATGCAAATTTCAAATATTAACATCACAATTAGACCGTCTAATAAAGTGATCAGTGATCACCTCCATATTAAGCAAAGCCTCAAAAATCTGTAAATGTTATTGACATCAGATGATCTCTGATAGATTAGATAGCCCTCGGGATGATATTTGAAGACATTGGGCTTTATTAAATAATACAAACATAGGTAAATACAAAAAAGTTGTCAACAATTCTGCAAACAACACTAAACCAAAAAGATTTAACAAGATGAGATAATAAGTGTAGGCCACAAAATTGAACTACACCAAATAGCTTAGTGTCGCACATTAATTTGGAAATACCGAATTACAATAAAAAAAAAAGTATTTACAAATTTCACACTGAGAAGCTATACACAATTAAACACTATTGGCGGGAAATATTGATAGAAATTGAACGAGAGGGATAGCATATGACAGATAGAACTTCGATTTAATCAATCGGATCCACTTTTTATTTCAGAGAGTGACCATTAAACTTATAATCCACATACACAAAAAGTAATAACAAAAAAAGTTCCTCTAATCACCCACAGATTTCAAAATTCAGTGGTTGAATACAATTTTAGAACTCCAACGTTAATTATATACGCTGCACGCCTTTTAATTATTTTGAATTGTGTGACAAGTGCAAATTCAGTTTCAAATATGGCAAAAAAATATCGGATATTTTTCCGTTGGTTAACTCCAAAATAAGAGAATAATCAATAATCTCAGGTATTATTTTTAAAAGGCTATAAATATGTATGTATTTCTTTTTAAATGAACAAAGATAAAATAACTTATATGGATAAAAAAAAACACAGTTTGTCGAGTTTCCTAATGTAGCAGCATTCATACGACACCCTTTGCTTTCCTTGTTAATTACAAGGTCGGGGTGTTGTTAATCCAAGTTGAATAGAACAACAATTATAATTTTCATATTCTGTACACATTTTATAATTTTAAATATTTAATTTTGTTTTTGTGCAGAAGTCTGTAATCTCTAAAATGCATGTCTCACAAAAGTCGACAAATAAATAATTCGACATATCAAACATGACACATTTTGAGCTGTAGTTAATGTCCGATATGTATTTTAAGTGAAACATTAAGCATTTAATCTAGTAACTCATGTTGATTGTAAAAAACGTAACATACTACTATTTACTTAATTTAAGACTTTTTTTGCCCTTTCTCTCACGAGAAATTTAATTAATGTCAGATGTTGCGTCACGTTAACCAAACAGCCAACCGTCCACAAAGGACTGCAGCCAATGACGCACCCGCACTAAGTGTTATTTCAACCTTAATGTAATAATTTTTTAAACAAACAAACACCAGAATGCCTTTTTGGAAAAATAGCATCACATTGCTAAGAAATAAACAACACCTTTCCAACATTTAATTAACCCAAAAGCCGTATACCAAAAATAAATACTAATAAAAAAATTCTCAAAATGTTAGTATACCTCAAAATCACACAGTGTGATAAGAGGTATTTTTATTCTTGTGGCTTGTATGAAAATAGTCCCTCAATTTCATTTCGTTCAGTTGTCTTAAATGTGTTTGTCACATAATTTCATTTGTTTTGTCCAATGCTTCAGAATTGTCTCCCAAAAAGTTTTCATAACATAAATTGATTCTATTGTCTCCATTGTAGTAGGTTTAATAGCATTTATTATAAACTCTTTTGAAATAATTTTCTTGTTTTGTTGATTTTAATTTAATCTCTTAAATCTTGTCTGTTTCAGGTGGCGCGGTAGTATTTACAAGCTAGTATGGTTGGACCTATTGGCTTTCCTCTTCCTCTATTATTTACTAAATATAATTTATCGATTTGCCCTAAATGAAGATCAAAAGTCGTAAGTATGCCCATTACTACAAGCTAAAGCCATTCCCTGTAAACTCATAAATTTCTCTTGTTTTGCAGAACGTTCGAAGCAATCACTCAGTATTGTTACAATTACAGTGATCTCATACCCTTGTCCTTTGTCCTGGGTTTCTATGTGTCCATTGTGATGACACGATGGTGGAACCAATACACAAGCATACCTTGGCCCGATCCCATAGCTGTTTTCGTCAGTGCCAATATCCATGGACAGGATGAACGCGGTCGCGTTATGCGTCGTACAATTATGCGTTACGTGTGCCTTTGCCTGACCATGGTCATGACGAATATATCGCCACGTGTCAAGAAACGTTTTCCCAATCTGACGAATTTTGTCGATGCCGGTCTTTTGATTGAGAACGAAAAGGAAATTATCGAAAGTATGAACAAGGGTTTCCCGCGACATTCAAAACATTGGCTGCCCATCGTATGGGCGACGAGTATTGTAACGCGAGCCCGCAAAGAAGGTCGCATACGTGATGATTTTGCCGTGAAGACGATTATCGATGAGTTGAATAAGTTTCGGGGCCAGTGTGGTCTGCTGATATCGTACGATACCATAAGTGTTCCATTGGTCTACACGCAGGTGGTCACCTTGGCTGTGTATTCATTCTTTTTATGTTCGGTCATGGGCCAGCAGTGGACCGAAAATAAGGTTGTGGCTAATAGCAATTTTCCGAATAAGGTCGATTTGTATTTCCCGGTCTTCACGACGCTGCAATTCTTTTTCTACATGGGTTGGCTGAAAGTGGCCGAATCGCTGATAAATCCATTTGGAGAAGATGATGATGATTTTGAGGTAAGTCAGAAGAGGATAAAAGTGAAACAAGAATGCAAAAACAAGGATTCATGATTGGTTGGCTACGGGGGAGAGAGGTGAGAGGCGGTAAATCAAATTCGTAAAGGAGACGTAGCCATTTCATTGGATATGTTGCTTTGCCAAGAATTCATTATAAGAATCTCTTATGAGGAACTTTATCGAGTTTGGCCGCAAACAACTATTCTGGAGCAAAGGATAACATCTCTCACATCGTTGATACTGAACGGGTAATAGTGTTACAAGATGATAACACTGGACAACAAAGAATGAATGATAATGAATAACAGCTATATAACTCCGATGTTCTGTGGCCCCCTGAAACGAATTCGTTCGTTCGTTACAAATTGTCAAAAATCCTGTCCATAAAAAAACCAATGCACCAAATTTCGGACCATGGCAGATCCGAATTTTATAGTCTTCATTCATTAACATCTTTTTTGTTGTCCTTTGTCATTTTTTGTAGTCGCTTGCATTTTCGAGATGTGATGAAAACTCTCAGATGGTCGCGACCAATTGATTTATTCTCACATCTAAAATCCCAAAAACACGCCCTGATTCATATCCGGTCAGTAAACCTACTATAGAAAAATATAAGACGGTCAGAACCGTATTTAAACAGTCGATTTCGGTCAGTTTAGTTCCTGTTCCTCCATAGCATTTTGGGAGAAATACATACATACATGGCCTACATGTCTCCCCTAGATGCGTAACTGTGGCTGGGTTTGCATTTGTTAATCATGTTGTCGGCTCATTACCATTACGAGTCCTTCCGTGCCAGATAATCAATTACACCTATGGCACGTTGATCTTCATTAAAATAAACTGTTGTACATCTGCGACTCGTAAATGTTTTAAAATGAA
Organism: Hydrotaea cyrtoneurina; assembly: GCA_958296145.1. Taxonomy (NCBI): domain Eukaryota; kingdom Metazoa; phylum Arthropoda; class Insecta; order Diptera; family Muscidae; genus Hydrotaea; species Hydrotaea cyrtoneurina. The sequence goes on from OY282512.1 coordinate 141,691,072, forward strand.
CGCAAAAAATTAATCAGCCATCGAACTTTTTCGGATCTATCGCCTATGTGTCACCTCTTTGACCTTTCTATCACCTCTTCGACCTAACGCGAGCCCCGGAAGACAACTGATTTCAGATCGAGGTCTCATATACCCACGAAACATTTTATTCATTTATACAGACTAGCTTATATCTAGAAATAATACATCTAGAAATCCCAGTCGCAATTTATTGTAGCCTTGACTGTTATTTGCTTTTTTGGGCCATTACAATAAACAAAGGTTACTTTAAACTTTACATTAACTCTCCTCTCCTTCATTTAGGTTAACTGGATGGTGGACCGTAACCTGCAGGTGTCCTATTTGATTGTTGACGAAATGCATCATGAGCATCCCGAACTACTCAAGGATCAGTACTGGGACGAGGTGTTCCCCAACGAGTTGCCCTACACCATAGCATCGGAACGTTTTCGCGAAGAACATCCCGAACCATCGACAGCCAAAATAGAAGTCTCAAAGACGAACGCCATGCCGACTGTTATGTCGAGTGTGCGCATCGATGATATGGTTGGTATTCCTATAGAATCCAATCCTGGTTCCCCAACTGTGCAGGCAGTTAGCTATAAATTCCCAGCCAATAGCCAAGAAGAGGAGGTTAGAATCAAATTGGCAACGAATAATTTGCTAGTTATCCTACGTAATGGGACGACTAACTACTATTACATGTGCTTTCAAAATTCTGTACTCCAATTCCATGCATTCTAATTATTACCATGTACTTCCCCCCCGTTTGTCTGTGTACACTACTTACATACTTACATTTTTTTAAAGAAAAAATTCTAACAATTTCTCAATTTCAATATTATCCAAAGGTGATGATTATTGGCTGGTTGGTACCATTTCCCTACTTCCTATGACTAACCAAATGCTTATTAATCCTATGAAAAGAAAATAACAGGCGTAGCGTAGCGGAGTCTTATGCACCTGTCTCTATATATAAATACAAACAAAAATTGGCTACAGTCTGAAAATATTGCAAGACTTGGATTGAATGTTCTCCTGTGATCGGGAATCCACTACGCTGAAAAAAAAAACGAAAAAACTAACATTTGATTCTAATTATTTCTTCTGTAAAATGCTTTAAGCCTAATGGCGTTATCTTTTCGGTTCCAAAAAGGGCACTCCCATTTAGAGGGTTTCAATTAAATTTTTTACTAAGATGCTGTGTTTGACAGAATAGATAACGCCATAGGGTTTGCACGCTGCTTTCCAACCAGGCCTGTTGTATTTAATCGCAACATCAAACTACTACTGCACGGCACGATTGTCACCCTGTATATAACCTATAATCGATATTTATGTACTACTATATAATAGCAATGTGTTACAACCGATATTCTTTTGGGCGTAGGCAGAACAAACATAGTCAATTGAATGCCGGTCTTTAGCTAATCGAAAGTTTTAACAAGGGCTTGCCGCGAAATACAAAACATTGGCTGTCCATTGGATGGACGGCGAGTAACTCAGACCCGCAAAGATGTGCTCTTGTTCGATTTGAATTCTTTAGTTTACACATAATTTTACGTGTGTAGTCCAAATTTTTTAGTTCCACTACAATTTCAACATTGAATAATTTGTTAGTGTTTTTAATTAAGCGAATTCATTTGTATATATTAAAGTTGTTCTTTATTGTGATCGTATACTTTTGTCTTTTTAAGTTTCCCTTTTTGAAAATTTAAGAAGAGCTTTCTTCGGTCCACCCCCTTCCCAAAGTGTTCCTGTTGTAACACACTGCCATTTATTAGTAATTAATAATGTACTAACATTTTTAACTTTCCCTCACAAAACATAGGCTGATGATGCTAGTGGCATTCATTTTACGGCCGGCAATGGAAAAACACGTCCTGGTTCCTCACCCAGTCTGGTCAGTCTAAGTGGCACGCTGTCGCGCGTCAACACGGTGGCGTCTGCCCTCAAACGTTTCCTCAGTCGAGACGACAGCAGACCGGGATCAATAACACCCAATGATGAAACACAAAAGTATAAATTCCCCGGCAGTGCCAGCTCGGCAAGTCTGGGACAGAATGCTTCCAACAAACCGCCCGGCAGTATACGTATTACCGATCAAGTGATCGAAGAAGTAGATGAACAAACGACCATAACCTCACACCGAGGCATCGATCATAATCGACCAAATGTACGAGAAATATTCTATCAAGGCGAGCCGGGCAGTCCACCACGTTCCGATCCCCTGGACATTCCAAATAATAAGAGTAATAAACTGTATATGCGCACACAATCTTCCGGTGATCCTCATCTGTTTCCTCCAGGCGGCGTGGATGCATTACTGAGCACATCGGCACCGACATCGGGTAGTCCAACTATGGCCAGAACAGTGCCCAGTTCACCGGTGGGTGAGAGCACAAAATCCTTATACGATCAGGAGAATAGAGAACGAGAAAGGGGCAGCCGTGAAACAGGTAAATTATATAAGGGGCAACTGAGCACCGCCTTCTTGAGAAGAGATTTCAAAATAGATTTCATACAAGCATGGAGGCGATGTTTGGTTGTGAGCCCCTCCTCTTTTTGTTTTCACCATAACCAACATTTTGTGACTATTTAATATTTCCCCCCAATCACAATTAATAGGACGTCATGAGGCTCCTCCGCACCAATTCAGATGGTTTTTATCAACCGGTAACGTTGATCTTATTACCCGAAAAAGACAAAACAAAACAAAATTTGTTTTATTGTATTTTTGTTTTATTTTGAAATGTTGTTGTTGTTGTTGGCATGTTGTTGACCTTCTTTGGTCCGAAAAAATTAATACTTGAAATCCAATTCATGGCGTAGTTAGACACTGATTTAGTAGTTCAAATAGATAGTCTATCTCCCGTCAGTGTCTAACATTTCGCTGTGAACTGGCCTATTAGATGATGTATAAATACTACTACCTACTACTGCTCCTATGTAGATGTACTACTTACTAGATATTGTCCTTAGTACCAATTCTAATTTATAGCAAATTTGTAGGCGGAAACGCATATAGTTAAATCAATCCAACAAACATACGATCCATTCTACATTCAAACACATTTGCTTTCAGTCCAATACTTTTGAAAGTCTCTTGATTTTTGCTAACACCGGCCCATCATTAATTCAATCAATCAGCGATCAGGAAAAGAAATGAAACAAATGCTTTGCCCCGCACATTAACAGCTAGAAAGTCATTAGCTGGCTCTGAATAACAGCGTATTCGCTTAAGACCACAATATCACATGGCTAAAATACATAACCAGCTTAGGGGGCTCCTCGTCGAAGGAGTCACTTGATTTCGTCATATGCCAGTTTTTTGATTTAAGGGAAAGCACGAATAGATTTTGACTGACAATATGATAAAAACAATTTCAAGTAACTAAGCTGTATTGCCTAAAAAGGTATACTCCCAATTCCACCAAGTCTGGCTGGAACTAACCAAATATTATAAATATCAAATTCCATTCAAGCTGATATCTATAACAGTTGGTTAATTCGACTTTTGGTATAACCTAAAATTATCGAAATGAGGGTGGGATTATCATTTAAAACTTTTGAAACTAACCAAAAAGTATTTGAATCGCAGGGTTTTTCGATTCATTCTTAAGTCATCAGCTTTTCCGAATCCCACAGAAAGGGAAACACAATTGGGGGAATAAATTAAAGGCTCTTAAATGCTACTCTTTTCAAGTCAAGGTTATTAAGTTGTTTTTCTAATCTCAAAAATAATCCCGCTGTGCATCCAAGGGCATGCATGGATACGGCCAAAGCTGGATGGAACCCTTTAATAATACTTTATCTAAAACGTGGATGCCCAAACTAAAATACATTTAATATCATTCCGCACCCACTGCAAAGGATCTGTTTGAAAAATAACAAATGATTTATCCCAAATAAATATCACACGAGTGTAGGTCGCCTTAAAATAAAAATATTATATTACGGAGTTCACGGAATTGGAATGACATAAATAAACGAAAATTTAATTCATTTTTTGTTAAGATGATATATGTATGTTGTTACTCGAATGGAAGCTAATATGAGCAGAATTTTTGTTGTTGATTACACTATGCCACAAAAATGTATGTTTCTTTTGTAGTAGATTGTGATCTGGCACTATATTGGTAGGCCGATATAGCACTACGTTGTTAGGTCGATCTGGCAATACAACGTCGGTAAGGTCAACTTTTACAAGATATCAGATCCGCCAATAAAGAAGGCCTTTTTACGACGTAAGTGAACAGGACTCAACGACTTTTATTAAAACCTTCAATAAAAAGCGTGTTTAGGAACGCAATACCCCAGAATTACACTTTGTAGTGAATAATCGTTATACAATTCTGAAGTACTATGGTCCTCTAAGTACAAAAATGGTCGAATTTTAATTTCTATTTATGTATGCAATTTTTAAAAATTGATCTATAGGTTTTCCTCCTTTCATTCCGATGAGAACTGCTATGGCATTGTAAAATCATTGTTTTATTAATGTTTAATATTCAAATTCTAAATCACTTTTAGTTTTGGACACATCAAAGATTTATTATCAGGCACTCTTGTAAAAGAGCAAAATGACTTTCAGATCTAGCCGATGCGGTTAAAATTATCCAAATTTTCTGTTATCGACTAAATACTATAGAAATATGTATTCATAATCAGCTTTTAATAGATTTATATATAATGTTCATTACCGAATATGAAGTTTGCCCACATTTGAATTATTTTTACGCCCAACAATTGTTTTAGAGATTTGTAAAACCTTAAAGATTTCATAGATTTATGATATACGGACAGATATAAAAAACTGTAGCTGCTAGACTGTAAAATTCTCGAAACGATTAACGCCTGTGAAGTCATATTTAGCTTCGATGAAAATTAAGCTTGAACCTGGCCTTAATACTCTTTAAATGTTGCCTTTGAAAACAGCTTTAGACAAATATTTCCGATTTGATTGTACAGTGTCCTCATGTGATGTGATTGTATTACCAAAATAACAGCACAAATTACTTCACTTACACTATTTTGATTATAAATTGAATTTTATTTGTCATTATTTTCCTTTCCTTTCTCCTTGTTCCTGTGTACTCGTATTTGTAAATCGTATCGTTGATTACACTATCTATCATCTTTAGTCGAACTCCTATCTCACTCTCTGATATTTAGATCAATAATAATATTTTGTTTCCCTATTCCTTTTCTCGATTTAGTTGAGGACATGGAGATGCGATCGACCGCAGATCTTATAGCTGCTGCCGATGCCGATGTAGAAACCGATGATTTTGAAAAGTTAAAAGCTGAACGAGAAAAGGAACGACTCGAAAGACAAAAGCAAAAGTTTGCCCGAACAATAAGTACGGCGCCCGGTGCTGAAAATGTGCCAGTTGTCGCTACCATAATTCCGGCGGCTTCATCAACTACTGCCAGCTGTGCTGCGACACCGGTGACAACATTACCCCCCGGTAGTTCCAGTGTCATTGATTTACTCTCAATAAGTGAGCCTATTACAAATTCGACCACGAAAACGAATGACGATCCAAAAGAATGACATTTCTATTTGTTTGAGGAGTAGGATGTGATGACGAGTAATGAAGATCGGTGATATTTATTTGGTTACATAGTATATAGTAGCAGTCCATACGTACTTAAGTATGTACGGGTATATTATTTTGAGTGTGACATATACATGTAGTTAGTTTTGTATATAGCTAAATTTCATCGGGATATTTAAGTTCCCAAATGAACAGCAAGCTGGCCTATAAACAAATTCAAACTAAAAACAAAAACGGAAAAAAGACAACTAATGTAATTTTTTTATATTAATCTAAGCTTAAAGCCTCTTTGAAAGACAACAAAAAAAAACATATTTTCAAATCATTTTTTTTTTCTTTTCAAATATGCTCACTTTATAAATGCTGAATACAATAGAATAGTAGGAGAGAACCAGATTTTGGTTATATATTCAAACACAGAGTGAGCGTATCGATGTGGATCCTGGCTCGTCCTTCGAATCGTCATCAGAATAGTTTTACAATAAGTATTTAAGTCGATCTTTGATAGTTCAAATAATTAATGAGGGCATTATTACGTGTATGTATTCGAGTCCAAGTCCATGTTGAAGTGATAACTCGCTGAATATTTATGATAGATTCTTCTCACAAATATTATGTTATGATATTTTTTACACTAACTAATTTTAAGTAACCTAATTTAAGTAATATTTCAATAAATTACACAAAAAGGCAAAATATAACAACTATATGCATGAGGCCACTTCCACATAAAATGAAGTTCAAATTCAAAAAAGAATTGTATTATCATTTTGAATTTGAGTGTCAGTTAGGTTGTGCCCTGAGTGTTTTATTTGTATGTATTTAAGAGAAATGATGCCTAGTCTGTGCTACATTTCTACTGAAAGTCAGTGTGAAATTGTTAAATTGATTTTACAAATTCAGTGAGAGTCAAAAAATGATATTTACAGCGGTGACTTAACTCTCCGTCATACTCATCTTCCACTAGTCAGAATCGTACGTACTATACTCCAACATATCCTTATGACTATCCTTGTATTGGTTTTTTTCGTCCTCAATTTTCATTTAATTTATGAATGTATTTAATCGAAGAAGGTTTTACATATGATAACATTACCATTGCGACGTATAGCGGTATGTTTAACTACTTGGAACGGACCTTGGTATCGGCGGCATAATACAAATTCATATAGGAGGAGAAATGATGACCAACATTTTTAACAAAAAGTCAAACCTACTGTCCTTTGCTTTGTCTGAACTTTTCCAAACCATAGGCGCCAGAAGACACTGTTGGGGAAGACGAACTAGACGAAACTGGGTATATAGTTTAGCCAAAATCAGGAAATTATATTCGTATTACAACATATATTATTCCTTTACCAAGGTCCATCCAGTGGCTTTTCATTTGAAACATATGTTATTTCGAAAGTAACAGCTTTTTCTCGCTCGAAATCTTGATCTCTTTACGCTTGAACATCATTGGGAAATAGTGCAAACATATTTCCATATCCAATACAATTCGTTTATTTAATACAAGTTTTGGCCGAGACTGGCATGCTAGTGGGCAACACGAACGAAACATCGTCACATCTGTCTGATGCCCCGCATTACAGGGTCCACTTAAAGCTGGAATTAAAGACAGACGACCTTAGAGCAGCTCGAAATGGGCAAACCTTTTTGCTCGAAAAATATTTTTTTTGTGACGAAACGCATTGTAATCTCGGAGGCTATGTGAACAAGCAAAACTATGGATTCTGAGGATCCCAAAATTCGGACGTGATCACCGAGAGGTTAATGCCTTCTTAGAGTGTTACAGTTTGGTGGGAATTTTGCTGCGTCGTTCCATTTTTCTTTGAAAATGCTCGATGTTGGTTAAGGGTAAGGCATGATAAGACATGGACTTACTACATTCAGTAGGATATCGCGCTGCACTGGGGATTTTGGTGTCAAAAAATCATATTTTTCAAACGGTCAATTTCATAAATGGAATGATGATGGTTTCTGGAGAACCGTTTAAGAATGAAATGTGCATTTATGGTTATTCAGAACAATTTTTTTTTATTTTTGAAAAATCAAAGTGAAGTTTCTGCGAGAGTGCTATGCACAAAATGACTTAATCATATCGCTCATTTACTTGAATAGTGGCATAACTCAAAATACGATTTTTTCAGGAGAGCCATTTAAAATTGTCAATTTCGTCGTACTTTCCAAATATAGAAAAAGAACTGCAGGCTATTTCAATAATATGGAGACCTGTCATATGAATCCATAATACTCAGTAGAACAAAAGCCAATTTAAATTAGAGATTTACAGCTTTTCCAAGACCAAAAATATATAAAGTGAATGGGTCGTATTCCGAACTTACCTGCAATGCGAGTTGGGACAGCGATTCGGACCTGCCTCTATTTCTTCTCGAACTGATGATTGCCGCAGACGAACAATTTCCCCCTTGACGCGACATCAACACCGTCGACTTTAAACAATTTATGGCGCAACACTTCCTTCTATCAATTCTAACTGTTCGGGCATCGCAACGGAAAGGGAACGGAATGGAATGAAATTGTGGTTTTTCGAGTCCTCCATTGCATGATACGGTGATCGCCGATTCCTCCATTACATTCGATTTGCCCGTCGTCGGTGATGATAAAAAAAGTAACCGGTAACTGACTTCATATATGCAGTCCATTCGCAGTGAATGTCATTCCACGATTTAAAAAGAAGAAGCAAAAACTCCAATATAAGAAATCATCCATCTCTTTCATCACAGTAACAGCTGACAGCTGCGTTGTTTGTACGGCTGAATACGAAATACACTGTCTCAAACAATTGTCCGTACCCCATACAACTGAAAATATAATTATAATTCGAAAAATAATACCCAATTCGAATGAAGTAAATTTTTTTATAAAGTCCAACTATAATAATTGGAAATTAATAGTAAAATAAAAATAGTTTCACTTTTATTTTTAACAAAAAAATTAAAAAAAGTGCAAAAAATTAGCTCAAAAAATTGTCCGAACACTCACTACAAAATAAATAAATAACAGCATCACAGAAAAATCAGCTGATGTCAGAGACTAATCTCTACAATCTCTCCATTAAGTCGCTGATATCCGAAGAAGCAAAAACTCCAATATAAGAAGTCAACGGAGAAGACGTTTCTCCGGTGAAAATGGGGTCCAATATCGACGATGAGGGTTATTGGAATCGTTCTGGGGGCAAAGCATTCAACTTTGACGACGACAACGAAGACGACCTGGACTTAAAGACGTTGTCTTCGTTCGACATCATTCTGAACGATGATACCATTTCCGAGGCCAGCTTCAATAACAGTGGCTTAAGTGGTGGAGCTGCCTACAATCTCTCCATTAAATCACTGATATCCGATGATGCGTTGAAGATGATCTTGGATGAACAGGCGATGGATGACAACATGATTCCCAAAGCAATGAAACCGGAAGACGAGCTTAAGCTGCTGAGGCGCCAAATACAAAACACGCTGTACACTCCAGCGCCTAAAGCAGCGGCCCTGAAATTGCTGTCGGGCAAGGTGGTGGCGTTTGAAGTATTCAAGTCGTTGGAGGATAAACAACAGTTGTTGGACGCTGTCCTAAGCACAGGATGCGCCGGAGATGCCGTGTTGAGTGTGGTGTTGTTCCTGGAGAAATCGTTAAATAACACGGACTTTCGAATAATATTAAAGAGTCGTCCCAAGGCACTCCAGCACTACATAGCCTATTTGACACAACGTCAAGTCGGAGCAGCCATTGCTCTTCTCAATGATCTGGGAAAGTACAATGATGCCATGTTGTTGGAATTCCAAACCGTTCTGCGTTTAGAATCACTGGCGGAACGCAAACTGAAGCTTCTGGAAATGATGAAACATTGTGCCAACAAACGAGTGAGTGCCATCTATCAGCAACTGCTGCATGCAGCTCTAAAGCTATTTGGACTGGTGGAAGCAGAACGCAGTTCATTGAATAACCTGGTCGATGCCAATTCCAGTCCCATTGAAGTACTCTACGCCTGCTGTGCCAAAAATACAAACTGGAAAGAGCCCGACATTGCTCAGACCATTTCGCCCTATCGCTTGTGTACCGATCAACACATAACGTCGGGCCAATTTGACTGGACGGCTCTCAATGAACGTTCTCAGGCCCAAGCTTATGCCGATCTAAAGCATATTTTCGAACATGTCCCCACCTGGCATCCCATGAAACAAAAACAATTTCACATAAACATTTCATTGGAATTGGCCGTTTTGAGATTGCATGAATTGCAGGCTCCCGCATCCATAGTGTATATGTTTTTGTCGAATATGGGCAATGCCACAGAGAAATTGGATCTAGCCAAGCGTGTAAAATGTACCAAGGCGGTTGTTGATGCTTTGGCTTCTCTAAAAGATGTCACCCAACTTTTACAACTTAGAGATTCCTTGCCAGAACGTTCAGAGGAACAGTTTCACTGTGACAACGCAATAAAGACCGTGCAGAGCAAACGATGGACGGCAGATAGCATCAAGTTGAAACTATGATTTTGGTTGTGTATGTGAAACCCACAAATAATACAGGGAAGAAATAAATGCTGTCACTTCATTTTGGAATGTAAGCATTAAAGTAGAAAGTAGATAACAGTTCTTCTATTGTAGCTTGGATATTCAAAGATTTCATGAAAGTCAATAATACCCTGAAAAATAGACACCTGAAATTACTGAACAATGTTTTAAACTAAAGGTTTTGCCGAGTTTTTAGTTTTGATAATGGTATGTAGGAAGTTAACAAGAAAGAAACTCATTTTTGGGATCGTATTTCACTTTGCTATATAATGTCACAAAGTCCATCGATCGCATGTCTGTATGTACCAATGTTGTTCCAAACCTAATGTGTAATATAATATTTGACTAACAAAATAAGATCATTGCAAGATTTCTCTCTACTATAATGTGTACGATGGAGTGTATTATTGAAATTCGGTCTCGATAAATTCTTCTGCTGATAGACTCATTTATTCTGCCAACTACAACCAGCACCGTATTTTTGTACTTTTTAAATGTATATTCCAAACTGCCACTTCGTGCAAACACGACTGTCTTTGTTGTTAACATCCGAAACGTAGTGAGGGTGGTCCGTATAGAAAAACTCATGACGTTCAGTTTAGAATATATAAAATTGAATTCTTTATTTTATTTTATTAATTTACTTTTGTTGTTGTTGTAATTATGCGAAGACAAATAACTTAATTGTAATACGTACATAAATATAAGTAATAATAATAATTATAATTTATTTACTGTTTGTTTGTTTGTTGATTTTTATGTATTTATTTATAAACAGTGTAAACATTTAAAGCATTTTGGTTTCGCCATTCTCATATTAAAATTACAAAACAGGCAAGCAGCAGGCAATTTGTCTTTACACAAGGATACAAAACTCTAAACAACGGATATCTTAATGCCGCATTTTTCACCTCTCTTCTCCTTATCCTTCCTTACCTTGTTGCCCCCACGTTATGGCGGGGGGACATCGGTCTGACCTAATACGATTCTTAAAAAAGTACAACGTGGGTGCAAGAACCTTAGTTTTAGAAGAAAATAGATGTGTATTTAACAGTTTTTTTTGTTGTTTTTGTTCCTCGTTGCCTCTTAAATCAAAACATAAAAAAATTGCTAAAGTGTTGCTAATAAGGTTTGTTTTTACTTCCCAGCCTTGTGGCCGATGGGCGCTTGAGGTCTTGAGGAAGTGTTATAAAAATAAAACTTTATTGTTTTAGTTTTTTTTTTGTTCTTTGTGTTCTTTGCTATGAAATGAAGGAGATGTGTATGTTAGATGAAATTTTAACAAATTAAACAAATAAAAAATAAATGAGAAACAAAATAACAATTAATATGAACTAAAAAATGTGCAGTAATGTCTTTGTTGTATAGTTGAAATTGTCGATTCATAAATATTTGGAGTTCGTAGTTTCAGGAGAAGCAAGTGGTTTCGAATTTCAAATGAAACTCATCCGTTTATGTGAATATATTGCGAGATATACAACCATTTGGTTAGAATTGTTCTAAAAGACACAGGTATTCTCCGCTGGAATCCGACTCCAAAAGGATTTGAGTTTTTAGTCACAGGAACGGTTCAAAAATAAACCCATATGATTGATTTGTGGGAAATATTACCTTTGAATTTTCTCTCTTTAGCATGGAATGCCTTACATATTCATCTAACAACTATCGTGTAACAATACGAGCTTCAGATAACTGAGTAGTCATGAAGTATTTCCCTTAACAACCCACAAGAGAACAGAAAACGATGCACGGTATAATTTGACAATGGCCTACTTCTTTTATACGGTTACAAACACCTTATGGTTTTCAAGAGACATTTTATGTGGCTTACAGATTACTTTCTTATTCCCAGAGTTGCTGGCATTTACAAGGAGGAAACGGCCGTATAAACATGTTTTTGATGGTCTTATCAGGTTACGAACCTGATAGTCGCACACACTACCATTCAGACCACGGTCACCTAAGTGGACAAATACACTACTGAAGTGAATTGAATTTTCGCAGAAATCATTGGTTGGCGAGATCGTGAGGTCAATCTAAACTTTTTGAGCTGCCAAGGGAAACCACCTTACGAGATATTTTATGGGATTACTTTACCAGAATGTTGTAAGTTTATGGATCTCGCATTAAGGAGCACTTGGTAAAGTTCTCTTAGCTTCACTAAGAAAGATTTCTTATATGTATAGCAAGTAAATTCTAAAGCTGTAAAAAATTAATTGTTATTCGCATTCATTTAATTTCTTAGGTCTGTTTCCATTAAAAAAATATAAATATGTGTGGCGACCACAACATAGTAACTCGCTATTTGGCGCTACGATCGTATTATGTAGTGTTTGTGGCCAGGGGTTAAATTCGTATCTGAATTTCAATAAACATGGAAAACCCAATCGAAATTTAAATCCCAAAATCCAAATCCTCAATTTGTTTTTACCCGATTTTTGTTCATATTCAAAATGTTATGAATTTCCCTAACAACCCCGTGTCGCCTGACTACAGGAGTTTTTCAGTTTTAAATCCCTATAAACCGTTCCAAACATCTCCATTCCTAAGAAAGCAAGGGAAAGAACTCTTATCTTTTTTTGAAAATATGGAAAAAGTATTAGCTGCCCGTAATAAAAGTCCCGTAACTGCGAATCAACGTAATCCACATATACTAAAAAAACATCACTTTACAAAATGGGGGATATAAACTACAAAAATAAAATAACATCATTAATAAATAAGTAATGTGGTGGTGGTAATAAAATAAAAGAAAGAAAATAAAAACAAATGTACATTCTTAATAAATTAAACAAATAATAAAAAAAAACGTATTCTCTAGCGATTACATAATAAAAACGAAATGAACGACTTATCGTTGCTTTGTATAGTAAACGATTATGAATTACAAAACTTTAACAGACGCTGACATATGATTGTTTTGAATTTCACACTCAACAGCTCGAATATCACATCGGTGTCCTGAAGTTTGTGCGTGGCATGATGATGTACATCAGCCTCCGCATTCTGCTGATTCGTGTCATCCGTCTGCAAGTAGGGATCACCGCTACGCGCTATCAGACTCTTGAATTTTTCATTGAGATTTTGTTCGAGTTCCGTATTGTTATTATTAAAGTACAATACATAGGCCAACTCTAATAGATAATAATCGAGATCGGCCAAAAAGAAGTTCTCACACTGAGCCAAATCGTAATTGCGTTCCACAAAATGTTGTAGCAGGTAATAGATGAGAAATCGCAGGTCGGCCCTACGCAAGGGCACATAACCGGTGTCCTTGGAGAAGTACTCGAATATTTTCAGGGCACAGCTGGAGTTGGTTACGCTGCGCAGACACAGTTCAAAGGCTTCGACAAATTTGAAATTTAGCATCAGAGTGCGTATGCGATACTCTAGACGATCTTTGGAGAAATCTCTCACCTTGTCGGGACTATAGAGGCCATGGAAGATGTACAAGCAATAATGGATGTAGTGACACAATTGCTGTAATTCCTCGCTGTCTTCGGCGTGCTGCTTATCCTCTGGGCTGGCGGAGGAACCATCTGGCGGTTTACGTTGTGCTATACCAATGCCACCACTATGGGGATTATCCGTTAGACTGGCATTCTCCACATTGGGTAAACGGGCATAGCTTTGTTCGTCCGGCGAGCACTCATACGAACTGTTTGCTGTTAATTGATTTGGGTCAAGCAAATTGTCCGCCATCAGCAACGGTACATTCGGCGAGACTTGTAGCGATGATATTTCATTTTGACTGATGTTCTCGAGCGATGAAATCATATCATCGGATTCCTGGCCGGATATTGGATTAGCAGAACTCGATGCCATATCGTAGCATTGTTCAAAGTCAATTTCTGCCTCTTGCAGGAAATAACATTTGTAACGCGGCATAGTCTTGAGATAACGTACTGGCTCGGAATCCAGGCGTATGCGAGGCCGGGGCAAATTGATTTCGACGGGAATTTCGACACACTGGCTTTCAAAACGCATTAGACGTTTAGTGGTGGGCAAACAGACAACACGCTGTTTCATTTTATCTATGCAAGCACCCAAATCGCGACCACACTGCAAGAGAAGAAAATATATTTTTATAATATAATTAAAATTACCAGGCTCATTGGTGACCTGGGTCAAAAGCCGTGACCTAAGAGTCAACGTTCATAAACTGAATAGACTTAGTCTCGAGACAGATGCCTAATACCTCGGCGTTGATTTATAATATATTTTTAGTTTGGTAAAGAAACACAGAAGAAATACAATAGCGGCTTAAATAAGCTTTGAGTGCAAAAAATCAATTGGCAACAGTTTTGGTAGGATGAGAGCAATTATAAGTACGCCCTAGACAGTCCATAACATAATCTTGCATTTGAAACCAAATGCTTAGTGCATCATTCCCAGAAAGCTGTATGACACTGGATAAAACACTCAAAGCAGCTGTACACGATGTAATTTTGAATATATCTCCGAACCAAAATGTTGTTTTCTATTAGTACAGTCGGACGTGTTACGAGGTGGAAACGGATTTTCTAACCAGGATGCGAATGACCACCCACACAAAACAGTCATATCAGATAAAATGCCTTATACCAACAAAATACTGTCGCTTGTGTGAGGATGGAGAAAATCTAACACTTGCCTTCGAAACATAAGATTGTGTGTTAATTTACCAAGTGGATTATGTGGGTTGAGGATGTTTACGGTTCTTAACCGAGGACGGAAAAATTAGACTGGAAGTGTCGTACATACAAACAATTAATATTCGTATGTCACGTAGACTGACTGTACGACAGACTTTGACAAATTCTATCGCAGTATAATTTATCAGAGACTGATGAAACTACGTTCTACCGAAAACTCCACGAACATTTTTTAGGAGTTGTATAATAAAACTATGCTGTTTATGGTATCTCACCTGTCCATTTGAATTACCGCCAAATGCTTTAACAACAAAATCTGTTGTCATGACTAGAGTGAAGTCGGCACCACAGTCCACGTACATGGGTCGATCAATGCTATCAATGGGCGAAGGTTTACCGACTGCGCGCCGCTCCTTATCTTCGGTCCCCAACTGATGCTCCAAGTTCTTACCCCAAGTGTACAGAGTACACGAAGATGATATTAACGCGAAATGGAAAAGACCGCTAGAAACCTACAGCAATGAGATACAGAGTTATACTACTTCTTACAAGAGAATAGCAAATAAATACGAAAAAATACCTGTAGAATTTGACCAGCTACCTCCGACGTATCCACCAGATGCGGTGTCATGTGTTCGCAGGGATCCACATCCACAACTGTTGAAGTTGGGGCCGCCGCTGATGTACTGGCCGTATCATTGACAGCTTCCAATTTTTCCTGAGCGATGGTGGTAGTAGTTTTCACTACCGGTATGTCGTTCACGACTTCATCTTCGATAATTTGTATGTTAACATTATCCACAGGAGCGGCGGATACGACGTCTTTACTCGCTTTATCCGTTGCAACATCGGCAAAGTGTGTGATTTCATCTTTCGCTATGCTGGATGCTGCATCACTACTGTCAACGGCACCCAATGACGTTTCCAACACCGGCGATGTTACCATTACAGTAGGCACCGTCGAGGAAGTTGCCACCACCAGTGATGGATCTGTAGATGACGTTGGGGCTGTTGTCGGAATACCCACATCCGCAGACGGTACTTCGACATTCTCGCTTAAAGTCGCCTCAAATCGACGGCTCATTTCACGCCGCTGATGTTCTTCGATTTTTTGTTTTGCATTTGCTCTGCGCTTTATTTGATTGGCCAGGCGTAGAGCTTGAGGCGATGATCCCCAGGTGTACATACGTTCATTCTCGTCAACTGCCAACTGAGAAAGAAAGACAATTGTGAATTGGAAAAATATACATGATTGTTAAACTGT
This sequence comes from Hydrotaea cyrtoneurina, assembly GCA_958296145.1. Classification (NCBI taxonomy): domain Eukaryota; kingdom Metazoa; phylum Arthropoda; class Insecta; order Diptera; family Muscidae; genus Hydrotaea; species Hydrotaea cyrtoneurina. The sequence continues at coordinate 141,707,066 of OY282512.1, forward strand.
GAATACGAAAAAGAAACATGATTTTAAAGTTTAGCTGGGACGAATATTATAAAACACTGCAATGGAATGAGCATATTTTCCAAATTGTTCTGATTTCAGGAATTAACTACAACATCCAACTAATTGCGTCCCATAAAATGGTTGTATTCGGAAAAACATAAATTGTTGTCAAGTGTTTTAAGCGTACTTACATTTGTGAAAAATTTCGTATGAATCAGTCTTATTCTAGCCGCAGCAAAAATCTCCAGCCTCTGCGGCAGCACATATTTCACTTGGCCACTGTAATTAATGCCATCATCTGTGGTGGCTGCTTTGCCGCCACTCTCGTTTTCCGACTTCAAAGCGGTCAAACCTAATTGACCAAAATTATTCGAGCCGAATACGTAAAGCTCTGTGGTATTGCGCCCGTTCGGACCCTCACATAGCACCAAACTGTGGGCATGACCCAATGAGACTTGCATTACTTTCTGAAATAAATATAGAATATTTAACAAACTAATATGTATGTAAAGGTGTATGTTAGTTACCTTATACTTGAGAAAGGAAACCAATTTAGGCTCTGAAACATTCTCCGTATCACCATGACCCAGTTGCCCATAAACACCCCAGCTAGATGTGGGACATCAATAAATAAACTGATTTAAGGACTTTTTGAAGATGTTTCTTACCCCCATGTATAGAGAAGACCATCGGCCACCACAGCATTGTGATATTGTCCTGCTTCCAAAATGGTTATGTTCTTACCATCGAAAGTTTTGACCAGCATGGGTTGCAAAGTCATTTGCATTTGTTTCCCAATCCCCAACTGACACAAATTGTTATTGCCCAAGGTGTATAGCTATAACAAATGAAATATGATGGAATATAAATAAGAACAACTAACAAAAGTACAAGACACATAGACAGCTCTCTAGAACTTGCATGCTCAATTCGATTCATCTGACCACAATTCTTTCATCTGACCACCACTGCGGGTGATAAAATGAACCATCAAAGCCGGCAAGGCTTTGTTGTCTTTGTAAACTTACTCCATTATTGGTGAGAATTAGTGTATGTTGTCGGCCACATTTGACGGCATGTACTTGCAAATTAAGATGAGACAGCAGATCAAGACTTTTTACAGCATATGGAGGCTCCGGAGAGTCTAAATGGAGGAAATGTGGAAATATTTATTAGAAAGAGGACAATTGTATACATGTTCAGTATCGAATTAATCAATTTCGCTTTCAAACAAAAGTCTATTCCGTTTTGTTTAAGAGTATGTTTGTACTCAATTCTATTCTTAGTACACATTTTACCTGATGATTTGCTCACGCTATAATTGCAAGGCACACCGTTTGAACCCCAAAAGTAGGCAACGCCATCTACAACACAGGCACAATGTGCACAACCGGCCGATATCGGTTTAAAACGTGTCGCTTCGATTGCAAACTGATTGTCTTCGTAGCTTAATCTGAAGGTATTTAAAGCGTTCAATACGCGATCATGATTCGATCGCTGAGATTCCAGGTGTATGAGTACAGCCAAATAGGTTTCTATGAGATTTTTACAAAATTCCAGCAAATACGTATTATTGTCGTTCGAATGCGATGTAGATGAGGTGTGCGAAACTATGGGTCGTAGTGTAGGTGAAAAAGGATTGAGTTGTTGTTCCAGGCGCTAAAAAACAAGAAAAAGAAATTGAGAACATTACTTTACGAAAGGACAGGAGTATTCGAAGCTATTATTCATAGACGGTTTGGTGGGGTAAGAATGATTCGCAGGCATGTCAACATAATTGACACGCAGTGCATCCATTCCATTCATAGGTTTTGAAAGAAACATCTCCGAAAGTAGAGCACGGTTTTCACAAGAGCGGGAAGAATACTGAATGATCGATTAAGTTGATTGTAGACTTACCCTTAAAACACTAGGTCGTATGTGTTGCAGCTTATCCTGTATGAAGGCGAAATAATCAATAGCAACACTGGGAAGATACGTTATGGTCTCCGTGAACATGGTCTCACTCAAATTATACATACACACATTGACCTCTGTGTACCAACCTAATTTTCAAATAGTTATTGAAATAGTTAAATTAAGTGTCATAGATTTAGATTTACCAAATTCCTGGCCCACCACACTGTTCAAAGCCAAAAAGGTGTCGATGCAAACGCCACGAACTTTGGCCAACAGTAAAGCTGACGAAAAAAGACCACTCTGACACAGAACAATGCTGGTCATATTGGTGTGATATTTGCCATTTGTTACCAGAAAATTCCTAGAAAATAAGAAAGAAAACAATGAAAAAACAAACTATTCCTCAACACAAGCCACACATTCATTTACCATAGAGGTATATAATTCTTATCGTTGACCGCCTTCTCAGCCAATGTTATGAGCAATAAATTGGCTAAATGAAATTGTGATGATGCCGACATTTGCAACTGACTCATAGGCTCATCAACACCATAATTATAATCGCCACAGGGTAGGCCTTCGTTTACTTTCACTTTACCCTCGGGCGCATACATCGACGGAGTGAGTGGTAATATAGAACGTATATCTTCAGAGTGGCGGTATGTAATGTCTGGCATGAGCGTTTTTATGATGGGATGACAAAAGTATTTTGATTTGAGCACATGCGTGAGCTTAAGGGCCATAGCACACAGATGCATCAAAGCATTTGTCTGGCCAAACATAGCCAACTTTAGGGCGGTACGTATGGGTTTGATACGTGCCGTATTATATGTTAACAGAGCCTGGGTAACTTTTTTACGACGCAACAGATAGTCACCAGCAAATTCTATACATGCCTCGTAGGTCAGATCAAATGTATTGCAAAAATCTCGACATTGAGTCCATTCGCCGGCCAATGCTGATTCAAGAAATATTTCAAAAGGTTCCTTTCTGCAAAGTTAAATATACAAATAAAGAACAAGTTTAATAAAAACGGTTATATTTTAATCCAATTTAAAGTCAAAGTATACTTGTTGATCCGATGGATGGACAGCCTGCAATTGTACTTACTTGAGCTGAATATAGTAAACGTTTTTGTTCGTAACCACATAGCATGGATCGAAATTAATTTTGGGAAATTCATTTTGCATTATTTCTATCTGCCGCAATGAGTATTCCTCCTTGACTTCGGCCGTTTCATAGAACTTGACGTAGTCCATGGGCGAACGTATCTCATTGTATTCGAATACTTTGGTCTTTTCATCTTTTGATATGATTTCATTTGTCGTTGTTGGACGGAACGTTGCCATTTGATACAAACTGAGAACGGTCTCATGTTCGAAACGAAACAAACCCAACTGCGAAAAGATATTAAATCTCTAAAAAAAAAAGAATACAATTAATTCCGTAGACATCAAACAAACGAGCAAACTTACATCTTCGTCTCCTTTTCGCAGCGAAGCCATAGCACTGCTTATCACACCCACGGCATTAATTGAATTACTCGGTGTCAAACTGTCTTGACTATAATGATCTGAGGTTGTGGAAGCAACACTTGTATCGGCTGGACTATCTTCCAGGCTAGCATCGTGCTTGGCGGCACTGTGTTGCCCCGATGCCTCGTCGCCATCGTTATTGATTTCAATTGTTGCCAGTATATCCTCAGCGTATTTTTCATGTTTTTCCACATCCATATCACGATTTTCTTTTTCAGTGTTTTGATTATCTTGCTCAGGTTTTTGTACGCCGCCACCGACAATTGGTAGAGGCGGTGGGGTAGAATCGGAGTAATAGTCCACGTATTGAATTGAATATAGAATATTTGAGCTAATCAGAATATCTACACATTCACGGGGTATTTTGTAGAGAAACAATGGCTTCAAATGGATATCAATACTATGCACCGTAAAACTATTAGACTGGCTATGCAAGGCACTCAGTAGATAAGTGCTGCGCAGATTTTGGATGGTATAAAAGGAACCAGCAGAATTCGCCAACAATTCCGGAGTCAGCGAGGGTGAGTCCACTATGGCAAACGAGGAACCCAACGAGTTATCAGGCATATCTGGAAGATAAAAACGAAATAACAGTTAAGACAGTTTTACAATAGCTTAGAAAAGCGGCCTGTATCTATCTATGTTTGATGACAGTCTCCTGAACTAATGTAACGATCTATTGCTTAACGAACAGTTTAGCGATTTTGTGATGTGGCGCTGTGTTTTTGGACGGCTTCAATGCTCAAACGAGAGTAGAGTGAATTCAATAAAAACTCACCGCGTTTTGCATTCAATCTATATATTAAAATCACAATACATCGTAAGTCTAATAGTTCAGGAAATAAAAAAGAAACAGAAATAAACGAAATTTTTACATCAGCATTGGTTGGTTGATGATGATCATGATGATTGTGTTTAGGAACCGACCCAAGTGCTGCAACATTCCTTAGAAACAATAGTCAAACACGTCGAACCAAACTCTTAACTTTTCAATAAAAATACCAACATTCCTTAGTCCAATCCTCATCTATACTTGGATCGGATCTGCCAAATATTATTAAACCAAGAGTAATATTCTGTCAAACGTAATGCATGAGGGTTGCAATACAATTTTACCGCTCAGGCTTACGATTTTTTTTTAAATAAGAAATTCTATTATCATTGGTTTCACAATTTCTTATACAGTAAAAACCAAAACATCTCAACTACAACTAAAAATTTTAATTATTTTGTTTAAAAAATAATAATAATTTGTAATGAAACATGAAAATTTGTTTCTTTTATAGTAAATTGTAAATTGACACGCAAAACAATTTCTTACAGGAAATTTGACACTCGACACAATTTCCTATTAGAGACACAATTTCTTACAGGAAAATTTGACCCGCAAGACAGTTTCTTGTAGACAATTTCACAAGTGAGACAATTTCTTATAGGAAATTTGCGAGACACAAGTTCTTGCGACAGATGTTCTATGCGTTGCATTTTTCAAATAAAATCGATTTGATATAAACTTACACTCTTCTATTTTCTGACGTTTATCCGAAAGGCGCATCTTGATGGCATTGAGTTTCTTGGATCCCAATGATTTTAATGAAGCTAAACGGGCCCTGGCTGCTGGTATATAACCGCCTCTGATATTCTTGTCAAAATCCGGATCATTATCTTGCGGCTGTTGATCACTTGCGCTAACGGTTGGCAAAACGTTCTTTGCTGTGGAAGCTGTGGTGCTTATCGAGGTGCACCTATTGTCCACTTTTACACTTGAGTCCGTTAAATATGAAGGCGGAGGAGGTGGATTATTGCCGTTTGTCTCTGTAATATTAGTAGTTGTAGTAGCTGTAGTTATTATTATTGACGACGAGGACGTTGTAGAACTTTGGGGAGCTGGAGGTGGTTCACCTTGCCGTGCAGTACTACATTGAGTTGCTATTTGGGTTTGAGAAGGCTTAACCGTCTCAAATGTTGAAGCATCTTTCGGGACAGCTTCGTCGTTAGCACACACATCCTCCTCCAGTTTAGTTCGGTCATTAGAACCCTCGACATTGTTATTGTTATTTTTGAGAGGCATAACAATTTGCCAATCATTGTCTTTGGTATGGGTAGTAGTGGGCGAAATTTCTCCCGGATAAATGTACTCAATTGCCTTTTGCTCCAATAGCAATTTGAATTGTTGTTTCAGAGATGAGGTGATCTAAAATAGGAGTTACTTAGTATATTACATTCAAAATAACAAATAGTGAGACATAAAGTACTACAACGAGATCGCAAATTTGCTCTTTACAATTTATAGACTTACCAGCAGCATAACACTGTCAAAGGTATTATCGCGGCAAATTAGCAGCTTTACCACTGATCCACTTTCCACCGAAGTACTGGCCACAAATGGGCAATTTGGACTAAGACCCACAAAACATATGGAACCATCCGAATAGCCTATGACAGCTCGATTGACTCCTTCGAGAGTGCGCCACCAAACCACTGACAAAGGATATGGACAGGTGTTTGAGGCCATAAAGGACATGTTCATGGCCGGCAATTGGCTATTGCCGGTTTTGTCATCTGTGACCAGATTTTGGGGAGCCGAGGATGCCAACATTTCTGCAGGTACATCGTGACTAAATACATCCATGTTGCCATCAACTACAACAATCGGTGGCACCACCACCAGCGAATCATCTTCATCGGGCTGATCTTCAACTACAGGTTCAACCAATTGTTCAACCACAACATTAGCATTTCTAGCATTGTCGTCATCGTCGCCGTCATTGTCACCCTCGTTGTTTTGGCAATCCCGGGGTCGTGGTTCCTCATTGTTAAAAACCAAGCCCTGAACAGAGTTGCGCTTTGTGGTTAGTTGGTTGGGACACTTCTTTGAGTTGGGGCACTCATGTGGCCCAACAAATGGTATAATGTATGATGTCACTTGTGTGGTGCTGTACAGCGACTGTGGGTATATGGAGTTTTTGGCAGTTGCCTCCAGACACGATTTATCTACGACTGCCAAGGCTGGCACTATATGTAAAGTATTGTCGAAGCCTGAAAGAATGGAAAGAGATTTAATATATAAATGGTGAAACCGTTAAGGTTGGTGTAGTATTTAGTACTTACAGAGGACCAACAACCATGTACCAGAAGGATCAAAGCATATGTCATGAATTACACGGTTGGTGCGACGAAAAAATGATATTAACTTGAGCACTTCCTGGCCGCCTTCGCTGTTGTAGCGCAAAACAATGTCATTGTCTTCGGAGACAAGACACAGCATCTGCTTGTGACAATCATATTCTGTGATGGTCGATAATTTGCAATTGAAATTGGTGATCAAGGGCCGTAATTCGAATATGTCCAACTGATGTAAAGGAGAAGTCATAACGTTCGTCCCTCCTCTAACGTTTACAGCAGAGTTCCAACCACACGGCGGCGGAAACGGCAAAGGGTGCGGTCGTGTTGTTTGCTGATTGCCCCGTTTTGGTTTGTAGTTTTTCTCGTAATCGACTAATGCCCTCCTTCCTGCTGCTTATCACGACATGTAATATAACTCTCTGCAATGGACAATAAACATATAACCTAACATGTGATGTGATGCAGGAAAAATTACTACGAAACTTACCCCAAATCCCGTTGATGTGGGGGTCTCGCTGTTATTTCGTCAACCCAAACCAGGAAGCGAAATTCAATAATTGTCGGTCGGCAGTCGGTTCTTTTGCCTTGAAATCGAATGCAACCTTCTTCTAGCTTTTAGGTGAAAAATGTTGTGTGGAGTATTGTGAGGCGGTGGTGTGGGGTGGGTTGTAGAGTACTATCATTTAGTGTGTAGTAATACAGTATATTTTTATTCAGACCCCTGCCCAATTCGGCTGCGCACTCACGTAATTCTTTGTAGTCTTTCCGACCAAGACCAGAACCCCTCTTTTGTGTATGATGACTGTGTATGTATGGTTTGTGTGCGCTCACTTCTTTTCGTTTGCTCCGTCTAATGCCGAAATCGTCCCACAGTTCTTCATGGTCCTGGTGAAACCCCTAAAATACTATTAGTTTTTAACGTATTTAGCTTAAAATTAGACACACTGGACACATATATTTCTTATATTTTATTCTTTTCAATATTTTCCTTTTTTTTCTATATTGTCGGAGAAAGAAGAAGAAATCAACTTGACAATCAGTCGCAGATAGAAGAAGAAGTCAACTGTCATCGCTGCCATCAACGACATAGTGCATAAAAAAGAAGAAGAAAACTGTCATATGACCATATGATCCAATACTTCAACAAAATGCCGCCAGAGGGCGCCTCTTTTTTTCTCTCGGCATTGTTTTACCATTCGTTCCCGTGGTGAGTATAATTAGAGTTGCCAAGACAACCAACTATACGATATTAAATTGCAGCACTGCATTAACAACGAACGAACGAACTGTCAGAATAATAAAGATACGAAAAATCAAAATTATAAAATTAACATTATTCTATCACGGTCTCATGCCTCATTAGTAGATTCCCTAATTCTGTCCTGTGCCGCTTCTCATCAGACAGGTTAATAACAACCTCAATCACTCGGGAATCAACACATACCGCCTCACACAAGTTACGGCTTTCAATTGAAAACCTTACGACCCTTGATTATATGAAATAGGAAGCTCAAAATCGCCGCCACTGGAAGATAGTCTATTATTTCTGCAGAGAGTATAACCAGGTATACTAAACGATTTCTTCGAGATCTATGACTTAAGCGAGGACTCAGACACTCCAATGATGTGTTCATGGGAATGAAATAACCTAGTTTTCAGGTCGTCGATCATTAGTGATCTACCAAATCATTACAAAACTACTACAGATTTTTGCAGCACCTAAATGAGGATATACATCGGTCGAATCAAAGTCCCTATCTATAGAAGCGGACTTTTACAACGTTCTGGTACTGCACGAAAGTGTCTGTCTACGGTCCTATGCAATTAAAAGAAACCCTACGTCATCGTAGAAATAAAGACAATGACAATCTTCAGCTAAATTAACTATAACATGGCATGAACGTAGTTAGTTTCCATCTGAGGGCAAATGTACAAAAAAGGGGGGAAATTTCAAGTAATTCAGGAATTCAGTAACTTAGTCTATCTTAAAAGTAGATGTTGTTGAACACGGTTCAACACGGACGGAAAATCCAAACGCTTCAGTCACAAAGTCTTTGGATAAGAACTACCATGGAATGCACAGATAATGTCGACCGATCCTCCGTGTAGAGATGAAAAGTTGGAATGCCTAAAAATCCTTGGTATCCTGAAATGAATTTATTAAGTGGGCCAAGACCAACAACAGTATTTATGTAAATTGCGTCAGAACAGAAGCCTAGATTTAATACAGTACGTATTAATTTTAAATTTCCAAGAGTTTAGTTATACACTGGAAAAAGAAAAGAAGTATATTAGAAAATAAAAAAGTTATTTGTGTGTTCTCATCAGTAGGGCCTCCCTGTAGTATTCGCTCAAAAAACAGCGATTGTCATTTGTAAAATATGTCGATCGACTCTCCAGTTTGAATGTTGTTAGAGTACCCGAAACAATCGGCACATGTGTTTTTTGAATCAATATTTATTTTTACATAGCACCTGCAGCCATCTTAGGAAGATGTTAGATGACAAATGACGAGGAAGGCGTAGAAGGAAATCAGGATGCCGCGTTGGAAATACCAAGAGAAATATTCCGTGATTTCAGTGGACACGAAACAATCGGCACATTTTTTTTGAATCAAGATACATTTTTACCCAATGATGAATTAATCAGGCGCTTGGTATATTTTCTAATGCTATATTCGTCGTGTTAAATGACAAGCAAGGCGCAGAGGAAAATGACGAAGCCCAAGAGAAAGATTCCGTGACTTCAGGGGACCCGAAACAATCGGCACATGTTTTTTGAATCAAGATACATTTTTACCTAGCACCCAATGATGACTCAATCAGGCGATTGCTATATTTTCTACCTATATTCGTCATGTTAAATGACAAGCAAGGCGCAGAGGAAAATGACGAAGCCCAAGAAAAAGATTCCGTGACGTCAGAGGACCGGAAACAATCGGCACATGTTTCTTGAATCAAGATACACTTTTACCTAGCACCCAATGATGGCTCAACCAGGCGCTTGCCATATTTTCTAATGGCATATTTTAAACAGATTACCGGCTGTAGCTCCTCTTATACGTATGGTAAGCAAAAAATGTAATACGACGACAGCTGCTTCTCTTACCACCAACTTTTCATTTGAAGCTTGCTGCCGATTCGAAAACTTTTGATGGCGCAAACACTTTCCTTTGGTCCCGGCTCAAAGGCTTCATTCATTCGTTACTTCTTTCGGGGCTGATGAATGGATGGATAGCTGTTTACATGGCGTCGTTAAGCAATCTCTTAAATGGATTACCAGGTATGTGTATTTGCATTTTCGTAGATTCCTGGACGGCCATGGCTGTTGCTGCTCGTACTTGTATGAGTGTAAAAGAGATAATCACACACATACATGCGCGCAGATATTGATGTCCGACTGTCCGTGCATTCGACCTGCCCCGTCCGTTCCATACTGTGCACGAGTATTAACATGTTCGCGGGCATTTCCCGTCAAACGAGCTGCAAAGTTGTGACCTGCTATTTGTGCATTAAGATTGAAATCACAAGCAAAAGCTTCTCCGCCTCCCAAATGTGGTGCGCTCCCCTCAAGACACAAATGTTCGATTATTATTTAATGCCTTCAGTTCTTGAACAGCCAAAAGACGAACGACTGGTGCACAGTGGATCCATGGTGGAAAAATTTGTGTCAACTGAGAAGAAGTACAACGCAACAGTTTGCCACATCCATACTGCATGTGGTCTGTCAGAGATGGAAATAAATCTACTAAGGGTATGTCCCCTGTGACTGCCATGCATTGTGTTAGCGATAGGAAAAACACTTTCTAGTAGATCATTATTTCACAGGCGAATAGTTCGGCTGAAGAACGGATTTTCTCTATAGTGCGTCTTTCACATTGAATGTCCTTCGACAGCTTTCAGGCAAAGACGAATTGTTTGAAATTATTTCAGCCATAAGGTTGCTTTATCAACCCGGTCGGTAGATATCTAGTCATCCATAGTGAGAGTTAGGATAGAAGATAAGGAAATGTCCCTTGCCCTTTTAAAAAATGACCAAAAGCTCTTACGTCGCCTTTGAGAAGAAAGAACTTTAGCAAGGAGACGCTGTTCGTGAAGAAGTTGTTGGCACACTGCGAAGTACTCTGCTTTTTATTTAAACGTCATTTTCTGAAGCGTCTTCCACATACACAGATGCCAGAGAAATCACGGGGAGTAATTAGCTGTATGTGTCAGCTGCGCAGGTCTAGAAAAGAAGTTGGCGCAAGTCGGACTGGTAATAACCGAGACGAAAACAAAGGTGGTAACTGAAAGATCGGCGCCGCGACAGCATCCACTCGGCAGAGAAGCGGCTGGCAGTTTTAACTTCGCGGGTAGTTTGTATGCCTAGGATCCGCCATTAAAGAAATCACAAACCGGTATAATTACGGTTGGCGTAATCGTGTCGTAAATTTGTAGTTGTTACAAAATGATATGACGGTTGGGGAAAATTTCAATAAACATTACGTTTACTTTACTTTACGCGGAGCGTAATCAGGCTGAATGACGCTGGCTGTAACTGGATGTGCGATCTAATATAAATACTACGGCTCTAAGAATATTTGAGTTGGAGGGGACATCCAACAATCTGATAAATACAGGGTTTTCTAACAAGAGGTGTTATTTTGAATCATCCGGTATTTCGACATTTCACGCCACTACTAAAAATGGAAGGATAAACGCTTCAACAACGCATTGAAATGATTAAAATTCACTACAAAAATGGTGAACATCTTTCAGTCACAGTTCGCAAAACTAAGAAGTGTTATTAATCACAATTGGCCACAAAATATTTTAGTAAATTTGTAAAGTTACATTTCTCCTCGAAACCACTGTCCCCGGTTAAGAACGAACGTTGCGACGGAGAATTGCACATGACGACGAGTAGGTAATAATCGCTTTTTGAATGTTAACATGTAGTCGTTCTCGCACGTTGTTATGTACCAGGAGGAGTACCGCCAGTACATGCATACTCGTATGTACATCCATCCTTGCCAACATAAATGAGTGATGCACGCACAGCCATCTACACGCAATTGTAAATATGTACCCGTTGTACTCGCCACTCTTACGAGAGAATGTACCACACGTTCCGGCACGGTGCTCTATTCCGTTTTGGCCAGAACATAAAACCTCCAAAAAAAAAAAACATATAAAAACCCAAAAAAAAAAAAACACATCATGGAGATTATTTGCGCGAGGCACATTTTACATCTGTTTGTACGAATGTCTGTAGGTCGGCACCTATGCCTATACCTAGTATCAGGTTGAGCACATACGAGCCTTTTAATAACTAACATTAGTTTGATTAAATGTGAATAAAGCCAGCCCCTCTACGTCTTGGAGCCGACGTGCCAACCGCCTGTATGCATGCATGGACTCTATACGTTTCTACTTGACTACATGCATACATGCATACACACATACATATGTATGTATATAGTCAAGTATGTGCGTGCTCGAGTAATAAGAACAGAAACCACGTCCTTTCCTGAAAAGGTGATTCACATGTTAATTCTGGTGTTGCTGATGAAAGCTAAGCTGAGACTGCATCCATGCGAATAAAACTAAAACGAAACTCTTACCACTTCTGGGGTCTTAGAAATCTTCCATATGTGGCTAAAGAAATTCTTTTGAGGGATGCACTTGTTTGTTTGCCCAGACAGTTAGTCAAAAAAGTGTTCGTCATATGGCAGTTGTTCTGCTCAGAGCATCTTTTGAAGTTGTTTTCCGGCACATCGTTTAAGTGCCCGTCCTCTTTACCTTCAAGCATCTACAATTGAAGATAATTGAGGCTTTTATTATGGACCTTTTGAAGTTTTTGACTTTTTGTATGCTTTGATTTCGTCAGCGGAATAGTCTCGTTCGTTTCAAACAGTAACACACTACGGCGCTGACTTCAGGTTTGTAAACGTAAGACTGGTCAATCCTATTGAACTAACCTTCGCCGACGGACGACAAAGAATAACATTACTAACATTTAATTAAAAATTCTAGACAATTAATATTGAAAAAAACCTGTACAATTTCAATATAATAAGATCATCTAGTTCAGGAATGTTTCAGCAAGTTGAAAATTGTATAAATTAAAAATCACAATCACAGTTGTAAAAAGTGCCTAAAATGTAAATACTAATCGGGAAGTAAAAAATCGGCAAATTTCGCGGGAAATGCGTCCCGGGAATTCCCCGGTTAAACTATCACAGTGAGAATAACGTACACGGCTGGCCAGGATTAGATTTGGCCATATGAAAAGATCTCTTCCAGATCTCTAGGATTGTCAAGAATGACATTTGTCAAGAATGTTTAATTTATTGGGCCTGAAGGTTAATGTGGACGACCATATTGTGGTAGTAGAAAAGCTGGCGACTTTTCCAATAAGAGTTATCTCAAAGTCATGTAAAACTACTCTGAAAAAAGCATTAGCCGTTCGGAGCCGGTTTAAAAAAAGTAGATCACATGGGTGTCTGTGGGTATACAGTCAATGGGAGAGAAGTTCCCTTCTGTTCCTTTATGTAATGTTAAATAAGTAAGTAAGTGAGAATCAGTTCATCGATGGATTCGAGACTTCTATTCTGACTATTCCGCGGTAATTGATCTCTTACTTGAATTTTTTTGAGATAAAGGATCGGATGTTTATTTCATAATAAAGAGGAGGAACATCAGCCAAATTGCCACCACGACCACGCTTACAGGACCATATCCTTTTCATGAAAGTTTCCATAACCAAATCGCAAAGTGGCTGCCCTATATCCTCGATAGCCTCACGAATTCTATCTTTAAGCTTATCTTTCACTTGGCCCCAAAGAAAGAAGTCGCAAGGTGTTAAATCACAAGATCTCGGTGGCCAATTGTGATCACTTCTTCGAGAGATAAGACGACCAGGAAACTTTTCCCGTAGAAGAGCGCCGTCTTGTTGAAAGTAAACGTTGTCCAGATCAATATCATGCAACTCCGACCATAAAAAATCTTTAATCATCATTCACCGTAACTGTTGATCCAACCTCATTTTCGAAAAAGTAAGGTCCAATGACCCCCCCGCCGGACCATAAACCGCACCAATCAATCACTCGTTGAGGATGGAGAGACTACTCAACAATAACTCTTGGGTTTTCCGAGCCCCAGATGCGACAATTTTGCTTGCTGACGTAGCCTCCGAAGTGAAAATTGGCCTCATCAGTCAAAATGATTTTTCGATGGAATTCCGGGCCCGGACCAAGGACCCAATCAGCAAAGACACAACGTTATTGATGATGGGCCGGCTTCAGTTCTTGAGTTAACTGAACTTTGTAAGCCTTAAGAGCCAAATGGGTCGGTGTAATGACGTTTGTGGAATGGCCAATTCCAAAGAACGACGAGGAATGGACAAACCTGTGTTTTCTTCAACACTTTGGGCTTCAGCAGCAAAATTCTCAGTTGTTCTTGAGCGATGTGCACGAGTTTTATTCTTCACATCACTAACTTGTCCCAACAGCTCGAATTCTTCCACCAATTTCTGTATTGCGGTCCGATAAGGTGATTCACGGCGATCCAAAAATGCTTTAGTTTTGCGAACTATGACTGCAAGATTTTCACCATTTCTGTAGTGAATTTTAATAATTTCAATGCGTTGTTGAAGCGTGTATCGTTCCATGTTTAGTAATGGCGTAGTTTATACTTGTCAAATGTCAAAGAATAAAAGCTTCAAAAGTGACAGCTACCTCTTGGTGTAATACCCTTTATAAACTAGCTAAGGCATGCACTTTATCCGCTCATCTCCACCGATCTTATACTCAGCGGCCTTGGCGGCATGTAACAATGTACCCTTGCTACTTCTTCTGGCCAGACTGGATAAATCGACTCATGTGTGAGAAACGGTGAATGACTGGACAGAACGGTGACAGAAGTTTAGGTGGCTTAGACTAGGGGTTTCTCCCTAATAAATATGGAATTCGCAGGATAAGAACTTTGTTCCAACTTTACGCCACGACATCAAAGAAGTTTTCATATGAAATTTTATTTTCAACCGCCAACATGACGAATACTTTTGTGACTTATTATAGACTGCTTTGCAATCCCAGTTGAAAACTGCAAAGCGAACCTTTCGCTCATCATATTGTGCTGTATCCGTGATGTCCAAGACTGGCCCGTTGACGAATTGTCACACTCTCCAGCACACAAGGCAGCTGTAAATTTGTTCTCTCCATGCAACACATCCATCATCGTAACGATGATAATGAGGATTCCCTAAATATTCCGACAATTTTCGTTAAGGTTGAGCAACGCCGCCGTTGCACAAAATGATGGAAACGTTTCTTCTATTTCAACACATACTTACTTACAGGCTAATACTGCTCATACTCGCACGATACCATCCATGCTATGTGGACGTCTTGGAGGCAGAGGAATTGGAGGAACAAACGTTTCGATTATTGAAAACAACACGTTCATCCACTTCACGTATTGAGGGCGTAGACTTTATAACGAGACTTTTCTTTGTGGGGGTATACACTTACCCACCGACCATATTCCTGCATACACACTCGTACTGCCATCCATCCAGCCATCCAGTGGTCGGCAGTGTGGCTGTTGGACGACGACGTGGTATGAACGATGGATGGTGTGCCATGCTGGCTTGGTTGTTGACTGGTGTTTGCAACGTATTCTGTTGCAAGTGGATGGAATACCTCTCTCACATTATGGCACGTTTACGGCGGTAAGTGTGTATGCACGAAGGTAGCTGGCAAATGTGCGCGGATGGATTCTGATGGTTTGCAGATGTTGCACCTTTTCTCACATCGATATGGCGTATGTTACACTTTGACGTCGTTGCTCGCAAATCATGGCAATTTTAACAAACAAAAAAAAAATAACAGTTGAAGTTTTATTTACCCAAAAGTGAAGATTATATTTGGGGCCATCAAGTGGCTGGGAAATCAGGGTTCAATATTTAAGGACGATCCTAACGTTACGCGTCTCTATTGCACTGACAAATGATGTGGACGATAAGAGCGAGGAAATACCATATAAAGTATATACAGGTACAAGACTGGTTGGAAAATAGGCAGGACTATGACAATTCCATGGTGATGGAAGAGTTTTTGGATAATTCAAATATCATAAGGATCAATATTTTATCGATGACTTTTAATAACTGGGAAAAAGGTACCCAAACAAAGAGAAATTCGTGAGGCTATCGAGGCCACTTTGCGATTTGCTTAAGGACAATTTCATGAAAAGGATATGGTAATTAAGCGTTGTCGTGGTGTCCATTTGGCTGATGTTGTTTTTCATTCCTCTTTAGTATGAAATAAACATCCGATCATTTACGTCAAAAAATTAAATTTTTCTTTGAATACCAAAATAAGACCTCTTGTTGGAAAACCCTGTATGTTAGAGAAGTGTTTTTACTCAGATTTTCAGTGAGATCGCGGTATAATAATTCCAGAGATTCCGATTTGTATCATAACACGAAGTTATGCCAGTGGTCGAGTCTTGTGTTTGCTGCTTAATTCGTTGCTAAAATATTTCCGCAATCCCGGATACCAGGACGGCCGTGATATGACAGATAGTGTGTGAGACTATCACACAGCAAAGGTTTGCAGCCTGGCGAGACTATCAAACGTTGTCTGCGTCTGTTTTCATCTCAATAACTGTGGCGACTTTACGAGTTAGAGTGTGATTTTTGAGCCCTGTAAAACTTCTCTAGAAAAGCATTATCCGCTCTGAGCGATTCGATCCGGTCAGTGAGCATACAAGAGCTCACTAATTCAAGACACGTTCGCCATCTGTTCCTTCATGGACTATCTGGGATCGACGAAGTAAGACAGGTTTCAGAGGTAGTGGTACGTCCTTACGCCTCGTTCAGAGAAAGCTCACTTTACCACGTACCCAAGTGAGAACTTGTAGCTTAGTTGGCAACTTTACACACCACTTTAGGTCGTATTGCTTTTTTTTGTAATTCAGAAAACACAAGGACATAGAGCCCATGTCTCTCAAAGCGATCCAGTCATTTAGTCTTGTAATCAAATTGAATTTCGCTAAGAAGAAACGATTTTGATTGAAATAATTGAACATCGTATCTCCTTTTGATATTGGTGGAAATCGCTTCAGGTCTCCTTCCTGATTTGAAGTTCTGCTTCCATAAAAGGCGAATTTAATACTCGATTTTAATACAATCGGAGTAACCATAGATAAATAACCTGTCGCCCTAGAATGTTGTATTTTGTTGACAAAAAAAAAAAAAACAAAAAAAAAGAATTGCTCCTATTTAGATCCACCAATAGTGGTGCGTCGACAAATGCCTAGGCCGGGTGTCGGGTGGATCATTTAAATGAGATAACGCCAGCGACTCACTCATCCCTGTCACATTGTGGCATATTTCCAAATCCAATTTGGGAGACATGCACGAAGTGCACACGACATTTGTCACGAATTAATGACTTTGTAATGCAGTATGTGTGTGTGTGTATGTTTGTCAGTACAAGTGTGCATGTACATATATTTACTTTAAAACAGAAGAGAACTTCTTGTGCAACAGGGAAGCGAGCTGATACGACCTCACAAAGAGTGAGTTCCCGTGAATTTGCAACAACCCAAAACTAATTAGCACCCAAGCGCATATCTGTCATCACGTAGAGATGCACACATAGATTTCCTTATTACACACAGACTCTGCGACTTACCGTCTAAAGGGCATGTTTGTGTGTGTGTGTGTGTGTGTGGTGTTTCGTCTTTTGGATGGGGCCACGAAAAAATGGAAAGAAAAAACAAGTGCGCGCCCTTTTAACACGATTGAGTTAAATGTGGAATGAAAACAATCAGATGTGTTAATGTGGCGCAAGTGAAGCAGAATTTCGTAATATTAAAAGGATCATTGCATATCCTTGAGATGTGCAGAATTCCATTTATAGTTATGGGTTGTTCGTAAAATGTGGTGTTGGCAAGGCGGTCATAAGCTTAGGCTTTCTCTGCTATTTTGAACTAATCGTCCAAAGTGTCTCCCTCCACTATTAGTGGGTGGGCCAAATGAGCAAATCAGACCTTGTTTGTCCATCCATTCATCTTGTTGAAACCACAAATTAGCATGTTGCTCCACACAGAGAAAAAATTAATCTTATACGAATTATCTTACCGAACTTGGCACTTGACGTGGGCTATGAGGCATGGCGAGTCATTCTGCTATAACCAATGGTTGTCCATGTCTTCAATCTGCTCTGTAGTGATGGCTGTGTGCCGAAATGCCGTTTTCATCAGCATTATCAAAGAAAAATGGTCCAACTATGCCATCGCACCAAACTAAAATCCATGAAAACGATTCTTCAATAGTTCTACATGAAATTGATGAATAAATTCATTGACTGGTTGAATAAATTCTTCAAATTTTTTTTCGGCTTTTTAACAACACCAACAACATTGCACACAACGAAGAGGTTTCTGCATGTGTTTGTTTTGGCTTTACCGCCTGATTTTTTTTTAGGAATATGCGCTACTAAAGAGTAATTCTCGTTTAAACGATAAGAACGATTGGTTATATTATGCCATCAATTGTAGTAGGAAGCATTGCAAAGGTTACCGATGAAGAAGCGAGATAGCTTCCGAAATGGATTCGTATACCTTGGGTTGTAATCATAACATGGAAAACTTAAAAAATATATTTATTTGCACAATAGAAATGTTTTATTTTTTTCTGATATTTTTTTTTAGAAATTTTTAGAATTTTTTTTAAAAGAAGTCCGAAATTCTTGCAAAAATATTTTTTTTTTTAAATTTTTGCAAAATAGAAATGTTTTTTTTTCAGATTTTTTTTGCAAAATATAATTTTTTTTTTGATTTTTTTCAAAATAGAAATGTTTTTTTTTCAGATATTTTACCAAAATAAATAGTTTTCAGAAATTTTTGGAAAACAGAAATGTTTTATTTTTTTCAGATTTTTTTGCAAAATAGAATGTTTTCAGAAAATTTTCCAAACTAGAAATGTTTTATTTTTTTATGAATTTTTTGCATAATGTTAATTATTCAGAATTTTTTACAAAAAAAAAAATTTTCCGACATTTTTGCAAAATATATTTTTTTCTGATTTTTTGCAAAATATAGATGTTTCCGAAATTTTTCGAAAATATAAATTTTTTAGGCATTTCTGCAAAATATAAATTTTTCAAAAATTTTTGTAAAACATACATTTTTAAATTTTTTTGCGAAATAGAAATGTTTTTTTTTTTTTCGGAATTTTTTGCAAAATATAAATTTTTCAGAATTTTTTGGAAACAAAATGTTTTATTTTTTTTCAGAAATTTTTGTAAAATATGTATTTTTTTTGCAAAATATACATTTTTTAGACATTTTTGCAAAATATAAATTTTTTAGATTTTTTTTTTAAATAGAAATTTTTTCAAAATAGAAGTGTTTTATTTTTTTTAGAAATTTTTCTAAAATAGAAAGTTTTCAGAAATTTTTGCAGAATAATAATAATTTATTTTTTTTTCAGAATTTTTTGTAAAATATACATTTTTCAAAAAAAAATTTATGTTTTAAAAAATTTTGCGAAATAGAAATGTTTTACTTTTTTCAGAATTTTTTGCCAAATATACTTTTTTCAGAAATTTTGGCAAAATATTAATTTTTTAGACATTTTTTTCAAAACATAATTTTTTCAGAATTTTTTTAGAAATGTTTGCAAAATAGAAGTGTTTAATTTTTTTCAGAATTTTTTCCAAAATAGAAATGTTTTATTTTTTTTCAGAATTTTTTGCAAAATATAAATTTTTCAAAATTTTTTGTAAAACATCCATTTTTAAAATTTTTTTGCGAAATAGAAATGTTTTACTTTTTTTCAGAATTTTTTGCAAAATATAATTTTTTCAGAAATTTTTGGAAAAAAAAACATTTTTTTTTTCAGAAATGTTTGTAAAAATATTTTTTTCAGAAATTTTTGCAAAACATAAATTCTTCAGACATTTTTCAAAATATAAATTTTCCAGTCATTTCTGCAAAATATAGAATTTTCAGAATTTTTTTTTTGCTTATTTATTTTTATTTATTTTCACAAATATTTTCAAAATAGAAAGTTTTCAGAAATGTTTCCAAAATAGAAATATTTTATTTTTTTTCAGAAATTTTTCCAAAATAGAATTTTTAACAAAATAGAAATGTTTTATGTTTTTGTTGAAATTATAATTAATGTATAATGTTCATTAAATGCATGTACAATGTTCATCAATTGTTCATCAAATTGATGTATAATGTTCATAAAATTGAAGAAAACTGTAGTAGGTTGAAAATGATGGCCAACTTCATCAAATTAATGAACCCTGTTTTTCAGTGTAAGAATGCATTGGTCTCTCGATGATCCCATGAACTTTGTTCACAAGTGCAGTCAATACAATTTTAATAAATTACACAAGAAAATAAACGTGAATAGGTCCTTAAGTCATCCATACGGTACTGACGATTATTTTGATTAATTCACCATAACAAACAATAAAGAATACTTCAACATTTCAAAATCACTTTTAGAACACCAAAAAAAAAAAACCAAAAACAATATTTTAGATATTTACCGGAAACCCATACATTTTATTCCACGATTTTGAACACGCTCATCAACAGTGGGGTCACAGTGCAAATCCTTGCCTGGGTGGGTGAGAAAGAGCGAGAGCCTTTTTGTCCGGATAATATTAACACAACACACACATACACAGACAAACGGACAACCCAAAAAAAAGAGTAATAAAAGAAACAAAACAACACCAGCGAATGGGTTTGTAATGGAATGGATGGGACGAATGGGATGGACGATGGACGACAGACGCTAGCTGGCTGGTTGGCTGGCTGGCTGGCGGTGCAAAGCTCACAAATGTTAATAAATCTTATTTTTATCATTGGGCAATAAATAGTGAATTTTTTAGCCATTGCCAATTTATGACCATTATTTATGTACCACAAGGTACCAATCGTTAAAAACTCGAATCATTTTATTTTATTTGTGTTTTTTTTTTGTTCATTCATTCATTCGTTTGCCTTTTTTGCCATTTTAATATTACAACAAACCGCAATAACGTGGAACTACGACGACGACGTTGAGTACAACGAAATTTGTTCAAATACAATTTACACTTGAAAGTTAACAGGATTTGAATTGGTGCCCGGTGATGCTTTCGATGATAACGTGTTTAATGTCACAGCGACATTTGTATGTTCTAACATTCGAAGAAAACGGTTTTGCCTGTCGTCGATCATGCTGCTCGTATGTCTGAACAAACTGAAGTTCTGTCAAACAAGTGAGAACATGGAAACAGGTGGTCATGCTGAACTGGAGACGCATGCATGTGTTAGTCCTGGAAATTGAATTTCAGTTTGCCGTGTACGAAGACAATGAGTTTTAGGAAGAAAATTCAGGTTCGAATGATAATAATGTGGGGTGAAGAATGAATACGTAGTATATCCATCGTACGAATTGTGAGTTGTGGTCAGGAGGTGCTGTGATATGTAGTGTGTGCGAGTATCATTCAGGAAACCTAGGTTGGTATTCTGGTAAGACCAGCACAACTTCTCTTAAAAAGCATTAACCATTTGGAGCCGTCTTTGAGCAGTAGGTCACCGCCCGGTCCGTGTGTATACAAATTATAAAGCGCAAATCACTGATTTTAGAGAAGTTCCCGTCTCTTCCTTAAGGGAAGGTTAAGGAAAATACATTCATTCCTAGAGTGTACAGAAAAAAAAACATTCAGTTTTAATTTGACAATCCGAAAAAAACTTAACCCAGGACTTATCTGGGCCATCATTTAACTGAAATGGATATTGAGCTCTGATTCATCCAATGAAAGTTATAAATGTTTCTGTGAAACCCCAGCAACCTCTAGAAAACATTACCAAAGGGGAAGACAAACAATAATTTGAAAATGAAAGCACCACCAAAATGTTAATGAACACCGCAAAGATATTAGGGATTATGTTTTCAAAAACTATTAGGCAACCTTACATTTTTCGTGGATCTTCGACAGATTCTTTGAAATTCAATGAACCGGACAGGGGGTATTCAAATCCAAAGAAAGGCGTATCCAGATCAAAATACCTCGCGGTATCACTAAAACGATGACTTTGTATTTGTCCCGAAAGGGAATGTGCGAACTCTTTAGAAACACATTAGATCGGACAAGGAGTAGCCGAATAAAAGGAACGGGACATAAATGCTTGTTCAAAAAAAAAAAAAAGGTTAGCTCCCTTTGAAATAATTCCCCCTCTGATATAATGCAATCAAAACACTTGGCATGTCATTGCGGTCTTCTGGCGATGCTGACTTTATCTTCGTCTTCATTCAAGGGTCTTTTCCGTTTTGGAAATTGTGAAAAACAATGCCAGGGACAAGTCCATTAAATGTCAACACTGATGTATATTTACGGTGTTGTTTTGGGCGAAATATAAAATACGATGGTTGACGCTTGAACGAGGTGTGGTTTTCCGGCAAAACTGCAACACATCCTTGACTAGTTGCTCTATAATTTCAGGCATTGCATACGATTTTGTGGCAAGAACAAATGAAATACCTATTCACATTGGACAGAAGTCGAAGATCTTTTTGAGGTCATGGTTGTTTTGGTCACTCTCAGTGGGATGATGTGGTTTCGACGTCATAACCATAAGCCACATTCGACAGAAGTCCAAGTTCTTTTTGAGATCCTGGTTGTTTTTTCAACTCTCATTGGGATGATTTGTTTTCGACGTCATAACCATAACCCACATTCGACCGAAGTCCAAGTTCTTTTTGAGATCCTGGTTGTTTTTTCAACACTCATTGGGATGATGTGGTTTCGACGTCATAACCATAACCCACATTCGACAGAAGTCCAAGTTCTTTTTGAGATCCTGGTTGTTTTTTCAACTCTCATTGGGATGATTTGTTTTCGACGTCATAACCATAACCCACATTCGACAGAAGTCCAAGTTCTTTTTGAGATCCTGGTTGTTTTTTCAACTCTCAGTGGGATGATGTGGTTTCGACGTCATAACCATTACCCACATTCGACAGAAGTCCAAGTTCTTTTTGAGATCCTCGTTGTTTTTTCAACTCTCATTGGGATGATTTGGTTTCGACGTCATAACCATAACCCCCTTGTTTCGTCAACTGGTATCACTCAACGGAGAGGCCATTCAATAGCCCCTGAGCGACACTCATGCGATGGTTCTTCAACTACCACTCTATGCGGCTACCATGCCATCATCACCCAGGAATACCACGTATACCAAATAAGTCCACCCGGTATACCCGGAGTCTCAATTCGATCATTCGCTTTGTGGTCGAATCATTTCTCATGGTATTGTCTTGATATACGCCGAACCGTAAACCACAGTGAACACGAAACTCCCGGAGCGACAGGGCTTCTGATCTCCTTCAAACTTCGGTGAGACCGCAAAGCATTACCAGTTCGGACCCATCACACTCTCACTTGTAGCACAATTCATATTATGAGTTATCTATGTCGCCGACAAGGCCATTTTTAGTTTCATGTATTTTTTATTATATCGTGTTTGAAGTAACTTTTTTATACAAAACTTACTTAAAACCATTTGATATATTTCTTCGATAGCCAAAATATCGCCAAGCACTTCAAAAAACACACTTACTGCTGGTTTCCGTAAAACGATTTCGTTCCTTCGTTACAAATCGTCTATATTGAAAGCGTTTATACTTCATTCCATTTTGGACCGATATATTTTATTCTGTAGATAAATGGAACAGAAATCCAGGAGAATGACTTTACATTCTTGGGCACAATTTATTTTATTGCGACTTAAATTTTGACAGTTTAGAATGAACGAACGAATTCGTTTTTTACGGAAACCGGTCGTTATCAATACGATAAGAAACAATGTTGTATTCATTAGGAGTATTGAATCCTTGTAGGCCAGTGAGTCAATGCTTCAGTTGAAGAACTGAAAATATTACTGTATTTTTTTTTTCAAAATGACCCAACCAAATCTAATTTGTTTAGAGGATTTGGAAATCTGTTGCGAGACCTTTATTATACACAGAAAAAAAAGACAACCAAAAAATTTCAATGAAAATATTTGTACAAGAATTTCATCACTTCTCAATGAAACTTTTCGTTAATATGCTAAAAATTTGTCAAATATTGAAACGAAGTTTGATGAAATGTATCAACAAAAGAATTCATCAAATATTTTGATATTTTTAATGAATTTTTTTGTTGATCCCATTTATCAAATTTCGTTTTAATATTGACACATTTTTAGCATATTTACGAAAAATGTTATCAAATGTTGAAAGAAATTTGATAAATTGAATCGACAAAAATTTTTATATTTTTTATGATTTCTATTTTGGTTATCTAATTTATAAAATTTCTTTTACTATTACATACATTTTTTCGTAAATATGATAAGCAATTTACCAAATATTAAACAAAATTTAAAAAATTATAATAATTTTCGATCTATTTTATTAAATTTCGTTTCAATGTTTAATAAAATTTTTCACAAATATGCGAAAAAAACGAAATTTGATAATTGTTGATGAAAAAATTTATTGTTAATTTCAAAAATTGCATAATTCTAATTGATTGAAACGTTTTAACAATGAAATCATTTCTGACAAAAATGTTAAAAAAACGTGACAAAACAAATTGTAAAAAGACTTATTCATTTCTATTAAATTTACTCTTGGTTTGCGAATTTTTTCATCAAAAATATTTTTGATAAACAACCTACAAATTATTTAGTTGAATGTGAATGTTTTCATCTAAAATATTTTTAATGAACGACATAAAATTTTTTTTGTATATATGAAACTTTCTTCATAAAAAATATTTTTGATAAACAGTATACAAATATTTTCTTTAAGTTGACAAATTGTTTTATCACAGGATTTTCAATGAATTTTTTGTTTGAATTCGTGAATATTTTCATTGAATCGAAAAATTATTTTTTTCTGTGTAACAAGATTAAATTCATGTAAAACCTGAAGCAAAATTCTCCAATTGGACTCAGCAAAAGTCTAAATAAAATCCTGAATTTCTTCGAAAAAGACATCTTCAGCATTGAAGCACCTGTTTTTACTCAGAACATTTAAATGTAAGTGTGCGGAATTAAATCATTTTTCCTGCATTAAAACTCAATTTACCATCAATTGCATCACTTTAACAGTTCTTCATTTTATGGTGGCCATTTAACAGCTCCCACCTTGGATTGTTACACAATCCCTGACAAAAGTGTCAACAACAACAAAAAAAAAGACACAGCAAACATTTGAGTTTTGACTGCAAACTTCAGGGATCACGGGGTAGACGTATCGAATTACACAGACGTATGTACGCACCGGAGGTGGCAGCATTGAATTTCACACTGACGCTCTGTGGTTGTTGTTGTTGGGTTGGCGCGCTATTCCATCGAACGCTGTGCCTTGATTTGAAGTCGGGCGCTTTGTTTCATTAACGTGGTCACGTGCCGAGGATACATTCTGACATATCCGGCCCATCTTTTGGACCACACGTACAAACACTTGCACAAATCATGCCATAGAACGGCAGTCCAGAGAAAAAACTACCGAGTACTCCATAGAAGAGCATAATTAGCACACCACGTGCCATCATCGTCACCATGGTCCTATTGGAAAGGAATGAGACACACACATACACATATAAAACAGTAAGACCATATCGATGACAATTTTTACTGTTCAGTTCATTCATTCATGGCGATTTTTGAAATGACCAGAAATAACCCGAAATAAGTGCTCCACCGAATACCGTGTGGCACTTTATGGTCGTAAATACACGTTTGAGCCGAAGTACTTTAAGTACATTTTAAACCACCTCATCAGCATCACATCGTCATCATCATCATCGTGGGCAACATTACCGAGCTGACTATTGGCCATTGGCCAAAATATACACACACACGGGCACACGGACACAGACGCATATACAACATGGCTGTTACATCGTCAGCGGCACGTAAATGTTGTGTTGTATTCCCCGGGATTGGTGTTGGTTGGTGGAGGCGCTTTTTACGCGACTCCCGACTCGCAACATTCGCACAAAAACAGACTTCAAATGTCATCGATAGGAGACGTGGTGGCGGTGGCGGTGACGATGGCGGCAGCGCCATTCGTGGCTAGCTGCCTCTGTGATTATCACTGGACATTATCGCTTAAACTAATTGCCATGACAGCGATGTTCATTTGCGCCCAGCTCCGTGGCCGTGGACAAATCATACTTCATCGGCCTAATGAAATTCGCTGCATAACGTTGTCCAGTGATTTCTCGATGCCATATCAATTACATGGCACAGCCCATGTGCATGCCATGGAGCTGTATCGCTGGGAATCTGTTACACATTTGAGCTGCGACGTTAATTGCCATTTGAATCGAATCGAATCGAATGCAATGCAATGGCGACATTTGTGGGCACTTCCTAATGTTGTACTAAGCAAATAAATGCAATAATCAGGCACTGATGCAGTCTACGAGTAATTATTCACAAAAACTGACAGGAGCTTATGCTACTGTTCCCATTAGCCGCATAGAATAATGACAAGTTGGCAATAGTTGCAATACGTTTGAGTGAGTTTCCGAAAACAAATCACATAAATGTTACTTTCATCCACATAATACTGGTAAAATCGTACACGTACGAAACACGATTTGATGGAGGTGTACGCAGAGAAAATATTAACATAATAACACATTCAATAATAATATGATCGCCTCAGTTACTATTGCTTCATTAAGTAGTTTAGAATAGAAATATTACAAACAGATTTAAGATGTCATGTGAAATGTCGGACAACGATTTAGTATCCACATTATATGAAACATAAATAAATAGCGGTAAAAGACTGTAAACCAAAAAGATAACAAACTTTTTAGCAACGGTTTTTTTTAGTAATTTTCCATTGGTTTTGTAAATTTAACAATTTAGCCGTTTGGACAAATGAGAATTACTCAAGATTAGAGTTGGGCTTCGGGAATTCTCGAGAAATTTTCCAGATTTTCCCATCCCGTATCTCGAGAATTGAAATTGTTAACATTTCGGGAAATCCCGAATCTCGAGAATATCCAAGATTTCTCGAGAAATCCATTTTCTTTTAAAATTTTTTTTTTTAAGCCGTATTACTTAAGTGCAATATGGAAGATAACTGTAATTTAATCAAATTCATAATAAATAAATAAACTACACGATATCCACACTGTCATACAATGATTTCCAGTATGATTTCCACAGTTTCCCCACATAATCATATTCCAAGTAATTTAACAAATTATTGACTTTACTCTTGGTATTTCAAAATAATATCCGTTCGTTGGTTTACCCGTTAAGTCGCATTGGGAAAAGGTAGCTTAAGAGCTTTTCAGAATTTCCAGTTTTGTAAAGCTGCGAAATAAATTGGAAACAAACGCAAAGTCTCTCTGGACAATGCCATAATTTCGTATGGGAAAAGGTAAATTAACAATCGACAATACAATTGATTCAGATCGTTTAACTGAAACACATTTCACTTATACGTATTACGCTTTAGAGTGAATCACGAATTACTAAAACTAAATGGCTCCATTTCCATATTTTCGGTTATCCGGAGTCGATTGTAAAATTTTATATAAAATCCACCATAAACAAATTAATAAATAAGCGTTATCTGCAGTTTGATGTCCGAGAGCCTAGAAATTTATAGAAAAAATAGATTTTATGAAACACTAGCAGACCCGGTCAGGCTTAACAATTATTACACAGGTCAACAGCAAAAAGGGTGGTGAATTTGATGCACCATGGCTACCGACGTACGGAAATAGTAAAAAATTTTAAATAAAATTGAAATATTTCTCCACTTATGTTGTTGTCATAACTCAAACAACGAAATTTAAACGAAATTTCTGTGGTCACAACCCTTAACAGCCTAACTCGAGTTAGGACACAATTGAGTTATTAGCACCATCGTATTCAGCGTATCTAAATTTATTTGCTCTACATTTTTCATGTTTGTATCTCTACTAGGAAGGCAATTAATCTTAAAAAACCTAATAGCTTAAGTTATTTTTCTAAATTACTGTTTTGGCATAACTGCCTAAGTCAATTTAGGATTACAACAAATATAAACATTATTTTTTCATTATTGCCTAAATCAACTTAAGTCGTTAATCCAAAAAAACAAATAAACAATTTTATTTTCCTAACTTGAGTTAAGCTCTTATTCCGAATTACAATTTCGTTTTTTGATAAACATAAATTGAGTTAAGGCTCTTTCTTTGGACCTTATTTTTTCGAAAATAAGGTTGGATCAACAGTTACGGTGAATGGATTGCGCTATCGACAGATGATTAATAATTTTTTTATGGCCGGAGTTGGATGATATTGATTGACCACACAAGCAACGAAACCATTGCTCTTTTACGAGAAAAGTTTCCTGGTCGTCTTATCTCTCGAAGAGGTGATCACAATTGGCCACCGAAATCTTTTGATTTACCACCTTGCGACTTGTTCCTTTGGGGCCACGTGAAAGATAAGGTCTACGCTAACAGCCCAGCTTCGATTCAAGACCTAAAAGCTATCGAGGACATGTAGCAGCTACGTTGCGATTTAGTTCTGGGAAATTGTCATGAAAAGGATGTGGTGTCACGCCCTTTCGTCCGGTCATAAGCTAAGACAGCCTATGTCACCGGGTTTGTGATTCTCTGAAAATTTCAGAGTCCATATGTAACATACGTACTACCATTTTAATATAAGTATATACTGTGAAACATCCATAACTTGAACTTCCGCAATTGGGATTTTACAGAAAAGGACAAAGTACAAACATTGACTTTTTGACAGAAATGAAATGTCAACTCTGTTTCACACGCGTATTGCAATTTTCAAGGCAACACCTCTGATAGAGTCAACTGGAAACATGAGTGCTCAAGGGGAATTTCGATGTTTTTTTTTAAATAGTTGGTATTTTTTTATCGATTCTATTTAATTGCCATTTGATTGTAATAAATAATTTGTGTGATTTCATATCACATTACAGTGTGAAACGTTAAGTGGGAAGTGAGCGGACCAAAACCCCTTCCCTTGCCCACCCTGTTTGGTGTGGTTGATTAGTTCTCACTGCCGTCAATCAATGTCAACTGACATACGTTTACATGGTGGCCTTTTGTTGGTAACGTTTTTGTGTTTTTTATGTTTAAAAAAAAGTTCATAGCATTTCCGAGCGGTGCTGGTAGTTGGCAGGTTTGGCTGCAGGTTGCACCCCCCGATGGGAATGTTGTTCTTAAATCCCGCGATTTGTAGAACAATGATTGTCACATTTTTTGTGTGCCCGGCAGCCTCATAAATTTCAACTTGTATGGCAGACATTTGATACTATAAGCGGCGGCGGCGGCGACGGCGACGACGGTTGTCCTTCGTCCAAAACTCAAATTTAAGAACAATGAATAAGAGGATATTCATTAGACGAACCGCAACATTATGCACGTTCATTCACTTGCCAGGCGGCAATTGAATCAAGCGCATCAGGCATCGCTCACAACTTGTGTGTGCTACCCGGCCAACGGTGGGGTGAAATGATGTTCCCCGGCCAGCCAACCTGGCCGTCCACCAACCCTTGTAGTGGCTGCACACGCGTTAGCGCTTAAGAGACTGTTTAGCACCCTCTTGATCCGTTTAGTGGCGTTCGCCTTCTCGTCGTCCTTGTTGTCATCCAAGTGCGTGTGTGTGTTTGTGCTTACATTTTACATATGTTACTTGTATCCCCGTGGGAGATTTCCTCTGATTCTATTGCCACCATCAATCGTTCTCTGATGCGAGTTTATGCGTAAGGACTACGCACGAAATGACGGAGACTTTGTTCTTCGCATTGTTGAAAGACTTAAAAAATCATTGTCAATCATGTACAGTGGTTCGAAAGGAAATGAGAAGTATAATTTTTAATAGAAATAGAATCAATTCCGGGAAAGTTACCCTTTACATATTTGGTTACAAATTCAAGATTGGCTATTGGCTAAGTTTTCTGAGAATGGAGGTCGTCAATTTCGGCTCAGCTTAAATCCATTAGGAAAGGATTAGTTTTTGCAAACATAAACTCAAAAATCTACCAAAAATATCATTCGAATTGAATCAGCCACTTATAAATGCCAGATGTATTTAGAAAAAGTAATCCAATTCTCCCCTGGTGGTGGTGGTGGTTATACGTAGGCTCAGTCTCTAAGAAGGCCCTCCGGAGGCTTCCGAAGTTAGTGTGGAATTAGAAGACAGAGGCCTGCATGAATTAAACGATTTTTGTCGTAAATTCCTTAGAATATTTTTATTTTGTTTTTGATTGTAACCACTGTGCATCGCCCTTTTGGCATTACCAGCTTCGATCAAAATGAAAAGGGGGTTGATTTGGTTGGACTGAATAGTTTCGTACGGCAGGGCAGGGAATATTATTTAATGGGCATTTATTTATGATCGAATGAGGCTGCTGGGGCGATACTCAAACCGCTAGATGGGGATAATAGACTAATAGACGTAAAGTCATACAGTTAATCCCTGATGGTGTAAATAATACGATTAACTTCTACACTCCCCTGCATACAGAACTCCCCCAGCGCGTGTTACGCGTCACTTCAGCCTCCTGCGATTGTCTGACTAACTGGCAGAGGTTATGAAAAGATTTCATGTCAAAGCCTCAGACAGCACAACGACGATGAATGCCATGGTGGTGGTGGTGGTGGTGGTGTAGTGCCTCGGCTGACTTTGAAACCGCTACAAGTTGTAACGAAGGTCATCAGCAGCAGCATCAATATCAGTGGCAGCGGAGACGGCGACGGCGGCGGCGGCTTTTGTAATGAGTGTTGGAAACATTCTGTCACCGTGTGCTGAATGTATCATCGAGGACTTTGAGCCCTTTTTCGTGCGAGTGCGAGTGAGTGTTTGTTTGTTTGTTTCCCAGTTTCATATCATAAATCAAATAAAATTATAACCCAACCACACCAGTTCAGTTCGTATTCAGTTCGTATTTTAGTAAGGTACATTGGATTCCTTGTTTGGATTATGTTACAAATGCACACACACATATCTGTAAATATGAG
This sequence comes from Hydrotaea cyrtoneurina, assembly GCA_958296145.1. Classification (NCBI taxonomy): domain Eukaryota; kingdom Metazoa; phylum Arthropoda; class Insecta; order Diptera; family Muscidae; genus Hydrotaea; species Hydrotaea cyrtoneurina. The sequence goes on from OY282512.1 coordinate 141,737,687, forward strand.
AAAAATTTGCTACTAATCATGGTGCGAAATATTTGAATCGTGTGACTTTCCCCCGTCGTCTTCCCCAGAAATGTGCCATAAAATCTTTTAGAAAATGACAATTTGTGATTTTTCTTCGGCTTCATGTTGTACTCCTTGGATGTTGTGCGGGGTTGGGGGAAATGGTGGTTACCATTGGTTCATTGTGTCATAAATAAAGTATCGTACGCTTCAGCAGTTTAAAATGTCATCAGTTCGTGTGCTCGGCTCACTCACGCGCTGTCCTTATGTCAACCACTGAATTGGAAATAATTGCATTAGAGAGTTGACTGGCTTTAAGGTGTCGGTCGCATAGCTGGGGTGGCGTACTGCGGCTATTGTTTTACGATTCCCAAGGAAAAGAAAAATGAGCATCATAAGCTCATTAAGATTTTTCGCTTCTGCATTTTTGCGAATCGAATGCATGACTACGGAATAAATGAATTATAAGATTGTCGTGGGACGATTTGTACTTAAGACTACCGATACCCGCCCGTCATTGTTTTCAAGGAATTTGTGCGAATTTTCGATAAGACTGTGATGCTTGGCAAAGGAAGGAAAGGACGTTCCAGAAATAATGCGAAACAAATGCTACCCTCAAAACATCACTTTGAGGCATTCAAGGGAAATTCTATTACTTTTGTTAGATAATTTAAAAACAAATACTGAATTTGCTGGAAGTTTTCCAAACATTTTTAATTTGAAATACATTTTTTGCATTTTCAGAATTATATTTTCAATACCTATTTTTTTTATATAAAATTTCCAATACATTTTTTAATTTGTTTTTTATAGAAATTTCGTAACAATTTTTGTAAAGATGTTTTCGTCGAAATTGGATATTTTTTTTAAAATTCTTTATATTTTCTTAAAAGAAAATTTCGTCGAAATTTTTTATTTTCTTAATGAAAATTTCGTCGAAATTTTGTATTTTCTTAATAGAAAATTCCGTCGGAACTTTATATATTCTTTAGAAAATTTCGTCGAAAATGTTTTATTTTCTTAATAGAAAATTTCGTCGAAATTGTTTTATTTTCTTAATATAAAATTTCTTCGAAATTGTTTTATTTTCATCATAGAAAATTTCGTAGAAATTTTATACTTTCTTCATAGAAAATTTCGACGAAATTTTATATTTTCTTAATAGAAAATTTCGTCGAAATTATATATTTTCTTAATAGAAAATTTCGTCGAAATTATATATTTTCTTAATAGAAAATTTCGTCGAAATTTTATATTTTCTTCACAGAAAATTACGTCGAAAATTTATATTTTCTTCATAGATTTTCGACGAAATTTTATATTTTCTTAATAGAAAATTTCGTCGAAATTGTTTTATTTTCTTAATATAAAATTTCGACGAAATTTTATATTTTCTTAATAGAAAATTTCGTCGAAATTTTTTATTTTCTTAATAGAAAATTCCGTCGAAATTGTTTTATTTTCTTAATAGAAAATTCCGTCGAAATTTTATATTTTCTTCATAGAAAATTTCGTCGAAATTTTTTATTTTCTTAATAGAAAATTTCGTCGACATTTTTTATTTTCTTAATAGAAAATTTCGTCGAAATTGTTTTATTTTCTTTATAGAAAATTTCGTCGAAATTTTGTATTTTCTTCATAGAAAATTTCGTTGAAATTGTTTTATTTTTTTAATAGAAAATTCCGACGAAACTTTATATATTCTTAATAGAAAATTTCGTCGAAATTGTTTTATTTTCTTAATAGAAAATTTCGTCGAAATTGTTTTATTTTCTTAATAGAAAATTTCTTCGAATTTTTCTGTTTTCTTAATAGAAAATTTTCGTCGAAATTTTATATTTTCTTAACAGAAAATTTCTTCGAACTTTTTATATTTTCTTAATAGACAAAGTCGTAGAAATTTCATATTTTTAACAATGGACCGAATCTAAGCCAGCAATAAAAGTATCAGTCAGCAATAAAAGTATCAACGTCGTTGTCCTTCTCTTCAGATGTGTTAAATTGCCCCAACACATTCAAAATAGTTTCGCACCAGCACTTGGACGGACAGATGCATTTGGGCTCTTCTCATATACCCGGTACCCGTGGCGATAAGATCGCCAGAGAAACACCAACAAGAAAAAAACATAAATTTACATTTCGCACAGCCTTTGCGGCAACACCTCCGCGAATCGCTTAAAAAAAATCACACACTAATTCATAAATGCAACAATATCGACAGTCGAGTCTAATTGAACGCTGGCAATAATAATCCCCCGCCTCCCACTCCAATACATCTCCGCCGCCACCACCGCCCACTTTCTGCCTCATACAGTTCCAATCAAATCCATTCCATAATGCACCGAGAATCGCATTTGGCACACACACCGGCAGTGTTGCGACGAATGGAACGAGGACAAGGAAAAGGTTACTTGAGTTTTGGAAAGAGCAGACAAACAGACGCTTGACTCGCTGCAATTCCCCGATAGTTTTCATAAAAAAAAAGAAGAAAAATAACAATGACCAACGGCATTTCGTGCGCGAAAGGAATGAAATATGAAAGATCAGTCGTTAGGGCCAATGTGCGTCTGTGCACTATGGCCCAAAATGGGGATCAACTTGTAAAGAGAATCAATGGGAGCCGAGCGGCTTGGTTAGATATTCTGGAGACGGTGGTAAAATTAAATTGTAAACTTTGTGAATTTTGTATTGGAAATTGTTTAAAGTTTTAATTTTGTAAAACACACCGCATTGGTATTCAACTTTGTGAATTTATTTACAGAAATTTGTTCATTACTATTTTCTCGAACTTCCTATACTTAACTATTGGGAATTCCGATCGGCGACTATTAAAAAGTTAATTCTGTAAAATCAATCACAATAGGGTGACAATAAAATTTAAGTCTTTAATCACTCACTGATAATTTCAGTCAGAATTGGTTGCTAATCAGAGGCCCTAATGACTCCATTCACAATATAACCTTACTCTAAAATCTTCTTAGTTTTGTGTTGTGTGATTTTATTTCTCTATTCCTTCGGCCGCGTCCCATAGTGCACAGTTTAAACAGTTTTATGATTTTGTTTGCAATCGTAATCGAAGAGGAATTACGACTATACGAAATCTTCCCCCATCCCAGTTAACCGCCAAAAGAGAAACTAACACACAACAACACAAACAAAAATATTTATAAAATATGTATTTATTTTCAAAATGAAGATTTATTTTTAACACTCATGGGTTCATGTTTAATATGTTGCAAGGGGCGTGTGATATCAGCAACGCCTCTGAATTTCTGATCACGAATAAAACAGGCACAATAAAAACAACAGAACAAAACGCATTGCAGCAATGCGTCGATGAGGATGCTGATGCTGATGACGATGATGACGACGACGATGGTGCAAGGACCGAAAATACAACAATTTAAAGCTCACCTGCTGTTATCACTGCACCTAATTATAATACGTTGCACGCGAATTTCGCACAGCGCAGACACCTAGTGATGTTTTCCTTTCAAAAAATGAGATGATAAAACTTCGAAGATGGGTCATTGCTCTCGTTCGTTATGGTTTAAGCAATTCCGTTGATCGGCAATATGATAAATCTGGAAATTTCGGATTACACCTTGATCCTTTGGTGAGTATTAATCATCATATGCATTGGACACTTCTGGGAGTAAACATAATAAAACAAAAAGTCGACATTAACCCTTTTTTTTAAAAAAAAGAATTGATGTTTTGTCGATGATGAACTTTCGAATCTCTAATTTTGAGAAAACCCTATTTTCTGAACCCAATTTCTCCCGATTAATTTGTTCAATCTAAAAAATGAAAACATCGACTTGCGCAGATTAAGGTCCGCTATGCATGAGCCAAGTTGTAGCAAAATATATTTTTTTTTCAAAAAATCATACATTTTGATGGGTTAACCCCTTTGTTTTTTTTTTATCAACATTTTTTTTTCCGAATTATTAAATTTTTCTCTCTTGGATGTATTGTGCCTTCGAAATAATGAAATTATAACCACACATACTTTATGTGACATTAGCCATTACAGAGTAATGGTCAAAATAAAATAAAAATTGAGAGTCCACACTCGTATTAGTATTAGTATTAGTATTAGTATTAGTATTAGTATTAGTATTAGTATTAGTATTAGTATTAGTATTAGTATTAGTATTAGTATTAGTATTAGTATTAGTATTAGTATTAGTATTAGTATTAGTATTAGTATTAGTATTAGTATTAGTATTAGTATTAGTATTAGTATTAGTATTAGTATTAGTATTAGTATTAGTATTAGTATTAGTATTAGTATTAGTATTAGTATTAGTATTAGTATTAGTATTAGTATTAGTATTAGTATTAGTATTAGTATTAGTATTAGTATTAGTATTAGTATTAGTATTAGTATTAGTATTAGTATTAGTATTAGTATTAGTATTAGTATTATTATTAGTATTAGTATTAGTATTAGTATTAGTATTAGTATTAGTATTAGTATTAGTATTAGTATTAGTATTAGTATTAGTATTAGTATTAGTATTAGTATTAGTATTAGTATTAGTATTAGTATTAGTATTAGTATTAGTATTAGTATTAGTATTAGTATTAGTATTAGTATTAGTATTAGTATTAGTATTAGTATTAGTATTAGTATTAGTATTAGTATTAGTATTAGTATTAGTATTAGTATTAGTATTAGTATTAGTATTAGTATTAGTATTAGTATTAGTATTAGTATTAGTATTAGTATTAGTATTAGTATTAGTATTAGTATTAGTATTAGTATTAGTATTAGTATTAGTATTAGTATTAGTATTAGTATTAGTATTAGTATTAGTATTAGTATTAGTATTAGTATTAGTATTAGTATTAGTATTAGTATTAGTATTAGTATTAGTATTAGTATTAGTATTAGTATTAGTATTAGTATTAGTATTAGTATTAGTATTAGTATTAGTATTAGTATTAGTATTAGTATTAGTATTAGTATTAGTATTAGTATTAGTATTAGTATTAGTATTAGTATTAGTATTAGTATTAGTATTAGTATTAGTATTAGTATTAGTATTAGTATTAGTATTAGTATTAGTATTAGTATTAGTATTAGTATTAGTATTAGTATTAGTATTAGTATTAGTATTGGTATTAGTATTAGTATTAGTATTAGTATTAGTATTAGTATTAGTATTAGTATTAGTATTAGTATTAGTATTAGTAGATGTTGATGTTGATGTAGATGTACATAGATGTAGATGTAGAAGTAGATGTAGATGTAGATGTAGATGTAGATGTAGATGTAGATGTAGATGTAGATGTAGATGTAGATGTAGATGTAGATGTAGATGTAGATGTAGATGTAGATGTAGAAGTAGATGTAGATGTAGAAGTGAGTCTACCATTGTATTTGATTTTAATAATATCTGTGACAGCTTCCACGTGAAATACATTTTTTATATTTTTTTGTTCAGATTTACTTTCTTTGCCGTGTTACCATTCCCTTCGGTGGTTAAAATATTTATAACATTTCAATTCCAATTCTCGCAATGAAAAAGTAATAAAAAAGTTAACTTTCTAAGTTTAGAATAAAAGAAATCATTCCAAAAGTTATATTTATTTATACTTTATTCTTGATAGGTAAATATATATAGGAGGTAAGATAAAATTAGATATTCAAGGCGGATGATTCTCATTCTGTGCCATTAATTTCGTGTTCAGGAACTAATGGGTTTCTGAATTCAATTTTATTTGGTGCGGATATTGCACGTGCAAGAGCGATAGAGAGACGATCCACCTTTAAGTAATTTTTGTCTTTGGATATAGCTAGTGATAAATGTACATATTATGTAAATGTAATGTATGTAAGATATTTAAATAGAATATGTGTCATCCCTGCAAAATTGGGTTCATTGGTTTTAGCAAATATTCTCCTCTAACCATTTCCATAAAAACAAGTGTGGAATTACAATTCCAGTAATTTAATTGTGAAAAACCTGTAGTGATTACCGTGTTAAATATTTCATACAAAGGATTCAAGGGATTTTTATTCGATTCCTTGATTCAATTCCAGGGAAAACATTGTGAGATATATCCTAGGAAAATGGTCAAGGAATAACCTACACTAGAGCTAACGAAATAAGAAAGTCATAAGTAAAATGCTTACGGGACCAACAGACAGACATGGGTAGATTCTTATGTAATGATATTGATAAGGAGTGAGGGAGAACTAGAACCGTCGCAAAAGCTTTCGACTAATCGTGGTTCTCGAGATCATACCTTCAGGTTGGTGAATTTAAACGGATGAATTATCCTCCACCAGCAGGTGATGTCGGGCATTTAGCGGTTCTCTATCATCATCAATGGTGTTTCGCATTTCCCACCGGCAACAATGCTCCTCTTGTAAAATGCGATAGAATTGTATCAACAAAATGAACAAGACCACGATCAGAGTGATGAGGGCCAAAATGTCGCGCAATGTCCAGTACGGATGAATGCCGGACACGCCGATCAGACGTTGCTGTTCATGTGCCTCGGGTAGGTAGGCGCCATCTCGGGACAAATCGTCTATGGGTGAATGTGCCGTTACCAAGCGTTTTGGCAGATGCACACCTTCATCGAGAAAAAATGTCGACATGTTCTCTAGATACCGCTCATCCCAATTATTTTGGCCCAGTCCCAATTCGTGTAGACCAACGTGGGCATGTTTCAAGTACTCATAGTCGAAGCGGCGCAGCTGATTACCCTCCACATACAACTTTTCCAGATTTATCAACGGTTCAAATACTCTGGCCTCCAACGCAGACAGATGATTGAAGGCCACATCCAAGGTGGTTAACTTTGGCATCAGTATAAAGTCATCCAGGGATAAATTTTGCAAACGATTTGAGGCCAGGTTGAGGTACTCCAAGTTGGGCAGAGGTAAATAGAGAGGCGACCCGGATGTTCGCAAGCTGATCAACTGGTTTTTGGACACATCGAGTCTTTGCAAATTCAACATACCCGCAAAATCGTTTAGGGTCTCCACCAGATTATCGTGCAGATTCAGGTCACGTACGGCCAGAGCATTATCAATCTTGATGCCCGCCAAATAATTGTTGGCAGCATTTAGGCTGATTACCCCACCGCTTATGGTGCAACTTTTCAGGGCACTTCCTCGCACGAGTAACACATCGACAGACTGCACATTTAGTTCCTCCAGTATGGTATTGCTCAGATCCAGCAGCCGCAGATGTGGCAAATGGGCCAATGAGCTCGGTTCAAAAACGGCAAATTTGTTATCACTCAACAGGACCGTGGCGAGTTTAGTGTTTTTGGCAAAGGTATCGGCATCAATGACATCGAGTTCATTGTGACTCAAATCGATGTGCTGCAAATTGATGAGAGTGTCAAACGTGCCAACGGCCAGGGAACTTATGTCATTGTATTGCGCTTCCAGATACAGCAGAGCCTCCAGGCCGAAAAATGCTCGACGATGCACGATATGTATGGCATTGTAGCCCAAATAGAGCGTTTCCAGTGCAGAGCGCAGGGCCAGGAAGGCGTGCTCGGGTACATTGAACAGACGATTGCCCTGCAGAGCCAATGTTTTCAGTTGGACGGCATTGTCGAAGTCACTGCTGAAGATGCGATTCAGGCCACAATTGTGCATGATGAATGTCTGCAAGTGAGGAGCCTGTTGGAAAATTGAAACTGGCAAGCGACTGACAGCCGAGTGGCGTATTATCAACTGCTGCAGTTCAGGAACCGTGGTATTGATAACCTTTAGGGGATCTTCATACGACGATGTCACATTGGTCAGAATACACCACTTGGACGAATTGCCGTTGCAAGTGCGGCTCAAATCGATGATGGTGCCCCCCACACCGACACCTTGCAGACACAGTGTCAATATCGCGGCTGCCGCCGTAAACCAAGCCGGCATTTGCTGACTAATCCCCATTGTCTGTCTGTGTGTGTGTTTGTTTGTTGTTCTTTGTTATTGTAGTCGTTTACTTTTTTTTTTCACATTTATATTTTTTTATTTTTGATATCAATTTTGAATGAGTTCCACTGCGAAATATTGTTGTTGCTCTCACACAGCTTAAGTTGTACTGAATTCAAGATTATTCGTAGACCGATCGAACTGCCGGTCGTCGGAGCACAGCACATTTGCATGTCCGTGCATATTCTCTTTCGCCTCAAGTCCCCGATAAGACAATACGCGCAGTGACCAATGTAACTATAATTGTAGACCTACATACTTATGTACACTCGTACGTATATACACATATATTTATAAAGGTGGATCACACTTCAAGCTCAACCGTATGGATTGCGGTTACTCCTAAAAGTATACCATGATTTTGTCCACAATTCTTGCCATCAGAATACTGAGACGATTGACGCTTTGTCTGAGGTCTCGATTCGTCGATTTCTCTTGAAAGAACTATTACAGATTAAATATTGGCATCATATTTCTACGAATTGGCGCAATATGCCGATTGTAACCGTTGCAGACGTACCAAGGCTCAGGCCATACACTTACGACAAAAATTATGTTGTTGACATAGGGCTTGCGTCGCGACGCGTCGTTTACATAATGCGCTCCAGAGAATATTGTGTACACACCGAGACCCCAAATTTGGAACGATTCTTCATACTTTTTATTTTTTTTTGAAAAATACTCTCTTTCCAAATTATGAAAATATATTGTTGTATTTTTGGGGCATTTTTCATAATATTTTCGGGATTTTGCATTGGGTAATTTTTCATAAATTTGTTGGGCGATTTTTCAGCATTTTGATGGAAATTGGGTTTTTGAGGGAATTCTTCATTTTTTTTGTTGACATTTTTCGTTTTTTTGGGGCATTCTTCATTGAACAATGAAGTTTTCAGGTTGTTTTTCATTTTCATTTAGGTTTTTTTTTGGTAACATTTTAGGTTGGGGTAATATTGCATAATGAAAAATTTGGGCCGATTCTTCAAAAATCACCCCACATTTGGGACGATTCTTGATAAATTTTTTTTGTTTGTTAAAATATACACTTTTTTTCGAATTATTGTATTTTATGGGTATTTTTCATAATATTTGGAAGATTTCCCATTGGGTAATTTTTCATAATTTTTTTGGGGATTTTTCAGAATTTTTGGGGAAATTTTTATATTAGGCTTTTGATATTTATTTTAGGAATTCTTAATTTTGTTTTTTTTTTGGCATTTTCGTTTTTTTTTGGGCCATTATTCATTGAACAATAAATGTTTCACATTTGTTTGGGGTTGTTTTGAATTTTTATTTGACTTACACATTTTAGGTTGGTGTAATATTACATAATGAAAAATCACCCCAAATTTGGGGCGATTCTTCATACAGTTTTTTTTTACAAATACACTTTTCCAAATAAAGAAAATATATTTTTGTATTTTTGGGGTAATTTTTCATAAATTGTTTGGGGGATTTTTCAGAATTTTCGGAGACATTTTCATATTTGGCTTTTAAAAGGATTTTACATTTATTTTAACGAATTCTTCATTTGGGACATTCTTAATTTTTTAGGGTATTTTTCGTAGAGCCACAAATTTCTATTTTCATCTGTACACGAATTCATTCTGTCTGATGGTTATCAGTTAATTTTTCTTCGCTTTTCATATTTCCCTACCTTTTGATATCTCTTTCATGCAACTCTCGTTGCTACACCCTGAGATTTTGTGTTATGGGCAGCACTCTTTGACTATTTAAGGCCCAATAAATGAGATGCTCGTTAAACAACGATTACGCAAAACTCCGTTTTAACTCATAAACTGAGATTTACGTTCGCCAAATAACTTTTTTTTTTGAAAATTCTATAAAATAAACTACTGCATATTTTCTAAAATTTCTTTTGAAATGGTTTAGATTCTTCTTCTTGTTTCGTTTAGTGCTGTCACAATCATATGGCTATTAAACTGTGATTTAAACGCCCAATATTGGACGATTAAACTGCTTTTAATGTTTGACTGAAAAAATGAATTTGAAGTTTGATTTCAGTTTAAACGAAGATCAACCTCGACTCATTTATTGCTCCTTGATGTTTTAAATTTATTTTTTTTTACATTCTTTCTTTTTCGACATTTCCCCGTGTTTCTCGATTTGCTTTGGGGACAGGCCAGTTTTATGGATTTATGTCCTGGACTGAAACTGAAGTCGGCGACTATTGGCGTCACAATGACTGTGTCACCAATAGCAAACACAAAAGTATGTTTAAAGGAATGTGCTTTATTTATTTAAGATGCTGTCAGATTTTCTCAAATGAATATTGTTATTTTGTTGGAGATTAAGGGCACTCCAAAGGACATCGGTTAATCGGAATTCACACTACAGCCTTCCTCAATTATTGTACTGACTTATTTAAGTTGGACAAGACACCTCACTGTCTTGGTCTGAGTCGTCTTAATGGCTCTACGAATGCCCCAAAACGAAAGATTCTCCAAAAGAAATCTCATATAAGTTTGTAAAATTTTTCATTACGAAAAAATACCCCCCAAAAAATGCCGATTTTTACCATAATTTTTTGGATATTTAATTTTTTGTTGTTGGACAATTTTTCATATCAAAAATAATCCAAAATTTGTACAATGAAAAATTCCTGAATTTTTCAAAAAGAGAAATCTGCAAAAATGTAACTGGGAGTAGTAGAACCTTTCAAACGGGAAAACGTTTTAAAGCTTTTTGGATTCACCAATAATACAGCACATCGAAAACATTTCTTCAAAGCTGTCATCATTGCCAACGACCTCTGGTTTGGTGTGTATTTTATTCAGAGGTCATTGCTGATATGATTAAAGTGAAGGAAATATTTAATATACAAGATGACTTCTCGTTTTGCTTAATATGCAGATGCCACTGCTGAGACCCTAAGCTCTTTATTCCCCGGTCGGATGACTGAAATATTTAATTTATGGTATAGGGTTATCCATTTCGAGGTTTCAAAAGTATAGGGCTGGAATTCGACATCTGTCAAAAATGGATAACACGCCTTTTGTTGCAAGAGATATTTCCTGGCCGCGTAATTTCTCGTCGTGGCGACATCAACTGGCCACCAAGATCATGCGATTTGACACCATTAGACTTTCTTTTTGTGGGGCTACGCGAAAGATCGTGTTTATGCAGATAAACCTTAAACTCTTGAGCACTTAAGAACCAACATTCGTCAAGTTATGGCTGAGATACCGACCAATATGTGCCAAAAAGTGATCCAAAATTACCTCAAAAGAATCAATGCTTGCAAATCTTTGCTTGGTGATCATTTAAATGCTGTAGAGTTTCACACATAATGTCAACGTTCAAAGCTTATAATAAAAAAGAAATATCATGAAAATATCATTATGTTTACTTTTAAACACCCAAAATGGATAACCCTTTACATTTAATTGTGCCTCATTGCCGTTTCAAATAAATTCTCGTGGTTTATGTTGAATACTTGAAATTGAAGGTAAGTTAATAATTTTAAACTTTGTAAGGGGGCGTAATGGGGTGTGATGGATGCAATGAAAATTGGGGAATTTTTCAGAAATTGTTTGGGGGGATTTTTAAGAATTTTTTTGTGGCAATGTTCATGTTGGCCTTTTGGGGAATTTTGTGATATTTTTTTTTTGGAGAATTCTTCATTTGGGACAGTTTTTATTTTATTTTTTGAGAATTTTGCATTTGGACCGTTTTCAAAGAGCCTCGTCGAGATAGGGCTTTAGTATTTGCTAATACCATACTTCTGTTTATTTCGATGCTGATATCTTTCTTTTAATAAAGGAGCCGATATATATAAATTCATCCGGCCTTCAGTTGTCGCCTTTTTATCTTCGGGGCGTTTGCGAAAATACGTGTTGTCTTGTTCCCGTTCACCGCCGAAGATCGGTCTGAATCTGTGAAGATTCCTTTTTTAATTTTTTTTTTAAAACACCTGTTACCACTCGATCTAAAAAAGCCAATACCTACAATTTGATATAATATAATTTTGACCAAAATGCAATAGATTGACAGTGGTTTTATTTATCTAGCCCAGTAACTATTATGAAGTTTGCAATAGTTTTTTTTTCCCGATAATAATTCATTGATTCCTTTGATATGGCATCTGAATCTAAATGTCACTAAATATATATTACAGAGTCATCTCATCGCTAGTTGGAAATCATTTGGACTTTTGCTTAGTTTTTTTTTCTTGTTTTGGTTTATTTAAGCGAATGTTGGAGTTGGAAAACCAAACGAATGGCTGCAGATTTTGCGGTCGCAGCAATCGAAGTCAGAACGTTTTGGAAATATGCTAATGTCTACACCTTTTACCTCTTGTACGGGCAGAGTTGTTGTTGTTGCGGTTGTTGCTGGTGCCGTTTGCTGTTGGTGTTGTGTTCTGGGATGAAATGTTGTGTAGCAACAACATTTTCCATGTCGTTGCATCGTAAATACTCGTTTAATCTTTGGTGCATAACATGAGCACGCAACAATGTTCCTTCCATGGGCTGGATTGGCTGACTGGCTGGCTGGCTGGGGTGACTGGTTGTTCTGTGGAGTCGTCGCTGCTTCAGTGTGGCTGGGCGCAACTGCTGTGGCAACCGCCAGCAAGTGTATCCGTAGCGGAGTACTATCGTGGGTCGGATAAGGCTTTAACACATCCTTGAATTGTGCTTTGGTTTGCTTTGCTTTGCTACGGTTTGGTTTGGTTTGTTTTGGTTTAGTGTAGAACGTTTGGGTTGGTATCTTCATGCAATTAATTCGAATTTCTGCGAATTATTTAATTAGAAGCATCAGACACATATGTACGAGTACGTTTTGCCAAAGTAGTGTGTAGTGCACTCCACTCCACTCCATTTCATTTCGTTTAATTTTGCTCTGAACTTTTGTTAGGTATTTCATAGCAAATACATGGATTTATGTACGTACATTGAGCGAAATTTCGATAAGGCATCGCCATCGGCATCTAGACTTTCTATATATTTTCGTGTGGAAGACTTATAATAGTTTATTTCGATATATCAGGCTATGATACGAAGGCTATGATATGATCCTAATATACGTTGAGTTTGTTGGATTGACAACAGATTTTCTTCCACATGGTCTGTCTAATGGAGTTTTGGTCTACAGATCCACTTATAAGATGCTAGGCTTTCGTTGGCTTTTCTTATTGGCCTGAATCCGGGAAAAGATTAATTGAATGTCATTGGAAGTTTACAATATGTTGCCTGCATCATGTTTTCAACCCCAATGAACCCAGTTTGACTGAATAACTCAAGAGCCACTACTGACTTTTCATTTCCGCCAAAAGTAATATATCTATCTGAGAATATGGAGTTGCCTTATTTAATGCAATCACAACAAATTTGACATTTTAAGGGACTTTCGAATCTCTAATTTTAGGAAAATAAATTTGCCATGTCAATTTCTGCAAAACTAATTGTTCAATATAAACACGTTGGATTAATTTCCGCATTGCATCAACAAAATTTTAGAATTTTTTTTTTTTTCTCAAAAAATTTTAAATTTTGATTTTTTTTTTTTGGTCGAAATTTTTCTTTTTCGAATCGTTTACCCTCAAATATATTCTGCATTCAAGAACGCGTAGTTTATATAACATTAGGCATTACAAACTTACTTACTTACTAACTTACTAACTTACTAACTTACTAACTTACTAACTTACTAACTTACTAACTTACTAACTTACTAACTTACTAACTTACTAACTTACTAACTTACTAACTTACTAACTTACTAACTTACTAACTTACTAACTTACTAACTTACTAACTTACTAACTTTCTAACTTACCAACTTACCAGCTTACCAACTTACTAACTTACTAACTTACTAACTTACTAACTTACTAACTTACTAACTTACTAACTTACTAACTTACTAACTTACTAACTTACTAACTTACTAACTTACTAACTTACTAACTTACTAACTTACTAACTTACCAACTTACTAACTTACCAACTTACTAACTTACTAACTTACTAACTTACTAACTTACTAACTTACTAACTTACTAACTTACCAACTTACTAACTTACCAACTTACTAACTTACTAACTTACTAACTTACTAACTTACTAACTTACTAACTTACTAACTTACCAACTTACTAACTTACTAACTTACTAACTTACTAACTTACTAACTTACTAACTTACTAACTTACTAACTTACTAACTTACTAACTTACTAACTTACTAACTTACTAACTTACTAACTTACTAACTTTCTAACTTACCAACTTACCAGCTTACCAACTTACTAACTTACTAACTTACTAACTTACTAACTTACTAACTTACTAACATACTAACTTACTAACTTACTAACTTACTAACTTACTAACTTACTAACTTACCAACTTACTAACTTACCAACTTACTAACTTACTAACTTACTAACTTACTAACTTACTAACTTACTAACTTTCTAACTTACCAACTTACCAGCTTACCAACTTACTAACTTACTAACTTACTAACTTACTAACTTACTAACTTACTAACTTACTAACTTACCAACTTACTAACTTACCAACTTACTAACTTACTAACTTACTAACTTACTAACTTACTAACTTACTAACTTACTAACTTACTAACTTACTAACTTACTAACTTACCAACTTACCAGCTTACCAACATACTAACTTACTAACTTACTAACTTACCAACTTACTAACTTACTAACTTACTTACTTTCTAACTTGCTACTTACTTACCAGATTACCAACTTACTAACTCACTAACTTACCAGATTACCAACTTACTAACTAACTAACTTACTAACTTACCAACTAACTAACTTACCAACTTACTAACTTACTATCCTTCTAACTTACCAACTTACTAACTTCCTAACTTACTAAACTTACTAAACTTACTAAACTTACTAACTTACCAACTTACTAACTTCCTAACTTACTAAACTTACTAAACTTACTAAACTTACTAAACTTACTAACTTACCAACTTCCTTACTGCCATACTAACATGTTTCCTTAATAACAGTTGCATTGATTTTTGTCGCCAAGTGTTATACTTAATTTTGTTCTGCGATCCTATGCAATTGCTCTGCGGTGTTTGTTTTTAATATGTTAAGGATCACAAGTGTCTCCAAGAATTGTATGTTTTTACCTTGTTCTGCTGATTTCTTTTTTTTTTTGTTTGTCTGTTTCATATCCAAAAATACTGAAATACCCTACAGGCGTGCCATAGGCGTTTAATAGCACACGGTCACCATGATCACAAGATACTTAATTTAGGGTCCTTGGGGATCGTTGTCAACCCCGACCATCGCCATCGGTTGGTTTAGTTGTACACTTTGTACACTCTTCTGTGTGTGTAAACACGAGTCGCGCGCCATTACTTTAGTTTAGTTTTTCGGATTCACGCTGTTCAGTTATTGTTGTTGTTGTTGTTGCCGGTGGATTCATCGTCGTCGTCGTGTTTTTTGTTGTCGCTTCGGTTTGGTTTGGTTCCTTAAGTATTTTGCTAAATTAAAAAATCTGTGAACCTTGTAGTTATCACTGCCATGATCGTAGTCAAACAAAACTTTGTCAGTTTTTCAGCAGCGCTTATGTGGTGTGGCATTGTATGTCGCGCTGGCCTGCTGATATCTGCTGAATGCATTTTCATTTCTCCGTTTTGTTTGTCATGTTTGTTTGTTGGCTGCCATGCCTGACATTACCACGGCGGACAGTGGTTTGACGGTGCTAATAAAACGACAAATTGTTGTTGTATACTGAATACGGTTCAAGAAGCAAAATAATGCTGCCCATAACACAGCGTTGTTATGGGCAGAACCACAAGTGTTGCTTAGGGGGAAATAAGTAAGTAAGTGGGTGGTAATATTTACACTTGACTTGTTTCTTGTTTTTTTTTTTTTTTTGGCAGTTTCATATTGCTTGAAACATGCTCCGAAAACTCTCAAAGAACACCAAGCCCTGAAAGCCATTTAACTTTAGCGGTCCACAATTTACCTTCATCGTATGATTAGTCAACTGAAAACGCATTCGATTTGTTGACCAGTGTAATTCTTAGCACTTTCGGTTTCGTTGCAAACCACTGTCCAGTTAGTTGGGTTTTGCAGCTGCAGTAGTGGCAGCAGCCGCATTTCAAATGGCAAATGGGTCCCCCTGCGTGTGTCTGTATGTTCGTTTGTCCACATCTCTTACTCTCTCTCTCTCTCTCTCGAGCTGTGGATGCGGCAGCGATGGCTGCAAATGTGATGGCTGCTGCACTGATTAAATCATTAAATATTCTGATTGTGTAGCACAATAATGAAATGTTTTAGCGCTTGTCTGATGGTGAATTATTCATGGAATGAATGCAAAAAAAAAAACAAACAAACGAACGAACGTAGGAACAGAGGAAAGAAGGAACGAAGGAACACAACAAACCAAACCAGAGGAATCAACGAATAAACCAACCAACAAACAAACAAACGAACAGATAGCAAACCCACCAATAATTGCGAGAGTATCAACAGCAACATTGGGCGGGAGATTGCCTGCCTTTTTTTTTTTTTAGTTGATCTTCCCAAGAATTAAAAGTGAAAATACTGGAGATTTCTGAGGAAAGTTGGCTTAAATCATGTTAATTACACCATTTCCGAGTGACCACTCACCACTGCCCGTTGTCCACCGGGAATAACTGTATGTACATCGTAGTCATGTATGTCTGGTCATGATTACATTACAGAGAACTTTACTACCGATTCCTTTCATCTCCGGAAATCATTTTCCAAATGTATTTGTTATCTACGAGTTTGTCTCCCCACAACTCACAACGCAGGCGGCCAATTGTTCCAGTTCGAAGAGTAATGTTTATGACAGCTACTTGACATTACTGCCTGCTGGGGTGGAGCGATGGGCGGGCGGCATTCGTTGTTGATGCTGCATGCTAAATTTGATTTACAAAATCTGTTGCTCTTTATCTGTTAATTGAATTATGAAATCCCGGACGAGAAATGTTAACATACATTTCGGTTAAGTAAGACAATTTGAGTGAGATAAAAGTAAATGCGGAATTTTAGCAGATTCACTTAAGTGGTTTGTCATAAATTCACCAACCAACTGGAAAAAGTAGACCAATTCGCCGGCGATTTTGAGATGGAAATGTCTGTCCTATCCACTGTGGCCTGTGTCCAGGAAGTGACGAAGATATCAGATTAAAATGATCTGAATTACTGGAAGATTACTTCACACATATAATTCTGCCACCGTTCCAATTACCTTTTACACGGGAATGTCTTCGGAAGCAAGTAAACGGGTTTTCAACATGAGGTGTTATTTTGAATCGCCCGGTATTTCGGTAGCTGTCACTTTTGAAGCTTTTATTCTTTGACATTTGACAGGTTGAAACTACGCCACTATTAAAAATGGAACGATGCACGCTTCAACAACGCATTGAAATTATTAAAATTCACTACAAAAATGGTGAAAATCTTGCAGTCACAGTTCGCAAAACTAAAGCATTTTTGGGTCGTCGTGAAGCATCTTGTCGGACCGTAATACAGAAATTGGTGGAAAAATTCGAGCTGTTGGGACAAATTAGTGTGTGAAGAAGTTAATCCGTGCACGTCGCTCAAGAACACCTGGCACTACTGCGGGATGAGGCCCCATCTATAACAACTCGTAAAGAGCGATCTCTGAGAAAACTCGATATGAATCGAAAAAATGAATTATCGACACTCAATGCTATAAACTTTGCCATGAGTGCCATGTGCCAGACCCTATCGAACATCTTGGAAATATTCAGAGCCACGACCTTGATTTCCCTAATCCGGAGAATGAACCGACTCTATTGTGCTGTAAGGAATGACATGAGGTATCCAGTACATCGGTTTCTTCGGAAGCCACACTGTCGATCATTCCGAAAGCCGTTAGACTTTAGACACTTTAGAAGATGGGGGTTTCTCCATAACCTTCGAGAGCGCAGAACATTTTGCAATTGGACGGAAGTTGTAGCTTCACCTTTCTCGGAGTTCTACTGAACATTGGCAACTTTCCAAACTTGCAGGGTAAAAAACAGCACTCAACGATATGTTGAAAAGATTACGCAATGGACGAGCTAGCGTCAAAGAGCAATTACATAGGACATGTGCTCAAATAACCCCCGGCCCGGAGTTTTATTTACGTTGAGTTCTGCAAGAACCCTTTTAACTACAAGTGTTCGGTAACATATCTGAGACATCGAACCAGATACGTTTTCAATAACATGGAGTAGTTGACTGCCTTCAGGTAAAGATGAATTGTTTGCCAATATTACAGACAGAAGGTTAGCTTTGTCAACCGGTTCAGTGAATATGTGGTCATCTTTAACGAGAGTTGGGATAGAAGATGAAGAATTGTCCCTTGCCATTTTTACGAATGACCAAAAAAAACTCTTACTTCCCCTGGGAACTCTTCGCACCTACACGCTGAAACATCTGGCTTTTTTTCAATGTTTACACACAAGTGAAACGCGTGTTTGGACTTTGTAGCAAGTAAAGCTTATTTCCTTCTACACAAAGCTTATTTGGATGTACATTAGAGCGTACCAGGTTACAAGTAAAAAAAAAAAGTTCGCCGTACACCTTCGAATATGAAGTATTATTAAAAGGTAGTTTCAAAAATTGTTTTTTATTTTTTTATGCCGAACGTAGGGGTCGCGCTTTTACTTTTTCTATATAACTTCTGCATTTATAAACGGATTTAAAGAGTGATACATCGATGTTTTTGTCTCGACGATGTTTTTGTCTCGACATACTTCCTTAGAAAGAGTTTCATGATTTTATGCGAGCTTTAATTTTCTGATATTAGAATGGTACATTAGGGTAGTAGCAACTGAGATATGATGGGTAAGTACCAGAAGGGGGTGCTTGAGCTCAATGACTTCAAAATCGTCGAGACAAAAACATCGATGTATCACACTTTAAAATCCGTTTATAAATGCAGAAGTTATATAGAAAAATGTAAAAGCGCGACACCTACGTTCGGCATAAAAAAATAAAAAAAAAATTTTTGAAACTACCTTTCAATAATACTTCATATTCGAAGGTGTACGGCGAACTTTTTTTTGAGGTACGCCCTAATGTACATATAGCTTATTTGCTATTTATATCGTCGCCTTAATAAAACATTAGTGTATAATTTTTTTGCCGTTTCGAGATAATAGAGTTTAAAGTTTTTGTGCTATTAGACATCTGGGAAACCAGTAATTTTTGAGAAAATAATCGATGTTTGCAAGTTGTGATCATTTCAATATGTGGAGGAATAATCAGGCTACTAGTAGATGATATTCGATTAATCTAAAAGTGCTTTATTTGCAACTTAATGGGATTCAAAGTACCATGATGTCACTTAGGCTATTTTATTTGTTTTATAATATGTATGAAAATCATTATACACTATTTTATTTTGTATGGTATACACTATTTTATTTGAATCCTTTACACCATTTATCACGAAATACATTTAAATTGTCTGACGAATGTTCATGCAGTAAAACAAAGCATTCGTGCTTAACAATCCATTTTATTCATAATTCACAGTCATTTTTTGGTATTGCAATGACACGTTGTTAATTGTTTTGCAATAAAATTTTTACAGTTTTAATTAATTAAAAAATACATGAATAAAAGGCAATATTCATCTACGGAAATATCCTCCTTCACATCAGGCTCATCCAAGCAATTTTTATTTCCACTGTGTTGTAGATTAATATAAAAATAATGAAATTCTTTGGGAATTGTTAATTTGCTCAATGCATTTGTGCCGACACTTGCAATTCACTGATTTTGGCAGTCGCTCCTTAATCAATTTCCCCCTTTTGGTCACGTAAGCTTTTCCTGACTGCCTTTTCTTCTTCCGAATATTTTGCATCCATGCATGCGTCTCCGTCTGTAACATTAAATATAACCGTTAAGTAAATTTATGTCACTAATCTTAAATAACCAAAGTCGTTCCGTCCGGATTCTCCTTCTCTTCCGAGTTGGTGTCTTGAGCTCTAACTCCTCGTTATTGGTGACGTCTGCAATCAGACCCTCCATGTCTTGGTCTATTTCAGGGTTCTCTTCCCGTGCCGAAGTGACTATGTCAACTTCCTCTGCTTTTTACTCAGCATCTGTTTGTGCCTCTTCATCTGTTTCCGGAACATAATCATCCGAAGATCCTGTGGAGAAATCGTCTTCGTGCGTCGTACCAGGCGCATTATCATAACCAAAATCTGTCGAAATTCCAGTTACATAGTCATAATACGGCACACACTTGTTATCGTTTCACAGTAAATACTCACCATGACTTGATAGATCCATTATTTTCACGAACTTTTCACAATAACACACTAGCAAAAGCACAATTGCCCAGTCAATTAAGTATTAATTAGTAATAATTTTATTTTATTTAATTGTTTAAAGACTTATTTAGTCGATTGTTCAAATACAACTGATTTTTTATTTTTTTCTATTCAATACACAAAAATAAGAATGATAGATATAAGGTTACTATGTTACTATAATAAAATGATAAGTATTGTACAAAGTAGATATGATATAAAGTATATTACATATTATGTAACTAGTCTATGTCTTCTCTCAGAAAATTCTACAATATATCAAAAAGTTGACAATAACAGTGTAAACTGATTTTAAGGTATTATTTACGTCAACCGTAGAACACACAGAGAAATGTTGTGTGATATATAAAATAGTGTATAAGTGTCATACGGATTGACTCGAAACAATATATTGTTAAAAAATAGTGTATATCAATATACGTCGTTTTTCGTTTTTATTTGGTTGTGAAAATGGATTGTTTTGAATAATAAAAATAGTGTATGCTTTTTATACACTATTTTTCTTTGAAATTATATTTAGAGTAACAACTAAATAAAACACCATACCAGCACTTACACAATTATTAATGAAAAATTTCAATCACGCAATTATACGCTAATATTTCAATTGATCTTTTGACCCACTTTGTGGAAGTAGAATTTCACCAAATTTTGACCACATATAGAATCAGTTATGTAGATTCTTATTATGCAATAAAAAAAATAATGGTGTACATGCGTATACACTATTGTTTTATTAAGGCGACGATATTATGTATTTGTGTATAAGCAGTAGCGTATTTGGAAACAAACAGACAACGAACTTCAACAAAGTACAACATTTGAGTGCAAATACGTGTGTATTTGCAGCTGTTTTCGTATTCTTTTTTTTTTGCCTCTACGCTCTTTAAAATAAAAGTAATAACCGAGAGAATAAGATGAATTGTTATATGGAGATTCAGAAATTGAGAAAAATAGAAATAAAAAGTAACACAAAGATATACACATATCGCTCATTTACTTGAATAGTGTGGCATAACTGAAAACAGGATTTTTTTCAGGAGAGCCGATTTCGTCCTACTTACCAAATATAGAAAAAGAACTACATGCTATCTCAATAATATAGAGACCTCAAATATAAATGTGAAATACTCAGCAGAACAAAAGTCAATTTAAATTAGAGATTTATGGCTTTTTCAAAAATATAGAAAGTGGATTTTGAATTATTCCACTATTCAAGTAAATGAGCGAAATTATTTTGATATTTATCAACTGCAAAAAAGTTATTGTTTGTGGTATGGAAATATATAAAGAGTGTTTTTTATTGGGGTATAGAACTTTAAGTTGGCATCACTTTTTTAACTGGCGGCCATTTTGTCAGCTGTCAACTAAATTAATATTTAGTTTGGTTTGCCATTTCATCATGAACAGGTTGACAAAAGAACAACGCTTGCAAATCGTGCAAATTTATTTCGAAAGTAATGGTTCAGTTCGCGAAGTTCACCGCAAGCTCCGTCCATTTTATGCCATTACATCCACAAAAACTGACTGTTTGGTGTGCTCTATGGGCTAGTGGAGTCATTGGGCCATACTTCTTCCGAAATAATGCTGGAGAGTCAGTTACCGTTAATGGAGACCGGTATAGAGCCATGATAACCGACTATTTTGTTCCCGAATTGGATGACATGAATGTGGATGAGTTGTGGTTCCAACAAGTGGTTGAAAATTGGACCTGTAGAATTGGCTTTATTCGAGCCAGCCGCGTCGGCCACATGCCCGAAATCATATTTAAACATTAATGGCATAAAATTATCCTTCCAATAAAGCCAAATTGATGGACATTAAAACGATTTTCTTGTGTTTTATTTCAATTCGAAGTTCTATACCTCAATAAAAAACACCCTTTATGTATGTATGTTTTGTTTGCTAAAAGTTGTTGAAAAGACACACGTTGATTTATTTTTTTTTTTTATTAATAAAAACAAATTTATTCATTTATTGGAATGTTTTTCTCAAAACTAAACCAGATTTGTCTCTATCTATTTTTTTTTTTTAATTTTTTGCGGTTTTTGGATTGACAATTTTTTTCACGGTTCGATTCAGTCACCAAAAACGTGGTAAGGTTCGGTTTGAGTAGCATCTTAGGATTAAAACGGCAATTTCTGATGTCTTCTTATTTGGATTGTCTTTTCTTAGGATTGTCATATTTATTTAAACGTCAATTTCTGAAGTCTTATTTGAATCGAACAGCTTCTCTGCATATCTGATTAAAGCAACAATTCTTTGATGCTTTGAACGAAGTACTCTTCGAGGGAATAAATGTGTTTATGCTCGGGAAATCTAAGTAATCCTGTTGGCCGGGACATATAAAAATTCTAGATGATTTTGTGTGGCCTTGAAAAATATAAAAATGCCACCCCAACTAGAATTGGCTGCACCTGTGGTATTTCAAAACCTTGCAATCGATTGCAATGTTCTCATGGAATTCAAAAGATATACGTTTACATTTATCTTGAAATGATGGATATGTCCTAATTAAAACTCAAATGTTGGGCTATGTCCTAATTAAAAAAAAAAGAAAAAAAAACAGAAAGAAAAAGAAAACATCAAAAATAGTTGAGGTTGTCACTCGACTGAAATCAGTCGATGTGCTGACTGACATTCTTATCGCAATTTGTCACTTTTCATTTATCATCAAGTGCGTTAGAAAATACCTGTGTGTGCGTGTGTATTCTTATTTCAATCAAATCAAACCTCTAATGTGAGGTTATCTATCACATTCAATTCAATTTGAAATTGTGTCGTTCGATAATTAATTTTCACAATCGCTGCTGCTGTCTTATCTTTTCATTTCGAATCTCAACGACGATATAAACGAAACGAACAACACAACGAAAAGCAACTACAACAAACGCCGGCCTCCGGAGGATGAAACTAATGATAGGGCCCAAAATTGATTGGACGACTACACTCACGAAAATTCCGAAATACTTAAGATCCATGGCCGCCATAACTATCTACATATGTATGTATGTAATTGAGTCTATAAATGTCAAATGGTATTAAGTATTTGTGCTTACACAAATCGCATTGCGTGTGATTTTCCACATGAAGGAGGAAGACAGGAATTTGCCTTATTATAAGTACACGCCAAAATGTCAAGAAAAAAAACCAAACGAGTCAAATGGAAATTGCCAATTCTTTGGTTTTTATTACAAACTGAACGATCCGAGCAAATTTTGCAATTATTGTTGGATTGTTTGCATCACCGTCATGCACTGACTTCGCTGGCTGGCTATGATACCTTGACATGAAAATTCAATAAATGCCAAATTGGATTTAGTCAAATGCGCCGCACAAAACCAAATACTTGTACTCGTATGTTCAGCCGGCGCAAAACCACCGACAAAAACCCTGTGGGGCTGCATTTTCCGCTGCGAAGTGCACAAGGTCAGTGGATTTTTCTATTGTTTTCCCATGAGGTCTCTGTTTATTTTTGTATTGGGAGGCGTTAGCATTTTCAAATTGCGCAAATTCTCCAAATGTTTTGGGTACGAATTCAAGGGGAGAGGTGTGCTGATTTGAGCGGAGGTGGGCGGGATTAAACGTAGAATAACAATTGGCCTTTTGACAGTTCGACTGACTTGACTCGCATACATTCATGTGATTAAAATTGCTTCGCATTGGAGAAACTAGGATTCACACTTTGAATTTATTTGGGAGTTGTTTCTTTTACTATTCAGGAAATGGGGAAAGAGGCTCAAAGTTAGCCGGGTAGGCCATGCAAACTACAGATTTACATGGACATCCGGACTGGAGTTCCAGAATTAGAGAATCCTGCCTCAAGATTTGATACATCTGGTAATTTTGACCTTTGCAGCGAACTTTGAATTTATTTGGAAGTTGTTTCTTTTACTATTCAGGAGATGGGGAAAGAGGCTCAAATTTAGCAGGCTAGGCCATGCAAACTATAGATTTACATGGACTTCCGAAGTTACACAATTAGAGAATCCTGCCTCAAGGTTTGATACATCTGGTAATTTTGACCTTTGCACCGAAATTCGTTCATGACACAAGGCGTTGGTTGGCGTATTTTAAATTTCCTTTTTGTCTAAAATCGTAAGGTGTGTATAATTTTAAATATAATTCAGCAAGATAACTGATAACTAAGCCGATCTGTGGTCTCAACGGGGTGGCATGATCCTGTACTAAAGGGTCCGCCATCTAACGTTTGTTTTTTCCCATTAGTGCTTATTTGGTTTTCGTAATTTTCGTTATCGGGCCATGTTCAACGAATTTTTGTTTAAAAAAATTTAAGAGGAGGATATTGGCGGACATTTGGTTTCAACAGGACGGCGCTACGTGTCACACAGCCGAAGCTACACTAGATGTTGGGCGCCCTGTTTTTGAAGATCGCGTTATCAGCCGCAGAGCTGATATCGTTAGGCAGCCATTTGAATGAAATTATTTTCCATTATTTACCGGAAGGATTGTACTTTCACATAAAAAAAGAAATTTGAGAAAATATCCAGTAGTTTTTTTTTATATAATTTTCAAAAAAAAAAACTTATTTGGCGGTCCCTGTATAAGACACACACATGGGGCCTTGCATTGGACTTGGTGAATTAAGCTCTTCCAGAATGCGATATTTCCCAAAAAAAATCATGAAGTAGTTTTTATTGTAGTTTTTATTGTAATGTGTTACAATTGGTAAGGCTTTAAAAATCTGTGCAAATAAAAAAAAATTTTTTTTGTTATCACAATTGAATGATCCTGCAGGTCATGTTGTTTCCAGAAAATGTCCCCCATCGCTTAGAAAATAGAAGTTCTCAAAACGTGTTATTTCCACAAGACCCCAAGATCGTTCCATTTTTTTCATTGCGGTTACGTCAAGTCCTTGGTTTATACCAACAACAATTATTGCAACAAAATGTGCCCGCTCCAATCGTGTCAATGTCGCGGAGCCCACTTGAATGTTATCATTACAGCCTCATCCTGCTGGGATTTTGTTGGCACTACCCAAGAGATCTTTTGCTGATCTCAGAAGCTTCGATCCTCACATAAATCAATTCGAACATGTCCACGTTGTGTACGATGAGTCGCCGCACCAGGTAACAGCAGCTTCTGGGAATTTGTAAGTCTCTCAAAATTCCGTAGAAATCAAACAAACAAATTTTACGACAAACAAATGAAGTATTGGCACAATTCATTCATATTGTGTGGCAGACAGACGAACCAGCCAGGCAGCCAGCACACCGAATGAACGAACAATATCAAATAAACATAAATAACAAAAGAAGAAGAAAAAAAAAACGACAACGATGAGAAGAATCTCTGATGATAAGAAGATAAGAATAGTGTTTTCATCGTATTTAGAAATAAGACACATTTAACTAATCGAAACTAAATGCAGTGACTGACTGGCTGGCCATAGGTAAGGCCTCGGCAAGAGACGAGAGGGGCTGGAGGCCACAATAAATATTGATCACATAACACATCGTTAACATGAGGGAAGCATCATTATCCCTTGGCCACATCTACAGATGGCAAACGATTGTCTTCATTTAACAGCCACCACACATCGACTCACTCCTTAACCGCCGCGTCCACCAACCACAGTCGCAGCCGCAGCCACAGCCACAGAGCCATTCGCGGCTGGCTGATGTTAATATTGTTGTTGTGATCTCACTTTCTAACATGGTCATTTCAACTACAAACAACACAACCATCCATTGTTGTTGCCAGCAATGATTGTTGTGTATATTGTCAGCTTGAATGTATGCGAGTGTGTGTGTGTGTGTTTACATTTCATCCATGATCATAAAACTGGAGACGAAACACTCCATCCATCCCTTCCGCGTACCATAATGTCTGTCTGCCTGTCTGTCCATCCATCCATCGCATTATTATGAGTGCATGCTGGAGCTGAATGTCGGTTATCACTGGACAACCATCTTAATTGTTTCTTGTCATTCTTCCATACTCATACTCAGACGAAAAAAAAAACAGATTCATCCATACGTACGATCGCTTCCCAACAGTCTCGGAGTTGTGGTTAGAGGTTCGGTAGTCCTCTTGTATGGTTGCCCAATCTATGCCTATCTTCTATGCCCATGTTGTGCTTATGGGACAACTGGCTCTTTTACAGCTTCTGTTTTTTGTGTCAATATGGAAATTTTTTTTTTATTAATAACCCAAAACAATTAAACAAAGGCATACAAACATTTGTCTGTGTGTGTGTGTGCAGAGGGTTGAGGGAACTTATCCAGCTGCGAAATTAGCGAGGCTTTCTGGAAAGACATCAGCCCTGTGAGATCTCCACTTTCCTCAATTTGTCTAGCCCAAGGTGCAGTGTACGTTTCCAAATCGATTGGTAAGAGAGCAAGTTCATCTGCCATGACTGTCCTTGTAAAGGGTGTTTTTTATTGGGGTATAGAACTTTAAGTTGGCCTCACTTTTTTAACTGGCGGCCATTTTGTCAGCTGTCAAGTGATTAATATTTAGTTTGGTTTGCCATTTCATCATGAACAGGTGGACAAAAGAACAACGCTTGCAAATCGTGCAAATTTATTTCGAAAGTAATGGTTCAGTTCGCGAAGTTCACCGCAAGCTCCGTCCATTTTATGCCATTACATCCACAAAAACTGACTGTTTGGTGTGCTCTATGGGCTGGTGGAGTCATTGGGCCATACTTCTTCCGAAATAATGCTGGAGAGTCAGTTACCGTTAATGGAGACCGGTATAGAGCCATGATAACCGACTATTTTGTTCCATGAATGTGGAATATTGGATGGCATGAATGTGGATAAGTTGTGGTTCCAACAAGTGGTTGAAAATTGGACCTGTAGAATTGGCTTTATTCGAGCCAGCCGCGGCGGCCACATGCCCGAAATCATATTTAAACATTAATGGCATACAATTATCCTTCCAATAAAGCCAAATTGATGGACATTAAAACGATTTTCTTGTATTTTATTTCAATTCGAAGTTCTATACCTCAATAAAAAACACCCTTTATTATCTCAAGCTCCAAAATGTCTTATACAGTCATTTCTTATAATTTTCTTTTATTTAAAATATCTCATCACTTCTAACTGATCTATTGAGACTACTCTCTGTCTTATGACACTGTTCCACTATCTTCTTGAGGATGTTCTGGATAAACTCCCACTTTTTTGTTTTCGATTAGATCTTTTATACATTTGCTGGTACAAGACAGTTTGAATGCAATCCCAAAAAAAATCCTGATTGGTGCATGGAAAGACCTTCCCATCGATGCTTCATTTATACATTTCTCTAATAAGATCGGATATGCCCATTTGCTTTCTAAACCGTGAAGTCTATACACAGTGATCGTGACCAAGAGTTAATATACGCTCAGGAAGTCTCATGTATTCATCTTTCACTCATGACAGATTATATTAGCTTTCATGAGTAATGACGTTAAGCTTTAATTTGATCTCTTTCACGAACGAGAAATAAACAGATACGCATTCATGAAAATGTATTTCTCATGAGTAATCACGTTAAGCTTTAATTTGATCTCTTTCACGAACGAGAATAAACAGATACGCATTCATGAAAATTTATTTCTCATGAGTAATCACGTTAAGCTTTAATTGGATCTCTTTCACGAACGAGAAAAAACAGATACGCATTCATGAAAATTTATTTCTGCTCTGAAGCCGAAGTCTAAATGAAACGAAAGATATAAGAGAGGGAAGGAGGCGAGAGACTAATATAGAGAATACCAGCGCTTTAAAATTCGTGTAAATATGTTTGTGGTCTTAGTGCGAAATCTAAAAGTAGCGAAAGACATAAGAGAAAGGCAAGTAGAGTAAATAGTAAAAAAATCGGCCATTCATTGAAGTTGCATTCATGAAATTAGTTGCTGTGATCTGAACGAGAGCGGTCGCGAGAGACTCGCAAATTCCAAGGGTTCAAAAAATTTGCATTTATTTATTATGCATTTCAGACTGAAAAAAGGAAAGGAACGAGACAACTAAGAGTGTTCAAGAGAGAGATAAAATAAAGAAATCTGGAAGGAATGAAAAAAAGGGAGGGCGCAAGAGAGTCACACAAAAAAAATAATTTTAGTATTGTAAAACTGGTCAATACACAAAAGTTGCATTTATCTAAATGTTTTTTGTGCTCTGAGTGCGAAAAAAAAATTGAAGAGAGCAAAATAGACAAAAAGAGAGAGCATTTGCTTGGTAAAATTTTCAGTATTTTTGTTGTTGCGAAATTAATTTATGAAGGTTGCACAAACATTTGGTTGCACAAAAATTTGTCTGCACAAACATTTGTGACAAACAGTTAATGACGTACAAATTTGGTTGCATAATAATTTTAAATTCACACACATTTGGTTGCACAAATGTTTGGTTGTTCATATATTTGGTAGTGAACACATTGGGGTACGCAAAAATGTGGGGCAAACATTTGGTTGCAGAAATGTTGGGTTGTTCGTACATTTGGTAGTGAAAACAATTGGATACGCCACAAATTTGGCTGCGTAAACAACCAACTGAGAGTTGACTGCTACCATCATTTCCATTGGATTTATTGTGCATCCGATTAGGGTGCACCAAAATGTTTTTTTTGGCCATTAATCTGTAATGGCAAATATTATATGAACTATGTGTGGTTAAAATTACATCATTATGAATACATAATTTCGATAATTTGGATAATCGAAAAAAAAAATTTTTTTGATCCAAAAAAAAAAACAAAGCGGTTAACCCATGAAAATTTTAAATTTTTTTGGAAAAAAAAAAGGTTTTGTTGAATTTTTGCTCATGCATAACGGACTATTATGCATAAACATTTGGTTGCGCAAAAATTTGCTTGAACCAAAATATTAATGCACAAACATTTGGTTGCACACATTGTTGACGGCTTATGCCTTTTATTGTGAAAACATCTGCCTGTGCAAATCTTGTCGATTTTTCTAATTTGTACTCAATGCCGCCATTTAATTATTCGATTTATAGTCAACGAATATAAATAACCGCTCCAAAAACTAAATAACCGCCACCCCAATGTGCCTGAGCGCATGTGTGTGCCCAGGTATGTGTGTTTGTGAGCGTATGATGGATATCCCGATAAGCCCAGTTAATATTTATACGTATGCAGAAATATGACACACTACCTCGTACATACCAACAGACATATGATCAAATCTGCCTGGCTGTCTGTCTGTCCGTCTGTCTATATGTTCCAGTATGTCTCTGCTGACGCAAACTGCAATTGGAGTTAAATTTAATTGAATTCATTTACGGTCGACCCCCGGCCTACCCCACCTGATGCCTGAGCCGGCATCATAGGATCCAATTGTTCTGGCCTGGTCCTGCATAAAATGTTTCGTTAACGAATTTTGATGTCTGATTTATGATGTGACATGCAGGCACTCTGTGATTAACGACATTAAACGCTGTAATTGATATCTCTGCAAAATTTAAATGATTAACATTTTGCCAATGCTAGTAAAAGTTCATATTTGCATTTATTTGCCAGCCACAACGAGGCCTTTTGTCCGTAGATTGGTAAATGATTATTTCAATGTAATTGGACAGAAAATCATTTCAATGGAATGATATCACAACTGCTCTATGCAAGACGTGAGTATGTGGGAATCTTATAGGAAATGTGTCAGAGAGTTATGTGGATATTCGTATTCCATTTCCCTTAACATTTGCAAACATATCTTCAGTCATGGCACTAACAACGCTACCTTTGGACACTGAAAGGGAAACATTTCTTTCAGTAACTCCCTATGACTCCCTTGTTATTTTAAAAACAAAAACAACATGAGTAATATTTTGAAGTTAATAGTTGTTCTTGTAATCGATTGCCCTTTCGATAATTGCTATTCGTTTTACCACCACTCATTGAATTGCGCTTTCAAATAATCTTTTTCACAAAAAAAAAAAAAGAAGACTAGAACAGAATAGTAGCACTACAATTTGTGTGCGCTGTAGATATCAAAACGTAAAATAAAAAAATAGTCTGCCCAACGATAAGCGATTAAATTATTTATTTTTTTTGTTAAAAATCAATTGAAGTTGCTGTTGTTGTGATAATTCAATAATTACGTTCGACAAAGCCAACTTTTGAGCTGATAATTTCTCCCAAGTGGACGCATGGTTCGATGGATGGATGGATGGATGGACTTGTTATCACTCAACCTTTAGTCAAGATACAGCCACATCAAACTTCAACACCAGCAGCAGCAGTAGCAACTACAATGGCAACAACAACACTCACAACGGGCAATCACAATCACCAACGTCGTCGTCGTCGTTGTCGATAAAATAAAAACAAACAAATCTGTTCAACAAATAAAAAAAAAAAACTGTTGAAAAGCGTTGAAACCAAAAAAAAAAAAATCTAATCGCTTCACTGCCATCAGATTGTGATACAACAACTGACGATGAC
Source organism: Hydrotaea cyrtoneurina (assembly GCA_958296145.1). Classification (NCBI taxonomy): domain Eukaryota; kingdom Metazoa; phylum Arthropoda; class Insecta; order Diptera; family Muscidae; genus Hydrotaea; species Hydrotaea cyrtoneurina. Next base: position 141,768,407 of record OY282512.1, read on the forward strand.
GCTTACGACAACGACAACGACGACCACGACGACTGTCTATTATTTATTTTGTTGTTTTGATTACGTGTGTCTCTTGTTGTTCTTGTTGTTGTTGCTGCTGCTCTTGATAGAATGGAAAAAAAAGAACCCGAAATTCCTTTTGATTAAAAACTTCAATAATTCGTTTTATTTGTCTAGTATTTTCGGTGTTGTTGTTGTTGTTGTATTTTGTATTCTTCCATCCTAACGAAAAACTCAACAAAGATTCCAATCAGTTCTCATTCATATTAACTGTCATTGCAGATGATAAGCAGCCGTCTTGAGGGTTCTCAATTTTTGTTTCGATCTCAACTTAACATTGGACTAAAATGGACTCAGATTTAATGTAGCTCTGATGCTTCTTCTTGTACTGTTTGAGGCCACAAAATGTGGAAGCAAGCCAAAAAAAAAAGACATGTCACCACATTGGACATTTTTAATGGAATAGAAAGCACAAAATGAGTTGGAAACCAGTTGGGAAAGATAGTTGGACTAATTGGGTTGGGTCATCCCAGCCAAGCATTCCCTCTTTCATTGTGAGATCCTGATACAACAGAGTAGTGTATCTAGGTGGGATTTATGCCACGGGTCCCTATAAAGCCGCAGTTCCCCAACGATTTTGATCGTGCAACCCCCCAAATTGTTTCCACAGATCACGGAACCCTTACTATTTTTTAAACAGCGATTTACAACAATTAATTAGATATTAAATGAAACAATAAGTATTTTGGTATTTCAAATTTTTGTGTATGAGAATTGGCATTGAGTATTTTACGTTATTTGAAACTGAAAAAATCTAGAAATTTGTTTCACCTATGCGGGATTTTCAATAAAAAGGACTTGGGATAATTGAACCTTCTTTCATATAAACGAACTGAGTATGGACTTTTGAAATTGTTCTATGAAACGAAGGTAGAAACTTGTGGGAGAACTTTCAAAATACATGCTAGTACAATTTTAATTCAGTATTTATGAGCTTGGATGAAAATAGTCACCTATTTGCATTTGATTGAGTTGTCTTAAACGTGGTTGAAACACACAATTTTCGGGATTCATCCTATTTCTCTTAAGCGGTGTTCTTATCATATACGTTTGTGTCTACGCATTAAAAATGTTTTTCACATAAACGAAGTAAAGTGCAGGGAAAATCAGCCAGAACAATCGCTACTAATATTTATTTTGATTTGAATTAAAGCGACTTTCTCAATTAAAAGGCGTGCACTTATCCGAATTGGAGTAAAAGGAACTAATATATATAAATAACAGGTGGCGCATAAACTTCCGATGTTTTTTGGCTGTAATTAAAAAAAAAATGAAAAACTTTGATTCTTCTTGTGGATTATTTAATTTTGGATCTTTTAATTTTTTTACATCAAGTCGAGAATATGATGTCATGTAAATGGCCGGCGCCACAGTTGCCACTGACATTAGGGGTCAATCGTAAAATTTATAGCATTTTCTGATAGGAGGATTACTTTTGCGCCACCCTGTATATATATATATACTTAACCGAATTTGACTGTATTTGTAAATATATCCGGTCCAACAATAGAAAAACACACAATCAATTGTCAATTGTTTTTCAAAATATTCTTCACTTTTTCCACTCCGATTGAGACAAAATATTCTCCACTCCGATTGAGACACCTTCAAAACAGGGGTTTTGAACACGTCAACAGCTGCAATGGTTTTCGTTTAAGAGGTTTTAAAATGTTGAATTTTTGTTAATTGACCTACTTTGTGCACCGGATTTTTTTGTAGTAAACTCTTATCTAAAATTTTGTAGGTGATAATCTGCAGCTGTCACCAACTGTCAATCGAAGAAATCAATCGTAAAGTGTTGAGGTTGGTTTAAAAATCAAAACATCAAGTGTTGGTGTAAAACTTTAATTCCACTTAAATTTTGCAGTGTCGCCAAGTCCATGCAACGCTGCTGCAGCAGGCCTGGCATTTCAACCTAGCAATGTTTTGCCATCGAATTTCACCGTTCAACTTTAATGGAATATTGAAATATTTTCAATTAGCTCAATTAATGAAATTAGGCAAATAATTCTTTTTTTTACATTTCCCATAAAGTTGACTAATGTTGAATTATTTAAGGTAGTTCCTAATTTGAAATAATATAAAAGAATTGATAAAATGTGTAGGTTTTAGACATAACGCCGATTTAACACGTTTTGTTTGCCAAGCCACTCTGTTCAGCTGTACCGCCACCAGTTCTTTATCGGCAGTCCTTTTGCAACGATTACTTCAACTGTAATGAGAGTATATACTTATCTTACTTATCTTAATATATATTTACCCTCGACACTGATTCACTGATACACTGATTCACTGACTCTGTCACGCAGTACGTAGGAATTTAAATAGGCATTCTATAATTCTATATAAATTCTATAAATAATAATAATAATAAAAAAAATAATATTTTTTTTTTTACAGAAATTGTGTTTTCTCCAAATTTCCCTAACAAATTTTTTTTTTCAAGAAAAAATTTTTTTTTCTACAAAATTTTTTTTTCAACAGAAATTTTTTTTTCTGCAAATTTTTTTTTTTTTTCAAGAAAAAATTTTTTTTCTAACAAAATTTTTTTTTTTAAACAAAAATTTTTTTTTTCCACATAATTTTTTTTTTTTCAACAAAATTTGTTTTCCATATTTCAACGGGCGCCATAGGCGCATTACAACTTACTAGTATTGAATAATCAAATAAACATTAATGAGAATTGTGAGAGAATCAATTGTGAATTATGAGAAAATCAATAGATGGCTTTAGACACACACAGACAAATCGAATGAGCCAGTAACAATGTCCATTGTATTCAATTAGTGAATGTATTTGAATTGGAGATTATTTATGAACTTATATATTATTTGGTGGCTATAATGAGAAATATGATAATGATATGAAGTGAGGGCAATCTCAACCGTTAATATCAACTAAATTTGTTTCGATAAATCGAATTTGTTGTTGTCAAAATTGAAGGCGCAATAAAATGGATAATGAGAGCCTGTTCTTTGTGGATTGTTTTCCATATGTCTGAGAATCAGAATTTAATATACATAAATGTCTGAAATCCATTTTATAATGCCAATATTGACGAATTCAAATTCTTTTTATGTAAAATTGTTTTTACAGACATTTCCACGAGTCTGCCTGAAAAAGATCAGCTCGATTGGATCAATGAAAAAGGGTTAAAAATCGGTCCAAAGGCTTTCACACAGGCCAATCATACTTCAAACTTAAAAAAAAAAAAATTCTGACGTGTACATGAAAATCGCCGATACACGTGTATTTTTATTTTTTATCCCCTTTTCGAAAAAGTAAATTTGGTTCATAGGACAGAATGTTCTATGTTCAACCACCATTAGTTTCCCTATATTCCACTTAAGTACCCACATTCCGGCGATGATGTAGGGAGACAATAGAGTTGAATATCCTACCATCTCCTATCATCACCACCGCTCTCCTCTGTTCATGATCCAGAAGCAGTAGGGAGACAATAGAGTTGGATACCCTACCATCTCCTATCATCACCACCGCCCATCTCTGTACACGGTCCAGAAGTTTCAAAGAAGTCATTGGAGCCTCTGTGGGAATTATATTCCATTTTAGGCCGGTGTAAATATTTACGTGATCAGAGAGGGTGAAGTATTTCTTGCATCGCTTTAAAAAGCCTAAACACTTGAATGCTTCTTTCGACACTTCGAATATATGGCTTGCCCAGCTAGCATCACCCTGTATCTTCATGCCCAGAACATCAAGAGTATCTGATACGTCGATATCCACACCACCCATAGAGATTGACGATGGTGCTGGATCAGTGGAACGTTTGCGTGACAACAAACAGCACTGGGTCTTTTGTGCATTAAAATCTACTCTGTTTATTTGGCCCCTTCGTTTGCTTTTTGTCCTCGACCTCCAGAGGACCTGGCCGATGTTCAAATGTGTACGAATGACAGATGTGATCATCATCCACAAAGGAGTAGATTGGGTTCACAGTCCGACCCAACAGATCGTCAATGTAAATAAGGAATAGTGAAGGAGAGTGGACCTTTAAATCACTGAAAACATTATTCAAATTATTACTCATTATAGAAATCTGTTTTGACACATGTCTCAGTTTTTTTCACCAGCACAGTGCACCGGCTCACTAAAGTTGACTAACAGTTTCCCTAACCACTATAGTTTCCGAATGAATACAGAGAACATTTCGCGAATATTTAAAATTATCTGCCTCATCGAATTGTTCAAGTATGAACCAACTGTTTACAGCTGCGGTTAGGCCCATGTGGATCGTCTTCCAGACCAAAGCTCGACAACACTTTCGCATATTACAAAGTCACCCACTGTATATGATTATCGAGCTATTCAAGCACAGTCTTCTCATACATGAATAAGAATTGCACATTCACTGCAGTAGTCAGTAGATGGCGCCGCTAAAAAAATTTGTCGACTATTCAAAATTTACTGAGAACTGAAATATCCCACTTTGACCCAACACAGCTCAGCTGGGCACACAATTACTGCAAGCTTTGAAAGCATTTAAATAATTATTGGAAAACGTCCATATTGTCGCTAAAAATTGCAAATTTTAATTGTTTTAATTTGATTTATAAATATATTTTGTGATCAATAAAGAAATGTTTTCAAATCAACTTCAAAAACATCAATAATTTGGTTGTTGGGGGAAACAAACAACATTTTTATTTTGATTGTTTATTTTCAGTGCTGCCTTCGTTTAGCGAAAAGCCAAGTCTTTTTCTATGAAAAAAAACTTTATGTTTTTTTTTTTGATAAAAACATGAGAAAACAACGAACGACAAAAGGTTCTCTTTCGGGACGAAAAATTAAAATGAACTCAACTAAAAACCTAGACGTTCGACTGACATTCGTTCGCCTCTACAGTTTCACGAATTTTTCTGTCTATATTCGATTCCACATAACTGCAAACCGCTTAATTGAAAATTAGAGGATAACCACAACTGAACATCCTTAATATTTCAAACCAAATCACTTCGCTTAAAACTCCATATAATTACAAAGGAGATTTATTAAATTTACTTTGCTTTCCGTGAATTTCTCTCAGTCTGTTTCAACTTACGAGTCTAGGTGTAGACTTATTAATTTTGTACAAGTAGAGCTAAATGTTCTATTATATCTCTGGACAAATTGCAGAATTATAGATTAGAGAAACAATTTATTTAATTTGCCTTATTTTCGGTGCCTTTGGAGTCTCTCTTTCCATCGTATATGACTCGATGTAGGCTTATACACTTGGAATCCTTGAAAATCGCCAAAGTCCATAAAAGCTCGTTGTTGTTTCCATATAAACTTATTTGTGGTCTTATTGATTGTCATTTTCTTCTGAGCCGCATGGATTTTAAAGTTCCTAATTTATTTTTAATGTTACTTGTCTTAGAAGCTTTCAAATTCTGAATCCATGATGAGGTCTATGAGGGAATTTAATAACTAACATATGGAATTTGATTTATATTTCTCATTTTCATTGGGTAAATTTATTGATTTATTGAATTTAATATATTTCTAAGTTAATTGTAAGCTACTCTGTAAAATTTATGCACCGTACACTAATGAGTATATATAAATAATTTGGTGGGATTACTGAGTGTCCATTCCTCATTAGAAGAATTGGCTTCAACGTACCCACCAGATCACTGCGCTTTTTTAAATTTTTGTTCAATATTCCATTACCTAGGAGCAATTACGCTTGTAGTGAACCAATTGTGAGTTCATTAAAAGAATTTAAACAACTGAATGCTAAATTTAATTTAGATTTATCTTATTCTATTAATAAATTTATTGACATTTTTGATTTATGTTATTTCTAGACATAAGCTGATCTGTGAGGATATGTTTGTCCATAGACAATTGAATAAATAAATAACTAAAATAAATGGAACTCGATTTCTTTTTTTCACCTCATTTCACCTCATGATCAGGCAAATTTATTTGCAAGTTTTTTCAAATCTAACTTTGAGCCTTTTACACAGTCTTTTGATTCCAAACTGTTGGAAAATGTTGTCTCTGTTTCGGATCTGAAATACTTTCAGTTTAGTGAAATGGACATTCTATCTGGTTTATCTGGTTTGAAAGAATCAGTTAGAACTGATAATGATGGTATTTCTGCTCTGTTTCTTAAAAGATGTGCATCTTCTTTTTCTTTTCCACTCCAGTATATCTTTAATTACTCGTTAAAGACTGGTACATTTTTAGATTGCTGGAAAATTTCTTCTATTACTCCTATTCATAAATCTGGCTCTAAAGCTGACACTCGCAATTATAGACCAATTTCAAAATTATCAACTGTATCCAAGTTATTTGAACATTTAGTTTATGATAAGTTATTTCCGTCCACTTATCGCTTTATATCTGAATTCCAACATGGTTTTATAAAAAATCGTTCAACTATCTCTAATCTTTTGGTTTTTACGAATTTTTGTATTAATAGCTTTGAGTTAGGTTATCAAGTTGATACCGTGTACTTTGATTTTTGTAAAGCATTTGATAAAGTCAATCACGACTTACTTCTCTTGAAACTTGAAAAAATTGGGTTTCCATATTCACTAGTGAAGTGGTTTAAATCTTATTTGAGTAATAGATTTTGTTTTGTGTCAATTGATGGTTCTTACTCTGAGCTGTATCTAGCCACCTCGGGCGTACCACAGGGTAGTGTTTTAGGCCCTCTACTTTTCAATATCTTTATCAATGACTTATGTTCTTGCCTCAAGTCATCTAACTTTCTAATTTATGCTGATGACATAAAATTATATGCGAATGTTTTGAATCCTCAGGATATTAAACTGATTCAAGAAGATATTGATCGATTGGCTTCTTGGTGTGATTTAAATCATTTACCTCTGAATGTGGCCAAATGTTTTCATCTTTCATATGGAAGGCGTACTAATATGGTTATTTCTAATTACTCAATTCATGGTCACTTTGTCACGAAAGTCTATTATATTTTTGATTTAGGTGTTATGTTTGACTCAAAATTACATTTTAACAAGCATATTGATTATATAATGCCCAAAGCTTATACTGTACTTGCATTTATAAGGAGAAATAGTAAAGATTTTCAAAATCCGTATACTCGCAAATTGCTATATACATCATTTGTTAGATCAAAACTTGAATATGGTTCAATTGTTTGGAATCCCTATTATCATGTTCATTTTAATCGTGTTGAGAGATTACAGAAAAAATTTATTAAATTTGCATTATTTTCGGTGCCCTTTGATTCTCCCTTTCCGTCGTATATAGTCAGATGTAGGTTAATACATTTGGAAACGCTTGAAAATCGACGAAGTAAAAGCTCGTTGTTGTTTCTATATAAACTTATTTGTGGTCTTATTGATTGTCCTTTTCTTCTGAGTCGCATTGATTTCAAAGTTCCTACTAGATTACTTAGGCATAATGAATTTTTTAATGTTACGTGCCATAGAAGCAATTACTCAAATTTTGAACCCATTATGAGGTCCATGAGGAAATTTAATAATTTACATATGAAATATGATATAGATTTTTCATTTTCTTTAAGTAAATTTGTCGATTTGTTGAATTTAATATATTTTTAAGATAATGTTTAAGCTAGTCTGTAAGGTTTATGTACCATAGACTAATGAATGAATAAATAAATAAATAAATAAATATAAAAATAACTGAAAGGGGTTTTTAAATACTTCGACGTAAGCTGAACATAAAATGAATAAACTCTCTCAGTAAGTTCCATCTACAAACTATCATAAGTCCTTATGAACATAGAAAATGTGGGTTTACCCAAAACAAATTTCACTTATCCGAATTACGCTTTAGAGAAAAACTGAAAACAAATTGTTTCTATTTTCACATTTTCACTTGGTTTTGTATTTTGATTCTTGAAATTGCTGATACGAAGGCTCATTAAATAAGCAACGCCTTCTAGAATAGACCCAACGATTTCTTTGAGTGTACAAATAACGAACATCTTCTATGCACAGAGATTCCATGGTAAAGGGTTTTATCTTTGCGTTGAAATCTATGTTTAACTGCGGTTCTTGAAGGCGCTGTTGTTGTTGTTGGTTTTGTAGCTGCTGCTGCTTCTTTTTCCTTTGAATGCTTATGGATGGATGTGTCGTTAAGGTTTTGTGTCAGTAGCGCCCTGATTCAGACAAACATAAACCACAACAACAACAACAACAAAAACATCATGTAAATTTCATTATTATTCTTTGAATGTTAAATGAATTTTTAGTTTGAAAAACAAAAAAAAATGAAAAAAAAATGCCATCGAACAGATCCTCAGGTGACAGATTGCACTTTTGATAATCTGGAAACCGAGAAGGAACAAGAAGACCAAAAACCGCCAAACCTTACAAGACAATGTAAGGCCAAGAAAAAACTTCTGGCTGCTGGAATGAATGCAAAAGGCCGGCCCCTGATTGGGGGGGGGGGTTCCTGGAAATCCGAAGAGACAGAAGAAGAACATACACACTCACACACACACACTCATAAATAATCATCATTAGGTGATCATTTATTAAATATGTATTAATAATCATAATCATGATGATTTGGATGATAAGCAGTTGAACGACACCAGGATGACATCATTGTTGATCCTTAACATAAGAAAAACACAAACACACTAAAAGGTTACAATGAATTATGCGAGAGAGTTGCTGGAGCACGGGGTTATTTCGGCTGCAAGGATAACATTTACTGTCACTCTTTTATGATGTACGACAAGCCTGGGAACTGGCTACCTGCTGTGCTGTTCTAAGGCTTTGCCATACCTGTGCAGGACTAGCAGAGCTGAACTCTTTCTTTTTCCCAAACAACGGTAGAAGAAGAAGACACACACAAAGATTTGTGGCCTAAAATAGTTTTAGGTTTTCTCATAAGCATAAACACTAACGCCCGCAGAGTTTTGTGACGAAATTTCTGTTTGTCTACGTTTTAGTACAAAATTGATTCTAATGCTGGCGCCAGCCAGACAAAAGCAAAAACAAAACCAACCTGTCACACTAACGACTTCTGCGAAGAACACCAGAAACCCTCAGACACACAGGGCGGACAGACAGACCGACAGACTCAAATACTAATACTAGCCTAGTCTCACAAAGTACACCAGGAATTTAAGCCACAACCAGAGTTTGTGGCACAGTTACTCTAAGACCCGGCTTAGCCAGTGATACAGACTTGCTAAAGGATTTGACTGGCTTCCTTTGCACCGTTGTTCTCATTGTCCTCTCAACTACAACGCAATATCCTGTAGATTTTTCTCGTCTATTTTTTGTTTATATTGCCCAAAGTGCGCAATTCCTTTATCTGGAATGCCGTGATCCTGTCATTTTATGGCTCACAATACAATGCAACTTTTATAACGGTCTAACAGTTTGGACAAAGCGCCTTTTACAGCCGATGGCGCTAACGTTTTACGCAAAAATCTAGAGCACACACAGTGAGCCTTTGTTGGGCCGGGCTACTGTCGTCACATCGACAGTCGGCCGGCTCTTTTGTGCCACGACAACAGCACACGTTGCACGTTGTGACGGAATTTGAGATGACAGCGACACACACCGGGAGCGGGTCGGACTGGAATTTCCTGGGCTGCCTCGTCATGTGTGGCCTCTCGTTTTGTGCAACATTCATTGAGTGGTGTTTCCATAATTTGAACTTTGAACAGAAAACAAAAAGCCCATTGTAACGACCTAAGTGGTGTTGCGCAACTACTTCGTGCAACATCTTTGGAGATCGCTACTTCTTCAGAAAAATGTGCTAAAGTGCAAGTACAACAATGACAAGTGAAGTGGTTGAGCGCGCGTGCCTCCCTAAACGGTAACAGCAACAGCAACAACAAAACACCACAGCACACATCATTTGCAACCGCATGATACTCCTCGTACCCGTAGCCAGGCTGCTTTGCCCTATGACGAACATGCAACTCTAAGGGAATGCACAATGTTTGGCATTTGGTATCACAACCCACAGACCTTTGCCCTGTGCCGTTTCTGCTCCCCCCGCCGCCAACCCCTCACCCACTTCAAGCAATACTTTGCATTCATCTTTGGCCGGAGCATGTAAGAGTGCTTAAGGGTTAATTACACACAACAACAAAGGTTGTTTTGAGGTTACATTTAGCACAGCGCCAGCAACAACAACACAAACTTTACATACACCAAAAAAAAAAGGGGGAACACATTTGAATGAATGAGAAAGGGGAAGATGCAAAAAGGAACAAAAGAAACTTTCGAAAAATTATTTTGAAACATTTTTGTTGTTGTATTTTATCCACGTGGTAGGTCCAAAAGTTTCAGGTTTCATTGCAACAAAACATCGATTAGTTTGTGTGTTTGGGGGGGGGGGGGGGGTGTTAAGGAAAAGTAGGACAGGAACACACCGGCGGGTGAAACTTCTTCCGGAACGTGTTAGCTTTGAATTCTCCTTACCGGATAATGTTGAGGGTAAGGCAAGAAAAGAAGATCACATTAAGGAATCCAGCTGAATAAAGCCGGGTTCGTAAATAAGGATTTATTTATTTATTCATTTGTTAATTACAATACAAAGTAAATTTATATTCTTATTTTGGGTCCAAGGGTAAACCGGGTGACAAAGACCATTTGGCATAAATAAGGATTATTTTTATTTTTTGTAATCAAAAATAATGATTATGGTCTGATTATGGCCCATTGAAAAAATATTAATATTATTTTGTATAAGGAAACTCATCATGATTACGGTCCCTGGAATAAAGGTACCACGAACTCATCACAGATGATCGACGGTTAACCCTCCAACCAGCACGTATTACCACGTGTGTGTGGGCAAATTTGAATCTTGTCAACCTACAGGAACAGTTACCGGTTATAGGTTTAAAAATTGACCCCCCTAACCAGGCGGAATTAGACTTTTATCTGTCGTAATCATGATACTTGTTGGATACTGTTTGAATTACACTCGAAGAACTGATTCGACTCTCTCTTAGTGTGACAACAGGCCAGCACTCACACCAAATCATGGAAAAGAAAATAGTGAAGCTAACCGATCACTGTCGTCATTCCATCTATTATAGAAACTAGTAAGTTGTAATGCGCCTATGGCGCCCGTTGAAATATGGAAAAAAAATATTGTTGAAAAAAAATTTTTTTCTTGAAAAAAAAAACTTTTATTGAAAAAAAAAAATTTGTTGAAAAAAAAATTTTTGTGGAAAAAAAAATGTTTGTGGAAAAAAAAAATTTTTGTAAAAAAAAAAAATTGGAAAAAAAAATTTGGAAAAAAAAATTTTTGTTAAAAAAAAAATTAGGGGAAAACACAATTTCTGTACAAAAAAAAAATAATATTTTTTTTATTATTATTATTTATAGAAAATTATAGAATGCCTATTTAAATTCCTACGTACTGCGTGACAGAGTCAGTGAATCAGTGAATCAGTGTCGAGGGTAAATATATATTAAGATGGTAAGAAATTTCAATTCGGTTTTGACATTTGTAACGTAAACAAGCACAGAATACAAACCGACAAGCCATAGAATTGGTTTACTCCGCAGGAATGCGGAATAATTGTTTCCATGTTTTTTGTCGCAAATTTCCTGGCCATCCGAGACAAACTAAACGAACACTAGGCGTTTGGCCACTCACTACAGGTCTGACCGGCACCAGAGCAGCCATTTTGGTGAGCATATTTCTTCACTTGTCGCCATTTCCAAAATGTATATAATATTTTAATATTTAAATTTTTTTTTCAAAAAATAAAATATTTTTTTAAAATGTATATTATTTTAATATTTAAATTTTTTTTTTCAAAAAATAAAATATTTTTTTAATAAAATATTTCTTTAAAATGTATATTATTTTAAAATTAAAATTTTTTTTTTTAAAAAATTAAATATTTTTTTTATGGTAATAAAATTGCATTTTGTTTATCCTAATGCAATTTCAAAAAGTTGGAGTCCCCACACTCACTGTTACCGTGTGTTTCTTCACTTTTTTGACGACGAAATATTGTCAAGGATAAAAACGCCAGGTTTGTGCATTCCTCGTGGTTCTTTGGAATTGGGCATTCCGTATTTTGCATAAAGACTTGGATCTTAAGACTTAGAAAGTTCAGTTAACACAAAAACTCAAGCCGGCCGATCATCAACAACGTCGTGCCTTTGCTGATTGGGTCCTTGAAATGCATGAAAATGATCCGGAATTCCATCGAAAAATCATCTTGACTGATGAGGCCAATTTCCACCTCGGTGGCTACGTCAACAAGCAAAATTGTCGCATCTGGGACTTGGAAAACCCTAAAGTTGTTGTTGAGTAGCCTCTCCATCCTCAATGTGCGACTGTTTGGTGCGGTTTATGGTCCGGCGTGGGGGGTCATTGGACCTTCCTTTTTTGAAAATGAGGTTGGCTCAACAGTTACGTTGGAATGGATTGCGCTATCGAGAGATGATTAATAATTTTTTATGTTCGGAGTTGGATGATATTGATCTGGAAAACGTTTACATTCAACAAGACGCCGCTACGTGCCACACAAGCAAACGAAACCATTGCTCTTTTACGGGAAAAGTTTCCAGATCGTGTTATCTCTCAAAGAGGTGATCACAATTGGTCACCGAGATCTTGTGATTTAACTCCTAGCGAATTGTTCCTTTGGGGCCACGTGACACGTAAATCGTTTTGTCGCCTACAAATCTGTTGAATGGTATGTTCTTTCTGACTGGGTGCTTTCGATTTCTGCATCTTTATTAACAAATATTCATAAGCGAAAAAATGTCATTCAGATAAATACGATTTAAGAATTTGAACAAAAGTATTTTATGACATTCTCAGAATTTCTGCCAATATAATGAAGATGGACGCTTACTATAAAAATGATAACCCTGACATGTTAGTAATTGAAGTATTTAAAGTGACAGTTTCTTAAATATTTTCCCGTAATTCCCGTAAAAACTATGTTAGTCAGCAGTTGCTTAATGCATTCGATTTCAAGGATATTTCCCATTTTCATTTCTTCAAATCTCCAGGACATGGATATCCAGTTGTAATAGGAAATTTTGAAAACAAAATAAAATAAAGCATGAGAAACTCCGATATATTTGACATGACGGAAACAAAACAAAATCTTTGCCAAACAAGTGTCTAAAACGTACAATGGACACAAAGGACATGTTTGCAGTGATTTATGCGATTTAACTATTGTCCGGACAAATTGATAATGTCATTGTGAACAACTACAACACGTATGCTGTGTCGCACTCGGTACGCCGAAAAAGACGGCGAGTAATGATGTCGTCTCAGACATAGTTGTCGCCAGATTTGGACAACTAATAATGAGTCGGTGAAATAGAACAATAGAGGCGACCAGGAAGATTTGCCAACATATCCAGGCAGGCATACATGACTACACACATATGAACGGACGGCCATTGTTCTGGTCGGCCAGAACGATTAACAATTGGCAGAGAGAGAGAGAGAGAGAGAGAGAACATTTCGGGAAACAATGCGGTTCGTGTGTAAATATTGTGTTGCTGTTCTAATTTGCCTTTGTTCTCTTTATGGTGCACTCGACTCGATCATCATCATTAGCATAAGCCACAAGGATAATCTATGCGCCAGCCATCATAATGATGATCCTTTGAGCCAAAACGCACTAGACTACTTTAGAGCACAATACACACACTGACACACACTTAGGGGATATAAGAGAAATTGTCAGATTGTCCGAAATCTTCTACGTAGATGTCTAAGCCGACGATATGATCAGGTTGAAATAGATTTGCATGGAGACAAATCACTTAAGAGGCGGCACAAAAGTCCGTCCGTCCACCGAACTGCACTCCACTCCATTGTCAGCGCACATCATGACAAGGCACTGCCAGCAAATGATGTTGCTCGACATACACTTGGCCCATGATAAGCATCGGGTGATAATGATTTGGCACTATTCGCCCCGGGCACACCGATGAAATCGGAGATGGACCTTGGCATGCCGAACATTTTTCTGATTTTTATCGCGACTGCCGAGAACAAATACAAAACAAAATTCTGAAATTCAAGGAACAGCTTATAAGAAAGTCCCCTATCAAACAGAAAAGAATAAGAGAGAAACAAAACTAAACGAAACGAAATGAAAGATGTTTTTATTCTGTTGTAACCAAAGATGGAAAATCCTCTCAGTTTGTAAAACAGCAACTAAGTAGAAAATCCTGGCATATTTTAGAAGAAATCTCCACACACACACACATTGTCCTGGTCCGGGTGTGAATCTTATCTTATCGCAATTCCTCTGTACAACATTGTGGCCAGTGTGGGCAAAAAGTGGCTTTAAATGTTAACAGGGAACCTGAGAATACAGCTTCTCCGATGGTGGCTTGAACGCCACCACTGCACAGTGGTTTGCATACATTTAATTTAGTTTTCAAATTTTGTCATAAAACTAAAGTGTTTTCTTTTGGGGAAATAATTATTAATTTTAATAATTAGGGGGAACTATTTGAAATCTTAATATATATTTACCCTCGACACTGATTCACTGACTCTGTCACGCAGTACGTAGGAATTTAAATAGGCATTCTATAATTCTATATAAATTGTATTCTATAAATAATAATAATAATAAAAAGAATATTTTTTTTTGTACAGAAATTGTGTTTTCCCCAAATTTTTTTTTAAAAAAAAAATTTTTTTCTACAAATTTTTTTTTCAACAAAATTTTTTTTTTTTACAAAATTTTTTTTTTTTACAGTATTTTTTTTCCATTTTTTTTTTCAACAAATTTTTTTTTTCAAAAATTTTGTTTCCACAAAATGTTTTTTTCAACAATTTTTTTTTTTTTCGAAATTACTGTAAATTAGTGTACATTAGCAAACTAATGTACTTCAAACTTTACTGCCTGAGAAGGTCCCAGTCAATGACGTTTGAAGTGTTGTCATTCACAGCTCTCGGATTTGAGAGAAGTTGTGCGATTTCAGAGATGGGGTGCTAGGGAATATGAGCTTCAACAGTGACAATCTCCAAGCTTTCATTAAAAGAAACTCACTTCCTCTTTACTTTCTAACTAAACAACTACAATTGAAATCCCTAAATATTGTAACAGTTTCGGTACTACTTCCAAAAAAATACGTTAGCCACCACTGTGCAGCATATTGTGCCATGATTATGTCATATCTTCTCACATACCCCGGCCAGCCTCCTCCTCCTTCTCCTCTAGTCACCGCGCATATGGTGGTCTGAACGCGCCAACATTTCTTATCTCGAACACCGAACAGTGGCAGACACCACAGACATTCGAGCCGCATCAGCCACCACAGTCAAACAAATGATTGTGGAACAAGCCAAGATACGAATACACCATCGTACGAGTGTCCCTACCGAAAAACGAATGAAACGAAACGCAACAGAAGAAAGACTTCATAATCATGTCTATTGTGACAGAGATTGTCAATCAAATGCTAAAGTTTGAATTGATCGTTGAACGTTAATTTTGGATGCAGGAACACATGCAACATAACAACATGGCCCCGATAACGATCTTTCTTCTTCGGCTTCTTCTCAGCGAGGAGTGCGTGTGAATGGTGTGCTCTGGATGTTAGTAGGTAGTAACCGATTCCAATTTCACTGAGAGAGAGAGCTGGCGGAGCGCCATCACCGGCACCAACACTCATTTATCATTTTCAGCATGGTTGGAGTTGAAGCAACTGAAGAACGGAGGTGTGCTACAAATCACAGTTTCCTTCGGCTCCTATGCGGAGAGGAAAAAAAAGTGTGAATAAATTTCAACAGAAACCACACCAGCCAGCCAAGAAAACAATTAATTTAATTTCAATTGATTTCCGATAAAAGTGATCCACACGGGCGGGCACAGCAAATGCTGAGATTCTGTCAGCCACCACCACCACGAGGGTGGCCCATAAATGCCAGCATGTTGGAAACAACCCAAAAACCAACACACAGACAAGATGTAATTGTCATATTAGTTGTTATTTCATTTGCAGAAGAGGGACTCAATTCAGGACTCATCACCACCCTTTGTGTTTGTTTGCGTGTTTGTTGGGAAAACATTTCCCTCTGTTAGAGCCACAACTGTTGTATTTCAATTTCAACACGCTGCGATGTTTGGCTGCTGTATTGTTGCACTCACTGCTCCTGTCAGCAAAGAAAATCGAAAAACCACCACAAATGAAGTTGATGTTGTTATTTGAATTGTTTGACAATTGTTAGACAATCATTTTCGTAAGCCAAACCCCACAATTATGCAATCTAATTGAGTCATAAAACCACATGTTCACAAGTGCCAACATTTATTGTCATTGTTTGGACAATTGCAATTTCGTTCTCTCATAAATTATCATACCCCTCCCCATCCGGCTAAGGATGTCATTTATGTTCAATCTACATATGTTAGCATTGCTCAATTGGCCATGTCCACTTTGAACAAGTGGATTTAGTATGCACCGAAAATCCAGAAAAGACCGCCATTAACAGAAATCATGAAACCTTTGAGTTTGAAAAATCGACAGGATTATGTTTAAAGCCGGCATTCATTCATTTGGTTAGGCCCCTTTGAAGAAAAAAGGGAAATTCTAGCCGGTTTAATTTAGGTGGGGATATTTGTTGTCCAAGGGATGGCGATGTTCTAAGCGTGAGGCTATCGAGGACATAGGGCAGCCACTTTGGGATTTGATTATGGAAAATTTCCAAACAGACACTGTGGGGTATTCCAAATCGTGACTTATTCTGCCTTAAGGGAAAACACTAGATTTTAGTATGGCAAAAGTCAGCAATGTTGTAAGAGAGCCATCGCAATAGTCGACCAATGACTATGGTCACAATGTAATCCTTCACAGAAGGCATGACTCTTGTTTCTGCTACAAGGCGGCATTTTTTCATGGCTTAGAGTTTGCTCTCATACTCGTAAAGTCGCCAACATTTAAGAGGTGGAAACAGCCGCCGAAAAATGTTTGATGGTCTTACCCGGTTTGGAGCTGGGGTTCATCTGTCTGATAGTCTTACAGTAGTCAAGCTATCTCCGTATAAACTCAGCATAAGTCCTAGAATGCAGCAGATTTCTCAACAAAACGGTTCAACAGTTCATCACTCACATTATGGGGGGTGCCGGGCCAACAGGGTACTGCGGAGCCGGTGAGCTGGGCAAGAATTGTTGTCTAGTTACGCGAATGCCTAAGAGACTCATGGCGAACTGGATATGCCTCTGGGCACTGTAAAATTTCAGCTGTCTGAGCCTATAGAGGGGCGACTTTCTACAGCTAAATTCAATGGAGCCAGACCAAGCTCTGATTAGATAAAAAACATTATCAATCCTGTGGCTATCAAGACCCGATGTCTCATTTGTTCTGTTCATCATGAAAGAACGCCGTCCAGTTTTTTTTTTTTTTTTTTTGAGACTAACACTCAGGGGATGCCCCCTATAAATGCAATGCACTGTGTTAGCGATGGGAAATAAGGGTATTGAAGGGAGGAAAGAGGGAGTAGTGTTTGTTGACGTTGGCCTTGAATTTGGTAATGTCATAGCAGGCAGGAAAAACACTTTCAGGAAGATTATTCCACAAACGAACAGTCCGGCTAAAGAACGAATTTTCTCTATAGTGCGTCGTCCGGTCATCCGGCCATCCGGCCATTTGACAATGAACGGATGAGAGACCCTGGATAGCCGAGTATTCCGGCTAAATGTTCTAACGTCAGGGACCAGACGACGGATATCTTCTGAACAGATACCATTAAAATATCTATAGAATAGCGTCAACGGTAGATGTCCGCCAAGCGGAGGTTAATTTGCTTCAAAAATACCGCATGGGACCGAGAAATTTGTCCGCTTAAGAGAGCTGTCCGGCTATAAGAGCTGTCCGCAAGGAGAGCTTTCACTGTACTCCATTATCAATCATTAACTAAATTTTGGAATTTTTTGGTTGTTGTGCCCTTTGCTTTTCATGTGACCATATCGATGGCATTTTCGTAACTTTACAGGACAAGTAAAAACTTTATAACATTTGAAAAAAAAAATTTAGACTAAAAAAAATTTGAAGGCAATTTTTAATAAAAATGCGCAACAAATGTAATTCTGAAACAATTTTTTTTTGGATTGTGGTTACGCCTTTTTGCAAAAGTTCAATAAATTCGGATTTTTGTATAAGCGCCGCGGTAGGCGAGTTGGTAGCGTGCTTGCCTATCAGCGTGGGGGTTGTGGGTTCGATTCCCACCAGAGGCTTTGGTCTGTCGCTGCAAAAATCTAAAAAACATATGGTCTGTGTCACCCGGTGACCCAAAAATTATAATATAAATTTACTTTGTATTGTAATTAATAATAAATAAATAAATAAATTAAAAATATTTGTATACAAAAACCTTCAAACAAATCGTGGATAACAGCGTACCGAATTACTGGTCCCATTTTTTCCATTGGGACAACTCTTTTTTTTTTTAAACTAAACCAGGGCTGGATTTGAGATTTCCCAATTGTGTTAGAAATGGGAAATTTATTTATTTTATTTTTCCGTTTCCCTAACAACTCCTGATTACTTAAACGTTAGTGAGATAAACTCATCTGGAAACTCCATTCAAAATATCCAAGTCATGATGTCTGACAGTTTTGATTCGATTGAAATGATGCACCAAAATAATTGTATTTTTATTCTTATTGTTGGGATTTTGTTGGATTTGAGATTAAATAAAAAGTATTGCCACAATTTATGTGCGGATGAACACTTTCTTCTTGTACTTTTTTGTATCTTATTTTATTTTAATGTCTTTGTGTAGCTCTGATGTTTTTTTTTTTCGTTGGTGCTGGTGCCTGGATGAGATCGAAGACTCTGCAGTACTCTGTGCGTTCTAGTCTTCGGGGTTTGCTGCTTTGTTCGGGGGGAGGGAGGGGTGATGGCCGTGAGTGAGTAACCGTTTTGGCCGTTAATAAATCTCGTAATCGCATTCTTTATGGAGCCATTAAAATCATAGTAAAGCAATTTGTTTAAGATTTATACCGACACGCAGTAAAGCGGCGATAAATTTCAACTCTTTAAAAAATGTTATGTTGTCTGTGCGTGCGTATGTCTGTATGTGTGTATGAATAATAATAAAAGGCGAACACACACACACACCCATACTCTCGCCTACTTTCTCTGTGTCGTTAAATGGGGAAATAAAAACAAAATAAATGAGTGCGCATTAACATCGCCATTCATCCCGACCATCACCGGCAGCCCCGAAGCCCCGTTAGGGACGACAATTTAGAAGATCTCAAAAAAAAAAAGACGAACGCACCAAAATATACATAAAGTCGCACGGACGAACACATATACATACAGACGAGTTCTTATCATTACGATTATTTAGGGGATACTACAAGTCAGGATGTACTGTCGGTACCTGCGCTACAGTGACTAGCCAATGTTAAGATGGCGTTCGGAGTTCTGGGATTCGTGTGTTTTCCCTTATAGTATAGAGGGTCATTACAATGCGAGGGCTGGGACTCTGCGGGAAAAGAAACCTCTCAATTCCATTGGTTTTAAATCGAAGCTTCGTCGATGATCTTCGTTTTGGCTAGGAGTCGAGGGGTCTCCTATGCCTCTGCTAATCTGTGAATCACATCACCCTGCTGGGATTCAACTTCATAACACCGTGTTACAAAAAATATATGTTTTTCTGTCCTATGAACCAAATGCACATATTCGGAAAGAGGGGAAAAAATAAAAATACACGTGTGTCGGCGATTTTCATGTACACGTCAGATTTTTTTTTTTTTTTAAGTTTGAAGTATGAAGCTCGTAGTGGCCTGTGTGAAAGCCTTTGGACCGATTTTTAACCCTTATTCAGTGATCCAATCGAGCTGATTATTGGCAGGCAGACTCGTGGAAATGTCCGTATCACATCAAATTTTTTAAAAAATAGATTTTTATCAATTCTCAGATATTCCCCAATTTTTATTATTTTTGAAAAAAAAAATATTTTTTTCACTTTTCTTAGCATAACTTGAAGAGACTCCAAATTTGTAAACTACTTAAGCGTTATGAAAAAAAATGTTTTTTGAACTGAAACCTTAAAAAACACGATAACCATTTGAAAAAAAAAATTAGGAAAATCTGAGAATTGATAAAAATCTATTTTTTTAAAAAAAAATACAGACATTTCCACGAGTCTGCCTGCCAAAAATCAGCTCGATTGGATCACTGAAAAAGGGTTAAAAATCGGTTCAAAGGCTTTCACACAGACCACTACGAGCTTCACACTTCAAACTTAAAAAAAAAAATTCTGACGTGTACATGAAAATCGCCGATACACGTGTATTTTTATTTTTTATCCCCTTTCCGAAAAAGTAAATTTGGTTCATAGGACAGAATGTGTGTAACACGGTGTAATGAGCCAATACTCTCCCCAGATTTGGGCAGTTATTACAGTTATCACGCTAATCCTATATGGAGAAAAAAAAATATGTAAAAATATGGTCATCACTAATATGATTGTATGCAAACATATATATGCTTGTATGGGAACATATACATGATTGTAGGTAAACATATAAACGTTTCGGAAGATTGCTGCTGGCCCGAACATAATATGTTTGGAATCTGCTCCAAACACTAATCCTACACGGAGAAACAAAGTATGTTAGGTGTTTTTTCCTTTATTTGATTGTATGCAACCATGTAAACATATTATGTTTGTATGCAAATGTATACATGTTTCGGTGTATTGCTGCCAATGTGTTTGGGATCCAAACACATATATGTTGTCTGCAAAATATATTTGCGGCTATATGTTACAGAGGCCGTTCTTTGTAGTTTTATCCCTCCATAAATTCCCCTAATATAATTAAGGCTGCCATTGTTAACAGTTCCTTCCATGTTTAAGAATACAGCTTACCATTTCATGCCGAAAGGATTGTTCTGAACAATATTTATTGTGGGCATGCGGAAGTCTTCTGATATTTGGTTTTCCCTCTAGACTTTACGAAGTTGTCCGTAAACAATGATTAGAGACAGTATTTTTTTTACCGTTTTTGATTTTCTTTTCTATTCTTTTGTGAATCAATCTCACTCTGATGTCCCATCCTACTTGCCGTCGCGACGACCTGGCCCATACTTCTGCAGTCCACTGTATGGTATGAGCACAAACGGCACCAGGGTCAAACACTTATGGGTAACGACAATTATATGACTGTCATTTGTTTTATTGCTCCACACTGGAGCTCATCAGATAAATACTTTTTACGGCTATGCATGTGAATATGTATGGCTCTATTTACGTATGAACGCCACGACCGAAAAGGACAATCAAAACACATTCGGTACATTCAGAACAATATTCATTTTTAAAAGGATTTCGAAAGATCTCTTCGGCTACAAATTGGTAGACAGGCGTTTTTTTTTGGTGACAACAAAAATAAAAAATTGTACACTTCGCTACAGTGGTGTCAATTAATACAGCAGCAGTATTCATATGATATTTAAATATAACGAAATTAAGGCAAACTATTCCTAGGTGTTTTTCCTTCCATTCCGAATACTTTGTTTACCCCGCTTTTTTGCTTGACCCACAAACAGGTCGATGGCGAATTTTAATGGCGAAAAAATTCAACATATTCCAAAACAAAATGTTGTTTGTTATTCCATTGTGGTGTTGCTAGGTTCCACCCCCCTCCCTCTGTTGTGGTTTACGAACGGCTTTTGTTGAGATTAATAGCGCAAAATAAGTAAATTGAGGATTGCTTACAAACAAAAAAAAAACAAAGTGGAAAATAACAACAGAACAAGAACAGAAGAGAAAGACAAAACACTGGAAATGGCCAAAGATACTCACTGGGTTGTTGTTCGTATGCAATAAACAATAGAAATAAAATATGTGCCATAAAAATGTCAACCCTTTCTGGCGGAGCCATTTTATTATGACCACATTTTAGGTTATTTATTCATAAATATTTCTTTTATTTTTTATATTTTCATATTTTGCTTTGTTTTTTGGGTTAAATAAAAAGGTTGTGTATCCCTTTTGGGGGAATTGTAAGAAACGAAAGAAGTAAATTAAGCTTTTAATTGCATGTACTGTAATGTTATGTTCATTACATGCAAATCTCCTTGAAATCTCATATAGATCTTATCCGAAAGATACAAATATTCGGTTGAAATCTCATATAGATCTTATCCGAAAGATACAAATATTCGGTTAAATATTCTCTGCTTCTCGATTACTTTAATGACATATTGGCGATAGTTTCGTATTTCATACACTTTCATATAAGTAATAGGTCAGTTCTTATGGACCTATCTGACTTTTGCTAAACCTAGATAGAGTTTTTTTTTTACTTTTAAAAGTAAATATCAACCGCAGTTTCTCAGTGGTATGGGAACAAGACTTATCACACCACGGCCAGGTATTTTCACCCGAGTCACACAGGACCTCTTTCGAATAGCCTCTCGAACTCACTACTTCAAATTGTTACTGTCATTCGCATATCATTGATAAAGAGTGGATTGAACTCATCGATCCGCCAGAGGTCTGACACCCCAAGTCTATAAAATGGAAGCGCTGGACTACATTTACCATTTACGAGAGATCCACCCACTTACTTACAGTGGATTATGGTAAAGACGACTCGGTATAACTGAAATTTCCTTAACTGAAAACTATCGTATAACTAAAACTGAACAATTGTCTTCGTTCTCATTTCAAACAAAACACTTCGCTTAACTCTATCTCTACAAAATCTGAAAAATATCGGTCAAATGTACTCAGCGTTTCGCTTAATTGAAAATATTTTTTTTATTTTTTTTTTTTTGAAGGCCCCCTATAAATGCAATGCATTGTGTTAGCGGAAGGAAATTAGGGTATCGGATCCTGGAACGTCGACTTTCCATCGATCTTAATAGCTCAACATTCCATTGATAATTTTTGCCTACAAGGCCAATCGTTTTATAATCCCATCTCAGTTTGGGTCTCTGAGCAGCTCGAAGTTTGCCAAGATTTTGACAAATCAAATAAAATATGTGCATATATATGATTACTAGTAAGTTGTACTGCGCCTATGGCGCCCGTTGAAATATGGAAAAAAAATTTTGTTGAAAAAAAAAAATTTTTGTGGAAAAAAAAAAAATTTGTTGAAAAAAAATGCTTGCTGAAAAAAAAATTTATTCGAAAAAAAAATTTTTTCTCGAAAAAAAAAATTTTGTTGAAAAAAAGTATTTTTGTGGAAAAAAAAAATTTTGTGGAAAAAAAAATTTGTAAAAAAAAATTTTGTAAAAAAAAAATTTAAATTCCTACGTACTGCGTGACAGAGTCAGTGAATCATTGAATCAGTGTCGAGGGTAAATATATATTAAGATGATTATTATTGCTTATAAAAATGCATTTAAACAAAATGTCCAATTAATATTCGATCATCAGCAATTTTGTTCGAATGTGTGTAACTTAACTGACTGTCAGCTGTGCCAAAGGATTCACAACAACCAAATTGTCAAGGTTCAGCACACAGTCAGTCCTCTTCATGGTTAGCCCTAAGAAGCCGTCAGGTCTCTAAAAACTTTGAGCAGGCCAATACACACATACACACGTGTACATGTATCTTCTGTACATACTTATGTATGAACAAGTAAATTGAAATCGAAATGTGGAAACTGAGAATGTGATTTATGATTTGTTTCGATACGTTTTGACATTTGTAATTATTCTTGTGTCATTTGTCGCTTTTTTGTAAATTATTTCGTATGCCTGTCCGTCTGTCTGCATACATAAATGTACGTACACCGCCGTAGTTGTCCTATCATAACTGAGATCAATCGATCACGAAACACCTTTTTTCTTCGTAGCCGGCCTCAGCACCACAATCATTACTGGTTTAGCCAAACGTTATGTGTGATTTGTGTACTCCAGTATGTCTGGACGGGATATCGCTTTTATCGATACTCTCGGGAGCTAAACATGACAATGCCGTCTGTGATTGTGATTTTTGTGTGTGGATACGGGTCCACATACATATGCATGTACATTAGGGTGGAGTGAAAACATGCTATTTTTTTAATTTGAAAAAATTAACCTCGGAAAGAGATGTAGTCTGGGGTCCTAATGAGGGGAAAAATAAAGAAAAAAATTTTAAAAAATTTTTAGGGGTCGCGCCACTCCCTCGAAATTTGGAAATTATCGCTATTTTGGCGTTGATTTTAGAAAAATCCTAAAAATTAACGACTTAACTTATTCGAAATTTAAAAGTTTGAGCTTGTTCAGTGCCCAAACAAAAGTATTTGAGGCAAATATGAGGATAATCGACTAATATTTGTAGCTTTGGTGGCGATTTCATTGTTCAGTGAATTTTCTGAAGAAGGGACGATTTGACTTATTTTACTTTTTGAAATTTTTGAACAATGAGAAAATTTTTTTTAAATTTTTGCATGCCCTTATTTCATTGTTTACGCTATTGCAAACATTTATTGACATAAAACTTTTTAGGATTTTTCTAAAATCAACGCCAAAATAGCGATAATTTCCAAATTTCGAGGGAGTGGCGCGACCCCTAAAAATTTTTTAAATTTTTTTTCTTTATTTTTCCCCTCATTAGGACCCCAGACTACATCTCTTTCCGAGGTTAACTTTTTTTTTTTGAATTTCACTCCACCCTAATGTACATATATACAAACAAAAAGACATTCCTGGTTAATTATGTAGTCCGTGCATTAAGATATTATGCACACCTATACATACGTACGTACAGATATTTATTCCATTGAATTCTGTGGAGGATACACATCATCACATTGTGTGGCAGTATTGAGTCCAAACAAAAGACGAAGATGTCAATAGATTTGGAATACACTCAGTACCACTCCAGTAATTACAAACTCATTGGGTTGGAGGAGGAGAATACGTAAGCGCATGTGTGGGGTTCTAGTGGTGAGTCAAAAATCGAAATACGCCTTCGCACAGTGGTTCTTAACACGGAAGAAATGGGATAAGTAAGTAAGTAGTAAGTAAGTAGTAAGTAAGTAGTAAGTAAGTAGTAAGTAAGTAGTAAGTAAGTAGTAAGTAAGTAGTAAGTAAGTAGTAAGTAAGTAGTAAGTAAGTAGTAAGTAAGTAGTAAGTAAGTAGTAAGTAAGTAGTAAGTAAGTAGTAAGTAAGTAGTAAGTAAGTAGTAAGTAAGTAGTAAGTAAGTAATAAGTAAGTAGTAAGTAAGTAGTAAGTAAGTAGTAAGTAAGTAGTAAGTAAGTAGTAAGTAAGTAGTAAGTAAGTAGTAAGTAAGTAGTAAGTAAGTAGTAAGTAAGTAGTAAGTAAGTAGTAAGTAAGTAGTAAGTAAGTAGTAAGTAAGTAGTAAGTAAGTAGTAAGTAAGTAGTAAGTAAGTAGTAAGTAAGTAGTAAGTAAGTAGTAAGTAAGTAGTAAGTAAGTAGTAAGTAAGTAGTAAGTAAGTAGTAAGTAAGTAGTAAGTAAGTAGTAAGTAAGTAGTAAGTAAGTAGTAAGTAAGTAGTAAGTAAGTAGTAAGTAAGTAGTAAGTAAGTAGTAAGTAAGTAGTAAGTAAGTAGTAAGTAAGTAGTAAGTAAGTAGTAAGTAAGTAGTAAGTAAGTAGTAAGTAAGTAGTAAGTAAGTAGTAAGTAAGTAGTAAGTAAGTAGTAAGTAAGTAGTAAGTAAGTAGTAAGTAAGTAGTAAGTAAGTAGTAAGTAAGTAGTAAGTAAGTAGTAAGTAAGTAGTAAGTAAGTAGTAAGTAAGTAGTAAGTAAGTAGTAAGTAAGTAGTAAGTAAGTAGTAAGTAAGTAGTAAGTAAGTAGTAAGTAAGTAGTAAGTAAGTAGTAAGTAAGTAGTAAGTAAGTAGTAAGTAAGTAGTAAGTAAGTAGTAAGTAAGTAGTAAGTAAGTAGTAAGTAAGTAGTAAGTAAGTAGTAAGTAAGTAGTAAGTAAGTAGTAAGTAAGTAGTAAGTAAGTAGTAAGTAAGTAGTAAGTAAGTAGTAAGTAAGTAGTAAGTAAGTAGTAAGTAAGTAGTAAGTAAGTAGTAAGTAAGTAGTAAGTAAGTAGTAAGTAAGTAGTAAGTAAGTAGTAAGTAAGTAGTAAGTAAGTAGTAAGTAAGTAGTAAGTAAGTAGTAAGTAAGTAGTAAGTAAGTAGTAAGTAAGTAGTAAGTAAGTAGTAAGTAAGTAGTAAGTAAGTAGTAAGTAAGTAGTAAGTAAGTAGTAAGTAAGTAGTAAGTAAGTAGTAAGTAAGTAGTAAGTAAGTAGTAAGTAAGTAGTAAGTAAGTAGTAAGTAAGTAGTAAGTAAGTAGTAAGTAAGTAGTAAGTAAGTAGTAAGTAAGTAGTAAGTAAGTAGTAAGTAAGTAGTAAGTAAGTAGTAAGTAAGTAGTAAGTAAGTAGTAAGTAAGTAGTAAGTAAGTAGTAAGTAAGTAGTAAGTAAGTAGTAAGTAAGTAGTAAGTAAGTAGTAAGTAAGTAGTAAGTAAGTAGTAAGTAAGTAGTAAGTAAGTAGTAAGTAAGTAGTAAGTAAGTAGTAAGTAAGTAGTAAGTAAGTAGTAAGTAAGTAGTAAGTAAGTAGTAAGTAAGTAGTAAGTAAGTAGTAAGTAAGTAGTAAGTAAGTAGTAAGTAAGTAGTAAGTAAGTAGTAAGTAAGTAGTAAGTAAGTAGTAAGTAAGTAGTAAGTAAGTAGTAAGTAAGTAGTAAGTAAGTAGTAAGTAAGTAGTAAGTAAGTAGTAAGTAAGTAGTATATAAGCAATTGGTAAGCAGAAGGTAAGTAGTATTGGTTACTTAGCCAGACTCTTACGTCTACTCAGTGCTTGTCTTGATCTTCTTGGTCTTGGCAATGCTTCTTATTTTACTCGAGTCAGTGAGCTGTCCGCTGTATAATTGTGTATACTCACTGACCGGGACCTACTCTCTTCCTCGTGAAGTCGTCAGCATTTACTAGGTGGAAAACAGCCACTGAAAATGGTTTGATGGTCTTACCGGGTTTTGAACCTGGAATTAGTTGTGTGACAGTCACACACACTACGGCCGTCCACGCTTCACATGAAGCTTGTAGCTGTTCGTTTCCGTGTTTACTAACCTTATGGTATGAAGAAAACGAACCATACCATGCGAATCCTATTATCCTATTATCAAGTGATAGAGAGAGAGCTAAAGCAAGCCAGATCCTTGTCTTACCCCTGGGATCGAGGCAGTAAGACAAGATTCAGCGTCTGTATTTGATTGTCCGACATTGTCGTGAGTTTGACATGACTACCAGCGTGAAGGCCTGAGCCATAGTGCGCCATCATACAGCGGGTGTCTACGATGTGGCTACCATGCGGACTATATACTCCTGTGAGACAGCAAAGTGAACTATAATTTCTTTAGACATTTTTTTCGGTTCGCTTAGAACCACTGTGTCACTGAGATTTGTGGGCGATCTCCCGCGCCGTCAGGGATGGATATCGCCCACAAACTGATAAACAGTTGGTCTGAATTTGTCATTGGAAATTTGATTAGCTGTAATCACCATTCACGAATCGCACAAATCTCTTGTTCTTTTTTTTTTGTATTTCTTATTGGAGGGGGATTAAATGTTGCCCGATACGCCCCAAGATGTCTTGACGTCAACGAAATGTTTGCCAGTGAATATCAAAGCCGTGTCACACATGTTTTCGAACATGGAATATTTTGGCTAACATGACATGTCATTGTAATGGTTTTTCGTTTTTTATTCTGTTTGTGTGTCTGTTTTCCAATAACAATCCACGGTTGTGTGGGATGTGTCACAGGTGACAAATTGCCAAGGTGTGTTGGGTAAATGAGTTAACTCATTGCCGGCCTGGTCTGGCCTGGTCTGGCCTGGTCTGGCCTGGTCTGGTCTTCTGTGCCCAGACGGCTTGAATGAGTAATGGCGGCATTCACATTGTCTTCTAATCATAATTAGCATGTCAAACCTATGGTCTGAGTGACTGACTCGCCCTCCCTCACTTGTTGTTGTCGCATTTGAGAAAGAAAGACTAAGACTTGTGGTCTCACATTGAGTCCAGGGTATGCGTATGCATTTAACCCCCAGATTCCTGGAATACTTGCAACACTTTTCGATGGTTAACCCCCCATTAAATGCGTTTTTTTTTGCCTCTCTCCTCTGTTGTGGTTCTGCCACTTTTTCCTTTTGGATTGTCATGTTTATTGTACAAAACAATTTACAGGCTAAACAAAAAGCACAAGAAGGCAGATCGTCGTCAGCTGAATGAAATCTCAAGAGATCCTTTTGTTGTTACCCAACCTAAGTGTATTCGTAACGAAAGTAAGAGAAGAAGAAAACCAACCTAAATATTCATTGACTATGGCCGGGGACCTCAATCAATGACTTGCACTAAAATCGATTCCAATTTCCAATACAAACACCATCAGCCAACCCAGCCATGTGCTGTTCTATGGCCGCTTCACTTTTTGTTTTGTTTTTGCTGTGCCACAATGATTGGCGTTATTGGCCTTTTTTGTGGTGTTTGGTTGTTTTTTTTTTTTTTGTTCAATTCATTTGAAATGAGGCTAATACTGTTGTTTGTATTTTTGGTTTTGTTGTCGTCGTGGTTGTTTATTTTTCTCATTTTTATTTTATTTTTATTTTTTTTTGTATTGAATTTAAGTATTTATTAGCCACTTGACTAAGGTCTGACGAAATGTTACCTCAAGTGTAGGTTTGCGTCTCTAGTTAATGATAGCAATTTCATGCATTAGGTTTTTTTCTTCTTAATCTTGACCGTTTCCGTCATTTTCAAGGATTCCCAATTTTTCTGTATGTCTTTGCTGCACCGGCGTACCAATGGCTAAATCATCTTCGTAATATTTAGAGTTATTAATTTCATATTTTATGTGAAACTTTTTAAAAATTCGTAGGAAATGTTTCATAGTTATTTAGGGCGGGGTCAATTCCCGATCACTTTCTGATACCTACGTTAAAGAGCCCTTCTCAGAGTGGGCGAAAACTGGAGGAGCTGCAAGTTCTCATCCGTGCATCGCTTCACCTTGGGTGGAGACTTTGTCATTGTAATGTTTTGAGAATAAGCGGAAATTAGACGGGGCTACAAGGGCTCATCCCTGCATTTTTCTACAGGGTTTTCCAACAAGAGGTGTTAGTTTGGTATTCAAGGAAAAATTAAATTTGTATAGGTAAATGATTGGATGTTTATTTCATAATAAAGAGGGAGGTATGCGGTTAATAATGAACAACAACATCAGCCAAATGGCCATCACGACCACGCTTACAGGACCATATCCTTTTCATGATAATTTCCTAGAACCAAATCGCAAAGTGGCTGAAATACGAACTCAAAATCCACTGCAGACTGTGATTTTTTTGGGATGCATTGGCAACATTCCATCCAACCAGGTCATTGAAAGGTTTCCCACTGCCCCGACACGAAATGACGAATAATGCTGTCAGATGGTGTATATTGACCTGGAAAGACGAGCTGAACGACCGTTTGTTTTGGAAAATTTCACTGAATCTAAGACAATATGTTGATAAATTCGAAAGTCTTTCAGTATTTATAAACCGACATAAAGATGTCGCAGCCTGTTAAATGTTTGACATTTAACCTACTGAAGCCATGAAATGGATTAGCCGACGAATTGGAAAACAGTTTGCGCAATATTGTTTTTTTTTTAATTCGTATTTCAGATTTGGATTGAGTGGGCCCGAAACACCACCGAATAATAATTAAAATTTTAATTGATATAATTAATATTAATAATAATTAAGTGAATTAATTAAGGTATTAATTGAATTAATTAATGTGTTCATTGAATTAATTAAAGTATTCATTGAATTAATTAAAGTATTAACAGAATAAATTAAATTATTAACTGAATAAATTAAATTATTAATAGAATTAATTAAAGTATTGATTGAATTTATGAACGTATAAATTGAATTACTTAAGGTATTAATAGAATTAGTTAAATTATTAATTGAATTAATGAAAGTATTAATTGGAATTAATTAAAATATTAATTGAAAAAACTAAAACTGTAATTGAATTAATTAAAGTATTACTTGAATTACTTAAAGTGTTAAGTGAATTAATTAAATTATTAATTTGAATTAATGAAAATATTAATTGAATTAATTAATGTATTAAATGAATTAATTCAAATATTAATAGAATAAATTAAAACATTAATCGAATGAATTAAAGTAGGAATTGAATTAATTAATTAATGTATTAATTGAATTAATTAAAGTATTAATTGAATTAATTAAAGTATTAATTTTTTTTTTTTTTTTTAAATTCAGATTTATTAAATTCAGATTCAATTAATACTTGTGTATAATTAAAGTATTAATTGAATTAATTAAAGTATTAATTGAATTTCGTAAACTATTAATTGAATTAAATAATGTATTAATTAAATTATTTAAACTATTAATTGAATTAATGAAAGTATTAATTGGAATTAATAAAATTATTAATTAAAACATTAATTGAAAAAACTAAAACTGTAATTGAATTAATTACAGTATTACTTGAATTACTTAAAGTGTTAAGTGAATTAATTAAATTATTAATTTGAATTAATGAAAGTATTAATTGAATTAATTAATGTATTAAATGAATTAATTAAAATATTAATTGAATTAATTAAAATATTAATAGAATAAATTAAAACATTAATCGAATGAATTAAAGTAGGAATTGAATTAATTAATTAATGTATTAATTGAATTAATTAAAGTATTAATTGAATTAATTAAATTATTAATTGAATTAATTAAAGTATTAATTTAACTAATTTAACTGAATAAATTAAATTATTAATTTAATTAATGAAAGTATTTTTTTCCGCAATTTTGTTTTTTTTTTTAATTTGTATTTCAGATTTGGATTGAGTGGGCCCGAAACACCACCCAAGGAACAACTCAGTGTCAACTGTGATGTTATTGAGAGAGAGCCTTTCTATTGCAGAATAATTCCGGATAGCAACCTCTGACATTTTTCAGCAATGCGATTTCATCTCGAACAGCTGACAATTGACCGAGTAAAACGTGTGGCATTAAAATAACTTTCACATACGGAGTCGTTTGTAATGTGTATATCGGGGTTTAAACAAATCATATAGCACTCAACTCAATTATTCGAGAGATTTTCATTCATTAAGTGTTCCTCAATGGGATGCTGATACACGATATGGGTGAGAGAAAAACATTGACTTCTCACCATTTCCATTAAATCTATGCGGAAAATAGTAGAAATACTTGATTTGCCATATGAATTTAACCATAACACACTTCTCATACATATGCAAAATGTGTCGGTGTTGGCGATACTATATCCGGAGATTTATGTTAACTCGATTCAGAGATGGAAGGGGGCCGGCAGCAGCATAAATGCCCGCCACGGTCAGTCAATGAGAGCTCCCTCGTCATCCTCCTAGTTAAGCCACTAAGAAGTCATAAATTATGTCCAAACTGCATTCGCGTAATATATGCGATGCTATGGTCTTGTATACACACACACACATACAGACATATGTATATGTGAGTATGTATGTGTGTGTTAAAGAATGGACACTGGAACGCACAACGGAAGAGTCTCTCTAAGGCTTACATTCATTTTATTTGTTTTATTTTATTTTGAATGTGAAGGGGAAAAAACATTCACATACTTTCTCGTACAGGCTGCTGTGCTGACGTGTAAGTGTGTGCGTGTGTGTGTGTGTGGATAGTTCTACTGGAAGGAAGAACAATACGAACAACGACAAAGCAGCAGAAGATACTTAACACAAACGCTGCTAAGATAAGCTCACCTCCATCCTGCCAGTTCAGCCAGAGAAATGTCATGGATACGTTCGCTAGTTGGCTCTTGGCTCGATGCCTGTTTTGCTTAGAGAAGTTGCCTTTGCTTTCCAAAGATTTGTTACTTGGATATTCACTATTGACGAGCACACACATGAACACACAGCCACCCACACACATACTCCCACTCTAGCAAGTAACAACATCCACCCCAACCCCCCACGGAGCAGAGCGAGATGTGCACAACATTTATTTTGCTACTAATCGTCGGTATTCTGGAGCAAGTTGTAGGGGATCTGCCAGAGTTCACGGCTACATGCACGTCCGCCATTCATTGGGGCACATGGGTCGGGTGGCGAGAATTCGTGGTGATGGTGGCAGTAGTCCTGCCTCTGTTGTTGTATTTCTGTCGGGGAGCAGATACAAAACGAAAATAAAATATGAAGGGAAAAAACAACGAAAATAAAAATGGAAATGAAAGTGGAAAAGGAAATGGCGCACTGTGGTCCACATACGACACCAGCCGGGGTGAATTTAACGACGTCTACTCCGGTGATATACTCGTCTGTATCTACACACCCACACACATGCACACCCACACACATATGAGACCGGGATTTGTGTATGTACGTGTAAATGTAAGGCATGAATTATGCCGTATATGTGGAATAATTTTGTCAAAATCATTGTTTGAGAAAGACGAATCTGTAACAGGAGACAACAAATAGCTGTGCCAGGAGCAAGGTACAGTGATAGAAGACAATCCCTGATATGTACTCACAGTGAAGATTTAATCAGGACCAGGAGCGGCTCCAACATACAGTCCAACTTGGCCTTTTATCATAAGGGGTGTAGTACAACAATTTTGCAATTTCACCAAAGAAGAATTCTTTACTAACAAATTGACAACCGTTTGAATCTTAAGCTGCACCCTAGAGTGCGGTCCTAAATAAGAATAAACTCAGAGGTGAACTGATTTCCATCGGTTCAAGCTATATTATTTGGGCAACTGTTTGGTTTTGGTGATTATCTTCAACAGAGGATCCATTTAAATTCTCCTCATTCTGCAATTGAATAGAATTTTTGGACATACTTTTTAATCATATTCATCTCAAACTACTCGTATTTAAGAAATTACAATTCCCTGCTTCTTGATACGAAGAAAAAGTCCTGTTGCTGTGTTTCGTTGTGGGCAGCGTCCTAAGCTTTTACAGTCACAGTCGTACCACCGCTTCCGTTACAGACTGTGGCCAGCCTGATTAATTGTCATGCTACATTGTTATCTGCCACTGCGGTTGATTAGGACATTTGTGTAATCAACTGGGCTAAAATTCCAGAAATAACAGAGTAAATTCAGGAAGCCTCAGTCTAATATTTAATATAAATATCAGCGAACTTTTTTAATTATTTTCATCTCAAACTCATAGCATTCGCGGAATTAAAAGGTTCGGTTTCTTGCAACGGCGTAGTTGCTCCGTCGCGGTGATGCGTTGTGTATGTTTGCATGTAGTAGGTAAATTTGAGTAAATTTGTACAGGGTGCCATATGAAGAACAATTTGACTAAATTTTACGAGATTTTCCAGAGGATTTGGATATTTTTTTGGGTGTGCTCTTGTCGTAAATGTTTTTGCATTTTTCCAAGAGTGGCAATATTTGTCATATGTCCCTCAATATTCATATGGTTTCCAAGTACTCGCAGCATAATAATTTAATGCGTTAAAATATTAATATAATTAATTAAAGTATTAATTGAATTAAATAAAGTATTAATTGAATTAATTAAATTATTAATCGAACTAATTAAAGTATTAACTGAATTAATTACAGTATTAATTTAACTAATTAAAGTGTTAATTGAATTGAATTAATTAAATTATTAATTGAATTAATTAAATTATTAATTGAATTAATTAAATTATTAATTAAATTAATTTAATTATTAATTGAATTAATTTGATTATAAATTGAATTAATGAAAGTATTAATTAAATTAATTAAATGATTAATTGAATTAAATAAAATATAACCTGAATTAATTAAAGTATTAATTGAATTAATTAAAGTATTAATTGAATTAATTAAAGTATTAATTGAATTAATAAAAGTATTAATTGAATTAATTAAACTATTAATTGAATTAATTAAATTATTAATTGAATTAGTTAAAGTATTTATTAAATTAATTAAAGTATTAATTGAATTAAATAAAATATTACCTGAATTAATTACAGTATTAACTGAATTAATTAAAGTATTAAATGAATTAATTAAAATATTAATAGAATAAATTAAAACATTAGTCGAATTAATTAAAGTGTCAACTGAATTAGTTAATGTATTGATTGAATTAATTAAAGTATTAATTGAATGAAATAAAATATAACCTGAATTAATTAAAGTATTAGTTGTATTAATTAAAGTATAAATTGAATTAATTAAAGTATTAATTTAATTAATGAAAGTATTATTTGAATTAATTAAAGTATTAATTGAATTAATTAAAGTATTAATTGAATTAATGAAAGTATTTACTGAATTGATTAAACTATTAATTGAATATGTATTGTGTTTGCACTTTTCCAAGGGTGGCAATAATTGCCATATGTCCCTCAATATTCATATGGTTTTCATGCACTCGCAAGAGTGACCTAATGTCTCAACTCTCTTTTTCCACATGTCTTCTCTGCAAGCTCAACGTTCATTTCTGTTTTAGTTTACTTAAGAAAAACTTAAAGTTTCCCTTTTGGTTTAGCTTGCGAAACACTGTGAGCCAAACCTAGTCACCACCCCCTCCGCAGCATACAACCATATTTATGCGAACGTATGTACACATGTATGTATACACACACACACACACATACATAGTATGTGGGGATGCATGTATGTGTAGGTATTTTCAACGGAGAAAACTCGTTTATTATCATAAAACAAGGGATGCGCAAAAGTCGGGTCGTAAATCTTTCCGATAACATTTTATACGAAACATTTTCTTTTCATGTTTCATGTTCTTCTTCTTTTTCGTGTTTTTTTTTCTTGTTTTCTTTCTGCCCCCCCATCCCAGAATTTATTTATTTATTTATTTTGTTTCTTCTCCGCTCTGTTGGTGCTCTGTTTTATTTTTATTTATTTCATTTCATTACAGCAGTTACAAACACTTTACTGCGAAACGACAAATTTAAGAGAGTTGGCGAAAAAAACAACAACACAAATGTTGTCATACCAATGGCGAAGAAAATTAAAGGTAAGGATGGGTGGAAGGATGGTTGTACGACTCGGGGAGGATACTGTATTAAGAGGTTTAGGAATTTGCAAAAGCAAACGTCTCAGTTGAGATTTGGTGACAATAAAATATCCATAACTACTGAACTAAAATCAAAGATGACTTACATTTAATTTTAGTTGACTAGTTATGTATGTTTTATCTGAAAAAATATTAAAACTTTATATTCTTTTTTCCTCTTTTCTTCAATAAATTCCAATTATTATTAGTTTATCTAATAGTTGATGATGGATTTTATCGCAGGGCCTTTAATAGCCATTGTAATTCAATTTGATATACTCAAATTTAGATCTACCATTTTACGCTATCGGGTCAATAACTCAGAAATATTTACATGTTGATGATTAAAACGAAAAAAAGATCAATCTTATGACATGGGGCAAAGAAAATGCTGCCCTTTGTGTCAGAACCAAAAACGTCTATAATTTCGTTTTACCATGAATCATTTCTAAATTGTCAAACAGATCATACACAATATCATACACAATAAATCTGAATTAAAAAAAAAAAAAAAAAAAAAAAAAAACAGAATTCCTGGAAAAGTCTAATTTGTCTGTGTGTTGAATTTCAGATAATCGCGTTGGATAATAACCACAGTTATTGCCTTGATAGACCAAGCACGTGTCACGCGTGAGATACTGGCCGAAATAGTGGAAAAGTGTTCAAAAATTAGGCCATCAGACTGGACCACCTGAAGCGTAGCCGTATGTGACACTTGCATGAAATAATCCTAAAAAGTAAAAATTAATTTTATGGATGACAATAAAAATTACACTCATGTGTTTGTTTTATTTTTTCCCAATTTTGTTTTTCACAGCTATTGTTAGACGGGTTCTAGAGCATTAACTATCTCCATGTTCCGCCAAATCAGTTGTAGACATTTTCTATGTTTTATAATTTGTCTACGGTTTTAATCCATAGATTTTGCACCAGCGATGACTCACTTTCGTCGTTAAGCTGACACTGTATCCATTCTTAATAATTATTTTGAATTCAGAAACGAGAAAAATTACTTTTCCAAACTGAAACTAAAAATTGTCCCACCAGCGCAACAGTTCACCTTTAAATGTTCAACAATACAGAGAAAGCATGTTTCCGCGCTACAAAAACGCTTCTTCAAATTTTGTCATGCATCCTAACACGATGGCCTGATAACCAATCAAAGAGATCTAAGATAAGGCAGGTTTAAAACGTGTCCATACATCATCGAAGAACAAAAAAAAAATGTCCACATTGTTGTGCTCTTCTAATTTAGTCAAGAAGAGGAAATATTCTTGTTACTTATTGAGAGAATTGAAGGCTCAGATGAATAAATGAATGAATAAATGAACTTCAATATAAAACACACACGCACACACACTCGCACACAAGGGCCTGCAGCCCTTGCCGCAGGCCACACTTATTAGAAGACACCAAAAGGGGTGGTGAGGTCGGAATTACTACTAGCAGTGGTGGCGTCTAAAGGATATTCCAATTTGCTGTGGAACTAATCGATTTGTGATTGTCTCTTTTTTTGTATACACACACACACACGTACGCACTGTGGGACTTCCTGGAGGAACAAACAAACGCACGAATGCAGTGCTGCCGGTTTAATGACTTGTTGTTGTTGTTGTTGTGCTTGTTGTGGTGATGTCCTACTGGCGCACTGCTCTTGAATGCGTCTAATTGCCGCATCACAAATGTTTTGATTTGTTGTGACAGTCGAAATGGTGGGAATGCGTCCCATAGCCCTCGGTAATTGCGTTATGGTGCAAATTGGCCACAAACGGAGAGCGCGACTATCATTCGAATTCCATTCGAGTTTGGAAATTTTATGTTGTTATGCAAAAATTAGGCGCATAATTTTATTGCAATTTTTATGATTGAGTGGGTCGTTGGGTTCGGTTCGGGTCGCCCGTTTAGCAGGTCCTGTTAGCCACTGACTATGTAATTGTTTTTTTTGTGAACATTTTATAATTGTGGGAGCTTGTCGAGGAAAATGAAGCGGCAAGTGCAATAATTATGGGATGCGTTGCTAAATTATAATTGTGGGAATTCGCTAAACATGGGAGGGAGAACGATGAAAGCGGCATGCAATGGAAATTCTTGTCTGGGAAAATATTTTGGCAGTCAGTTTGGCGTATTGTGGATATGTGGTTTAACATTAGGGGAGAACGTTTTAAACTGTTGTATTTACTTACATCAGAATTGAAATACAGAGCACTTGGGTGGCTCAGTTCGCCAGAAGTATTGTGAGCCGGATGTTCCACAGGATCTTCGTTTATTAACTTTACAACTTCTAGCTGATGACATCTATCAACGCGATCCACCATTCTACACAAATAAAAATAAAATAAAAAAAATACTTGAATTAATGTAAATATTAATTGAATTAATTAAAATGTTAATTAAATAACAATAGCATTAATATTAATTGAATGTAATAAAATATTAATTAAAATACTATTTGAGTTACTTAAAGTATGAATTGAAGTAATTAAATTACTAATTGAATTAATACAAATATAAAAGTATGAATTGAAGTAATTAAAGTATTAATGGAATTAATTAAAGTATTAATTGAATTGATTAAAGTATTAATTGAATTAATTAAAGTATTAATTGAATTAATTAATGTATTAATTAAAGTAAGTAAATTATTAATAGAATTAATTAAAGTATTAATTGAATTAATTAAAGTATTAATTGAATTAATTAAAGTATTAATTGAATTAATTAAAATATTAATTGAATTAATTAAAGTATTAATTGAATTAATTAAAATATTAATTGAATTAATTAAATATTAAATTATTCATACAACGCATAAACCATCAACAAAATACTCGAAGCAGATCAGAAGGACGCTACAAAGTTATATATTTACTTTTATATCTTAAATTTTTGTTTTTAATATTTAGTCATATAGCTGAGCTAAAAATGTTACAAACGTATACAATACACAATTTATTTAGTTTACATCCTGCAGACAAGCCATGTTGGCTTCGTGGGATTAGCAATAAGATGAATTGTATTAATATTAATAAACCTGAATATAAAAAAAAAAAAAAATAAAATTGAATTAATTAAAGTATTAATTGAATTAATTAAATATTAAAGCATTAATTGAATTAATTAAAGTATTAATTGAATTAATTAAATTATTTAAAGTATTAATTGAATTAATTAAAATATTAATTGAATTAATTAAAGTATTAATTGAAATAATTAATGTATTAATTGAATTAATTAAAGTATTAATGGAATTAATTAAATTAATTAAAGTATTAATTGAATTAATTAAATTAATTAAAGTATTAATTGAATTAATTAAAGTATTAATTGAATTAATTAAAGTATTAATTGAATTAATTAAATTAATTAAAGTATTAATTCAATTAATTAAAGTATTAATTCAATTAATTAAATTATTAATTGAATTAATTAAATTATTAATTTATTGTGTAATGATGATATCTAATATAATGATCGAATTAATTAAAGTATTAACTAAATTAATTAAAGTATTAATTGAATTAATTAAAGTATTAACTGAATTAATTAAAGTATTAATTGAATTAATTAAAATATTAATTGAATTAATTAAAGTATTAATTGAATTAATTAAAGTATTAATTGAATTAATTAAAGTATTAATTTATTAATTAAAGTATTAATGGAATTAATTAAAGTATTAATGGAATTAATTAATTGAATTTATTTATTAATAAAAAACATTCATTGCAGTAATTCAAATATTAAATTAATATAATATTACTAATTAATTAGAATATTAATTGAATTAATTAATTTATAAAAAAATACATTACATTACTATACCAATTGCTTTGAAAGAATTCATGGTGATGGTACAGTGCAGTGGAAACATATTTCCCAATCAATGTCGACAACAGTCGACGAACACGTAGGATACCAAACATTACTCCCACGAAGCCAAGGAGACAAGTACGAGAGTGAATAATGACGAGAGTGTACGGAATCTCCATGAACGAGATATACGCAATGTGTTTCAAATAGTCGAACAAAAGACTGAGAACTGGAAATGGGGATCTGCCAACGGATACGGTGCAATAAATATTTCTGAATTTGGATTTTTTCTTAACAACATGAGTCATGAAACGAACTGTTATTCTTTTTGCAGAAGAGTGTGGGGTATAAAAACATGTCAACTTCAATGGACTGTCTTTGATAGTGCGTACGAATATTACATAGCCAACATAGATTTGTCTTCTGAAAGTATATGAGAAACATTTCTTATGGGCCGTTTTTCTCTCATAAATGCTGACGAATAAGAGAGCGCTATCTACGCCGTGAAAAACTACTCTAGGAAAAATATTACCTGTTCGTAGACGGCCAATGGTTGCAGCTAAGTTGTCCTTATCTTCCTACAAGGAATGTCAAGAGAAATACTCAAGCCATAGGTCATTACATATGACCCAGAAGTGTCAAGCTAATGCAATGGGCTGGTGTAAAAGAGCTTCAAGCTGTTGTCCCTGTTCACACAAACAGAGCTGTATAACCGGGTAGATTTCTTTAGACCAAAGGGAATCTCGCCAAATACGCATTTGAAATGCCACCACAACTCATGTATTCAAATACTAAAAAGGATTCCTCGTATTGTGGGAACTTTCCGTTGAGAAAAACAGTGTTGAAGGGATGTCAATAGCCCTGTTTGTGTGTACGAATGAATTGTGACAATATATAGGGCACATCACCTAACGAGAACAATAGAAACTGTCACATTATTGTGTCATCGCTACTTTGATCTATGGGAGATGCCAGTGAAACAAGTGTTGCTCGAATTTCAATTGCACCCGAAGGGATCCGTCGGGAAAATGGAATCTGTCATTGTAGAAGGCCGACAACATAATCTCAACACATTTCAAGTGTCATTTGTCAAAAGGGATCCGTGTAACGATCATCGGGATCCGTGACAACGACAAGGCACCGACGAGACAAATGAGTGCAAAAGTGTAAATGCCATCACAGGTACAGCGAACTTTAGGGATTTTTCACAACTGCTTCTCTCACTCCGCTCTGCTCCTTAATCCTTTGTTGGCAAGTTGGAAAACAAACAAACAAAAAACTGTTCTTGGCACCCAAAACATTTCACATTTCCATTGAGTTGGCGATGGAGATTGAGGCAGGAACAATTGCGCATCTTCCATCCAAACAAGATATCATCAAAATAACAACAACAACAACAAATTTCATGTTTGCGGTTAGTTTTCTTTTGTAT
The DNA here is from genome assembly GCA_958296145.1 of Hydrotaea cyrtoneurina. Lineage (NCBI taxonomy): Eukaryota > Metazoa > Arthropoda > Insecta > Diptera > Muscidae > Hydrotaea > Hydrotaea cyrtoneurina. The sequence continues at coordinate 141,808,654 of OY282512.1, forward strand.
TGTTTTCTGTTTTTCAATTTTGATTTTTGAAATCTCGTTTTCTTTTCATTCCAATTTTTCTGTTCTGTTCGGTGTGTGTGTGTGTGCGAGCGTAATTTTTTCTGTTTTGTGGCATGGAGTGGCATAAATGCTTTTTTGATAATTGGAGATGGTTATCGCTGCTGCCAGCGAGCGTGATTCTTGTTGAGATTCAGCTAAATGCGTAATTGGAGGGTCAGTGAAACGTACAAAACGATTTCGTTCGGGTGTTTGTTTTAAGTTGTTATAATTTCTTCAAACGATAGAAGTGTTTGAATAGAAAAGTTGGCCTGGGCCGGGCTGGATGAAGAGCATCCGAATGGACCAGAAATAACAACTTCATGTTCGAGAGGAAATCATCGTCAATTCAAGTCGGTGGCGTTTATCTTAAACACTGATCTATGTGATGGTGGATTGGTTTGGTTTGGAACCAAGCGTTCGTTCATTCATGCATTCTTCCATTCATCTCCTTCAACTTTAAATAAATTGCTCATCAAAGTACACAACTACACATGTACGAAATCTGTGTGCGTGTGTGTATCGGCGAGGATGTACAAGTTGTATATCCACAAGATTAGATTGGTTTGATGCTACTGCGGCTGTTGTTGCCGCTGCTCCTTTAGGTTTGGTTGGTTGGTTGGTTAGATTTGATTCTATGCCATCATCCCGGTCGTACGTATGGAATATCTTTCAATCTTATCTCAATTGTGTACTTTAATTTTCGTTTATGTACGAGAAGATTACTCTGCTGCCATCGAAATACAATATCGCCGTCTGTTGGTAACAAAACAAACTTTTCCATTTCCCCTCCCCCCCACATGAAAACTCCCACACACACACTTTCGTATCCACCATACAATGATATCTGAATCAAGATATAACGCATACATACACATGCATAGATACCGGAATACATACATCCACCGAGAATGTAGAATGTGTTATTCCGAGTTTTGACAACGATGATACTCTGCTCACTCGTATGCCAGCCACACGCATTTTCAACCGGACAACAGTGGCTTGTAACCGCCAAACAAAAAAACTGATAACAGCTGTGACAAAAACGTATGCGAATGAACCCTACAGTAATGTCAGATGAATTCAGGAGATGTCGTGGTTAAGTCAATGTCTTACGCGCAAAATCAAGACGTCCTGTAGGGATATTAATGGAAAAATACCCACACGAAAATGTTTGTTTTAACAATCTGTCTTCACGAGCTCCATTCTCCGAGTATCTCACCAATGTGCTAGGTGACATGATATACACAGAAAAAACATATTTTTGAAATCAATTACGAAGTTTGTATGGAATTCGTCAATTCAATTACTTTTTTAATTGATTTTCTTCCAATTACAAAAGTTGTGAATTCAATTACTCAAATTTTAAATAAGTAATTGATTTTTTTACTATTTTTTACATGGATTTCGCCAAGAATTTCTAAGTTCAATTACAACATTAATTGATATCCAAGCTTAATTTCAATTACGACAGTAATTGAATATTTCTGGCCCCTATTTTTTTCTGTGTACTAGAAGAGAAAGTCAATGTTGTGCAGGTATCAGGAGTGTCGCTGTGATGTAAACTCACAGAATCGGAAAGACAGCTACTGGCGGTACTCTACAAGCGAGAATATTTAGTCGTTGTTGATTATCAAGAATATCATCAGATCCCTTTTGTTGGACTGTGGAAAGATCGCCGAAGATTCTGCCGAAGGGAAGAAAATCCCACCAATTTCTAGTAAAAGGCCATAACAAGCGAGGATCTACCATCGATGTTGGATCGTAGTTGGACTTTGGAAAGATCGCCACATACGCAGGCGATGCTGATCTGCCGAAGGGCAGAAACTTTCATCAATTTGTAGTAATGAGTCCTTACAATTGTTGTCTCACCTTATCCACATAATGGCCAACCCTATTCAAAAACGTGGACGGTGGGTAAACCTAAAAAAGAACACTTGATTTCTCCAACCGAAGCTACAAAATGCATAATTTGAAAAAATGTTATGAAACAGTGTAGAGCTCGTCCTCCGGCTTTGTTTTGAGACACATAAACTAGGGGTGTGCAAAAATCACAGAGGATAGATAGAAGTTTAAACAGTCTACAAACATATATATGTTTGCACACAAAAATATATTTGTTTGCACACAAACATATATTTGTTTGCACACAAACATATATATGTTTGCACACAAACAATATTTGTTTGCACACAAATAATATTTGTTTGCATGAAATCATATATTTGTTTGCATGTAATCATATGTTTGACTCGCGCTGCTGCGAGCATATGTTACAGAGGCCGTATTTTTCCTCCGTCTAGCCTAACCATTGGTTCTAGATGGGAGTAATAAAATATTCTTTCCAAGCGGATGGAGAGTAGTAGACGTGTCATTCCTTGGGTGATCAGTTCAACCTAAACATATGTATCCAACCCCCCAGTAATGGTTTTTCTTTGATCATCATGACACCGCCAAACACAGAATATTCAGTTTATTTCCATTAATATTCAGCTTCCTTTTCCTTTTTTTTTTTGCGGATATTTGAGTGGATCTTTTTTGTTATCACCTGAGACAATGCTTCCTAAAACATTTTTTTTGTCCTGGCAAACTCATGAGCCAAATTCACCTTCAACTTTTCTGACATTCTCTGTTCACATGGACCTGAAATTACTTGTCTTTGAGCCATGCCCAACTTTTGTCCAGAATCTTAAATCGTCTACGTACGTATTTTTGATCAACAACATTTTAACAACTAATCTGGACAGAAAAGGTGGTTTTGCCGAACCTTTTCGCGGATCTATCGCATTGTGAAGTCCTGGTCGTTGTAAGTAGTTTCATCAGGCCTAAAGGCACGCTGATACGACACAAAACGATGACAGCTCTCTAAGAGTAATTTCGAAGATATTTTAGATCATGATTAAACTCTTCTATTGTTCATTACAAAAAATAAAAAGAAACGCAGTTCTTCTTTATTTATGAGGTACTCATGACATCAATTTTAAACATCTTCAGTGGATATTATGTCTCCACAGAACCCTCAGAGAACCTTTCCCACAAATCATTCCCTTCACTCAGTGCAAGTTATTTTACAGTATACATACCCAAAGCACTATTTGTGCGAGTTGTTTCCGAACCACTGTGCAACATTAGTTTGGTGCTTTAGCATTTCGCATTGTCTCAGTGCTCACCGCGCTCAGTGCGATTTCCCCTCCGGTTTTGGATTTTTGGCCGTAATTTAATAGAACGTTGTCAGCCATCAAAAAGCCAAATCGGAATAGCAGTCGTTGGCGTTGTGCGTTCACTCAAGTGTGAGTGTGAGTGTGAGTGCCACACTGTGTGTGTGTGTGTGTGTGCGTGAAATAAACCCCAGGATTCAGGATTTGTAACAATCAAGGGTGTCTTAAGCTGCAGGCTATTAAATTTACTACTACTCCCCCGCGCCCCTTGTAATGTACGCACACACACACACACAAAGGCACGTATGCTATACGGGAAAAATGTAATTTTCTGATGAAACTATAAAACAAAAACAGAACACGCGCTATTGTTATAAAATAAAAATAAATAATAAAATAAAAAAAAAAAACTGAAAAAAGATTTTTATATTCCACACCGGAATATTTGCCACAATTTCATGATGGCTTATGGCAAAGCATTAACTTGGTTTTAATGTTTAAAAAATTATGTTAACGGCCTACTCTGGTGTTGGCTGATTGATAACCATAAATGATGGCCAAATGGCAACGATTCAGATTTATCAGTTGTCAGACTATGCGGTGATAAACTTGAAACTGGAAAAACATGGGGCGAGTGATTGTAAATCTATAAAAACTTTCAAAACTTGGGAAGTTTTTAAATGGATGTGTAGTGTTACGTTAAGGAAGTGCAGTAAAACAAGTTGGTGGAATTGAAAGTTTCAAGTCTGCGCTGCTGACAATTCTCACTAAAAAATATTGCCGTCAACGACAAAGACTTTAGGCTATCAAATGTGTTTCGGGCCAACGACCAGCTCGGCTCCGAGTGATCACCTTAGGCAATTTTCTACCAATGTTGCATTTTTGCATCATCAACATTATGTATTATTTTGAGTGTTGAGTATGATAAAGAAATTCCAGCATAATTCTTCAAAGTTATTAATCGAAAAATTGCTGTAAAATAGTTTTTTTTTTATAATCTCAGCCAAAGGAACCTTATAGGAAAGGAAGTGTGCAACCTATGAAACGGTCTACTCGGAATACCACTAAACAAATTATATCCATAGCAAGCCAACAACTTTAGTAAGACACAAATGGCGAGTGTTGCGAAAACGCATCATTCGGCAATTGGGTGTAACTTGAGCCACATGATTTGTTGAAAGTCTTGTGGGAGATATTTCGTAATAAAACTGTTGAATTTCAATTGGATTGTCTTTGCTGTTCCAAATGGTCAGAGGATAATATGTATCCTAGGCAGAATTGCAGAGTATAATGCATGATTCCTGATGATAATATTATTTTTTTTTTTTTTTTTTTTTTTTTTTTTTTTTTTTAAGCGCCCCGGTAGGCGAGTTGGTAGCGTGCTTGCCTATCAGCGTGGGGGTTGTGGGTTCGATTCCCACCAGAGGCTTTGGTCTGTCGCTGCAAAAATCAAGCCAAATAGTCTTTGTCACTCGGTTTATCCTTGGACCCAAAATTAGAATATAAATTTACTTTGTATTGTAATTAATAAATAAATAAATAAATAAATAAATATTATTTTTTTTACAAAAATACTCTAGTTATAATTATTTCTTCGTCTTAAGTAAGTACTATCAGTGCTGTGGAAAGCCCTGCTCATCATCTACCTAGTTTGGGCATGTGGAATGTGCGGACATTGCCGACGAAATCCAAATTCTATATGATTTCGTCTATCAAGACTTTGCGGCACCGACCACACCTGGTTCAGAAGTTGAGTCAGCAACAGCAACCAATGAAAGAGAATATTCTGCTTTGACGTTTGGACCACCCAAATGGGAAAATAAACAAACGCATATATTTGGAATTTCATGCTGCTAATGAAGATTGGGTGATACCTGTGCAATGGTGACAAATCGATGAACTGACGAAGCCGGACCAGACACCTCAAAAGTATGCCCAGACCATTTCGAATGCGAAATGTCACTCGAAAACCACGTATCAATGAACAAAGAAATGCACTGTGAGTCTACACCACAAATGTGACGAGAAGTGTCATACCGCAATCGCAACACCCTATATCTCGGCAACTGAAATACCTAGGTAATCCTTTATATTTTTTGTTTGTTTTCATCAGAGTTTGATTGACCTTGATGCGTTTTCGCAACACCCTATATCTCGGCAACTGAAATACCTAGGTAATCAAAACTTAATATATTTTTTTTCAGGGTGACTTCAAAAGCCTACAAACAAAATTTGATAGTGATTCGAAATCGGGTAGTGGTAAAAAAATGGCTTAACCCTGCCCGGCTTATTAAATGATCTACAAATACATGGGTCTTTTGCATATTTTCTCTAGTTCATGTTTGTTTTTTATCAGAGTTTGATTGACCTTGATACGTTTTCTCAACCTTGGCACTGATGCGTTTTCGCAACACCCTATTAAAACTCTATACTTTTTTTTGGTTTGTTATTTATTTTTCCTCTTGGCCGGGCTGCTTTCTGTAATAAGTTTTGTCTCGTCTTTGTCTTCGTCCTCCACGAATCCTTCTCTGTCCATGGAAAAGCCCAATCGTAATTTTTTATTACATTAAATTTAGTTCATTATTTTACAACTAGTAAGTTGTAATGCGCTTGAGAAAGTATTTGTTACTTAATTTTAATAATTTTGTAAAAGATATTTTAAGAAAACTATTCTGTAAAAAAAAATTTTGTGGAAAAAAAAAATTTTGAGGAAAAAAAAAATTTTTGTTGAAAAAAAAAATTTTGGAAAAAAAAAAATTTTGTAAAAAAAAAAATTTTTGTTGAAAAAAAATTTTGTAAAAAAAAAAACTGTAAAAAAAAAATTTTGGAAAAAAAAAATTTGGGGAAAACACAATTTCTGTACAAAAAAAAAATATTATTTTTTTTATTATTATTATTTATAGAATTATAGAATGCCTATTTAAATTCCTACGTACTGCGTGACAGAGTCAGTGAATCAGTGTCGAGGGTAAATATATATTTTACAATAACTGAGTGAAACTTCTAATCATTTCACTACAGCTTATGGAATGTAAACTAAATTGAAGAGGAAGACATTTATTTTCTTTTTAAAATCAAATAATGAACTTATTGCGAGACAAAAGTATAAACTTAAATTGACACAGACTTTAGACCAACAGTACTCCATTTGAGTTCATGTTTACTGAAATTTAGTACACTTTTCACATGTATATTTATATTATTTGAAAATTTGTTTATATACTTAAAACATCACCCAACCCAGTAGCAAAATAAAGTAAAGCTTCGAAACAAGAACACGACAAAACAAAAAAAAAAACAGGCGACAACAAAAGCATTGTGTTCTCTAATCCGCATGAGAAGTCAACAGAAACAACAACGAATACCACCAACCGAACAACAACGACAACAATGGCAAAAGCAATCATTATTGTATTGATAAAAACTCATCAGGCAAATTGTAAATGACACTGAATGACTGGAATGAATGAATGAACGAACGAATAAACGAACGTGTCCGTCCGCCTGCCCGTTCTGTGTGTCCTGTGTCGACTATGGTGTGTCCGTGTGTCTATGCAGGGATATTGTTGACTCGATGATGTGGATGTCGTGTTAAGTTAAAACAGATCGAACCAAAATCCAATTATCGCCATCAAACATAACTGCAAAAATCCACAGCAGAAAAAAAAAACGTAAAAATCAACAACAAGTGAGAAAAAAAAACTGAAACAAAAACCCAAAACAATTATAATTGAAATTGCAAACTTTATATGTGTGTGTGTTTGTGTGCGGCGAGTGCATCCGGCAATCCTTCTACACCACCACCACCACCAACAACAACACAGCAAATAATAGAGTATCGAACGATTTCCATTGGATGGGAAATTTTCAAAGAAAAGTGTTGGCGATTAAAAACGAAAGAGTTCATAATTCTTTTGTGTATCAGCTGGCACAGTGCGGGGTGAGAAAGGCGATAACAATGATTTTGGATTATTGAACATCATCAATAATATTCAAAGAGCATTGTGCAGATTATAGTAAATCGGTCAACGAAGAGGTTCAATTTAATGTCTGTACACACATCATAAATACATATCGCACCCTAAATACAAAATAGACACAACTCAAAATTATAAAGCATTAATGCTATTAAAAAAAAATTCTCTCTCTTGAAGCAACGCAATTAACATAAAAAAGACATAACCGTATTTTGTCCAGTTAAAGAAAGACATTTTTCCAGTAGTTACAGATGTGTAGTCTAACTTAATTTATGGGAAAAAGTCTGTTTGGGAATATTTTGTGTTGTGACCCTTTTGTATTTAAGGTGCATCATTCAGTCAAATCAGAAATTTGTATTCGACAGGTCCCGTTTAGATATTAGATCGAAAGGTGCAGTAAAAACAAGTTGCTCCTTAAAATTTCAATGTTGTTTCGATTTTAAATGCTTTACCTGTCTTTTATGAAATGATACACTTGCACATAAAATCGATGGTATTTTGAAGACACAACAATTGGTGAAGAATTCTTAATCCTATCCAGATTTGAGCTTTGGCCTTTGTTGCCAAAAAGAGAATTACCGAGAATAAAATCGAGAAAATTTCACCTCTTCCACTTAATTTCAATGATCGTGTACTTGACTTAAGTATATGAGTTTTTGTTTATATTTCATCTTGATATAACACAAAATCTGCAATTTCTTTTAATTCTTTAAGTGATCTTGTTCTCGATAAGTAATGGAATTCATCAAATATACTTCATTTGAGTTAACATTATTCCTTGAAATGAGATATTTAAGTAATATTTAATATTGGGTTCTTAATAAAAAATTATTTATACTTCAGTTGGGTAAATTTTGAAGAAAATGGCCAAATATTCACCCAAAAGAAAAAAACTGTTCAAAACGAGACCAGAAAATGTATTCAATTCAAGTTCATTCAATTAAATGGAACTCAGGTCTAGTAAATTATACTCAGCTGTAGTTAATTGTACGGGATTTGAGTATGCTAGGAAATTGTTCGTACTAAAAATAAGTACATATGCAGTTTTTAAATTGAGCGAATTTATGCTGGTTGCCATATGTAGTTAGACCAAATTTATTTTATTGAAAAATAAACTCAAATTGTGTATATTTTTTTAAGACTCCTTTCGTTTCTATAGAGTTATCTTTTCGTGGTTTCAAAAGTATAGGGCTGAAATTCGACATCTGTCAAAGTAAGTTGTTAAACCAATTTTTTTTCTTTTCAGTTGGAAGTCTGACATTGACGAAAATGGATCACACAACGCGTAAAAATTATTAAAAACCTCCTACAAAAATGGTGATTCTGGCACAGCCACATATCGTGCTTTAAGAGGAGATTAGGGTTTATGCTTATGAAACACATTTCTCACTCGGTGGGTATGTTAATAAACAAAATTGTCGACTTTGGGGTTCTGAGAATCCTCAAGTGATTGAAGACAGGCCATTACATCCACAAAAAGTCAATGTTTGGTGCGCTTTTTGGTCCGAAGGTGTGATTGGACCTTACTTCTTCGAAAATGACGAGGGAACGACTGTCACCGTCAATTCGGATCCTTATGGTCGTATGATAACTTATTTTTGTTGTCTGCTATTGAAGAATACGCCTTGGAGAATATGTGGTTTCAACAAGACGGTGCCACACAACTCGAGCGAAAATGGCTTTATAGCAAGCGTAATTTTTCGTCGTGGCGACATCAACTGGACACCAAGATCATGCGATTTGACACCAATAATTTGTTTTTGTGGGGCTACGACCACGATTACAGGACCATATCGTTTTCATGAAATTTTCCTTAACCAAATCGCAAACTGGCTGCCCTATGTCCTCGATAGCCTCTTGAATTCAATCTTTGAGGTCTTGAATCGATGCTGGGCTGTTGGCGTAGACCTTATCTTTCACGTGGCCCCAAAGGAACAATTCGCAATGTGTTAAATCACAAGATCTCGGTGGGCAATTGTGATCACCTCTTCGAGAGATAAAACGTTGCAGAAACTTTTCCCGTAAAAGAGCAATGGCACGTAGCGCCGTCTTGTTGAAAGTTGAAACGTTGTCCAGATCAATATCATTCAACTCCGACCATAGAAAATCATTAATCATCTCATGTTAGCGCAATCCATTCTACCGTAACTGTTGATCCAACCTCAAAGGACCATAAACCACATCAAATAGTCGCACATTGAGGATGGAGAGGCTTCTCAACAATAACTCTTGGGGTTTTCTAGTCCCAGATCCAACATTTTAGCTTGTTGACGTTGCCAGCTAGGTGGAAATGGGCCTCATCAGCCAAAGTAAAAACCATGAGTGTTCCAAGGTGGATACACTGGTGGAACACCAGTTGTGATTATATGAACTGATGTGGCGAAACATTTTTGAAAGGCGTCTAGTTGTTTTCCGTCAACAAGTTAGGACTGGACCTTCATGCAATGACCACATACATATGTAGATGAATTGTGCGGGAGTGTTTTGTCTCTGCTGCATCAATTTTATTCCTGTTCAGCTTACAATTGCTTATGTCCCTTAAATATTTGAGATACTATGGTAACGTGTACTATTGTCACACATTTCTAAGAGGTTAAAACACATCGTTAATGCAATTGTGTTTTTTGTATGTAGATACGTGTAACGCTGCCCTGGTTGTTAGTTTAGGAATTAAAGGGTGTTTTTTATTGGGGTATAGAACTTTAAGTTGGCATCACTTTTTTAACTGGCGGCCATTTTGTCAGCTGTCAAGTGATTAATATTTAGTTTGGTTTGCCATTTCATCATGAACAGGTTGACAAAAGAACAACGCTTGCAAATCGTGCAAATTTATTTCGAAAGTAATGGTTCAGTTCGCGAAGTTCACCGCAAGCTCCGTCCATTTTATGCCATTACATCCACAAAAACTGACTGTTTGGTGTGCTCTATGGGCTGGTGGAGTCATTGGGCCATACTTCTTCCGAAATAATGCTGGAGAGTCAGTTACCGTTAATGGAGACCGGTATAGAGCCATGATAACCGACTATTTTGTTCCCGAATTGGATGGCATGAATGTGGATGAGTTGTGGTTCCAACAAGTGGTTGAAAATTGGACCTGTAGAATTGGCTTTATTCGAGCCAGCCGCGGCGGCCACATGCCCGAAATCATATTTAAACATTAATGGCATAAAATTATCCTTCCAATAAAGCCAAATTGATGGACATTAAAACGATTTTCTTGTGTTTTATTTCAATTCGAAGTTCTGTACCTCAATAAAAAACACCCTTTATTATTTTAACGTAAAGGATACTTGATCAGTTTCCCACAATATTACAATGTTTTGAATGTTTTCTAATTCTTCTACAGAACAAATGGAATTATTTTTATATCCATTCTACTATTGATCTGTTAGTCGGTTTTATCTACTTATTGTTAGCTGACATTGCTGCTGACTGAGACTATTCATCTCTTCGTTCTAGTATTTGTCATAAAGTGCAGTTTTGTTTCTGTTAGTCGAGTTCGAGATCATTAATTTTTTATATTTCTTTGCAAAAATCGAAATGTTTAAAAAAGCTTTCAAGCTTGTGTTTGCTTTGATTGCAGGCAAGGCATACGGATCCGTTTCGGAAGCTACTGCAAACACGAGCTTGAAAGTTTTTTAAACATTTCTATTTTTGCATAGAAATAGAAATAGTAAATGAGAGAAACACAACTGCATGAAGAACAAAGATCCAATTAATATTTTTAATATTAATTTGTCATAAAGTGTAAAGACAAAAACTAGAATTTCAATTAGGTCAATTTCCTTTCAGTTGTTAGACTTAGGGAATTTAAATTTATAACTCATGTTTTTTTCCAATATTTTATTGGTTTTGGCTTCATGTTAAGTGAATGAATTACAATGAATTGTTTTTTGTCGGTCAGACAGTTAAAATCGAATAATTTGTATGGTCGTTTCCCATCATATTCTGAAATTGTTTTGACGATTACTTTATGTCAACATTTTTTTATTTTTATGGGAAAACATCATATTCCATACTAAACTTATGTTGGTTATATTTTCTATTATCTTATTCTAACTGTCTCTTTCCATAAAACGAATTCGTTCGTTCGCTACAAATTCTGAATTCAATTCTAAATGTTAAGCGCCCCGGTAGGCGAGTTGGTAGCGTGCTTGCCTATCAGCGTGGGGGTTGTGGGTTCGATTCCCACCAGAGGCTTTGGTCTGTCGCTGCAAAAATCTAAACATATGGTCTGTGTCACCCGGTTTACCCTTGGACCCAAAAATTAGAATATAAATTTACTTTGTATTGTAATTAAAAATAAATATATAAAAATAAATAAAAAATTCTAAATGTTAGATATATTTTAGAGAATGACGTTTGCCCACAAGAACCAGGTTCCCTTGCCGTGAAATATCCGTTTTGTGGCGCCTCCAATTTTAACGATTCATAACGAACGATCGAATTCGTTTTAGGGTAACCAGCCCTAAGTATACTTCGATAACTATTTTAGGATTATGAAAGGCATTCAATTACTAAATGTAACCAAAACATAAAATACCTTCTGGTTTTTGTGACTCTGAACTGGGCAACATTCATTAGTTGTCCATAAAAATTAGAAAATGAGTTTTTAACTTGCACTTTCTTAAATTGGTTTGCAAACTATCTACGGTTTTCTGATTGGTATGCAAAAATGCGACTCAAATTTCCGCGCCCCTATTACAATCACGGATCCTTTTCTTTTACAACCTACTTTTTCAGCCTTACAAAAAACAATGGAGATTTGACAGAGACCCTCCTGATCACTCAAACGATTTTAATCGCTTTAAATACGTTCAGATCGTAGCTCGGGCGAAAAACACCGACATTTTCGCCAAAACGAAACCATACCGGTCGCCTTAAGCGTACAAATGCTCAGCTGCTGGTAATGCTGCACGGTCCATCACACTCAATACTCTCAGCACGAAATAACAAACACAGCAGCAGCAGCAGCCCAGAAAAACCAACTCACACAAACCCAGCAAGTGTTGGTGTGAATGAACGACGCTTTGCCCACACACCAACACACACACTCACCCAACATAACAAGCTTATTAGTTACGCTGCCACTCAAAATCTCACTCTCTCTCGCTGTCATGGTAAAACATTATCGCTCTCGCTCTTACAAATTCCAACTGGTTGGCCATACATCTAAAAGAGAGAACTATAGTTGCAGTTGAGGCGAATTCAATTATCTTTGCTTGTACATTCGCCATTTTAAGGGCGGAGTTTATGTGGCGGTTCTCTCTTTTGATTGGCTTGCGGAGTCTGCGCTGTTGTGGCCGTTTGGGTCAGCAGGTGTTACGTGGAACACATGATACATGCGGATGATGCTCCCCATTACATGTGAAAATGGAGCATGTTGAGTAGGCAATAACAAAAACAACAGTAAGAAGTGCGCGCGTACATATTCAGGCTGTTGTTGTTTGTGGCATTGGTATCTGTCTGTGTATCAGTATCTCTCTCGGTTATCTGTGTATGTATCATGTCCTTCATGGCTGTTGTGTTCAGTCTGCGTGTTTAACTGCCTTGTGTCCCCCCCTCTCACTCACTCACCGCGTTGGCTTTAATGCAAAATGTACCAAATCTTTCAGTGTACAATTTTATTGTAAATTTTAGTCACAGCTGTCAGAGGCACACAGAACAGCGAGCAGAACACCACCGAGTACCGAGAAGAACAGTAGAATAACGACATAGAGAAGCCCTCGTCTTCTCCTGCATATGGATGATGATGCTCTCATATTATTTGACTATGAAATGTTATGCTTTCATTGTAATCGTGTTGGTTTTTTTTTTCTTTTGGCTTTTCTTTTTTTGGTATAGTATGTACTCATACTTGTTGTTGCTGTTCGCCTTGTGTTCTGTCTGTTTCATCCTTTGTGAGTTCACTGAACGTCAATAGAATAACAACAAGCGACTGTGACTCGTAACTCGTAACTCACCCCACCACTCTCGTGTGATTTCATTCCTTCTGCTCTGCTCTCATCTGTGAACCATACACTCACTCATACACATAGACTGTGAAATTATTTTAAACTAAAAATGAAAAAGAAAAAAAACAACAACAAAATGCAAAAAAAAAGAGAAAACCCAATTTCGATCTTGATAAAAGCACATTCTTTCTGTGACACTCTGCCTTTGTATTGCTGTAAATCACAATGTGCGATTGTACACACACACACACTCAAACACGGGCAGACATGCATTCATAGATACTTTGTACACACACACACACAACAGACATGCTTACGTACAATATATGCGGGATCATCCTCAACCTCTTTATGTTTGTTTTTGTTTTTTTTTTGTTGCTCTTGCCTCCACTGGGTCTTTGTAAGTAATTGCCATTAAACATATTGTACTTATGCATATGTATGTGTGAGTGTGTGTAAATTATAATTTTTTTCTCTATGTTCTATGGTTAGATGTCACAAACAACTACAAAACACAACAACAAAAAGCAGCATTTACATCTGTCAAATATGATTTTTTTTTTCTGTAATCAATTCCTCTTCTTCTTTTCTAACTGTTTATCACAAAACACGAGCTGTTTGTTGGACTATGTGCCTTTGTCTGTCTGTTTTGGCCAACCATTAGTCACTTTAAACGGTCAGATGTAGGAGAAACACTCTCATCTAGTTCTACTCACATACCGACAAACATGCAGACGTATGTATGAACATTTAACATTTAGTATGAGAAAGTGTTGACAGTTTTCAATTGATTCTGATGATTTTAGTTGTCAATAATTACGAGTTATCACAAACACACACACACACCCATACATCAACACACACGGCAGATCCAGTTAAACTAAACACAGACAGTTGGCAAATTCTGTGAGAATTATGGAGGGAGAGCAAGCACATAATAATACCCACACATGTTGGTGTACAAAGAGATTGATAAAAGTTATCAATCAAATAATACCCAGTCCATGAGAGAGAGAGATAGAGAGTGTGTCAAAGGTTTAGGATATACAAAGTAATTTAGCTGGATTTCAATTGAAATTTAGGATTGATTTGTTTATAATTAGCCAAATGAGAGTAGGTACTCTCGTACATACAGCGAGAACAGAGATAACTGTGAAAACTGTTGAAAACTTTTGGAAATTGTTGAATGTGCTGAAACATTCCTATTTGGAAATGTAAGCTTTTGAACAAAAAAAAAAAAAAGAAGTATATCAGAAATATTGTATTGTCTTCGTACTCTATGGATAAAGTCAAACCTTAGTCTTGATCGCAATTTAAAACATCTTTACAAACTAAGTGTATATCTTTGTATTCGAACTTTTTAATGAATATATGAGTTAATATTTTCTTTATTTAAGCTCGAGGTCCTGTTGTTTTGTTTTTATTTTAAATGTTTATTTTCTCAATATTTCGTGTTTCGTCCAAAGTCATCTTCAGGAATGAGATTAACAATTAGAAATGTGTTTCGATGTAATATCATCGTGTGCTATTCAATGACGGCGATAATTTAATTTTTACACATTTTTCTTAACAGAGGTTTGTAAAGCTGTTTTGAATTTCTATGAATACCAGGGATAGTCGTTATAATTATGTTGTTTTTACTTTTGAAGCTTTTATTCATTGACATTTGACAAGTAGAAACTACGCCATTACTAAAAAAGGGAGCGTCACACGCTTCTACAACGCATTGAAATTATTAAAATTCACTACAAAAATGGTGAAAATCTTGGGTCGCACCTTGTCGGAACGCACTACAGAAATTGGTGGAAAAATTCGAGCTGTTGGGACAAGTTAGTGATGTGAATGTAAATAAATCCCGTGTACGTCGCTCAAGAAGAACTGAGAATATTGCTGCTGCAGCCCAAAGTGTTGAAGAAAACTCAGGTTTGTCCATTCCTCGTCGTTCTTTGGAATTGGGCATTCCGCAAACATCATTACACCGTATTTTGCATAAAGACTTGGGTCTTAAGGCTTATAAAGTTCAGTTAACACCAGAACTTAAGCCGGCCGATCATCAACAACGTCGTGTATTTGGTGATTGGGTCCTTAAAATGCATGGAAATGTTCCGAAATTCCATCGAAAAATCATCATGACTGCTGATGCCCATTTACACCTCAGTGACTACGTCAACAAGCCAAAATTGTCGCATCTGGGGCTCGGAAAACCCAAGAGTTATTGTTGAGAAGCCTCTCCATCCTCATCGAGTGACTTTTTGGTGCGGTTTATGGTCCGTCGGGGTCATTGGACCTTACTTTTACGAAAATGAGGTTGGATCAACAGTTACTGTGAATGAATTGCGCTATTGAGAGATGATTAATGATTTTTTATGGTCGGAGTTGAATGATATTGATCTGGACAAAGTTTCAACTTTCAACAAGACGGCGCTACGTGCCATTGCTCTTTTACGTGAAAAGTTTTCGGACCGTGTTATCTCTCGAAGTGGTGATCACAATTGGCCACCGAGATCTTGTGATTTAACACCTTGCGACTTCTTCCTTTGGGCCAACGTGAAAGATAAGGTCTACGCCAACAGCCCAGCGTCGATTCAAGACCTCAAAGATAGAATTTAGGTGAGGCTATCGAGGACATAGGGCTGCCACTTTGCGATTTGATTATGGAAAATTTCATAAAAAGGATATGGTCCTGTAAGCGTGGTCGTGGTGGCCATTTGACTGATGTTGTTTTTCATTATTAACCGCATACCTTCCCCTTTATTTTGAAATAAACATCCGATCATTTATCTCAACAAATGCCATTTTTCTTTAAATACCAAAATAACTCCTCTTATTGGAAAACCTTGGTGTGGTAGTTAATGTATGCGACTATCACACAGAAAACCCCAATTTCGAAACCGGGTAAGACTCGTAAACTCATAGATTGTTGGCGACTTTACGAGTAAAGAGCGATGTAAAACATCTCTAGAAAAGCACTAGCCGTTCGGAGCCGGCTTTCAACAGTAGGTCCCGGTCAGTGAGTATACAAAATTACATCGTACACTGCTCACTGATTCGAGAGAAGTTCCTCGTCTGTTCTTTGGTAGTAAGTATTTTTGCTGGGTAATCTGAGACTGGACGGTTTTTGGTTAAATGTAATCATAGTATGACCAAATAGACCTCGAAAATACAACTCAACAGATGAAAAAGAAAGGTCACAAAACCCCATCATGGGTTCTGAATGTCGTTAGATTAAACGGTTTTCTCACATTAGAATATTAAGACGGAAATATCTTAATGACTTGCAATTACCTCCAATTGACAAATTTAAACAAAATGTTGGTCCAAAACTAGGCTTTGAGCATGATTTGTGACCAGGATGAAACAGATCGAGAACGTCTCTCGGTGGTCACCCCGACGTCATATTCTATGATGGAAAACATGGGGAATTGCTTGCGTATCGATGAGCTATACACGATATAATTTGCTTTTGATTTTTCTAGATATATGGGGTTATCCATTTCGTGGTTTCAAAAGTATAGGGCTGGAATTTGACATCTGTCAAAGTAAGTTGTTAAAGCAATTTTTTTTTCTTTTCATTTGGAAGTCTGACATTGACGAAAATGGATCCCACAACGCGTAAAAGTGATTAAAAACCTACTACAAAAATGATGATTATGGCACAGCCACATATCGTGCTTTAAGAGGAGATTATGGTTTATGCTTATGAAGCACATTTCTCACTCGGTGGGTATGTTAATAAACAAAATTGTCGTATTTGGGGTTCTGAAAATCCCCAAGTAATTGAGGAGAGGCCATTACATCCACAAAAAGTCACTGTTTGGTGCGCTCTTTGGTCTGAAGGTGTGATTGGACGTTACTTCTTCGAAAACGACGAGGGAACGACTGTCACCCTCAATTCGGAGCGTTATGGTCGTATGATAACTAATTTGTATTGCCTGCTATTGAAGAATACGACTTGGAGAATATGTGGTTTCAACAACACCTTGCCACATGTCACACAACTCGATCGAATATGGCTTTATTGCAAGAGACATTTCCTGGTCGCGTAATTTCTCGTCGTGGCCACCAAGATCATGCGATTTGACACCAATAGACTTTTTTTTTGTATGGCTACGCAAAAGAGTATTGATACAGATAACCCTTAAACTCTTGAGCACTTAAGAACTAACATTCGTCAAGTTATGGCTGAGATACTGCCCAATATGTGCCAAAAATTGGTCCAAAATTACCACAAAAGAATCAATTCTTGCAACACTTCTCTTGGTCGTCATTTAAATGATGTAGTGTTTCACACATAATGTCAACGTTCACAATTTATAATAAAAAAGAAATATCATGAAAATATCATTATGTTTACTTTTAAAAACGCAAAATGGATAACCCTTTACTTTACGATATAATTTGTATAACCAATGACCGAGAGCTACCGTTTAAAGCCGGCTTCGGCTCTGGGCTCTCTAGCTTTTTTCTAGAGATGTTTAGAGATTACTCTATTACTTGTAAAGTCGCCAGAATTTATGTGGTGGAAAACAGTTGCCAGATTTTGAACAAGACTTTACTGTGCAAAAGTTACAATGCTGAAATCCGTTTGACTGACAGTCCTGCAATCTCACCGCGCATTCCCTGTATGTTTGCTAATATTTTATAAGTTTTATCTACGTGTCCATTCCTATCGTACTTTGGAACTGTTTCTTACTTAGAGTACACTTTTTTTTTCAATTATTTTAAACACTACTTTGGTTACCATTTAGCTGTCATTAATTATATCGCTTACATTGATGTAACAATAAATTCTACAACTTAACACTTGTAAGTTATTAAACCGCTTTCCCGGTTTTATTCTCGACAACAGATTATTTTTATTTAGTTTTTTGTTGTTGTATAAAAGGCAACTGCTGAAAGGTGCCGCTGTCTGAAAATGGTGATCTGTGCGACACGCTTTATCATCGTTACAATTTAATGACGTTTTAATCGTCTGACAGTGAGCGCACTCCAAACAAACATTCATTTCACAACAATCAATAAACTGTCTGGACAACAATGAACACAAAAAAAAAATATACAACACCAATAAATTGTGAAGAAATTAGAAAAAAGAAAAAGTGTAAAAATTACATAAACAGATTTACGGCTTAAAGGAAAGTGTTAACCGGTTTTTTGTTTTATTTTAATCATGAGTGGTTATAGAAAGAATTTTATATGTGAGATAAATAATCGTGTTTGATTGAACAATTTCAACATGGTCAACATTTACAGGAAATAAACATTAAGTAATTATTGAAATTATCGAAATTAACAAATTTACAGCAAAACATCTTTAAGAATTCAATCCAATTAATTAATCATATGAGAATTTCACAGTTTCTGTTTAATTTTTCTTGCAAAATGTAAATCCGAACGATGAACAATTTACTTGATAACTCGCCTATGGCTGAGGAAATACTCGTATATACAAAGTTTTAGCCGACAGAAAGTACTTTGCTGGTTCTGGTATGATCAAGTTTTACTGCAACAAATACTTCAAGGTATAGAAAGCTTTTCTAGAATAGAAAGTATTTCTGAACTGGTTTATGTACAGTGTTGACGTTTTGATCAATTTAAGATTTAAAATGTTTGTAAAAGGTTTTCCAACAAGAGGTGTTATTTTCAATCACCCGGTATTTCGGTAGCTGTTACTTTTGGTTCTATTATTCTTTGACATTTGACAAGTAGAAACTATGCCATTACTAAAAATGGAACGATACACGCTTCAACAACACATGGAAATTATTAAAATTCACTACAGAAATGGTGAAAATCTTGCAGTTACAGTTCGTCAAATTAAAGCATTTTTGGGTCGCACCATGTCGGAACGCAATACAGAAATTGGTGGACAAATTTGTTGGGACAAGATAGTGATGTGAAGAGTAAAACCCGTGCACTTCGCTCAAGAACAACTGAGAATATTGCTGCTGCAGCCCAAAGCGTTGAAGAAACGCCAGGTTTGTCCATTCCACGTCGTTCTTTGGAATTGGGAATTCCACAAACGTCATTACACCGTGGGTCTTAAGGCAAAGTTCAGTTCACACAAAAACTCAAGCCGGCCGATCATCAACAACGTTGTGTCTTTGCTGATTGGCTCCGTGAAATGCATTAAAAATGATCCGGAATTCCATTGAAAAACCATCTGGACTGATGAGTTTCATTTCCACCTCGGTGGCAACGACAACAAGCCAAAATTATCGCATCTGGAGCTCGGAAAACCCTAGAGTTATTGTAGATAAGCCTCTCCATCCTCAATGTGCGACTGTTTGGTGCGGTTTATGGTCCGGCGGAGTCATTGGACCTTCCTTTTTCAAAAATGGGGTTGGATCAACGTTTGCGGTGAATGAATTGCGCTATCGAGAGATGATTAATGATTTTTTATGGTCGGAGTTGGATGATATTGATTGAACACACAAGCGACGAAACCATTGTTTTTCTGCACTCTCGAAGAGGTGATCACAATTGGCCACCGAGATCTTCTGATTTAACACCTTGCGACTTCTTACTTTGGGGTCACGTAAAGATAAGATCCACGCCAACAGGCCTGCGTCGATTCAAGACCTGAAAGATATGATTCGTGAGGTTATCGAGGACATAGGGCAGCCATTTTGCGATTTAGTTATGGAAAATTTCAGGAAAAGAATATGGTCCTGGAAGCGTGGTCGTAGCCCCACAAAAAAGTCTACTGGTGTCAAATCGCATGATCTTGGTGGCCAGTTGATCCCGTCACGACGAGAATTTACGCGACCAGAAAATGTCTCTTGCAATAAAGGCATATTCGCTCGAGTTGTATGGCACCGTCTTGTTGAAACCACATATTCTCCAAGTCGTATTCTTCAATAGCAGGCAAAAACAAAGTCGGTAATCATACGTACATAACGCTCTGAATTAAGGGTGACAGTCGTTCCCTCGCCGTTTTCGAAGAAGTAAGGTTCAATCACACCTTCGGACCAAAGGGCGCACCAAACAGTGACTTTTTGTGGATGTAATGGCCTCTCCTCAATTACTTGAGGATTTTCAGAACCACAAAGTCGACAATTTTGTTTATTAACATACCCACCGAGTGAGAAATGTGCTTCATAAACCCTAATCTCCTCTTACAGCACGATATTTGGCTGTGCCGGAATCACCATTTTTGTAGTACACAAAAAAAAATACGGGCCAAAAATATTCAATTACTGTCGTAATTGAAATTAAGCTTGGATATCAATTAATGTTGTAATTGAACTTAGAAATTCTTGGTGAAATCAATGTAAAAAATAGTAAAAAAATCAATTACTTATTTAAAAAAAAACTTTTGTAATTGGAAGAAAATCAATTAAAAAAGTAATTGAATTGACGAATTCCATACAAACTTCGTAATTGATTTCAAAAATATGTTTTTTCTGTGTAGGTTAAACTGGGTGTGGTTGGTAGACCAACCACACAACAGAACCCGGGTTCGAAACCGGTTAAGACTACCAAACATTTTTTCAGCGGCTGCTTCCATCTCGTAATTGCAGGCGACGTTAGAGAGAGAGAGAGAAAACCGTTGTTAAGAAAAATGTGCGAAAATTGTTTAGGTATTTTCATAAATATTTCTTAAGAGTGTAATCTCTTAGCCATGTCAAAGTTCTCTAGAAAAGCATTGTACTTTGAGCATTGTACAGTGAGTATACACAATAATATCGTTCACAGCTGACAGATTCGGTAGAAGTTCCCCGTCCATTCCTCCATGGAATGTCAAGAGAAACTGGTAGGTAATTTTTCGCAAAAATACGATAACTGTGCTCGTTTTACTTAGTCCATAAACTGGATCCAAACTCCAGCTAGTAATGTGAAGCCTACTTAGCCGTGTTATCCGAGGTTTGCCTGCTGTCAATTTCTGTTTTATTTTCTCACACGTTAGTTACATGGTAGGTCTGTGATTTACAGCGTTTTGTAAGCCAAGACGTTGGCATATGTTAACATTAAGTTGACATAATGTAAATTTAACATAATGCAAACGGGCCATGCATAATGCATGAACCGACAACGCTTCGCTCGACTGTTAACCAAACAATGTTGGCGGCTCAAATGATTCACTCGCCACTACCCAACATGGCCCAAACAGACAATAGAACTGAAATTAAAGAAAACAACAAAACACACACAACAAAAAAAACCCTAAGATAGCGCATCTGCAAAATTAATCATAGAATTTATGCAAACCGACATTCGTACATATGAAATATGTATGTGCAAATGAGATGAGAATGAGAAAAAAAAAACAACATAAAACCGAAAGAAAAAGAAAACACAAAAGCCGAAGAAGACGATGCCTTCAACGACAACCAAAAAAAATCAAAGAGAAAACTGTGAAATTAAGATGATGTTACAACTAAGATAACGACGATAAGAACGACCGAACGACCGAGGGACGGACGAACGGAACAAGGAATGGAATACGATGGACTACTTGCTAAGAATCTCAGTCTAAGATGCGATGAGATATGGCGGCCTTGCTAACTGTTGTCCTACTACAGTTCACTCTCGCTCTCCCTCTCCCTATCACTCTCTGCACGTAACCAACCAAAAAGGAAAGACATTCAAATAAACAAACGGCGAGAGTTAGCAGAATCGTCATCATCAGCCATATTGTCTTCCTGTCGTATGGAGTCTCTTCGTACCGGAGGGGGTTCAGGCTTCGTCAGAAGTTATGATTTCCATATGAAAAGAACCAGCAGCAACAGCAACAACAACAACGAACAGTAGATACGATTTTCAAATTCGTTTGATTTTTTTTTGCGATTGTGTTTGAGATACCACTTCAGTGTATTGGTGTGTGTATGTGTGTGTATAATAGCTGAATGTTGTGGCTGCGTTCAATTTAGGACGGTGGGATGTACGAACGAGTCGCACGTTCGGTCGGTAGTAGACTTTTGCAGATTCTGTCACATCGAAATGTTGCCGAATATCATTGCGCGCGCTCGTCTGTGTGTGTGTGTGTATGTGTTTGGACTGAGAAGTTTGGCAGCAATAGGAAGACATCAAATTCTTTATTTCGTTTCGGTGTTTGAGCTCTCGCTTGGTTGTTGTTGTTGCTGCCGCTGTATATGGCTGGCGGCTTGTTTTGTCATCATTGACATAATTTTGGGCTTAACGGAGGCATTGTCATCTTTATTGTTGTTGTAGTTATAGTTGTCATCATCATCGTTCGGTGGCGACGGTGTTTGGACGATGGCATTTCTCGGATTACCTGCGAGTGTGTGTGTGCGTGTGTGTGTTATCATTGCGTATATCGGCATAAGTAGTCGATGTAAGTAAGGAAAGATGCATGGACGGACACTGAAGTGTTCAAACGGACGGATGGATGGACGGACGGACGGATGGACGTACATTTGTTTTGTTTGGAATGCCGCTGCCATTGGTGTTGTTATCATTTGTAGATGCGCTGTGCGTTGCGTTGCCTGTCGTTTGTCGTAGTTGTACTAATTTGCTGTCATCTGCAAAGTGAGTTAATGGTCTTCATAACCATAGCCAGTCATAGTCGTACAGCACAGTGGTTTAGCAGCAGCTTGGGAACTCCAGACAGAAGAACCCCGGTTCATAGCCTGTTTTCCACCTCGTGAATGCTGGCGACTTTACGACTAAGAGAGCAAACTCTAAGCCAGGAGAAACGTCTCTAGAAAAGCATTAGACGTTTGGAGCTGGCTTTAAACCGCAGGTCCCGGCCAGTTAGTATAAAAATTATATCGTTCACAGCTCATCAAATAGAGAGAAGTTCCCCTCCGGTTCCTTCATGGTTGGATTAACAACAGTATTTGGTGATGGGACCAGGGTTGCTTATTGGTATTTTATAAAGTAATGGGTTAACGTTACTTATATCCAAATCAATTAATTTCGATTTAATAATGGAAAACTGAACAAACTTCTTTATTAGAAATTGTTTCCTTGTAATCCCAATGTTCAAAGAATGTAAACCGTTTACTGCCTACACAGTCAAACTTCCATAACTCGACTTACGGAGACTTTGAGTTATGGAATTACACTGAGGGAAATAAGACGTTGGAAATCATCGTTGGCTTCTGAAATTATCTGTGAACGCTCTTTAACAGAATAAGGGAAATTCAAGCTAACCGTGTTGAGAAATTTGTGGAACATCGTTGACAACTTGGCCCCATCCGTGTAATGATAGACTTTTGTGCCCATATCTTATCATTTCCAGCACGTGTGGTCATACTTTTTCTATAAGTGTAGTTATACAATTGTTAAAAGGAATTTGTCATGTTTCGACTTAAAAAAAATTCAATTGGTGGAAATTCGAGTTATGGAGGTTCCACTGTATATTCGTTTTTCACTATCTATCCAGGTGAATTCTGGTAGTTACATCGCATTACCATTTGCATTACCTGGTATTGTCATGTCATTATGCTCAGCATGAATTCTAAGCAACTAATAATGACCTACTAGTTAGTTTTCTGCAATTTTAGTTTTGGAACTATCACTATCTCTATCGTTATCACTATCGTTATCACTATCGTTATCACCACCACTATCACTATTACTATTACTGTTACTGTTACTATCACTATCTCTATCACTACCACTATTACTGTTACTATTACTATCACTATAACTATCACTACTACTATCACTACTACTATTACTATTACTGTTACTATCACCATCACTATCACTACCACTATTACTATCACTACTACTATTACTGTTACTATCACAATCACTACCATCATCACTACCACTACCACTATTACTATCACTATCACTATCACTATCACTGTTACTATCACTATCACTACCACTATCACTATCACTATCATTATCACTATCACTATCACTATCAATACCGCTATTACTGTTACTGTCACTATCACTACCACTATCACTATCACTATCACTATCACTATCATTATCACTATCACTATCAATACCACTATTACTGTTACTGTCACTATCACTATCACTACCACTATCAATATCACTATCACCATCACCATCACCATCACTATCACTATCACTATCACTATCACTATCACTATCACTATCACTATCACTACCACTATCACTATTACTGTTACTGTCACTATCACTATCACTACCACTATCACTATCACTATCACTATCACTATCACTATCACTATCACTATCACTATCACTATCACTATCACTATCACTATCACTATCACTATCACTATCACTATCACTATCACTATCACTATCACTATCACTATCACTATCACTATCACTATCACTATCACTATCACTATCACTATCACTATCACTATCACTATCACTATCACTATCACTATCACTATCACTATCACTATCACTATCACTATCACTATCACTATCACTATCACTATCACTATCACTATCACTATCACTATCACTATCACTATCACTATCACTATCACTATCACTATCACTATCACTATCACTATCACTATCACTATCACTATCACTATCACTATCACTATCACTATCATTATCATTATCACTATCACTATCAATACCACTATCACTACCGCTACCACTATCACTACCACTATTACTATCACTACTACTATTACTGTTACTATCACTATCACTACCACTATTACTATCACTATCACTATTACTATCACCCAACAAATTTTAATTTTTTTTGTAATAAAAAAGAAAAAACCTTACCATAGACAAAGTTGTGCATATGTCGAGCAAATTTTTTAAATTCATACCTTTACTCAATTGCGAATAAAAGAGAAACGAGTGCATCGATTTTCATGATCTTTGTCTCATTTTGCTCATAGGTTATGTTTACGTAAAAGTAATAAGATTTGACATTTTTTTTCATTTTGGATTTTTTATGGAGTTTTTAAAAAAAAAAAAATTTAAATCTTTAGGCAAAAAATAAGTTTTTTCCTTTATATATTCATTTTTAACTTGGAAACTGTTGCTTGTATAGGAAAACAATATATGAACAGATTAAGGGAATTGTAATTTTAAATTTTAAAAAAATTAAATTCAATTAAATCGGGCTAGTGGTTCCCGAGTTATGCCGGACGAAACAAATTAACCAAAAATTTTTTTTTAAAATTTAAAAAAAAAAAAAAAACAAAAACCAAACGAAAAAAAAAATTTTATTGCGTTTTTCGAGCTCATGTCAAGGTTATCTACACAGAAAAAATTATCGCATCCGGAGTACATGAAATTTTTTTCATTTTGTTGAGTAGTGTTATTGACGATTACTGTACGGGGGGGGGGCGACTGGTAATTAGTTTCCCATGAGTCAGTCCAACAGAGACATTTGAAATCTTGGAAAAGGTGGGCCATTCCAACATTATGAAAACAAGTCAACACCTACACTTACTGGCTACACATTGTCCTCTGCCACTGCCTAGTATAAAATCTACTTGGGAAATCCTTGCTGACAAACCACTGTGCTGAGGTACCTTTGCAGAGGTATTTGTTGTTTCAAATTGGCGGTGGCCATTGTTGTCGGGAAGGATGTTCGGTTGTTGGACTCTTACTGCTGTTGTTATCTTATCGGAGAACTTCAGCCGTTATCACAGATGATGATGATGATGACGACGATGTGGACGATGTCGATGACTGTAAGATGTTTCTTGCCCGCTTGACAATTTCTTTGTAGTCCTTTCCTTTTCTGTACGTGCTGTGTTCCCTAACTTCTTTCTTTTTTTTGTAGGCGTTAACAAAGACACGGTGTCGTCGTCGTCGTTGTCTTTGTCGCCCATTGCCTATGGCCACTGTCGTCCTTGTCCAGGATTGAAAGATGTTTTTCATGTTGCTCTGATTGATACACAAGTGTGTAGTTGGTGTAGTAATTTAAAATCTCCGTTTGTCTGAATAGAAAACAACAAAACGATGGTAATTTGAGCAGAAAATCGTTGAATGTTTTCTATCAGACACTAAAGTCGTCAACTCGTCAACAACACAACAACTCTGTCCAGCATTAAATGTGTTTTGGTTGTTGCTGTTGTTATGGTGTTATGGTGTTCGGCTCGTTTCGGTTCGGATCTCAGTTTAACAATTTTCACATTTTGGCAATTAATTGTTTTGTACGCAACACAGCGTATTTAGGACTTTAGTTTTGAAGCCGCCGCTTATTTCATTTCGTGGTTGTTGGGTATTTTTGCTTAGTTTGATGACAGAGCACGCGTTCACTTTGATGGTGACGATGCCCAGAAGATACAAAGCGGACCATCTTGATGCGATGATTCAACCAGTCATTCCCAGGCCATTCCAGCCAATTCCATTCGGTTGGCCCAACAAAACGATGGCTTGCGATTGTGATTGTGTACGATTACGTGGTAATCGGACTACGCAGAGCGCGTTCGCCAGCAGAGTGGCTGGATCTGCGGAGAAGCAAGCAGACGACGAAGAAAGAAACCTTTTAGGCCGTAATTGCGGCAGATTTACTTTGAATTTCTGCTCGTGTTTTTTAATGGAATTACACTCTACAGTTTTACGACTTGTACTTTCTGACTTTAACGATTTACTTACGATACCGTTGTGCATACAAATTATTTGATTTTCTCACTGACTGATGGACGGACGGGTGGACGGACGGACGGGTGGACTGACTGGCACACTATAGTGGACTGTAGTTCAATTCGATTTCAGTTCAGTTCATGCGTGAGCCGTCGTTGTCTTATTTGTCTTTCAAATCGTTGAAATCCACGAAAGTAAAATAAACGTTGTTAACGTTTTTTTTCTTCTTTTTTTTTGAAGATCTTTTCGGCCGTCTCTCGCCACCACAACCACCACCACTATCACTCTAATTTAAAATGTGATTTGATGGCTTTTTCCGAGAAAACCGTCTCAATCAAATCTCGTAACATTTTCAAGATCTCATTCGTGCATTTCAATAGACCAATTTTTTATTATCTTTCAAGTTAATGTTCTCGATTTCGCTTTGTAAATTATATGATTAGAAGTGGTTAATACGGTCGAACCCATGCCGACAGCCAACAACTCAACCAGTCCCCGCAGACCATTGAACTCCAGGTCCGGCCAATCAAATGAAACAACTGTAAACCGACCAAGTAAGTCAGAGTCAGTCACTGATTTGTTTAAAGAATTTGCCTAAAATCAAGTGATTTAACCTAGATTTGCCATGCATAGCATTGAACTTTGAAGAGTTTCGGTAGGGCAAGAGAAAAGATATTTTAGAAATCAGAACAAATAAAGAAAATTGGATCGCAGGTCTGCAGGATCGTCGACTCAGTCACCTTGGAAGCAGGTTCCATGAGTATCCGTAACAGCCAGCACTAACTTTGCCACGAAATCAGTGACATTCTTATCTTTCCAAATTACCCATATTTCTGACTTGTTATTTAACTCCGCTTGATCGTATCACGAAGCTCCAACTGAAATCACCTAAAGCATCTCAGCAAAATGTACTAAATATCTACTAAAATATTCTTACTATTTTAGGACATATGTGTTTAGCCATTTTATACCCAGCATATGTATGCAGCTGCTCCAAACATATATATGTTTCCAGCTAAACAAGTTTGTTACAGAGGCCGTGTTTTTCCTTCGAGCATTATTAAATAGCTATATTGAATGTTTTAAATTGTATAATAATATTTCAATTTGTCACACAGCAAAGCCAGGTTCGCAGCCTGTTAGTACAATGAAACATTTTGCAATGGCTGTTTTGCAGCTCGTATGTGCTGGCTACTGTACGAGTAACAGAGCCAAGTCAAAACTTCTCTACCCGGCTTTAAATACTGGGTCCCAGCTAACTGATCCAAAGGAATTTCGCCGTCTGTTCCATCATGGAATGCTAAGGGAAATAATTAAGTAAAATCCACATTGGTCAGGTTTTAATATAGTTAAAGCTTAATATCTTTAAATATAAATACATTTATATTAAATATCGATTAATGTAACCTTTCCCACAGCCCCATTAAGCCTGTCGAAGCCTTGAAGGTATTTCAACTTTAAACTCCACCTTTCGTACAGTTCACCGAAATCTTCAACACTAATTGTTCCACTTAGTTATCCTAATCCATAGACCGACCGCATTTATAGTCTTTTATCATCAGTTGTATTGGTCGTCTATGACGAGTTGAAATGGCAATTCACAGTCGTTCTCTTTACAATTAATTTCGTGACACGACTATTCGGCAATAAACGATTGTTAAATTCCATATGTCGTCTCTTTCTCCCCTCGCCGTGATCAATGATTTCCGCAAGTACGAGCGGTGTCGCCAATTTATGAACTTTTGCATGGATTAAATGATATACACTTCGTCTTATAAGTATTCGCCATGGTTACAATTGTGAACAGGATTTCGGTGTTACTTAAAATATACTCAAATAAATGTGTTTATGTCAATTTTGACCCACTAGGACTGGCACACCAAAATCAGCATCTTTAACAGTTGTGTTAAGTCTGTTGCGCTGTACGGCTGCGAATCGTGGACTGTAAATCGCTAAGACCTAAACGCATTACAATCAGCCACCAATCGATGCCTTCGCGGCCAAACACGAACGACTGTGGGCCGAAATCGGGCACACACCCGTCGAAATCAAAGTCAGACAATGAAAATGACAATGGATCGGCCACGCGCTTCGAAGATCCTCAACCGTCGTAACTAGAAGCGCAATAGACGGGAACCCTCAAGGAAGCCGAAGGACAACCCAACCAAGTCATACCGGGCACCGATAATTGGACATAACATCAGTCCAGGCGAATAAAACCAGGAACGTGCTGAAGATCATGACAGCAGACAAGTGAGAATGGAACGCAATCGTTCCTTAGGCCCAACTAAATGATGAATGAATAAGTGATCTTCGTTTTTCGTTTAAACTCAAGTTAAACTTCAAATTAATTTCCTTCCCTCAAGGAAGCCGAAGAACAACCGGACCAAGTCATACCGGGCACCGACAATTGGCCATAACATCAGTCCAGGCGAATAAAACCTGGAACGAGCTGAAGATCATGGCAGCAGACAAGTGAGAATGGAACGCAATCGTTCCTTAGGCCCAACTAAATGATGAATGAATAAATGATCTTCGTTTTTCGTTTAAACTCAAGTTAAACTTCAAATTAATTTCCTTCCCCCAAGAAAGCCGAAGAACAACCGGACCAAGTCATACCGGGCACCGACAATTGGCCATAACATCAGTCCAGGCGAATAAAACCTGGAACGAGCTGAAGATCATGACAGCAGACAAGTGAGAATGGAACGCAATCGTTCCTTAGGCCCAACTAAATGATGAATGAATAAATGATCTTCGTTTTTCGTTTAAACTCAAGTTAAACTTCAAATTAATTTCCTTCCCTCAAGGAAGCCGAAGAACAACCGGACCAAGTCATACCGGGCACCGACAATTGGCCATAACATCAGTCCAGGCGAATAAAACCTGGAACGAGCTGAAGATCATGACAGCATACAAGTGAGAATGGAACGCAATCGTTCCTTAGGCCCAACTAAATGATAAATGAATAAATGATCTTCGTTTTTCGTTTAAACTCAAGTTAAACTTCAAATTCATTTTTTTTAGTCAGTTAATTTTTGAGCACTTTTTGCAGCATTCTGCCTCATATTCTCTTCAAAGGCGTCCGGCTTAGCTGCTTGTACAAATTCCAGCGGTGTTAAGACGCACAATCTTGGAGGCCTTGCCACAGACCCACGACTCGAGATAATCCGCTCACCAAAAGCGTCCTTCAATGTATGGCCTTGTATGGTCTTGTTTCGAACCAAAGATCGTCCAAATCAACATCCTCCAATTCAGTCACGAGCATGTCATTAATCATGGCTCTCTGGCGTTCCCCCATTGACTGTAACATTACGACCAGCTACATTTTTGAAAAACTATGAACCCATGATTCACTCTGCCCCTGGAGCCCTTTTTGATGATGTAACGGCGTCTCATCAATGGCCTGTGAATTTTCATTACTCCAAATGCCACCATTTTGGTTTATTAACGTAGCCATTCAACCGAAAGTAAGCTCCATGGCTGAACACAATTTTCTTGTGAAAATCAGAATCAGTGGCCATCCAGTTGGCTGAACACAGTTTTCTTGTGAAAATCAGAATCAGTGGCCATCCCGTTTTGGTCCCATTCACCGATTGTGCCGTCGCACGTTTGATGGTCGCTCGGCTTCAAGTCTTGCACGAGTTGGATTTTTTAAGCCAGAAAACCAAGATCCTTTCGCAAAATCATCTATAATGTGGATGGCCACAGCTCCAACTGATGCGCCCGCTGACGGTGCACTCATTCGGGTCTTCTTCGATACTTTGCTCCACAGCAGCAATAGCGACTTCAGTGCCCATCTTTCGAAGAACTACTGACCGACGTTTCACAATTTCACAATTCACCCCAAATAGTTACTCCTAACGCTTGGAGGGCCTCGTGTGAATTGCTGTCGCCTGAAATTCTATAATTTTTCGTTTTGACGTTGGGACGTTTCATCATTAAAAATGCCATCGTCGCTGAAGATGATTCGCCAAGAGCTTGTCTGACAACTTCTAGTGAGCGAAGCGAAACGGATGACTTCGGCTGGTCATAAACCCTGACACTCACGATGGCCATCTGTTGGACAGATTTGGCGTTTCGTCAACATTCGGGTAGGCTAATTGTACTGTAAAGCGGTGGAATAAAATTTCGCCACTCTAAACCTGTAGAATTACATTTTGCCTGTAACAACGGCTGATCAGTTAAATCGTAAACGGAAGCGAAATTCGTCTTGTTGTATGTTTCTTTGCGTTATTGTCTCAATGAATGTAACTCCATGTTACACACTTCTGCACTTGACTGTATGTACATGTATTAGGTGTCATATTATGGTTAGGCTAGTCGTTCATTATTTGACGCTGCCGCTGCTTTTGGCTAAACATTGAATGGGTCTCCAACTAAAAATCGCGCTTCAAAATACATTTACAAAATATGAACAGGCATTTATTACCAATCATGTCCGTCCGTCTATCTGTTTGTCTTCCCTATGCAAATGCATTGTACCCATGAGTGAAGGGGGCGGGGGGAGGTTACCCAACATACATGCACAATGTGTGTAAAGTACATGGTGATGAGTGTGTGTGTGTGTCTCTTTTTTTTTATGCCACAAGTTGAGTTTATTATGGAATTAGGACATGAACACAATATGAGCTTAGAGCGAAAGCATTCAACCAGTCTGGCTGGTGCAGGGTGTACGGTTGTGTGTGTGTGTCTGTGTGCATGCATGCATGTTTGTTAGCTTTGGTTGTGCTGTTTTACTTTGGGGCTCGTTTATTTATGACGCCAAACGGCAAAACCGCCACCTAAACCAATGAGTGTGTACATGGACGTAAGCTTCGTCTGGCTCTGCAGTGCTCAACATCGAAACGACTACGGCCAACAGACACATGGACACAAAATATGTGCATAGATTGCACTACTCTGCCGCTGTTACACACACAGAGAGCAAGAGAGAGTATACGAGAGTTCCTGCACCCAATGTGTGAACATGGAAATGGGCCTTTTAAAAACAATGTGGTCGGTCGGTCGGTCATACTGGCAAACATTCGACTGCTCGTACACATGTATTGACGGCACACAGTCCTGCCTGCCATTGCATTTTACACAGAAACACACGCACACACACACACACATATCGAGCCACGACCGAGTTTGCTGGGGCTCTCATCGTCGCCGTTGTTGTTGGCCAAGTCAAGTCCGTGCTATGCGGTTATTAAGTGTTGAATTGTTTTATTATCAAAGCGGTTCATATAAAAATATGAATTGTGCTCTTACTCTGCTGTTTGACTATTTCCAATGCAATTGTTGTACTATTTTGCACAGACATATCCACATATAGTCGAATGTGTCTGTCCCAGTGTCTGAGTGTGTGTGTATTCGCATTGTAATCCCTGTGCATGTGCGTCTGGTCGCGAGCTTCCATTGTTATTGTGCTGTTTCTGTTTTGTTTTGAACAAGTTATTAAATTAAAAACTTATCAAGTAATATGGCTGCCAAACGGTTATTGTTGTTGTTGCATATTTCGTTGTCCCTCCATAAAGCCGAATGGCAAATGGTCATTTAAACATAAACACTCTCTGCGAGAAAGGTGGCAACATCGGTTTTGCTTGGCAGTTCCATTTAAAATGGAGTAAGTCGGTCCCTAGCCTACATGAGTGTGGCAATTTCACCTGCAACGAGGGAATAATCCCTAAAAATTGGCATTGTTGGAAATAAATCAACAAAGCGTATAGCAAAAACGATAACTACAGGAAATTGTAAGAATATTTCACCAAGAAACCATGGATCGAAATTTTTTTAAAATATTTGCTACAACCAAACTACATTCGGTACAAAGACAATATTGGCGTCATAATAAAGATAGGAAAATATAATTTATAATGCAACTAAAATTATGTTCCATAGCTTTTAAAATATCGTCTATGTAGAACAAAAACTCATCATCTACATTCTCATAGTTTTAAGTTGGTTTTTTATATAAAAGTTATCATTAAAAATCCAATATTTCGATAACAAATATTTTGAATACCACAATTTGTTAATTATTAAATACAACATTTTATCCACCAAAAATTTCTGCATAAGTAGATAATGATATTTTCTTCACAAATTTTATCGCAAACCTGCAGTTATTGAGTTATAAAAAAAAAAATCTTAGTAAATAAAATAGATATGCGCATATTGATAAGCGCAAAAAATAAACAATGGAAAATTATGAAATAAAATTCAATAAACTCATTTTTCGCAAAAAAAATATATAAGTTACAATTTGACAAAGTGGAGAAATCAAATTAAATTTTTTAAAAGTAGTCGAGTTGGTTGTAAGCAAGCAGTGAGGGAATATTTCAAGGTGAAGGGTGTTTTTTATTGAGGTATAGAACTTCGAATTGAAATAAAACACAAGAAAATCGTTTTAATGTCCATCAATTTGGCTTTATTGGAAGGATAATTTTATGCCATTAATGTTTAAATATGATTTCGGGCATGTGGCCGCCGCGGCTGGCTCGAATAAAGCCAATTCTACAGGTCCAATTTTCCAATTGTCCAATTTTGATGGACAAAGCTCCAATTGCTGTGCACGGTGGCGAATCGATTCCTTCGGGTTCTCTTCAACACTTTGCTCTACAGCGGCAATTATTTCTTCGGTGCGCACTGTTCGACGTCTCTGCGGATGCGTATTATCACATAGAGTAAACTTAGTGCGAAAACGATCCATTAATTGCTCTGATGGACGATTATGTCGACCATAAAATGGACGGAGCTTGCGGTGAACTTCGCGAACTGAACCATTACTTTCGAAATAAATTTGCACGATTTGCAAGCGTTGTTCTTTTGTCAACCTGTTCATGATGAAATGGCAAACCAAACTAAATATTAATCACTTGACAGCTGACAAAATGGCCGCCAGTTAAAAAAGTGATGCCAACTTAAAGTTCTATACCCCAATAAAAAACACCGTTTATTAGTATTAAAAATCGGTCAATTGGTTATATTTTAGAAATATATTTTTTTAAACAACTTTTCTGATTTTTTTATAATTATTGTTTTTTAAGTTTTTTTTTTACAAATTTTGACGAAATTGTTCAAATTGAGAATAAAAAAATGACTTATTTTATTTTAAAAATGTTCACTTTCTCCAGATTTTTATATACTGGGTGTTTTTTTTTTTGACATGAGATTTTCCATCTGGCCACACATTTTTCTTGACAGCTGCCACTTGATTTGTGCTCAGTTTGGTTTGCCATTTCATAATAAATAGACTTACTCCGGAACAACGTTTGAGAAATCGTGCCCACCGATACCGATTTTCACAAAAAAGTTTGTTCAGCCATGGAGCTAATTTTTGGTTGAATGGGTACGTTAATAAACCAAAATGGTGGCATTTGGAGTAATGAAAATTCACAGGCCATTGTTGAGACGCCGTTCATGTCACTGTTTGGTATGATCTAGGGGCAGAGGGTATCTGTGGTCCATATATCTTCAAAAATGAAATCACAGTCAATGGGGGAACGCCAGAGAGCCATGATTAATGACTTGCTCGTGTCTGAATTGGAGGATGTTGATGTGAAGGACCTTTGGTTCGAAACCAGACGGCACTACATGCCATACAGCCAACGAAGCAATCAATTTATTGAAGGAAACTCCTTGTGAGCGCATTATCTCGAGTCGTTGGCCTTTGTCATGGCCACAAAGATCGTGCGATTTAACACGGCTGGACTATTTTTTGTGGGGTTATGCAAAGTCTTTTGTCTACGCAGATTAGAACGACACGATTGATGTTGCCTTATGGTGATGCACAATATGATCAAAAATTGTGTCTCTCGATTGAATTTATTCGAGCCAGCCCGAAATCATTTTTAAACCACAATGGCAAATCCTTATCTTTATTTATTTATTACAAATATATTACATAAATTAAATCCTTATCTTTATAATGAAGATAAATTCTTGGCCATAACATTAAATTATATGCGTTTTATATTTTCTCGAATACCACACCTCTAAAAAAACACACTTTATTTAAACACATTATATTTATTTATTTACTGTTTCAGTATTAAAAAAGCTCTTGGCGAATGTTCGATCGGCCCTCTTGTGGATGGCATTTTTAATGATGAAACGTCCCAACGTCAAAACGAAAAACTGTAGAATTTCAGGCGACAGCAATTCACACGAGGCCCTCCCAGTGTTAGGAGTAACTCTTGTGTGTGAATTGTGGATCGGTCACAGTATCGGCCAGTAGTTCTCCGAAAGATGGTCACTGAAGTCGCTATTGCTGCTGTGGAGCAAAGTGTCGAAGAATACCCGAATGAGTGCAACCGTCATCGCGCGCAACAATTGAAGCTGTGTACTATATCAAAAGTTACAAACTTTTCCGATCAAATTGGTTTCTGGACCACTGGGCATCGGTGTTTATTTGCTTTTCTCCGCCAGAATTTAATACTGAAACAGTTTTTTTTTGGGAAAATGTGACACAGTTATTTACATTCTTTGTGAAATGTTCTTCCAAGTTCCCGTTGATGTGTGTGTGTTTTTTTTTTTAAAAAAAATTCACAACTTGTCTGTACAATAGGGTGGAGTGAAATTCCAAAAAAAAAAGTTAACCTCGGAAAGAGATGTAGTCTGGGGTCCTAATGAGGGGAAAAATAAAGAAAAAAATTTTAAAAAATTTTTAGGGGTCGCGCCACTCCCTCGAAATTTGGAAATTATCGCTATTTCGGCGTTGATTTTAGAAAAATCCTAGACTACATCTTTTTCCGAGGTTAACTTTTTCAAATTAAAAAAAAAGCATGTTTTCACTCCACTCTACTGTACAATGTGTAAATTTGCAGAATTGCTGAACAAGTACACGCATAATTCTCAAGTTTTATTCAATATAGTTCATTTGTTTTGAAAATATCTAAGTGTCTTCTTTTCAAATCCGTTGAGAAACTACTAATCGCTTGATACTCAACAAAGTTACAGTCAAAGAAGTTGGCTAAAACTTGTATTGTTTTTAATTCAGTTTTAATGGACATCTTAATAACTCATTAAGTTCTTAAAGAATTTAAAAAAAAACGGACACATTGTTTACTGCATAGAAGACATGATTCTTGTTCTATGAGTTTCTCACAAAAAATCGGTAATGTTGAAAAATTAAGAAAATTTAAAAAAAAAAGTGTTTGCTTCTCAAGTTTTCTTAAAAAAAGTTTATTTCGTTGAAAGGTCTAAGTTTCTTAGCTGAGTAACAGAATGGCAGAGATATAACGGCCGCATCTTAATGTCATTCAAGCTGTCATTAAATCACTCGTTTCCGTCATCCTGAACTCGACATTAACCCTGTCGAAGATTTCATCACGAGATGGCTCAGGAGTTCATCATTCACTTTATCGGAATGCCTGGGATCCAAACCCGTAGGCTCATCGCACGGAACTGTTGAGCGAATTAGCCAGCGCGAGTCAGGACTACCTTACAAATTCCTCCAGATAGAGGAAGAAATGATTGGAGGGCATTCTCGATTCCCAGGAGTTGAAAAAAAGTCGGGAAAATAAAAACCCAAGTTGTAGCTCTCAAAGCGGACATTCCAGATGGTGGTCCTGTTGACAGTGTGGCCTCAGTTTAAATGTCAGATTGCCCCCCACAGCATCGAAGAAATGATTTCTTCCCCATAGAATGATGGCACTATTCGCTTTTCAACTGAATGTCTTGAATGTCGTTTCAAGACATTCATTGCAGAGGTTTGCTAGAAATCTCTTCATTTAGCCACAGAGAGAAAATCGTGACCTTTATATATTATTTTATACAGTTATATAGTATTTTGAGCAAGGCGAAGAAAGGATTTCTTTCCAATTCATTTGTTTTGCAAACATAGAATGATTGCACTGAAGTATTCGTTTTTCATCTGAATGTCTTGAATGTCGTTTCAAGACATTCATTGCAAAGGTTTTATATAGAAATCTCTAAAACTTTGTTGAAAATCTGTTTTGTACCATAATCACTATTCACATGTAACCAGAGTACAATTACACAGGGAAACAGTGATTCAGCGGTGCGGTGTTTGTAAGGACATTTTGGTGGATATGTTGATGAAGATCTAAGGCTATAATTTACTTTTTTTAAATTGACTCTGGTTCTCGAGATAAACCGTTATTTTAAAAATGAAGGAGGTTTGACCACATATTTTAGAATAACTAAGGAATTATGGAATATTTCTGTTATTAATGTTCATTTAAAAAATTTATCACAATGAGATACCATCACTAAATTGTGAATTAATCCAAAACTTGTTAATCGATTTTATTGAAATATGGCTACTTTTATTTGTAACATATCTATGTTTATAATTTAAGATCAAAAATTGGCATTTGTGACTTTTTTGATTTTATATGCATTTAACAAATAGAAAAAAGTTTTCAATTTTCCATTTTTTTTTGGAAGAAGTTTTTGAATATTTTCGAAAATATTGACTTTATCAAAAAACATTGTAGGGGTAACTTGAATGTAATTTAGTTGCGGATTTTTAAATTTTTTGTTCTTAACCAAATCGGAAAAACTGTTCCTCAGTTATGCTAAAATATATGGTGAAACCTCCTTCATTTTTAAAACAGCGGTTTATCTCGAGAACCAGAGTCAATTCAAAAAAAGTGAATTATAGGATAAGAATATCACTATCTCATACAACTAAATTGACTCCAAAAAGTTGAACCGCAGAAAATAATCGAAATTTTGTCACCCTGTGTTATTGAAATAAAAAAAAACGTATTTAAATACGGAGCACATAAATGACACGATCTTAAATCACATTTCCATTAGAATTACAATCAAAAGCGAATGTCCGACCAGGACTTCACAGGACTATGACTATTTTCCATTACAGTTGTCGTCCGTTTGTTGAGGGCTGATTTAAGGAAAGTTCAGGGCTCAGTTCAATCTTTGCAGGGCATTTGCTTCAACCAAACACATATGTATGTATGTATGTGCAATGGATCGATAGGCCAGTATGTTTCTACCTGATTTAATTGCTATCAAACTTAGATTTCGTTTGTTTTTTTTTCCTTCCAAATTGTATACATAAGTACTGCTGCCCGTAGATTGTTCCATATGGACGATGTTTGGGCTTTTGTCACTAAAACGCACGTTGCGTGTAATTTTGATGTTTATCATTTGGCATTTAGGTATTTAGACATGTTTTTAACCCCTCCCGCCCTGTCTGCCGGCATTAGAAACAAACAGAACAGAAAATAGCCGAAAGTCGGCTGATGTGATCTGCTGATGTTGATTGTGATGCGGATACCGAACCGAGTACATCACTACACGTACGAGTATGATGTACTTTATAATGTTAATCGGTATGCTGTTGTTGTTGCTGCTGTTGTTCTTGTGGTATGAATATGATTTCAAAGTTCTGGTTGCGCATACCATGACATCCATCTTCACATTTAAAGTGAAACAAACAAATAAAATTAAAAGCCACCATTAAAAACTTACATGTACGGTATGTTCATGTGTGTATGTATGTATGTGTGTATGTAGTACATATGTACTACGACTTGTTTATGTACGCACACTAAACCACTCTTACATGATATTTAATTGTACATCAAGCAACTATTTGTTAGATATGCATCTAATTCAGCATTTTTACAGTATTTAAACATTACATGCGTATTTAATCGCTGCTGTCGAGGGAGTGGGTACCCGACCCACCGACACACACACAGCCGGCCAGAAACGGGAACAATTGCCGTAGTTAGTGTGGCATTTGTTTACGGCCACTTGGACTGTTGGCGTTTTCTAAATATTTACAGAATACCGTTTAGAGTTCAACCATCACCGCTCGTTGGCATTCCGGCCATTGTGTCATGGACAATTAGACACAATTCGATTTGAAATCATATTCACATGTCTTTCGGAAGGTAGGCAGGCAGAGTGTAGGGCAAAAATTCGGGGAGATTTATATGTTTTTTTTACGAGGGTAAGATAGTGTAAGATAGTTTGATAGGATCAAGGATTACACTGAGACCTCATTGTTGGCACACGGCTCCTAACTCATCATGTATCCGTCATCCAGAGACTTGGGTAAACATTTGTTGACTGCTGTCGCAAATTCCAAGATCTCAACGTCATAAATAAGCATAATTTGTATTCTTTGAGAGTGGACTTTGTTCGGTTATCCAACTGTACTGCCCAAAGTAGCACCTCTTTGCCACTATTGTTCATCGTTCTACTTTGAGGCGGTTGCGACTTAAACGAACTCCTCCACTACCTCAGTGTCTGCCCCATGGATTTTTATCGCAGTTCGAAACTTTAACTTCTTTTTTTGCTCTGGCCCCACTTTCTCCTACACGCATCCACACATTTTTCTCCACGACTGTAAACCCTCACCATCCGAATCGTCTGTCATAGTTCATAACAGCAGCAGCAGCGCGCATTCATTCGACCAACACAGTTCTCCCGATGTGCGTGTGTTGGTGTTTGGTGGAGTTTGTGCCAGAGGACATGTAAAACAATTATCTCTGTGTGTAGCATTCGTCTAATCATGGCCACCACTCTCAGTCGAACGGCAACGACGGCTGGAGTGCGGGTATTAGCTAATGTTGGCAGCAATTACTTGACTAACACACCATGTAATTGAGATGTTAGTTTTGTAAAAGGTGTACTCGTCTCACTCGGTCGTGTGTATGTATGTAGTCATGTATGTTTTTTTTTGGGATACTGTATTCACTAGGCAATCTAGCCGACGGTGTCACCATTATCGTCATCATTCCAACAATCGCCAGGTAATAGAAAGTGCCTTAGTTCCGATGACTTATCCAGGGCAGATATATCTGGTTCTGAAGTAGTCTGTTGATTTTGTTGGTTTTGTTTGTTGGTTGAAAGAATCTCAAGAATTTTATAGTCACTAATTCGCATCTATCGCATGTTTCTACCCTCTGAAGTTCTCTCCCCTGCTTGTGAATGACTGTCATTCACTATTAATGAAACAAAATTTCATTGTAAGACAATAAATGTTTGCTTAGATCGATTTAAGTAATTTGCCTAAGAAATATCTAGACAAAATGGTAGAGACAACTGAAAAATGATCACAACAACATGTGTTCAGCATTAATAGTTAAGTATTGTGTTTTTTTTTTGTTTTACAAAACATGGTGGATGCAAGTATTATAACAGACATGTTATACTAAATCTGTTCTCTCTCCTTCTCTATTTCTTGTTTTCATTGACGACCTGACCCAACAGGTTGAGAACCTAATCTACTCTTTGACAGCATACTCATTTGATCATCGGCCAGGTCCTCTGGAGGACGAGGACAAAAGGCCAACGATGAATGACTCACTTAGGCGCGATTTGGCGACGATTTGTAAGTGGGGCCAAATGAACAGAGTAGATTTTAATGAGCCAAAAACCAAACGTTCACCAGATCCAGCATCGTCGTCAATCTCTATGGGTGGTGTGGATATCGACGAATCAGACACTCTTGATGTTCTGGGCATGAAGATACGGGATGATGCTCGCTGGACTAGCCGTATATTCAAAGTGTCGAAAGAAGCATTCAAGTGTTTAGGCTTTTTAAAGCGGTGCCAGAAATACTTTACCCCATCTGATCTGGTAAATATTTACACCCCCTATATCCGGCCTAAAATGGAATATAACTCCCATATATGGGCGGGAGCTCCAAAGACATTTTTGCAGCTTCTGGAGCGTGTACAGAGGAGAGCGGTGGTGATGATTGTGGATAGTAGGGTATCCAACTTTATTGTCTCCCTGCAGCATCGCCGGCATGTGGATTGTATATCGCTGTTCTATTGAAATTTTAATGGTATCTGTTTGTCA
The DNA here is from genome assembly GCA_958296145.1 of Hydrotaea cyrtoneurina. NCBI lineage: Eukaryota > Metazoa > Arthropoda > Insecta > Diptera > Muscidae > Hydrotaea > Hydrotaea cyrtoneurina. The sequence continues at coordinate 141,849,067 of OY282512.1, forward strand.
GATATCTGTCGTTTTGTGCCAGCACAGAAAAAAATAGGGGCCAAAAATATTCAATTACTGTCGTAATTGAAATTAAGCTTGGATATCAATTAATGTTGTAATTGAACTTAGAAATTCTTGGTGAAATCAATGTAAAAAATAGTAAAAAAATCAATTACTTATTTAAAATTTGAGTAATTGAATTCACAACTTTTGTAATTGGAAGAAAATCAATTAAAAAAGTAATTAAATTGACGAATTCCATACAAACTTCGTAATTGATTTCAAAAATATGTTTTTTTCTGTGAGTGTTGTTAGAACATTCAGTCGGAATACTTGGCTTTCCAGGGACTCTCATCCGTTCATTGTGACCGGACGACACCTATAGAGAAAATTCATTCTTCAGCCGTACTATTCGCATGTGGAATAATCTTCCAGCAACCGTGTTTCCTGCCAGTTGTAACATTCAGAAATTCAAAACAAATGTCAACCAACACTACTCCCTCTTTCCTTCTTCCGATACCCTAATTTCCTTCCAATAACACAAAAAAAAAAAAATATTTGTAGAATTTTTCTTTTGCGGTCAAGTCCTCAAAACAATCTAGAGAGCAGAGATACCTAGTCCGCAGAAGTACTAGTAACGCTGCAAACTCACTAATTATTTAATAGAAAATCAGGCTCTAGGCTCATTGAAACACTTAGTCTGCTGCAAAAACTGGAACAGACAAAAAATCCTCTAGTCAAAGGCGAAATTCACCTTTATTTTGTTAGCGTGTATAAAAAAAAATCTCGAATTCGGATTGTAAATGTTTTGGAGCAAATACATACTTATTTCCCTTAACATTTCATGAAGGAAAAGATCGGGGAACTTCTCTCGAATCCGTGAGCTGTGTACGATATAATTGTGTAAACTCACTGACCGAGACCTACAGCTTTTCTGGAGAAGGTACGATGGGAGTCCGAAGTCACCCGGCATTTCAAGGAGTTGGGCAACTGCGCATTCTGTTTATGATGCAGAGACGAATAGATAGTCGGAGGAATGAGGAGGTGCTCATGCCAATATTCGCACTGCAGACAACGTGAAGAATTTTACTCAAATTGACTTTCACAGTACAACACATGATTTGCCAACTCAATTCTGAGAACAGTATGTGAAATTATACCCAAAAAGAATAATTTCTGCATCATTCGTTTTGTCTTCTTACCTGCCGAAATATTTTTAATATCGATTTGAAGTTAGTACTTGCGTCAACTTCTGCAAGCATGGATATTGCCAATAATTGAAAAAATGTTCTGAATTTTTTTTATGCATATTATAATTGCATATTATTTTATTTTCATAAAGTTTTTATAAATTAATTTTTTTTTTTTGCATGATAATTTTTTAATTTTTATTTTTATTTTATTTTTGAAATTCATACCTTTACTCAATTGCGAATAAAAGCGAAACGCGTGCATCGATTTTCATGATCTTTGTCTCATTTTGCTCATAGGTTATGTGACTTTGCGAAAAAGTAACTACACTTGAAACTTATTTCCGTTTTGTATTTTTTTATGAATTTAAAAAAAAATAAAAAAAAAAAAAATTCTTCATTTTTTATTGGAAACTTATTTTTAACTTGGAAAGTGTTGCTTGTATAGGAAAACAATATATGAACAGATTAAGGGAATTGTAATTCTTAATTTTTTAAATTTTTTTTATTTCAACTAAATCGGGCTAGTGGCTGTCGAGCTATGTCAAACAACAGGGCCTAAAACGTGATAAATTCCCCTATACGATAGTACTAACTTCAAATCGATATTAAAAATATTCCGGCAGGTAAGAAGACAAAACGAATGATGCAGAAATTATTCTTTTTGGGTATAATTTCACATACTGTTCTCAGTATTGAGTTGGCAATCAACGAACTGAAAAATGTTGTACTGTGTTTGGCTTGAATTTACTTTCACTTGAATTTAATAAGTTCGCTTTTGTGTGCAAATAAATGAACTACAAAAAGCCACATACGGGTTATCCAACAAGAGGTGTTATTTTGCCATTGTTTGAGATAAATGATTGGATATTTATTTCATAATAAAGTGGAAGGTATGCCGTTAATAATAAAAAGCAACATAAGCTAAATTGCCAGCACGACCACGCTTACAGGACCATATACTTTTCATGAAATGATTTTGCTTAAAAGTTAATATTTTCATTAAAAAATGTAATAAAAAAAATTTAAAAACAAATTTGTATAAATTTAATAAAAAAATTTAAAAAAAATATTTGTATTTAGAAGTGAGGCCAAGGTTTGGTGAGAAATTTTTCCATTTTTTTTTTACTACTCAGGCAAACATAGTCTGCGAAATGTTTATATTGTTTTCTCGTCTATGTTTGAATAAAGGTAAATAATGTTTTAATGACAGGCATTTTTAAATATAAAACCTAAACATTAAAGGCCGTATTGATAAAAATTTACTCCAGCTTTGTTAAGAAAAGTGTGTGAAAATTGTTTCTGTATTTTCATAAATTTTTCTAACAAATATGTATTGAGATTTTATGAATGCGGAGTTAAATCTTTGAGCTGTTTTAAAGTCCCTACTCTCATACATTGTAAATACCGACTTCCAGCCAGTTTTCCTTAAACGAAATTGAACTTTAATTTCCATTTAATGTAATATTCTTAAAACTGTCGGTTTTTGTTTTAATATCAACTAACACAATTGGATATTCAACGTTTTTCCCCATCTTTTCGATTTCCATAAAATGTCCTTATAAAAACCTCATCACCAAAAACACAATTGTGCAATACCCGTACCCTAGTCAAACAGAATAATTTCCATTCCAGAGTGCAATTGAAACGTAAAGACCAATTGTGTCCAAATAAATAGTTGACATTAGATACCAGTGAATCCTTATCCCACAACAACAACAGAAATGCCAAAGCAAAAACTATAAAAGAATTGTTGGAAAATCATATGCTAACCGGGGAAGACAAACAAAAACAACAAACAAACCAAAACGAGAGCAAAAGGATACAAACTTCTTCATACAACCATGTGTCCATGTGTCAACACCACGAACCTGCGAGCCGAGGACGGCGATGACGATGAGTAAAGCTCCGAATGAAAAGCAAATGTACAACAAAAAAAAACCCCCACACTAAAACCAAAGGACCATGTAAAAAGCGGTTAAATATATGATATCGTCGCCAGTGCTGGAAACACCGAACTGAACTGCACGCTGTGAGCGGAAGGATGGCAAGGACGGAAGGAAGGAAGAAATGTTTCACACATATGCGGAGAGAGAGAGAGCGAAACAAAGAAACGAAAAGCGAAAACAACAGCAGAAAAACAAAGCTAATGTTTGCAAAGACTACCACAAACATTCGCACACATGTACCGACTACCTACAGACATACATTTGCCTAAAGGATGCGCAAAAACCATTTCAAACCAGAAGAGACGGTATATAATGGCGTCGGTCGGTAGTCGTCGTCCGTCCGCCCGTCCGTCCGTTGTGCTGTTGACCGTTTCCGTTATTTATTTTTATATTCCGTAACGTAAGCGCTGATGACGCTGGTGCTGCTTGCCAGTTAGACAGCAGGACGCAAAAAGGAATGGAGGCGGCAGCAGACATGCATGCAAACAATTCGGTCTCAAAATATAATGGCAGATTGGTTGTTTGTTGTCTGCCACGAACAACAACAAAAAAGCATGCAAAGTACAACGGACAGACACACACGTGTAAATGAACGCACAAAACTTATGCCAAAAAAAAAATGTTCGTTCGTTTGTTTGTTGGTTGTCCATGAAAACTCTCTCTAACAAAAGACAATTTTTATTTTTTTTTTAATGTTTTATATTTTGCACACACATATGCTATGCGACTGCTTCCGCAAACAGAAACAACAAAAACATAACAACAACGCACACTTACAACACCGACAATAACAACAACTACTCTATGTGTGTCTGCTCCACCGTGTTCTCGTTCGTTAGTTGTTTGTACAAAACCACCCAAACACACACACATCACACACACGCACATAAATGCATCAGTTATATTTGTGCTCTCTTCCTATAAGCCACCATTGATGTCTAGCCCTCTCATTCACTCCTCTATGTTTGCCTCTCGAAAGAAAGAAGAAATCTAGACAAATCTGCAATTGTTAAAACCATAAATAAACCGCAACATAATCACAAACGGAACGATCGATGATTGTTGTCACTTTTTGACAGCAAACGTACGAGTAGCACACAAGCAGCAACAACAGCACTAGACAGACTACCATATACCAGATGTATGTACGCCTTTGTGTGCCTGTGTGTGTGTGTTGTGCATACGAATGAATGTGGGCTACTGCTTACTTAAGTACTCAATGGAGAGTACTCTAATAAAGAGAGCGTAACAAATGCAGGCGTGCATATGCACCAAAAGACGTTGTGATATTTGCAAAAAACACACACGCACACACACACACGTGCACAAATGATAGCAGCAGGCGATATACGATACGACGAACAAGGCGGTTATGAGATGAGATGCAATGCAACAATGACTAAATAAGTGCAATGCCACTCTTCTTGTTCTTCTTGGTTAGTTTAAGCAACAATAACACAGAGGTGTGAATGAAATGTCGGTGGCAATGCAAAAAGGAGATGGAGATAAAAGCAAAATGCAATTTCACACATATTTCAACGATAAGCCAAACAAGCAGTGAGAAAGAGAACCAATTCTACGAAGAGCAAAGTGAAAGGCATTGCCAGCATCAAATTTTGCCCACACTTATAGCAATCAGCAAAGAGCTGAGAGAACGCCCCCTTCGAAACTAAGGGCAGAAAAGGAGACACATATTTCTGCAGTAGCAGTCCATCTCTGTTACTCGGCAGTGCGAATGGTGGAACGACCATTTTTGTGTTCAAACGTTTCACACGCACACACACACAGCCAGTCGGCCGGAGCCCCGACCAACCCCTTGGACAAAACCTGTTATTAGAGTTCACGGTAGATTCCTATGTGGTTTGGTTATGTGATAAGCTTGTCTCTGTTGCTCTCATGCGATGAGTGCCGTATCTCAATATGTTTGTGTCGCTTTGATATCGTCGCCTGCCAGTGTAGAATCAGTTGGTCTGTGACCGTTGACGTGTTTACTTGCGTGAGAGTGTAGGTTTTTACGTTTTTTGCGTGTGTGTTTTTTGTTTTCATTACACCATATCAAAGCCCGCTTCACTACTCTATAAACATCGGTATCTTCCGTTGCGAAAAGAAAACAAACAAACAAATCCAATCTAACAATCGTTGAATAATAATCACATCACACGCTGCTGTCGTTTGTTTTGCGTTGCGTGTGCCGAAAGTAATCAGTGCGTTATCATTGATGATGATGATGATGAAGATTCAATGACGACCTATAAAATAATAACCGTATAATCGTAACGCCGCCAAATCTCAACAAACAACAAAAACAAACAAAATATTTGTAACAATTAAAAAAAAAAAAGAAGAAAAAAATATACGCAATAAAAATAAAACAAAACAAGTGCAGTGCTGAGAAATGTGCAGAAGTTTTGTCTGTCACAATACAAAACAAATAACGCAAAAAAATTAAAGTGAATAGAAGAATTTAATAAAACGAATTTAAAACATAGCACCCCCCACGCCCCCTTCACCACAAAAAAAGCTATGAGAAAACAACAACAAGTGCAAAGAAAAAAGCTTTACAGCTAAAGCTCCAAACCGTATATATTTTTGTGTAAGCATCTGAATTGAATTGTTAAGGATTACAGAAATCAATACAACCGCAAGCGAAACGTCAAGGAAATCTATGGAAATTGGCACAGGAATTATAACCAAAAAAAAAAAAACCCAAAACACGACTGCAATTAATTGGTGAAATGCTCTTAAGTGTCACCAAAGCTGGACTAAGAAAAACGGTTTTTTTTTGCGTCGGCATTTTTTTTTTTTTTTGGCTTTTGTGGGGCAATAAACTTTTTGTTTGTTTATTTGATTAACATGATTAGTCGTTTGAAGTTGGCGTCGGCATTTGAAGCTTGCTCCCTGGGCGATAATAAATTTTGTTGTTCAAAAATTCCGAATTCCAAATAATCTGGAAAATACACAAGCTTCTGTTGAACAGCTGGCACTCAAGGCGATTAGAGTATTTTTAGGCTAGATGCGATTAAGCCATCGGAAGTGATAGAATCACACTTTTAATCGCTAATTTAGATACGGCCTAATGCGGCGCTAATGAAATCATTAGCTAAGGAAACAGAAGAACATCGTTTGCGTCGGCTTGTGAAGCTTTTTTTAGGGGGGAGGTGTTCAATTTATTGGACTTTAAATTCTTTGGCATCGACCTTTAAGATTCGATTAAATTAACTTGCTATGAGGTTTCTTTTCACGACTTTTCTACGAAGGCCATTTTTGCTTTCTTTTCTATATAAATTATTGGTATGAAATCAAATCAGGCGGAGGTTGTTTGAGAGTATGGTGAATATTGTCAAACTTTGTCATCGGCAGCTGAAGCTTCACGCAAGACGATATTCTTTTCTGGACTCTCAATTATGATTTTCTCTGATTTACAACTTTAGAGGAGTCCTGTGAGAACAACCAGCACTCATGTCACAGATTATACCATTGAGAGGAGTTCTTGTTGTAAATTAGGGAAATACAAACGAAGGAACAATAAAAGCGTTCTACACGTTCTTCTTATTTTATAACTTCACTTGTAATGTTGTTTTTTTTATACATGAGTTGCCTCAATGATTTAATTGATCAATGTTGAGATCAGCAAATCATTTGCCGACCATTTCTAGTGTCAGCATAGGAAGCTTTCTTTTTTTTTTGGAGACATACTTTTTCCGGTTTCTTTATATGGGCAAATCGGTGGTCCTGCGATCTTCTTTTATCGGCATATTCATTTTGCTCCTCTTCTCCCCTCCTCGCCTCATTTGTTCTTGATTAAATGTTTGTCAACTACAACCACCTCTATCATCCAACACAACAACTTGGCAATATAGGCTTTTTGTAAGGCAAAACACACAAAAAAACCCGCACAACAGATATCAAAAATTAAAAAGGAGAAAAAATCGAACAAACAACAAAATTGACTTCTTGAAATCACTTCGAAACGCTGGAATAGAAGTCAAAACCATCATCATGGGCAGTTCGAATTTTATCAGCACAAATGGCAACGCAGTTACAGTGGGTCGGTGCTAACAGTGACTGTGGTTTTTAGCAATTTGGAAAAAATTAAACAGAATTCGCTTATATGCAATTGTGTCTTAGGGCTGCTGCTAGACAAATTCGCTTATCTGCTATGGTGCCTGAAGGACATTGAAGTTCTTTGACATTAAATTAAATCCAAATGGTTTTTTTTTTTTTTTTATAAATAAAAATTATAATAAGTAGCTGTTTTTAAAATGTTTTACTGATGTTGCAGTCAACTTCTTATGTGAGTCAAATTGTATATGAGTCTGAAGATATTTGAGAGTATTCAACTGCTAAGGATAAGTTCATCCACAAACCTCCTCGGTTAAAGGCAATTATGCGAAGTTTTTCATATGATTTTCCAGTTTTTTTCTCTCTCGGTAATTAAGAAACTTTTTTAATTGTACTTCTGTGTTACACTTCCTGTTATTATTTATTTTTTTCTGTTATTTCCGAACTCTTGCCTTTAACCGCTCTCCACTGTCGTTCCAAAAATCAAACACGTTGTCGTTCCAACTCTTATCATTTTAATGAAAATTGTTAAAAATCGAAACTGTTTTTGTTTTTTCTTAAAAAAACCCACCAAAAAAACAAACGACATCGTTATCAATCAACAAATACACAGAACCAACACTTTTGTACGCACCGATAACGGCTATCAGGTTGTGGGCTATAGATCGAAACGATTGAAATCGTCGTAGTGCAATAGAAAATCGAAATAAAACTTCTAAAACCTCAACACCTGATAGACGGCAAGCAGCGAGTGCCCTCCTGGTCGAATTGTCAATATTTGGTGGGCTGGCTACCTGTCATTTCAAAATATTTGTCATCGACAGATAGTTGGATGGAAGACCAAACGTGGCATATCTGTCTCAACCGTCTCAAGCCAACAAATACTGTTATCTAACAGTATCTAACACTACCTTTTTTCATTTGGCGTTCGTATTGTTGTTGGTTTCTTGGGAGGCAGACAATCGGAACGACGGACAAGTACTTGTGATAAAGCAATTTTTGGTTACCAAAAAAGAAAAAACAAAAACAAACATGATAAACTTGCATTGCCCAAGACAAACATAACAATAACATCAAATTGTAAAATAGACAGACGGACGGGCAGGACTGGACAGACACCGTTAACCCAAAGTACGAATGTGGCCCGACTGACCCTTTTGTAAGTAAAATCCATAACAGCGACGGCGCTGATGACCAGACAGACAGACAGACTTGGCTGCAACCATAAATCTTAAACCTGGTCGCACCAACAAACACACAAAACGCCCACAGAGCTGGTCCATGAACAGAGAGTACCAGTCAAGTGTTCTCTGGCAATATGTGACACAATCTGCCAACAACAACAAGAACGGCACCTTAGCGCCAGCAGCAGCCACAGCCTCTAAAGACATTAAAAACAAGATCTTTTGTTTGAAATTATCCCAGAGAAAAACGAAACTGCAAGAAAGAAAGACAACAGAAACCAACAACAATAGAACAATCCAAATGTGGTAAATACAGATACACAAATTCGTCTAACTATTGTTGTAGTACAAGCCCACTTTCAGTTTGGTTCTATGCGAACAACAACAATAACCAATTGACACCAAAAATATTGCCAATATTCCCCTGAATGTGGTTCTCTGTGTGTATGTGTGTGTATGTGTGTGTGTGCCTGGGCTAGAAAGAACCAAAAAAAAAGGACTCAACGACAAAACCCAACGAATTGAACATTAAACCACAAAAAATGTTTTTTTCAATCCCAGCCACAAAACAAAAGGAAAGTCAATTGTAAACCAATCGAAGACAACAAATAATTGTTGTCACATTTTTCAACGGAGAAAAAAGTGAAAAAAATGCACTTGAGAAATGTAAATTTTAGAAAATGATTAGAAAAAAAAAAAACCGCCAAAACCATAAAGGAATTAACACAATGGGTTTGAAGTTTTTGAATTCCCCTTAAACATTTCTTCAGAGCAAATAAATTCTCTAGTTGGCTTTTAATCATTTCCATGGGAACTCAAATTAGAAATTCCGCCGACAACTCAGAATCATATCCCGCAATAATAGTAAGCAAACACTTGGTGTTTCATAATTTTATGTGTACATTGGCAATGCGATTTGTGGTTTCAGAAAGAATTTAGAATAATGTGATAATAAAAATCAAATGAAAATTAGTCCTGTTCATTTTATGGATTTCGTAAGACAACTAACTAATTAATGCTTGGGAAAGGATTTGTAGGGCTTCGCCGATGTTTTGAGTGAAATGAATTCCCAACTGGTGAATTATAATATTTTCTCTCAAACTTCGAACTGGCTCTACACAAAATGGCTTTGTTGATAAAACAAGAAAGCCAGACAATTGAATCGACTTCCTAAACACAGGCTGTATCCTGCTAAAACAATAAACTCTTCTATATTCAAAGACCTTTACATCTGCTCTATAAGGCGTAATGGCAGTCAATTTGTTTGTCGGTCTAAGGGAAAACTCCACAAAACGCCACCAAGTACCGTTACACTCTAGGCAATTTTTATGAGTCCCTCTTGTGTTCACACAAGGCAATTCGTTTTTGTTCTCATTATTGTCAAAACAATCTGCAGCCAACTTCACACTACGAAAAACACAAGACACACTGGGCGACTCATTTCATAACAGATCCCAATCCTCATAGTTATACATATTTATGTAAAAGTAGTCTCCGGCCTTTGGTTACAAATATTTCTCCAGAAAGGATCGAGGTTTTTGGTCAACAAATAGAAAGGCAACAGAAACAGGGTGACATCGTTAAGTGAAATGAATTCATTTAATGAAAGTAACTGACAAATGGAACACAACAAAAGCAGGGTGTTTCATTTCAGGAATTCCTACCTTAATTGGGCAACCCGGGAAAAGTGAAATTAATTAATTTAATGAAAATACCCGAAAAATGAAAATTAAAAAAAAAATTTATTGGATATTCAGTTTGACTTGGATTTCTAAATAAACATAAGAGTCTATCGATTGTTTCCCCTGTAATGGGAAGTCATCTTTTAGAACATTTCGAAGCGGGAAAAGAAATCACCTTTTTCGATAAAAAAAAAAGTTCCATAAAGCTGGCAACCAGGATTTAAATTCCAATCATCCCCCAAGAAAACAGGGAGATAATATTTTTTATAAAAATCTTCTTTACTCTTTTAAAAATATTTTTTTTTTTAAAAAAATTGTTTTAAAATATTTTTGAAATAAATTAATTTAATGAAAATACCCGAAAAATGAAAATTAAAAAAAAAATTTATTGGATTTTCAGTTTGACTTGGATTTCTAAATAAACATAAGAGTCTATCGATTCCCCTGTAATGGGAAGTCATCTTTTAGAAAATTCCGAAGCGGGAAAAGAAATCACCTTTTTCGATAAAAAGTTCCAAAACAAAACATGAATTTGGCAACCAGAATTTAAAGTCCAATCATCCCCCAAGAAAACAGGGACATAATATTTTTTATAAAAATCTTCCTTACTTTTTTTAAAAATAATTTGTTTTAAAACAATTTTTTTTTTTTTAATTATTTTTTTTCTAATATTTTTTTCAAAAAATTTTTTTTTTTAAATAGTTTTTTTTGTAAAATATTTTTTTTTTAAAAAATATTTTTTCTTATAAAATTTGTTTTTTTAAAAAATTGAATGTTTTTTATAAAAAAAACGTTTAGAAATTAAATTTACTATTAAAAATCAAGAAAAAAAAATTCTCCAAAAAATTCTCCCATCTTCCCTTACGGTATTTCTTATTTTTTTTTTGTTTTCTAACAATTGATCTTTTGAATCTTTTCAAAATAAATCATGTCAAATGAAATCACCTATGGCCAAAGTAACTTGCATGCGTCATGAGGTTGTTAATTCTTTTTTCGTTCGTTAATTTCAACTTGTACTTTAAAACTTAGATAATAACCGGAGGATCATAAAAATTGCCCCCGCATGCCGGTCGCGGGCTGGTGTGACATTGAGGATCATAAATCACTTGATAAAAAGAAAATAAAAGCCAACAGCTAAAACCAAGCACGCCTGTACTGGCGGGAGAGTAGAAAGTGTAAGATAGGCGACTGCTCCCGTTTTTATGGGTATTTTTTTTTTTTTATATTGATAAACATGATGCATGAGACCAAGTGATAAGAATGTCGGCCATAAAGGCAAAGCTAAAGTCGTCTTCCCGGGGCTGGAGAAGCTTTATTTGCACATCTGCTGTCTGCCGGGTCTGTCGTGAGGTTTACAGAGTCCTGTTTGCTAAACTTTCCACTATATTTTTTTTTATTTTTCAACAATTTAATGATGGATTTGTTTTTTTTTTTATCATATGACCGATATGTGTTTTTGTCTGGCTCTCATTATCGATTATGGCAATTTCACCTCATCGCTTATACGCTTTGGTTGTATTGGTTTCTGGCCTACGATTACTCAACTCAACTCTTCTGTTGTGTTGTGTTGTTTTTTTTTTATTGTTTATTAGCAAAACAAATCGTTTCCAATAATTTATGTATAATTTTTTTTTTCGTTTCTTCCTTCCATTCCGACAGTTTAAATAATACAATACAAAAATGAACAATAATTGTTGTGAGCAACAACAACAACAACACAAAAAAGAAAATCAAACAAATGCAATAAATATATAGAAATTTTAAACGCCCGAGAAACAAGTTCGAAACGATATTTTGTGTGTGTGTGCTAAAACAAAAGACTTTTTTGAATATCATCCCCTACGACTGCGAAATAAATTAATAAATAAAAACTCCTTTTTGTAACGACATTTGTTCGTAAGAAAAGCATCAAAATTATACTCGACATGGATATGACTTCAACAGCCGAAGCTGCCGCGCGCAGCTGGTATGACAACCCGCGTCTGGTGGGTGGCGGCTCGCCACAGACCAACGGCTTGGGTTCTACCGCCTCCGGTCTGGGCCATCACAGTTTATCGGCGGGTCTGGGCTCAACGGCCAGCGGCAGCATGGGCTTGGGCGGCAGCGGCGGTGCCGGTGCTGCCGGCGGTCTCGGCTTGGACACATCCGATATGGGGGCTTTCTATGCGCTGGAAAGCAATGGCCATCATAGAAGATATTATCCCAGCTATCATCAACACAGTAAGTTCATGATTTCGTACTTTTAATTGTATTAATTTTTTAAAGAGTGAATTGCAATTTCTGATGTTAAAAAAAAGGAAATTTTTTTTACTCAAAAATTCAAGGATTTGTGAAATATGTTGCTTAATTCCATGATAAGTTATATGGATGGCTGTGAAAAACATATTTTTTGAAATATTCCGTATTTTTTTTCAAATTGTCTCATCCAGAACATTTTGAAAACGCCAGTAGAGATTATGGTCGTGAATTATTGTGAAACAAGAAAAATATAATTTCTTTTTCATTTTTTTTTCTGTACTCAAAAATTCAAAGATTTGTGACACGATAAGCTGTGAAAAATATATTTTTTGAAATATTCCGCATTTTTTTCAAATTGTCTCTTTGACAACATTTTGAAAATTCAAAGATTAGTGACATTTTTTGCTTGATTCCAAGAAATTTTTCTTTTTTGAAATATTCAGCATTTTTTTCCAATTGTCTCATCCACAACATTTTGGAAACGCCAGTGGAGATTACGGTCGTGGATCTTGCTTTTGCACATTTTTTTTTTTATAAAATTAAGGAATCCTTCATTAGTATGAAATGTGCTTAACTTTTGTTTTGGAAAATCCTTATTTTCCATAAACTCTCGTTGGTTTTCTGTGATATTGACATTTGCTGTGCCTTTAGTTTTTGGCCAACAAATTTCAATTGATTTGAAGTTACCCGAACACACACTTTGGTCATTCTCACCTACGCCTCTTCTCTTCTCCTCTCTCTCTATTGACTACCCATTCAAGTGTCAAAATGGTGCGTGAGTGATTGACGTGAAACGTCCGTCTGTAAAACCAATACTCCGGCGAAGACAATAGGCCAAGAAAATAATGTACAACGAAAATAAAAGGGGGCTTACAAAGTAACCACATTGTTAACGGATAATGAAATTGTTAAAAAAACAAACAAACAAACAAACACTACACGAAGTAACCGAAAAAAAAGAAAGGTGAGGAGTAGGAAAAAGTGGTCGCACAAACAGAAAACGCACAAAAATAAACACTAACGCCAAATCCACCACCACCCTCATACAAAACGACAGCGTTTATGGCCATACTTATAATTTTCGACGTAGGAGCTTAAAAACAACATGTGATTCAAGCCATGTTAACATTAAACTCATGCCCGGGTAAATAAATAGACTAGATGGTAACTGTTATTTTTGCAGTTTTGAAGTGGGCGCCATTTTTATATTCACACATCTCAGAAGAACTCTTCCACATCGTTTTATAAGTCTGGAATATTTTGGGAAATTTAATTGGGCTGCTGGGGAATGTTGTGGTATAGGCCTTTACGTTGGGCGCCAATTATATTCAGAAGCCTCTCAAAAATAAAGTGTTTAAACATTTCATTTAGAATTTAGTTTTTGACAAAAAGACCAAAGTGAACACGCCTATCCCAACCGAAATAGCGAAAACTAGTTAATGTTATTTATTTTTAAAAATAGTAAAAATATATTGGATTTGTTATTTGCAATGTCTGAGAGGAGTTTTTCAATGGCAACGCATTTGAAAACTGAACTACTGAAAACAAGTTAACGTTCTTTATTTTAAAAAAAATATAAAAAATATATTGGATTTTTTTTTTCAAATGTCTGAGAGGAGTTTTCCAATGGCTGGTTATATGGCAAAGCCTTAATTGTTTGACTGAGGTGCCAGCGAATGGTATTCCCATGGCCGCTGACGTTGGCCGCCAGTTATAAGCTGAAATCGCTCACCGTTTTATTAGAATATTTGGAAAAAAATTGATTAATTTGGCGGTAGCAAGGTTTTTATACTAAAAATTTTAAAAAATCTCTTTCGGACGTTTATGTTGGGCGCCGTTTCACAAGTCGAAATAGCCCACCGTTTTATTAGAATATTTAAAAAAAGATGTGATTAATTTGGCGGCAACATGGTTTTTATACAAAAAATATGGGCAAATTCTCCTACGGACATTTATGTTGGGCGCCGTTTCTCAAGTCGAAATAGCCCACCGTTTTATTAGAATATTTAAAAAAAAAATGTGATTAATTTGGCGACAAAAAAAAACAATTGGAAAAGTTCTCCTACGGACATTTATGTTGGGCGCCAGTTATAAGCCGAACACGGCCAGCGTTTTATTAGAATATTTAAAAAAAATGTGATTAATTTGGCGGCAACATGGTTTTTATACAAAAAAAAAAAATTGTCCATTGGACCTTTACGTTGGGCGCCATTTTTATATCAAACTCTTCCATATGCCACTGACTATTTAGCCGGCCATTTTAAAATGCTTGGCTAATTTACTCCTAAAATGATTTTTTCGTTTCCGCAGAGAAAATGTTTCCAAAATTACGTTTATATTTAAAAACAAACATTGGCACGATCTCCTTTTTTTCAAAACATTTTAAAACAATTTTTTTTTTTTTGGGCAAATTTTCAATTGTCGTTTTCGCCAGTTAACTCCCCATTGACACTCAAAGGCACAGCGGTTAAATTGGCGGCGGGCTTTTCACTTAACGTTTCGTTGAATGGAGTTTTTTTTTTGTTTTTGTCTTATTTTTGCAAATTCCCCCCTCAAGCACAGGTTTGTGTTTACTAAAAAAAACAAAAAAAATAAAGTCAAACTGAAGTGATGCGACACTGAAGGCATGCACCAGTGGCTAAAACCCCCCCGCCGTCCCCTAACCATTTCGAAAGGAGTCTCTTTTGTGAAGTGATACTGGGAAAGGTGCCTTCCTGCCTTTCCACCATGTGATTGATCAATATGCGAATTATTTTTCCATTCAAGCATAGGCAGGCATATCAACAATATCCCCCCACCAACCGAGCCTCGTGTCGAGGCCATACAATTTTATTCATACGAAAAAAAAAGCAGACGAAGAAGAAGTAGAAAAAACAACAATAAAATACCTAAGCGACTTTGTCGAACGGAACAAAATGTTTAATTCATGCTGCCAGTCTAACTGCGAGAGCCGGCCAGCTCTGTTTTGCTTGATGGCTGAAGATGAAAAGAAAGCGTTATTGAATTTGATCATTGTAATTCATTCATGCGCAGCCAAACAATCAATATCAATATTATTGTATTCCAATATGAAAATATTCAGACAGACAGACAGCCAGCCAGTTACCAGTTGCCAGACATTCCCTCATACATTATAAAACGATCATTCAAATCGTTTTGTGGCATCCAAAAAAAAAAAAAAAATTCAGCTGAACTGAAATCTTGCCTTCGGTTGACAGACATACAGTCTGGCGCGCAAAACGTTGGTTGAAATTGATACAAAAAAAAAAAAAAATACCAAATAATCCAAAGCACCAGCAGCAGCAGCAAGTGAAGTCTGTAGTTGTTGGATGTCTCCACCCAGTTCGTCTTAAACAAATTAAGATTTTAAAATTCATTAGTCTGCAAATGTCATGCGAGGCTGTGAGCTTGATTGAAAGCTTAACAAATGTCAAAAATCTCAATCACAACAATGCTCACTCAATATCGCTCTACTGCAGGCCGACAGCCAACCAGCCAGCCAACCCGACAGCCAGCCAGCCATGATGCAGTTAAGCTGTCATTCTAAATGGTTGAATGCGATTATACCAAACTTTTCCGCTTATTGATGAGCCTGAACATTACGATGATGTCGATGTCGATTCGGATGCCGATGATGCACAGCTTAATGTTTACATATGGGATTATTAGTTTATAGTTTTCGCTCTGACTGTTACGATTCACCAGGGAAAATTCTATGCAAATAGGATTTCTTGTCAGTAGAGTCAATTTTGTAGTAAGGAGTAGCTGGAAAATTTTCAGAATAAATGCCATACAAAGCTCAATGAATGTTTTGATTGAAAATTAGAAATTTGGGGGGAGAACTTTTTTCATTTCGGTAGAGAGTATTTTTTTTCATAGCTTCACCTTGTTACGTTCCCTTCCCAAAGTTGATTAAAATAATTGTTAAATTGTCCGTGGGTGGTTTGCTTGATAATGCGATCAACACATTGTTGGTCCAGTCAGCTAGAAATGGCATGTTGGCGCTTGTCGTCTCAGACAAAGATGCCATTGTCTTGAAATTGTATAAGGCTGGGGCTGTCGGAGGGTGGAGGGAATGCATTGGGCTGTGTTCATTTACATTTGCCCAGTTATGCTCGTTTTTGATTAAAATGTCTTGAAATCATGCAACATTAATTATGACCCAAATTCTTGGAAATTCTCCACCCGCCACATCTGTCCAAGGCATCATACGATAATTCTCGCATACGATCTAAGATGTGGTGTTTTGTGTGGCAGGGCATCGTCATCGTCATCGCCGATGTTGTGGGCTTGTCTTTTGGCGTAATTGACAAATATGCCAACACAATGTACAAGAGCAATCTGTTTGTGTTTTTTGTTTTTTTTTACCCCATTCACCACCAACGCATCTAACATCCCCTCCGCCTCCTCCGCCTCCACCACCGCCATCAGTTGTGCCATAGTGGCGGTCATTCATTCATTCATACAAGTTGGGGCCACTTTATTCCGGTATAATTCATTTTCATATTCATATTCATGATATGCGAATTGAAGCGTGTTGGCAAGGAGAGTTAGCCGATGCGATGGCAAGTTGCAGTTGCAGTTTCAATTTCAATTTCAATTTCAGAGAGTGCGATATTTTAATTAGTTGGGGCACATCTTTTTCTGCTTGTGTTGTTCGGTCTCTGTCTCTGTTGGCGGTATTTTTTCTTTGGAGCTGCGGGTTGGCAGTTTTAAAACACTTATTGCACATTTAATAAAAATCAAACAACTTGTGGCGGCAGCAACAAATCCATCCATCCATTGCCATGTATATGGGGCTGCCTCAATCATTGTGGCCGCTGTCGTTGCCGTTGCCATTGTCGTTAACATTAACATCTTGTGCAGAAGATTGCTGTTGCATGGACATCTAGTAGATGCGTTGACAGTCGTTGCTGTTGTTTTATTTTTGCTCAACTACGGCTTTGAAACGGCTGCTCTTGTGGCAAGCTGTCTGCGTAATTAAATGACATAATTATTTCAATTTCAACATGTTGCAACAACACACGACTCCGAGTACTTACTTTTACACATGCGCTTGTTGTTGTTGCCAGTGCATGGTGTATGGTACGTTGTGGCCGCATAATCGGCAAGTGTTCTTTGGCCGTTTTGTTGTTTTGCTTGGTTTTGTCTTCGTTGGCTCTTTCTCCATTCGCGGAAAGCGTATGTATGTGACTCGGACATAAAGAATGACAGAATGT